>CM056577.1:112342218-114758884 GCA_029721435.1 Gymnothorax reevesii
CAAGATTGTTGTTTGTATGTAAAATTTAGTTCTGAACCACTTAAAAATGGGTACAAATACAATAAAATGGAACACAAGAGCACAAGCCCAGTCTCTATGCAAGTCTCTCCACCTGTAGAAAATGGGCTTGTAACCATACAAGAAGTTGTTTTGTGAAAAAATACCAGTTTTGTATACATTGGGAATGTTTGTATATTCATCCTAGCCAGTTCTGGCACTTTAAGGGCGTTCACATACGTGGATGATTCTGGATAAAACCCCAGATTGAAAAAGTGGCTATTCAATAGTCTGAAACAATGGAGTAAACAGGAAGTACTAGTGGTGCCCTCTCATATGCCAGAGATGGTTGAAAATAAATAATCATTGCCTGAAATAAGGTCAACTCCATCACAGGGCCTGTTCTACTGGGACACACCATTGAAATGCACCTATAGCAGCTCATATTGACATGCACAAAGAATATCCCATGATTTTTGTCATTGGAATTTCATTGATAAAGGCTAAAGACATAATTCATGAAAACATATCCTTGGGATAATGGCTGTCCATTTCATA
Organism: Gymnothorax reevesii; assembly: GCA_029721435.1. NCBI lineage: Eukaryota > Metazoa > Chordata > Actinopteri > Anguilliformes > Muraenidae > Gymnothorax > Gymnothorax reevesii. Next base: position 112,342,774 of record CM056577.1, read on the forward strand.
ACTTGACCAATGATGATCAATTTGGAGTGGATACTGCTTTACACGTGTACCAGTACATCTGTTAGTAAAGTGCCATCTATTATCAACAGTAGTCCTTATCCCAAGAAATGACTTTCATAAACTATATGGGTGACCTCTATACTTCATTATGCAACAAACCTTTGCCCTGTAGGTCGACTGCCCACACCAACAGGAAATACATCAAATTTTACCATTTCGCCATGTTCGGCGGCACCTATTGCTGTGCGCATACATTATCCCAACTTTTTCTCACCTGTAATGGCTTGCACTTCTCACCCTATTTCTGCTTGCACTTGATTGACCCCTAAAACCCAAACTGGCGCAGGTAGGGCCAAAAGATTTGGGGGATTTTCTAGTTAGGGTAGGGACATAAAACCACCAAATTTTCACAAAATTGAAGAAGGTGACTATCACCACCTGCCTGAAACTGCCTGAAGTTTAAGATATGCTCCACATAGAGCGACTCAGGTCAGTAAGAAAAATTGTGATTTCACCCCAAGCACACAATTGGTGATGAGTTGTGAGCAGATATTTCATGTTTTCTAGAGGTTAGGGCTGGGTTTAAAAAATCCACTGACAGACATTACAGCGGTAACATCAACACTTAACATCAACAAGACGGAGCAACATCAAGAAATACAGAGAGTCGAGTTATTGAGCTGCATGAGCCTGACTGCACCGCTGTGTCTGACCCACTGACTTGAGCATCCCCCCCAAAACCCATGGTAGGGGAAACACTGAAAACGTACATGATTAATGCAACTGCTTTGGGGTAAATAATTAACATAACCATTGATATTTACCTCCGCCAGGAGGTCATGTTTTTGGCAGCGTTTGTCTGTTTGTTTGTTACCTCCGCCAGGGGGTTATGTTTTCGGCAGCGTTTGTCTGTTTGTTTGTTTGTTTGTTAGCAAGATAACTCAAAAAGTAATGCACCGATTTTGATGAAATTTTCAGAGAAGGTGGGTATCAAGTCAAGGAACGGGTGATTCCATTTTGGCATATCTAGGCCAAAGTACAGGTGAGATATGTGCCAAAGTTCAAGATTTCAAGTCTTTCCGATTGGCTAGTTGCACAAGATGGCGCTGCGTACATTCTGAAGTACATTGGTAAGCTTAACTATTTGATAAGTTTGCTTTTGCTACTGATCAATCTCCATCAGATAATGAGCAGATGACAGGTATATCATCCCGAAAATGTGATTTTAGATATAGCCATATTCCCAAGATTTGGCTATTTTATAATAGCATTTATAATTAACCACGAATGATGTTCGCATGATTTGTCTCTGTTACCTGTTACTGATGTTTGTTCATTGGCACTCTTAATGAGGCATGTGCTGCTCCAACGAGAAACGAGAGGATTTCTAACTAGCAACACATTTCCAGCTGTTCTCACTGATGAGTGATGAACTGGCTTTAAGCGACAGATAAAATACGTGAAAATATCTGATAATTAATGTGTAAATAATCCATTACTTCGAAATGCTGTTTCATAAATCTAACATTCGATCCACGCATATTTTAATATTGTCAATACTTTGTTTCCCATCCCACTCGGCATCAGTTGCACTCTCAAGACCATCATATCTGGAACTATGGTGAGCTGAGAACATCTAAGAAAACCACAACAATATCGCAGTACTAGCAAGCCAGTTGCATCAGAAGATGTAAAATTAAATTCAATATAATAGCAAAACAGAAAATCTTGCGAGCTCTCTAGCAAGCCTTGCTAGCTACTCAACTTTGCTACTGCTCGATGAAAAAATGAAAGCTAGCTCCAGATATTAATCTAATGAGGATATTTGGGTCATGTAACACTGGATGTTTGTCGCTTAAAGCCAGTTCATGACAGTCACCAGAGCAAACGGCTGGAAATGATGCTAGGTAGAAGCGTCGGAAGCCCTCATTATCAGTGGGGCAGCTAATGTCTCATTAGCAGTGCCAATGAACTACAGTAGCAGCTAATCGAGACAAATCATGTGAACATCATTCACGGTTAATTAAGCCAAATCTTGGGAACAGCGGCAATAGTTAAAATAACATTTTCGGGATTATATTCCTCTCACCTGCTCAGCATCTAATGTAGACTGATAAATGACTGAAGCAAACTTAAAATAGTAAAGCAAGCCAGAGTATTTCAGAATCTATTTACTTACTTTTTACTTATTTTGTGCACATAGCCAATTAGAATAGCACATCGGATAGAATTCACTGGAAGTATGCTTGCTTACCACAAGCCATGCTTCCATCCACACGTTCTTATGCGAAAACAGACTGTTTTCTTCATATTGTAATATAGCATATATTTAAGGAGTTTGGTTCTGCATATATTATTCACGGTGTGATTTCCAACCCAATGATAGTACACTTTGGCACTTCGATAATGATGGAATAAATTGACTTTGTTTAGCTAAGACTTGTTACTGTCAGTGCAATAGAGCAAACTATGCGTTAAATCTATTTATTTTGTTCTTAACCTATCGTTGGATCAGATGTCACACCGTAATTAGTATGTGCAGAACTGAAGTCCTTCAGAATATATAGATAAATCTGCTACAAGGATTTTTATAAGGTGGAAAACCCACATTCCAAGGCACTTCAGCTCAACATTTGACGGCACTGCAAAGCAGAGAGGAATGTAAGAAGTATATTTGACTCATTTGATTTGTTAATCCTATCCAAACAAAAGAGTTTCAACACTGTAAGAAAGGTGAATCAAGGACCACGTATTGCAAAACACCAGTTTCTATTGCTACCATGTGTGAATAATCCTATGCTCCAAATGAGAAAATAAGCTAAATTACACTAATGTGAATAAATGTTTGCTTTTATGTTTAATGCTTGGAACAGAACATGCACCGCAGTGAATCACCTTATTTTACAGGCAATGTGAATATTCAGCTTTGACTTGAACACTCAGCCTAGACTCTACCTGACCCAGTTTCCCATATTTGCAGGCATGACTGTATGAGATGGAAGATGGTAGGTGAGGGGGGTACCTGGCCAGCAGTGCAACACCCTCTGTGTGATGCTGAAGGTCTCTGATCTTGTCCCAGGCTCCAGCCTGGTTCAAAGCCCTCAGCGCCTTTTCCAGCTGAGCGCAGAGCAGAAGAACCTGCAAGGCCTCCGCTGTGATCCTGCAACCGGAGCAACAGATGACAGCGACACATCACCCTCTCTTACTGTGCCAAATACTGAGTGTGTCCCGAAGCAAGTGTGTGTGTGTGTGTGTGTGTGTGTGTGTGTGTGAAACTACAGCGTGTTCACTCGCTTGTGTGTGTGTGCAAGTACTATATTTTTACATGCAAGGGCGTGATACATGCCATTGCCCAAAAGCAGCATGCCACGTTCAGTCATTTTGCCCCATATAAATTAATTTAAAAAAAAATTAATAATGCATATAGAGATGTATAAACAGATGTTAGTGCAGACTTGTCTTTCTGATGAGGCAGCCAATAGTGGTTATGGTGTTTTAAGGTCGGTGTAGCTCTTGGGAAGTAGAGCATGACCCTTAGCCCCCACAGCTCTTATGGGATTGATCGCAGCTCAGTTTAATCAACAGTAAGTCCCTTCAAAAGTTAAAGATAAATAAGGGTAATGAAATTTAATCCCATAAAACCTGCAAACCAAGGGCAGCTGGTGAACTCAAAATTGGTGAAATGTGGGACATCCATTGAAAATGCTGATTGGTCTTCACCCGTTTTCCATCAGTTATTAACCCTTTAACTGCCAGCTCCCTTTTGGTCAAGCACAGTTTGAGTAGCTGCATGAAATTGAAAGATGTGTTGAACCTAGCCTGATGAAGCCTTCTCCAATCATCATTTGCAGTCTGCAACGCTGGGAAAAAAAATCTGATCTGTTAAGTTCAACACATCTTTCAATTAGAAATAGTGACTCAAAATGTGCTCTGGTTGGTCAAAAGGTTCAGCTGGCAGTTAAAGGGTTAATATGGAGATTATAATACTTGGGACCAGCGAGTCTCGCCAGATTCCCTCATTAAGATAAGATGAGAACTAAGTTTTGATAATAATGTCCTTCATTAACCAGTTTTCCAATGAGAATGGGCATTAATCAGTTTCAGACACAGCTTCCTTCTTAATGTAATGTAGCAACGGTTAAACAGAAAATATTTTACTCACTTTACAAAAAAAAAAAAAACTATGTTTAATATAAATACGTTAACTTCTGTGTTTGCACATCCTCCACTATCTTATTTTAGCTTCATGACTGTTTAATTACAACAAAGACAGCAGAAATTAGCAACAAATATCGGTGAATGAATAATATTGACCGAAATGCAACATCGCATTGAAATGATGCGTTTTCTTACTCGTGTAATTTTACCTGGGAAAATGGGCCACATCTCATAATGTTTAGTGTTCTCAGAGTTTTTTCATAATTTAAAGGAATGATCGAGAACGTGTCAAGAGCATTTATTATTTTCAAGGGATGTTCTGTGCTTCACCAGTTTCAGCTCACCATCCACCACTGCTACAAACTCATATAATTTTCAATTTCATATATAATACTCATATAGTTTTCAATTTCAGTCCTGTTCTCTGTGTTTGTTTTTTTTTTTTTTGATTGGCTTTTTTGGTTTTAGATTTTCTCCTTGTGATTTGACTTTGGCGTACCGATTACCTGGTTTTTTGGCTCTTGGACTGAAATTTTAATGTGATTCTGGATTTGCCCCTTTGCACTGTAATCTCACTGCTTGTCATCGAATTTGATTGTCCAACCGCAATTTCAGTTAAAACCTGAGAATTGGATTTTTGCCTGCGTGTGAGTTCTGACCCTGCGACGTATCACCGATTTCTTTCTTTTCATTTTAGCAGATCTCTCTTAAATGTTTCAAATCATCATATAAAATGTTAAATTAGACCAGCATAACCCAAGTGAACACTGAGGTTGCGTTCAGGAACCAGTCGCGAGAATCCAGTAATGCAGTAGGAGTGATTTTATTGAGTGAGGGGGTAAACCCCCGCAGGGCAGAAGGCAACAGTACAAAGTCCACAATCCAAAAATCACAATCCACAGGGCAGAATCCGAGTCAAAAACCAGAGCAGCAATAACAGTATTCGTAGTCAGGCAGAAAAAGGGTTCGTTAACAGATGCAGATAAAGTTATCAAAACAGAGGCAAAAATCTAAAGTCAAGGACGGTCCAGCCAGAAGAGCAACACTAAGAGTACAAGGCGAAAACAAGAGCAGCACAGATAAACTAGGAAAACGTTCTGACAGGGAACTGCTGTGAGAAGACTGCAAATATACACATACGGGAGGTCACATGCTAAACAGAAAACAGGTGTAGGAAATCAGACTAATTACAAAGGAGCAAACATGAGGGAGAACCTAATCACATGAAATAGCCAAAACGCGGACAGGGATCATAAAACAGCCTTTAGACAGAACACACAGCTCCGGTTAGGGAGTTCTAACGTGCACAGATAATGAGAGAAAGGACAGAGTGAACAGGTGTGGAGGATCCACTGAAACGCAGCAAAGAAGATTAGGTAAAGGTAAGAGGCAGAGACTAGAATGGGGCGAGTGCTGAGAGCTTGTTATTCAATTAACAAGGTGTAGCTATACAATCCCTAGAGCTCGTTAGTAAGTTAGTATTATATACAAAGTTAGTTTGGGTCTGTAACTTTAGCAAAAATAACAAACTGTTAGCACTGGTTAGTAAAATAGAAAAGCAAGGGGAAGGAAGTAAACGAGATAGGAAGGAATGGTTGAAATCCAGAAATCATGAAATCACTCGTAAGAGTGGCACGCAATGCTGAGGCTGTGAGCAATCACAAGACATGAGACCAGACAGGGGGAGACAAAGTGCAATGCATGGTAAAAACAAAAACATGGACCGGAATGAAAACAGACAAGTGGATAATGGCAAGAATACAAGACGAGTCAATAACAAAAACATGGCAAAACTAAACTAAGACAAAACAGGAACATAACCAGGCAACCAAATCACAATACACAATACAAGGCACGGTCAGGCAAAGCAGAGATCAAAATTCAGACAAGACAGAATCATAACAAAGACAATATACAGTTTTTAAATTATTACATTTATGGAGGGAAAAGAGCTATGCAATCCTACCTGGCCTGATATGATAAAATAATTAATCCCTTGATTACTAAACAAACCAATTAAACAAATTTAATTCATTACTTAGGGTCATTTTCACCAGATTGTGATTACTGCCAGCCCTTTTGAATCAAAAAAAAAAAAAACACAGAAAATGGAACCTGGCTGACAATGTGGAGGTAGCAAAAAGCAGCACATGTTGCTGTAATCTGTAGAAATTCATGAACAGATTAGAAACAAAGTTGTTTGGCAACCATCTAGCTGGGAAGGGTTACAAAGCCATTTCTAAGGCTCTTAAACTCCTCCAAACTATGGTGAGAGCCATTATCAATAAATGGAAAAAACTGAACAGTAGTCCATGGAGTGTCCAGCACACCAAAATTTCTCCATGCTTCATAGTCCTTGCATTTTGCTAATGAGCTCCTCCCTTGTTCCAGCAGTTTTCATGAATTTGCGGTTTGTTTCTCTGAACTGATCTATTGTCAAATCAAACCCTCCTGCCTTCCTCTGTGTAGCCTCGCCTCTTTCTTTAACTGACTTGTCTACATAAATTCTGTGTAGTGACTAAGTCTTTGATGGATTACAAGGACTTATTCTTCACATAACCCTCCGGAGCATCTCCTAAGCCTTCATTTGTCTTCAGATTTGGGACGGCATTCCTGTGTAATCTTCATTCCTGTTTGCACCAGCGAGTGGGACTCTCTACCTAACTTGTGCTCCAGGACGGTTTCTGGACATAGTGCGGACACGCCTCCACCTACACAAGTTATACCTCCAGTGTGGCTGGACTGCTATTCCTCTGTTCTGGGCTTTGGCCCATTTTCCTCAGTTACCATATTTCTGGTAATAAATATGACCTAGTGGCTCTTCACCCAAAAGTACACCAGGACACCCAGAGCACATCAACAACTCAAGGAGGTCATTACAGTACAACAGTAACATCTACAGAACTCCTGGCCTCACCTCTCTCAGTTAAGATTCCACAATAAGTAAGAGGCAGGAAAAAAACTGGCATTAATGGGAGAGTTGCCAGCAGAAAACCACTGCTGACTGAAAAGAACACAAAGCCTTTGCACACTTGCAAAGTAAATTTTGATGACCCCCCCAAGACTTTTGGGGGAATATTCTGCGGACTGTTGAATCAAATATTGAACTTTTTGGAATATATGGGTCCCCTGACGTCCGACATAAAGCTAACACAGCATTTCACAATGAGAATGTCATACCAACAGTCAAACGAGGTGGTGGTACTGTGATGGTCTCGGGCTGCTTTGCTGCCTCGGACCTGGGCGACTTGTCATAATTGATGGAACAGAAAATCCTGCAGAAGAATGTCTGGCCATCGGTTTGATGTCTAAAGCTCCTGTGCATTTGTGATCTGCAGCAGGACCATCTCTGACCCAAAAGAACAATATGAAGGCCTTGGAGTGACCAAGTACTGACTTGAGTCCCACTGGTATGCTGAGGCATTGCCGTAAATATGCTGTCCACGCTCAAAACCTCTCAAAATGGGATAGCAGTTGTTGCCGCCCAGGGCAGCACAACCAGTTATTAGGTTTAGGGGGTCAATTATATTTCACATGGATGATATAGGCTTTGAATAACTTTTTACCTTGAGTAAATAAAAATACCATTTTACAGATCCATTTTGTGTGTACTCAAGTTGTTTTTATCTCATATTAAAATCAGTGAGATGAACTAAATCATTTAAATCTGACACACAAGCAAAAATAAAAGAAATCAGGCAGAAGGCAAACACATTTTCATGCCATAGTACCACATTATTATAATTTTTTTTAACTTTGAACCAACTAAAGCAAAAATTCAAGCGAAAAACAAAGTCTGAGTGGTGAATTCTTTTGTGAGTACCTATGCATGCACTCGCACGGGTAAGGCACAGCTGGTCTTTCTCACCCGCACACGTCAATGGCGTCAGGGGGCTTGGTGGACATGCCGCTCCTCTCTGGGGCAGCGCTGCTGTTCACCGGGTCCTTCGGTGAGAAGACCCCAACACTGGTGCTAAGACGCACCACGAGGGCGCCGAAGAGCTGGGGAAAGAGTGCTCTCACGGTCTCCTGACTCCGACTGTTCAACATCATCTCATGCAGGGCGCAAGTCATCTGTACCAGTGGGTGGAGAGCATATAGACCATTATGCACCAGAGCTCATCTCCGATCTCAAAGACAAGCGCATTACCCTGCCTGCCCAGATACTGTGGCTTCGGTCAAATAGTACGAAGGTTACAAGCATTAGCAAAAACTTACTGCCACTGATCAGCGTGAGACGTAATTACAGCGTCACGATCAGGAGCAGGACGACTAGCACAACAGGGTCACTGATACTGAGTACATTGATACAGGGAGTTCAGACACTGGCTTAAATCAAATCAGCTTATTTCAAAAATACATTTCTGTCTCTCGCCTCAGATAACAATGTATGCATGTAAAGTCATTCTGCCCAGATAATATGGTTCAGACAGACTGCCTAAATCCGCAACACCAGCATTTCTGATAAACCCAACTCCTAAAAAGAAAGATTTCCTTTCCTTCACTCAACTAGGAATAAAATGTAAAGCCTGCGGCTGCCTCCTGGATTTCATTTCATTGCCATCATCAAACTTGCTCAAGTAACTAATTATCACTTTCAAAAACTAGCCATCTAATTAAACACCTTAATTTTACAAGAGAAGAAACCACTCCAGTTGATGTATGGTGAGTCATTTAGTGGATAATCCCTGCCATGTACCACCTGGATTGGAGCAGCACTTATAGTCGGGTCCATACATATTTTGACATTGACAAAGTCATAGTTATTTCAGCTGCCTACAACAGCATATTGGTGTTGAAATTAAATAATGAATATGACAAAAGTGCTCACATTATATCCAAACGGGCTAAACAGTGTAGGAATTACTGCTCTTTTTCACATGTGCCCACCTCTTCTCTCCTTTCAAAGGGAGCGATGATAATGAACAATCCGTTGCTCAGCTGTACTATAGCCAAGTGTGCACGATACTGCCATTATTTTATTTAAAAAGTAGAATGTGTTTTGACTCCTAAAAACATCTGCCCCCCAGCCCCCTTCCCTGCCAAACCCACCGGATGGACAGACAGACAGACAGATGGATGGACAGACAGGCACATATCGACAGGCACCGCTTCAGGACCTGAGTAGTAAGTATGCTAAGCTTTGTAGAGATCATGCAAACGGTTTTGGAGTTATGCTCTGGAAACGAAGTGGGAACTCGAACGTGATCGGGAACCAAGCTTAAAACACTAAATCTAAAACAGTATGTATGAGACATAATAAGCTAATATGCCCCTTCGTAATTACCCACAGGAGCAGCGCGACGTCACAGTGTCAAAGGTCATTTGTGCATAGAGCCAACCCGAGCTGCAAAATTCTATTTCTCTCAAATAGACACAAAGTGGGAATAGCATTCAATAAAGAATTGGGTGCAATCAGAGTTATTTTCGTTTTCATTGTTCCTATTAATTGATTTAATCTGTTTGGCTTTTAATTTGTGTTTAAAGAAAACGGCTGACATTACAGTCCATTCCTGCAGACTACCGTAAGGGATGCTTTGTTTTTCCGTTGAAACCACAATACAGAATAAACCAGAAGTTCACTTCATTGGAACAATGTTAAGTATATAGCTTATTCTAAATAACAAAATAACTTCAGTAACAAAATTATTGAAGAAATAAATTGGATAAAGCAAATTCTCACTGATGTCTCAAATCGCAATTTACAAATTTAAAAGCTGCGTGAACATAAATGGCATTCACTAAACTCGGCCATTCAGCTATCGGTTTTAATGCCTCAGCACTTAAACAATTAAATTGTGCTAAAAATACCAAACATGCCCAGTGAATGATCTGCAATGTGAAGTCAAATGGCCTATGGGGTAATCCCATTCCGCTAATCAACGAGATGAGCAAAGATGACACGTTTTATTGGGTTTGTTGGCTGTATATATTATATATATATATTTTTTTTTTCTTATGGATTAGGCGAGTCAGGCTGACCTCGATAGCACGAGCATCAGCTATGGCTTTTTTGGGAGACACTGCCGGGCAAAGTTTGCATTAAACCTGCAAGCTGCAGTGGGACTGCTTGCGATGTAATGGAAATGCACCTGTTAATACTGTTTCAAATTAACCTGCGTAAATAACTCAGTTCGCTTTACCAGTAACAGACAAATACAACTTGTTCTTAATGTTTGCCTACAAATCACTGCTTGTTGGTGTAAAGGAATACGTCGTAATGCAAACTGACAATGAAAATGCCTCCAACTTAATCCTCGCTTAAATTGCTATACCTTTATGCCTCTAGCAATGAACATCAAAGGGTGTAATGAAAAATATTAGATGGCTCTCATTAATTGAATTACCCACATTAATTAAGGACAGTTACAGCCCTCCACCGGTAAAGATGCAAGCATCAAAATTTATACACCCAATATAAGTATCAAAAAGGCTGTAATTCCTGCACGGTTCATATAATGTGTGAGTGAGTTTTTTTTTGCAGACCATTGAAATTAAAGTCATCCCTTCCAGCACATCTTGATTTCAAATCTATTATGGTGGCTTATAGAGATAAAATGATGAAAATTGTGTCACTGTCCACATTCTTATGGACCAAACTGTAAGTGGCAGTTGGCAGGTAATTCCCTTTCATTTCAAAGCGCTTGAAAAGAATAATTTAACTACATTTTATGAAGTGCTTAATTGATTAAATACGTCATACATTCTACAGTGTGAATTCACAGAACCTAATGTGGACCCCTAGCTAAAAACACATACAAAATGAACACATTGGTTGCAGTTTCAGAAATTGCTTCTTGCAATAACTCATATGCCAATTGCTGCTGCTACTTACTGCCAGTGGATGATTGGTGGCCATTTTGACAGTATTGGGCCAGAGCGCAGAGTCCCTCTTGTCCCCATAGGGCACCATAACATTTAGCTTTTCCAGGATCATTTCAATGATTTGGAAGGTCAGAGTACTATCACCTCCCAGAGAAAACCACACCTCACGCCACCAGCTGGAAAACATGCCAAGAAAAGAAAAAAAAAGAACAGGAGGAGTTAAGGCTTCAGATAACTGAAGATTGGATTGTTCAGTACCTGAAATTATGTCATTTTCAAGAATAAAAAATCATTATCAAATGACCAAAATGCAGATTTTAACTGCTTTTCAAGAAATATTGAAGTTACACGGGGGATTTCCATAATTTGTATCCTAAACACAACAGTGAAACAGAACAACAGTGAAAATTATTCATATTTTCCTGAATTGGCATTGGAACATTAATAAAATACGATATTCTTAGCATCTTGGCATTCTGAGGTACACACTATAATTTTCATAGTGCTATAAAATTAGTATTTTTATTGTTTTCCCATCAGGGGGGCCAATAATTCTAGAGCTGACAGTAACAAGATTCCAGAAATAATACTGAAGACGTGGTGTTGAATTTCAGCACCACATCCACCAAGCAGTTGTTCCCATGAGAGCATACAATGGACCATTTTTGTCAGACTCAATGTGATACGGCAGACTAACCAGCTACACCAGTCAAATAGACTTTGAAGTCAAAGAATAATAGTATCTGGTGGCACTGCACAAAGATTCATGCTCACGCACAAAGCCAAAGAGTTTGCTCTCATATTTTCAGAGAAAAGCATGCAAACATGGAGCTCACATGTCGCAATACACTCTGCCAGCATTCCCAGAAATGATGTGGATGGAAGTTGAGAGGAGGGTGACCTCACAGGATGGGTGTGGTCTAACTGCTTCCTCACCTGTCATAGGGCAGGGGGAAGCACATGAGGACTCTGAGGACAGTCTGCAGGTGCTGGGCAGTCAGGACAAGGACGGACTGCGCAGCCACAGCCCTCACCTGAGCCTGTGAGACCACTGGCAACCGAACCCTAATGGCCTCCATCAACTGTGGGACCTGACAACAACAGCTCAGTCAAAGAAATAAAACCTTAAATAATTATAAAGCTCTACAATAGCCATAACTCTGGGTATATGCTCACACAGTAAATACCCCAAATTAGGAATATAATGTGCTCTTTATCTACTGGTATAGTGTAAAATACAGTTTGAACAAATCAAGAGGTGGAATTACAATAGTTTCACAAATAAACTTTTTCAAAGCAGCCTGAAAGCCAGAAAAGAATAACACCCTTCAACAGACCCAACAGCAGCAAACAGCCGAAGTCACAAGTTCCTTATTGTTCTGATGTAAAGAGAATTCTTTTTGAGCTTTGTTTAGCATTAAAGTGCGATGATAAAAAAACTTCTCACTCACAGAGGCAGAACGCAAAATTAAATAGAACAACCTTTCTCCAGCAGCGACATCAAAACCAGCAGCAAGGAAGTCACTTTGATAAGACCCGTAAGATTCAAAGGAATGAGACAGCTTTTGATGTAAACAGTGCTGAGAAATGGATTGCGTCAGTAGTATGCCTAGAATTCACAGCTAAATGGAGTTAATTGGGATGGCCCAATTAAACTTGATCTATGAACAGAAATGTGAGAAATTCAGGCAGACTACTCAATATTGGTGAATTTAAAATGAGCGCGGATGAATCTAGTGTAGCGTATCCCTTTTGATGTCTTTTGAGGTAGCGAAAGTAAACAACGCTCCAAGTGTCAAATCCAAGGAAGTGCATCAATCTTTGATCTTTGTGACCATCAAAATATAAAGGCTTCAGCATCATAGATCCAAGGGATCAGAAGTAGACAGTGTCTTGAGAAAAGAAGGAACACAACACTGTCATTCTGATGCTCTGGACTGTCAGGTTTTACGAATTTCGCTGGTTTTTAGTTGGCTGATGATGTCTATAGAGCTTTCCACCAAGCAATGAGAAAAGATCATCAATGAGTAACTTAACAATAGAAAATGACCAATTACATAAAAAGCATTATAGATACATTCAAATAAAAATATAATTTTAACAATAATTAATTTACAACCCCTATTCCAAAATAGTTGGGACAAAGTGTAAATTGTAAATAAAATCAAAACGCAATGACTTTCAAATCACACCAGTCAGTATTTTATTCACAACAGAACAGATATAACACTGAAACTGAGAAATTTTACAATTTTACGGACAATATGAGTTCATTTTAATTTTCCTGGCTGCTACAGGTCTCAAAAAAGTTGGGAAAGAGGCCTGTTTACCATTGTGTAGCATACCCTCTTCTATTTAACAGAGTGGAGGCATCTGGGCATTGAGGAGACAAATTTCTTGAGTTTAGCCATTAGACTTTGATCCCACTCTTGTTTAATACAGGCTTCCAGCTGCTGGAGAGTTTTGGGTCTCCTTTGATGGACTTTTTGTTTAATTATGCGCCAAATGTTCTCAATCGGTGAAAGATCAGGACTGCAGGCAGGCCAGTTCAGCACAGGGACTCTTCTACTACGAAGCCATGCTGTTGTAATAGCTGCAGTATGTGGTTTTGCATTGTCCTGCTGAAATACATAAGGCCTTCTCTGGAACAGATGTCATCTGGAGGGGAGCACATGTTCCTCTAAAACCTTTATATACATTTCAGCATTCATGGTGCTTTTTAAAACATGCAAGTGTCCCACACCATACGCACTAATGCATCCCCATACCATCAGAGATGCTGGCTTTTGAACTGAGTGCTGATAACAGGAGGGGTGGTCTTTCTCCTCTTTAGCCCGGAGGATTTCCAAAAAGAATGTCAAATTTGGACTCGTCTGACCACAGGACACTTTGCCACTTTGTGTTGTGATTCTGGTTCTGCCTTGCCATGTCTTTGTCCTGTCTGCTATATGTGTATTCTGATCCTTGCCTTGTCTGACTATTCTTTAGGAATGTGTATTGTGATTTGATTGCTTTTTCATTCATGCATTGTCTTACTTTTCCATGTTTTACTTATCACCATAGTTTTATTCCGGCCCATGTTTTGAATTATCCATGCATTGCACTTTGTCTCCCCCTGTCTGGTCTTTGGTCTTGTCTTTGCTCACAGCCCCAGTAATGCGTGCCTCTTCTTCAGGTGATTTAATGGTTTCTGGGTTTCAACCTTCCTTCCCGATCTCGTGTTCTTCCTTCTCCTTGCCTTTCTATATTACAAACGCATACTTACAGTTTGTTGTTTTTGTTAAGTTACTAACCAAGAATAACATTGTATATAAGACTAACTTAATAACGAGCACTCGGGATTGTATAGCTGCACTTACTACTTGATTAACAAGCTCTCAGCACTCGCCCTATTCTAGTCTCCGCCTCTTGTCTCTCCCTAATCTTCGCTGCTGCATTTCAGTGGAGTCTCCACACTTTCTTATGCTTTTCTTTCTCTTAGTATCTGTGCATGGTAGAACTCCTTGACTGGAGCTGTGTTATTGTCTATAGGACTGTCCCGTGATCCCTGTCCGCATTTTGGTTTCTGCCAATTTCATGTGATCAGGTTCCCCCTAATGTGTTGCTCCCTTGTAATCAGTCTGACTGCCTGCACCTATGTTGTGTTATCATGTGACCTCCCTGAAATGTATATTAGGTGTCTCCTCACAGCACTGCCTTGTCAGATCGTTCTCTCATGTTTACATGTGCCACGTTCAATTCGCCCTGTTCTCATTGTGAATATCTTTCTGACTGGACCATCTTGGATTTACGATTTTTGCCTACTCCCTGTATTTCGGTGTCTTTATGTTTGCTGAACCCTTTTTGTCCGACATTGATTTTTGTGATTGGTGCCCTGGCTACGATTCTGGATTTCACCCATTGGATTCTGATTTTGGATTCTGGACTCTGTACTGTTGCCTGCTCTGTTGGGGGTTTTACCCCTTCAGAAATAAAGCCTCCTTTTTGTATTTTACTGGTTCTCGCTTGTGGTCCCTTTCGTAAAACCTCACACTTTGCTAAAGTCCATTTTAAATGGGTCTTGGCCCACAGAACACGGTGCGCTTCTGGATCATGCTCAACAATGGCTTCCTAAAGTTTTAGGTGGCATCTGTGGATGGCACGGCAGACTGTGTTTACACACAGTGGTTTCTTGAAGTATTCCTGGGCCCATTTAGTAATATTAATGTCAGAATAATGCCGGTGAGTGATGCAGTGGCGTCTGAGGGCCCGAAGATCACGGGCATCCAGTAAAGGTCTTTGGCCTTGTCCCTTACGCACAGAGATTTTTCCAGTTTCTCTGAATCTTTTGATGATGTTATGCACTGTTGATGATGAGACTTTGAAAGCCTTTGCAATTTCACGTTGAGGAACATTGTTTTTTACCCTCTATTAACCAAACCCATTTCCAATTGTGTTAAAATTATTTCCCTACACAAAAATGTTTGGGCCGTTATTTGAAAAACAGTAGAGAAAAATTTTGACACATTTGGCCCACCCATCCAAATTGTAGCAAATTTGCTACCTTGGGTAATAATGCTAATGAAAAAATTAAAGTGAGATACCATTCAAGTTATTCTCAAATGTTTATTGGGCAATAAGAAACAAAACCGACAGGGTGTCCAGGCTGTTAACCCTTTCACTTCATGTAGCAGATATGCTACGCTGGTTAAGACAGGGTTAAAGTATTCCGCAATTTTTTTTCGCAAACCTTCAAAGGTTGGAGAGCCTCTGGCCATCTTTACTTCTGAGAGACTCAGCCTCTCGAAGACATCCATTTCATAGCCAATCATGTTACACACCTGATGCCAGTTAAATAAATAAGTCGCCATATTTTGAGAAGGCCTACTTGCACAAGACGGTTCCAAATTCTTGTAACAGACTTAAATATCAAAGATAAAAATACAGTCAGCTGGAAGGGCAAGTTAAATCAGCAGTGCGACGCCCATCTTGGACTGCAGACATCTAATCCAGTTATTCCACAGTAACAGGAAAAATTCGGTTGAAGCAACAGTCAGAAATATAGTCACAAAGGTAATGGAGAGCTCTTTGTTTTTGAAGGTAGAGTAGTACAATTGCTGTCTCCAGCATCCTTTGCGACGCTGCTGTGGTACATTTGCGCCCCCCTGTGCACAAGGGAGAAACAACTATCTATACGTACAAATGAATACACATTGCCTTGTGATGAGAAACAAGAACACTTCATTTGAACATCATATTTTGTTATTTTGTTACATGTGGGATTAAAATGAGGGTAAAAGTGTGGCTATCAATTTCTTATTTTGATCCAGGGGTGAAAGGTGAGGAGCCTCTCACCTGGTCCTGCAAGCTGGACCCCCGGCTTTTCAGAAGCGCGTGGAACACCATGCTGCAGGAGAGGGCACAGGGTAACTGGGGGTCTGACAGCCCATCCAAAAGTGTGAAGATCAGAGATGAAAGCTGCTGCTGAGGGAGATGCTTACTGATGATCTATAGAGACAAGAAACAGAGGCCCTTACTCATAAAGCTCTGTGTAAGAGTCCTGATCTAGGATCTGTTTTTTCAGAGCCTCTGCTTTCCAGGAGCATCATGAATACAGGCCAATATGTCAGTATGCTTCAAAATTCTAAAGGAGGGAGTTGAGATACATTTGTTCCAGAAGGACACATTAAAATGAAAATACACCTGCTACCAAAATTAACATAAAATAAGGAAAAATGAAAAGCCACAGCATAAGTAAATAACATTATCAGCAGCAAATGTTTTAGTATGTTCTTAGCTTTACTTATTTTTTGGTTTATAAAGATTCATTTTGAAGTTTTTGAGAAACAGTCTAGTATGAGAGAATTTCACTCAGGAAGCAGATCTCAAAGAAAAGTATAAGAAAATGGTAAAAACAATTCATGGGACCTCTTAACTGGTCCAGTTCCAGCCTAGCCCATTCTAAATTAACTTTTTTTTCAACTGAGACTATGAGACAGGAGTCTCCATAAGTTAATTTATTTTTTAAAGAATATTTGACCATTCATTTTCCCATTCATTCATAATTCAAACTATGCACTTGAATTTATTTGCCATGCTGCAAAAAAAGTATTTGCCACTTCCTGACTTCTCTCAATTTTTGTATATTTGTCACACTTGTTTTAAATCAAACTATTTTTATAATCGGACAAAGATGACCCAGGTAAACATAAAATGCAGTTTTTAAATTACTTCATTCATTGAAGAAAAAAAGTAATTGCCCCCAAGTAATTAATTCCACAAATTTAATTGGTGAATGGATTGGTTTCAATAGATAAAAGCAGGCTTGACAACTACCAGACCTGTTGAATCTAAACATCACTTAAATAGAACCTGTCTTGAAATGTTAAGATGGCAAAAAGCAGCACACAATGTTGCGATATGAAGAAATTCAATAACAGATGGGAATGCATGTTATTACATTTATCAGTTAAAGAGGGTTACAAAGCCATTTCTAAGGTACTGGGACACCAGTGAACCTTGTTGAGAGCAATTATCTACAAATGGAGATTACTTGGAACAGTGCTAAACCCTCTCAAGAGTGGCGAGCGGGTCAAAATTCCTTCAAGAGCACGCACACAACTCATCCAGGATGCCCCGAAAAAACCCACACTAATACCACAAACAGCAGGCCTCACTTGCCTCAGTGAGGGCCAGTGCTCACAATTCATCAGTAAGAAAAAAACTGGGCAAAAAATGGCATCCATGGGAGAGATGCAAGGCAAAAACCACAGTTCACCAAAAAGAACATAAATGCTCGTCAAAAATTTGCCAAAAAAATCTTGATGATCCCCAAGACTTTTGGGATAATATCCAGTGGACTGAGGATTCAAAAGTAAAACTTTTTGGATGACATGGGTCCTGTTACACACAAAGCTAACACAGCATACCACGTAACTGTGATGGTGTGGGGATGCTTCAGGATCAGGGGCACTTGCCATAATTGCTGGAAGGATGAATTCTGCTCACTACCAGAATATCCTGAAGGGGAATGCCCAACCATTAGTTTGTGACCCACAGCCCAAGCGGATTTAGGTTATGGAGCCAGAAAGAGATACAGTGCACACAAGGAACTCCACCTCAGAATGGCTCAAAAGAAACAAAATGAAGATTTGAGAGTGGCCTAGTCAAAGTCCTCACTTGTATTTCATGCTGTGGTATGACCTTAAGCACACAGTTCAGGCTGAAAAACCCTCCAGTGTGGTTGAATTAAAACAATCCTGTGATAAGAAGAAGACCATAATTTCTCAAATAGACTCACTGCTAGTTATCACAAATTGCAGTTCAATTGCAGTTCTTGAACAACCTTTTATTAGGTTGAGAGGAAATTATTTGTTCACATGGCTTCGAAAGCTCTTAAATGCAATGATAATTTAAAAACTGCAATTTGTATTTACCCATGTCTTTCACCAATATTAAAAATGGTCAAATAATCTGAAAAATTTTAGTATGACAATAAGCAAAAACAATTTTAATTTGGAGGGGTGCAATACATTTTCATGGCATGGTATGGTGGTTTGTACATAAAGTCCATGTAATAACATTACAAAACTTAAGATGTCATACGTCTGTCAGCTCAGAGCAGTTCCTGTACAAAGCGGCCATATCAGCACTTGTTAGCCTCTCAGACAGTGGTCCAAGCCTCTCCACAGCCTCATCTCTGTAGTCCAAGGCAAAGCCTGCAGAGCAGGGGCACAGACTTTTTTTCTTCAAAAAAATATTACAGACACCAACATCATCAGAGCTGTACCCAAACTTTCCAGTGCAAAGTACACATGAGATCAACGGTGAAGTAAAACACTGAAACACTGTCATATTCTGCCAGCCACATTCAGTTTTTTAAAATGAGTGTTAATTACCCTGAAAGCAACAGAGGTTGTGACGCTTCCTGTAACACAATGCCATTTGGTAATGACATTTTGAAAAAAAAATATCTGTATAATTTGCATAGCATTTACATTTTTGACAAATACGACGCAACAAAGCTCAATGTAATTGGACAGTTTTTCATGGTTCAAGCCAGGGCTCTTAGTTCCACTGAATAAATATCTTGATGCTGAAGCACGCAACATTCCAGATGATTTTGTGCTTCCAAGAGTTTGAAGGTCTTTTTCTGTTGCAGCATGTCAATCCTCCCATCACAGAGCAAGGTCCATCTGTGATTCGTCAAGATTAGTGTAGAAGAACACCTTTAGCCCTCACAGGGCTGTGACCCCAACCCCAGCTAACAACTTTTCAATCAACTGGAAAGCTGACTTGAAGTCTGAATTAGGAGTCACTCTCAAAATTAGAGTGGAAAAACTCACTACAGGCTGATCCAACTTTGATGTAATGTCCTTAAAACAAGTCAAAATGAGGCTCAGTAGTGTGTGTGGCCTCCATGTGCCTGTATGACCTCCCTACAACGCCTGGGCATGCTCCTGATGAGGTGGCAGATGGTCTCCTGAGGGGTCTCCTCCCAGACCTGGACTAAAGCATCCGCCAACTTCTGGACAGTCTGTGGTGCAACGTGGCGGTGGTGGATGGAGCGAGACATGATGTCCCAGATGTGCTCAATTGGATTCAGGTCTGGGAAACAGGCGGGCCAGTCCATAGCATCAGTGCCTTTGTCTTGCAGGAACTGCTGACACACTCCAGCCACATGAGGTCTAGCAATGTCTTGCATTAAGAGGAACCCAGGGCCAACCGCACCAGCATATGGTCCCACATGGGGTCTGAGGATCACATCTCGGTACCTAGCGGCAGTCAGGCTACTTCTGGCGAGCACATGGATGGCTGTGCGGCCCCCCAAAGAAATGCCACCCCACACCATTGCTGACCCACTGCCTAACCGGTCATACTGGAGGATGTTGCAGGCAGCAGAATGTTCTCCACAGCGTCTACAGACTCTGTCACGTCTGTCACATGCTCAGTGTGAACCTGTTTTAATCTGTGAAGAGCACAGGGCACCAGTGGCGAATTTTCCAATCTTGGTGTTCTCTGGAAAATGCGAAACGTCCTGCACGGTGTTGGGCTGTAAGCACAACCCCCACCTGTGGACGTTGGCCCTCATACCATCCCCATGGAGTTGGTTTCTGACCGTTTGAGCAGACACATGCACATTTGTGGCCTGCTGGAGGTCATTTTGCAGGGCTCTGGCAGTGCTCCTCCTGTTCCTCCTTGCACAAAGGTGGAGGTAGCGGTCCTGCTGCTGGGTTGTTGCCCTCCTACGCCCTCCTCCACATCTCCTGATGTACTGACCTGTCTCCTGGTTGCGCCTCCATGCTCTGTACACTACGCTGACAGCTACAGCAAACCGTCTTGCCACAGCTCGCGTTGATGTGCCATCCTGGATGAGCTGCACTCCCTGAGCCACTTGTGTGGGTTGTAGAGTCCGTCTTATGCTACCACTAGAGCAAAAGCACTGCCAGCATTCAAAAGTGACCAAAACATCAGCCAGAAAGCATAGGAACTGAGAAGTGGTCTGTGGTCACCACCTGCAGAACCACTCCTTTATTGGGGGCGTCTTGCTATTTGCCTTTAATTTCCACCAGTTGTCTATTCCATTTGTACAACAGCATGTGAAATTGATTGTCAATCAGTGTTGCTTCCTAAGTGGACAGTTTGATTACAAAGAAGTGTGATTGACTTGGAGTTACATTGTGTTGTTTAAGTGTTTCCTTTATTTTTTTGAGCAGTGTATATCTAATAGTTCCAGTCAGTTTCAATATTTAGGTACAAATCCTTTACAGTAAATGACAAAATTTGGAACTTATTAGCATCCCTACATTGTTAAAGGTGTCACATACTGAAAGTTTGTTAAGTGTCCTCCTGCAGTCTGGCTGCCTTGTGTCTGTTTTCCATAATTGAAGCGCTGATTACTAAAACCCCACAAGTCAAGTCAAGTCAAGTCAAGTGTGACTTGAAGAAGAACCTACAGCTGGGCAGCTGCGTGCTGGGAGACTGGCAAAACCCATTACACACCCCTTTCCTGCCTAAACTGACATGATAGGAAGGTCTTTGACCGCTCCCAAACCGGTCATTCTGCAGCTTGACGCCGACTCCAACTACACTGAAGCAACCTAATCTCCGATTATTCAGCTCAGTTTTGCACACTAGGAGTCCCCTGGAATTGCCAGACCCTCAGCAATGACTTCCTCTGCAGGATAATATATTTATCTGAGACAAGTTGACAACTTGTGTCCACCCCCCCCCCCCCCAACTTTAACAGATTGATGAGTCTCGCTTTCCGGGTTGATACTCGCCTGCAGGAGAGGCGATTGGACCATCACGAAAATTTGACCAACTATTTTGACAATATAGCATTACTGTTTTAGCACTGTCAGCTGATTTCCTGTCAAATAATGTTAACAAACATTTGTTTTTGGTCGTAATGTGAGTTGGCTCGAGTTAGCTAGCAAGTGGTAAATAGCAGCGCACTATGCATTGTGGGGAAATAAGAAAACATATCTGACATCTGTGAATACAACCCATAACATCATAGTGAAATCAATACCTAATTTGGAAGCACCTTAATTGCAATATTCATAATATTTAGTCCACACCGAGGTGATGTCTTTCCTTGATTGTTGACTTTGATACAGATGTGTCTAACCCCTGGAGAGTACTCCTGATCGGCCCAGCTAATGTGCAGACCTTTTTTTACTCCCCAGGGAAAGAATTCTGTCATCCATTACTGTTGATATTCATGATCCTCTGGGTCTTTTGGGGTTCCTGAGCTCATAAGTCCATTACTTTTTTAAGAAATACACCAAACAGTTAACTGGCCAAACCCAATGTCATTTGTTATTTCTCTGATGGGTTTGTTTTGATTTTCAAGCCTAATAATTGCTTACTTCACTGGCAATGACAGAACCTGGCCATAAAACGGCTTAGCAGCCAGTTCTCCCATTACATTTAATCGCTTAAATAAAGGAGAAAGGAGGACAATATATCAAATGTGCTGTAATTCCTACACCCTTCCCCAATTTGGAAGTTTATACCCTCAAATTAAAGCTGGAAGTATGCAACTTGAACTCAAATTCATTATTAAATGGAATATCTAATACCTTGGGTAGACAACTAAAATGGTGATAACTCAATAAATGACTGAACTTCTGTGATTACTGAGTGTGTATGTTTCATCACGTAGTGGGTTTGAAGAAAACCTTTGCCACGTGTATACACTTGAAAATTTGAGGAATAAAATGATGACACAGCATAGTGAATACAGTACTTCACAAGCAAGAAATACAGGCATTTTGCAGATTTTCAGATGCAGGCTGCGCCTCACCTTCGTAGCCCAGCTGTATGTGCAGCAGAGTCTTGATACAGCCTATAGCTGCCAGCCTGACAGGAGAACTACGGTCCGTGCACCTGGGGATGAGCTCCCCCAGCAACACTCCCAGATTATGGAAAGGCCCCATCTTCTACAGAGACACAAGTAAGTCTTCTCATGACTAATCTCTTGGAGCAACCTTAAGGAAAAGCTGCAGCTGTCTCTGCATTATATTTTATTTAGCAGACTCAAAACAAATCAATACAATGAATAACCCCACAGGAAGGTTGTTGAAATCACCGCAAAATACAAGCCAGATTAGGTTCAATTTGCATAATGTATAAGTTATCTACCATCAACATCAAGGCTAGCTCACATAGCATGCATTGGCCAAGTCGGTCACGTTATCGCTTGTCATAAAATGTAAGTAAGGCACAACTGCTACAGATATGATAAAGAGATAAAAGATCAAGATGAAGATAGAAGTGCAAATGCCGGTGTTTGAAGATCAAGATACAAGTGCCACATAAAGACCTAAATTGGGGGTAGCTGTGCAATAACAGTTATGCAGTACAAGACTCTGACGCCCAACACAACTTTATGAGTGCCCCAGAACAGGGTTCACATTCACTATGAGCAAAACAGTTCCTAGATCAAGATACTTCCTCACAGAACGGTCAACCGCTGTGTTACACCATCAATCACACTCATTAATTATTTGGGTGCTGAAGACACCAGTTAGTCAAGCAGAATCTTCTGCTCTGCCTCCATTAGGCAGATTATAAACTGTAGATTATTACTGTACAGGGCTTACATTACAGTAAATTTCACTTCAGAGTGTGCTAGACAATCCCAATCAGAAACCAGTCAGGACTGCAAACAGGCCAATCTAGCACATACATTCTCTACCCATGCAGCCATGTAGGCTACAAGAGATGTACATGCACCGCAAAGAATATGGTAAGTGTATAGGTGTAAGTCACCCATTTCATGTGCAGTGAAACATCCATATACTACAAAAGATTTTGGCATTGGACCTGAGGTCAATAACTGCTATAGTTGCCCTTTTTTATTTAGTTCAGGGAACATGGCAGCTTTTTAAATTTTTTCTTCAAAATGGAGCCCAGAGCCCAGAGCAGTCAGCAGCACCTCTGGACAGTGTTAATGTTCGGCCTAAGTTTTGCACAATAAAGCTTTCACGTGCATCTGAGAATGCAGCAGTGAATGGCGCTGACTGAGAAAGGTATACATAAGTATTTTCAAGCCCATGTTGTGATATCCATTACTGCTGCACAACAGTTCTTAAGAGGCACTGGAGATCATGCACATTCATTCAGAAGTGGTTTTCTGCCTTGCCCTTTAGAACTCACCAGTTTAACACCAATGGTTTTGCATATTCTTATTATTGCAAATTTTCATATCATTGTTAGTCCTACATTGCTCCTGTACCTACTTGTTTGGAGTCAGTGGCAGGCATCATTTGTGATAAAAGGTACAACTCCACCCAAAGTATTGAACGATATGCCTCCGCCTGCCATAGCTTAAAATGCCCTGAAAGTTAATCTTTGACCACCACATGCAACTGACCTTTTGTGACCATGACCTTTGACCACATGACCCCTAAAACCTAGACAGTTCAATCCGGGGGGGAGTAACCCAGTCCGACTTGGTGAAAATCCCTCCACTGCTTCAGCAGATATAACAAGATATTTGT
This sequence comes from Gymnothorax reevesii, assembly GCA_029721435.1. Lineage (NCBI taxonomy): Eukaryota > Metazoa > Chordata > Actinopteri > Anguilliformes > Muraenidae > Gymnothorax > Gymnothorax reevesii. Next base: position 112,366,746 of record CM056577.1, read on the forward strand.
GACGGATGGTGCGACATACCCCTGTAGGGACAGACCAGGGAAAAGTATGCCTCCCGTCTGCTGTGCGAGGCAAAATATGTGTATATTTTAAGTTAATATTTGAATTTGTACGTTCAAGCAACAAAAGTTTTCAATACAATACAGACTGAATTGACTTTTGAAATCACTCCTTTTTTATTTTATTTTCATTTTTTGAAACGTACCTATTTTTCCAGGGCTGAGGTTATAAAGTATCGGATCAAGTGTTTAGTACACAAATTATCGTTACATTCAGATTTTAGTCTGACACTTGCAGGCCAGCTCAAGACATCACATTCAGTATTTCAGTGAAGGGACCAGTTTAAATGGCGAAATTACCACGTAATATAAAGCAAATCATGCGTTTTCATATATGGCTGGGCCAACAGCTACAGTATGTGTGTGATTCATGCATCTGTTCTGATACCATTTCTAAGGCTTGTACTATAATAACAGTCACACTGAGATTGATATCCTCTTAACCAGAGTAGAAGCTCATACAAGCGAACGTAATTTTCCTCCCACACTTCTGAAAAGCCATGCCACATCAGCACTTCAAAATAATTTGTTGTGTTTGTAATATATAGTACCATAAATTATTCCTTCACAGTAACACAATACTGGTTCAGGCGTGATCGCACAAATTTCAGTAGTTTAATGGGAACAACTATGATCAAATAAGCATCTAGAAGGAGTAATAAATTCAAAGCAATTTAATTAAACTATTTAACGTACTTTGTAGCTCAGCTGCCCAAGTATGTGTGTGCAACACATCTGTGTGTGTAACGTTTTGTGCTTTGTGTAAGTGCAGGAGTATGGAGGACAGGAAGTTGAGGACTGGACTCAGATGCAAGGAAAGACTTGGTTGTATTTATTACACCAACTGCACGGCAGAAGGGACAAATGTAGAGATACAAAACAACAAGGAACTGAGGCTCCTAAAAATAAGCACTATGAGTAATACAAAGTCTGGGCTAAGGCTATAACAATGTATTACAAATAGAAAAAAAAAGGAAAAAGAAGCGAGGTTCCTGAAATAATAATGTGCTGGTAAAACAACAAACCGCACAAGTTTATAAGTTTGAGTATAAATTAGCAAATTCAAAGAAGGCATGAGATTACACAGACTTCCCAATGAGACTGAGGGAAGCTTGGTCTTAAATACACACTGCTACCACCCAGTGGCAATGAGAACCAGGTGCGCATGACAATAAATTAATGAGTGGAGTGCGATCTGAGATTTAGTAGACTGGTGAGCTGGATGGCTGGAGGCGTGTCCTTGCAGTGTGGTCAATTGCATCACACCTAGAAATGCTAATTTGCACCATCATGTAAGCATGTTCAAGCATGTTATGAGTGGGCATTGTGCTTTAATAGCTGAATAAGTCATAGTTCAAAAGAATAGCACATAGCAGCAATAATTTAAAATGGGTGTGAAAATAGTGTAATTTAATATACTCCAGTGAGTCAAAATGGGAACTATAATCACAGATGAAGTGAATAACATTGGTTTTCTCAAACAACACTGCTTGTCAAGGTTTGCAAACAGACCTTAAGTGGGTCTTGTAGAAAACATCTTGGATCTAGGAAAAATGAGACCTGACCGACTTTAGCTTTGTTTACATGGACACACATAATCGGAATAAAGGCCCAATCAGATTCAAAATGCTTCATGTAAACACGTCAATCGGAAGATTCTGATACGATTCAGTCCATTTGGGAAGGAATTTCATTCCGAATGAGAGAGGTGATTTATGCCGATCACCATTCCGAACAACGTCCATGTACACACCCGTTCGGATCCTGCCTTTGTGGTTGGGGTAAAATTGTCTTCACTGCGCATGTGTGCTACAAAGAGTGAACGAGGACATGCACTTGTTTACAACAGAGGCGGAAGTACAGCTTTTTCGTCTTCTACTTCTAATATTTCTCGAAATTAGACAACTCCATGCATGCCCAAATGAATCATTCTGATTAAACGCATGGTGATGTATACGCAAGTCATGATCGGATCTTTTCATTTAGTCTCCATGAGAATTTAGATATGGAATTTCCCATCAACCGAGGTTAGGATTGGATTGGAAAAATCTTGCACATGTAAACATAGCTTTTGACAAGGGCCAAATAGTTATGGCCAATAGTAATTGGGTCGCTGCACCCCCAACGCATCAAAGCTTGTGGCGTTGTCCCGGTCAGCAGTGGTGACATGCTGCAGACGGGCGTCCGAGGACAGAATGCCCAATGCCGGCAGGGTACAGAATGCCCAAGTTTCATTGACAGATTAGGCAACAAAGGCTTTCCTCAGTGAAATGGAGTTCTTAAGTTTAAGAAAAGTTATTGAACAGTTCATGAACATCAAGAGTTGTTCTTGAACTGTTCTTGATTTTAAAATACTCCCTGTTCTTTAACTTTTGTTCTTGAACTGTTCCTGAAAATATTCTAGAACAATTTAAGAACAGATCATGAACTTTAGATGTTCTTAAAATGTTCTTTAAAAGTTCTTGAACATTTTCAAGAACATTTTAAGAACTAATAAGTTCTTAAAATGTTCTTCGTGTGTTCTTGAGCAGTCTGTAGAAAATCTTAAGAACAGTTCAAGAACTGGTAGGTTCTTGAAATATTCTTAATCTGTTCTATAGGACTTTTCTGAAACAGTTTAAAATAGTTTAAGCACAGCTCAAAAATAGAGCTGATTACTTTCCTAAAATGTTCTTCTGTTTAGACCAATTGTTCAAAGGGTGTTACTATAGTTTAACTAGACATAACTCAAAATAATGTTTGATAATGAATATCATATGGTATATCTACACTGTTATTCAAGATGCTGTGGCATCTATATTGATTATACTGATATTTGTCAAAGAAAGCTATTGTAATTCTAATTAAATTTTGCATCTGTGACTTAATTTAAACATTTTAATGTTTCATTTATTCTTGAATGCAAGTGAATACTTCGGACTTGACAAGTTGATGTTGGGACTTGTACATTTTTTCGGCAGTTCGTCCATTGACTTGCCCATTCAAAATAGATTTTCACAGCCCTGATTTCATTGTGCAATGTTTTAATGATGTATAAAATGACTAGATGTAGTGTTTGAAAATGTATTTTTTGTTGTGCAAGAACTGAGTGAACTGTTCTTGAACTGTTCTTTAAACTGTTCTTGACCTGTTCAATAACTGTTCTTGAACAAATAGTTCAAGACGTTTTGTCTCATTTAACGTTCAAGAACAGTTCTTGAATAGTTCAAGAACCAATCAGGGACAGTTCAAGAACAGTTCTTGAAGTTAACTTCTTGAACAGTTCAAGAACATTTCTTGAACTGTTCTTGAAAATTTCACTGGGGCTGCCATCTGGTACGAACCAACAGAATAGCTTCTGTGGCCCAAGTTGCAGAAAATAATGATGGTTACAGGAGGAATGGGTTGTATTCCACAGTATATCATGCTTTGATATATTTGGGACTTTAAGGGTGACTGGACAGGGTGCCCATTCGATCCCCTGTGCTGTGACTCTGCCTGTCTGCCATGTCTCTGCCCTGCTTTGCCCTGTCCATGTCTGCTTTGCTTTGGATTTTTGCAATGTCTGACTATTCTTTGTAATGTGTATTGGGATTTGGTTACTTTGATTTAGTCATGCATTGTCTTAGTTTAGTTTTTCCATGTTTTACTTTTTACCATAGTTTATTCCGGTCCATGTTTTGCTTTCTCCCATGCATTGCACTTTGTCTCCCCCTGTCTGGTCTCTGGTCTTGTCATTGCTCACAGCCCCAGTATTGCGTGCCACTCTTCGGGTGATTTAATGGTTTCTGGATTTCAGCCTTCCTTCCAATCTCGTTTACTTTCTTCATCTTGCTTTTCTATTTTACTAACCTATACAAACAGTTTGTTATTTTGCTAGACTTACTAACGCAGACTAACATTGTATATAATACTAACTTACTAACGAGCACCAAGGGATTGAATAGCTGCACTTACTAATTGATTAACAAGCTCTCAGCACTCGCCCTGTTCTAGTCTCCGCCTCTTGTCTCTCCCTAATCTTCTCTGCTGCGTTTCTGTGGATTCTCCACACCTGCTCATGCTGTCCTTTCCCTCATTATCTATGCACGTTAGAACTCCATGACCGGAGCCGTATGTCTGTCTATAGGATTGTCTCGTCATCCCTGTTCGCATTTTGGCTTTTGCCTCTTTTATGTGATTAGGTTCTCCCTCTGGTTCCCTCCTTTCTAATTAGTCTCATTCCAGCACCTGCGTTCTGTGTAGCATGTGATTCCCCTGGAGTGTATATTAGGAGTCTTTTCACAGCACTTCCTTGTTAGAGCTCTAAGGTTGCTTGTGCCACGTGTTCCTTCCGCCTTGTTCTGTAAGTGACTCTCTTCTGACTGGACCATCCGACTTTTCGATTTTTGGCTTTGTGATTTTTGTATATATTGTTGCATCTGTGTTTTTTGACCCTTTTCTGTCCGACCACGAGATCCATGATTGCTGCCCTGGTTACGGTTTGGATTATGCCCATTGGATTTTGGCTTGGCTTCTCTGATACACCTGTGCATGTGGACCAAACCCACTTTTGTCCGGCCACGAGTACTGTGATGGTGCGATCAGGAACTAGTCGCGAGAACCAAGTAATGCAGTAGATCCGACTTTATTAACAAGGGGGGGGGGGGCAACAAAAACCAGGGCAGCAATCACAGTACTTAAGGCCGGACAAAAAAAACTAAGACAATGCATGAATAAATCAAAGTAACCAAATCCCAATACACATTACAAAGAATAGTCAGACATTGCAAAAATCCAAATATAAACATGGTAAACAGATCGTGGGCGTGGCAAGGCAGGGCAGAAACATGACAGACAGGCAGAATTACAACACCCTGTCCACCGTTGAAGGTGCTTACAATGGGCACGCAAGCATCAGAACTGAATTTGGAGCAATGGAAGGTCCAGTGACTCCTATTTTCTTTTGCATCATTGTCATTGCAGAGGTACGTGTGCATCTTTACCTGGGGAGGACGGCACCAGGATGCACTGTGGGAGGAAGACAACCAGGTGGAGGGAGCGTGATGCTCCTGATAATGTTCTGCTGGGAAGCCCTGTATGGGCATCCCATATGGACACCCGCATATTAATCACGTGGTCATCATATTTTAGCTCACTAGTGTCTGAGAGTGAGATAGTATATCCAGTGATCCGGAAAGCAATGATTTTATTTGCACTAACATTCAAATAGTTTCCATCACATCAATACATCTAACCCAGTTTGTCAAATTTTACTCTGTCGTTAAGACAAAAACAAACCAGAACGTGTACTGCATGACTTTGTTGCTGGTAGAACCCCTCATAAGCAGCCTGAAGCAATTGCTGTCTGCATGAGTCTATCAGTCGCTTACATCATAGTACATAAATTCTGACTGCACTAGGCCTTTAATGTTTTAGTTTCAAAACAATGAGTGTGAAAAGATCTTGCTTGAAAATGCACCAGTTTTCACAGCTCAGATAGATCATTCCAGAATACTGCCACATATCCTGTCATTAGTCACTACCCCATCTCACCGGACTCAGACTCACCTTGACGTTGAGATGGTCCAGGTAGAGAGCCAGCATCTCAGCAGCAGTCCTCGCTGCCCTGACTCGCTCGTGGTCCTTCTCAGAACACAGCCAAACCTTCAGGTGCTTCACAGATCAAACATGGGTGGACTTCAGCAGGCATTACCACAGACGTCCTGCCTTCTCACGATGAGACAAGACCCAAGCAGCCCACACAACAATACAGGCCACAAATTTGTCTGCATTTTTGTCCCTTGATGCAAGGACAACCCTACCTTAAAGATGCGCTGGAGTCCATCTGGGTTCAAGTCTTGCGCGAGCATAGTTTTCAGAAGAACTTGAAGAGCGCTGAATGTGTCTGAGTAGAGGGCCTGTGGAGAACAACCACCATCACACCAGTGTTAAACTTTCCCGGCTTTCCTTACTACATAGATTAGGACTGATTCATTTAGATTTTAAGCAAGTGCAATATCTTTCCGTTTGATGCGAAAGAAAACAAGCTGACAGGTTCTGCGTCTAAAGTCTACATGAATCATGCCCATTGTGTTTGGAGATACAAGGATCAGAAATACAACAGGAGAAAAGGTACAGAACGATTGAGTTTCAGCTTTTATTTTAAATTCTGTCCACAGCCTACTTTACGTACTCTGCCAGGTTATTATATGCAATAGTTTTGATGAGACTTTAATTCAGCAGTAAGGCTCAACTGGATTTTTGTTTCAGGAACAATCTCCCCTGAAGTTAAGGGCCAGGACTGCGCTATACCGCTAAAACAGTAAATGATATTCAGGCCAGAAGGGTGACAAGCTGTCCAGCGCTCCCAGCTGGGTCTTATCCACAGTCTGTAGTTACCACTCTCTTCAGGGAGGACAGTTCTATTATTACAACATTTGCACTCCACCACACCAAGGTGTTAGAATGAAAAGGGCGCAATGCAAAACTAAAAGAATATAAAATAATAATTTAAAAAAACTGAAGAAAACAGTTATTGTTTTTGATTAAACAATTATTTGCCAAGTATTTTTGTCTTGTTTTTCTAGTAAAAATCTTGGCAGTACTGCATTTTTGCTAAAGGAAAGAAAATAAAAATACTAAATAAAATAAAACATTTCCCAATGAGGTAAGATGTCTTTGTCTCATTTCAATGTCTGCCAATGGGGCAAACAGCACCTTAAAACAAGAATATGTTTTCAACTTCAGGGACAATCGTCAATAATAAGACCTAACATCTACAAACATGGCTGAATCCTGACATTTCTCTAGTATAGGAAGAATTCATTTTTTTCTATGAACTGCCCCCTTCAGGGACATGTCGGGTGGGTCCTCACCTCCATCTTGCGGAGGTCGAGCGCCCGGCTGTCCCTGCCCTGGGCGGGCTCATTCAGCGGGGCCAGGCCGAAGGTGCTGTTTAGACAGGTGCGCAGCATGACAGACTTCTCAGTGTCCGTCAGCGCGGGCTCCAAGGTACTGGGTCAGTGTGTGAAAGATAAATACTGTCGCTCATCATAAGTCTGGTTGAGACACTCCAGAGAATCTGGAAAAAGCGAAGCCCTCCAAGCTTCCAAACTGACCACTGTGGGCCTTTAGAGGTAAGTGAATAATGTCGATGTTTCCATACTCTCATGGAATCCCAGAGATGCCAAGGCTTACGTCTTAGGCGTGAGTTTCTCCTCTTAATGGCTGTCACGTTCCTGTGCTGTAGTCAGCAATTATTCAATCAAAGCGCACTGAAGAAATTCACTTGCGGAATTGAAGTCATTGTGCATCTAGTTAATCAGTTTCAAGTGCATTATGGTGGATTTCCCCACTAATGACACGGAAATCGATTGAATTCTCAGGCTTGTCTTTACTGATGGATTAAAAGCAATGGAATTCCATAAAATCGTTTCAAATGGTCTTATTTCATTAAAACAATTTAAACGATCATGAAACACATGCATTGTTTCCGATCCCTGAGTAAAGAGAAACACGGGAAGTCCGGAGTCATAAACTCTCTCCATGTTACTTGTGCTGAGGTGCACCTTTACGCAAGTGAAACGGAAACTTCAATGCACAAGGATTTTAATTCTGCATGAGAATCTCATTAGATATTATAGGTATTATAATAGGTATTTTTATCCCTATTTTGGCAATTTTGAGACACGAGGTGATAGTGAAACTGAGTTGCTGATGTCAAAAGGGTTGGTCTACGACAAATTAATTGCTTACGCTTGTGGTTGGGGTTTGGTTATATTACGAAGAATCAGATCAGTAGCTGTTATTCCCTTTAATACACATCCTACCAACAGATTTAATAGGGATGTACCCAAAGCCAAATATAGTATGCGGGAGAATAAATATATTGCAAAATTAACAGATAATGAACCCATACGAATATTTGCGTCATTATTCGGGAATCGCGACTACCGGGGAAACAACGCTAAAGTGATCCAGCTGCACATCTGTTCTCTCAGACCAGGCTCCACACAACATCTCTGGCCGATTTCACAGAAGCATTTTAGTGTGCGTATAACCAACAAGTGTTTAAATTTTAAATGCATTTTAAAAAAATGCCATTGTACGCGGACAGCTAAACAAATGTTTAAACACCATTTCACGAGATGGGATCATCGCACATTTAGCTGTATGCGGAAAACCTTACGTTTAAGCCCTCAAATTAAACAGATGCAGTCAAATTATGACAACCTGCCATTGCATAATGGGGGCATTTCCAATTGTCTTTACAGGTTAATAACCCTGTATGTAAGGGTAGTTGCATTATGGACATGCATTTCGCACAGAGATGCCGGCAAAAAAACATGGCGAGAATTTCACTTCACTTCAAAGTGTGTCAAACTTTCTTTGTGAGTCCGGTAGACGTGAGCAAGACGCTGACGTCACACGCATCCTTCACCAAAACTGTTTCATCCTCAGCATTCGTATTGATTCCGTACACTCATTTGTCCTTTCATTATCGGTGAAGAGTAAAAATGCAGTTTGGACTTCACTCATGGTAGCCTTTTTAGAAAATGCAAACGTAGATGTAAACGAAAAACGTGGCCTTGCAAAACCCCTCTATTAAGTGATTAAGAAACGGAAGAAAGCAACTCATTCATGCATTCGTTTCATGTATGCATTTCTTCTCCAGAAAAGGCAAATCTTGCTCAAAATCTACCAGGCAACAAAATGAAGGCAAGTCGGCGTCACTCATTTGGGTGCAAATCAATCCGTGGTAGTAGTTTTCGAGAGTGAAACATACCCTCACGAGCATTTAAGTGTTCTTTTGTTATTTTACCGCAGGCGTTTAAAATATTTAAACGCACGCAGACAGTTGCACCACGTGAAACGGTGATTTGAATTGAACACTTGCTAAACGCGCGATTAAGAAAGTTATCTGCGAACACAAAAGCTAGCAACAGTTTGGCAGGGAGAGGATGGAAAAACAGGAACTTATACACAAGGAACAAATAAAAATTAAGTTCAGGCATGGGAGAAAGCAGAAGAATTCATAAGGGACAGACGAAGCCACAAGAGCAAAAAATTGAATAACAAGTAGCAGTTAAGGGAAATTGACACAAACAGCCACACTGCAGGAAGAAGATTAACACAAAGGAACAGGACATGACATATTCGTATTTCCTCCCTCGAAAAGAAAATATTTCTGTTTGTAAAAATAGCCCTTCACCCTCTTCTTACCATCAGACCTCACAGCCATTTTGTAGGCATTATTCATAGAGTAAGTAAAGGAAGTCAAATTAAGATAGGAAAATGGTAATGATGATTTACATTAATTTGCGAACAGTTCCAACGGCTGGGATTTATTCCCATGGAAGTCTCATTGAGCAACAGCACTTGCGAAGACAGATGGTCTGGGTTGGTCAAAACACAAATTACTTCTCTGGCCCGAAGGTTGAACAACACCAGCTGCTTTCATTGAGACACACCCCATATGTGCCAATCAACCCACTGTGACACAAAAGCTTTAACTACAGACCACAAAACTACCAAACAGGGCTAAGGTGATATACGTACAGTATTTCCTCGTTGCAAAACTGGAGCGAAATTGCGAAAAATGTAACATGCATTCCCGTTTGTGAAGGTACAAAATTAGAGCCCAATCAGGAAACCAGTCAAAGTGTTCTGTGTTCTCAGGGCCCTGATTTATATCTTCTGTATATGATACATTTAGGGCCCTGCGAATATAGAACCCTTTGACAAGTTCACTTAATTTGGTATATAACGAACAAGGGAACATGGGACTCCAGGAGCATAGAGTTGATCCCATCTATGCAGCCATCATTCCATTATCTGGTGTTGATCTAATGGTGTTTTGGACAAGCGGGTACCCAGAGAGAGCAAGTAGCTACTTTCCCAGGCCTACATATCTTAATGACAGAGAACAGCAGCAGTTCACCATCATTCTGTAACTCTGATCCTGTTAAGTAAACTCAGTGTAAAAATCAAATTGAAGTCTTCAATAAAAAATCATTGACACTGAAACATAACCTAAACAGAGCAAAACAGTTGTATTTCATTGAAGGATACATCAAGTTAGCAAACGTAGCAATGGCAAGATGGCGAACTGAATTCCTCATGAAGTTCAATGGCTCTGCTTTGACAAAATCCTTGAAGAGACAAACAAACAAGGAACTTAATTGGTTATCTTCAAGCAAAAATACATCCAAAGGTTTCCTGACAAAAAACAGAGATGACATAAGGGCCTGATTTACTAAGACCTGTAACACATGCAAAATCTTTTTGCCCGTGCAAAACCAATAACATTGCCCATGATAGGCAAGGGTACTTGCCTTGCACCAATCAGTGGTAATGTTATTGGTTTTGCACGAGCAAAAAGATTTTGCATGTGCTAAAGGTCTTAGTAAATCAGGCCCTTAGGGTACAACTTTTAATTAAAATGAACTAAATATACATGTTCAAAAGCATTGAGTAAGCTCATCAACTCTTTACAAAATGCAAGCAATTTATTATGAAATACCTGTTCAGTTGAATCAACTCTACTGTTATGCAATCTTCTTAACATAATGGCTGAGTAAAAATGACCAACCTAGCCTCATTTTGAAGGTTTAAGACACACAGGGGCACTGACCATTATAAGGCCCATCAGCTCCTGCTTACGGGTGAACAGGCAGCCCTGACGGCGTGCGCAGGCCCTGATGGCCTGGGCAATGAGACCCACACTCTGAATCAGACTCAGCTTCATGCTCAGGTCCTAATGGAGGCACAAAAACAAATGTAAATAGACACACACACACACACACACACACCCACACACACCAGGAGTAAGCAGTTATTTGGAGTGTATGCAGGTTTATGTCATCACGAGGACAGGAATACACACACACACACACACACGTTATTACGGACAATAACGGGCAAAAAGCACATCCTGGAGATGGAATAGACAGCGAAGAATCTAAACTGGCTGAAATCACATTATTTAAGCCAGTAAGCTGCCGACTGCACAGACAATTACTGAGGGAAATCAATTCATTAAATGATATTCAGGCTTCACAGTGCAATTGTGCTTTTGATGGATAAAATCAAACAAACTGGTCCATGGGCTTTATTGGTCAGTCTTGGTAATAAGCTCTGACAATATTGCTACACTGAATACATTTTTAATGTACAGGTCATCACTATTATAGGCAGTGGCGTAGCTAGTTGGGGGGCAAAGACATGTCCCTTTATGCCCAACAATTAGTCCTGGCTTGATCTCAATCATTTTCCTTTATTGATGTGTTTTCCAATTATCGTAATTGGCAACTGAAGACACATATGCGATCTAACAGCGATGAAATCATGGGCTAAATTTGGCACAGAAAAATAATTTACTTATTAATATGCCAATGCTTTGCGCTGATTGAACTGGTCAGCGTTCCAGTGAAACGCAGATTTCACTATCGGTATTGCGTGGGTAGATAAAAAAAAGTGGCAGTCAGCAGTTCAATAGGCTATAAAAAGCGTGCGGCTCCATCTTGCGTGAGAGTTGACAGGTTTGCAATGATGAATAACGTTGATTTAAACACAGCAAATACGCGTCCAGATGAATGATTGTCATCTTATCTAATCGGGGAGAACAAGCAGCACCTGATAGGTGTGGAGTGCTCTCGGAGTGAACCTTCTGCTGATTATGAAAAGGACTGAGAACAGGTCAGGACTAATAATTGTTTTTAACAGATGTTTTGTGCAACCCAATTCTCTGTTCTTGTTCCGCCACTGTACTGAAGTTAGCCCTTTATTTAATCGCTGTTAGATGCATATGGAGACAAACCGTGTTTTCAGTTGCAAATTACGATAATTGGAAAATGTTTCAAGATAGGATAATGATTGAGAACTAGCCAGGACTAATTGTTGGGTATAAAGGGGCGTGTCTTGCCCCCCCCCCCCACTAGCTACACCACTTAGGGTACCAGACAATCTTAAAAGGGGGCTGAGAGATTTTCTCTTCCACTGACATCAATATTCCTTGGTGCACAGAGATACTAAACAGGCCAGAGGTCTATCCAAGGGCCATATGAGACAAGACACACAGGGCGACAGTGTTGTGAGTGTTTCAGCAGGGAGAGCCCTGCCACGCAAGTGTCACGTCACTTTTGTTAGAATCAGAATGTGCAGTCAATTAGTACAGCTTGTACACCAAACTGCAGAGATAAACCAGAAAGGGCGCATGAGCGAGTGCATTCCTCCACCTGCACCATCATTTTTGACCTTTTCTGCAGTGCTGGCCTTCAGCTTTTACTTTGACCAGTGAAAATTTAGCCACCTTTCACTGTTTTCATACATGACCTTCCAATACATTTTTATCAAATGTGTCCAGAACTTTTTCCATAATCCTGCTTACAAATGGCAGACAAATAGCTGGTCAGACAAACAGGAGAAAAAACACAAACTCGGTCCAGCTTCATTGGCGGAGGTGATGAGGTGGTAGCATGGTACCAAATCAGCAGAGAGCAAATGACTCTCTTGCGACTGAACTGGGATAAAAATGTAACAGTGAACTCTAAATGGGGAAAAATAACAAGGATAAACATCAGCTAAATATTGCCAAACCTACTGGGACTCACAGTTGGATTTAACTAACATAACAGAAATAAAAAAAGATTAATTGCCTCAAACAGTGAGAAAACCTCACAAACATGCAATATATAAGGACTTTAGAGTTAGTCAACCACACAGCTTCACGTTAGCCAGGTAAGTAAGAAATTCAGAGAGGAACATTCACTTTCGGAAAAAGGGCAATTTTCTGAACTCTTTAAGATGCTGACCACTAATTGGTCATTTTTGTTCAAAACTTAATGAGACTAAATGTGGACCAGATGTGGAATTTTCAGATACAATTCTTATTCTTTGAAAATCACTCAAAAGGAAGATATATGGAGTAATATCTGAGACAGCCAATGACTGGCTGGACAAAACCGCATGCTTATTTCCAGATGTAACTAAGAAACGCATTTTTTTTCTCTCTGTCGGGAAACATGCGCTAGAGCTCTTCTGTTCCCGTTCAACAAATCCAAACCAAACGTAGGACAGGCCCCACTGGAGCTTTTTTAAGTAACATGAGTTCAGAAGTTAAGACTGATGCTGGAATATTGTTAACTGCGTGCCAAGGTTCTGAGAGGCAGTTAGAGGGTTGAGTGTTTAGTTGAGGAAGAGGGTTGTTCAACTGATTTCCTCTGATAATACCTTGGTCTCAACTTTCACTCCCAGTACCTGCAAGTAACAAATGGATTCCATTTCAAATACTGTACGTGCTTTTTCAAAAAAAGTTCTTGTTCAAAAGCTCATTTCAAAAGAGATGCAGGTCCCATACATAATTTACAGACACATGATAATATAGTAAAAAGAAACCATGGCAATTTGTCGTGACACTTTATCTAAAATATCCATCACATTCACATAGTGGAGAAATATAAGGCTTAGAAAGACACTTGAACTGATGAAGTCCTTCAAATCAAAATCATATATTTTTAATGATCATTTTGTACAGACAGGATCTAGGAATAAAATACTGTTAATTTCATTCATTCATGACAGCATTAATGTTCTCACACTACTCACTTCATGAAGATTCAAATTTTGAAAGGTAAACTCCCCATGGTGGCACAAAAATGAAGGAGTATTGTAGTATGATTGAGACTCAGAGGTAACAGGTCCAAATAACATTGTGTCTTCAAAAAAAAAAAATAGTCAATTTAAAAAAAAAAAAAATGTGTTGAAAACATTGTCTGTGAAATGTAATGGGCCTTCGGAGAACAAGTATATGGTGCCCTCAAATAGTATTGGCACCCTTGGTGAATATGAACAAACAGGGCTATTAATAAATACCATAATGTTATAATAATGCCTTCTTCTAGAAATAAAAAAAAAATTAACCATTACTTTAAATACAACAAGTATTTGCCACTAACGTGTCTTTGTCCCCCGCCACAAGATGTGAAATCGTGTCAGTATGAGCAATCTCTCGGTGTGACCTTGAGAGTGACGCGAAGGTCACCAAAATCGACTGGCGCCGGGGTATCACCATAATACATGTTGACATGAAATTTGAAGGAAATCGTTCTTGAGATATCTCGCTGACAAGGATTCGGGACGTACGGATGGGCGGACGTACGAACGGTCGTGAATACTACGTTCCGCGCGGCGGGGGACAACTACTGAAAGAAAATAGTGTAACTAATTCATATCATGAAGTAGATAAGCACTTATAGAGTGCAGAGCTCGGCCAAGCACAACATTTCCCTCCATATTGCAACCACCATAGATATTAGTCTTACATTTATCTTATCTTCATTTTTAGATTCCTTGACCATGAAAACATGGAAATTTGATTCATAATGCTATATCAATATAAGTTCCACAGCGTCTTGGCTGTTTAAAGATGTCTGTTGCACGTTTCTAGCTTCATTTGTTTTTTTTTTCTTATGATGCAACATTTCCCCTCATGTTGTGATTTACACATAAATATTAGTCCTACATTTATTTCATCTATTTTTTTCAGATTCCCTGACCAAGAAAACATATTAGCAACTGAATTCATTATGATATCAATATTAGTTCAGTAGTTATTCACGAAAATCAAATTTTCCGTAATGGTGGTTTTCTTCTGGATCTAGTTCCCTGGCTTTTAAAGATACAGTAAATCCGGTGACATCTTCCTAATTCTGCAATATCTTGGCTATATAATGGTGTTTGTCGCATGTTTGTAGCTTCATTTGTTTTCTTCCTATAATGAAAGTTCCGAAGGTCCCCTACATTCGTATTCTGGATCATATTATCATAGTAGCCGGAATTATTCCATTTTCAGGATTAGTCTTTGATATATTGTAGAACATGTTCGAAACTTGTCCTGTATTTTTTTTCCAAGTGCCCTGACCATTTTTGGTGGAGTTATATGCATAAATGTCGAAAATGGCCCTATCTCCCAATGTTAAATAATCCTTTAAAACATTCCTGCATCCAGACGAAGATCCGGATCACTTCCAAAATCTAATCATTTCTTCCTTATACCAATCTGTACAATCCCTGAAAGTTTCATCAAAATCTGTCCAAAACTTTTTGAGTTATTTTGGAAACCAACAGACAAACAGACAAACAAACAAACAAACCCAGGCAAAAACATAACCTCCTTGGCGGAAAATAATTAAAACATTTATCTCAATAACGTGCCAAAGGTACTGTAGACCCTCCATTGAATGCTTTGTGAAGCCTCCCTATGCCGAAATAATGACTCTTGTTCTCTGTGGAGCAGTGTGTTAATAATGTCACCACCTCTAGGAGATGGTGAATTTTTTTCTATTCCCCAGAACTTGAGTGACGCTGCAGAGCCAAATAAACTTCTGTTGTTTTCTGAGGTTTTTTTTTTTTTCCTTCTCTCTCTTTTGTAGTTGGTCCATATTTTAAGGTTGTTACAACCATAAATGCACTGTCACTTTATTGCTGCTTGTAGATCCCCGTATTACTATTGCTGGTATATATCTTTGTAACTTTGAATTACCATTGCTGGTATTTATCTCTGTAACTTGTTGGTATTCAACAGTGTCATTATACTCCTTTATGGAATTTCATTTGCACTTCTATAAATATTTTAGTAATTTATAATTATGTTGTCTGTATTGTTACATATATTATATATCCTTACATATATCCTTAATTATATTCATAATTTTTTTTTTTTTTAAGAGCAGAGAATTTTGATATATTATGTGATCAACACATTAAGAGCAGCTCGTTTGTCTACTGTTAGAATGTGGTGTCATGCTGGATGTTTTGTATGACTTGTATAGTGTGTTTTTATGTTTTATGTTGGACTACAGATGGAAATTAGCTTATTGCTAAATCTGGTGTGCCCATCTCTTCGTTTCTTGTAAACGATTAATGCAAGCACATGCTGTCCTTAAATAAATAAATAAATAAATAAATGTTTAGCCCGTGCATAATGTCGGGCAATGGCATAATCCATATTTTGAGTACGAATAGCAGTCTTGTGTTCAAATATGCAAATCTTTAGAGCTCTTTTAGTTTGTCCAACATATGCCAGACCACAAGGACATTTACGAATATACACAACATGTGAAGTGCTGCAATTGATGAAAGAATTAATATATACTTTTTGCCGGTATGTGGATGAGTGAAGTACTTTTTGTCAGACGAGTTTGAACACTGAGCACAGTGACCACACCGGAAGAAACCTGCAGGTCGATTAGACAGCCAAGAAACTGAGCAGGGAGGTTTTCTAGTATCAGAATGTACTAGTCTGTCTTTAAGATTACGGCAACATTTAAAAGTGATAAGCGGAGGCACAGAACTAATACTGCTTAGGGTAGGGTCACTTTTGAGAACATTCCAGTGTTTAAGGATAACACTTTTAACCCTTCCTGCCAGAGGAGAGAACTCAGAGGAAAAAGTGATCCGTGAGGAAGTAGTAGTATCTCTAGATTTCTTGACTGATAGGGATTCCTGCTCTGTATGAAGGGCCCTTAGACAGGCGGAAGAAATATATGAACTAGAGTAACCTCTGTGCTGAAAACGCTCTTTCATTTCTGCAGCTTTGCATTGAAAATCTGTGGCTGTACTACAGTTTCAACGTACTCTCAAAAATTGACCAATAGGAATATTGCGAATGAGCTGCCTGGGATGATTGCTGTCTGCTTTTAAAAGTGTGTTTCTGCTCAAGGGTTTCCGATAAATTGTGGTCTCAATGGAATACATTTTAAACAAATGTTCTTTAGATTTAATGCTTTTGACCATTGAAAAAAACAAAAGCAGAAAAGGACAAAATTAACACTGAAATTAAGACACTCAAACAGGAATTGAGTTGCAAGGTTGATCAAGAGACTTTTGAGTCGACCACTAAAAAGATCTCTGAATCCCTAACCTCATTCCAAAGAGAGCTCCAAGCCTACAAAATTAGGAAATATGAGCGGGACACCAATGACTATGCTGAGGGCAAAGTCTACGACTGGCATGGAGATCAGAGGAAACTTCACTATAGATGGCCTCGCACTTTATCCAGACCAAAAGACCCATGGTTTTCCACAGCTAGCGAGCGAGAGTCAGAGGGGAGTGATGTGGAGGGATGGAACAAATCCTTGCAGCCTTTTTTACGACCGCACAGAGGAACCCAAAGAAGACGAGGCGAGGCACAAGAGGATACCACAGGTCCCACCGTCATCCGCCGCTCTCAAAGGAACCGGAAGAGACTGTAATTAACATTTCTGATGTAAGTCTGTCTAATGATGAAATCTCTCTCTTAAGTAAAGGTCTCGGTTTCTCTCCTACCAATAGGATTGATACATTCAAACTTAAGGTTGATGCATTCAAATATTTTAGACATTTGCATCTCAAACACTTCTTCTTCACCAGGTCAAATGTTTTATCTAGCTGTTCTGATGGAGGCTTGAACCCTGTAACTAACATCAACAGAGAGGCAATTCCCTTCAAAAAGAAATCTTTGTTTTTGCCCTCTTCCAATTTGAACCCCACCAAACTCACATACAGTAAGCTGGTGTAAAGAGATCTAACTAAAATGGTTCAGTCTTCTCTTGCTGGTAAAATGAATCTTAACGAATCTGAACTAAAAGCACTTAAGTGTCTGGAAACCAGGAGTGATATTATTATTCGGCCGGCTGACAAAGGTGAATCAGTTGCGGTTATGGGGTTTGAACAATATGACTCCAACATAAGAATTCAGTTCTCTGAAATAGGATGTTATACAACTCTTAAGTCTAACCCCACCCCATAATTACATTAACTCTGCTTTTAACAGAGGCTGGATCACGGAAAAAGAAAAAGGTCTGTTGCTCGTTGAGTGCCCTGTATGCCCTGTGTTTAATGGCCAGCCCAAAATGCATAAATCTGCAACTAATCCTCCTCTTCGCCCTATTGTGGCAAGTATATGACTGAACCTCCGTCACAATTTGTTGACTTCTTTGCAAAAAAAAACATGTCTTTGGTCCTCCTTCTTTTCTTGGTGACACTGTTGATTTATTAAACATTATCAAAGAGTTCAAATATGAACAAGGTGACATCCTGGCAACTTTTGATGTACAGAGCCTGTATACATGCATACCTCATGATATAGGTCTTGATGCTCACACCCACTTCCTCAACAAACGACCAGATGAGATTATGCCACCCGAATGAATCTCTACTTACACTTTCTGAAATGATTCTCACCATTAACTTTTTCAAATATTTGGATTCCTACTATTTGCAGTCGCGTGGCACAGCTTTGGGCAGTGCTTTCGCCCCATTGTATGCTTGTCTTGTGATGGGTTTATGGGAGGAAAAATTTGTCTTTGATCCACTTCAAAATCCCTATTTTTCTAAAATTGCTTTGTGGAAGAGATATATTGATGATATTGTGGTCATATGGAGAGGAGATGGTTATGAGCTATCTGATTTTTTGAAGTATATTAATGCCTCTACAAATTACCTTTCTTTTACTATGGAACAGCCTGATACCTTTGTCCACTTTCTTGATCCTACACTCTACAGGGGAAACAACAATTCCATTGAGACCATAATTTATCGGAAACCCTAAAGCAGAAACACACTTTTAAAAGCAGACAGCAATCATCCCAGGCAGCTCATTCGCAATATTCCTATTGGTTAATTTTTGAGATTACGTTGAAACTGTAGTACAGCCACAGATTTTCAATGCAAAGCTGCAGAAATGAAAGAGCGTTTTCAGCACAGAGGTTACTCTAGTTCTTATATGTCTTCCGCCTGTCTAAGGGCCCTTAATACAGAGCAGGAATCCTTATCAGTCAAGAAATCCAGAGATACTACTACTTCCTCACGGTTCACTTTATCCACTGAGTTCTCTCCTCTGGCAGGAAGGGTTAAAAGTGTTATCCTTAAACACTGGAATGTTCTCAAAAGTGATCCTACCCTAAACAGTATTAGTTCTGTGCCTCCGCTTATCACTTTTAAATGTTGCCGTAATCATAAAGACAGACTAGTACATTCTGTTACTAGAAAACCTCCCTGCTCAGTTTCTTGGCTGTCTAATTGACCTGCAGGTTTCTTCCGGTGTGTCACTGTGCTCAGTGTTCAAACTCGTCAGACACAAAGTACTTCACTCATCCACATACCGGCAAAAAGTATTATATTAATTCTTTCATCAATCACAGCACTTCACATGTTGTGTATATTCTTAAATGTCCTTGTGGTCTGGTATATGTTGGACAACTTAAAGAGCTCTAAAGATTTGCATATCTGAACACAAGACTGCTATTCGTACTCAAAATATGGATTATTCCATTGTCTGACATTATGCACGGGCTAAACATGGCTCTGCAGCGTCACTCAAGTTCTGGGGAATAGAAAAAAACTCACCATCTCCTTGAGGTGGTGACATTATTAACTCTCTGCTCTGCAGAGAAGCACATTGGATCTACACACAGAATACAGTGGAGCCCTCTGGTATAAATGAAGAATTAAACTTATCCTGCTTCCTTTAAATATTCTTATGTGATCTGGTGAGGTCAGTGTTGTTTTGTTCCTTTGCTCCTGTTCTTATGTAAACCTCCTTGTTCAGACTTGGTGTTCGCCCTTGATTGTTGTTTTTCTATGATGTTTCCTCTCATCCGTGAATATTCACTGTTTTACTAGTCATTGTTAACTTTGAGAATGATCTATGTCTTTGTCCTGTTTGACTCTGATGAGGACACAGTAGTGTTGAAACGTTAGTCTGTTTGCACTATAAAGGCTGTTAATTTATTAGGGTGCTCCAGTCTCTTTTGTCCCTTTTGATTAAACAAAAAGACCATCAAAGGCGACCCAAACCTCTCCAGCAGCTGGAAGCCTGTATCAAACAAGAGTGGGATCAAATCCCAATGGCTAAACTCAAGAAGCTTGTCTCCTCAATGCCCAGATGCCTCCACTCTGTGTTAAAAAGAAGAGGGGATGCTTCACCATGGTAAACAGGCCCCTATCCCAACTTTTTTGAGACCTGTAGCAGCCATCAAATTTGAAATGAGCTCATTTTGTGGATAAAATTGAAAAATTTCTCAGTTTCAACATTTGCTATGTTATCTCTGTTTTATTGTGAATAAAATACTGGCTGGTGTGATTTGAAAGTCATTGCGTTTTGATTTTATTCACAATTTACACTTTGTCCCAACTATTTCAGAATTGGAGGTTGTAGTTTTGTACATAGAAAATACCGAAAAATGCTATATTGTGAAATCATCTGTTAAATTCAATTCATTGCAGACCTGAATAAGCAACGACCGGCCTTTCAAATTATTCATCGTGTCCTCGACCTTGAAGGAATAGCCAAGTTTAAAAATAGGCATTTTCCAGCACATTTCCTCTCTGCCAAGCACCAATAGTCTCATCGACTTGCCCTTACCTTTCCACTGTCAAACCCTATGAAGTCATTCCATGTTATGCCAACCATAGCAAGTCCAGGGCTCCAGGAACCACAGAAATATTTTTTAAGCGTAATGTTAGCCCACAGCTATTTCAACTATTATCCCCGCCATTGAATAGAACACCAAACGGTTCACAGCAAAGAAAGGCAGAGGTATGTCCTGGCAGAGTTTAAAACCACCAGAATGCCCAGGTGGTTTAGTTACTTTTGTGTTTGCTTTCTGACAGTGAGATAAAAACATCTCCAGTCAACCGTTACAACAGAAGCTGGGAGTGTGATTTAGCAGTACCTCTGTGGGCATATGATATACAGGGCCACTGTCGCTATGTACAGCATGTATACAGACTACCCCAATGGACTTCTAATGATTGGAAAATCCACATTTGTGCTTTAAGTGCTTCCAACACTTCTGAGAAATAATGGCTGCTCAGATCCCATAACTCATTAAAATTTAGTTGGAATGACTTATTTCCTCGAATGTCTTATTTTAGAACAATGGATGGAAGGGATGCGCTGATCAGCAATTGCTTTACTTTCGAGCACTATTTTGGTGCAATAAACTTTAGAGGTTATCAGTGTCAACAAGAAAATGTTTTCTGTGTAGCCGGCTAGATAAGAGCAAATGATTCTTCTACTCCAGTAAGGCTTCCAGGAATACTTCATTTGAGTAATCATCAAATACTCCCAAAAACTAGTCGAATAGTCCAGGGGTAGGTAAAGCTCGCCTGACTTTGAGAATAAAAGTAAAATTTGGCTGAAAACGTATGACTGGAGTTAAAAAGGACAGCATATAAGGCCTGATAGCCTATTGGCTACTTTGTGAACACAATTTAGGCTGTTTCTTATGGAAGAGGCTATTGCCCCAATAATCTGGAGAACTGGATGCCCAAGAAAATTTATTGCCCTCACTGTTCATAATGTGATGAGGACGTCAAACTATTCCTGTTGTTAGAATTTTCTCCAGATCTGCAATTACCTATCATATCGATCTTTTCACTGCATCGTAAGAATGCCGCTTGGTATTCTGAAAAGTTGTAACTGCGTCCTTTCTAAGCGGCGGAATTTTCCCGCGCTGTCACTGATGGGGACAGGGAGAAAAGGCGGAGTTTAAAAGTCTCGCCAAAAAAGGTTGCTCACAAAATACTGCTCACATTTTCTTGAGCGCGGTAGAATAACAGAGGAGACACTATTTAACCAACGGCTGGGGGAATATCCATACCTATTTCTTATACGCCCAATTAAAAAATAAAATAAAAAAATAAATATACTCGCTTCACATCTTCACAATGCCTTGGGTTGTGCTGTCAAAACTCGAATTCGACAAGTGATCATGTTTTAATTTTATCATTTTTTGTGAGGATGCTTATTTCATCATGCTTGCAACACTTCTCTTGATTAACCTGTGCTATCAACATTTAGCGTAGCCGGGCAATTTTTAGAACAAAGGACATTGAAGTAAGTTGGTTATCCAAGTGGTAATATCTAATCTTATGTATTTTAATTAGGCAAATGAATGTCCAGTGAAGAGGAATTTTATCAATAAGTAAGTGTCAAAATCAGCAGTTCTGACAATTCAGTTTCTTGAGAAAGAATAATACTAATTCTAAACAAACCAAATGTTGTAGCAACATCCTCCAAATATCATGGATCGGACAATAAATTACCTGAGCGAATATTTTGATATACCATTTAATATGGTATCACCACGGGTATAAGTCATAAATAGACCTATTCTTGACAACAAAATGTCCACTTTCTAACTTTTTTGTTGAAAAAGGGTGACGATAACGGCCCCGAACACACTACTACGCGCATCAGCGATGGCTGTTAATCTGAAATTAGAGGAGCCTCAAAAATCCCTTCAAATTAATAAGTAGTCTTGACCCATTTTAAATTATTTTCCAGAACTAACAAGGGTTCCAATGATTAGAACAACATATATACTTAAACACACAGCCTCCTTTTAAAATATAGTCATTTAATTTCAGAATAACAAGCATTGAATAACACTGATGAAATTCAGTGTCGAAAAGACCCGTTTTATGATTATTTCTTGTCTCACCGTATGGAGCAGAACTGGCCACACCTGGCAGTGCTGTGTATTTTCAGGGTTCACATAATGTCAGTTTGACAAAATGACTGAAAACAGCCATCATTCGTAGAGAGGAATATTCTGTGCCACCTCTATATCAGCTCACCAGCCTCCATTGATGGGCAGCATGATAACATGCAGATATTTTTAGAAACAGGAGATTATTTTTGGCTTTTGACTATGAGCGCTGACCAATAAATATGAATATCAACCTGTTGCATAAAGCTTTAGAATTTTACAGTTTATTGAATCAGTAAGTGATTGAAAGTACAAGTCAACAAGTACAATATATCAGGTTCACTGCCAATGCACAAGTGCCCCCTACTGGATATCTTTAGGCGCATCACTGTCAAATTGCCAATTCATTACTCCTATGTGCAAAAAGATGATTGGCAGACACTGATGCACAGTGTCGAATGAAATCCGCAGTCATCAGTGCATTGCTCGTAACTATACCTCAGTGTTAAAGAGCCTGCTGATGTTCCACAAGATCTGAGTGTCGATTCTGTGCAGGAGCTGCTCCTCGGGGGCGAGCAGAGCCACATATCCGTAGCACAAGATGAGCGTGCTCTTCCCCTTCTCCAGGTCCACATCCTGCTTGTCCTGAGGCCAGGGAGCAATTCAAGGGCTAGTCAGACAAACACCTGTGAATACATTCTGCTGCCAATTCATTAGCGCTGACCCGGGAGGCTGTGCCGAGGCCAGACTTGTTTCAAGATTCAACGCTACCAACTGCTTTCAGTGTGCAACTGTTCATCAGCTCTGAGGCTTTCGAGAAGTCGTGAGGTACAGCGGTAGACTGAACGGATGCAGGGTGACATTTTTCTCTACTGTATTTTGGCAAAGGATTGCAGCAGCATTCCTATATATCAGATGTAAATGAAGCCGTAGTAATTAGTTGAAAAAGAAATCAACACGCTATCTGGGCCCAAAATAGTGTGCAGATACAGTAATTCTGCAATGGAATAATACTCAGGGAGAGGCCTCAGGTCAATGTTCCATCACACTAAGTCCTGAGATACTCATATGGAGAAATTGGACATTTTACTATTGACCAATGGTCAATTTTTTTTTATTAGTTCAGTCATGGGTAATCAGATAGAGAGGAAAGTTATGCCCACATCATATTAATGGAACTTAAATAATGGAAAACTGCTTCTTAAATTGTGTTGCTGAATATTAACCATATTTCTGATGAATGTTTTAGATGTCTCTCAAATTATTTGATCCAAATAGCTATATGCTTTATTTTACTGTACACCTGTTACAGACATCACTGCAAGGACATACGTCCTATGAGAAGGAATATTGGATCAGATTGCAGATTCTTATTTTAACTTGGCTTGTTATTCCAAAATGGAAAATGATTACATCAGGATACCCATTATTATGAGACATGCCGATGCACAAATCCACATGGTGAAAAAACAATTATTGAGCATTTCCTGTCGACATCCAGAGGTTTGCAAATTGTAGCCTGAGTGCTTTCAGGTTAAGACAATTATCGTAAAACCTACCCTGAGCAGCCCGAATATTCCCAAGGCTTTCTTTAAGATATGGGATTTCCCAAAGTCTTCCAGTTTCGCCAAAGATTCATCGAGATGACTGCTGGCGCACAGGCCGACTCCCATCGCTGCTCCCTGCAAAACCAATTATCCAGGATACCCATTATTAACAATTTCAAATGAGTATTGCAACCCCCAAAGCCCCAAACAATATATTTACAGTAGCCTCCTCGCCTAAGGCCCTTTCATTACAGGGAGTACAACCAGGAAACGATAATAATTGAATTCTTCTGAAAGAACACAAAAACGAATTAAGCTCAAAGGCATACATTAGGGCTTAGCCGGCTGGCGATAATTCAAAACTACTGACAGAGCGGCGCAGCCATGGGCCATGATGCTATCATTCAGCCCGAATCTCGGCAGGCCTAAACAAGCCAGCCGTTCGGCGGAGTATTAGAGACGGGAGCGACTGACCTCTCTCTCCACGGCGCTTTGGTGACGGGCGCTGAGCAGGAGCTGCCGCAGCTGCCTCCCCACCACCTCTCTGTCGCTGCAGTGCTGCAGACTCACACCGATGCACTTGCACAGAAAGCCCTGCTCAAGGCCACAGAGCAGGAGTCAGTAAACAACGGTGGCCACCCAATGGAGTTCCCTCATTCTCTTACTGATCTTACACGCCCGTGGGTGCGCGCATGCATACTTCCGAACATGCACGCACGCTCATGTGGGAGAACTATAGACATCAATGAGCCAAAACATTATGACCACCTGTTTAACAGACTGTTGCTCCTCCAAGTGCACTCAAATAGATCCATCTTACTGACATACACATGAATGCCCAGACCCAGGGTTACGCAGCAGAACATTTCCCTGAGCATCGCACGCTTCCCCGGGCAACAGCACACACGTAACCGCAATGTACATGATGTAAAAGAAAATGCGACTTGCTGGACCCTCTAAATTGCCCCAAGGTCCAGTTCCCAGGCTCAAATACCCATTGTAGGCACTTCCCATGGTGTGTAGGGGTTAGAATGGGCACTCTAACCCATTCACAGGTACAAAGCCCCATACTCAGCAGAATGCTTTGCACTGTGCATTGTGTCACATCACACTGCTCTGCGAAACCTGTGCCACAGTAGTCTTTCTCTCAGTTTAGACCAGATTGGATACTCTTTGCTGTCGTTGAGCATCAACAAGCCCTGGGCGATGGTGCATGGTTTGTCCCTCCCCGAAACACTGACATCTGTAGTTAGCCACCACTGCTGACTAGGAACACCCCACACGCCTTGCGGCTTAAAAGATGCTCAGTCCCACTGTGGCCTGAACAACTTGACCCTTGACAAAGCCTTTGAGTCCAACTTTTACTGACATTCAACGTGTTGACTTTGAGGACTGACTGTTCGCTTATCATCTAAGATCTGCCTCCAGATGTTTGTAAGTGCCAGAGATCAACGTTATTCGCCTCATCTCCGAATGATCATGATGTTTTGGCGTAACGGTGTGAGTTGCAAACCAATTATGTTTACAAAATTTCAGGTGGATTTAATTTCATAACATAAATCAGCAGCATTCACACCTCAAGCAACAACTATGTCCACAGGGCAAAGTGGAAAAATCTACAGGGAGTCATTTACTCAGGAGGAAAAGGTTTGTAAGTGAAATGAGATAAATTTGCAGTGGGGACGGGTAAATAGGCAAATTGTGGGCCGAGCATGCAATCCAGAAACTTGAAACTCCTCCTCTGTATTTTGCTCCAATCAAATTGCATCACTCATAAGCCACATTCTGCAGCCAGGACACGAGTTTACAGTAAAATCAGCTGCTTCAGTCTACTGCTGGAAGACAGACATGGTAAGTCTTTCCACCTCCTGTTTTCGGTTAGTTGGAGCGCTCATTCACCTTCTCCTCCGGGCAGGTGTTGTAGATAGAAAGATATTGGGTTGCCTCAGTAGCCAGCTGACAGCTCCACTTGTCATGCGAAATAGCCACCAGAGTCTTGGACAAGAGCTGCAATAAGATCTCCAGTTACGAAAGCTTCCCCGTCTTATATGAAATGCATATCCCTTTGACAAACAATCTCACACTCAACTCCTCATAATGACAAGGCTTAACAGTCTTCATGACAGGCACACAGTCATAAGAACAAGAGAATAAACAGCGACAAACCTCCAGAAGTCTCCCCTCCCACCTCCTCCTCTCCAGTGTTTCCTCTGTGGACTCTGGGCAAACAGACAACCTCTGTCTTACATTTATGAGTTCATCGATGAAATATTCCCAATTTTTTGATAAAACAGTGCATATAATAAGGGTGCAACAGCACAGATTTACGAAACTTGAAGGAGGCATTTACAAATCTATCAATCTATTATTAGAGGTGGACATTCCAGGGGTCAGAAAGTAAAAGTCCCATATTGTTTTATTTCCACGCATGAACTCAACCAGCTGATTTTCTTGACTTCTCCAACCACTTTTCCGAAGGGTTGTTTTGTCTGGCAATTCCAGCTGATTGGAAGAAAATACTGGAAAGTAGTCTTAGTTTCTGAACCTGGATTGTCCATCTCTGTCCATTATACAAACTGCTTCTGCCTCACTTGAGTCACGGGAGAACTGTAGCCCCTCCCATTTACAGTTACTACTGGTAACAGGCAGGGACACACCTGGGCAGCACGTCAATCCATCTCAAGGCCCACACACCATTCACTCACACACTCATACCAATGGGCAATTTAGACTTTCTAATTAGCTTGCATGCATGTTTTTGGACTCAGTATGAAACTAGAATACCAAAAGGAAACCCACATGAATGTGGAAACTCAACAGTGAAAGGCCCCAAGCCGGACTGAAACTAGCAACCCCCTTCCTGTGCGGCGGCAGTGGTATCCACTGTGCTGCAGCTCTTACAAATCATACCCCCCACCGTCATTTTCAAAATGGGCTTTTACATCAGGACAAATTTTGCTGTTGTACTGCATTTCGTGACTTTGCAAAAAATAAAATTATATATATATATATATATATATATCAGTGACAGCTGGTGAGCTGGCGATAGGGGAGGCTCAAAATCCCTTAAAATTAATGGTTGGTCACAACTTGTTTTCAAAAATTCATTTAAATTACCATTACAGAAACTCCGAAACCTCTCAACATTATCAGGTGTGGCCAGTTTTATACATATACATATATATAAAGGCTGTTAAAGTTAGGTACGTTTTACTTAATCTGAGATAGCGGTTTATTTATTTTTATTTTATTTTTCAAACTTTATTTTTGATTCCATTGAAACTCATAGGTGAACCACTCTAATTTTTTTTGCATCAAATACTTTATCGTCTGAAAAAATAAAGCAAAAAAAACCCAACTTGTCAATTTTGCTTCATGCCTTTATACATACTGTATAATACACATTATATTGTAAGCATGGCAATTATGTGCATAATTAATTAATCCAAAACTTCATCTGAATGATGTCTCCCATTTAAGGATTTTTTTACATCTGCTTGATGAAATGTAAAAAAGATTTGTGTGGAATGGCGTCACTTACAGTTGCAATCAAAATTATTCAACATCCGTCAAATTAGGTTTCTGGCAACATTTACAAACCTTCAGCTGTTTGCAATGAACAAATGAAACACAATAAATAATACAAGTGGCTTCTCCAAATTCAACACAAAATGCCACTTTTAATGAATATTTCGGGCTCAAAATTATTCAACCCCTTCATGAAAAGCATCTTTAATACTTAGTTGAGCACCCTTTTTCCACTATGACCTGCTGGAGATGTGGGGCATAGGCAGGCACCAGCTTTTGGCAACATTCCAAAGGCCCAGTCCTCATGGACAATGACCTCCAGTTCACTGATATTCTAGGATTTGCATACTGCAACTGTGTTCTTCAAATCCTACCAGAGATTTTTTTATGGGGTTCAAGTGAGGCGACTGTGATGGGCACTCTAGAATCTTCCGAGACTTCTTCTGAAACCAAGCCTCGGTGGATGTTAAGGCATGCTTAGGATCATTGTCCTGTTGGAAGGTCCTATGACACCCAAGCGACAGCTTCCTAACAGATGGCATGACATTTTCTCCTTGGATATCCTGGTACTTGACTGAATCCATCTCGCCCTCCGCACTTTGCATATTTCCAGTGCCAGAGGAAGCAAGGCAGCTACAGAGCATCAAAAAGCCCCCACAATTCTTCACTGTAGGCAGGGTATACTTTTCAGCATATGCTTCTTTATTCCTCATGCAGACATACAGTACCATTTATTCATAAGCCAGAAATAATCCAGTTTTGCTCAATCACTCTACAGAACAATATCCCCAAACTTCTGTGGCGTATTCATATGGTTTTGAGCATATTGGAGCTTGTGCTTTCGGATCATTGGTGGTGTAGGTCTTGTAGACCTTCAACATTTGGTATGTGCCCTACTGTGCAAACTGAAACCTCAGTGCCTCCTACCTCCAAGTCATGCTGCGGGTCTCCTGCAGTCACTCAAGGGTTTTTTAACCCCAAGCAAACCTGATGCAACTAATTAAGCTCTTGATTAGCTGCATTAGGTGTGCTTGAGACAACACCTGATTTGCAAATATGCTCTTATGACAGATTTTATTCAGTGGGTTGAATAATTTTAAGACTGCGGTAGTCATGAAAAATGTTTGTGTTAATTTGTGTTAAATTTGGAGAAACCATGTGTAATATTACTTGAGTTGAGCTATTTAAAATGTTTTCTTTAATCTGTTTATGACAAACAGCTGAGATTTTGTAAATTTGGCTATTAAACCCAATTTGCAATGGGGGTTGAATAATTTTGATTGCAACTATACAAGCCATTGATATGTGCTGTTTTAAGAGTTATAGGATATCATAGCCCCAAAAAAATAACAAAAATCCTTGGAAAAAATCTTCAATTTGAATAAAATGAATAAATACATTAAATGAGTTGTGTTTCTAATTAGATAAACTTTCTGCAATGAAAGTCAGTTTTGTCAACATAAATGCATGCAGGCAGTCGGACGGTATAAAATAACGACAGCCAAATAATCACGCCCTTCGAGATCATCACCAGTGATCTTAAAATGCAACCAAAGCGGAGATATCGTTGAGATCTTCCCACAGTGGTTAGTTGGTGACGTTGCGGAGAACCGAGCACCAAGCGGATGCAGATACATAATATTTTTGTAAGGTCTTGGGTAATTTATCATAATAGTACTTGAACCTAAATGGTGAAGTGGATAAAATTTGTGTCACTGTGGTTATATAAATGTAATTTATGCTGTTAGATTGCGGCTGGAGGGCCCAGTTAATACATATGCGTTTGTGAGGCATGCAGGAAAGCAGTTAACTGCAAGAAAAATCTGGCTTTGAAGCATACTCACCATTACATACAGATTCAAGCAGAATATTTTGTTAGATGTTGTTTGTATATGATTACATCCATATTTTTTGAATAAATTTTCACTTTGGGAATTTGGACTGAAGTCTACAGCGCTCATATCGGAAATGTTTGGATCAGGAGCAATGGAAACAGTCTTAGCAGCCACAACTGAATCAAACTCTACAGAAAGTATAATACTAATAATATTAGTATAGCTGAAGCATTATCAGTAACTGTGCAAAACCAGGTTTAAACAGAAATAGTGGTTTAAATAGAATGAATCCATGCAACAAAAAAGCTGAGGCATTCCAATGATGATTTAGAATTTAATTGTCAATGCTATAAATTAAGCTTCAACTATTCAGTACAGCCCTAACTTCAAAGCAGACTTACAAATAACACTCTGTTAACTACAGCCTAATACTGCCAACATTGATGCCAATGCGGTTCTCTCAAAGACCGGACCTCAATTTTTATTTATTTATTTTTTTAAGTGGTTATTTGTGAACTCATTCACTAAATGGGATGAGTATTCGGTAAGAGAAAAACTGCAGCCCTAATTCTAACTGACAAAAGGCAGGGAATGATTACTAGGATAACATCAGGAATTGTGAAAAACAGTTTATCCGTATATATTTGACTTCTGACCTCAACTGTATGAAGACACACACATTGCTGTCAGGAACACAGAACTGTTGCCAAAGCGTTATAGCTTGCTAAGCCAATGGTGCAAATGGTAAATGTACGTAATTAAAAAATCCCGCCTGTCCTGTTTTGAAATAATTCATTCAGAGCAACACTGAACCGTCATATTTAGCTAATTTTATCAAGTGTCGTTGCTTATTTCAACCATCATATTCAACATTCTAACACATAGGCCTACTCTTATTGTGCCATTATTGCACGTTGAAATATCACAACAAAATTATTCTGGTTATTTTTACTACTAGAACAAAGTCAGCGGAGAGGAAGAAAAGTCATATTCAGATAAATACTCGTTTAAATACGGTTTACAAATCTGTGAGCTTAGTTTATAAATTGTGCTCGTGGATTCATAATTTGCGGACACAAATAAGTAATCCGTGCCTGTGGTTTTGCTAACGGTGCCCACTTATTCCATTTAGAAATCACCAGGCACAGATAACAATATCGTGGGCATGGATAACAAATCCAAGAACGTAAGTTATAAAACCTAGAGTGCAGTTTATAAAACCTGTGCAAGGATTTTGAAACGGGGGTTACATATTTACACAACTCTTTTTTTCTCACCTATCCCCAGGAAAGCACGATGATAATGCTGATTTTCAAATCTCTCACCTCAGAAAGATGCAAAATTGAGGGAGCTACTGCAGCCTCTGGGCCAGAGAACAAACTGACTAATCCTGACCTACATGCATCTGTGCGCAACAGTGACTTGACTTTAAAACTGTTGGGGGAAAGTGCTCGACTTGAGAAACACTGAATTAATTCCGTTGTACTAAAACAATTAGTTTGCTCAGCATTTTTCCTGAGTTTTACTTAGTTTTGGAGCACAGTGTGTGCTGCTGTACTTTTATATTCATGTTTCTTGTATTTTTATAAATGCGCGCACCAAAATAAGTTACCAACTTACGCACAGGGAATGAGGTGATAAAGTATTCCATTCCATTTCATTCAATAATTTATAACCACATCCCCAATGTGGAAGTAAGGAATTTACTTGCTCTCATTTACAAGAACACAATAAATATAAATACACAAGTACAACAACGAGAAAGCAATACATGAATAAATAAAATGAAATTCTGGAGTAATATTTTATATCCACGGATATAGTGGTCTCCACTGTGCTTCTCACACAGTAAGGAGGACCCTTACCTTGAAGGTAGTCCAGGAGAGGGGGGATTTCGGCCTGCCATACACTCTCCAGTTTGGGGTGTATGCTGGAGCTGATCGCCATCATCAGGCCCAGCGAGGGGGCGCCGCGACCTCGACAGTGAAACGGGAAAGATGCGTTGACCTGGGAAGAAGAGACAGGCTGTTTGCTCCGGCCTACTGACAAGCCGGATCCATTTTTGAAGCCCTTTCGTTCACTTACCAACAACCGCACTGTGAGCACATAAGGACTGGGAAGATTGTCTACAAAAAAACACAAACAAAAAAAAAACAAAACCATTACAACAGTGAAAGAAGATAAGCCTTGCATACTCACTGTACTCCACCGTCTACTGCAGTTTGTATGTTTTCATCATAGATTAGTTAACAAGCTAACAAAGGAAATTACTTTCAAACTGGTGCGATTTTCTTGTGTAGCCTACCCTATCCATCTTAGCCCAAAGTAAAACGTTTGGGTGACATCATCACAACGCAAAAGTGTCCACAAATACAGATTATATTGGCCGGCGAATTACATCACATTTTATCAGTGTGTAAGTAATCAAATTAATGGCTTCAATCCTCTGAACATTTCCCAGTTGAATCTCACGATGATAGGGCGAGGACACAGTTATTCAAAAGTAGGCAGATCAGAAATGACTGAATTTGCAGCACTAGTTTGAGCCAATCAAAAAACACAAAGGAGTCATTTCCATTACACAGCAGATTAATGAAAGAAGAATGCTGATTGAGAAACTATGTGATGATATTGGCGAGCATGGTAAATTTATGTTTCAAATATTCATTCTGACACTACAGACAGTGGAAACTCAACAAGGTGTACACACTTTCATCAGAGTTCACATACAGCATCATACTGTGCAACAAATGTGCAAGAGTGAAAGTTTTAATTTACAGTATTGATCAACTATATTTCATAAAGCATATTTTGATATTAAAGAAGGCTCACATCTACGAACACAACTTCATCACACAATCGTTCTATTCACATGCCGTTTCTATGAATAGACCAATACAGAATACAATCCAGGTCATTCGTTATTGTTACAAGTGAGTTCAACTAGGTAACGCAAAAAACACTTTTTTCCTCATTCTTAGTCAATGAAAATGTAGTCCAGCACCTGAGGGAATCTCCTGCATTCAATACTAAATACACTGAACAAAAATATAAACGCAACACTTCTTATTGTGAGAAATATAACCATGTTCAGAAACTGACTGAACTTTCATTGAGTGTTGACAGATTGTATGAGCATATTGCAATACATTACGATCTATGATTTAAAAAGACAAACAAGAATCTTGCGATAGCGTGATGATGAAGGGGATGGGGTCTATTGTCCAAATTTCCCAAATCAATATTGGGTATCTCTGCCTTTGGCCTGCTGCATTGCTACACATCTCTGCTGTGAGGACTGTAACAAATGGTCAGTGGTGACTTGTTGGACGTGTTCCCACTTCTCTTC
This sequence comes from Gymnothorax reevesii, assembly GCA_029721435.1. Lineage (NCBI taxonomy): Eukaryota > Metazoa > Chordata > Actinopteri > Anguilliformes > Muraenidae > Gymnothorax > Gymnothorax reevesii. Next base: position 112,399,498 of record CM056577.1, read on the forward strand.
AAGAGCTGTGCGGAGTTGGCGGCTATTGGCTGAAAATGGGAACCATTGACAAACTCGTTGCTTGTGGACATACCAAAGATGCTGGAGCGGGGCCAAATCCGAGGAATCTGAGGCCATTCAAGCACACAAATGTTTTCAGGCTCAAGGAATTCTGTACATACACGGGTGACTTGGGTCTGGCATGGTCATGCTGGATGGTTATTGTTTTGATGGATGAATGGTAGGAGGATAGGCAGCAGCATCTCATTGTGAAATCACACTGCATTCAAGTTGCTGTTCATCAACTGCAGTTGTGTGCAATGTCCTTGGAATATTCCCACCCAAACCAGCACTCCACCACCTTGTGCCACCTTGCACACCACAATGATGTCAACATAACAATCCTCCGTCCATCCGCTCTGTGAAGTTGGAAACGTGACTTGTCTGTAAATAAAACAGTCCTCCATTGTGCCATTGGCCATCAAACGTGTCCATTCACTCAGTCAAACCAATTTTTTCATCGAGCTGAGGAGAGGTCCAATCCACAAAGGGCCAAAGGCGTAAAGATATGGACTTCCTGGAGATTGTTTTTCACGGTTTCAGCAAAATGGAGTGATGGTGGGGACCAGCTGTCTCATCTGCAGTGGGAGTTACTGGTCTCAGACGATCACAGAGATAAAGAGTCCAGATATGGCGGTCTTGGGGGGAGGGGGGATAGGGGTTGTCACACATGGTCGTCACGCATGCGGGCGGTCTGCTGTCTTGCCTCATTCCTCAAAAAGGTGTTTTATGTGACTTATTGTTGAAACATGGACATTACGAGCCCTTTCAACATCCCTGCGAAACATTCCTGCATTGAGCATGCTAATGGAACGCTCCCCGATGGCTCAAGTCATTTATGGCATTTTGAACAATGGCAGAACTAGGACTTTTGGGGTGGCCTTTTATTGACCAGAGTACAGGATGTTCCTGGGTTGACTGTACCTGATTTCAATAGCTCTGGATCAGGCCCCACCTGTCTGACAGGCCAATTTTGACAAAGGGCATGAACTTGACAATGATATGGAGAAGGTGACTGAAATGCACTCACAAGTGGCGCACAACCTTGGTCACATTAATAAACCCAACTAAGTCAACCTCAGAAATAATTATGTGTAATATTGAGATGACTAAACTGATGTGTTTATATATTTGTTCAGTATACTTTATCTGTTTATCATAAACATCTGAGATATCACTCCAAATATCTCTGGAAGGAGTTCGCGGTTCAAGCAATCCAGCAGCAGTCACTAGTCATTTTTATTTTCCACTGCACAGACTGGAAGCCTCAGCTGATTAGGACCGTTACTCAGTAAAGAAAAAGGAGCCGTTTTAAATCACTCAAGCAAGTCTCCGCCACCCCAAAACCCATTTATTTCATATTTCTAATATATAGCGTGGAGCAGTAGCAGTCTAACAAATCAGAAATGAAAACATAATTTGACACAAAGAACTATGGGGAATTTCACTCGGGCAAAGCAACTTGTTTTTCCCTAGATGACACACCATTACATCACAGTGAAATATACTGTAGAATCTTTCTGGGATTCCTTCAGATGATGCAGAAATGCATATTACTCCTCAAACGTAGAATGACCAGATGAACAGCCCTTAAAGTTTCACCCAGCCGGTCTTATACGCATGTTGTAACATCTAGGACTGTTTTGAATGAAAGCCACTTGATCAGGGCAGAAGAGTTATATTCCCTTTACGTCAGTCTCATCACATGCATGAAATTCAACTTTTGCCCACATTTTTCACCCCAGTTTTGTTCATCCAATCATAACATCCCAGCGGGACAATAGACCTTTAGCATGTATAGCCTCATGAGCATGTATGGCACGACTCCTCTAATGCGCCATCTGCCAACTGCCATGGGCAACACAGTAAAATAGGAGAGGAAAGCATTAAAGGGAGGCCTGCTGTCAGTGTTTTGCAATTATTTTAGTGTTTTTATGTATAAGTTTCTGTTTTTCTCCATTTATTGTATTTTCCTCCTGTTCCCACTTTCCACGTGTCTGTGTTTACCTTTCCTGCTCCCTGATCGCCCTCCCCATTCTGTGATAGAATTATTCATTTCCCCGTTCTTTTATTTCTCCCGCTGCCAGTCCACCTGTCTCCAGTTCCCCGAATCACTGCTTTCTCTATTTAAGCCCTCAACTTTCATCCTCATTGTGAGTTTGTCTCTGAGTTTACTGCTGGTACCAACGAGCTGTTTTTGTCTACTGATTGCCTTCCTTTTGATTGGAGGGTTCATCATTTTTAGATAGCCCGTTGTCCGTATAGTTTTGGTCACAACTTTGGATTGCTTTTATGATTGAATTCGCCAGAGCTTCTGTACCGTTTTCTGCTTGCATGGTTACCCAATCCCTGCCCGCGTTACGACCCTGATTCCGCTTACTGTTTCGTGCTGCAATCCTCTCCTTGGCTTCTGAACTGGACTCTGGTCATTCGCTTTGATTTACAGTTTTTTGCAATCGCTAAGCGACATCGGTCAATACTGCAGCAGCTTTTACAAAACTCTAACACTGTTCTCGGGCAACACACAGCAAGTTCATTTTGCACACAAAATGCAAAAACTACCAAACCACTGCATACTTATGCCAAAAGTAAATAATTCTACCAAAACACCAGCAATAGTTTTCTGCAACAGCAACACTTTGATGCTCATCGCACCATTACCTCAAAAACACTATCAAATGGTAGCATTACAATATCATCATCATTTTGACAGTTTTTGAAGAAGTAGAATGTCAGCCTCCTGTCGGTTTTTTTGCATGAACATTTTGTTATTCCTGATGTTAGGATAAGTGTACATTGCCTTATTTTACAAAGTTTCCTTTATGAAATACTGAGAGAAATCTTGAGAATGTACTACAGCAACCCAGTCCTCAAGGATCTCTGCCCTGCAGGCTTTTGCTCCAGCTCTACTCACACCTGATCCATTTAAGGGCTTCATGCTGATTGATTGAAAAAAAGGGGAAAAAAAAAACCTACCTGAACAGGGTGTGCATGAAGGTGCTTTGGGCCTGAAATGAATAAGGTGTGCAAAAGTAAAGCTGCAACAAAAACCTTCAGGACAGGGGGTCCTTCAGGACTGGGTTGGGAACCACTGCACTACAGGAAGTAATATAAATGCAGTAGGAATAGCATAACAATTTTTCTTAATGTTCCGCAAAGAAAGGTAATTACAGGTTTAGACAACCAGACGTTTCCATTGCAGGTTTTACAAAAAACAAAGGTTTCCAACCGGTCTCCTGCATCTGGCCACGTTTTCGTTGACGTCACAGCAAATATTTTCCCCTGCCGGACGCCGGGGGAAAAGAACCTTTTTGCATGGCGTGTCCACCCCTGGCAGTCCTCCGATGTGTGAAATAAAATCAGCTGCTGTGTTTTATGGCCCTATGAGTGATCTGTGTAGCAGCCATCCCTGTGAGGAGATTGCTGCACACATGGTGATATTGGCACTTCGCTGGCCTGGGACCCCCTCTGTAGTCTTTTAGCCAATCACATCCCGCCCCCGCCGGCGTGTTTCAGCCAAGTTGATCCCAGCCTCATCCACATAGATGAGAACATGTAGTGTCTGATGGGCTTCAAGTTCCATGACTCCCTAAAAGAAAAACAGGCCAGCATAGTCACCTGTGTTAGTACTTTTTATCAACAGTAAAGGCATCATGGCAGAGAAAACTGCGTTCCAAGTTCCTCTCAAATGGAACAGTGTGCAGACATTTCATCCGGATTCTGTGTTTTTGTAGGACAGGAGTGCCCCACTCCTGTCACATCCTTTCACCTCCACCTTGACGGGCAACAGGTGTAGTATATAGAGCTGGTGGATGCCAGTCCCAAGTTGCCTCTGCATTTGCCTTTACCTTGTCATCTGCGAATCTGTGCTGCTCCCTGGGTTTTCTTTTTTGTTTTATTATTAAACCTCCTGTTCTTGTACCAGCCTTGGCATACGAGTTTTTTCCTTGTCCCTCAGCCCATGGTCCTAGAGTCCGCCATATTTCCATTTGCATCCGGCAGGAAAAAACCATGACAGAATGCAGAGGCCTTTTTGAGATTCAGCCAGGCTGGTGGAGTGCAGCGGTCCGGTCCAGGGGGCCGGCGGGGAGCTGCTCAGTCCGGTCCATGTTCCTTGGCACTCCTGGAGTCGTGCCTTGCGGGGGGGTTGGGCCTTACAGCCCCTCCCGTCACATTCTTTCACCTCCACCTTGATGGGCAACAGGTGCAGAGCTGGTAGATGCCAGTTCCAAGTTGCCTCTGCATTTGCCTTTACCTTGTCATGAGCAAATCTGTGCTGCTCCCTGGTTTTTGGCTGTTTTGTTTCATTTAATTAAACCTTCAGTTCTTGTACCAGCATTGGCATTTGAATTTCTTCCTTTTCCCTACGCCCATGGTCCTAGTGCCTGCTGGATTGCAGTTTGCATCCGGCGAGAGAAAAAACCATGACACATTTAGTGTATTTCCAAATGTCAGGTTGTCTTCCAAAATTTTTTTTATTTCTTTGAGTTTGATGGCATCGTTTTGAATAACCATCTGAACAATTGCAGTTTCCTGCTCATCACTGAAGATTCTACCCCTACCCCCAGAGTGAGGTACTGTTTGGGTCCTATAAAGAAATGTAACATAAATGAACGCACCGAAGGTGCAGATGCCTCAGTGCTTACAGCGGTGACAAGTATGTCCCTTAATGAAGCTATAAAATTCTGTGTGGACATGTTAGAGTGCCCTAGCTGTACATCTATGCTTGACATAAGCTATGTTTCCATCCACTTGTAAATCTAATTATCTGAAGTTCAGTGAAAATGCATTCCCATCTAACAGCACTAAAGCGAATAAAAACTTGTGCGTAATGACGTCACTTGCTGCTATGCATTCAAATTGGTGTATCGGATAGATTTCTGACATGTTAAGCAGTTTTCATTCATTTTCGAACTGAATCGCAGAACCTTCGAGTGAAAAGAAGTAGTGTGGTGGGCAACAAAATCAACTAGTTAGCAATAATGGATGACATCTCCCAACAAATGATGATAATTCCACAAGTTGTAATGTGCCAGCAATTAACAACATGCAAACCATTATCAGGAGGCAATGATGGCATCGAAACACCGTCACGATACAGTCGCAGATTTATTTAGCAAATAACGTTTCCATCAGCAGTTCTCGCATAAACTTTTTACCGATCAAGAAGAAAATCCGATGAGACCAACCATATAAACTTAATGTCGATATTTTGAAAATCAAGTCAAATTTCACCGTTTCCATAAGGCATTTTTTATTCAATAAGACTTAATTTGCATAAGAACGTGTGGATGGAAACATGGCTATTCTCAAGTGTTTACCCACCGGTGGCTGGTCAACATAACAAGTTGATAAGCTGCTTCGGAGGACTGCTTCGCGAGACTTCGCTTGTTAGGCTGAGTGAAGCCCAGCAATAACTGAAAGCATTGTTCATTTGCACACTTACTGTGTGGGGGGAGAAATCATTTGTGATATAAAGTTCATACAGCAGTAAGTTTGAAAATCCACGCAGTGCTGTATTAAACACAGTGTGCAATCTGTGTCTACATGAATCACTGTCGGCATTATGCTCCGTTTGCAAATTTTTGCCATCAGCTGTAACTATTGCTGAGATATAAATCGAACCCACAAGTTGTAAAGTGATCGACTGTGAAGAGCTTTTTCTATGTTAAAGTCTTGATCGTTCACAGCAGCCATTGTGGTAATCGAATAGTGCTATAACTCGAAAACGAAGCTCTATCTCAAAAATCTGGCAAATTTAAATCCAAGATATCATGACATATAACCCATAGAGCCATATTCTAGGACTTGATTTTGATCGGCGTAGCAGCTATCCCGGTGACAGACAGAATGAATGAATGAATGACACACAAACTACCGTATGCCCCGCTTGCGCATGCGCACCGAGGCATAATTACGCACAATACATTTTCTAAAGGCCAACTATAGATCATTTTACTACTCTAATATGCAGTGAAAGCCATTTCAGAATAAATTTGCATCTTACCTGCTGGTATCCCTGAAGACTGATAATTGATGCCACTGTTGACTGGGCCAGATTTGGCTGCACTCACAGACCAGCCTCTCTGAATGTTAGGCCATGGTTGATGAATTAGAGTAGCCCTAATCTCATATGATACCACAGCCCTTTGTCTTCACAGCAGTTGTCTCGCAGCACCACCACCATGCATACGGACTCCTCTCCCTCTCCGTACCACTCTTTCTCCTCTTTCTCTAGCAGGCTCCATTTTGAAGTTTATGTGTAAAATAACACCCCAAAGGTGTGTGCTTTCATAGGTGGCAATGAAATTATCAAGAGAAAACACTTAAGTAGGCCTCCAACTAGAGATGGTTATCACCTGTGGTTGGTCTTTTTTGTATAATTTCAATAAATGATATTTAACTTTATTTCAAGAAGAATTTATTTATGGGTTTTACGGTAATTTCGATTGGGTGTTTGTAATTTGGCAAATTTCTGTCCACTTGAATTTGTAACATTTTGCAATAAAATGTAATTGTTTTAAAAATACTCTGTTAGCCTTTGCAGCATTGGCTGCAGATGCACATGGTTTTGCCTGTGCTTGCATTAGAGTGAAAAAAGAATGAATGAATTTTGAAGGCTGATGTCATTGAATGTCTTAAGTGTCAAACCAATGTTTTTTGTGTGTGTGTGTGTTAAAGTAAGGCATGAAACCATCAGAGTTTGGACTGCAAAGACTCAGGGTGTGCTAAAGTGTGAAGAGTTTTGAGAAAGTTGCTTCAGTATTGATCGATGTCGCTTAGCGATTGAAAAAAACGGTAATAAAACAAGTTAAATTGAGTTCCCACTCTGCATTTAAGCCCTGTGCCCTCGGCATCACACCTGACAACTATCCATAGAGTAAGCTAGTTCCATGGGCTTAGCTACAGCCAATCATCATCACATGCCGATTCCAAGCTACTGTAGGCATTTTTCTCAGATGTGTAACCTTGAGCGCCAAAGTAGACAATTGGACCAGGTTCTGGGAGAGCTTTCTTCTTGTTGGCAAGCAGAATAAGGCACTTGCACAGCGTAGTGGTGGCGTTGGTGTACTGAGCCTGGGTAAGATAGCAAAGCAGCGAGGGCCAAAGAACCTGGGGAGGGAAGTGACACAAGAGCACAAGACTCAATCATGTGACTCAGGGCTAAAACCAGGCTTCTGCTTATAAGTGCAATATGTAAGGTCAGGCCAGAATTTTAGTTTAAAACATTAAAAAGTGAAGTACCAGCACACTGCATTGATCTTACTCAATATTTATTACACAAACAAAGTTTCGGTCACAGACCATCATCGGGTATTGAAGTTACTGAAAAATTCACAAATAGAGAGAGAAGTCAAAAGCAGCTTATGAAACAAGAATGCTTATAGACACTGGAAGCCACAGCAGGTAATAGCAGGTGTGAGGCAATCAGTGCTTACAACAATCCCTGATGCTGAGACCCTCTCCACATGGAATCAGGTATTTTTGCACATGTAGCATTTTCTATGCATATCTGATTTTCGTCCAATTGAAAACTGTTTTTCGGTCACCTTTTGGAAAACTCCTCATAAAAAATGACACAGAGTGCAGCTTTACTGCTTTGTTTGGGAGTTGGAATCCATTTTCAAGAAATGGCTTGGAACAACATTGTTGTCACTGTTACAATGTCCAGATGCTGTCTGAAATCAGAAAAGGTAAAAATTCTGGCCCAAAATCAAACATCCATGCTTGTCTAGTGTCAACTACAAACAAATGAAAAAAAAAATAGTAGAGCTGGGACCCACGGTGACAGCTAACCGCCAAGATAAAATCAGCAGGGTTTTTAGTGGAACACTATATTGCCATGTGATCATTTGATAGATGTAATAGAAGACATTTTCAAAGACTCTATACTCCGAAGTAATATTTCTATACCTAGTGATTGAATTGCCCCTTTGCTGAGAGCTCTGAGTTATGTTCCCTCAGGTAAAGCAGTGACAGTGTGGAGATCTGGGGCTTTTATTTTGAGAAGGATAAAAAACGGGAGGAGCCATGGTGCAGCAGGCTGCAGTTAACTGTGAGTGAGAAGTGAAAGCTGCCATCTTGTTCAGATGATTAAGCCTCTGTGTTATTTGGCTCAAATGTTAATATAGTCCACATGGCATAGTTATGCCATTCAATTTAGTATCCTGTCATTAAATTTCTTTTCAAAGATGTGGCTCGGCTTGACTTGACTTGTAGCCGGTGTCAAAGTTGTTTGACTCCATAAATGCATGCTTTTTGAAATTCCATATTCACGCTTGTTTGTTCTCTTGATTTTGAATCGCAAGTGATAATTTTATGCAAAATACAATCATATTAAGCCTCTAACATGACAGTTTAACATTTCCCATCTGCCAGCACTAGAACGGAAGAAGGCTCACTGATTTTGTGTGCTCCCACACAAATCAAATGCACGTCCTCATTGACTTGCTCGAGCGCTGGGTCTGGAGCCAGTACTGGCTCGACTGTGCTCTCTGGGGAACACCTGCCCCTTATTTGTTTGGAGTAGGACACACAATCATACAAAGTGCACCTTTAAGAGACAGTGAGTCCACTGAGTCACAACAAATCTATCTGCCTAATGAAGCTGAGGTGGTGGCTCAATTGTAGCCCAATTGAGATGACACTTGAACAAGGGAGCTTGTCAATATACTGAACAGTGAACTTGTTCATTTTTGAATGGACGCCTGTTCATTTTTGGATGCGTCCGAGGCTGCAAACCTGGTCACTGCATTCGAAGATGCCATCTGTTCATTTTCTGATGCGTTCATTTCCCGATGTACTCATTATCTGATGCCTGCCCAGGCCCTGATGCGTTCATCTATGTGTGGAGTGAGCTTTTTGATTATGGGCACGGATATTCTTTTGTGAATGATGACTGAATATAGATGATGGATTACATAAACGCCTGCACAGGCCTATTTTAAATTCTCAGTTCCTAAAATTGAAATAGTTCTCATTGTCATTTTAAGGTTTTTTTTTCCATGTAAAGTGAAATTGTTCTCATTGTCATTGTTAGTTTTTTTTTTCCTTTGAAGTGAAATTATTCTCATTGTCATTGTTAGTTTTTTTTCAAATACTTGGTATAATCCGCCTGCTAAAGATCATTTACCAATTTAGGTGACGCTTCAGGAATGGGATTATATGCAACCTACTCCTGTTACCTAAACAAAAACATATTAAACTTAGTCGACTGAACAAATTAAGTATTAATCGTGCCTGTCATCCAAAAGTCTTGTCACCAGTATTCCAGCGTGTTGCATGAATTCAGGTCTCACTCCATGATCTCGTATCCCTGAACCAGCTAATTCCCATGGCATCAAGACTACTTAGTCGTTTATCTTGGAATCAAGCTTATTCATTAACCCCTTTCTGCAGATGTAGACGCTCGCGTCTATAGATATGCAAATGTAAGCACTTAAGTTACAGTACTCGACCACAAGATGGCACCCCCGGATCAGCTATTGGATATTCACAAGCAGGCAGAGCTGAAACGCGATTTATAGTATGGAGAAGTTCCCTCCAATCCCTGTTTTTCAGGAGTAGCAGTCCTCAGCTAAGCCTGATGTGCAAACTGGTCAATATCCTTGCCCATAGTATCGATCCAATAGTTTTAAAAAATTATCACTTGCGACTGAAAAAAAACGTACTACTCTGTAGCAACCATTTTAGCTACAGTGAGCCAACAGTATTCCAATTAGTGGTTAAAAAAATACGTTTTGTGAAGAAAAAAATCCGACATAGTATTGCTTCTCTCACATTCTACTGTCAGTTACAATCATCACACACAAACTATGCGTAGTTCCCTCCCATGGATTAACGCTTAGATTCCTCCATCGACAAATTCAGCGCTCCCTCCTATCCACCGAAGTACTGGTGTCGATAGCCAGTCACTCAATTATATACTCAGATTCATCTGCGTAACTCTACAGTTATAGTTCACGTCCTCGTGAAGCTTCCCCGGTAACGATGAGTTGACAGACTCGTTTCTTATCCCATTCCCCAGTGTCTTAACTTTCCTCTATAACTGAAATACATTGATCGGACAATAAGAATGGGATACAAAGCTAAGCGTAAAAGTAAGGTCGGTTGTATTCTTCGAATGTTGGCCGCGGTTGCGCAGCTGAAAATGATGCGATATCAAAGAAATAAAGACACTCGAGACCGTTCTGAAGTGTTCAGTTTCATTTACGAGATTTAAATGTTGTATGGACGCGGTCAACGGGAATTATTCCGAATGAAACAGAACTGGAACGTTCCTTCTACCCGATACATCTGTCTCTGGAGGAGGGCATCAATGAAGAAAACAGGTTATACTTCTACTCTGTTTGCATTTTGCTTAATTTGGCTTTTTGCTGTAGAATCTATACCGCGTTTAAAGACATCGAATGCCGAGGTTTTCGTTTCTCCAAATGCATACATCCCACGCAGGTCGGTAGATCCCTCGGTACGTTCATTACACCACTCTGATGAATATGGAGGCATATGTCGTTGTATTTTTTTCCTGAAAGTGAAATTTCTGTTCTGTTAAAATAAGGTGTATTTCAGAATTCAGATATTACTGAGTTAGTGAGTTTTCACCCTTATAAGGTGTAAGGTTATGAGCTTGGATGTGAGAGCGGTTAGCTTTTTTATTCATATCATGTTTGGTCTTGCGTGAATGTTATAGCTGTTAAATCTGCACTTCATTTAATGCTTGGGGTACTTCGAAGAGAAATGGACAATATTGTTAACTTTATTATGGAGAAAAGGCATGTTTTGAGAGGTTACTGGTGACCAATGATGTTCCACTGCACTGATATTGATTAATTCATGCAAAACTCAACCAGAAAATCATTAGTTCATGCCGAATTTCAAGCCCCAAAAGTTTATTTGTGTTAAATGTATATTTAATGTATGATTTGACAGTTAAAAATGTTGATGGATGTCAGACTTTGGAGAGACACCTGGAGAGCTGTCTAATTTGTCTCATAGCAAGCGGGTAATCTAAAATGGAATGTTAAAGATGAATTGTACTTGTGGTCAAGAAGTTTATGATCCCAGAAATGTATAGTTTTAGGCCCCAGCAGTTTTTCAATTGTCAGCATTATTTTTTTTTTCTATTTCAATGGTGAATTCTCATGAAGATTTTTTATGTTTGCAGCCCCTTTTCTCCAACAAAATCATAAAAATAAACTATAATTTGATGGGAGTCTAAATGCTTCAAGTGTCTAGACTCAATTGAGCCAAAGTTTTCCTGTCTGTAAAGCTGCAATCTTCAATTATAAAGCCTTAAATCAGGTAACACCTAATAAGCCAGATTTGGCTTCTGCGCAAAGGGGTTAACTGAACTGATAACACCCTAATAATAAGGGTTTTATCCATAAAAGGGGAAGGGGGACATGCTGATTTTATAATACTGTGCACATGCTGAGGTTTTACTTTGCTCATCTGCTTGTCTAGATCTGGACTTGCCGTCAGCAGCTCCCACAGAGCGGCGGTTTCATGTGTGGTGACTTCAATCTGAAAACAGTACTGTACAATAAATTAGAACAATATATAATATGAGATATGGTACAAAATCTGCGACAATCAATGGAAGAAAATCTGAACATCATTGAAGAACTCATCGTGTACATTGTGGGCTGTAAAGTGTGGCATTTTTTTTTTGGTTTTCGCGTTCACAGGTTTAAAAAGAAAGGATTAATATTGTGGCTAATATTGCAATTTGACGCGAGTGGGACGAAGTTATTCTAGTTCTTATACTCACAGAATAGAACAATTAAACTTGGGCTGTCACACAGATGATGTGATATAATGCATAAACTATAATTTTAATCAGCATGGGATCTTGCAAATGAAAAAAAAACTACAATCTTTCGCATACAAATTGCCTAGTGCAGGGGTGTCAAACTGACCCGTAAACGGGCCAAAAGGCTGCAGGTTTTCACTCCAACAATGCAGAAGCACACCTGATACAACTAATCAGTTGGGCAGGCCTAGATCAGTGCTTTCAGGTGAGCTTCTGCTTGGTGGGATTGAAGACCTGCAGCCTCTTGGCCCGTTTACGGGTCAGTTTGACACCCCTGGCCTAGTGGGTCACATCATGATTTGGAATTCTAAAATTCTTTTTTAAATAAGAAGGAAAAAGTGGCATACTGACACCACACGGAAGTGAAGCTTATTCCAGTAAAGTATTCATACAGCAACATTTGAATATTTTGGGTGACTGAACGTACCCTGGTACCAGTGAATCACAATTTATCCCCAGTCTTGAGTGCGGAATGTGTTATAGCATCTTATCGAACTCGATGAAAAGTGTAAGCGTATTGCAGAAGATTGACGATCGATAAAGATATAATCTCGAAACTGGAGATTTGATTGGATTTTTCAGTCGATGTGAAAACTGTCATTAAATAGGCATATTCCATAGAGTATACTTCTAAATTCTGCAGGATGGCAGACAGGGAATTCTTTTCTCGTAAGAAGGAAATATTTACGCATGTTGGTGTAAATTTTGCGAAGTGGAGAACAGATTAATTTTGTAATGCGAGAGAGGGTAGCTGCGTTCGTTTTTGGATGCTGTCCGGTCAAAAATGAACGCATGCTCGTTCATTTTTGAACGCAAAAGGAAGGCATGCTCCATTTTTGAACGGAAAACAAACGCATACTTGTTCATTTCTGAACGCAAAATGAATGCATGCTCATTCATTTTTGAACACACTGCTGTTTTTTAGCTGTACACAAACAAAGACTCGTTCAGTTTTGAACGCCTGTTCAAATTTGAATGCTTTCAGTATATTGACAATATACAGTATATTAAGTACAAAGCATAGGCCAGTTAGGATCTACAATTGTATATGAAATATCTGAGGTCATAAAGCAATACAGCATCTACTCACACCATGAACATTGAAAAAAAAATCCATTCTTTAATATCAACTCAGACCAATTTGACGCGCCATATTTGAGCAGTGTTCTTTGGATCTCCCATGGGAAAGTCTGTACATGCCTCCCAAAAAAATCCTTGCCTTACATGATGAAAATGTGTTTGGTTTGGTAGGCAAACAGGGAAATCACAAACATGAACCCCAACTGTACACAAAGCAAAAGAGGCCTGGCTTTGATATTGAAATCATACAAAACCCAAAACCAGTGAAGTTGGCACATTGAGTAAATCGTAAATAAAAACAGAATACAATGATTTGCAGATCTTTTTCAACCTATATTCAATTGAATACACTGCAAAGACAAGTTACTTAATGTTCGAACAGGTAAACTTTGTAATTTTTTGCAATTATTAGCTCATTTGGAATTTGATGCCTGCAACATGTTTCAAAAAAGCTGGCACAAGTGGCAAAAAAGACTGAGAGAGTTGAGGAATGCTCATCAAACACTTATTTGGAACATCCCACAGGTGAACAGGCTAATTGGGAACAGGTAGGTGCCATGATTTGGGTATAAAAGCAGCTTCCCTGAAATGCTCAGTCATTCACAAACAAGGATAAGGCGAGGGTCACCACTTAGTGAACAAATGCATGAGCTGATTGTCGAACAGTTTAAAAATAACATTCCTCAACGAGCTATTGCAAGAAATTTAGGGATTTCATCATTAACTGTCCGTAATATCGTCAAAAGGTTCAGAGAATCTGGAGAAATCACTGCACGTAAGCGACAAGGCCGAAAACCAACATTGAATGCCCGTGACCTTCGATCCCTCAGGCGGTACTGCATCAAAAACGGACATCAGTGTGTAAAGGACATCACCATATGGGCTCAGGAACACTTCAGAAAACCACTGTCAGTAACTATAGTTCGTCGCTACGTCTCCAAGTTCAAGTTAAAACTCTACAATGCAAAGCGAAAGCCATTTATCAAAAGCACCCAGAAACGCCGCTGGCTTCGCTGGGCCCAAGCTCATCTAAGATGGACTGATGCAAAGTGGAAAAGTGTGGTCTGACGAGTCCACATTTCAAATTGTTTTTGGAAACTGTGGACGTCGTGTCCTCCGGACCAAAGAGGAAAAGAGCCATCCAGACTGTTATAGGCGCAAAGTTCAAAAGCCAGCATCTGTGATGGTATGAGGGTGTATTAGTGCCCAAGGCATGGGCAACTTACACATATGTGAAGGCACCATTAATGCTGAAAGGTACATACAGGTTTTGGAGCAACATATGTTGCCATCCAAGCAACGTCTTTTTCATGGACGCCCCTGCTTATTTCAGCAAGACAATGCCAAGCCACAATCTGCACGCTTTACAACAGCATGGCTCTGTAGTAAAAGAGTGCGGGTACTAGACTGGCCTGCCTGTAGCCCAGACCTGTCTCCCATTGAAAATGTGTGGCGCATTATGAAGCCTAAAATACGACAACGGAGACCCCGGACTGTTGAACAACTTAAGCTGCACATCAAGCAAGAATGGGAAAGAGATCCACCTGAAAAGCTAAAAAAATTGGTCTCCTCAGTTCCCAAACGTTTACTGAGTGTCGTTAAAAGGAAAGGCGATGTAACACAGTGGTAAAAAGGCCCCTGTGCCAACTTTTTTGCAATGTGTTGCTGCCTTTAAATTCTAAGTTAATGATTATTTGCAAAAAAAAAAAAAAGTTTCTCAGTTTGAACATTAAACATCTTGTCTTTGCAGTGTATTCAATTGAATATAAGTTGAAAAGGATTTGCAAATCATTGTATTCTGTTTTTATCTAAGATTTACATAACGTGCCAACTTCACTGGTTTTGGGTTTTGTATTTAAGGGTGAGTTTTTTCCCTACTAAGGAGGATAATTACTTTTCCCATCAAGACACATTCGGTTAGAGAAAATGAGGGGTAATCTTTCGTTACTTGCTGCTCTTGGTATGAGCATTTTATACACTAATACCATGGTATAAAATTCAATGTCACAATCAGAAATAGGTTGTAGAAGTTCTCAGCCCTGAGGAGATATGGTAAGTGGTGCTGTTACATTCCCAGAGTAGATTTTTTCCTTTCATTTTGTATTAAACTGCATCAAAAATTTCTGAAAAAACCCAGATCCTGTAAAAGAAGAGTTTTTTTGTAACTCCAAGCAGTGATGTTTTTTGCAAGACAAAGGGACACATGTAAGAAATAATTGAGCCAAATCAGAGTCAATTTCTCATGCAGATTAAGGCTATAGGCCTTTAGACACAAACAGATCTCTGCTAGGGTGACCCCTTTTTAAAGGCAATACAAATTATCCCAACATACAACACCTTCTTGTAAGAGGTGGGAAAATGTGAGAATTGCTCTGAAGCAGACTAAGAGTGAGGATGCAAAGGCCTAATTATAAAGTGAAAAACTTTTAAAAAGGCTAGAGGATAGTCTTATAAACATGAATTTCATGAATACCAGCATGAATTTCTCTTACCAGCTGCTATGCTACTCAAAATGCAGCAGGATGGCAATGTACAAAATTGAGGTACGGGTCTAATACTGGGCCACAGTTAGTGAGGTGGATGATTAATGCTAACTGTCAGCAGCATAATGACTTCTGGTCATCAGTGAGGTAAGAGCAATGATTACAGTGCAGAAATAAAGGGCAATCACCTTCCAGGGGATTCTCCTTCAAGGACAGAGAGAAATTGCCGCAAAAAAAAAATATCCCGAACAGAAATGTAATCGGCATAAATTATTCACTGAAACATTAGCTCACAAATCTACAAGGACTACATTGTTCAATTCAAATTATACTGCCAGTAATTGACCACCATAACATATGCAGTGTTATGTTTGTATGTGCGAATGTGGGTGGAAATACTCTTGTCTGTCAAAATGCAGAACAAGGGAGATAAAAGCAGATCCCAATGAAACCAAGGAGGGGGAAAAACAGATGGCAACCAAATTAAAGGGAGCAAACAGAGCATAGTGTGGGATGGTCCAGGGTCAGGCTGTGGTAAGCTGGATCAAAGGGGCAGGCAGATCATAGTTGAGGAAGGAGGTCCTAAAGTCAGGAGCCGATGCATCAAGCTGGGGGAAGCGGAGGAAATGAGGCTGGGGAAGACTTGAGTGACAAAAAAAAAAAAAAAATGACTGGGGAAATACTGATGAAGAGACTGGAAGTGGCCAGGAACTCAGAAACTGGATGAATAATAAACACTGAAAACTGCCAGAAAGGTACTTCAGCACAATGCAGGTTACTATTCAAGCGAAGGGAAGATAAAACCAGGAACTTAAATACACAAAGACAACAATTTACATTGAAGGTCAGGAGTGCAAGAGAGAGGGAGAGAAGCAAAAACAGTGAGGGAAAGTCATGAGACAATAACTGAATGATTCAAATCAAAGAGACAAACTGAATTAACCCAGACAGCTAGATAGACTGCACGACAACGTTAATTAATAAACATTCAGGACATGACAGTTTCTGATAAATCTATGCAATATGACACAGTATATTCTCAAAAGCAGACTTTTTGCAAACTGTTTCAAATATGGGGACAAATATGGGGAAAAGCTTACGTCAATCAGTCGGTCCACAGTAGTACTGAAGAGGTACAGCATGTTCTCACACATATTTCTCAGCACCTCATTGGTCACGTCCTGCTTGTCAAGGGGTCTGGCTACACGCTGAGACCGCATCCACAGGGTGAGGACACAGACATGAAGGGTTAATGAATTTTAGTATGATGAAAATCAAATTCACCCCGTGAATATTGGAAATTCCAGCAATCAAAAACTTTTGAAACCCCGCTTGTTTTAAAAAAACAAGACAAGTTCAAGACAGAGCAAAAAGGCGAGGGTGGCAGTACCTGTTCAGAGTCAGGTAGAGCGCAGTGTAGAATGATGAACCTCACCAGCGGCTCCCCTCCCTCCAGCTCAAGGTATCCATGGTGAGCCATGGCACTGATCACCTGCATTAGTATCTTTTTCACCTGCAGAGGGCGGTATTGTTAACAACAAGGGCCATTCAGTTGAAAATGCATACATTTTGATGATCTCAATCAATGCACAAGCAGCAACAAATAAAACAAAACAAACAAAAAAAAACCCCAAGAACTCACTCATTGAATTTAATCATTATTATTTAGAAGGTAATTTTCAGGATACACCAAGGAGTTTTCCTGTTTTACAAGATGGAAACGCTATGCCCATCCAACAGACTTTGACACCATGAGGGATTCTGAAGGGGACAGGACTGGGTTCTCTGAGACTGACAGTATTGATTCTTAAAATATCTTAATATATAAAGCTTTAAATAGGAGAACACATAAATTGCCAAATTTCACTCCTGCACAAAGGGGTTAAGAAATGGAAACTCCAGGTATAAGACAGTTACAGTCCTGCAGGTGTTTCTTCCATCCATGAACTTAACTAATGAGAGCCGAGCTCTGCCTCCTCGCTGAAGAATTGCTCTATTAATAAAATCCAGGAAATAATCAAAAATAACCAGAACTTTTTCCTTATAAACCTTGATTGTTCATCTTGGTGTAAATCTCAAGCACAAATTTCAAACTGTCATTGCCGTGGCTTAAAATAGTGCCCAGTAATGGATTTAATGGTTAAAATGCATTTTGATCCCTATTTCAGCTGATATGCGGTGGCCATTCAAGTGTGAAATGGCTGACATGCATCACTTACTTCACCTTCACTGAGAGGCACATTCATATCCTTCATCGGCATGACTTTGTCACACCGAATTGAGCTTTACCTTGTTGCTACAATCAAGCATTTGCTGCTGCATGCCGTTGAGAACAAGGAGCTTCTTAGATTCCATCACAGAACCTAAAATGAAATGTTTCAGTCCGTCATTTAATTGCACAGTATTGAAGCTCATTTCACACCTTTGCACGACATAAGCCTGAGGCAGATGGCACAGGCCCTGGACTGGTACACATCTGAACAATTATCCAGTGTCAAAAAGTAATTAAATCAATCATGTGCAATGTGCAATCAATGATCTGCAACGTGTAGTCCTGGGGAATAAAGTGTACTGAATTACGAGAGCAGCAGAAATTGTGTGCAGCCCCTTGGGCTAAACTTGCAAAATTAGAGGGCAACAACTCAGCATGCAGTTCAATGGCCTTACTGGAAGTGTTGATGAGGTGTTTCAGCACTGCCAGGGAGCTGAGACGATTGCGTTCATTGTTAATCTCCAGCCTCTGAAGGACAAATGGTACCAAGCGTTCTGAGAAAGTGTTGGCTAACATGGGAAAGAACAAATTACACTGGGGTTAATAACACACAAATTAATTTTCTGACCATCTGCCTATTAGAGGATATGAACCATTTGCAACATAAAACACAACTGCAATGCTATTCAGGCCAGAAAAAAACACCTTCTCTGCAATAAACAGAATTAAACATGGAAAATAAACAGAAAGCCTTGTTGATTTATGCATATAGAATGCCATTAAAAAGCCATTATTTATCTGAGAATACATCACAAACATTGGAAAATATTACATAGAATTGTACAAATGAATTCTTTACTCTTTACCTTCTTATACGCTGAACCACGACTATGGCCCTCCTTTTCCAGAGCTTAGTATGAGAGCAGCATATATTATAAGCTCCTCAACAAAGTTGGCACCCAGACTGCATTTGGGCGCCATTAAAACATCACCTCCAGCATTTCTTTTGTTATTGTCTAGTAAAATTATTGTGTATTATTGGTTTGTGTATTTTTGTTATGTATTGTTGTATTTTTTTCTTTTTCTTTCTGCAAGGTAACTCAAAACATCAACCCGCATAGGGACAACAGATGTAAATTAGCCGTTGGCTATAATCTGACATATTTACATGTTCTGTGTTCATCAATATGTACTGTCCCTACTTCTGAAATAAATAAAATTAATGGAAAAAAATTAATAAATAAAATGTGTACTGTACTGCATCCACTGTCAACTGACTGAATTTTGGTGAAAACATTCAGGTTATCAGACACACCAACACCAAAAAAAAAGAAGTAATTTCTTGTTATTGCTGTTTTTTTGTTTGCAGTGCACCCTGCAGTTCCCAAGTATCATTTTATATTTGTTCAATTTTTATGCTGTAGTCCTCTTATTACATAAAATTTGACTCACCCAGAACAGTGAAGCATCTTAAGACCTCATGCTGGCTTTTAAGAGTTGATGGGTTCCTACAGTCGACATTTCTGCGCAGCTACAAGACAATTACAGAGTTGCAAAAACTGGTACCAACAACATAAAACACGACTTACATGGTTGAATAATACACCAGCAAAAGTCTATTAAACCTTTTCTTACTTCAATGTGTAAAGATTTAATTATGCATCATGACTGCATGACCAGCCACTGAAGTTCAGTGAAAAATATTTTAAGTTATAGCAGTTTGAGATCAAATATTAACCAGAAGGCACTCGGACAGTGCGCTACCACCGCCTTGTTGCAATTCAACGACAGAGAAATTATGAATAAACTTGAGTGTTAAACCAGTCTCGACATTACCTTCTCCTCATGGATAGAAATTTTTTCCGCTTTTGCATCAAGAAAATGAGTCATATCTTTACCAAAACTGAATAACTTCCTCAGCACAGAATCTCAACACACAAAACTTAATTGCCACCCTTCCATTACATCTTGTGATATCCTGTTAACTGACAAACAAACAAACGAGCAAACAAACAAATGCTGCTGGAAATGTTACTTTCTGGCAGAGGTTTAATAATTAGTTGAAAGAAAGGCTAGGACACGATAACTGCAGTGCCCATTTATATGGATCAACCGAAGTCAACTTAGGTCTTCGAGTACACCTCACCCACAAATTTACATGTTAATGTGCCCCGCAAAATTTTTTGACTTGCAGTCCATAGCCAAATTTCACAATTTATATTCTGGAATATGTTTTTTTCCAATGAACATTTTTATTATGCCCCCGGAATCGAAGATTCGGGGGCATATAGTTTTTCACCTGTCCGTCTGTCTGTCTGTCTGTCCGTCCGTTTGTCTGCAGCGGGGGAAAAAACCTTTAACCTGCCGCCAGGGGCATCAGTGTTCCACAAACACAGCTTGTCTGGACTTAATAAACACACATAATGAAGTCAATAATTGCATCCTTTCTTTAGCGGGCCCCACGTAACCTGGCGATGCAGAGTGAGCATGAGGCCATCAATCTGTGTCTCCAGAACCCGATTGCCAGTGGTCATGGAAGCTTCTAGTATCTGACACAAGCTCTGTGGGATGATAGAGGCACAGGCAGGCAATGAAGACATGATAAGAGGGTGCAAAACCAGTTTCAATTCTTGAGTTTTGTCAAAAATACTGTATTAGACATGCAAGAATTGCGCAACCGCGATAAACACACAATTTTAATAGCTCAAAAGTATTTGCACAAACAAATAATTAAACATTTAATTGTCATTTTTAATGATTGTTGGCAATCATGTGGGAACAAATTCCACTTTCGCAAAACCCAAAAATTAGTGTCCTCAGTTCCAAACCGATGACTGAGTGTTATTCAAGGATAAGGTGAAGTTGCACAGCGGGTGAACTTGCAACTTCATGATTAGACAGTGTCGCGGACATTGCATTTCCACATAGCTATGATTAAAAAGGAGGGAAAAAAAGAAACAAATCTGATGAGATAAAACATGGGTGTTTTGATGTGCTTTTTTTAATTGGATACAGGTTAAAAACGGATTTGCAAATTACTACTTATAGTTTTTATTTACATTTTGCACACTGTTTAAATTCTGGAATTGAGTTTGTATTAAAGATCAAAATCAATGATTTGCAAATCTGTTTGACCTGTAGTCATTAAAAATAGTGCAAAGATAAGATTTTTAATGTTTTTATAATGAAGTTGGGACAGCAGCCTCTTGACACAAACTGAAAGTGACTCAGTGTTCAAATGTCTCTGAAAACAATGTTTTCCAAATTCTGCTGCCATTTTATGGCTCCGACAGTTGTTCGTTCTGCACCAAAATGAAGCAGCCAATTAGAGCAAACCTCCACTTGAAGAGTTGATTTCCAGAAGTGTGCGAGTCCATTTTCGTCTTTTTAGAGAAACGAGATTTTAAGAATTTGACAACTTGTGAGGATCATGTTACGTGTTAAGCTGATGTAAACATAATGAAATATCAGTTAAGATGTCTTAAAACATATCAGGAGACCTTCTAGCCTCGATCTTGATTCTTGGCCCAGATATTTCAAACAACAGTCTGCAGGATTGACTGCTTTTAAGAGCAAATGCATCAAAATAATGAAAATTGAACGCGATTTAAAAAATTAACAGTATTAGATTTTATTATTTCAGAGTCCTAAAGCAGCATCTACTTGAAAACAAAGCACCCCACTTTCTTAAGAAAATGAAAAGCATATATAGTCATACCAGTCATGGTTGTCAAAAAGCTTCCTCGACAAAATCAGTGGAAGACACATACAATGAAATGGAAGGTAAATGCAGCTGAACAAAGGTCACAATAAAAGTCAATCTACTTCAGGTATGAATGGGCAGTACCACCATCCAAACAGGTTTAAAGACTTAATTCGTCATCGATAAGGATGTCCTCCCTATTGCATGGTAATTAGAAAGTTCAGCTAACGGAGTGGACAACATCATTGGCTAGGCCAAAGCGCACACGGCAGAATAGCTCCCCTATCTTGTGTACGTATAAATATCCAATGAGGCACATGTAAACAGTAAACATGGGCGATGACAAATATTGGGTGGAGGGGACTTGTTTTCCATGTTCTTTTTTTATCTTTTATCAAAAGCTAAAGAATAAGCTCTATGATTGCCGTAGCCTTTATATTATCACACAGTTACCTACGTTTTTGTTTCGTTTAAAGAAAAAGCGTTTGCATTGCGCTGTGCCTGCGAGTCTGACTCAGGTCTATACCTGGAAAAAACTAGTCGTTATATGCATATGTGAATTTATATGTGTACTTTGACTATTAAGCTAGGAACAACTTCATTCTGAAGTATTCATACCAACTTGCTGTATTCATTGATGCCATGTCTGCCCTGACACAATAGATAACAGGATGATACTGTGTGTTGCCCCAACTGGGGTAGAAGTCTCAGTACTAAAGTATGTAAATGAAACCGTTTCAGTTTCCACGAATACACTATAATAAACGAATAAACTGAAACCATTTTTGCAAGGTAATTTAACTGGCACCTTTTTGCCTGTCATTTTAACTGTAATTTTACAATAAGTTTACTATAGAGTTCAGTGCATGTTCAGTGTGAAATACAGTTAAATGCGCGCAGGACTCCACTTACAGCTAAAATGACAAGGAGACAATACGTTGATTTAAAAGTTAAATTCAGTCAGTTTATAACAGTGTAGGAAAGCCGAACTTGACTCATTGCTTTGTTGCGACTGCATATGCGCATGGTGCAAACCAGCTTGCCCGGTATACACGAGTGCTTTTGAATGGAAATGCATTGTGACGGGACTGGACATTTTGTCCGATGTAAGCGAATATCCGTTACATAAAATACGGTATATTCAATGTTTATTTAATCAAAAACATGACAGAAAAATCGGGACTTGAGCTGTTGTCCGGTATGAGTGATTTTCAGTTTTATACGAGGACGGTTTAGGCGAGTTTTACGTATTTTCCATTGAACGTCTGCCCCGACATACATACATACATGAGATAGCAGCCGAGTGCTGCCACAAAAACGAGGCGATTGTCCACAATAGTTTTTTTTTTTTTTATCTCTGTGGTCCACACATACACATCCAAGGCCTGTAGAGTCAGCCATTTTGGTTTGGTAAGAAAGCTACAGTGGCCGCTACTGGCCAACCAGTTTTCTAAGCGATGCTTTGATTGGCTGACTGCACTTGTGGGCTTGTAGAAGTTTTAAACTGGACTTGGATACTGCCAGAAGTAGCTTCTTGGGGAATTTCCAATTCACTGCTCATTTTGTAGAACTCGAGTGCTTCTTGGCTAAAATTAGCTTAAGTGGCTTATTCATCATCAATGAAAGAATGGATTTGTGGTGTCATCTGATTTTTAATTAATATGAACTTGAACGCTTATGGAAATAACCCCTTCATCTGGACAAACTCATCACTCAGCTCATTGTTAATGAGGTGAGAGACTGAGATGCTGGACACTGGCTGCAAACTTATAGTAGAATTTATGTTGTTTTTTTCTTTGGCAAAAATGCAGAACTGTATTAAATTGTAAAAAAAACGGAGTATTTAACAGCACGTGTTTCACCATGTTCTCCTAGTTTCATGTTACACTGGTCTTCAATGATCAAACCTGCGTCGGATCAGGTGCAGATTCTGGTGTGAATATCAGCGTTCGCCAGGTGTCACATCTGATTTACTAAAAGTGTGTACGTCGCTGATTTTGGTGTAGTACTGGCATGGCATTGAAAAATCAGTTGGCTGAAACCATTGTAATTCACACGCCCCTATAAATTCATGCTCTAGGACGCATAGTCCTGCTCGCTTAACGGCATGGAATCTCGAAAGACGACAAAAAAGAAGAACTTCACTGTTGGGGCGGAAAACCGGAGTGCAGCAGAGGTTTGATTTAATTCATAAATATATTCAATTTATAGATCCGTGATATTACATGTTATATAGCCTACATGACTGACAATCCAAATGCTTTACTTGTAGGTTAAAAAAAAAAGTGGTCCGATTTTAAGATCGCCACCAAAAAACAGTTGCTGGGCTCAGGCGCAGCAGCGCACTGACCAGTGGAGGCCAACCAGACTCAAACCTCCAGCTGTCACTGTTCGAGGAGCCCGTGGAAGCACTGATAGGCTCCTCCTCCATCGTGGGAACAGGAGGCGGTGGGGACACAGATGAGTTTCTGCACTCCTTTACACTTCAGATTCACCTATTAGAAGTTGTTTCAGCAGGTGCCTCAATTTATCCCAATATGTTTCTTTCAAATAGGCATGGTAAGAATTTACTTTCAGATTTTCCCTTGCATCAAGAAAATACACATCTATGCCTGTGTCCATTGGTGACATTCGACACTGAGAAAGGCCGTGGTGAGCATAGATTTAGCATCCTCAAAAAGATTTTGCACTGGGGACTGGTTTCACAACCCTCCTGTCTGCCTAATCGGTTCCTTCTCTGTTCTACCACTCTGCATGAGTTTTGTGGTTAATTGATTAATTGTCTCATTTGTAACTAAGTGTGATCAGCTGTAGCTACTATTCAAATCACTAATTTTTGATTTTATTTACACTTTCCATAATGCGCCAACTGTTTCAGAATTGCAGATGTAGTTGAATTTTGTGCATAAGGCGAGTAAAGAAAACCCAGGATACACTGCGGTCAGCTGAGGAGATGGACGAATAGCATGTGTTTGGGTAACACCTCACATGCACCAGCGAAAAAGGGAAGCCCACCTGGCTGATGATGTAAGACTCCGAGTTCGTCTTATAGACAGAGAGGATCGAGGGAATCAGCTTGGGTAGCAGCTCTTCCAACTTATCTCGAGGCAGCAGAAGACTCATGGACCCCAGTGCGCTAGCGACAGTTTGCCTCAGCTGCAACAGTCATCAAAAGGAACATGTCACAGTCGGCCTCAGCAGAGCTAAACATGACAGATATGCTGGGCCAGCTCAGACATACACAAAATTAAGGGCTGTATGGAGAACTTCCTTTCAAAATAAGAGTTCACCGACAATGGTGAAACTGGCCCTAAATCACAAAGCTTTTGTGTACCTGTTCTCAACATAGGCATCCATATCACCCCTTTCTGATTTTGGAACGGCCATTTTTGTTTTCCAATTTCCCTTTAATAGTTCAAACCAATTGAGATTATAAGCTCTTCTCACTGTGTGCAACTGCCTACAAGACACAGGTAAGGGTGCATGTCTTCCTACACGTGAATTCAGCAGCGATATATACTAGGGCTGTCGAAATAATTAATCGCGATTAATTTAAGCGGACGGAGGCTGTCCAACCTGGCTGGTAATTAGTGGACTTCAAATCAAAGTTTTCTTCCCGGAAGCATTTCAAATGACCGCATTAGGTATGTGTCATAGAAAAGGTAATAAGCAATCACGTCTGTCAGCCTCATAGTGGCAGTTACTTTTATTGCGCTTAAATTAATCGCGATGAATTATTCTGACAGCCCTAATATATACGCTACAGCACAGCCATCACAGTAGGGGACTGGCCATCAGTTATGGGTCCACACAAGCTCAGGGTGTGACGATAAAAGTACTCCGCCAATCGAAGCTTGCCCTGACCAACACACTGGCAAACTACAAAACTCGGGAAGCGCTACCACAGCCTGAACTTTAAAAAAGGGAAATAACCCTTTAATGTCCTGCCTTTAAGTAATAAAAGCAAATCAATTAACTCACTCATACATGCACAGTGACCCATCAATTTGATAATATTATTACGCTTCATCGTATGTGACAAAAGCTGTATACAATGCAATCATAAAGAACATTCAACATAGTGCTTGCATCTTGAAGTAAGAGATTTCAAACTGCAGCTCAGTCATAGATTAGCGTCAATAACCTCACTGGCATCACAGGCATTCAAAGCCATTAGCTGTAACGGCTATAAATTTCAAAACTGGGAAAGCAGTGATTATTGTGAAAGCAGTGAGGCACATTCCTCCTGTCAGTCAGGAATCCTCACAGACTCAAGCAAAGCCTGGACCCAATTGCATGGATCACCCTGGTCATTCAGCGTGGAAGAACGGGACACAGAAAGCATCTTTCAAGACTAACAATGGTGTAGTTGTTGGGGCGAATAAACTGAATTAGACAGAAACTGAACGCTGACCATATCATATTTTGCATACCTTGGCCTCTTTGCTCTGCAGCCAGTTACTGAGGAGGATGTTGAAGGCAGCATAGATCTCAGCAGCAAAGGCCTCCCTCTTCACCTCAGGGTCAGGGGCCTTCTCCATATTGGCGAGGTACTCCATGATGCTCTCGCTGAAGTGGTATAGGGCTGCAAGCAACAGCAGGGATGGACTGACTGAGGAAATCTGTGAATTCCTGGTCAGGACTTACCCACAGCACTCTGAAGAACTTACCGGAAGAGAACACCCACTTCATGTTGTCCTGCCTCGCCATTCCTAGCATGGGCAGCATGGTCGTCAGGATGTTTCCTAAGAAAGGGACTGTCCCATACACTGAAAAACACACAGGTTTATACACTAGTACCATATGCCTCGAAGAGCCTTCATTCAGAGAGCTCCAATGGTAACCAAGATGTTATCAGTTCAGGGCTGGCGATAAGCAGTACCGCATCACAAAATGCGATCAGTTTTTTTTTTAATGGGCCAATCTGCGACGGGCTTTTGAAACCCCCATCGCATATTTTGCGATACAGTCTTCAGATAATGTGAATAAAAATTTTCGTCCAGTTTTGAACAAAAGCGGACTCCTACAGTCTCTTAATATCGTCCAGATTGGCCTCCTCCACCGCCTGGATAACCTAACGGCGCGACTCTGAAACCATAGTAGCAAGTGGAATGACCCCATTATTTTCCTACCTCCTCACCGTTAACGCCCACAGAGCTAAAGAAAGAAAGTCATCTTGTGTAAGGAATTGGCGGGGGAATTGCCCAATCAAACATTGTAAGCGTGTATATGCGACTAGATAAAATGAAATGAAGAACACTGCACTGATGTCACACATCAGCCAACAAGCACGACCTTTATTTAATAAATTATTATTTTGGTAGTGGGTGTTTGTTGTCGGGGAATTTTTAATAGTGAAAATTTAAAAAATTCAATGTAAATTAACTGCAAATATATATAAAGAGTTGTATATTTATGTCTATGGAATGCTGTTTTCATATTTTGAACATATGCACATTTGTATTTGTACCTTGAATTCCTGTATTGCTCTTTATTTTAGATTATGACCATTTTCATTTTAATAATTAAATGTTCATCTTGGTTCATAACAATTACCAGAATTAATTTCTTTCACAGTAAAAATATTATGCATAATAAAAATCAGTCCTGAATATTCACTCATTCACAGCTGGAGTCAGGTGAGTGGCTTTGGTAGAACCAACTAAAATTCACTAATTCCTATTCAGTTACTGATGTACTACATGTTAGCTGTAAGTGGGACCCAGTTGGTAGGTGCAAGTTGTTCTAATACTGCAATGCTACTGTAACTCAGCTGCCTTAGTCTTCATTTGCTAAGTGTTCTAAGAGTTGAAAATAAAAAGTTAAAATACGTATACAGCCATTTTTGTCTAGTTTTATTTTTGCTACACAGCTCTAAAAAAATGCTTAAAAAATGCTACAGACTTCTAGAGATGGCATAGTGTTTTTTCTACACAGTTATTTTTGCTCAATGCCAGCCCTGCAGTTAGCTGATGCATTTATGCATCTGATGGAAAATGTACAGAATTACAATGGATGAAATGTATGCGCAACAAAATTTCACATCAGATTGTCAGGCAGTATGTAAAGTTTTCACATAAGGATCCATATTTCGACCTAGAGGATGAAAGGTAAGCATATGCATTAATTCACACTCAGACATTTCTGAATATCACAAGGAAAACATCCATAAAATTAAGTTTTATCGTTATCTTTATCATGAATTTTCATGTTTCAGACAACATAAATATTCATCACAACCCCTCCACGGGCAAATAACCCAAAAAAAAACTGTTATGAAAGCTATACAGTTGTATATGCTGTTACATCATTTTAGTGTAGAGCTGAATTTCATTATCACAAGACAATTTTTACCAGGTATAACAGTTGAACATGTGCTTACCATTGGAGGAGGAAAGATTGGCCAGTGTTTGCACCACAAAGAAATGAGGGAGAAGCCCTGGCTGGAATTTACCCAGCACCTCTTCCATGACGTCCGTGATGTATACATCACCTGCAGCACTCAGAATACTGCTGGCTGCCTGCTGCCACTCAGGAACTAAATCCTGGGTGTAAAAATGATGATTATTATTGTATATTAAGCAATTGAATAAAAGGATGGAACTATACGCAACATTTGACCATGAACCATAGTTAACAGGTTTGAGTGCTTTTATTTTTATCCTTGCAGACCTCTTAAACTGTCACTGTTCTGAGGTATTAATATAAAATATGCAGCGTCACACCATTTCCAAGTAGAAACAATGCGTGAAATGAACGCTTAAGAAAACTGTTATCAGAATACTGCAGCAAAGCATTTTTCCATCAGGAATAATTAAGATATCAGCTAATAATTGAGATATCATAACGCCAAGTATTTTTTCAGTGTGCTGCTGAGCTCTGTAAAAGAATGAGGCACTAAAATTACAAACAAATACATCATTCAGTGTATCCTCATTGAAATTTAGACCTTGAAATGTAGTAGGTAAGAAATTTATCTTGACAAGGTAACAATATATACAAACCTCATACAAAAAGGCGTATCAATGTACACAGAATATACAGTGGGGAAAATAAGTATTGAATGCATCAACATTTTTCTCAGTAAATATAGTTCTTATGGGGCTACTGACATGAAATTGTAAAATTTTAAAACAATCCGAGGCTAAATTTCTGAGATATAGGTCAGCTAAAAATGTCTCTTGAAGGACAGACAGACTGATGAAAGGACAAACGAACAGACAGAGGGGAGGACAGGCATAATCCTCGGTATATTATAGCCCCGCCCTTCAGGGTCAGGGGTATTATAAATTGCATGCAAGGGCTTATAGATCATAAATGAAGACATGTCCTTACTTTTGATCTAGTCATTTCTTCAGAAGCCAGGCGAATAAGACTCTTGATCTTTGGATAGCTTATCTCACCAATTTTACACTTGATCAACAGCTCAATCGTCTGCAGCAGAACAACTCGATGGCCAACTTCAAGCTGCTCACAAAACACACGGGGTGTTAAACAACAGGTAAAAAGCAGAACAGTGGATGGAAGAAAATTAAGCAAGCAACATTTTAAATAATACAACATTTATAAGGCAGGTGGTACTACATTGAAATACATGTAGTACATCAGAAGTGTTTTTTTTTTTTCACACTCAAGAGGCAATTCCACATTGATACTGTATGGGCCAGTGAAATCTTTGAGTGTCGTCTTCATCAATGTTACACAGAGAAAGTCATTTAACTGCAGTGAACCTCTGCAAATATTCTATTCTTCCACTGTGTGGAACACTACTGGAAAAAAAGTGCATTGCAAGTGCCCAGTGATCCTGTTCCTTATGACTTGCGTGATGTAAGTGTGGGGTTCTTGATCATGTTTGGTGAAGCCGGCAGGCAAAGGACCAGTAAACTCCACACTTCCTCACTTTGGAATGCTGTATGAGGTAGTCCTGGCACATCGGCAGGATCTTGCTCGTCCGTCGCTTTCCTAGGGAAAGCAGCGACTTCCTGACCTGCTCACGGACTTCAGAGTCGCTGTCATTAGCTGCATCCATCAGAGCCAGCGCAGTCCCTAAAGACAAAACTCTATCAGGAGGTACAGAAGCTCAGGTGGAACTTTTAAACAGGGAATCCCTCAAAGTTACAGGCTAACTGTCAAAAACCTCAAATTCAAACGGAAGCTGGAAAATATTTGTGATCACTCATTGTATAATTTAGCCACTTGGACCAGTTCAATGAGTTAGTATGCAGGTAAAGCAAGCGCTCAAAGTATAATATGCACATTTCCCGCTGCTGCAAAAATGGCACATGGGATTTTAGGAGGAGCGGCTTTGCTTCTAATTCCAAAAAGCCTTTAAGAACACAGCAGAGAAATCAGATAATGCTTACCTTGTCAGTTAAATTAGCTAAAATGGCATGATATTATCAGGGGAAATGGTAGGCATGCTGTAACTTTACATGCTGAAGACGCTTTAGAAAAAGCAGAAATAAAGCATTACTCACGTGCCAAATCAGACTCTTCCATGGTTGCTGGAGAGGGCGGCTCGTGGAGGCTCAGTACATACGGTAACACTGGAGACAACCCCTCAGCTCTGGACAGAGAGGAGGGAAGGGAAGAGAAACTCAACAGGTCTTCATTGTTTATGAAATAAAAACTTCTGCATGTCGCATTACTATTTCACCGCTCAAAATTCATGCTCAGGTTTCAGCAAGTTGATCATTTCTGTGAGCAAAAGTAAGGTAGAGCGGGGTAAGATGCTCCCCTTAAACATACATTTTCATAAATGAAGGTAAACAACATGAATTTATGAATTTTTTTGCTTGAGTGGATACGTGAAAATTTGGCTCCTACATCTAGACACAGTCACTATAGAAATATTTTTAAATGTTTAATTACTTTTATTTTTTTTTTTGTTTTTTTTTTTTTTAAAAGGTCATCTTGCCCCACCCCTGGGGAATCTTACCCCATCTGTTTTATATTATCTAGAATAACTTATACATACTGGTTTTACCGCATATCACATGAGTAATTATCATATTGTAGCTGTCTTTACCCTTTAACTGCCTGCACTCTTTTGGTCAAGCACAGTTTGAGTCGCTGTATTAAATTGAAAGATGTGTTGAACTTAGCCTGATGAAACCTTCTCCAATAATCAAATCTGATCTGTTAAGTTCAACACATCGTTCAATGAGAGATAATGACTCAAAATGTGCTCTGCAAAAAGGTTGAGCAGGCAGTTAAAGAGTTGACTGGCAGGTCATACAAAAGATCAACGTCTTTTTAGAAATTTCCTTGCTAAAGAAATGGGGAAAGAAAGGTACATTCTCCTCAATTTAACTTTTTAATTACTGACTGAACACTAGGGCACAAGTGATGGAAGGGTACTGTTGGCATTAAATGCATTAAGGAATAGATGATTATATCTTCTCGGCTACTAAAAAAATATGAGGCACCACATTAGATAAACATGCAGCGGCATGGAACATATATGAGTATCCATGAGGAGAGAGTTCAAGGGGGAATATTAGCAAAAATGTGTAATTACCATACATTCACACCCATTAGAGGTAGCCTAATATTACATAACTGAATCCATATTGAAGGTTGAACTTCCATGACTTAGCGACAATTCAGGAAAATCACATTATCTTGATAATGATATTTAAATGTGATATCTTACATGAACTGAAGCACTCTATCATACTGTGTCAAAGTAAAAATTAAAGGGCGGTTCGTGAAGTTTTTTTTTTTTTACTTTTACTTTCAGAAATACTTTTGATATAAAATTAAGAGTGACCATAATGCATTTCACCCAGTATATTTCTTTTTAGGCCCTTATGGGTATTGATGTATATATGATTCATTACTGTGTAACTCCATATGGCCCCACTTTTAGCATGTATGTGTGATATCTGCTGAAGGTGGACGTCAAGAGCAGCGGCCAAATGTTAAAAAGGCAAACCTCACAGCGTGAAGAGAGACTAAAAACAGATAGAAATAACGACGCTCGCGCTACCAACGGACCAGATGCTGTCCTTGGTAGAAAACAAGCGAGCTCGAGGAAAACAAAAAAAAGGGAAATAAATCAAAGATTCCCTTACTCACTCACACTGATCCTGTTATGCAGCTAAGGCCCTAACAATAATCTCTCATGAGACCTTACCGGTTAAAGCGCCAAAGATGTACTGACACTCTAGCAAGGAAACGAAACTGGAGCTTAAAGAGAGTCCAGGCGACGCCCCCAATTACGGCCAGCTGGCCCAGGAATCCGATAGGGAACAAAACGATATTGTCCCGGACGAGAGCAACAAAAGGAGCTCTCAAAGCTCCCAAACCATGACAGGATGGATACACTTAACCTTCCATTCCAAGTTCTTTATAAAAATCATCATGTCTGATATTCATTTCCTATAAATAGAACATATTTTTTATTTTAAAAAAACTCATAAAACAGAATGAATAAGACTCAAAATGGGGTAAGATGCCTTCCTGTGGGGTAATATTCCCTACAGGGCATCTTACCCCCAGCACTACCATACTGGTTTTGGCTCATTAACCCCAATTTCTCCTATTATCACCACACAAGACCCCCTTTTTGTACATGGAGAAGGTATCAGAGAGGTACACTAGCATGTCCTGCAGACTTGAATGTCCTGCATTCAAATACTTGGCAAAATGATTCATTTGGTCATTTTTTATAAGAAAGACAGTAAAAACACAAATACTTTGAGCACTCTCATGCCACTTGCTATGTTGACTCATCTGTTGCTCAGGATTTTCCTCCAGGTGGCAGTACAAGGGCCACATACAAGGCACAGCTGAAAATGAGTTATACCCTCAGGGGGGTATTACCCCACTCTAGCCTACGTATTGTGGCAATAAAAATGAGTCGCCGGGAAATGCAATTGAAGTAGCATATAGTCTAAGGAAGAACGTGTTTTTAATTATGCTGTTTTCATTTGATTTATTTATTCATCTATTTATTTACAACCCAATTCCGAAATAGTTGATACGAAGTGTAAATTGTGAATAAAATCAAAATGCAATGACCTTCAGATCACAAGAGCCAATGTTATTTATAATGGAACATAGATAACATTTCAAATGTTGAAACTGAGACATTTTACATTTTCATTCACAAAATGAGCTTATTTCAAATTTTCTGGCTGCAACAGGTTGGGACACAGGCAAAAAAAAGGGGCTGAAAAAGCAATTAATATATGAGAGAATTAGCTGAAAGAACATCTAGCAAGTAACTGTTAACTAGCATCAGGTGTGTAGCATGACTGACTATAAACGGGATGTCTTAGAGAGGCTGAGTCTCTCAGAAGTAAAGATGGCCAGAGGCTCTCCAACCTGTGAAGGCTTGCTTAAAAAAAATTGTGGAATACTTTAAAAACAATGTTCCTCAATGTCAAATCGCAAAGGCTTTGAAAATCTCATCATAGACAGTGCATAATATCATCAAAAGATTCAGAGAAACTGGAAAAATCTCTGTGCGTAAGGGACAAGGCCGAAGACCTTTACTGGATGCCCATGATCTGCGGGCCCTCAGACGCCACTGCATCACTCACCAGCACGATTCTGTCATTGACATGACTAAATGGACCCAGGAATACTTCAAGGACCCTCTGTCTGTAAACACAGTTCGCCATGCCATCCACAGATTCCACCTAAATCTCTATCAAGCAAAAAGGAAGCCATTGTTGAGCATGACTCAGAAGGGCCGTCATGTTTTGTGGGCCAAGGCTCATTTAAAATGGTCTGTAGCAAAGTGGCAAAGTGTCCTGTGGTCAGACGAGTCCAAATTCAACATTCTTGTTGGAAATCATGGGTGTCCTGTCCTCCGGGCTAAAGAGGAGAAAGACCATCCCTCCTGTCATCAGCGTTCGGTTGAAAAGCCAGCATCTCTGAAGGTATGGGGATGCATTAGTGCATATGGTGTGGGACACTTGCATGTTTTAAAAAGCACCATGAATGCTGAAAGGTATATAAAGGGTTTAGAGCAAAATATGCTCCCCCCCAGATGACATCTATTCCAGGGAAGGCCTTGTGCATTTGAGCATGACAATTTAAAACCACATACTGCAGCTATTACAACAGCATGACTTCATAGAATAAGAGTTCCATGTGCTGAACCGGCCTGCCTCCAGTCCTGATCTTTCACTGTTTGAGAACATTTGGTCCATAATTAATTGATAGTCCGTAAAAGGAGACCAAAAACTCTCCAGCAGTTGGAAGCCTGTTTTTATCAAGAGTGGGATCAAATTCCCATGGCTAAACTCAAGAAACTTGTCTCCTAAATGCCCAGATGCCTCCACTCTGTGTTTAAAAGAACGAGAGGATGCTACTCCATGGTGAACAGGCCCCTGTCCCAACTTTTTTGAGACCTGAAGCAGCCATCAAATTTGAAACGAGCTCATTTTGCGGGTAAAATTGTAAAATTTCTGTTTCAACATTTGCTATGTTATCTCTGTTCATTTGTGAATCAAATATTGGCTGGTGCGATTTCAAAGTCATTGCGTTTTGATTTTATTCACAATTTAGGCCTAAACTCTGACCCAACTATTTCGGAATTGAGGTTGTATTTTTATCGGAGAATAACGGGCCAGCTTGAGAAAAGAAAAAGTCTCAAGTCGGAAATTCACTGCAAAGTTGTTGGCAATGAATGAAATCGTGGAAAGCAAAGCAGATGTTTAGATTTTATTCTTCCGTATTTTTATCGGCATCGAAAGACACATCTCAAAAATAACGTGGCTGCATCAGCCATACACCGCCGCTCAATTTCAGCCTGCAACTTATAAACGCGCAGCCATTCACGCGCGACTGACACTTCAGTCCTTGTACATCAGTTCCTCGAAGAAACAAACCAAAGGAAAAACTAACCGACAAGTTTTTGCAGATCTCAAGCTACTTAAGAGCCCGGCATTTACTGACCTGAATTGCCCAAATACTCTCCCATGCTTTCCCCTTGCTCGAGGAACTCTTGTACGTGCGAGTGGTCCTCGTATTAATTCAATTGCCAAATGGGAGTCTCCGGACTTGGATGGAAGTTGTTACTCTGAAACTTTACTATTCAGTGGTGTTATGAAGCAGACAAACGCTTGATCACGAGCTTCCAGCCAACGCTCAGATTCCTAGGCGTGTCGATACCATGGATATAATGATATGTTGCACAAATTTGGTGACTCGTCAGAATCTACAACTTGCAGTGTTGGAAGAAGTGCTCCCATCGTTTGCCGAAATTAAACTACTAGCTCCACAATGTAAAAATACTTCCTACAATTAAAATTCCTGCATTTCTCATCTTTCTTGCGCAAAAAAATATAAATAAATGTACTCAAGTACTACTCATTTTAGAGGACAGCAAGCACTGTCTTGAAATATTCAATAAGATTAAAAAAAGGACATTATTAATAGGCCTATTGATGTATCAATGTGTCTCTAAAATTTTATTATTAATTTAAGCTTATTATGGTCATATGGGCCAATAAAGGATCAAACTTGCAACTTCTTCCAAAACTGCAGGCCACAGAATCTGACAGATCACCAAATTCACAGCGGTACTTTGAAAAGTTTCCCAGAATTTATCATTTTTAAAATTACTGAAGTGATTAAGTCACAGATACTCGCATACTCACCAGCAAAAATTATTTTCATCAGTGACCTGTCATCATCCTCGTGTGAAATCCCATTGTTTCTCCTCCCACTTAGTACCTTTTGCATCTTTTAGATGCATTATCACCTCTGATTGGTTAAGCATGTTGCATGCCACGGACTGTGTGAAGCAATGCCCCAAACCCATCTCATTAACATCTGAACTGACCTGTGCCATTCAACTCAGGGCACCATATCCCTATCGGTCATTACCAGATTCCCAACTCTTAGCCCAACAATTGGATTGTGCTTTCTGGTTCATGAATATAAGCATCATCAAAATAACGTTCCCCAAAGCAGTGTTGCACAAACTTTGAGTCGGAGCACAATGCATTGTTCTTTGCCTCTGGCACCATTGGTCAATTCAAAATAAATGAATAAATTCACCAAATTCCATTATAATCAAAAGTATTATCGGATGAACAATACATTGTTGAATTTAAATGATCACATTCCAACATTCAGGCATAGGGTCAGGAAAACACAAAAAGGAAACAGGCTTAATGGGAGTAATTAAAAAAACAGAAGGATTTGCCTTTCAGGGCATCAATTACCCAGATGACCCCTGCAGCTGTCAGGCTCTCTATCAATGATTTACAGAAGAGAAAATGGTGAAAATCTGTCGCACACATCAGGACAGAAGCAGTATTGCTTCACTGGATACATCAGTGGTCTTGTCTAGTTGGAGGGCAAAATACTCTTACATTCCCCTCCCCTAAAGCTGACACCAATATTTAGCAGCCATATCTTACATCAGTGTGGGCAGGTGGATTGGAGTGATCTGTCGCAGCAGCTGACTATAACGGCTCATGCCATCACGACGACAGAGGTCACCTCTAACTTTTCACCCATCGTGAATGAAGCTCTAGATATTGAAATGCAAGGGGCCAGAAGGGGAGTCAGTTAAACTGAAAATGAAAGATTTGTTTAGTTTGCATTACTTAAAGCTGATTGGCAATTTTATCTTTCTATAAAAACAGTGCTCAGGCTTATCTTTAAGGGATATGTGCTTTTTTACCAAATGTCTGCATATTTTGGACGGCTTCCTTACTCAAGAGGACCCAACAGATGGCCCATAACGTTTCCTTTTGGTGGACGGCCGCCAAATGATCCAAAATTGCATGGACACAGGGTGGTAACGGTATTTTTGATGCAGGTTAGGGGAATGCGTTTGATGTAGGTTTGTTGCAAGGTTCCTCTGGATCATTGTGGTGGCTACTGCTGTTTCACTGAAAATAAAAAGTCTTGACGTTGTTACTTGGAGCAGGTCATGGGTTATGCGGTTCACTGCAGTGTTCACTGCACCTGATGCCACCTACTGGGTAACACAGTCACCTGCACTAATAAAATCAGTGGAGTGAAGAAGGAATTTTAATTGAGGGTTAATAAAGAATATGGATTTATTTTGTTTAAATAAA
Organism: Gymnothorax reevesii; assembly: GCA_029721435.1. Taxonomy (NCBI): domain Eukaryota; kingdom Metazoa; phylum Chordata; class Actinopteri; order Anguilliformes; family Muraenidae; genus Gymnothorax; species Gymnothorax reevesii. The sequence continues at coordinate 112,435,877 of CM056577.1, forward strand.
TAAATAAATAAATAATTTAATTCATTTCTACATATTTATTTATTTATTTCGCTGAAATGGCTCGCATCCCTCCATGCACTCCACTAGGGCCCAGTGCCAGTCTGAGGTCCAAAGTTAGAGAAACACTGCACTCAACGAGCTGAAACTATTATTTATTATTTAAAAAAAAAAAAACACGAATTTAGAATTGAAAATATTCACAACAATACATAAAAAAAGTTTAAATACACATGATTGATCAAAATAAATACGCATACGTTTTGGGATCCAAGTGTAGACACTCAGAGAATTTAAAAAATATATTTCAGCTATATACAGTAATATTCTCCTTTTTACAACAGAAAAATCATACGAAAAGCAAAGTTCAGAAAACGCAAAATCATATCACAATGAACAAGGTCATTATGTGATGCAAGATAATATCACGCTTCCTAAATATTCCATTAGTTTCATTTGCTCCGTATGATTTCTTGAGTGGCGAAACGGATGATTTCGTTGAAGTCGAACTGAATGTACTTCCTCCAGAATCGTCTGTCTCGGCCATAAGTTTGTGCAGGATAACAAGGACTTCCTACAGAGGACAAAAAAAAAAAGGCAGAGAAGAAGGTGAGCAATTGCAACATGTGCAGACAGCCAGGGATGTCATTACAAACTTCATATGGATGGGGGGCCTAATCCTTTAATTCGAGTCGGGTCTGACCTGTTCATCAGCTATTGATGATTTTACCATGAAATGTACGTACATTATTTTGGAGGAAGGGGCTAAAGAACATTTAAGGAAGGCTGAAGTTGTCTTAGAATTGGCCTTGTGACACCCCTACAGACAGTAAAACAAGTCCTGCAGCAAATGAAGTCATGCTGTGAAAATTAATATCATAAAATAAGTAGTGCAACTGGACCCCCTGGACTCAAGTCATGCTGCACTGAACATCTGTCATATCAGAGAGGATCTGGCCTCAATAGTGAAGAATCATCCGGGAATTTTTGAAATGATCAGCAAAACAACTGTCAGCCGAAACGCACGCTGTGATCTACTGCCTCACTTTGGCACACTTTGATGTCCCCGAATTGAACTGAACAGAGACTGCATTTGAGAGCTGGACTGCTGGCATCAGTTAGTAAATCTTGAGCAGACAAAGACCGTGTGGTCAAACTACTTCACCATCAAAACAGTGACACAACCAATTATCATTTTATTAACACAAGAAAACAGTTTACAATGCTTAATATGAACGTGTGTTAGTGAGATGCTTTCTTTGGCTAAAACGCAGGGACGAACCTATCCCATGGAAGATCCTTGCCACAGCTCTGCCGGAGAACTTCTCATCGCTGCGACAGGCCAGGAAGCTGCGTATGTCGGCTCGAATCTGCTCCTCCCAGTCCTTCAGCTGCAAACAGACCAGTGTACAGTCTTACTGACAGAGTTCAGCTGCAAACGCACCAGCATACAGTCTTACTGACAGAGTTCAGCTGCAAACACACCAGCGTAGTTTTACTGACAGAGTTCAGCTGCAAACGCACCAGCATACAGTCTTACTGACAGAGTTCAGCTGCAAACGCACCAGCGTACAGTCTTACTGACAGAGTTCAGCTGCAAACACACCAGCGTACAGTCTTACTGACAGAGTTCAGCTGCAAACACACCAGCGTACAGTCTTACTGACAGAGTTCAGCTGCAAACACACCAGCGTACAGCCTTACTGACAGAGTTCAGCTGCAAACACACCAGCGTACAGTCTTACTGACAGAGTTCAGCTGCAAACACACCAGCGTACAGTCTTACTGACAGAGTTCAGCTGTAAACGCACCAGCGTACAGTCTTACTGACAGAGTTCAGCTGCAAACGCACCAGCGTACAGCCTTACTGACAGAGTTCAGCTGTAAACACACCAGCGTACAGTCTTACTGACAGAGTTCAGCTGTAAACACACCAGCGTACAGTCTTACTGACAGAGTTCAGCTGCAAACACACCAGCGTAGTTTTACTGACAGAGTTCAGCTGCAAACGCACCAGCATACAGTCTTACTGACAGAGTTCAGCTGCAAACACACCAGCGTACAGTCTTACTGACAGAGTTCAGCTGCAAACACACCAGCGTACAGTCTTACTGACAGAGTTCAGCTGTAAACACACCAGCGTACAGCCTTACTGACAGAGTTCAGCTGCAAACACACCAGCGTACAGTCTTACTGACAGAGTTCAGCTGTAAACACACCAGCGTACAGTCTTACTGACAGAGTTCAGCTGCAAACACACCAGCGTAGTTTTACTGACAGAGTTCAGCTGCAAACGCACCAGCGTACAGTCTTACTGACAGAGTTCAGCTGCAAACACACCAGCGTACAGTCTTACTGACAGAGTTCAGCTGCAAACACACCAGCGTACAGTCTTACTGACAGAGTTCAGCTGTAAACACACCAGCGTACAGCCTTACTGACAGAGTTCAGCTGCAAACACACCAGCGTACAGTCTTACTGACAGAGTTCAGCTGCAAACACACCAGCGTACAGTCTTACTGACAGAGTTCAGCTGTAAACGCACCAGCGTACAGTCTTACTGACAGAGTTCAGCTGCAAACGCACCAGCGTACAGCCTTACTGACAGAGTTCAGCTGTAAACACACCAGCGTACAGTCTTACTGACAGAGTTCAGCTGTAAACACACCAGCGTACAGTCTTACTGACAGAGTTCAGCTGCAAACACACCAGCGTACAGTCTTACTGACAGAGTTCAGCTGCAAACACACCAGCGTACAGTCTTACTGACAGAGTTCAGCTGCAAACGCACCAGCGTACAGCCTTACTGACAGAGTTCAGCAGCAAACAGACCAGTGTACAGTCTTACTGACAGAGTTCAGCTGCAAACACACCAGCGTACAGTCTTACTGACAGAGTTCAGCTGCAAACACACCAGCGTACAGTCTTACTGACAGAGTTCAGCTGCAAACACACCAGCGTACAGTCTTACTGACAGAGTTCAGCTGTAAACACACCAGCGTACAGTCTTACTGACAGAGTTCAGCTGCAAACACACCAGCGTACAGTCTTACTGACAGAGTTCAGCTGTAAACACACCAGCGTACAGTCTTACCGACAGAGTTCAGCTGTAAACACACCAGCGTACAGTCTTACCGACAGAGTTCAGCTGCAAACACACCAGCGTACAGTCTTACTGACAGAGTTCAGCTGCAAACACACCAGCGTACAGTCTTACTGACAGAGTTCAGCTGCAAACACACCAGCTTACAGTCTTACTGACAGAGTTCAGCTGCAAACGCACCAGCGTACAGTCTTACTGACAGAGTTCAGCTGCAAACGCACCAGCGTACAGTCTTACTGACAGAGTTCAGCTGCAAACAGACCAGTGTACAGTCTTACTGACAGAGTTCAGCTGCAAACGCACCAGCGTACAGCCTTACTGACAGAGTTCAGCTGCAAACACACCAGCGTACAGTCTTACTGACAGAGTTCAGCTGCAAACACACCAGCGTACAGTCTTACTGACAGAGTTCAGCTGCAAACACACCAGCGTACAGTCTTACTGACAGAGTTCAGCTGCAAACACACCAGCGTACAGTCTTACTGACAGAGTTCAGCTGCAAACGCACCAGCGTACAGTCTTACTGACAGAGTTCAGCTGCAAACGCACCAGCGTACAGTCTTACTGACAGAGTTCAGCTGCAAACACACCAGCGTACAGTCTTACTGACAGAGTTCAGCTGCAAACGCACCAGCATACAGTCTTACTGACAGAGTTCAGCTGCAAACACACCAGCGTACAGTCTTACTGACAGAGTTCAGCTGCAAACACACCAGCGTACAGTCTTACTGACAGAGTTCAGCTGTAAACACACCAGCGTACAGTCTTACTGACAGAGTTCAGCTGCAAACACACCAGCGTACAGTCTTACTGACAGAGTTCAGCTGCAAACACACCAGCGTACAGTCTTACTGACAGAGTTCAGCTGTAAACACACCAGCGTACAGTCTTACTGACAGAGTTCAGCTGCAAACGCACCAGCGTACAGCCTTACTGACAGAGTTCAGCTGCAAACACACCAGCGTACAGTCTTACTGACGAAGTTCAGCTGCAAACGCACCAGCGTACAGTGTTACTGACAGAGTTCAGCTGCAAACACACCAGCGTACAGCCTTACTGACGGAGTTCAGCTGCAAACGCACCAGCGTACAGTCTTACTGACGGAGGGCACGGCGGCCCCAGGGCTGAGCACTGACCCTCCCCCGCCCCCCCGAGGCAACAGCACTGCCACTAACCACCTTCACTGTAGAGGCCAAGTCAAAGATTTACCAGAGTACACATGAAGAGTTTATTTCCAAAATTACAAAAATTGAGATAATACCATAAACCAATAGCCCTGTGCTTCTCACACATGGTGCAAAAATCTGTTTTAAGATATTCATTCCATAAAGTGAATTGTTTCATGGTCAAAGTTTGTATTTTTCTATAAAATGCAGTTGGCGCCAACATAGAAAAAGCTGATTTACACAAAATGAGTGAGATGGATATATTGCATTTTGGAAGCAGACTCTTCACATACACAATCAGCCAATGGGGGTCACCAGAAATTTCTGGATAGGGGAGAAAGTATATTATTACAAGGGTGTGGTCCGGCATGTTATCCCCAAAATATTGATAAATTAAACTAATAATGTACATCATATGGGGGGGGGGGTCAAGAGCATTTTAAGAGGGCAAAAGCCCCCCCAGAAACATACCAGGCAGCGCCTGTGTATTATATTGCAAATAAGAAAGATATTACACCATTACTATGCACTCTGCCAAAATGGAGCCAATAGGCCATCTGCCAGCCGCCATGCCTGCCTGCACCAGCTCTACAACCATGGCACAAACTTCCAGTGCAGGTCCAGAGGGTGGATTCAACTACAGATGCCCATAGCATCTAAATTTTCCTTCCATGCCGATGCCATAACTAATCACTCAAATAGTATGTCTCTCACAAACAGTAATGGCAGTGCGAGAGATGGTTAAATACTCTTCAGGACACTGCGCTACTAACCTTATATTTCCTCAGGACCTCATCGTCATCCTCATTCTCCACATCCTCATGGTAGGCTTTACTCAGGTCCAGGTCCCTCTTCTTGTCGAAGTAATCGCGCAGCAGCTCCTTCAGCATGAGACTGCGGCTTTCGTCCATCTCGTCAGTGCAAAAGCTGCAATTTCGGTACGCAACACTGGACAGAAAAGAAGACACAAAATACCTAAACAGTCAGTCAACTGCAGGTCGACATGTATCCCCGGACACCATAAAGCAATCACTCGCGAAAATCGATAAGCTTCGTAACCTTCACCACACACGCAAGGTCCATGCCGAATAAGAAATCGATCCATTAAGAGCTGTGACATGTAGAGTGCTCACAAGAAATTTCTACAAATGCGGCCAGCGATCGCCGATCCGTGGTAACCTCGACTCATCATTCGGGGATACACAGAAATCAATCATTCCTGGATGTGTGACAACACGTAAGAGCTTCGGTTGGCAAGACGGTCACTGCTACTTTGTCGTAATGTGATTAATGCGGGTAAATGCCTCCTTACCTGCGGAAGGCTTTGAAGCAGGCCTTGAGCTGGTAGAGCTGGGTTTTCTCCTGGGCTTGGACCCGCCTGTGCAGGAATTCGCAAACGCCGTCCATCTCATCAGCCGTCAGGTCTCCAAAGGAGCGGAAGTAGAAGGACAAGCTGGAGAACTCCACCAAGACTCCACTCTTTCCAGTGCCTCCAAACATCCCTGAGTGCACAACATCGTACAGCAAAGACTACTGTTCAGCACTGTCAGGGTATAAACCAGTGGCGGGCGGTGGACAGAGAACAAGGAGGGCGGTAAACATGTCTTTAAACTGATTATTAGTCTTGATCGGTTTTCAGTTAATTTCCCTGGTAAAAGACACTTGAACTCTCCCCTCTCACGTGTAGCTAATCGTGTTTGTTAAGATGAGAAATCAAACGCATCAGTTTAACGTAAAAAGAGCCCATTTCAATCTTTTTCCAATTAAACAATCATTACGCACAGGTGAGAAAATTTAATGCGGAAAATCCACAGTGGTTTTTTTCGTGAAGAGTTGCCAATTAAGGCATGTAAATTAAACATTTTATATAATTTATTATTCACTCGCCTAAACATTACACTAAAAGGGAAACTAACATGCCCAAGATCAATGATTGAAATCGGGTCACTGATCTCATCCGTTTAAAGGGATGTTTTCCGCCCACCGCCTGCCACCGGTATAATCCTTCACTAGTCTGCCATTATTGCATTTAGTGCTCACTTGTCACCATTATTCCTGCTGATGTAAGGCTTAGGTTCATGGGTAGTTTTAGTTTACCAAAAGCTCCTTCATGATTGGGTCTTTAGAGACCGTTATGCAACACAGATTATGCTATACTCTGGAAAAACAAATCGTTTTTAAACTTTCCCCACCATTGTATGCACAATAAATCCACAAAAACATTAGACCATCTTTCATCAATTGGAAAAATTTCGGTGCCAGAATTTTGATAAAAATATAAATCTAGAGGAATGGCTGGAATATGAGGGCTTCATCATTAAAAAAATGAATCAGTTCTTCCATACGCTGGATTGCAAAAGACCCCCAAAATGCATTTAAGGGTCAAACCCTTAAAGGCAATGCCCCACGAGAAACTTGCACTTGCAGGGAACTGGTTTTGAGTCCAGTTCACTTTCTGCACACCACACCATTACAGCTATTCAAACAACACAGAATCAGTGCGGTTACCGTTTGCACTTCACTTCTCTTCGGGTGTAACAAAACCAATTGCCTGTAGCGAACCAACGCATTTCAGTTACAGCTCCAGTTCCACACTTTAGTCTGGTTCACTCGTTTGCCTTCATGGGTCGAGTACAAGCTCATTCATGACTCACGAGTGGAAGTGATTCCACTTCGGATCCAATTGGCGTCTTGTTCTTGCTTGGAACTAATATTTTATGTTCCAGACCAATTGATAGTTTTTGTCATAATGCTTCACACGTCACTCGTGAATGGGAAGCACGCAGGTTCTGCTGGTGAAAGAGCCTCTCGTGAGCCCCTCCCTCCCAGAGGAGAGCCCTTACCCCTCTCTGTGCTCCATTGCAGCTGCCTCAAGCCTCTCTTCACCAGGGGCAGCTGCCAGCCCATAGTGTCCGCCAGCTCCACCACGTCAAACTCCAGAGAGTCGCACGCCTCCACCCTCTCCCCCGCCATCCGCTTCCGGGCCAGAACCACAGCCACAGGGGGGCAGCTGTGAAGCGCATGCCGACACACAAGCCCCACAAACGTCAAAAAGAACAACCAATGTCCACAAACGCAACACCCAAAAACTCACAGCCCTAGTATGCCAGTCACTTCAAGTAAGGGCAGTGAGAAACCCACACTTCTGCAATTCACCCTCAATATCATCACATCCTTGCAAATTAGAAGTACTAGATAACAGAACCAAAAAAAAAATAAGTTAAATAAATCAAAAACAGTGTACCTGTCCAATGCATTGAGGCCCTCCATGCAAGAACCAGTAATGTCACTTTTTTTTTTTTTATTAAGCTTCCAGTGCAAGATAGAGGAGATTTCTGTGGGTCAATCTGGTGGGAAATCTCAAAATCACCAAAAAGTGACATAACTGGCTCTTGCATGGAGGACTTCAGTTGTAGCGCTCGCTGTACATTCAGACGTGTTGAAAATGCAGCACGTCATGTTGAGACATACAAAAAGAATACTTGGAATTTTTGACGAACATTTTGGTGAGTTTGCGCAGCTGCTGGGGGCCGCCGTAGCAGACCAGACGGCAGGTGGACAGGGTGGGGTGCAGCAGCTCCACCCACTGCTGTCGGTGCAGCTCCAGGTAGCACAGCAACGTCTCCAGGCCTGAGAGAGACACGACCGATCAGCAATGCAGCTTACTCATGGTTAAGTGTGTATGCATCTTGGCCATTTCATGGTGAAGGCTAGAATTGGTAAACTGTAAATACAGCATGCAAGATAACAAGATTTATAGGCGTTATTTATAAATAAGCATTTCAAAACAATTCCAATAATATATACGTTCTGGGAGTTCATTTGCAATTTTCCAAATTGGCTTCAGATATGAAATACAAAACCACTTATACTGTAACGAAAATGGATTACATTCACAAGAGATAAATATGAGAAATGATCTTGTAATAACGAGAGTAGCTCAAGTAATTATGAAAAAAGATCTCATAATTACGAAATCAAGATCTCAATTACGGGATCAGGATTTTGTAATTACGAGAAACTCCCTCATATTTATGAGATCTCGTAATTGTGAAAAAACGTAGGATAACCAACTCTTTGCTAACCCTACAGCATACAAGCTGAGCAAAGATGGCGCTATGACATTTAATATGCTTGTATTTCCTTTGCGGTATGAGACACTGGGAAATAGTAATGTTACTTATTATGGAGGGCATTATAGTGAGTCAACACTGCACAGGCATCTCAAGTCGTTGGGATTGCTAAGGCGGAAAGCTCAGTCTGATCAGCTGGAAATCACCCTCCTCCAGCAGGAGTTCTTCAACCAATACGCGATGCTTCATGAATACAATCAAACTGTACAAAAATAGGGTGCAACAATAAGGACAATGACAACAAAGCAGAGCTAAACTGTCCATGTTCTTGCTTGTCAAAATGATGTTATTCGTTTACGGTTAGTTTATTTACGATGGCGAAAGAGCCTAACATTATTCATTTAGTTGTGATTTTATGCCTATCTGATGTAGGCTGTAATTTTGTATTGGAGTAAGCTGAAAATTCACTTTTAGTCTACTTATTTAATAAATGTATCTGGCTGAGCGTTTATGGATGTGTGGACTGTGCAATTATATTATGTTTTTGGTCCGACCGCCGCCGCCACCCTAAGTGTTAACGCGATAACTTAAGTAATATTTCAATTAAAAATTTCATGTTTGGCATATAAGTATCATAAAGACTGATTAAATTTTGGACAATTTACAATCTCTTGATTGGCCACCAGGGGCCAAAAACTGAAAAATCACTGTTTTTATCATATGTCTGGAAAGATTTGTCCTCAAATCAAGTGCAAATGAAAGGTCATGACCTGAGGATGTGTCCGACAGTGACATTATACCCATTCGGTTCAAACTTTTGACACAAGGTGGAGCTTTGTCACATAAAATTTGTCCAATTGACATGAAACTATGTGCAACTGCAAGGTCATGACCTCACAACGTGTCAAATGATGACATCATACCTGTATGGTTCAATATTTTGCCACCAGGTGGAGCTTTGTGATGGAAAATTACCATTTTGGCCATTTCTTGAGAACCATTTGTCCGATTGACCTGAAATTAAGTTCAAATAAAAGGTCATGACCTGAGGGGCTTTATATTGTATTGGGCCTATTCGAAGATTGGGGAATTGGAGGATTCAGGGCGCTCTGGGATATACCCCAAGCCGTCGCCTACGACGGCATAAGCCTAGTTGGAATTATGACAGTGCCCTCCAACAGTTGTATAGCGGTCAAAATCCACAAACCCTGAAGACACGTGTGCACGAAAATATAAGGCTCGCGTATAGGTTTAGAATTTTTTGCACACGTTCCCACCCCTAGCAAGCATGCTCAGCAATTTTGAGAACAGCATTTGGCTAGGAAGAAAACCAAGCCTTACAAGTTTAACTTATGTTTAAATATTAACATACATCTGATATACTTAGCTAGTGAGCCATTATTTCTCCTTAAAACTAAATTGAAGCCACAGCTTCTTTGTATCTTTTGACGCTGGCAGAAAATGAAGACAATCAAAGCAAAATGTTAGTCATTACAGTCGATAACAGAGCACTCGTTATTTTTTCCAGGTGTAAAAGTCAGCCTTTTTCATTGACTTTATTCTCCGTATGACTTTTTTGCCCAGGTATCTTACCAGGACAAGAGGAATGGGGCAGGACTGAGCCAAAATGATGGAGTTACCTACTAAATGTTAGCAAAGTGTTTGGTGTGGGTCTAATTGTCAACCTAGCGTTAACTACATAATGTTACCCCACACTCAAAGGGCGTGTTGAACACTGGCTGGTGTACTTGGGACTGTGTGTCAGGCTGTGGATGGGTTTATGCAAATGAGCGTGTAGTTGTGACATTACAGTCACGGAAGTCAAAGTCAGGGGCTTGTTATAAGGGTAAAGTTTCTGAATTCGGGCTGTGCAGATTTCTCTGTAGACTAAATTTTTTGACACTGTTACAACATTTATATGATGCCAAGACCTGCTTTAGAATCAAAAAATAAATTGAAATCTACCTTTCAGCATTAACAGCAATTTGGGACCATTAAAGAAAGCATTCACCGCACTCAAGGCGTCATGTACAGCACACAGAAAAGTAGCATAACTGCCTGAACACCTCAGGAGTTTGAGATGCAGCTCCGATTCCTGACCTCTCCAGCTAGGTGGAAACCCAACAGAGTCTTACGTTTAAAAACTTTTGAAAATAGCAAATGAGCAAAAGCTACCTTACCTTCCTCGGTGATGTCCAGAGCCTCCACGGTCTCCTGCATAGGTATGGCCCTCTCGTGAGTGTGGCACACGCGGGGCGGAGGAGCTTGCTCTGTGCTCGGCTCGTCTGGACTTTCCCCTGCTGCCTCGTCACCCATCTGCACTGCATCCCGAGGGGATCCCTGCTCCCCAGAACGCAGCCCATCTATTGGCTCCTCACATCCCCTCTCCTCTCGTTCGTTTCCTTTCTCTTCCCCCTGCTCTACCGTCAGCTCCGACCCTGGGGCCCCATTCTGCACCGGAGCCGCCGGTGGAGCTTCGTCACAGCTCTCCATCAGCTCCATCATCTCCGCATCATCCACCTCCCACGCCTACATCACAATCAGGAACAAAACTCAGGGAGTGACATTGCGCAAGCTTTAAAACGTCTACGACTGCATTATCAAGGGTTCGACAGCTGTTCACCTTTGCCAAGCCTTGGCGCTTTTGGTGAATCTTCATGCACTTGCAGGGGGGAAATGCTCTCTGCACCAGCTTCTTAATGCTGAAGTAATCAACAGTGTCCGCGTAGATGTGTCTACGCAGCTCGTGCAGGTCCCCTCCCTGCATTAAAGGTCAGAGGTCAGAAGTCACAACTTCAGGACCTCTATTCCACTAAGGAATGAAATTAAACTTCATTTCCACTGTATTTGGTAAAGAACTGTAACATTGTGCTTCACGGAAAACCACAGCAAAAACAAAAGAGAAGACCAGAAATGTTAAACTCATACAAAATCGAAGGCATTACGTCCTGCCTGAGGTGACAGAGTTAACCAAGCAAAAGGAGCCCATTCTAAACACGGTATGCTCTGTTGATTGAAGCCAGCAATTTCTTCCTAAATTTCACCTCGGGATCGAGGTAGAGGTGGCAGTGTGCCGGCTGGCCGTCACGGCCCGCACGGCCGATCTCTTGCACGTAGCTCTCAAAGCTCTTGGGCATGTTGTAGTGGATGACGCCGCGGACGTCCGATTTGTCCAGCCCCATCCCGAAGGCCACGGTGGCCACCACCACCCGCAGCTCCCCGCACATGAAGTTGTTCTGGACCCGCCTCCTCTCCGCAGCTGACAGACCCGCATGGTAGGACTCCGCGATCCACTTTAGCGGCTTACGGATCTTCTTCCGGGCTAGGATTGAAAGTTACACTTAAACTCTTTAAGCACAGCTGTCATTTTAGATTTTTTTTGACATACAAGCATTTTCTTGAATAATAATTTAGGAAAATGGAGGAAATAAAACCCTCTGCATTAGTTCATCAGCACACTGTAATCCTGATATCTCATAATTACTGTAGGTCTTGAGCAATTACCTTCATTCATTTTTACTTCCAAATGAGAATATAGGCTTCTGCAGTTCCTTTTTATTAATTTGCATTCTTGAACAATACCTGCTCTACTCTTTCTCACTTCCTGCTCCTCACTGGTGATTTCTGTAGACCTTAATGCAGCGATCAACAGAGCTGACCTCTGGGTCTGGTATTTACCACAACTGCCAAGGCGATATAAGTCATAGCTGTGGGATAGTTCACTTGTTAACTGGTTGAAAGGAGTGCCTCAGGGGTCACTCATCGGCCCACTTCTGTTCTCAGTCCTTGTAATATCGCGCTTCTCAGGGTTTTTCTTACACTGCTGTGTCATTGGTAATCATGCTTTCACTCAGAACACTTTGCATGGGTCATGTCACACAGCATAGATTCCTACCTGGATGACAACAGTACCCTCTCATCCAAGTGTGTACTGCCTGCCAGCACTGTCCTCACAAACCCAACCACATCCTCGCCCCTCCCCACACGTCATGCTAAATCAGCAAGCTAATCGTGTACCCAACAATTTTAAAAAAATATTAAAATAGGCACCCAAGGCTTTCTTTTTCCGACCAACTGGATTCTCCTCCTCCCGTTCTTCCTCTTTTACAGCGCCAGTCAACTCCCTCACTTTCACCCCCTGCAGGCAGGTCCGCAGCAGTGCAGCGATTCGGCTCGTCTCCTCACGGCGGGTGCAGTAAACGATAATGGAGTCCAAAGACCCAAAGCGTTCCCCTCTCAGCAAAGTCACGAGAGCCTGGCCCAGAAACACAGCAGTTTTGAATGGCGACATACATGGAAACAGATATGATATGCTGGTCTTGCACATATGTTCGTGTTTACATATGAACTTCAGGAGCAATAGGAATCAAACTAATATAAATTCAAATGGATTAAATGATTAAATGATAGAATAATGATTACTTTCATTAACTGGCCTTTTGAATGAAATGATATCCTCCGGTACAAAATTGCTGGTTGGCCTTTTTACAATGTCTTCAGAAAATTTCATTGGCCTCCAGAATATTTCAAAATAGTGCAGGTTGCTGGCTCATACTCACAAAGATTTAGAAGGGCTGACTTGAGATCAGAGGGTAAGAACAGTAACTTTTGCAACCTCTTACAAATTGAACAGCCTGGAGCTGACCCCAAATCAGTGTTCAGTATAGTGTGTGAATATGGGCCTCAGTGCTTAATGGGACGGTGTGAATGGGTTTGGGACGTGCCTGGTCCTTGTCTCGGTCCATAGACACAGAGAGCTGCAGGTTGAGCGGCACTGCGGCAGAGCGCACAGCGATGCCATCCTGATCTGTGATCTCCAGGTGCTGAGCGATGTCCAGCGCAGTGGAGAGGGTGGCTGTGGCCGTCAGGCCCAAGAGGCAGCGCACACCCAGACGGTCCCTCAGCACCTGAAAGGGAGAGAGAGAGGGGGACAGGGGGGAATGAGAGGAATGATAGAGGGTGAGAGAGTGAGTGGGAGAGAAAGAGAGCGAGGGAGGGAGGCATAGAGAGAAAGAGGGAGCGGGGATACCAATTAAAATGGAGGGAGCATTCACATGCAATGAGATGCAAACCGTGAACCATTGAAATAAAAACATAATCCTTCACTTTATAATATTCTAGAAGTCCAGCTGTATCTGGAGAATACTGAACAATGTTGTCCGTATATAAGTTTTATAGTATGACAAACATCACACCGAGGGCATCAAATAAAAGCCCCTGCTTTACAAACTAGCACAGGTGTGCTTAGATGGACAAAAGTAGAAGGAATGGCTAGCGTGTACCCCGTCGGGTAAAGACACAATTTCACTGTATGGATGAGTTCAGAGGTACAAGACCCAGTCTACTTATAGGAACTGGCTTGTTTGCATGCAGTTATCCTTTATGATTTGACTTGGATTACTGGACATCCAAGTGCATCAATCAAATTTGATAGGCTTCTGTAAGTACACAAGACCAAGCAACAGAGCGAAAATGGCGTAGATTGACGGTGGTATTTTCAAGTTATTGTGCGGAATACAAAATTCAAGATGCCCGCTGTGGGGGCCTTACTGAACATCCACGCGCCATGAGAATCGATAGGCTTCTGTAGGTACTGAAGACCAAGCAACACAGCAAAAATTGCTTCGATTGACAGAGGCGTTTTTGAGTTATCGTGCAGAATGAAAATTCAACATGGCGGTTGTGGAAGCCATATTTGATTTCGGATCACAACCAAAATCAATAGGCTTGTGGAATAACTGTACCCTGATGTCCTCAACAAAAATGTTGAGGATCGATGATGGTATCGCTCAGATATTGCACGGAAAGGAGATTCAATATGGCGGCTCTGGCAGCCATATTTGATTTTGGATCGCGTCCGAAATTGATAGGCTTGTGTAGTAACTGAACCCCAATGTCGTCACCAAAAAGCGTAATGACTGGTGATGGCGTTTTTCAGTTATCGCACGGAATGGATATTAAATATAGCAGCTGTGGCAGCCATATTTGATTTTGGATCACAGCCGAAATTGATATCCTTGTGTAATATCTGTACCTCGATGTCCTCACCAAAAATCGTGATGATCGGTGATGGCGTTTTTCAGTCATTGAATTGAATCAAATGTGGACCGACAGACAGACGGACACTGTGTGTGATGACAATACCCCTGTGCCCCATAGTCGGGGCAAAGACAAAGGGGTACAAAAACACCGCTGAATGCAAATCAACACATTGTCCATTTACTACACTGTAAAGCAAACAAAGTGAACTGTATCACTGGCCAATCACAGAGCAGTCTGCCGTCAGATATGAGGAAATACATGGTGGTCCAGTTTCTCACACCATTCTAATACAAGCTACAGCTAAAAACTTTATATCCACTCGCCATTTGAATAGTTATTGCCAGGTTATTCAATGAAATGTTTTTGAATAATAATAAACTCTTTGAAACAATCAGCAAAATGTATTGTAGGATGTTTTCATCAAGCATTTCGAGTATTTTTGTCCAAACATTTTCAAATGATAATTAAGAGTTATTAATTCTAGTGATTTCATATCAAAAGTATCCACAACGCTGCTTTGCTAATTTTTGGATTTCTGAATATTAATTTTACTGTGGTTTCATTGCCAATTCCACAAGAACTGTAATATTTTTAACAGAGGCATGTATTTGAACAAGCTTCACGAATTTTAGTATACAGAGGTGCATTTCCCAAAAGCATAGCTGCCAAATACATTTCGTACAGTCAGTGGTTCCAACTATGCTAGTTAGCGTCTGTGCTTTTGAGAAATGTACCTTAGGTCTTCCCACAACAGATTAATATGGTTTAAATCAGTCAATTAAACTGGCGAATCAATATTTCCTCCCTTCCTTGTCTAAAATCACTCGTGCTTGCAAACTTTTGTGAAACTGAACTCCAACTCAAGGGACATCAATGAATGTAATAAGGGGAAAATCTCCAGTGATCTGGAAAAACCTCGTGAGTTTCAGTGGCAAGGGTCTCACGATTGAACAAAAAAAAACAATAGAAACTTGGTTTTGACAGTTCAAATGACACAAATAGAAAGTGTTTTAATATTTTCATTGCTTTAGATTACAGTAAATGAGGATCAGTTTCCACAAAAAGTGATGATCGTAATAGGTTTTTCCAGATCACAGGAGAAATGTCCTACCCCCGATTCTGAAAAGTTTACTCTTCATATAAAATGTAAATAAAAATCATAAACTACTTTGAAAATTCCACTCACACTCCGCTATAGTTCACAGTCAACCATTTTCACTGTGAACATCACCAAAGGGTAAATCAGCCCCAAATCAAGATTTCAGAAAATGTTCCCAACTGACCATCTCAGATTTGCTTCTTACTTTCAAAAATTAATGTCATTAGTCGCAGTAAACAGTGTGCAAAATTTCAGCCTTTTATCCTCTTTAGTTTTAGACTTGAATAGATGGGGCTTGGCTCAGATTTTAATGAGCTAAAGGGTGCTACAGATAAAAACGATGAAGCTCCATAAGCCATAAATTCTGAACTATTTAAACTAGATGCATGAAACTTCCAGGGGTTGTACTTTTGTAGAAGACATCTTTAACTGAAGTTTTACAACTGCATTTTAACCCTTTTATTGCTTGTGTTGTGTTATACACATTTCTCTGTAGTTCAGCAGTACATATTAGGGATCTTTGAAAATAAGTTTAAAACAGGCCTTCTGTTTGACGCACCTGCATTTGACAAACCTACAAATGGGACTGCAGGATTTAAGAAGTTATTATTCCTAAATTCTCCAGCGCAATCCATTTCAAAGTCTGTTCTAGTCATTAGCTTTGAAATAAGTGTATGCCTTCAATTAACAACTGCATTCACAACTTACAGTATCATATACTGTGTTGTTGTAGTGACTGTAATTCACATGACTCCTTTTTAATTCTATTTGTATTTTTTACGACTTGCCAACTTTTTCATCATTGAGATTGCAATTCTGGACCCGTGTCCCCAGTGTGGGTCTGATTGTTTCAGGGTCAAGAATACGGGGGATGGGAGAGGGAATTTCAATAAAAACACAAACTGCAGGCTGTCAAACAACTCTGGCTCCCATTGACCCATCTGAAAAACCCAATCAGGGACTAATGAGAACCGAATGAATGGTTGCAAAATACACAACAAGCTTGTACAACAAGAGCCATCAGAAGATGGCATATCCCCCCGGCCCCCGCAAAATCAGGGAGGCCTCAGGTACCTTGTACTAATAAATATCTTCTCAAAGTTTCATGGAAATACTTTCAAGTTCTGCTACGGGAATGTAACTTTCCACATCTTTCTGAGCCTGTTCCATTTGTTTTCATGAAGCAGAAAATCCCAAATAGCAAAAGACACCCTTTTTAATTCACAGGTATGTTGAAAGTTTTATTACTGAGTTATGCCTCAGAAATGAGCAACACCCTAACCAGAAACTGAGTGTAATTTGTTGCTATAGAAACACACAAAAAAAATCAAAAGTAATTCCTAAATAGGAAAATGCGCATCTACAGGGTACATTAGATCAACATGCCAATTTCATAGATTAACATTGAACGATTATCGTGTGTTGCTGTGGAACCAGTGACACTCGCTTCAACTTTCTGCCATGAGAAAAAAACCCAAAAAAAAAAAAAAAAAAAAGTCTTCAATTCTAAATACCAAATGGCACATCTACATTGTATATCAAATTTGGTGAAGAAATATTAAAATGTCATTGAGTTACACTCCAGAAACGAACCATACCCTCCCCAGAGACTAAGTCCAACTTGTGGCGTTGGAAACACAAAATCTTAGAAATTCCTAAATACCGAAAGGCACATCTCCATGATATATGAGATCTAAACACCTAATTTCGTGAAGAAATATTAAACCGTTATTGAGTTATGCTCCGGAAACGAGCCATACCCTTTCCAGAGACTAAGTCCAACTTGTTGCTTTGGAAACACAAAAAATTAAAATTTTAGAAATTCCTAAATACCAAAAGGCACATCTACATGATATATCAGATCTACATATCAAATTTCGTGAAGAAATATTAAACGGTTTGAGTTCTGCCTCGGAAACGAAATGATTACGGATGGACGGACGGACAGACAGACATGGCTATCGCTATATCCCCTCGTATTATATGCCGGGTGGATAATAAAAGCAAAGATAACCGTCAACTGTCACAGGACAGAGAGAAAAAGAAAAAATAATTTACAGCAGGATTCACCGTAATGACAAACCTCACACTCACCTTGCACAGCCTCAGGTAGCAGGGCCGGAAGTTGTGAGACCACTCCGACACACAGTGGGCCTCGTCGATGCAGGCAAAGGCCACCGGGGGGAGCTGGTCAGCTGGAGGGAGGCAGGCAGACCCCCCCGAATGCCCCCCTCCCACCAGTGCCTCGGGAGACAGGAGCAGGACGTGGACCTGGCCTGCCTTCACCTGCCAAAACACAACGGCACCCGCGGCCGGAACCAGACAATTACAACCTCAAAAGCACCATCTCGCCACTGAGACAAGGCTTCAGAAGGGAAAATCACGAGGTGAGCCAGCCCTGGCAATACATCCAGCAAGACTGAAGTGTTCTAAATCAAGAGCAACAATCACGGGAAGTGCAATAAAACGCCATCCCGCATTGAATTTGATTTAAAAAAAATACAGCTGTGCAACTGCGGTGTTTAAAATTTCGAGGGAAGGGGAAAACCTTTTCGATGGCGGCCTCCCGCTGTTTCATGGACATGTTGGAATGGATGCAGGCAGCTTTAAGTTTTGGAGGGAGTCCAGACAACTTAAGGAGAGAAAAATGTGTTACAAAGCGGTCAATGCTGTCTAAACACTTCTTTTCAGTAGGCCTAAATCTGTCTAAAACTGAAACATTTCCGCAAAATAAATGCCTGATTTGCAAGAAAACAGAGACTGCGGTGCGCAAGTCGGATCATTCTGAAAACCCCTTTTTCCAAGTCTTTCTTCTATGATGCCAACTTATCCCCGGCCTTCATTTCGAGGGGGAAAAAAACCCACAATCGTCCCCATCAAATAACATCCTAGTGGTGCATTACCAGAAATAAGCTGCAACTAAACTTTTTTTGGGGGAAACCATCCATTTCAGTGATGGGGCACATCTTAAGGAGTGAGTGGTAGACATTGAAATGTGTGAATCGTCTTGCATGAAACTGCGACGTCTCAGCCATTCTACACGTACAGACATCAAGCCAATTCACACTTCCTTTCTCTCTCTCGTCACACCATCTACTCAATCAGACGAAGAAGACATTTTATTAAGACGTATTTCTTCTCTGTCCAACACTGGATTCCATTCCAAGGAGATGAATGTTGAAGATAAGATTACACAGCACTGCACATTTTCTGGAAGTTTCTCAGGTACTTGTCCAGGAGGGCTAAATTCAGTATGGTAAAAATATAGAGTATACTTAATCCAGTAACAGTTATATGAAAGATGGTGATAAATCGTGACCACAGAACCTGCTGTGAAGCAGTCACAAAGCTTTGTCGGCAATAAAATGCACCGTTACCTGATCGTCCATCAGTGACACGAGGGGGGAAACCACTAATGTGATGCTCTTTGACCTTTTAGCATAGAGGTAAGCTGGGAGCTGATAGCAAAGAGACTTCCCCATTCCAGTGGAGAGGACAACTAGAGTAGACAGACCTGAGGAAGACAACACCAACAGTGTCACCAACAGTCAAGACTGAGAGCAGACAGCAGAGCTGATGTTCTTACTGCTGAAAGCCCGTCTGTGGTGTTGTTAACGGCTCAGAACTCTCATTCACTGGTGCAGAGTGTGAATATTCAGAATGAACATTGAGAGGTTGGGTGGGAAATGGAACGTCTGTATTTAGGCAGCATTTTAAACGTTTGACGTTTGTCCTTGACAGCGCCATTAACCAAGAGAAAAACTTGTCACAAGATTTAGAAGTATCACACTTCTCATGCATTTTAGCCACACCGCCATTGACCCAGAGTAAAGACTTTACACAAGACCAAGAGATAACACACTTCTCGTGCAGCTCAGCTACAGTGCCATAAACTCAAAGGAAAACTTTACACTAAAATTTTGAAATATCACACTCCTCGTACATTTCAGCCATACTGCCATCAATCCAAATGAATGCTATACTTCGGTGGACAAGCATACCTCTTTATTCATTACATTGTACTACATAATTTCCTTGCTAACCACACGCTCTTATCCTGAGAAACTTTATGCATATGACATTATTATTTTGCCACATACAAGTAGTTCAGGTTATGTATCCTTGAGAATGTGCCATATTACCGGGTACCAACCTGATAAAATCCTCATAATGGCCAGTTCCTGACCAGGCCTGAAGCTCTTGTAGCCGAAGTCCGTCAGAGCTTCGTACACCTCTGAAGGAGCGGCTAAGAAACACCATAGAAAAGATCATAGGATTGTAAATGCACTGAGGTCACCAAGTCATGGAATAATACAGTCCAACCAATTAGTGTGCTTCAAATAGATGCTTGAAGCATTGTGGCTTGACCTGGGAAAACCCACAGATACTGCTACCCATTACAGTTGCTTACCCATCATTTATTTAGCGGGTAAATATGCAGCGGAAATGGGACACAACTGGTAGATTACCACTGGTAATCCACAAGTGTAGAAGTGAGCAGAGCTTGCATACCCCCGCTTTATGTTTGAACGAATCCGGACGCACAGACGCACGGACAGACAGAAGGATGCGGGGAGCGCTATATACCCCCGACTACGTCGTAGCGGGGGTATAAATATTGGAAAATATGAAACTGAAATGCTTAAAGACCCCCTCTACAACCCATCAATTAAACTGGCAACTTCGCAGGTAAGAAATGTTGAGCTTGGTTACAGCCACAGCTTAACTGTGCACTTCCACAGAAATTATGTGATATTCTCAAGGAAACGCCACTCAGCGAAAACGAGTACTGTCGAATCACGCACAGGCTGTAATTTTGCTTAAATTTCAATGACTACTAGTCAGACACAAGAATTTACAGGTAATGGTGAAATCCTCTATTAACATTTTGGTTTTTTCTAAATTCTAATCTACCGTTTTCACAGGTCATTTAATCAGGCATACGCAACAGTAGTGTTGCCGTCAAGGGTATCAATGAAGAGGAAAGGACGTCCTCTGCCTTGGCAAATTGCATAGAAATGGTGAAACTATATAAACTTGGTATATTAACCCGTTGAAGTTGGATTAACTTTTTTTGATACGCACTGTATAATCATGAGGAAAGGGCAATGGTTCACAGATCCTCAAATCTGACCCTTGAGTCCATATTCAGCCCAGGTTCCTTCCTCCCAAGTAAGAACCAAAATAATAAGTACTACAGATTGGCCAGACTTGCACAGCACCTGAAATTCAGTTTTGGGGAGGACGAAAAGCCAAGAGTTCCCAAGGACTGTGATTTGGGGAACAGGACAGTGGACGGCGGCAGTACCTCGCACTTTTCCGTCCTCCCCCAGCTGGTAAAGGGGCTCCATCGGAGGGGGTGGAGGCGGTTTCTCGTAGTCTGGCCGCACCACATTGAGCAAGGCCTCATCGCCCTCCACCTCCGTTTCGTTGTTCTGCTCGTCGCAGCCAGGTGGCGCTGTTGGGGCAAGCAGGTGGAGGGAAAAATAGAAATGCGCATAACTATGAGCACAAACCTGTTGGCAAAACGGGCAGCATTACATCACCGCCAGACAAGCACAGACCTGCTATGCTCATCTGCGAAGCCACAAGACGACTCAGGTGTCATATTGTGGTCTCCAGTTTATTTTCTGCACATTTCAATGCTGGACTTTGTCTTTGCGTAGGGTGCCTGTCCAAAGTCTCTGGAAATTTCTGGACATACTGCACGTGCACACATTAAGCCCCTAAGTAACTGAGCTTTGGAGTGACATTCTCTCTCTTTAATGCATTCTGAATACGTATGGTGGGTTTAAATGCCGTAAAGCTTCAGTGAAACTAATGAGCCGCTTGAGTAAATGTGGTTTCTCCTCTGCCCAGATGTGTGCTGTGCAGGCCGTCTGCTTGGATTTGGAGGACCTTTTTTCCATTCTGGTCCAGAACTGTCCTGTTGGCTCCAATATGCCTTATATTCACGTCAATATTTTAATGCTGTGGACCTGGGCCCAGTACCCACCCATTCATAACTGCACTGACTTCAAGCAAAGCAAAACAAAACAAACCACTACAATCAAAACCAAACCATCGACAAAGGCTCTTGAGTTCCTTCAAAGCCCTTTCAAGTCCTTGAATTCAGGGCCTATAAAATGACAATTTTAGCGGACCTTTTGCATTTCCACAAGTTTTCAACACAAAATCCACGCAACCTGAAGGGACCTTGAAGCTATGATAGGGGATCTCTGGCTAGACATGATACTCAGTGACATTATATTTACTTCAGAATCCTGCCCTAAGTAGTGCAGACATTTCGTAAAAATTAATAAAGGCGCAATACCACTGCATTCCTCTTGGTTTCACCCAGTTTCCCAGTAGACTCTCTGAAAAGGCCGATTGAGAAAGAGACCAAGACGTGACTCACCGAGAGGCTCGGAGCTCAGG
Organism: Gymnothorax reevesii; assembly: GCA_029721435.1. Taxonomy (NCBI): domain Eukaryota; kingdom Metazoa; phylum Chordata; class Actinopteri; order Anguilliformes; family Muraenidae; genus Gymnothorax; species Gymnothorax reevesii. The sequence goes on from CM056577.1 coordinate 112,457,774, forward strand.
GTGCCCGTGGCCAGCGCCACCTCTCGCAGAGTGGGCAACTCAAACGGCTCCAGTTCTCCCGCCTCCTCCGCTTCTCCGCTGCTCGGCGTGGGGGCGGGAGCTGCAGCAGGTCATCAGCCACTTAGCTTGAGCCTCAAAAATATCACTCAAACTGAACAGCCAATGAAATTCTACTTTTATCTGTAGACCTTTTATTACTTCGACTATGCAGCCAATGAAATTCAATTTTTATGTTGTTGACAGAACTAGGACTAATGAGCAGACAGGAAAAGAGAGAAGCAAAATGACAGTTGGGTCACCGAGGTAATGAAGGTTCCTAACCTCGACCCCTGCAGTCACGGGCCCAATGCCCTGTGCCCCCACACTTGAAGCAGCTATCGCCCTGACGGCTGAATCCGCCGAACCGCATGCCCCCTCTCCCCACACCGCCACCAAAACGTTCCCCCTTCAGCCGGAACTTTTCCATGTACATCTGAAATCAAACATAGAAAAGGGGAAGGGAGCTGATATTAAAGTCAGAGAAAAAAATTCTATCACGATTACACCCTACTCAGTTCCCCAAAAAATCCAATAAACACATTTAGAAAAGAATGAACTTGAGAATGCAGGATTGACACCAATCTGGAACTGACTGAATTAAAAGTCAGCTGATGCTGTCATCCAATGGAAGCGGAAGTGGGGTTCCCTCTCTTGCTCAGAGATTGGGTGCCACCCTCAGTCACAAGGGTAACGCTCAATCCCCGACAAATCCGACAGCCCTAGCTGCATCAAAAACATCTTCAGTCTCAGGAGTCGCTACTAAGTGGAAAGCCCTTTATGGGCTGGGTAAATATCAGCTGAGTAAATACCGAGCTGGTAAAATCACTCACACAGTCGAAAGGGAACACTTAGCCTGAAAGAAATTTAAATACTTGGAGCCAAACCCTGCCATTCAGAATGCAAGCTTTCTGAGCAGGCAACATTTCAGCACAACCAGGATCACAGCAGATGGGAGCGGCGCAGGTTTGTTGTGATCCGTGAGGTGGTCTACACAGCTCCCAAAGCTGCTGACCTGCTTGCGAAGGGCAGCCCCTCTGAGCGCAAAGCCTTTGACGTGACTCTTCTTCTTCAGGTTTATTTTCACAAAGTTCCCATCTGAATTCTTAGGGGCTCTGGAGAGAAGGGAAGTGAAAATGCAGATGACGTGCATATGGTGCTCACTCATTTCAACACATGGGTTACGGGGGAAAACTGTACATCCGCCGGACACAACAACTTTGTCTCAGATTTACCTCACTTTCACTGCGCTCTTCAACCTTGCAGAAGCAACTTTGATGTCATCCTCCTCCTCTCCCAGGATGTTCTGTCGTGGGACCTTAGGTTTGGCAGTCTTCTCCGAGCCAGAGGGAGGCTCCAGGTCACCGGTATCGCCTTCGACCATCTTAGCCTTCTTCCTCACACGGGGCGTCGAGGGGCTCCCCACTGGACCTTTTCTTGTCCGCCGCTTCTTTGCAGCTGTGCCCTCATTGGCAGCATCAGGCCTCTCTCCCTCAATGCCGTCACCTTCCCTCTGTCGTTTTTGACCCTTCCTCTTCACCCCCTTTTCCTCTGGTCTGGCTTCAGGACCTTCCGGAACAGAATCTCTGGATGCCTCTCCGTTGTCCTTGGCTGGCGGCCGAATTTCCTCTGCGACGCCGACATCGAGGGTCTCCGCTCCTCTTCGGGCCTCTCCCGTCCGGGCCCATCTGGTTTCCCCATCTCTCCCTTCCGCACTGGCCTTCTTTGAGGAGACAGGTCCGCTGGGTGGAGTGTGAGGCGGTTTGTCTGGGTACGGCACACTGCCGATCGGATCTTGAATGCACCTGGACACAACTTCTCTCCCGAAAGCTGCTTCACGTAGTCTAACAGGGGTACAGGTGAGGCCATCGCTAGCGACAACAGGGACCCCCACGTCCACCCTTCCCACAGATGACAAATTACCCGTGGCCGGCTTCTCATTGTTCTCCACTTCATCAAACACCTGGCAGCGCTTAAGCCAGGAACTGTCCACAGAGGACAACCTCCTGGTTACAGACTGTCTCAAAAGCTGCGCTTTAAGCGCCAGGCCGTCGGGCGAGTGGGCTTTGGATGGATTGACGGAGGGTAAGGTTTCAAAGGGCTCCTCCCCCGCCTCGGTACTCGAGGTCTGTGGCAAGACCGCAGAGGGATCTGGACAAGTGTTGGCTGGCCGGAGCTGGAGACCCTGGCTGGTCGTGTCATCACTTGAATCCTGGCTCTCTTTGTCTTTCCATGACTTCACAGCAGTTCTTCGTGGAGTATAGGTTTTCTTCAGAGAGACAGACCGTTCCTGAACACAGCATATCAGTGAGAAAGAGCATACATCTGAAATAATACCCAAGCGCACCCTATTCCCCAGTTCTAATAAAGCCTTTATTTTTTTAAAATTACAATGAAAAACAGCCAAAAGTTATCAAAGATATAAAGCTAGACCTCTATATAGTGGTCATACTTAAAACTGAAAAAGCCATTACAGCATACAGTCATCGTTATTCATGGTCTTCCTTGTTATAAGTACTTTTAAGTTTGCTTACACTATTTTCATTTTTTATGTCATCGCTTACTTTTTGTCTTAATGTGCATGTGTGTGCCCCAGGGTTGGGCTCATTTGTAAAAATTTACTTCAACCTCCAAATGGTAAATAAGCAAATGAAAGAATATTCACATTTACCCACAAAAACAGTTGTTTTTTAAAAACTGCTTGGGCTGAAATAAAAATTATAAGTCAAAAAAGAAAAAAAAACCTGAGCATTAGTATTTCATTAATAATGTAAAAACATGACTAATAATGCACAAATATCACTTTTTAAAACAAAAAAGCTTTGCCAGGCCACAAAAAAAATCATTAGCAAGGCATTCACAGCAGCTGCAGACAGTCCAGCAAGACCACCAAAAAACAAGATGCAGTCATACATGGTATCCAGGCATTTGATTTTCTGATTAAAAAGACACACTCGCAAGTACGTTTAGAAATTCACACGACCAAATCTCAAAACCTACCTTTGCCAAGAATCCTGAATTTGACTTCAGCTTCATCCCATAGTACTGAGCAGAAGCCTGCAGTGTTTCTCTGTCCTGGGATGTCAGTTTAGGGACTGCTGCGGGCATGCTCTTTCGGTTCAGATGAGATCCCCAACATTCAGATTCCTGTGAGCAAAGGTAGACATTTGCACACCAAAAGCAGACCTATAAACAGTTCCACTGGAACAGCGATTTCATTCATTATGTTGAATGACAAAAGGTTATGCACATATGTTGTAATACTTAATTAAACAGCATTAGCACAGTTATACCAGTCAGTTCAGGACAAAATTTTTTATTTTCTCATCACCTCTTGCCTTTCGGTGGGTTTGACTTGAACTGAAGGTTCAGATGTTCCATTGCAGTCAGTCTCTTTTGCTTGTTTCAACACTTTGTATTCTTTGTAAAGTTCTGTTGAACAAAGCAAAAATGAGCAATTCAATTAATGAATATATTCTTCTAAAACTGTTACCATTACCCTGAATGAACAAAAAATAAAAATGTAGACCATTTCAAAGTTGACCCTTTCCAACGTGAAAATAGAATATGTCAACACATGAGATAACTTCAGAGAGCCATGAAAAATAACCAGCAATGATTACGTTTGTTAATGGGCTTACTTTTGATATTATCCGGAGCCACATCAATATCATCCTGAAAAGAAGAAAAAAAAAGACGCGAGAATAATGGTGCAAGAAAACGTATGTATTCATGTTGGCTAGCGATGTTATCTTGATCAACTTGTTTTCCTCCCCTACCTTGATTGGCTTCCTGTTGTTTTGTTGAACAAAAGACAGCTCCCACTTTTTCAGCTGCACTTTTACATCATTGTATCGATCCATCTCTTTCATCAATGCTGAATTCAAAATCAACGACTGACCTAAAGCTGCAGCTCCCAAGCAGGTCCTTGACAGAGAAGTGCGCTTAAACCACCGTTAACTTACTTATGTCAACTACCGTGAGAAAATAAACGCAACATCTTCCCTCATCCTCGACATGTTCTTCACTTCAGCAGTATAACAGTACCGACACTGCAGTCATATCTTATCATTTAAAGTAAATTAATTTATTGAAAACACGAGCTCGATTCTATTGAAGTGCCGCAGTAGCTCATCGTCTTAGCAGCAGAACCAGCGCTTTAAAATTTTACCGCGCAGCAAAGGTGACGGGAAGATTTTAACCAATCTCAGAAGTTTTCTTGGTCGTCTCTACAGTTCAACAGCCAATCAAAAGTAAGCAATTGGTTTACTTGGTGTAAACTACATCTCCCAAAATGCAATAGTCATAGTTAAACCGGACAGGCGTCATTGCATTATCAACACAGCAGGGCATGAAGCGCATGCTGCAAGTTGACATGTGGGTAGTTCAAGCGAAATAAGGAATAAACTTGCGTTCATCGTCAATACCTGATGTGAATCGTTATATTTTATTATTGTGAATTGGTTGGGCGATATATTCCGAAAAAGAAATATTTCGGTGAGAAACTTTATTTTTGTCGATTGTTTACGCTAGCTTGCTGACATAAACTCTTGAGGTCTTTTAAGATAGTTAGCCAGCTTGCTTACTGCTTCCCTGAGCTGTATGTCTTGTGCTAACGCGAACTGCTTTCTGTCATGTCCATATCTTTTACATTCACATCACTTTTATGCTGACTTACATTGGACTTCTTGCCAGGTGACGTTAGCTTGCCTTTTCAACTTAACGTTTCATGTCGCTAAAATACGAACTTGTGTTTTACCCGATTTATTCTAAAACTGCCCCCATTTCCTAACTGTTACTTAATAACGTTACCGCACTATTGTATTTTTGTCATGACAGGTGTTCTACTGGTTCCTTGTTCAACAGCGGCTTCATCTGATTAGTAGCTGGTCATCAGTTAAGATGCTGAGTGACGAGGAGGCCAAAGAATTGTTGTCTTTCCTGACGCTGGAAATGAGGCCAGATGTGAAGGGTCAGGCTACGCAATATATTTTGGGTCTCACTGGAACCAAAGATGGTTGCAGGTACCTGCGGGGAAAACCCGACTTCTTGAGGGCTCTTCTGACCCTCACTGAGGACCGCTCCATTGCTATCGTTAAAGACTGCTTCCACGCACTCGTGAATCTGTCTGCGGACGAGACCGTGCACCAGGCCCTGCTTAAGGACACGAACATTTTAACCAGTATTTTAACCAATCTCATGGACCCGGATTACGACTTTGCGGACCGGATCTGCACCATTCTTTCCAACCTCTCCAGACACGAGAAGACTTGCAAGGAAGTGCTCAGGGTGCTGCAGGAACTGGACATTGGCTTGGCGAAAATAGTGGAGATCTTCTGCATGGAGGGATACAACCAAAAGGCCCAATTGCATTACTTGGGTCCTTTGCTGTCAAATCTCACGCAGCTGCCTGAGGCGAGGCACTTCATCTTGGATAAAGAAAGGTAACTTAATAGCTTTAATGTCTCCTAGCTGCCTGGACTGTTCACGTCTGATTATTATTACTGGGTGTAACTGGGTTCCCTCTGCTCAATCATGGTCATGTCTCAGTTGAGGGGGGCTGCAGTCAATTTGGCGTGATTGTTGTGTTTTTAAATGCTGAAGGAGGCTCATGGCAGTCGCTGAATTTGTTGCAATGGGGCAGTTTTTTTGGCAAAGTAAACTCTGTTAAGTATAGAACAAAAAGTACTTGACTAGCTGTTGTATATGAAGGACATAACTTCAGTTGTGTTAGTTATCTATTTGTTTGGTCTGAGTGTGTCCTAATTTCCTCACTCAGGTGTGTGATCCAGAGACTCCTGCCGTACACGCAGTATAATCAGTCAACTATTCGGCGTGGAGGAGTAGTGGGGACGTTGAGAAACTGCTGTTTTGACTACAGTAAGTTTTAAAATATTTACAACACTGCACCCTCAACCGATGAAGTCATAGCGTACGTGGGCTTCCAGTTGCCATCAAGAAGTGGACACACTGTGGGAGATACTTATAAGCTGACTACTCATAATGTGAATGATCGAGAAAGTTGGCAGCAATGATGTGTGTACTTATGAGAATGGCATGCTTTGATAAGTTGATTTTGCAACTCCAGGCCATCATACGTGGTTGCTGAGCGACTCTGTGGACATCCTACCATTCCTCCTCCTGCCTCTCGCTGGGCCTGAAGAACTGACTGAGGAAGAAAATGAAGGTAAGGCATTGTTTAGTGCTCCAGTGTTGTTCTCGAAGCATATCCAACCATTCCTGCAAAATGTGCCACAAAAACCAAGATAAAAACGGCTAAATAAATGTAAGTAACGGGTTTTGCATGTTTTTTGCGTGGTTAACTAGCGGTTATTGGTCGGATCTTTGTGACTGTAGGTCTACCGGTGGACTTGCAGTATCTCCCTGAGGATAAAAAGAGAGAGGAGGACCCCGATATTCGCAAAATGCTCATTGAGACACTCTATCTGGTAAGAGCAGTTGCACTTCGATTGAAAATGTTAAACACCAACTTTAATGTAAATATTTGGCACTTCTGGATTTGTTTACTATTAAAATATTATAATTTGGAATTTATTGTAATCGTGGCTGCGTTTCATTTTTTTCCACATTGAATGCCTCCCTTCTGAGGTTGCCCATTCTCAAGGGCATCACATTTTGAGTCAGAATCTGATTGCGTCCATTTGTCTCTAGCTAACGGCTACGAAGGCGGGTCGCCTGATATTGAAGAGTAAGAATGTGTACCCGATCATGAGAGAGTTCCACAAGTGGGAGAAGGACCCTCATGTTGTGTCAGCCTGTGAGAAGCTTGTTCAGGTACTGCGATGACTTCCCTTGAATACAAATCCAGCTTGTTTTTTTTCCCCTTTGTCATGGCCCCTTATAATTTGTGACTGCAGAACTTGTTCTTTGCCAGTGGAAACAAATCAGAAGTTCTTGGGTTTCCAGCTACATTCCGTGACAACACTGCAGTACATCACTGGAGAGCTGTGTGCTGGATTTATTTATACCCACTGTTGTACTTGGAGGGACTGATGCCTCAAGTTAATTAAGGCCATGATTCAGTGCAGTAATTTACAGCTTTGGCCTGTTAAAAATGGATATGCTAATTTTCTGGAGAAATGTCTTTGGTAGAGAGGCAAGGATTGTTAGTGGAAGCTGCTGAATGGAAAAGATGCCAGGTTGTCTTGAATTAAACCTCAATTTTTGATGATTTGTGAGGGGATCTGTTTGAACTACGTGTGCGTTCTGGAACGAAGTTCAACCGCTTCATTTTCACTAGCCCAAGAAATTGGTTTCATAAAACATCATATTGGATGGTGGTCTACTGTAATGTAGGACTTCCCTTGGACTAATGTCATATGCAAAATTATGGAGAGCAAAATGGTAGTTTTTAATCTCAAACTATGGCAGGACCCAATGACCCAAGAAGGACAAACATCAAAATGGAAAAGTCAGCTAATGGTTCATTTTTAGCCGCAGTTCTGACTGCCTCCCAATTAGTTCCTTTTTACTGATTTGTTTTTTTTCTGTGCAACGACCTCAGTGACATAGGAATGAGCATTCTTAGCGTAGACTGTTTTAAAATTTGTATCACTGTCTTGGAAGCATTTCTCTGCCAAAAATCTGGGCATGAAATCAATTTAAAGTTCATCTGACACGAAAAATAATGTCCAGTATATTTTTAAAAATGAAAATTGCTAGTCTGTAGGCTTTCTCATCCGATATAAACCAAATAAATCATTGCCCTACAAGAATGCTAAGGTTTTTGGCTGAATGTGTGAAAAGCTTGCTAACTGCTGACAATCCTGTGTAAATCGGGCAACTGAGTGGTCATGCTTATGATGTCAGTTTGGGAGAAGTGATCAGTGGAACTCAATCCATTCGGATGAAATGCGCTGAGAAATCGGCATCATGGAGACAGAGAGTAATCACAGTATACAGCCTTGTTTTTATGCTGGGGAATTCCTGACATTCGCAAGTCTCACCTCCAGAGGGCAATTTATTTTTCAAGCTCAAAGTTATTGAATAATAAATTTGGCATGAGGTCGCAATCGCCGGCAATAAGGACCTTCTTTGTTTTGAGTCCCTGGTTGGCCAAGACCCCTCTGTGTGGAGTTGCATGTTCTCCTTGTGTTCGTGTGGGTTTGCTCTGGGTACTCTGGTTTACCCCACCCTGAAAATCTCACATTATCAGAACCCTTCTTCCATCGCTCCAGACGAAGCTCTTGCTTTAAAACTAGAGTTGGTCCCTGGGCTTTGCAGGTGCCCACAGCTGCTTTGTAAATAGGGTGGGTCATACGCCGAGGGAAAATTACCTGGCAAGGTTTTGTAAAAATCTGTCTCTCTCTCTGTCTGTCCTTCTTATCATTTATCCCCCTGTCTATCCATTTATCTTTGTACCCATATATCCATCCATCCATCCATCCATCCATCCATCTATCCATCCATCCATCCCAATGTTAAACTTCAACAGGTGTCACCTATGACTGACATTGGTGTGTATGTTGGTGACTGAGTTACCATGTTCAGATGGAGTAAATTGCACTCTGTTCCCTCCGCTCAGGTGTTGATTGGAGATGAACCAGAGCCTGGAATGGAAAACCTGATGGAGGTCGGCATTCCTGAGGATGTGGAGGTGAAGCTGAAGGACCTTGAGGCTAAAGAACAGGAGCAGCTGGAGCGGGAGGCTGAGGAACTGCTGAAGTCTGAGTCGCAGGCCGAGCCTCACGCTGCACCAAAGCACAGCTCACCAAGCACAGCACCGTGATCCATCTGATGAAGCACAGGCAACTCTACTCATGTCTCTCAAGGCTGCATCTACCAGCTGTTTTAAATTGGAAGTGCGAATGCAGTATTTTAGAAGGACATTGGCTTGGATTGCGCTTTAATAGTGCGTTTGCTTGAATTGTTACCATTGCTGACTGCATGGATTTTAATGAGAAACAGTTTTGTGATGGCTTCAGCTTCAAATGATGTATGTTTTAGATTTTCACCTGTCATCCCTCCTTTTCAGCCGGGCAAAGTATCTGAACCGTCTAGCCATCCATTGACTCTGCTCTGGGTCTGAAGGTCTGAGAAGCTTGGTGGGTATTTATAATGGAGTACATTTCATGACTCAGTGACTCTGCATTGAGGCATTATGACAGTGTACGACAGGAGTTATTGTGTTGTCTGATGCCCTCCTGCACAAACCCTAACCTCTTCAGCAGAACCTTCAGTTGGGATTCCTGTTTTATATGTTCTCTACTGGTTACTCCTTTAATTAACCATTCCTGAGCAATTACTTTCTTCATGATATCATGGAATATTAATAGATTGTTCAAGAATGTGGATACTGATCGAATGGTTTGTGTTTTATTTAAATACTAGGAGACTGCTCATTGTTGGTGGTGAAGCAAATAATGCCAGAATCCGTTCAGGATCAGTGTGTATTTTCATCCAAATGATGATCTTTTTTTCCCGCTACAATCAATTAAAAACTTTATACTCTGCTGTCAACTTGTTGTTCCCCTTTCTATTTTTTTTATAGGCCCACTCCACTTCATTTTGAAAGCTAAGTAAAGCTGTTGATGGAACTTGTGATGTTGTGAGTTGCAGTGTGCGCAGGCAGTATCAACATCAGCACTTATTTTCCCTGATTAGACGAGCTTCCGCAGGTCGGACAGTTCGCTCATCCATTAGTTGTCGTACATATTTTGTCGAAAACCAATTGCAGCAAACCATTTGGCTGATGCAGGAACTGACCGTTATCCCTGGATTATGTGCTATCAGTGTGCGAGAGATACGACAAACCTGAGTAGTGTAATCTTTTGAGGCGTAATGATGATTTTTTTTTTCCCCATTACAGAGGCCGTTAGGTTTTTCCTGAGGTGTGTGTTAATTATAAAGCATGACCCTCCCCACAGGAACAAGCCATTTCTCCTGACCGAATGTCCATGCCAAGCAAAGTGTGTTTTAAGACCTATTTTGGTCTTGCTCTTGTCGTAAAAAATGCAATCAAAGAAGAGGAATGTGAGCAAGGAATGCATTCACAGTATTTGTCCCCCACCGCGCGAACGCACGAAGCGGCGGGACATAGTATTCACGACCGTCCGTCCGTCCGTACTTCCCGAATCCTTGTCAGCGAGATATCTCAAGAATGAATTGACAGATTTTCTTCAAATTTGATGTCAACATGTATTAGGGTGGTACCCCGGCGTCAGTCGATTTTGGTGACCTTCGCGTCACTCTCAAGGTCACATCGAGAGACTGTTCATTTTGACTCGATTTTGCGTTTTGTGGCGGGGGACTAAGACACGTTAGTGGCAAATACTTGTTTTCTGTTGTTTCTGCCTTAGATTTTTTTTTTCACATTTTTAATATACTTTGTATAACCCCTGGCAAAAATTATGTTCATCCATCTTTTTTCACCTCATACCAAATAAACAAATTGCAGATATGACACAAAAAAATGTGTCCATTAACTTAACATTCAGCCTTCATGAAACACATCATCAACAACTTAGATTAAATCGTTCTAATTAATGGCATACTTATTTAACCAGGGCAGTCACATTTGGATAATATCTGTTTTACAAGTGAGCCCCAGTCAAGATTGTGTCATTTTTAAAATCATTTAATAAAATATATACTGAACAAAGATCAGTGGAGCACAAATATAAAGAACAGCTAACAAAAATATTGATTCATATGGAAATAAATCCGAGCTTAAGGTTGAGGCATTTCTGTTGGTCACTGGAATACATTTAACAGGTGAAGACTTCCAGCATTGCTTTAAAGTGTGTTTCAGCTTAGCGAGATTACTTTGAAGGGGTCTGAATGAAATACTGATCTAAGTACATTTTGTTTTGGAATAAAAGCAACATCAAGTGTTCTGAACATTCCTTGTATTTCCTGTTGAAATTGAAACAAATTGCATATGGTACAACACACAAAAACTGAAGGCTTTCTCTCCGCGCATAAAAGCAATTCAAAATTCAGTCATCTCTCAGCTTACTTGGAGATACAATTACATTCTTACCGAATTGTCTTAGAATTGATAATAGTGTCACTCTCAGTTTGATATCTCCTCAGTTGATTTGCAAACCCTGCTGTTTATGAAACATATTTCCATGCCTCCCAGTAAATTAACCAGAACAGGACATTTTTCATATGCAATCCTAGCCAACCATGTTATCCTCCGGAGCCCTAACCGATCTCTCGAGTGTAAAAAGAGAAGAAACAAATGACAGAAACCGATTAAAAATAAACACACGTAATGGTTTCAAGACAAGTTTTAATTGGGAATACATGACATTGAGGTAGTGTAACCTTGAGTCTGTGCTTGGGGAATGAAGGCAATTTAAGCCAATCCACCCCATCCCGGTTGGGAAGACCAGTTTGGAAAAAGGAATGCTTCTATTGGACACTGCTGCCGGCCTGAGCCTGTACAGCACTACACAGACATCTGCTGATTTCACTCACCTTTGACTTCTGCTATTCAAATTCGACTTGAGGATAAAATAATCCGCAAAGAAATTGGGGCCCACATTCATAAAGCATCTTGAGTCTGCCTGCTTTCTTAGGATTGCTTTCAGTTCAAGCATGTAATTAATGTACGGGGTAACGGGATAGCTTAACATTGCTACTTTAAAATGTCTTGAGAGTACATGGGCCCTGGTGCCCGATTTCAAATCGGGGAAATGGTCTCCCAGATGTCTGAACTCTCAAAAACATATTTCTGTCTGTATAACACGGACCAGCATTACTGAGCAAATGCTGTGTTTTGACATGGCAACATTTTGTTACATTTTTTGTAGTTAGAAATTGATGAGTTGATCGATGCCTTCAAGATAACTCGATGGATTAAAAGTCCCCTATTATGCCACCAGGTGTACAGCTAATTAGCCATTATGATCCAGTTCAAAGTCTCCCCTTCCTGACATCACGAGGGGGAGTAACTAACCAGAATAATGAAATCTGATTGACTGCTTGGCTGAAAATGATCAGTTCTTCTTGCCTCCGGTTGGTTACTGCCCCATGTGATGTCAAGGGAAGGGAAAGATTTTGAAATGGCTTGTAATAACAAATTGGCTGTGCCCCAGGTGACATAAGAGGGGACCTTTGAAGATTGGTCATCCAGCTGACGACAAAAAACGCACAAGTGCTGAAATGTGGTTCCTTCTTTTAGCTGGATGTCTGAGAGTTTTCTGCGCTTGTCGCACAGAGCGCTGGTGCAGTGAATTACACCGTGTGGAAAAGGAGCTGCTGTACCTCTGCACCCAGGATTGACTGAGGTCACTGTAATAATATAAATGTGTGAATAATACATACGTATTTCTCTATATAGGTTATAATTGTAGCAAGCCTTTTTAGCAGGCCGAAGCAATTACTTCCTCTCGTTCAATAAACTGGCAATTCAATCACGAAGACTCCGGATTTTAAGGAAAGGAGATTTATTAACAATGCAATGACATGAAAGAAATTCAGGATTTGGCGATGACTCCATCCTGGAGGACCCTCAAGCGAGGAGAGGCGCTGATCTGCCTGGGTAGCAGGCAGGGGCGAAGCCGTCCCCCGTTGGACAGAAGGGTCACACAGATATAGTAGATGCTGAAGAGGCCGGAGTCAGAAGTTGGCGGTGGTGGGGAGGCGGTGGGAGATGCGGAATCTGTGCAACAGCAGACAGGAACACGTCAGAAGCAGATATAGAGAAGACCGAAGGCGCTGATTGGGTAAGTGTAATTGCATGAGAATCCTACGTCTCGTGATTGAACTTTCGTTCACACTTCCATTTTAATCGTGGTATTACATTATTGGTGGGCCAGGCCAAATTTGATGCTGCAATGACACCAGAGGTAGATGACAAACATTGTGACTAAAAGCAAATGATTACAAAAACAACTGTCAGAAACCAAATGATTTGCTTCCAGTGAAAAGAAACATAAGTGTATTCTGTGTGTGCTTGGGGTTATATCAGACAAAATGAATGGTCTGACTGCAAACATTGTTCCTCAGTCTTAGGAATTGCAGTAAGCTGGTGAAACACAACCCATTCTAACTCATATATAAGTATATCTAATATAATGTGAACTGGTACCAATTTTCACTGTAGAATTTTTTTAATGAGAGAGAGAGAGAACAATCTGGTATCTGTAGGGTATTACATCTCCCCCATGTGGATACAAGTGGCAATGACTATTCTCTTCATTTCAGTTTCTCTCGAGCAGGGGTGTCAAACTGACCCGTAAACAGGCCAAGAGGCTGCAGGTCTTCAATCCTACCAAGCAGAAGCTCACCTGAAAGCATTGATTTAATCAACTGATCTAGGCCGGCACAACTGATTAGTTGTATCAGGTGCGCTTCTGCATTGTTGGAGTGAAAACCTGCAGCCTCTTGGCCCTATTACGGGTCAGTTTGACACTCCTGCTCTAGAGCAAGGCAGTATTTGACAGATATTGGGAAAAATATACACCGCTCAAAAAAATGAAGGGAACACTTTATACACACAATACAATATAACCCCAAGTGTTACCTTTATGTTTTTGAGCAGTATATACAGTATCTCACAAAAGTGAGTACACCCCTCACATTTCGACAATTAATTGATTCTATCTTTATATTATTTCTAAAATGAGTGGCAGCAAAAGTGAGTACACACCCCAATTGGTAATGGTCAAGAAATGAAACGTGTATTCATTATGTTCATGCTATAATCTGTTCGACTGGGTCATATGAGGTTGTGTTGAAGGTTTAAATTGTGGTGCTTTGGGCGCAATGGTCTCATTCTAGTCACTGGATGGTCAACATGGCACCTCATAGGAAAGAATTCTCTGAGGATCTGAAAATGATAATTGTTGCTCTCCACATAGATGGTCTAAGCTACAAGAAGATCTGTGAAACCATGAAACTGAGCTACAACATGGTGGCCAAGGTTATCCAGTGGTTTTCCAAGACGGGTTCTATTCGTAACGAGCCTCGTCAGGGTGGGCCGACGAGGTTGAGTCCTCATGCTCTGCGTCGGGTGCATAAAATGGCTTCAGAAAACAGATGCAGGAGTGCTGGCAGCATTGCTAATGAGGTTGTAGCAGTGGGAGAACAGCCTGTCAGTGCCCAAACCATACGCCATGCACTGCACCAAGTCAGTCTGCATGGCCATCAGCAAAGACAGAGGCCTCTTCTGAAGTTAGCTCACAAGAAAGCCCAAAAACAATTTGCCGAAGACAACCAGTCCAAGAACATGACCTACGGAACTATGTTCTGTGGTCTGATGAGACCAAGATAAACTTGTTCAGCTTGTTTGTGGGATACTGTATATATATGTATATATATATATATGTATATATATATATATATATATATATATATAATTTCAAAATAGTTGGGATGAAGTATAAATTGTGAATAAAATCAAAATGCAATGACTTTCAGATCATATGAGCCAATATATTATTTATAATAGAACACAGATAACATTTCAAATGTTGAAACTGAGATATTTTACATCTTTATCCACAAAATGAGCTAGTTCAAATTTTCTGGCTGCAACAAGTCTCAAAAAAGTTGGGACACATGCAAAAAAGGGCTGAAAAAGCAATTTATATATAAGAGAATCAGCTGAAAGAAAATTTAGCAAGTAATTAAGTTAACTGGCATCAGGTGTGTAACATGATTGGCTATAAAAGGGATGTCTTAGAGAGGCTGAGTCTCTCGGAAGTAAAGATGGCCAGAGGCTCTCCAACCTATGTCCTGCATAAAAAAAATTGTGGAATACTTTAAAAACAATGTTCTTCAATGTCAAATTGCAAAGGCTTTGAAGATCTCATCATCGACAGTGCATAAGATTATCAAAAGATTCAGAGAAACTGGAAAAATCTCTGCGCGTAAGGGACAAAGCCGAAGACCTTTACTGGATGCTTGCGATCTTCGGGCCCTCAGATGCCACTGCATCATTCACCAGCATGATTCTGTCATTGACATGACTAAATGAGCCCAGGAATACTTAAAGAAATCACAGTCTGTAAACACAGTCCTCCGTGCCATCCACAGATGTCATCTAAAACTTTATCATGCAAAAAGGAAGCCATTGTTGAGCATGATCCAGAAGTGCCGATGTGTTCTCTGGGCCAAGGCTCATTTAAAATGGACTGTAGCAAAGTGGCAAAGTGTCCTGTGGTCAGACAAGTCCAAATTTGACATTCTTGTTGGAAATCATGGGCGTTGTATCCTCCGGACTAAAGAGGAGAAAGACCACCCCTCCTGTTATCAGCGTTCAGTTCAAAAGCCAGCATCTCTAATAGTATGGGGATGCATTAGGGCATATGGTCTGGACACTTGCATGTTATAAAAAGCACCATGAATGCTGAAAGGTATATAAAGGTTTTAGAGCAAAATATGCTCCCCTCTCTATTCCAGGGAAGACCTTGTGCTACAATGTACTGTACCAAATACTGCAGCTATTTCAACAGCATGGCTTTGTAGAATAAGAGTCCGTGTGCTGAACCAACCTGCCCCCAGTCCTGATCTTTCACTGTTTGAGAACATTTGGTGCATAATTAAAGGAAAAGTCTGTAAAAGGAGACCCAAAACTCTCCAGCAGCTGGATGCCTGTATTAAACAAGAGTGGGATCAAATTCCAATGTCTAAACTCAAGAAACTTGTCTCCTCAATGCCCACACGCCTCCATTCTGTATTCAAAAGAAGAAAGGATGATACACCATGGTAAAAAGGCCCCTGTCCCAACTTTTTTGAGACGTGTAGCAGCCATCAAATTTGAAATGAGCTCATTTTTTGGATAAAATTGTAAAATTTCTCAGTTTCGACATTTGCTAAGTTATCTCTGTTCAACTGTGAATAAAATACTGGCTGGTGTGATTTGAAAGTCATTGCTTTTTGATTTTATTCAGAATTTACAATTTGTCCCAACTATTTCAGAATTGGGGTTGTTTATATATATTCCATATTTTAAGTGCAAATATTTCTTCCCCCTTGGAAAAAAAACAGATTTGAAGGGTGAATGTGCAAAGGGAGTAAAATATTCCGATAATTTTATGGAATCACTCAATGTAACAGTGCTCTGCTATCAGAACAAGAATACAAAACAATGTAGGATGAAAGCTGTGGATTGGCCATGCCGGGCCAGGGTTGCATTGCTGCAGATTGAGCCCGTGTGGACTGTAAGATGACTCAGCAGAATGGTAGTAACAGTGACAGCATGCGCTGTGCCCTCTCCCAGCTCCCCTGCTTTCCTTGGCTCACAGCTCCTGGAAATTCAGTGTCTGGCTGCTGTTAACTCTGAATCCTCTCACCCTTTTTTAAATTCAACTTTGAAATATTTTCCCCCTTTGGCCTTTTCATCTTTCAGCCATCAGCACTTAATAATGAAGAAAAGTCTGCTAGCTGATTTTATGCCTAGCAATTATGCCCACACCATGACACTATCTCCACCATGTTCTACTGTACTTTGGGTCATGAAAAGTAATATCATACCACCTGCCAGTGAGAACTTCTACTGAAATGGATTTGGCACTTTCCTCATCCTTGTGTTGACAGCCAACAGTCACAGGCTCCAAACGCAATCCCACTCCTGAGATTAACTCTGGACCTTTTGTTAATTTTACACATTTAACCCAAGGCATATTTTGTATTATATTACTAATATTATACTCTATATTATCACAGGAGGGTATATCTTATACTACTACAGGCATCTGTACTACTACTACTTATCTGAGGTAAAACATCCACCTGTAAGACAAGTTAATTACCTCCGCCAATGAAGTTTGGGGTGGAGGTTATGTTTTCGCCCCTGTTTGTTTGTTTGTCTGTTTGTGAACAACATAACTCAAAAAATACCACACGGCTTTGGCTGAAATTTTGTGGGTGGATTGCAATTACATCAAGGATGGACCCTAGAGATTTTCACCACAATCAGTAAAACAATATGGCCACCACTGCAGCCATCTTGAAATCCTATAACACGCGATAACTCAACTTTGCTCCCACTCATGCAGATTTGGATTGTGCTGTCTTGGCGGAGGTTAGCACTCTACGAGTGCCTCTAGTTTTTTTTTTGCTTTGTTATTCTTTCACATTGAACTATTAAAATCTTTGGTCTATGTTGTTAATTTTTTTGTAACATTATTGATTTTTAATAGTCAAAGTGAAACTGAGCCAGGAGCGAGAGTATTGCCCCCTGACAAAAGGCAGGGTCACAACTCACATGCAGGTTTTATTCTAACTCTTGGTCCATCGGTCCAGCTGGTTAACATACAGGGGGAATGTGGTATAACATGGGTCATCCACATCGTAATCCGAATACAGTCCAGAAGTCAGAAACTCAGAAATTGGTGTGCCAAAACTAGGAGATATGCAGAATTGAAAAACCAGGAAGCAATCAGAAGTTACATACACATATATATTCAGTGACCACTCACACCTATTGCCGATTTAGAGCCTCCAGTTTGCCTAAACCGCATGTCTTTGGAATGTAGGAGGAAACCAGAACACATGGAGGAAACCCAAGTGAACACATGGAGAACATACAAACCCTCAACCATCTTGCTGAGAGGTGGCAGTGCTACTCACTACAACAATGTGCAGGCCTATGGTGCAACCTCTTTCACTTGGATTTCAGAGATGGTAATTTGATATTGGCCTATAATCGCTCATGACCAAATCATCAAGGTTCAATTTTTTAAGAATAGAGTGAGCACTCAAGGTCTTTAATGCATCTGAAACAAAGCCAGAAGAGAGAGCTATTGAAAACTGATAGAAGGTTGGAGCCAATTGTTATAACAGCCTATTTAAAAAACCTAGATGGAATAATACCTGTGGTACTGCGGAACTGTTTCTAATGAGATCTAATATCAATCAGGACATCAAGAGAAATGGGTCAAAAGAATTGAATGAATTCGGGTGAGAGCAGTTTACTTCACTGCCTTGTGCAGATGAAGATATCCTGCTGATAACTTTCTCTTCAAAACTATGACACACACAAACTTTTCACTCCCAGCACAGGAAGACACAGTAACAATCCTAGGATTCTACATTTGATAGAATGTGCTATAAAGAAACCTAAAGGCATGGTGATCAGAAGAGAACAAACTGTAGGAATATGTGGCCTTCTGATTCGATGATGGGCTATTAAGGAATCTTTAATCTGGGAACAATGTAGGTGCTTGTCACTGAGCATTCTTCCTTTTTTACTTGAGGGTATGTGAAGCGAAGAAATGAGTCATTATGGGGACTTAGATATGGAAATGAGCCAGTTTGGTCACTCACTTACTTAGCTGTTAGCAGATTGTCATTGAAACATTATTTTGCATGCTGCCGCAACAGAGTTTGGAGTAACTACTACAAGGACATTCTGGATTTCATGATATCTACGATTTCACCGTGGGGAATCTTTGATTCTTTTCTTAGCCCATTCAAATCTGCCAAAAAAAAATTTCCCCTGTAAGACAGAGAAACTCTCTTATCTTTCTTCACAACCATAGCAAGGTCCATAAATATTTGGTCAGTGACACAATTTTCATTGTTTTAGCTTTGTACACCATGACAACGAATCTGGAAAAAAAAAAAAAAACCCAAAAAAAGATACAGTGGGGTGCAAAAATTTGGGCACCCCTAGTTTCAATGTCTGTTACAATTAATCTCCCAGTGTTTGAAAGCAAACATGAACACTAAATGCTACAAAGTTAAACATGACACCTTTCTGCAAATTTTAAAAGCAAGGTTTCTTTTTTTCATTTTATTTTTACTGAGTTTTTAAATGATAAGAAAGGAAAAAGGGCAAAATTTTGGGACCCCTGTTGGATTATTCTTTGTTACCTTTTTAGAGGATGATCACTAAGGCCCAGACCCAGGTGATTTACTCTTTAGGGCTTCAATGAGTCAGATGAATATAATTCCAGGGTTGAACTATATATGTAAATATATATATATATATATATATATATACACAATTATATTCTGAAGCAACTCCATGCCTTCTAAAGTATCCGCCTGAGGTGGCTTTTGTGTCTGGTGTAAAAAACCATGTGTTTCTCTAAACAGTTGTCCAAGGATGTCAAAATCAAGATAACTCACTTCCACTAACAAGGAGAGGGGCTACAAAAAACTCTTGCATTGTTTCAAACCACCCATTTCTACTGTCAGAAACATCGCAAGAAAATGGAAAATAAATGGAACAACTGAAGTCAAGGCAAGATCTGGAAGACCAAGAAAAATCTCAGATAGAATGGCCCAAGATCTGGTGAAAAATGCTTAGAAGAACCCACACATCACTGCAAAAGAGCTACAAAAAAGAATAACAGACACAGGTCTTGTTGCTCACAGGACAACAATACAGCGTACCTTAAACAACAAAGACCTACATGGCAGAGTTGCAAGAAAGAAGCCTTTCCTATGACCTCAACACAAATGTAAGCATCTGAAGTATGCAAAAGAGAACCTTCAGAAACCTCAAACCAATTGGAACAATGTGCTTTGGACTAACAAAACCAAAATTTAACTTTTTGGCTACAACAAAAGAAGGTATGTTTGGAGAAAAAAGGGTGAAGCATTTATAGATAAGAACACGTTGCCAACTGTTAAGCATGGAGGTGGATCCATGATGCTTTGGGGTTGTGTAGCAGCTGGGGGCTCAGGCAATATTGTGCGGGTGGAAGGAAGAATGGATTCCACCAAATATCAAGACATTTTAGAGGCTAATGTTCAACGCTCATCGCAGAAATTGAAGTTGAAGAGACTTTGAGTATTCCAGCAAGACAATGACCCGAAGCATACCTCAAAATCCACCATGACGTACCTCCAGGAAAGACGGATTAAGGTTTTGGAAAGGCCATCACAGTCACCAGACTTGAATATTGTTGGAAATCTGTAGAGAGACCTCAAACATGCCGTGCATGCAAGAAGGCCGAAGAATATTTCTGAGCTAGAGGTGTTCTGTCAGGAAGAATGAGGAAAAAGTCCAAAGACAAGAATTGAAAGAGTCTTAGCTGGCTACAGGAAATGGTCACAAGCTGTTATAGCTGCCCGAGGAGGAGTTACAAAGTACTAGCTGATTGGGTTCCCAAACTTTTACACAAGGCCTTTTTCCTTGTTTTATTATGTTAAATTTAACTTTGTTGCATTTAGTGTTCAGGTTTGCTTTCAATCACTTGGAGATTAAATGTAACAGACATTTAAACCACGGGTGCCCATATTTTTGGCACCCCACTGTATGCCTGAAGTGTAGACTTATAGCTTAAATTTAAAGGTTTTATTAAAAATATTGTATGAACCACAAAGTTTTAGGCTCTCAAAGGTAATTGTTAAACTGATAAAATCATTTTAGTGTCATTTTAATACTTGGTAGCAAATCACTGGCAGTCAGAGACTGTCTGAAGTATCAAACCCACAGACATCACCAAGCACTGAGTTTCTTCCCTGGTGATGCTGGGTAATGCCTTCGCTGCCGCTGTCTTCAGTTCCCGCTTTGTTGTTGGGGTATTTTCCCTTCAGCAGGTGTAATGCACGCTCATTTGGAATTAGGTTGTGTGATTGACTTGTCTGTCTGTAGAATATTTCGCTACCTCGCCTTAAGTTTTAGATTGCTCTTGCAGTTGCTTTTGCTTCATAATAATCGTCCAACTGCTGTGTAGAGTGCTATCAAATGGGGGTTAAACCATGTGGTTGAATCCAGTTGTGTAATATAGCCCTGTACCATTCAGAATTCATCCACCAGCTTTCTTCAACAGTCACAGTAAATGCACAGAAACCAGCTCAACTGGCAGCAATACGAGTCCACTCAAGACCAGTCCTCCAGATGGTGCACTTTAGATCACCAGAATTTCCTTCCCCTCCCCATTTTCCTCTCTTCCTCTGTGGTACATGTTGATCTATGTGGCATATATCCGCTGGGTTTTGTTCCAGAACAATATAGGCTTTTTAGATGTCTTCTGGCAAACTCCCCCCCAAGATCCCAAGATATTTACTTTGATGAAGTCCTCTCTTGATTGCTTACTTTGGCACTGATGAATCTACCTACAAGAGAAATATTTTGATCTGGTCAGCTGTTTGACTGGGTTTTTCAGAACGAGGGACAGAACTCCTCTGCCATCCACAGTAGTTATCTGTAATTTTCTTGGCTTTTTTTGTATTACTGCGCTCCCCTGAACTTTTTTCTTTTCAAAAATATACAAGATAGTCCATGTGGCAGCATCAAATGGTTTTGCTTTTACAAAAGTACTTTGATGGGTTTGTTTAGATTTTTCAGACAAATAATAGCTTGCTTCATTGGTATTGGCAATGCTTTTGATTTCATATTGAGAGTTAACAGCAACATACTCCAAATGGTAATTTAATGCTTGAAATCAAGTGTAGACCACTATGTGTTCTTTTTTTTTTCCTCTTTTCAAAAATTTGGCATCTCCAATTCCACCCAATGGGTGAACTATGTACAAGGCTTTTCGCATATGTGGCCCACTGTTACCAACTCAGGAGAGTGAGACAGCTCGCAGCTCTCATCCAAATCATGCGCCCGTTGCCACCGCTTCTTATACACTCATTGGTCAAAATCTCGCAAGCTCAGAGTGAGGGCGGAGGATACCTGAACATGAACGAGCTTAGAATCTTCCTGACGAGCGCCCATCTGGCCAACAGGAGGCACCTGAGAACTTATTTACATTACCCTATCCCTGCAGACCCTTCCCAATTTGCATCCCTGTAGCGCATTGGCCAATTGCGAGCTACTCTGAAAAGAGCTGCTGACCACTGCCAGTTGGTACGAGGCGGGGATCGAATCTGCGCCATGATAGTCACTTCTGTTTCGCAGCGTGATGCTTTACCGAGTGAGCTATCCAGCTGCCCATTTGTTCATTTACTCAATAAATTATGAGAGAATAAAACACAGCTGGCCATAGAACAGCTGAGCATCCAGTTGTCAAAATACGTTTTGGTCCCTTAAATTAAAAACAAGGGGGGAGTTACCTTTTAAATTAAGTTGTAATTCCTCCCAATTTTAAAGAATAAACTCTCAAACTGAAGCAGAAAGTCTGTACCTTACACCAATATTATTAAATTTCAACTGCACAACGGTATAGTCGACAACTAAAACTAGAGGCACTTCTAGAGTGCCAACCTCCACCAAGGCAGCACAGGCCAAAGATTGGTGAGTGGAGCAAAGTTCACTTATGGCGTTTCATAAGATTTAAAGATGGCTGCCGTGGCGGCCATACTGTTTGACAGATTGCGGTCAAAATCAATAGGGTCCATCCCTGATGTAATAGCGACAAACCCATACAATTTCAGAGATATCCGTTCCTTACTTTTTGAGTTATCTTGTTCACAAACAAACAGAGAGACAAACAAACAGCACCGATCACATAACCTCCTGCCAACTTTGTATAGCAGAGGTAATGACAGGAACATTACTAATGTTGTAAAATATTTATGGGCCCAACTGTATATTTTGTAATGCACAAACCTCTAGTATTAGAGACATTTCATAAAGTTACATTGTACTATACATTTTTTTTAAATGTGAACATTTTTATAAACATTCTACAAAATGTATTTGCAAAAATTTGCATTAGCCTTGACACCTCTACGACTAAAAATGTCATATATGCTCAGGGAGCAGGTAGAATATTAAGCGGCCAATGTCAGGAGGTCATTTTTTCTCAACTACTGACTGCGAAATTTGCTCCATGCAGCAGAAAAGAAACACAAAAATGCCAACTTCGACTGCTCGTGTATAAAATGATTATGAATATTTGGGATGTTGGTGTTCCGAACACCAAAAGGCTTCGTAATAAAGTTAAGCTGTAAATAAAATAATTTTTCCAAGAGGAAAAGTTGCCTTTGGTTGTTAGCCTAGTTTTAAACTGAGAAATTATATGTATCTGGATTACAGATAAGAAATGTTCTATTAAACAGCTGGTGCATGCATTTGATGACAAACTATCTACAACCAATGCTTTTTTGCTCCCCTGAAAAATGAAAATTTTACTATGTGAGCCCCTATCTTATTTTTCAATCTTAAAATTGGTCTTATGCTAAGCGTGCAATTATCATCGCAATGCCACTGAGGGTGATGTGAGCAGGACGTGCCTCGGAATGAAGGGACTATTTTAAAATGTCATTCTGGTCTGATGGAGGCTAAGGCTAACATGCACACACACCCACCACCCAGCCTCACTCAGCCATACGACTCAGCCGAGCGCAATCAGCTCTCTTCCTGTGGGCGAGAAACAGGGGCCAATTCACTCAGCTATTCCTCATTAAAATAACCAAGATCGCTCAATCTGTGACATTTGAAGCGGGGTAATTTCGCGGAGAAGCATACATCACGCCTCTGTGGTGAGGCTGGACAGCTGGCTAAAGGCCAATAGTATGGACTCACACCCAGAGAACTGCTACGTTGAGGGGAATTCCCATCACATTCACTTTCTTTGCTCGCCCTACTGACAGAACACCAGACGCATAGCACGTTGGCTAAACCGCAAAAAAGACATCCTGCTAATCAGATTGCAAAAGAAGACGAATGTTTACGTCTCAGGCTTGACACATCACTCTCAACCCTGTTTCAGACCCGAGAGGCAACAAACCTGAGGCAGATATGAAGGGTTTTGAGGCAAAACGATACATATCCCAAAAACTATATTTTGGAAAACTGGCATTTTTTATCCTCCTTAATCTGTCTTACTGTGTTAATTTTAAGCACAGAACTCGGGGGGTCATGAATTATTCAATATTGACTGTATCACTTACATTTTACTTGGGGAAGTGCTGCTGCCTCCCAGCAAGAAGGTCGTGGGTTCGAATCCGGCCTGGGGCCTTTATGTTTGCAGTTTGCATGTTCACCCCGTGTTGGTGTGGGTTGCCAATGGGTACTCTGGTTTCCTCCCGCAGTCCACAGACATGCATATCAGCCTAATTTGAGATTCTGAAATTGCCCGTAGGTTTGAGTGAGAGAGTGAATGGTGGGTGAGTGGTGTGTAATGTCAGATGTACTGGTGAGTTGTACAGGGTGCACTCCTGCCTTTTGCCCACAGTCAGCAGGGATGGGCTCCAGCTCCCCCCACGACCCAAGTGAGAAAGAATCAGTGCAGATAATGGATGGATCGACAACTTTATCTTCAAAATGCAACTTATCGATTCAGTTTTATCCACCAAAAAAGTAAGCCTTCAAAGTTGGAGCTATTCTAAATTGCACAAAATAGACAATATCAGGTCACATAACTTGGAGAAATACTTTTTGATGATATCACTCTACAAGTTGAGTTGAAAACTATCAGTCATCCTGCTGTTACAATCTAATATCAACATAATCATGTAAAATACTTTGTGTGCAGTATTTATGTCAGAAACTAACCTAAATTCAACAAATTGCCCACAGCTGACTGTCTGGATGATGTTCACAGCTGATTTGTGGAAGTTTCCAAAGTCTGCTGTGTTTGCCAACTTTTATTTTGATTTCAATTCCACAGATTAGTCTGTTTTCATTTTTGGGGGGCATAGGCTGTGGTGTCACAGCTTCTAAAAACTCATCAAAAGTGTCCGAATCAGTTTTGGTTACGATGATTTCTGACTTGCTTGTCGTAAAATTGAGACAAATTATTTGATAACAGTTCATTCCTTTTGAACGAACCCTTCTGGTGTGTCATGGTTTTGATTTTTGGTCATGTTTATGTGCTGGTTTTGCGTTCATGATTATTGTCTTTTATTTATTCTTTTTGATTACTGTAACTCTCAGGTTTTTGGTTCATTCCATTTCTCAGTTCCATTGCACTCGTCTCCCCTGTCTTATGATCTAGTTGGTTCAGTCCGTCTTCCCCGTCTACGTGCTCACTGACTTCGGGTGATTTCAATTAATTCCGGTATTTAAAATATTCCTTCGAAATGTTGTTTTCTTCCTTCGCCCTTATGTTATGATTACTAACAAGACTAACATTTGTATTTTGTATTATAGTCTACTAAGACAACTAATTCATGTGTATATATAAGATTACTAACTTACTAATGAGCACTCTAGTTTAATTTGTAAAGTTGCACCGCAACTAATGGACTAATTACCTCTCCGCAATTGCCCTGTTCTATTCCGCCCCTTGTCTGTCGCTGTCCTCTCCTGAGCTTCAGCGAGAATCTCTCGCACGCGCTTAATTAATTATCGTGGTTAAGGCTTCCCTCATGTGATTCTCCCGATGTAATTAGCTCCATTCCCTACACCTGTCTCTGTATAGCATGTGACCTTCCCTGAGTGTATATTAGCAGTCTTTTCACTCACAGCTCTTGTCAGAACGTTGATTAATATTTCTTTGTGCAGAGCTTCTCGTATGCCATCGATTATTGTTTTACTTCTACTGGATAGTCCGACTTTGATTCTTGCCATTGCCCTTTTTGTGCTATTTTTGTCTTTCTGGATTTTGACCTACTTTTGTATGACCACGAGTTCTGTGTTTGCATGCCCTGTGTATGACCATTGGCTTTGTCCATCAACTACGACTTTTTGCCTATCGTTTTTGTACCTCTGCCCATCTGTCTTACTGCTTCTGACCCCTGCCTGTATAGTCGATTCTGTTTTTGGATTTTGTATTGTGGCTTGGCAATTTCTGTGTATTTTGGCTTTGACTCGGACTACAATAAAGGCATACTTTTTTTGGATTTCCCGCTCTTGCATGTGGTTCCTGAACGGACCGTCACATGGTGAACGAGAGGAACTGACTCACCACCTTGTAATTACACTTTGGAGTCTTATTAATAGGAACCAGCACCTAAGTCTCTATTGGTCTCTAGGATTGGGACAGCTTTCTTGTGAATCCATTGTTCCTGCCACTTCTTCTGAGTCAGTTTATTAGGAGCACCTCCCACACCATCTTTGGTCACCAGGATTGGGATTGCACTCCTGCTAAACCATTTAGTTTTACTGTCAAGCATTCCTGCTTCAGTAAATAGGATTCATTCACCTGGCTTCTGTCATGGGACAGCCACTGGCCTGGGCGTGAACATGCCACTACCCTCCTCAATCATTACCAACTTTGTTGGACTGCCCCCTCTACTGTTCTGGACTACGGAATATCCCTCTACTATTACCATATTCCTGTCAATAAATACTCCCTTTGGGATTGCATCCTGACTCTCCAAGAAATTGGTTTCTTTTCTCGATCATAACAAAAACAATTTCTATGAAAGTTACCCCTTTTTCATGATACAAGTGACAGCAAGGGTCTTTTGTAGTTCCATACATTCTTATATACAAGCTAAATAAATATATAAAACTACATGCACTCCAAGAGTGCAAACCTCCGCCAAGGCCGTGGCAGTAGGATTTCAAATGGCTGCCGTGGCGGCCATATTGTTCAACCGATCGTGGTCAAAATCAAAAGGGTCCGTCCCTGATGTAATAGTGACCCACCCACAAAATTTCAGACATATCTATTCATTCGTTTTTGAGTTATCTTGTTCACAATCAAACAAACGGCAACAATCACATAACCTCCTGCCAACTTCGTTTGGTGGAGGTAAAAAGAAAACGGTCATGATGCTATCAACACATACGTTTTTCACAGGAAGGTATTTGCTGCTCTCAGTCTAGAGCACCAGTGCGACATGTGGCCTTCTCAGAGCCCCTGGGTAAAATACTGTGACAAAACAGGTGGTATGAGTATTAACTGAAAGAAAATTAAATGGACACATGCCATCAAAAACATTTCCATTTCATATGACAGGGCAAAATCTATTGTCAATCAAATCAAATGTCTCAGATCATCAAGCTAATGTAATTAATAGACATGGATAACCTGACTAAACACAAAGTGCAGTTTTTAATTGATGGTTTCATTTATTGAAGGAAACATGTTCTCCAACCCTACCTGGCCCTGTGTGAATAAATATTTGCTCCTTTAGTAACTAAATCAACCAATTTAGCAAATTTAATTGATAATTGGGTTTAATTTCACCAGACATGCTAGACACAATTAATGCCGGCCCAAATGAATGTGAACATGACTTAAATTGAACCTGTTTGGCAATGTGATGTAGGCAAGAAGCAGCACTGTTGTGTTCCAGGGTTCTGGCCTTTGGCCAGAACAGTATTGCTCATGGTTTTAACAGTTTCATGTTCCAAGTTTCATAGTTCATAGTTCATAGTTCCATAGTTCATGTTCATAGTCATAGTATTTCATTATCCATGTTCCATGTCCATGTTTTTACTTTTCCATGTTTTTGTTTTTGCCAGGTCTGCCATGCCACTCCACCGCTTGTCTGCGTTCCGCCCCGTGCCTTCGTTGCTGCACATTTCTGAGCTCTGGTTGGCTTTGTGGTTTCTCCCTTCCTTCTGTGCTGTGCTGATTCGGGGCTCTCTAAGCTTAATTGACAATTAACTGTTTTTTAAGTTACTAACATTTACTAACACTCACTGGGTTGGTGTAATTCTTAGATAGGCACATTACTAATACTACTAATTTAGACAGGGAGTTTATTGTCATGATTCCTGCTTTGCTATTTCAAGATCTTGCTGTGCTTTTCTGTTCTTAACATTCATGCTTGCTTCCAAACTGCATACTTAATTGGTACTTAAGCTGAGCACGCTCATTCTCTTAATGAGCAGGTCATGTCATCCAATCTCTGTCCATGTCTTGATCTTGCCATGCCTCTTGTTTCTCTCTCTCCAGGTGTTACCCCTTGTGTCATGATTACCAAGCCTTTATCTGGTTGCGGTGGAAGTTGGCTGGCAGACAGTGTCTCAAGTTTTGTTTCTCGCGTCTCGTTTAGCCAAGTTCTTGTCAAGTTCCCGAGTATTTGTCCTAGCCTCTCGTCTTGTTTTGTGTATATATATATATATATATATTTAGTCTTGTTATTTATTTTTCTTGGTCTTCTCGCCTGGAGTTTCCAGTGCCTTTTGTTTTTTGCCGTTTTGCATTCTTTATTTATAGCTCTGTGTAGCGTACTTTAGTTTGTCCTTTTGCAACCCTTTGGGCCAAGTTTTTCGTTGGCCCTCGTGCCTGTTTTGTTTTGTTTTTCAATAAATCCTCATTCCCCTTCACCTCGCTTCTGGTGTCTACCTGATCCCATATCAGTAGACACTGTCTCACAGACACCAGCGAGGATGGAGCGCAAGATCGCCCAGCAAGAGGCTGAGCTGTTACGCCAGCGGCAGCGGATCCAGGAGCTGACTGCAGCGCTGACCACTCTGCAAGCCAGCCTCCCCTGGGCGGGTTCCAGCCAGGCTTCCACTATGCCTGCTACCCGGCCCCTTGCCACCACTGCACCTGTGCTCCAGCCCGGAGCAGAAGCACCCCAGCTGCAGCCGGTCACGCATCCAGGTCCTGAGCCTCGCCTTCCTCCACCTGAGCGGTACGGCGGAGAACCAGGGTTCTGCAGGGCCTTCCTCACCTCCTGCGAGATGTGCTTCGCTCTGCAGCCTTCCACCTTCGCCTCGGAGCCGGCCCGGGTCGCCTTCGTCCTCTTCCAGCTGACGGGGCGGGCTCGCTTGTGGGGAACTGCCGCATGGCAGGCTCGGCTGCCCTGCACCACCACCTACCAGGCCTTGGCGGAGGAACTGCTGCGTGTCTTCGACCGCTCTAAGCAGGGGAGAGCTGCAGGGCGAGAGCTACTGAGGATGAGGCAGGGGAGGAGATCGGTGGCAGACTATGCCATCGACTTCCAGACGGTGGCAGCTACTTCTGGCTGGAGCAAGGAGGCGCTCTGTGACGTGTTCCTCCAGGGGCTGTCCGAACCAGTCAAGGATCGACTGCTCTTCTGTGAGATCCCTGAGTCTCCAGAGGCCCTCATAGACCTGGCCCTGCGCATCGACAGCCGCCTGGAGGAGAGGGCGCTCACCCTTGGCCCTGGCCGACGTTCTGGCCAGATCCAACCCCCGTGCCCTGATCGCGCGTCGCCTCAGGACCAGCCGAGAGGGGACGCCACCACACTCTCTCCTGGAGAGGCATCTCCCCTGGAGATCGGGAGGTCCCGGCTCACCCAGGAGGAGCACCAACGGAGAAGGAGGTCGGGGGCGTGTTTTTACTGCGGCCAGCAGGGTCATGCGGTCCGAGGCTGTCCGTCAAGACAGCGCCCACTAGCGTCTGGAGGAGTACTGGTGGGCTCCTCATCCAAGCAGACCTCCTCCTACCGCCGGACCTGCGTTCCTGTGACCCTGACCTGGGAGGGCCGCTCCCGCAAGACCACCGCCCTCATTGACTCGGGGGCTGAGGAGAGCTTTATTGACGCCAGAGCTGCTGCCGAGTGGGGGGTTCCCCTATGCCAACTTCCCAGCCCATTGTCCATCTCAGGGCTGGGTGGGCAACCCCTTGCCAAGGTGTCCTTCCGGACTGCTCCCATCCAGCTGCTGGCGTCCGGTAACCACCGCGAGCAGGTCCAGCTGTTTGTGACTGAGACGCCTCGCTCTCCGATTGTCCTGGGTCATCCCTGGTTGGCGCAACACGGGCCGGTGATCGACTGGGCCAGCCATGAGGTGCGGGAGTGGAGTGCCTCCTGTTCGGCCAGCTGCCTCCTCGACTCCCGACCTTCTTGCTCTGCGGGTGGACCAGCTCCTGAGGGGAGGCCAGACATCTCCAGAGTGCCCCCCGAATACCACGATCTGGCTACAGTCTTTAGCAAGTCCCGTGCGGTGTCCCTGCCCCCGCACCGCCCGTATGACTGTGCTATCGACCTCCAGCCTGGCACAGCACCTCCTAGGGGGCGTGGCTTGGCCTTGGCGGAGCCAGAGAGGGGGGGCCATGGCCAAGTACCTCAGGGAGTCCCTTGCGGCTGGCATCATCCGTCCATCCTCCTCTCCCGCGGGGGCAGGCTTCTTCTTTGTGAAGAAGAAGGATGGCTCCCTGCGCCCCTGCATCGACTACCGAGGCCTTAATAAGATCACGATCAGGAACCGCTACCCGCTCCCACTGATGTCCTCGGCATTCGATGTCATCCAAGGAGCGGCCATCTTCACCAAGCTGGACCTGCGGAATGCTTACCACCTCCTGCGCATCAGGGAGGGTGATGAATGGAAAACCGCTTTTAACACCCCTAGCGGCCACTGGGAGTACCTGGTGGTTCCATTCGGCCTGACCAACGCACCCGCAGTGTTCCAGAATTTGGTGAACGATGTGCTTGGAGACATGATCGGGAGGTTCGTCTACGTCTACCTTGACGACATCCTGATCTTCTCCCGGGACAGGACAGAGCACACGAACCATGTTCGCCAGGTGCTCCGCCGCCTTCTTGAAAACCGCCTCTTTATCAAGGCCGAGAAATGCGAGTTCAGCACCACCACTACCTCCTTCCTGGGGCACGTCATCTCCCCAAACCACCTGGGAATGGACGAGGAGAAGGTCAAGGCTGTGGTGGACTGGCCCGCACCCAAGGACCGCAAGGCCCTACAGAGCTTCCTGGGCTTCGCCAATTTCTATAGGCGATTCGTCAGGAACTACAGCACCGTGGCAGCTCCCCTAACGGCCCTTACCTCCATCAAGGTGCCATTTCGTTGGACTCCGCAAGCTGAGGTGACCTTCTGTGAGCTGAAGAGGCGCTTCACCACCGCGCCCATCCTCACCACCCCCGACCCCGCCAAGCAGTTCATTGTGGAGGTGGATGCCTCCAATGTCGGGGTTGGTGCGGTTCTCTCCCAGAGATCCAGCAATGATCAGAAGGTACACCCATGCGCGTTCTTCTCCCATCGGCTGACGCCTGCGGAGTCCAACTACGACATCGGGAACCGGGAGCTGCTGGCGGTGAAGCTGGCCCTGGAAGAGTGGAGGCACTGGCTTGAGGGGGCAAGGATTCCGTTCCTGGTCTGGACGGATCATAAAAACCTGGAGTACCTCCGCTCTGCCAAGAGGCTGACGCCCAGACAAGCCAGATGGGCCCTCTTCTTCGACCGGTTCAACTTCTCCCTGGCCTACAGGCCGGGGTCTAAGAATACCAAGGCTGACGCGCTCTCCAGGCGTTTCGACGCTTCCTCGGCCAAGGGAGAGCCCAGCTCCATTCTGCCCAGAACCTGCTTCGTCAACAACGTGTGCCTCCGGATCGAGGAGCTGGTCCGCAACGCCCAGAACGGTGCAGCTACGCCCAGTGCCTGCCCTGCCAACTGCCTGTACGTCCCTGCAGCTGCCCGGTCTGACGTTCTCCAGTGGGGCCACTCCTCCAACCTCTCATGCCATCCTGGAGTCGGCCGGACCCTGCGGTTTATCCAGCGCCGTTTCTGGTGGCCCAAGATGGCAGCAGAGGTCCGGGGGTTCGTTTCTGCCTGCTCAGTCTGTTCCCGCGCCAAGTCCTCCCACGCACCTCCCTCTGGTCTGCTCCAACCACTGCCCATTCCTCACCGTCCCTGGTCCCACATAGCTCTGGACTTCGTCACTGGCCTGCCTGTCTCCCATGGAAACACCACTGTCCTCACCATTGTTGACCGGTTCTCCAAGTCTGCCCATTTTGTGCCCCTTCCCAAGCTCCCCTCTGCTAAAACCACAGCTGATCTACTTATCCAGCATGTTGTCCGTCCCCATGGCATTCCTGTGGATATAGTATCAGATCGTGGTCCCCAATTCACCTCCCAGTTCTGGAAAGCATTCTGCACATCCCTTGGCACCTCCTTCAGCCTCAGCTCCGGATACCACCCACAGACCAATGGACAGACTGAGCGGGCCAACCAAACCCTGGAGACGGTCCTCCGATGCGTGTGCTCGACCAACCCAAGATCCTGGTCTACCATGCTGCCCTGGGTCGAGTACGCCGTTAACTCCCACGCCGCCTCTGCCTCCGGCCTCTCCCCCTTCGAGTGCTGTATGGGCTACCAGCCTCCATTGTTCCCCAGCCAGGAGGAGGAAGTCGGGGTGCCTTCAGCCGGGGCATTCATCCGGCGGTGTCGCCGTGTGTGGCTGTCTGCTCGCCGCGCCTTGGTTCGGGCGGGTAAGACGATGAAGACCACGGCAGACAAGCGTCGGCGCCCAGCCCCTCACTATCGGGTCGGCCAGAAGGTCTGGTTAGCGGCGCAGGACATCCCACTCCGGGTGGAAAGCCGCAAGCTGGCTCCTCGCTTCCTGGGTCCTTTCCCCATCCAAAGGATCATCAGCCCCACTGCCGTCCGGCTCAAGCTCCCATCCACCATGCGACGTCTCCACCCTGTGTTCCACGTCTCACGCCTGAGGCCTGTTGCCACCTCCCCCCTCATGCCCCCACCTGAGCCTCCGCCTCCTCCTCGGCTCATCGACGGAGGGGAGGCCTACACAGTCAAGTCCTTGCTGGATTGCCGACGGAGGGGCCGGGGCCTCCAGTACCTCGTGGATTGGGAGGGGTACGGCCCAGAAGAGCGTTCCTGGGTCCCGGCCAGGCACATCTTAGACAAATCTCTCATCCGTGACTACCACCAGTCACACCCCAAGCCATAGCCATAGCCCTCAAGCCTAGCCAAGCCAAGCCATAGTCCCAAGTTCAAGCGCAAGCCATAGCCACAGCCCCATAGCCATAGCAATAGCCTCTAGCCATAGCCGTTACATCACCCCAAGCCATAGCCCAAGCCTTAGCCCCAGCTTGCTGGAGACCCAAGTCATCTTGTTTATGTTTAGTGTTTCTTGTGGTACTGTTTCTCGGTTAGGTGTTTTGTGTCATAGGGTTTTTGTCTTTAGTATTCTCGTTAGTTATTTGTCTTGTGGGATTTGTATTTAGTTTTGTGCGGCTTCATGTAGTTTAGTTCTTGGTGTTTTTTGTCAGCGTCAGGTGCCGCTTTTGTCAGGGGGGGGTACTGTTGTGTTCCAGGGTTCTGGCCTTTGGCCAGAACAGTATTGCTCATGGTTTTAACAGTTTCATGTTCCAAGTTTCATAGTTCATAGTTCATAGTTCCATAGTTCATGTTCATAGTCATAGTATTTCATTATCCATGTTCCATGTCCATGTTTTTACTTTTCCATGTTTTTGTTTTTGCCAGGTCTGCCATGCCACTCCACCGCTTGTCTGCGTTCCGCCCCGTGCCTTCGTTGCTGCACATTTCTGAGCTCTGGTTGGCTTTGTGGTTTCTCCCTTCCTTCTGTGCTGTGCTGATTCGGGGCTCTCTAAGCTTAATTGACAATTAACTGTTTTTTAAGTTACTAACATTTACTAACACTCACTGGGTTGGTGTAATTCTTAGATAGGCACATTACTAATACTACTAATTTAGACAGGGAGTTTATTGTCATGATTCCTGCTTTGCTATTTCAAGATCTTGCTGCGCTTTTCTGTTCTTAACATTCATGCTTGCTTCCAAACTGCATACTTAATTGGTACTTAAGCTGAGCACGCTCATTCTCTTAATGAGCAGGTCATGTCATCCAATCTCTGTCCATGTCTTGATCTTGCCATGCCTCTTGTTTCTCTCTCTCCAGGTGTTACCCCTTGTGTCATGATTACCAAGCCTTTATCTGGTTGCGGTGGAAGTTGGCTGGCAGACAGTGTCTCAAGTTTTGTTTCTCGCGTCTCGTTTAGCCAAGTTCTTGTCAAGTTCCCGAGTATTTGTCCTAGCCTCTCGTCTTGTTTTGTGTATATATATATATATATATATATATATATATATATATATATATATATATATATATATATATATTTAGTCTTGTTATTTATTTTTCTTGGTCTTCTCGCCTGGAGTTTCCAGTGCCTTTTGTTTTTTGCCGTTTTGCATTCTTTATTTATAGCTCTGTGTAGCGTACTTTAGTTTGTCCTTTTGCAACCCTTTGGGCCAAGTTTTTCGTTGGCCCTCGTGCCTGTTTTGTTTTGTTTTTCAATAAATCCTCATTCCCCTTCACCTCGCTTCTGGTGTCTACCTGATCCCATATCAAGCACACGATGCCACAAACTAAAAAAACCAAGAAAAGATAAGAAACAAAGTCATTGACATCTATCAGTTTGGAAGGGGTTATAAAGCCACCTCTAAGGGTAAAGGACTCTAGCAAACCATGGTGAGAGCCATTATCCACAAATGGAGAACACTTGAAACATTAATGAACCTTCACAGGAATGGCTTGCCTACCAAATTCCTCCAACTGCAGACCTCGCTTGACTCAGCTAAGGTTGTTGTTTCCACAATAAGAGATTCCACAATGAGAGAGAGAGAGAGAGAGAGAGAGAGAGAGAGAAAGTTCCAAGCCTAGTGGCAGTTCAGGCCGGTGCTTAACACCAGTTTCAGAAGCAAGAAGCGAGGAGGAGTATTGCTGCTCTCCCTGAATAGGATGCCAGGTGCTTCTGCATCCCCCACTATATGAAAGAGACTGAGCTAAAATGGCATCCATGGGGGAGCTACAAGACTTTTGGAATAACATTCTGTGGACTGACGAGTCAAAAGTGGAACTTTTTGGAAGACATGGGTCTCATTACATCAGACAAAGAGCTAACAAAACATTCCTGGAGTCAAATACAATAGTGATAGTGGGTTGGGGTGGAGCTGCTTTATCACTTCAGCACCTTAGATGACTGTTTATAATTGATTGGAATCATGAATTCTGCTGTCAACCAGAAAATCCTGTACGGCCAATTTCTGGCCATCAGCTTGTAGCTTGAAGCTCAAGTGCAGTTGGGTTATGCAGCAGTACAATTATCCGAGCACACAAGCAAGTCTTTTTGGAATGGTGAAGTCAAAGTCTTGACTTTAATCCAAAGATGTTGTATTATGACTTAAAGCAGACAGATGATACTCAAACACCCTCCAGTGTGGCGTAATTAAAACAAGAGTGGGCCAAATTCCTCCACAGAGGACTAAAAACCTCATTGCCAGCGATGGCAAACATCAGATTGCAGTTGTTGATGCCAAGGGTGACACTGGTAGTTATTAGGTTTTGGGGGGGGGTATTATTTTTCCACATGGATGATATGGGTTTTAAATTACTCTTTACCTAAGTAAAACGATCATTTAAAAGCAATACTTTTTTTAAACTCTCATTTTTGTTTTATATTAAGATTGGTTGGATGGTCTGGAACATTTAAATATGACAAATAAGCAAGAATAAAAGAAATTACGAAGGAGCAAATATTTTTTCTCAACATTGTATTTGGACCCGTCTTGTTGATCATAGCAAAATATTTTCGTGTTTTAACAGCTGCTATCTGTAATTTGACTTCTCTCTCAAGTACGTTTTACTCTTAAAATATGAGTTCTGCCTTCTTTCATGCTTCTCAAACTGGCGCTGTCCAGTTTATAAATCAGTAACTGACTGTGTAAAATTTTATTCAGTGTACTGGACCACCCCAGCGCATAGACTCTTCTGATTTCATTTGCTTGTATTGGGCTGCCTGTGTGTCACATCACCTTTGTATGGTGATAAAAAATGTGATTATTCTTGGCAGGCAAATCTCTCAGGTCACAGTGCAATCTCCAAGTATTTTAGCTATTTGTAGTCAATCACAACTAAGTGTATTTTGGCTGCTGTTCGTCTTGTATTCATATGCAAGTGGGTAATATTTGGCTTTCATGTGCCGCACCGGTTTTCAGGATGAATCAAACTGGGCATCCATTCATTTGTGTGTCGTCTTTCAGTCAGTTCATAACCTTTTCACCCAGGTTAGTTTACCTCAGCATATGTCACCACATCAGGATATTTTGTGTCCCATTTTATTTTAGTCTAAAACGGATTGTTTTTTACCCTGTGCTTATACCAGCCTTGCCCTTTAGTTTGAGTAATGGACCTCAACTTTTTTACTTATAACGGGCCACTGGTTGTCATGACAGCAATAGAGAGAACTGCTCAACCCCTGCCTATCTCTGCCTGACTGGCCTCCAAATAATTGTTTGAGCCCAAGTATGCAAATCTTTAAAACTTCTTATAGCAATATTGGAGGCAAATTATCTGCCCATGCAGCCTCAGATTATTGTGGATGGAATGCATTGACACACAAGAGATCATAAATTTTCTTTTCTCTGAAAGAATCTGTCTGCTTACCCCATGTAGTGCATTGTGATACTGCATATACTTTATCAGCCAAGGATGTTTTTTATATAACACACTATGCTATACGTTATTTATTTTCTGGTTTTTAAGCCTTTAATATTTACTTTTTTTGAAGTAGGTCAAGGTCCATATTGAACCATTATATGTGCTGAGAGCATATTTAAACTACTTATGAATAAAATAGTAATTAAAAATGAGTTTAAAAATTTTTTTAAAACAAGTGTTTTGAGAGAAAATCACCACACTCACGACCAGAAAAATTGCCAAGGTGCTAGATAACCAAATAAAACTAGTAAAAAAAGAATATCTGCACACTTAAATCAATGCAAGTCTCTTTAATACACCAAGCTTTGTATTGGTATTGGTCAGGGTTACCCTGATGAAGGTCCTTTGACCGAAAGCTGGTTTATGTAACGCTTAACTATGGGATTGGGCTTATTAGCAATGATACACATTTACTTTATGTCAGGTAATACAATATTTATCAATAGACCTCGGTCACACAACAGAGATTTTCAGATGAATGTAGATTCCATTCACTATCCATTGGCTGAGTTGTGCAGTTGGGGCTGGAGGAGCTATGCCATGAGTCCCTGATAAACAAGTTAACACAGGGTGATGGGGCAGGAACAGCAGTTAATGCAGCCATCTGCCGCGGACTACTGTCCTCCCTCACTGCTTGACCAGTGCTAGGGGCAATCAAGGCTCATGGACAACTATTATTGGATGCAATTCTGCACTAAGCATAAGCTCACAGGATACAGTACCCAAAAGGCCTTTTGAACACATTTTGTGAAATATATTACAATCCATGCCTTGTCTGCATTGGGGGAGGTGTTCCCAGAATTTAAGCACTGGCCTTATTTCCTTCATAAGGGACCTCATTCAACACTCAACCTCACCGGACCACACAAAGCCACCCAAGTCTTCTAATCTGAATGGGTCCAGTTTCCAGTTTAAGACATCAGGCACAAAAATGTCTTATTTTATCAAGTACGAAACTCGTCTTCTTGTTCCCTCTCACCATATGTTGCTAGTGCGTGACAGTCCAAAGCATATCATTTAAATGAGTGAACTGGATGTGGTGCATAGCGTATTTAGCACAGCGGTGTAACCCCGCAGTGACAACCATACCCTACCTCACAGACAGCATCTGCCTTGCATTTAGCGTGTGGCCTTGAACCGGCGGAACCTTCTCGAAGTGTGATACTTACTGTAACTGGTCTCCGGGGAGACCTCGGCTGAAACCCATTTCGCCGCAGTCCAGTCCTCCTCCTGAGGTGGCAAGATTGATTGCGCTCAGTATAAATTGGGTTTCCTTTTAGTGTACATCAAGTGTGAGATTTCGAGTAAGTTTATGACCATTGTAAATTGATATAATTGTTGGTTTTTGAAACAATCCTAGTGATCTATACTCTGGGCTTTTCTTTTTTGTGAGAGCTGGATGTGTGCAATTGTGGGAGATTGAGTGTGAGGTGGTCATTTTCTGATAATCTCATTTTGAGCTGGTGAGAGAGGATTTGATGAAAATACTAAAAGGTCATTAGGTTAGCAAGACAAATAAAAGATGTCTGCTTATTTATTTTCAAAGTATGTTTACTACGTAGTGGACAGTCTGTTGAAATGACCAAATTGTACTTTAAAAAGACAATATTAATTTTCAGTTTAATCAGTTTAATTGAATTAAATTCAGTTTAAACTTAAGAACATTACCAGTAGTAGGAACTTATCAATAATAGTGAAGGCCGCAACACATTGAAATGGACTGAGTTTTGCCGGCCACCAAAATTGCAGAGCTGCAATAACCAGCCCAAGGTCACAATGTGACAGTGTTGTATTCACCAGGCTATACGGCCTGCGGAGGGGCAGGTATGCATAATCAGTACATCTGTTTCTACTATTTAAGGTCTGTCTGTTGATTATTATTGGGTATATAGTTGAACCAGTGCCATATTGTTGAGGTAAAACGAAAACCGTCATCCACGCAAGTCCTTCTCTGATAAGTATAAACAGACCTAATCTACTAAAATCTGTGAATTTTCCCAGGGTAAATTTTATTTGAGGCACTGAGTCTAAAAATGCTAAATAGATTAATGAATTTATTGCAAATGATGATGCTCTTGATAAACCATCATTACTCAGTATATGCCAGTGAACAGTTGACATTGACCTTTAAATCATCACATGGACACAGTAAAGTATTTTGATTTTTGTCTTCCTTCAGGATGGAACAACTGAAATCTACTTGCACTTTGTGAGGGAAGTGTTTGGTCAGTTGTTTTAGGCATAGCAGAAACTCAGAAACCAGACACAGAGATCAAGTAAACACTTTAATCAGAAAGGGAGGGACGGCAGGAGAATTCAAGTTTATGAACTGTACAAATATGAATGAACCAAGCTGGCTTTGCCTCAGTACAGCCCTGTAATTACAGCAGGCCTGAAATTAAACTGTGAAGTGCGAGCTCCACAGGCAGGTAATATTCAACATATGAGCGAACAGTGCCCAAACGAGCTTTGGGAACCTCATCAAACGCCAACCAGATGACCAATTAATTTCCGAAAAGGCTCACTAGGTGGCTTATCAATGGGAAAATCCACAGAGAGGTCCCCATGTTATTTTAGAATCAGCACAAGCAGTTCCAGTAAATATAGGACTCCTTTAAGTTGGTTCACCACAGAACTCGTAAGCCAGGGTATCTGCAAAGGGCCGGTGCTGGCGCTATATGATTGTCAAACCATTATCCACTCGGGTGTTTACTCAAAAACTTGATAGGTATAGTCAGGTCTGTTAAAAGAGGGTCATAACAAAAACCTGCAAACACACTTGTTGTTTTCGGGAAAGATTAATCACCCTGTCCTAAGTGAAAAGCTCTGATTTGTGCTGTCACTGGTTGGGTGACAGGTAAGATTGCTCCTTTTGCTCTGGAGAAAATCTGGACCAAAAAAAATAAGCTTCACCTTTTTGACTTGTGTTTCCACATAAGCATTGTTAATATTAATCTTTTGCCCCTTAAGACATGTTATTGCCAATAAAATAAGGCAGGAATAGTCATTTGAAGATCTATCAATGGGATAGGACTTTTTTTGCTAAGAAAAAAAGCAACTAAAAGAATGTTCATACTTCATAAATAATTCTAAGCATCAGATTTTAAGTATGGACGCAATAGTAAAATACTTATAACAATTTTCAAGAGATTGTAGTTTGTGACAGATTCTTGACAGTGCAAAAGCAAGAGTACTGAAGACTTGGAACAACCTTTGGGAGCCCTTAACATCCACATCAACATAAAGGACACACTCAATGCAGAGGCAAGTTAGCTGGCGTTGTAAAATAAATGTCACTGTCTGCTGAAGAAAAACAGGGACATTTCTGCGTGATATGGTTTAAGGCTGGCTTAGAGATCAGGTTGCCCCCCTCCTCCCCCTCCTCGTCCCCTGGCCTTCGTCCTACAGCTTCCTGAACAGAGCACACTTTCTGAGCACTGTCCAGGTATGGATTTAGTAGCTCTGATTTACAGGCGGGTAGGGACCCCACAGCTGGGGTGGGGATTAGTTAAGGGCTGGAACAGGAAGGTTTCGGAGAAATAAATCAGGGTTCTCACTCTGATTCTGGGACAGAGGGGGACTACAGAGAGACAAAAGAAATTGGGAAAAGGCTTACAAAGGAGGGGTTTGATGAGGAGAGAGCTTGACTGTTCCTTTTGAACTGGGACTCCAGACAGAGCGCTGATTGTGGATGTGCAGTCCTCGGTGATTTACTGTCTTTATTTACAACCCCTAATCAGGGAAAAAGTTGGACAGGGACGGTACATTAAAAGCGAAACAGAAAGTAGGGATTAGTTAAGTGTCTTTGACCTGTATTACGTTGAAAACAACACAACAGCAAATTATTTGATGTCTCACCACATGATTTTTATTCCATCCATCCATCCATTCTCTATACCCGCTTATTACTCACGAGGGTCGCGGGGGCAGCTGGAGCCTATCCCAGCTGACCATAAGCGAAGACAGGGACATGATTTTTTATTTTTTTTTTCAAGATAAACACATTCCAATTTTGAAACATGCAACATATTGCAAAAAAGTTGTAACGGTAAAATGTTTACTACTTCGTAATGTTGCCATTCCTTTTCACAGCACTTCGTAAATGTTTAGGGACTGAGGACACCAAGTAATTAAGTGTGCCCGGTGTAATTTTTGTCCCATTCTTCCAGAAAATAAGTCTTAAGGTGTGCAAAAGAATGGGGTCTTTTTTGTCCCACTTTGCATATAAAAACGCGCCACACGCTTTCCACTTAAATGGGATTTCAGGCAGGCCAATCCAGGCCTTGAACCCTCTTCTTATGCAGCCATGCCTTTCTAATGCGTGCAAAATGCGTTTTTTATTTTTTTGCTGTCTTTTTAAAATATGCTCAGGCATCCTTAGACGTCATCGTGAGTGCAGCATACTCCAAAATGTATGTTTTTTTTTCATTGTTATTGATACTCTTACAGAAGCGCAAATTACACTTGGCAAGGGCACTGACACAAACCCATGCGATGACTGAGCGTGGCTTTTGGACTTACAGCTGCTAGCAGTCTGGACTGTCCTCTTCCTCCTAGGTCTGGAGAACACAATGTCCATTTCTTCCAAAAAAGACCGGAGGGAGTGATTTGTCTGACCACAATGCACGTTTCCCCACATGATGGCCGATTAGTGATGCCTCTGAGTGCTGAGAATTCGATGATGCTCATGGACACCGTCAACAAAAGGCATCTTTCTTGCACAGGAAAGTTTTAATTGGCATTTGTTGGTGTAACAATATTGTGTTGTACTTGACAGAGGTTTGCCCAAGTAATCCTGAGCCTGCGTGGTTATATCACTTGCATATAAATATAATTTCTTGATTCGGTGCCATCTGAATGAGCTTATGCCTTTACATACAGAAATCACTCCTTAAGTCTTTTAAACATGTTATGAACCGTGGAGGATGAAATATG
Organism: Gymnothorax reevesii; assembly: GCA_029721435.1. Classification (NCBI taxonomy): domain Eukaryota; kingdom Metazoa; phylum Chordata; class Actinopteri; order Anguilliformes; family Muraenidae; genus Gymnothorax; species Gymnothorax reevesii. Next base: position 112,498,651 of record CM056577.1, read on the forward strand.
CAAACCTCATCTTCCTTTAAGGAAATTGTTTTTAAACTTTTAAATAATTTTCTCACACAATTGTGGTAAATTGGCGATTCTTTACCCTTCTTTGCACATGAAGGACGAGGCCTTTCCTGGATGCTGCTGTTGTACTAAATCATGATTACAGTCACCTGCTGACATGAGCTGTTTCAAATAATATTATTCACTTTTATTTACCTCATTACTTGTCTTAAATTGCCCCCATCCCAACTTAAATGAATGGCAGGAATGGAAGTACATTTACAAATTAAATTAAGTTCATCTGACATAACAAAACAAATCTTGCCTTCATAATCTGAACTGAAATACAAGTAAAAATAAATTCAGAAATCACTGCTCTACGTTTTTATGTGCACTTTCCATAATGTCTCAAATTTCTCTGATTTGGGGTTGTAGAATGCAAAACGCTGATAAAGTACTTAATAAAAGAATTTGGATGGTGATTAGTCAGGTAGTCTCAGTAAAAATGCAAACCATTATAGATATCAATGCCGCGATGGAGCTATGAAGCCATCTCGCTCCGTTTGTACAGCAATTAGATGCACATCCAGCTCTCACCAAAATACTCTGGTCATGAGCACGGAGGGGAAATTTGCATTACAATCGGTACAAGTTTTCTGGAGCCAGAAACGCGAGACACAGCATCAGTGATGATAACAGTTGGTTTTAAGCTGAAGGAAGCTAACCTAGAGCTGAAGATAACCTTGGATACACAACCTCACCAGCATGAAATGAGCAAAGCCACAACTGTAAGACCACGTGCTGCATATGACATGGGGCTCACAACAGCTGCAACAGTTCGTGCAAGTTTGCCTTAGTGTGCAGACCAAAGTAACTGCTAATAATCCAAGGAGACTGTGACTGCTGGAAACAGCATTCGAAAGCTCCGGCAAGAACTGGTCATCTGCCGGCAAGGCTCACCACATCCCGTTTTTAGAGACAAGCCAATGTCAATTTATTTAGGAACGAGTGTAGTAATGAGGGACGTGGGCCCAGAAGTGGGTGCAGAAGTATTTTTATCACTCCTGGCCCAGAAACCCAAACATTTTAAGTTTTAAATTATTGAATCTTTTGGCAGTTTTGCGTTTAAAGAAAGTTCTATGAAGTTTAGGGCAAATGTTTTATTTCACGATTTGACCTTGGTTCAGTATTTTAGATTTGCATTAAAAACATCCTTTGTGGTTAACCCTTTTTGTCCCAAGTCTGACCGGACACTGCTGCCCCATTAAGCGGCGGGTGCCTTTTGCTACTTTGAGAAATTAAAGGGATAAAGTACAGATTCTCAGTCATTTTAAAAGATATTTCAACAAATTATGGTTTCTGTCTTTGGGAGTAACACAGATTTCATGGCACCATAATTTTTTGAGACAAAAGGTGTTTATGAGAAATACACCAGAAATACACCAGGAGGTTTACATGCCTCCTCAGGGTGGGCATTACATTTTTGTCTCTAGTTTTGAGTTCAGGCTTGCAAACACTTTAATTTCTCCTCTTGGTATTTTTTTTGTGTGAGGGTGAGAAATTAGGAAATAAAAGCGTGACGCATAGATCTGAACCCTGTCTCACCAAAATCCACTTAATGCACAAGAGGATGTCTATGGTGGGCTCCATTTGAAACAATCATTTCTTACACATGTAGGCAAAGAAAAGTTGAATACAATTAAATTATTATTGCACTCCTAAAATGGGGGAAGGGCAGAGTTATTTATAAAAACAATTTCTAACTGCTTTAACAAAAACAGTTTGAAATACAAGATAACAAATTTTCGATATCTTGATTTTATTTTTCAAACTTATGGACATTTCATGACTTCCACCTTGATTTGTAGCATTCTTGAACAAACAATTAAAAAATAAATGAAAAACTGATTTTGTGGGGGCCACACTTACGGCTTGGTGTCCAGGATTTATTGATCTATCTATTTTTTTATTTATTTATTTTTGTTATCCAGGTTTATTTAACTATTGCCTGCCTTTCCAAGTGTGCATTTGGCCTCAAATTTTCAAATTTGAGAATGTAGTGCTGAATCAAGAAAAAGTTTTGCTGTAACGCAGAACTCATTTAAGTTTCTCCATTTAAAGCCACTATTTCTTTACATGGCATACCAAAGCATATATTACACATATAATTTATTTCAATATGTGCTTTTTCTCACTTTAATTACTGGTGGGAAGATATTATTTAAAATTACAATTTAATGTATAATAATAATACAATAATACATTTTTCCATACAGCACCTTTCATACCTAAAAAAGCAGTTCAGAGTGCTTCACACTGAATATTAAAAAGCATATGGAGGTACACAAATAAAACATAAAAAAATTGTTATAACAGTTTAGAAAATATACAAATAATGATATAAAATAATAAAAAACTCTAAAAATCCAATGCTAAAAACTATAAATAATAAAGAGATACAACCAGTGAATTTGTATCAAGTTAGAATCAAATAAATAGAAGCCTAATTCAGCAAAGGTAAAAACAGTCTGGTGACAGACAAGGCTCTGAAACTCAGAGAAGGCCGGTGTTATATGGCGTGTTTTGAGCCGCTTGTTTTGAACCACTCGTAGAACATGATTTTTATACATCCAGTAGTAGTCTGCACCATAGTTTTGGCGCATTGGTGCTAAAGGTTGCTTCTAGTTTTCTTTGAGTCCGGGTAACTATTAATAGTCTAGAGTACCGGTGTCAAACTGACCCGTAAAAAGGCCAAGAGTTTGCAGGTTTTTACTCCAACAGTTCAGAGGCACATCTGATACAACTAATCAGTTGTGCAGACATGGGTCAGTTGATTAAATTAACAGGTGTTTCAGGTGAGCTTCTGCTGGGTAGGATTGGAAACCTGCAGCCTCTGGGCCCTTTTATGGGTCAGTTTGACACCCCTAGTCTAGAGTGTCATATGTGATCTCGAGTGAAGGAAGTGAAATTCAAGCTCATCTGGGTTCAGGTCAGGTGATTGACTTGGCTGTTGGTGAACATTCAGTTTCTTTGCCTAAGCAAAGTTTTGGGTTGCTTTTCAGGAGCACTTCAGGTCATTATCCATATGTGCTGTGGAACACCATCCAGTGAGTTCGGAAATATTTAGCTGAGTCTGAGCAGATAATGCAGCCCGATACAATTCAGAATTTATCCTGCTAATTTGTTCAGAAAATGACATCATCAATACATATAGGGAACCATTTCTATTGGTAGCCATACAAGCCTACACATGAGCGTTCATCAAGGATGAGGTGGCATGCTTTGGATCATAGGCAGTACCACAGCAAAATGTTCAGTGCTCAGTCAGCTGTAAAAGAATCTATCTGGTTTAACTCTGGAAAGAGTTGACTCAAATAGACTCTGTAAGAGTTAATTCCACTCTGTAAGAGTCAACTGAACTCTGAATATTTTGCTGTGTTTTCTCCATAGTCTTCTCCTCTCATCATTCTGGTGCAAGTTTATCCCAGTACAGCACAGGCTACTTATGGTGTTTTTTTGACATGCTTCCCATTTTTGAGGCTAACCAATAGTTGACATTTTGTGGTTAACCTCCTGAATTTACTCTGGTGAAGTTTTCTCTTGATTGTTGACTTTGACACAGGTATTCCAACTTCCAGGAGGATGTTTTTCATCTGGTCAACTGTTGTGAGGAGGTTTTACTTCACCAAGGAATTTTTCTGTCACCCACAACAGTTGTTTGCTGTTGTTTCCAAGACTTTTTAGCCTGAGCTCAGTGGTGCATTCTGTCTTTTTCGGAATGAAGTAAATTGTTGATTTTGCCACATTAATCGTTTTGCCACATCTCTGCTGGGTGTGTTTTGACTTTTCAGAATGATGGCTTGCTTCATTGGAAGCGACAGATTCCATATTGAGAGTCAGTGGCAACTGATTTTAAATGCAAATTCCAGAGTTTAAATCAACTTTTGACCTTCTTTTGTGTTTACTTTCCAATTAAATAATGAGGAATAACATGCATTTTGCCATGATACAGCTATGCTATCCTTTAAAAAGGGGGGGGGGATCCTCAGCTGTAATTCCTACACAGCTCATCCGCTTTGGATGTAAACTCTTTCAAATTAATGCCAAAGGTCTGCTCATGTTCATTATCTCATTTCAACTCCAAAATGCTGTGGTAGACAGCAAAAATAATACATATATATACTTTTAAAACCATTTGTTAAAAAAAAACAAAAAAAAACCCATACATAAACATCAACAACACATGGGACTGATATTTCAAAATGCAAGGCAGGGTGTAAATGGACCGAGCTCATCGCTCTTCAAACGGGCAGCTCTTTCACTGTAATGTGCTGCATATACATCACAAGCGCTGCATAGATATAGAAGATTGTTGTCCAGACGACTTATGCTCATTACCAGCATATGGAGGTAATAAAGCGAAATATTATTACCCGGGCCTTTCTTCAAAGTCATAGCCATATCAAATGTGGTGTTTAAAGTAACCAGAGACCTGCCTTCTTTTTTTAAAATTAGCACAGGCAAGTCAATTTCATTGTGGTTTACTTTCACCACTGTCTGCAGGCGGAAAGAACTATGATGTCATTGTAGCTTGTAGGCACATGTTGAGAGAAAAAAAGTCTCTTACTTTAGGGTAATTTGTAACAGATCTGAATTAAGCCGACTGCCAAAAGTTCACCGTAATGTTTTTTTTCCCCAATTAAAAACATGGTAAACTCTGGCATTACGAGTTTCAGGTCCTGCAAATTGAGGGCAAGGAGCGTCAAATTTTCTGCTTTATTGAAAAACACTTATAAAACATTTGCAAAACTGTCTGTGCTTTTTGAATATCTACAAAAAAATGCCAAGGAATGTTTCATTTTACATCTGCCAAAGTCTTTAAAGTTGAAGAAGGGTTCCATTGTCAAGACTGTGAAGGGACACTGGGGACTCAGGAAGAATACACCGCCTGCACTTACCTTCGGAGCTGTAATTTTAAAAAAATTGATAATCGCTTTTATAGAGCTGAAAAAAGTGAGATCAACTCATACTGATAAACAATGCTAAATTTTGTTATTGAGCCCCCAATATGACCGGTCTTACAAACTGAATATTTATTTGTCAGTGTTGTCATCATTTTAAATTATGGGAACATTACTGGTGATCATGTGGACAGCAGTTATCAGAGACACAAAAAAATAAAATGGAAAAAAAAGCAGGTTTTTAGTGAAAATCATATGAGATTTGCATACATGCTTACAGCCAAGAAAAAAAATATGCAACCCCCAAAATTCAGCAGACATACCAACTACCTGATATCTGATTTATTTCAAGCTTCAAATGAACATTCTCCAATTTTTCATGGGTACATCACTTCATTGTAAGTGAACTACCAGAAGCAAGTGAGCGATCCAATAGTTTCAATGAAACATTCTGATCCTCCCACATCAGGGAGCAGACACTACATTATCTTTTCAGCTTGAATATAGATCAGGTACTGCATTTCATAGCAAAAATTATTGTGATGCCAGTTCTCCGAACTAGAGAACAAGGCAATGAAGCATTTCAATGTTGCATGAAAATACGGACATTGTACAAATGCGTTTTCGTGGGCCAAGAAATTATACTTCACTTTTATAATGCGCAATAGTGTTAAATCTGAAGTAGCATGCACTTGGCAGCGAGCAATACAGACAAAAACGAGCTCCTGAGAAGTTAACGGTTTCATATTCGCGCATCCTAATGCAGAAATTAATGAATAAACAACCTGCATATCCTGCAATGGGCAATAAACTGGTTCAAACTGATCAGTTTGTGGAGAGGGGTTAAAATCTGTGGGACAGATGAAACAATTTACAGCTGAATGAAGAGAGACTGCTGACAATATTCTCACAAAAAGCAACCAAACAAATCTGTGTTGAACTGAATGAATCTTAATTGCCATTCGTCTTTAGACAAGTAAAAACAAGAAAAAAATTCAAGAAGGATGAAATAAATACAAAATAAAGAACAAAATAAGTCCATTTAACTCTAAATTTAAAAAATTGTTGCAGTGTGATATCACGGTTAGGATTGGAAACTCAGGTGTGGTGGATGGAATTTCCCTGCCCAAACACAGAAGTTCCACCCAGAAAACCAGTACATATAGTAAACTACATATGTTGAGTAACATACTATAATAAAATGAAAATAAATTTTACATGAAAATCCAATTTTGCAAATGGATTGGATATACAAATGTAATCAGTGTAAGTCTCACTAAGTAAGAGCATCAGCTAAATGCTGAAATATCACAAATAAAAGCATTGTGAAGGTGGTGACTTGGAGTCAAATATAAATTCTGTGTGTTTTTGCGGCTGCAGAAGTAAATTTATGCCCTAAATGGTAAATCCTGAAAAGTATAATCTCATTTTTGAAAGAATGACAATCAGCAAATTCACAGCTAATGACTGTGAATATTATAATTACATGCAAACCCATTGCCATGAACTGCATACTGCACCAAGTCAATACAGTATTACCCACCATGGTCAACGGTAATGACTCGCACAGCAGTCTCCCTGGAGCCCGAACAGCTGAGATCCCGTGCCAGAGTGCAAGTGATCCTCAGCAGGGGTGGAAATGACACTGTGCTAATGATGCACTGCTCTGCTTGGGAGTATAACGGTCAGGTAGCTCACTCGTCGTAGGCGTAAAGGGATGATGCAATTGCGTTGTGCTAACGGAGTGTTCAGCACTTAACACATTGTGCAAATCTCTAATGAGACACCCTGATTTAGCAAAGCACGCATTTGCGCAATTCTTTGCAAGACCCCCAAATTCTGCAAAGCCAAAGCTGTCATTTCATTATGGCAGTTAAAAAATAAAGCTCCTCCACTTTGCAATAATATCAGGCGCAAACCAAAATGCTGAAATGTGCAGTCTTCTGGAATATGACAGGAAAACCTCATCAGTTAACTGTGGCCTCAATATAGGAAAATCCCTTTAAGACTGTCCGCAAACTGCCATATGCAGGGAAAATATTAATATATCCATGCAATATCAGTAATGAGCTTGGCTACTTCTATTTTGAATGACTCAATGTTTGAAAAGCAGGAAAAAGCTTCCAAAACCATCCGTCGCCAGTGATGACAGGACCGACTTGAACAATTTTATTTAAGATGCACGTATGGCCATATACCTCCAACACTGACGCAAATGCCGACAATACTAAAAATTGGTAATAATTTTGCATAAGGAAACAGTTAATCATCAATTGTAGTATGACCCATTCAAAAGTAGAAAGAAATGCTTGAAAATGTGAGGTTGATACTGCAAAATGCACTTAAAATAAAAGTTACTACTGGGCATTACCACAGCTAAATGATGTAGAAGCACTGGCAAGTCTGTCAATGACAGATGTCCACAAATAGAGTTAATCAATTAAAATTCTTTTTGTCTTCATGATGAGTTCTGAACAAGAAGTACTGGAATCTGATGTTAAGCATCATGTCTGCCAGGGAAAATATGTATTGCTCATGTAGAACACACTGTGATTTATTCATGAACTGTGTGTAGCTGTTTGAATGCAAAAATGTTAGTGAAAGGACACCTTCAAAAATGGCAGTAAATGTGTATTTTGATAAAGCGGCATCACACTCGACCCGAAACACATTTGTCGTTGTCTATGTTGTTTCAAGAAGTCGGCTTATCTTAATATATTTTGGCCAATGTAAAAGCAAAAAAAAATTATACCCATCTTATGATTGAAACTTTACATCTGAAAGAAACATGATAATGTCTTGAAAAAATTCACCACATTCTCAATAAAAGGCACATCTGTCAGACTACTGCTAAACCAATTAATTTGAATGGTTTTGAATTGAACAGGGAATAGCATGGCTGTTTTTTCTCCATTTTGGGCAGAATGCAGCCCTTAAAGATTTAAGTTTGTATGAAGCATCCTTGTTTTTTATTTTGACCCCTGGAGAAAAATGTATGGAAACCCAGAGAGTCGGCCAAAACTTCCTTTGCTTTGTTTAAACTGTCCAATATGATGCAGTGGGGGTGCTGTGGATTTTCACTGACAGGAAAACCACAGTACATGCAGCTTGGTGTTGTGGGCAAGACACACCATAACATCCAGCTAAACTCTTCCAAGTCAGTCCCGTTCCAGTACTCTGGGATGGACTCCAGCCCATCAATGTGAACTAATATAGAAAACACACACACACACACACACACACATGCACGCACGCACACACCAAAACAGCAGGCATCTTTTAACCCTGAGTGCGCTGAAATAAATTTTTTAAATAAAAAAAATATATATACAAGTTGTATTATACTGTGCTGTTGAAAACCCTGCAGGAACTCTTTTAAAAAAGTCACCACATGATAGGTTTTCAACAGCTTTGATTTTGATATCTTAAATCATTAGGCAACAATAACTGCATTTCGGGCTCTCAGGGTTAAGATCATCTTTGTAGAACTGCAAATATTCTATGAATGTGGATTTGGGTTTTTGTTGTTATCTACCTCATTAAATTAAGCCTACGCAGGATTTAAAGGCTGATAAAATGTGAGGAAAAGGTAAGCAGCTTTGCAAACGTTTTCAACTACTTTTAAAAGCATGAGACTAAATTTGAGATGGATATGCGCAGAAAAAAGTACACATATACGAAAAAATATACAGTATGACAATAGTTCAGGCAGTGCTGGGATATTGTCTTAAACTGATCAGGAATAAAAAGATTTTGGTCTGTCAGTCTCTGAGTTGAAATTACATTACTCCCATGAAATACACTAGGCTCCTGTTGACCACCAGCAGTGGTCAGTGATAATAATGCCTTTCCAACAACTGACACAATCTGCCTGCTTGAGTCCTGCACAGACTGAAGTGTAATAGACAGAGACACAAACCTGAAGCTGGGAACAATTTGGGTAGACGAGTGCATTTTCAGCTGCAGTACCGCTGTCTGACAGCAGGTGACACAGCAGTAACTCTCTTTAGGGCAGCATGATAAAATTATTACTTAGCAGAGTGTTTGCACTGGTCACCTCTCCCACATAAAACTAAAAAAAATCAGACAAGCATCTCCGTGCATGTGAATCATTTGAAGCTCAAAGTGACCAACATGAGAACAGCCAAAGATCACTGTGTCCAGAGCCTCTGGGCAGCATTTGATTGTCAGCCGCAAAATGGCATTGCAGGTGTTGGACCCTGTATTTAGATGCAGTCAAGCAAGGAAATTCATGAATACAGCTAAAGCTAGCTCGTTTTCTTAATTTGTATGAACGCAAAAGCCTCTTGCTCAACAATCTTAATAGGCTGCATGCACTTCACATATAATACTCCCCTCCAAGATCACCTCGTTCACAAGATGCTGGATGTTTGAAAATTCCAAAAATATCCAGGATTACAATTGGAGGTGGTGGAGCAGTCTCTTGCACTGCGCCAATATTATGGAAAAATCTCACAAGACATGTTAGGGCTTCAGATCACTGGCATAACTTTGAAGAGAAAACAGCGGCAGTGGCCCCTGGGCCCGACTTCACAGCATTTGCTCAGTGTACAAAAAATTACCACCAAGTAACTGTATTCCCCCCCAATGGTCACCAAGTTGCTTAATATATTTCCTATATAAAAACTATATTTCGTTCAGAATCATAGACACCGTATGTAATAAGTGTCACTAATGGTTGTGTTACTACCAATAGCTTCAATATTGAAATTCGTAACATTTATTTGTTTGGTTTACATTGTTTATTCACTATTATTTAAAATTGTCATACATATCTCAGTCAAAATTGGAGCAATCTAACAGAAATATCTGCTGGAATATTAGACCCTGGTCACCGGCAGGACGAATTGATCCTGACAAATGATGAGGCAGACATTACTTGCACGTAATGTATGCTTTTTAACCTAGTAAGCAATGTTATGATACCACACGTTGTTAGTGTAACTGCACATCATTTGGCCAATGTCAACTTTGATAGCGTAGCAATGCCGAATAAGGTAACGGTAAATGACACCAAAAAAAAAAAAGCAGGAGCACAAAGACTGCCACCCTGCCAAAATGAAATAAAGTAAATGTTGTTCTAGGATCACCTATTGGTGTGCGAGGAGCGGCCCACCCAAAAATTTGTCACAGCGCCAAGGGCAAATTTGTAATGTCCCAGCTTCAGACACATACTCCGTCTTCATGGGTTGGCGTTAACTTCTTTGGCAAGCCCCCATTTCTGTAACATATCAGAAGTTATGAAAATCTATGTGTAGCTGATGAGACTAAGCACACTAGTTTTACAGTCTCGGTCCAGGTATTGGTGACCGGAGTTAAGCAAATACCAGTGAAATGAGTGCCACTGAGCATGCATCAATACATTGTGTTTTATCATAGATCACCTTATGGGTGATCAGTGTATATACTAATACACACAACCTGAAATCAGAGAAAGTTGGGATGGTATACAAAATCAAAATTAAAACATTGATTTGAAAATGATCTTTAACAGCACTTTATTTGATGTTTCAGCACAAGAATTTTATTCATTTCTCAAAATAGCGCATTTCGATTTTGATTTGTAACAAGAAAGTAAGTTGGGACACTGAAGTATTTATTGTTTCGTAATGTCGCCATTCCTTTTCAAAACAAAATAAATGTTTTGGGACTAAAGACACCAAATGAGTAAGTGTTTCAGGTGTAATTTCATCTCATTTTTCACCTCAAACATCTTAATGTGAGGAACAGTGTCTGTTGTCGCATTTGGTTTTTCAAAATGAAATGCACAAAATGAAACGCACAACCTTTCATTTGGGACAAATCAGTAGTGCTGGCAGGCTAGTCCAGCATGTGCACGCAGTCATGCCTTTGTGATCGGCGCAGAATCCGGTTTTGCCTTATAAAAATATTCATGGGCGCCCCTGGAAAAGATGTTGTCTTCAAGGTAGTATACTGCACATTGCTCCAAAATCTCAGTGCACTTTTCAGCGTTAATGCTGCCTTCAAAAAACTGCCATGGGCACCAACACAACCACATACCATGACAGGGTACGGCTTTTGGACTTCTTGCTGGTAACGGTCTGGATTGGTCATTTACTTCTCTGGTCCATAATCATTTCTTCCTTAAACTCCAGAAATATTGATTTGTCCGACCACAATTCATGTTTCCACTGTGCGATTGTCTATCCTTATGCTTCCAAGCCCGGAAAAGTTAATGGAACCTCTGGACACGTAACACAAAGCTTTTAACTGCTATGTGGATGGAGCTACATATCAACCTACTTGACAAAGGATTAACAAAGTAATACTGAGCCCAGGTGGAATATCACTGATAAATAAATTACAGTTATTGTTATTGATGCAGTGCTGTCTGAGCGATCAGAAATCTGGAGTATTCATCTTAGGCCTGCACCCGTGCCCTTTACACACACATATTCCACCAGATTCCCGCAAAATTTTTATGTTATGCGACATAGATGCTGAAACATCTAACTCCCTTCATATTTCTCTTTGAGGACCATTGTTTTTAAACCTTTGGATGATTTTTTCTTGCATTCTTGAGCAAATTGGTGATCCTCTGCCCATCATCGCTTCAGGACGAGGCCTTTTCTGGATGCTGCTTTTGTTCAAAATCATGATTACAATCACCTGCTAACATCAGCTGTTTCAAATCAGATCATTTTTCAAATTTTTTCCCCTCATTACTAGTCTTAAATTGCCCATGTCCGAACTTTTTTTGGAATGTGTTGCAGGCCTGAATAGCAGAAATTGATTTAGATTTACAAGTAAAATGAAATTGACAGGAAAAAGCTCTGGTCCTTCAAGCCATGACTCACTTTATGGCAGGACTAACAATTCGGATCACGTCTCATGCAAGAACAGTAGTAAGGAATGAAAAACAAGAATCATTAGAAGATGACATATCCCCCTGGCATCTGCAATCTAATCTCACAAATCCTAAAATATCAAAATGCACTGGTCTAGGACCTAATTAAAATGTGCAGCATGTTTCGTTAAAAGCTATTGAACGGTATTCGAGTTCTGCTCCAGAAACGAAATGATAACAGATGGACAGACAAACTGATGACACCCGTATTATATGCCGGGGGGGATAAAAATAGTTGAAAATGAAAGATAGCCAAAGGCACCACTTCAGTGGTTAATCAGTATAATGGTAAAGTTTCAGGAAAAAATTTCAGTTTTTGAATTGTCCCTGAAACAAAATGTCCACGAACGGACAGACAAACCGACGACTGCACTGACAGCTATATCCCCTCGCGTTATACGCTAGGGGGACAAATATGGATAACTGTTTTTGTATCACGAGAGTCTGAGTTGGTCCATGTTCTTTTACAATACACTTAGGCATATTTCAGCGACATTGAGAGCAGTGGGATACTTGTCTGGACTGCTCTATACAGAACACTGAGCAAAAAAGGGCTCATTCCACTTTCACATATGTATACACAAATTCGAAAACAACACAATAATGTAATCGCAGTAATAGGTTGAACAAGCAAAAAGCAGGGCAAAGTTATTCATGAGGTAATACACAGGTTTAAAAAAAAAAGGGCATGACTTGCATTGACAGTAAATTAAGGTAGGAGAGCATGACATGCTGTACTGAAAAACTGGGACGAGCAGAGAGCGGCTGAAGTGTGGCAGACAGTGAGTAAAGGCGCTGAGAGCTGCAAAGATTCGTCAAACTCCTCCGGGGGGCGCGAGTCGAGAGCCTCTCTCCTCGCTCTGAAAGTAGCGATGTTACTTACACCGCGGAGACTGACAGAGGGCCAGGGAGGGGGCCGCAGGTGCACGGCCTTGACTAAACACGACATATAATATGCTATTTTATTAGTACACGTTTCTGGGGTCTGCAGCAGGAAAGGGAAATAAGATTGATTCCCACATCCTACCTTGAATATATTTCTTTAAGCAAATTTACCCGCGGTGACCTACGGTGACACACAAACAAGAAAGAAAGACTACTGTGGATGCTTCAGGGCACAAGATGTTTAATTAAAAATCGTAATTTTCCTTTTTTAGGGGAACAGGAAAAGTCTGGTAAATTCTGCAAGTAAAAACAATCTATCACCAACACTATAAGATCGCCACCAGCACACCTGTGGAACTTCAAATTGATGTGTGTTCCCTTTTTAAAATTAAAGGGGAAAACGTGCCCATTTATTTTCTGGGAAGCAGTTGTCAAGACTCGCAACAGCTATGGGGCTGAACGGGTTGTTTCCTTTGGCAAGCATTACTGTGAACATCTTACTTTTCGTAAAGAGTCGAAGAATCCATGCATTTGTGGCAAGACTTCACATATTTTGCTCACAGCAATAGCAGCTGCATATTTCAGAAAAAATAACGGCCAACCTTGTCCAGATTTTGGGTCGATGTATGGAACTACATTTTTTTCCACTTTCCACAAAAATTCCCTTGATGGGATATTTCTCCCTCCACTCGGGCAACAATGGATTCGTGACTTTAAAATCAGGATTAAACAAAGAACACGGTATATATTATCAATTCGCTGTACTGTCATAGGAGAACAGTACTCCCTTGACGAGACTGCACATAATGTTTACATCAAATCCTAACAAGGCTATTATAATTTCAATGGGGGGGATGCTTCTTGGAAAATCTACCCCGTTCTTCTCAGCTGGGCTTGGTTACAACAGCTTTAGTGCGTCCACATGACTGACAGAGCAGGGCCTCCTGGGTAGGACTGTTCATGCCAGACTTCGAGAGGCAGGCCAGGATTGCCCGCTGGTGAGAAGCACCATTGAGGAGGTCTAGGAGAACAGACGGATGGTGGCGTCGGCGCCGGAGGAGAGGACCCAGGGCTGCGTGGGGTGAAAAGTCACGTCCAGGACTCCCAGGTCGTTGGTGACGGCATGACCCTTCAGGACCTTCACAGGGACGATGAGAGGATTCTGGAGCAGATCACTGCGGTGGCAGAATGAGAGAGCAAAGTTCAAGTTCAAGCAGTTACTTTTTTTCAATTTGTAATTCTTATTTTGGAAAATAAATATACATTCAAATTACACAGGCAAACGTCATTACATACCAGAGAATAGTAAGCAAGCGTATGCAATGTGAGAAACACTCAAATAATTAAGGCGGAAATTACAAGATGGATTTAACTTATAAAACAAAGCCATTACAAACACAACAGAGGTGTTCCAGTAAAGAGCAACGAGATAATGTCACAAGTTAAAACATATGAAGTCACGACCGGTTGGAAGTCCAATTTAGGAAAAACTCCAGTTTTCTTTGTCAAGCTCCACCAACGCAGACTACTCTGAACGTTCCTCGTTATACAGCTCATCAAGGTAGGCAGCAGTACTCCATTACCAGCATGTCAAGAAAAGACCTCAACTACTGATCACCAGCCAGTAAATCTGCACATTTCTAATACAATGTGATCAGTCTCATGGGTAAAGAATGTTCATGATGTTGGGACCAAGACCCTTGAGGTGAGGTATAAGAGGCACAATAGAGGATCCCTGCTGATTGTGCAGTTTAGAAAGGCCCAGAGAGACAGGGCCACTTAATCCCTTAGTGCTGTAAGTGCTGCCCCTGATTAGACTATATGACTGAAAGTCCCCTTATCTTGCCAGCAATGCCAACACGTCAGAGACCAACAAGCACATTCTGTTCATTCTCACAGGAGCGAAATTTAAGCAGACCCGCTGTTACAAATTGCCATTGTGACAGGGGACATCGAAGAGAAATCATCGTATTTATGGGCCCTGAATACAGAACTTCATGCACTGCGTACTTCATGAAATACTTTATAGCGGCCGCAGACATCGAACAGGAAATAAAGAAATCGATTCAATAACTCAATGCAGGAAAAATGTACAACCAAGTTCACTGATTAAAAAAGTCAGAAAACACAACTGATTTGCATAAATCAACCTTAAAAGCACGTGCAAAAGAAACATATAATCATAATGCAATGCTGTAGGCCAACAAAATGTATGCAGGTGCTTTACTCTGTATAGAAGCCAAACAGTGCAAATTTGGATGCAACAGGTGGGGGAGAGATCACTCCTGCTTTGGTTTAAGTGCAAAGAGCCCTTAATGTGGCTGGCAAGTGTACTGCTTCTGTTTGCACAAATGGCCTTCAACAACTGAAGCGTAATTAGCAGTTCTCAAAGAGAACGCCTGACGGACAAATAAAAGCAGTGGAGTGGACTCATTGAGGCTGAGACCGGTGAAAGTGACGGAGGAACTCACTTGTAGACCATGCCGTGGCAGACGATCACGCTGCCGTCGTCTGAGGCGGAGGCGAAGAGCGGGTACCGCCTGTGAAACGCCACTCCTCTCAGGGCCTTCTTGTGGTGCCTGGCCGGTCCAGAGGGATGACAAAATGAGTCACGGGTAACAAAAGACAGGCAAGTGCAATTTACCAGTCCTTCGCCCGGACAAAGCCATTAAAATCTGCTTCATATTTGGACAGCTTACTCACCGGAGAACTTTGTAGGGCTTTGTGGAGAGGTCCAAGTCAAACCAGGCCAGCCGGCTGTCGTAGCTGCCGCAGATCACGTTGTCGCCTGTGGAAATAGCCGAGTCGAGCTGGTTAGAGCGCAGCTAAGGTATGCACAGATGTGTGTCAGAGACAATCTGGCCCTGCTTGTCAACATAAAGTTCTTTGCTGACAACGGAACACTGAAAAGTGGTTAAACCCTTTCGCAGATGAGCAGTAACCGCAGAGGCAGGCGTCCAAATGATGCAGTGATTGCATCTGTACCTGGAATGCATAACTACATTAAATATTCATGAGCTGGTACGCTAGAACAATTCAAATGAGAGTTCTTCAGTCTGACATTTTGCATGAATCATATATCTCTGCTACCTACCTGTCTGTCATATCTGGCTACAGAAGCAACCACAAAATATTTCATAAAATATATTGATAATGAATAATTTGTCTGACCTCATCAAAACAACATAAAGCTATACATAAATATATTTGAAAACATTGGTTAACTGCTGTTTTACGAATAAAAAAAATATAAACATAAATTCCTGTGCTGTTGCTCATCTATTAAAATCTTCAATTTCATATGAATATAAATATAAAACACTTCCTGCATGTAGAGAGGTCCCTTTCAAAATTCAGCGTTCTTATTTTCTACCATTTTTGACCCCTCCAGAAAAAACAAAACAAAACAAAAAAAAAACAAAAAACAAATCAGAGCTTAAAACTCTCTCTCAGTACTTCTTGTCCCCAAACATCTTTCTCACGGCTCTGCTCAGAGTTTTATCTGTGTGATCAGAAAGGAGACATAATTCACTTTCATATGGTCAATTGCTTTAATTAGAATCTCGTTCATGAGAGATTTGTGATCTCATTCGTATAATGCGATTTGTAACGGAGTTGCAATCCAACGTATTAAGAGATCTTGCTGTGTGCGTTTTGTTCCAGTGTATTACAATGTGCATATTTTAGGCAAAATGTCCTCATCTCATTGTCATTTCATAATTTAGCCAACTATTCTGCCGTTAAAGTACTTGTTTTTTTATTGTGAATTGAAACATATTTCAGAAGCAATCATGAAGTCTGGATAAGATGCATATCACTGAGACAAATGGTGAGCTTTACTGCTAGTTAAGATTTCAGATCTTTTCATTGAGACCTATTTTCTACACTTTTGTCTTCGCTACGATTATAAAAGACAACATGTAGGTTATTCTGGAATCGCATCATGTCTATGCAAATGCACAAATTGTGGGTCGCAGGTATATCAGCATTGGAGCCTTACTCACTCGCATGTTGTGCAAGAGGAATGTTTATTCATGGACTGATTGGATACAGTGAAATTTATAAAACGTCATCCAATTCCAAAGCATTTAATGATGGTACACTTTGCAGGATAGCAATGAACAACTGTGAATGATTGAGCCTGTGAGGGTGGGTTTGCATCATTTTTCTATTTTGGGTGTCACTAATCATGGGAACAGATGATTTAAAACTTTTTTAATTAATATAGAACTTTTAGTAACCTTTCCGTTCATCTTGGAGACTGAATGGATCAGTAATTTAAAAGATCCCACATTTTAATGGTCAAAAAGATTACATTAATCAATATAACTTACATTTGATACAAAGGTTTGTATCATGTGCCAAAATAGTTGCTTGGTTGTAAAACATTATTATTTATAATTCAAACCAGAGTGAAAATCTCTCCATTTTTAGCCATTCCAGGAGGTTAGAAGACCGCCAGTGTTTGGCTTCACAGAGGGTTATGGGTCTGCGCATCTCCCTCAGAAGTAGCACACTTTTGGTCAACGAGTTTGAGACCCAGGTAATGGGTTTTACCTCTGAGCCATTTTTTGTTTCAGTATTTCACTGCAAAACAACTTCTGTGATGAAAATTCATTAATTGTGTGTGCATTTGCAGCACTTTTCGTCAGAAAATGATAAAAATACACCAAAATATGCTTTAATACAAAATGTTATGAGTATCTTGCTTGATGGTAATCATTTCTCTAGACTCTGTGACACTCCTGAGATATAAAGTCCAAAATATGGGACATGTACACATATGTAAGAATTGGCTTGATATATCATCTACATAAAGGGGTTGAAAAGGGGCTGTTAAAATCTGAAGTAAGACG
The DNA here is from genome assembly GCA_029721435.1 of Gymnothorax reevesii. Lineage (NCBI taxonomy): Eukaryota > Metazoa > Chordata > Actinopteri > Anguilliformes > Muraenidae > Gymnothorax > Gymnothorax reevesii. Next base: position 112,516,227 of record CM056577.1, read on the forward strand.
GGAAGCTTTTTTAATTCTCATTTTTGTGATTCAGGACATTGATCACATGGCTGCAGCACACTGGCTAGATGCATCTGCAAGTATTTTCCAAACTGCTATATTTCTCACTGAGTCCTTGCTTCATCTTTCTCAGTGTATTCTTGGACGAACCACTTCACTCCCACAGTGCTCCACTCCACCCAGGGGTATGATTGGGTACCGGCAAATTGCTGGGGAAACCTAACTAAATGCCTAATTAACACCAGCCTATTGAGCCACAATTGGCTTGGAACCTCACTGATGAAAGCTGGTAACCTTTACATGCCATGAGGAAATAACAGCAGAACTGTAGGATTTAGAAAACCTGAGCTTTTCGCCCTTCCTCAATCATTTCTTCCAAAAACAACAGCACTTATATCTGGCCTGAAATTGAACACATTCATCAGACCATGTATGAAACTGTATGTGACAACTTTGTAAATGGTGGAGTTCAAAGACTAGGATCAACTGACAAAATCAGATTGTCAATTTGCAATATAAAGAATATAGAGCCTGAGCAAATTTGAGCAGCTCCAGTGTTTGAGCATCAGTCTGGCTTCAATCAAGCCCAGGGTTTGCAGTCATCTCACCTTTTTACTATAAATAAGCCAATCTTGGGAACATAATGAGGTGCTCATTCCTATCGGGTAACACTTGTTGACCACAAATAAATAACACTAAAGCGTAACACCACAATCTCCAAAAGGCCAAGTCAAGCGTGCCCACTCGGCAGAGGAAACCCCGTTGAAACACGAAACTATTGAAAACAGAAAAGCCTGGAATAATCCAGAAACAGAACTGTACAGAGCTGGGAAAAAGTATGTGCCCCCTTTCTGTTTTCTTCCATTTTTGCCTACTTGTCACATTAAATGTTTCCGATCTTCCAACTAATTTTAATACAAGACAAAAACCATGCGGGTAAACAGAAAATACAGCATTTAAATGATCATTTCATTTACTAAAGGTAAAGAGTTATTCAATTCCCTCCCCCCCCCAAACCTAATCACTGGCTGTCAGCCTTCGCAGGAAGAACTGCAATCAAGGTTTTGCAATCATTAGCAATATGTCTTTTCCATTGCTGTGGAGGACTTTTTGGTTCATTCTTCTTTGCATGATTGTTTTAATTGGATGGTTTTCGAGCATAAACTGCTTGTTTGAGCTCTTTACGCAGTATCTCAACTCGGATTCAAGCCAGGACATTGATTAGGCCACGACAAAAACTAAATTTTGTTTCTTTAGAGCCATTCAGAGGTTGACTTGTTTGCGTGCTTCGGATCATCGCACTGAAGCATAGCCCACATGTACTTGAGCTTCAGGTCATAAACTGAGGTCAGACATTTTGCTTCGGAATTTTCAAGCACAAAGCAGAGGTTCAAGGTTCCATAAATTCTGGAAAGTCACCCAGGTCCAGAGGCAGTAAAGCAGTCTAAGAACATCGCACTACCACCTCCATATTTGACTGCAGTGATGATGTTCTTATTGTGGAGTTCTGCCTGAGCCGAACACCAGATGTCACAGGACCCAGGTCTTCCCATTAAGTTCCAATTTTGACTCATCAGTCCACAGAATATTGTCCCAAAAGTCTTGAGCTTCATCAAGATTTTTTTTGGCAAATATGAGATGAGCCTTTGCATTCTTTTTCGATCAGCAGTAGTTTTTGCCTCACAGCTCTCTCATTGATGCTATTTTTTCCAAGTCTCTTTCATATTGTGGAATCGTAAACATTGACCTTAACTGAGGCAATTGCAGCCTGCAGTTCTTTTGATGTTAGTCTGGGTTCTTTCGTGACCTTCTGAATGAGTTGTCAGTGTGCTCTTGAAGGACTTTGTTAGGCCAGTCACACTTGGACAGGTTTACCACTATGCCATGTTTTCTCCATTTGTAGATAGTTGCTATCAACATGCTTCACTGGAGTCCAAGAGCCTTAAAAATGGCTTTAGAACCCTTTCCAAACGGGAAAAATGTCAACAACTGTTGACATGGGAAGCTCAATGTCTTTAGATTGAGGGATCATGTGCTGACTTTGGCCTATTTTACATTGCCAGACTTGTTCTATATGAGCGATGTCTAGAATAAACAAGGCTGACAGTAATCGTAAGTGTGTCTACTGAAACTGAACCCAATTATTAATTCAAGTTGTTTAAGCGGTTGATTTATTAACTCAGGGGGGATTACTTTTTCCATATAGAGCCAGGTAGGTTTGGCTGGTTTGTTCCTTCACTAGATGAAATCGTCTGCACTTCGTGTTACTCGGTTTCTCTTTCTCTAGTATTAAAATTATCCTGATGATCAGAAAAAATTAAAAGTGAAAAATATGCAAAAATAGAAGAAATCAGGCAGAAGGCAAACACTTTCACAGTGCTGTATTTTTATAGAGCATTACACCAGACTATTGACTGTGAAATAAAATAAATAAATTAAAAAAAAAAGGGCCTCGCTGAAGCGGGTAATACCCCTCAGCCCTGAAGGTCACCGCTGCAAGGTCAAAGGTCAAACTGGGACGAAACCTCGAAAAGGCACACCTACCCCCCATGGGGAGTCCACATAGGCAATATGAACTTCCTAACCCAAGTGATTACAGACAAATAGCCCAGACAAAATTGGCAGCCGCCCGCCCGCCCGCCCGGACGCCCGCCCGCCCGCCGAAGGGACGACAATACCCCTCTTGCCTTTGTCGGGCTGAGGGTAAACAACTCACCTCCGGGATGGATGGCCATGCTAGAAATCCATTTACAGTTGGCCATGAGTTTCTTCGTGAGCTCCTGCTTGATGAGGTTGTAGATGCGGACGTAGCGCTGCGTGGCCACGAAGAAGTAGGGCCGAATGGGGTGGAAAGACACGCACTGCACCAGGCCTTTGTTCTTGCTGAAGGGGTTCTGTGAGCGCCGCTTGCTGATCTGGTGAATCAGCACCTGCAGGTTGCTGTTGTCCGGCAGAACGCTGGCTAAATAGTCCCCTTTGCCGTGCCAGGTCACCTGCCGGACGCTCTGGAGAAGGGCAGAAAACAGTTCAACTGAACTGCTAAATCCCAAGGAAAATTAAATTAAACAAGTGTCTGTACTAACATGGCAATATCTCCCGCCGCCTCAATTTTGTGTCCGTACGGACGTACAGACGTAGCCCAATATTATATCCCCCGCTTCGCGCTAATCGCGCAGCGGGGGATAAAAAAAAGGAACTGTCAGGGACTCCAAAGTAATACATTCTAGTGAAAAATAAACTCTCACAGACTACATGCGGTCCCCTGTCGGACTCAAATGTAGCCCTCCGTGTCAGAAAAAGCCTACCACAAGCCATTTTACTGTACAAGACTTGCCTAATAACTATTAATATGTGCAGTTTGGGAATAATTACTATTCTTAATTCTACAGAAGAGGAGTCTGCCCACACAAATAGCCTGCTCCATGGAAAGGCAGTTCCTCTGAGTATTCACAACACTAATATGACATAAGTCACATCCCTTGGTCTTTGCATTCAGCTCAGCCAGTCATCATTTGTTACACTCACAGGCCTCCCAAGTCATGCTAATAAAGATTTACTGCTTTACAGAGAGAGTGAAACTTGGCTGCATTCCATCTAAACTACAATAGAAGATATTATGAACTGAAGATTAACACAAATAAGTTATTTCAATAAAATAAACATATAGATTTAATGTACGCTGCAACTAAAATGGAAAACGCTAATAGGAGATGCATCATTTATTGTATCCATTTTTCATTTTCAATTGTCATGGGTCTTTGTCATGCACGTGCAGCTTGTTTAAACAGTGACGGGTCCAATTCGCTCCACAGAGGGAAAAATCCAGCATGATGGCCGCTTAATATCATGATTACTTCCAGGTTGTGAATGGACACATAGCGCTAGATGGGTCAGAAGCCACATTTTCCAGTGTTTTTCTCCCTTTTTTAATTGGAAAGCTACAGTAACCATATTTATTTCCATATGAAAATGCTACAGCCGACAATTTTCCAAGCTCTGAAAAACAACAGCCAAGCTACCGCTCGCTCGTAGGTTATAAAATGGGTTGAGATGGAAAGAAATCTTGATGCAGTCATGCATTGAGAGGTAATAGTAGTTAAGAGTTCAGGGTAAGTGCCAGTCATAAAAATTGGTAGGAAAACATCTCAATGCCTGGTGGACTTGCCAGTCTTGGATGAGAGGGAGAAGGCACAGTTGTGCTCAAAAGTTTGCATACCCTGGCTAACTTTGTAAAATAGGTGACACTTTTTAAAGAAAACATTAAATTCCAGGAAACTCACATTTCATTTATTTCTTAACTGTAAGTCATCTAGAATGGCACAATCATCAAATAAAACATGGCACTAAGCGAAAAAAACAAAATGAACCCTGATCAAAAGTGTGCAGACCCTTACTTCTTAATACTGTGTATAACCCCGTTCAGCATGAATAACAGCGTGCAATCTTTTGCGGTAGTTGTCAGAGGCCCCGTATTCTCTCTACTTTATTACACATAACTTAATTTTTGGATTTTTCTGTTTTGATTTCTTTGTGTGTCTTTATTACTTGGGTTGTTACCGACATCTAGTGAAAATTTCATGTCAATAGCCCCATTAGTAATATATTTACTGTCAAAAATGTTGACGCTGTATGTGATGATAAATGACTTCATGTGATCACTATCCATAAATAAAAGATAAGTTTATTGCATGATGAGTCATACTTAAAAAATAAATGGTAACATTTCACAAATTCAGCAAGGGTAGGCAAACTTTTGTGCACAGCTGTATGTTGATATCATCTGTGAATCGGTGTGTGACTGGCTCTTATAGGTCACATGATGGACACGGGCCAATCAGCAGAAAGTGTGAAGTGCATTTGCGTTCAGCACCTTAGGGTGGTTGATGATGAGGCGGACTCCCTTCTCGTGGTCTTTCCCTTCGGCGGTGGCCCACTGCACGGCCTGTGGCGTCTCCTCTTCTGGCTCCACGTAAGAGGAGATCAGCTGATCCGTGGCGCTGCAGATGAGCTTATCACCCAAGCCCGGGTTCAACACCAAAACAGTCCGTTCACTGTAACCAAACACAAACAAACCCATTAAGGCCCCTTTCAAGGTATCGACCATCCTAAAGCTCAGGGTCACCCGAACCTCATCCCGGAGATATGTCATCCTGAATGTTCCAACTCCAATCCAAACAAACCACACATTGTTCAACATATAAGGGTCTTTACATCCTGCAAGCAGTTAATTTAAGCCTCAAGACCCGCACACTGATGGATCTTACAATGAGACCGCCACCAGGCAGATGGCTGGGTTAGGGTTCCATGCGATGCTCTTCACGGCTCCGCCCACCTCGATGGTCTTCATGCAGCGGGCCGTGCTGACCTCCCAGAGACGCACGGTGCAGTCGTCAGAGCCTGAAGTCAAACAGCAGGAGACGAGAACACAAACTCAATGGCTGGTGCATTATCTCACACTGACAACACACCTCTCCGTACAGGCCACTGAAACCTCAGCTTTACCCCCCAGGAATGACTCTCTTCAGCTTAATTAACCCCTTTGCGCAGATATAGCTGCCGGCGTCTGCGAATTCTGAAATTAAATTCCTAAACAATTTTGCAATTGAATTTCCAAATATCTCCCTTCACTGGAATCATTTACAGTCTCTGTGACACAAATACCGACTTATAAAGCCTAAAAAGACTCATGTATGACAGAAAAAATTTGCATTACTTGTATTCTGTGCAAAGGGGTTAAGCTACATGACAACTAATTCCACAGCTGGGGGTGGACTGAGATTCAATGCGCAATGATCCAGCAGGACTGGCATAATACAAATTCAATCTCTTCCGATGAGAGTGCACAGACCTCAGGCTTAGACATTAGGCTTGCGTCACTGTGCTCTCAGCTGCATCCACCCATCAGGCTGCCTAGCTATTGACAACTGACAATTATTTCGGTAGAAATGATGGAGGGATCCGGGTTTGTAAAATGGGTACTTCCTAAACAGTGAGAGAATAAGGCTTGGCTGTATTTAAATATGAATTACATGATTTACTTTTAGCAATGGACCCGATATTTCGTAAATTTCAGAGTATAGACTCAACTCCTAAATCATGGCAATCCATGTTTCCCACAAGAGAAGACATTTTGTGCATGTTAAGCTTGAACAGAGTGATTCCTGTTCATGGTAACTGTGTATATTAATTTACCTTCATTAGAGTTTTTATTATAATTTGCACTATATAGGCAAATAGACATATAGACCGTTCTTTCAGCTGCTCTTTCAAAAGCGTGTTTATTATTTGAAAACCAAACTTCAGACTGTAATTACTATTAATATTCTATTTCAAATTATGTCATCTTCATTTTAGCTTGATCTTGCATTTTTTTTTATCAATTTGTTTTGATAATGTGCACTTAAACACTTGCATAACACAGTATACTTTAGCTTATAATAACTGACCCCATATAAGATTTAAAACTCCAGGGAATGACAGTCTGTTTTACTGATGTCTAAACAGAGGGTAACAAGTTGACCCCAGTAAATTGTACAGTGGGAAAGGGACATTCTAAAACACTTTTCATGGAGAATGCTTCACGTTCTTAATGTTCCAAAACAGCAATCAATGATAACCAAACTTCTCTCCTCTGGCACCTGTCCATCAGTTTAAAAAAAAAAATCAAAATCGAAATTCAGAAATCCCAAAGGAGTCCACTGCACACCCCCCCTGCTCTCATTTAAACATTTAATTTTCCACCGTTTACAAATTTAGCATGATTCTGCCCATCATATGTATGCATCTGGCTTTGAGTAGCAGCAGGGCCTGATGGAGGCATACAGAGGGGCAGAGAAGGAAATGGATATGAATGCAGTTCAGTAACATGCCAGTGAAATAGTCCAAAGACCATATGAACCATGCCAAATGCATTCTTATTGGGAGGCAGGAAGTGATTTAATGGACGACTATTTTGGGAAGAACAAATGTGACATTTATAACTCAAAGACCTGAGAGATATTTTCTTCCAGTTAGTTTGCACGTTTGTCAGAACTGAGGCGCATCATGACAGAGTGAATGGACACCCTGGGCTGAATAGGCCAGAACATGCCAGAAGCCCAAAAGCACGGACAAGTGTGACTATGCTTCCATTGTCTTGTATTCATATAAAGCAACACAATTTCTACATAAACAGCACATCTAAAACACAAGCCTGAGGAGGCAAAACAGAAATGCTCCAAGCACAAAATGGCAACCAACAGTTATGACAGTTACCAGTGAGATTAATGTGCATGTCCCATCATGTTGTAAAGTTAGTTAGTCCATGAAGTATTCCAAGAGACCATTTCAACACAATTTAAGAAATCTCAGGGCATGGATTATTCACCGGTGAAACATGTTGTCAGCCCTGTGATGTACCATATTGCTTTTTTGAGCTAAAAATGGAAAAATAATTTTATGACATATGCAGAATAATATAAAGTCCCACAGGGGTCAGGGCTTGGATCACTTCTCTTTTCAAAAAATCGCATGGGTCCCATGTCTTGAAGAGTTCTTAATTCAGAAACTGCTCATATATTTTTCCAAAAAAAGCTCTCGTATAGTTTAAATAATCAGGAGTAAGTATTTTTCTGTCTTGTTAGACTCAATACAAACGCAAAATTGGGTGAGGCTGGTGTCTTCCATGATTTTGCTGAAATGCCATTCTGTTTCCAAGCCAGAGTTTCATGGGTCTAAGTTGAGTTACACTCTGAAGTGTACCAGAAACTATTCATAGAACTTGCCTTTCAGAGTAAAATAAATTTCTCTGACCACCATCTACTGCGTCTCATCAGTGTTACTGTGCATATTCAGATGATATTTGGCAATCAGCTTCTTCATACTCTGCAGTGCATCAAGGTATGGAAGGATTTTTATTGGCTGTGGGGTACACACACACCATCTTATAAACCTCATGAGCTTTACAATGGTCTACCCTAGGATCAAGCGCTGTTGTTGAAGACTTGTTTCCCCAGTATTCATGCGCTCAAAGCCTACACTTAAATTGAGAACAACATGTATACAAGGTGATGAGAGGTTCACTGCTAAATGGACGGAAAATATGTGTGACAGAATGTTAGACTTTCTAGCAAACACAAAATATTACTGAAAAGAATACTGTAAGAAGGGGGGGGGTGCATGCGCCTTCTGGAAAAGGGCGCACATAGACCATTTCAGCCTACCACGTAGTACATTTGATTTACAGCCAAATAAAATATTCAGGGCATTCCTCTGTCCAAAATCCCACCAAGATTCTTACTACTTTTTAATAGTGCCTTAAAATTTTTTACCTCAAATGATCAGCATTTTAACCTGACGATCATTAACACAAGCATTTAACTGGACCATGACAGTAATTTCAGCACCACTGAAAAAGGTTGTAGATCACTTGGAAACACTTATTGGAAACATTATGAAGTAAATGGGCTGGCACTTTACCTTGTCCTCCGTGTTACCCACAATTTTTCGGGGTCCAAGCATATAAGTACTGGAATCCTCTTGTTTTTATTCTGAGTTTTATTGTTACTGTAATTATTTTTCTTTTCTAAAAGTTTTGCCGCACCAAAAACTAAAAAAGCTAGATGCACCAAATTTGGTATCAGTTCCCATCTTCACTCATGACAGAGGTATAAAAAAAGAAATGCCCTAATTGGCCATATGGTGGCGCTACAGAGCGGCCTCATGTGTTCTGGACAATATCTTCCAAACTACAGGTTATAGAAACAAAATTCTTTTTTTGCTGTATTTTATGAGTCTAGTTGATTTGATGCATATCAGTCACACAAATTTCTGTAAATACACATTTTCCACAATTGTAGAGGTGTCCAAGATGTGCCCAAGGCCAGATATTTTGCATTATCGAGAGCAAAAACAGTTTTTGCACAGTAGGTCTAAAACCTTTAGGGCAAGTATCAAAATTATTTTTTTCACTTTTTACAAAATCTGGTGGCAATTGGCCAATAGGTAGCGCTGTAAGAAAAAATGTAAAATTGCTGGCATCTTTTTAATCATTCGAACCAAATACTTGTAATTTTGCATAATCTATTACCAAATAAGCTCACTCCAATCAGTGAAAGATGAATTTAAGAACTTGGCCACAATTAGTCAATCGAGTAAGAGCTGTTACTCGACAGGCATAGCAATGACCAATAAACACCCTTGCAGGGCAGAGAATACTATGTATTATCCTCTGCCATGAACCAGAAATTATTTTTAAAATTCAGACAATGTGAGTTCAAAAAAATACAGCTTCAAAATTGATAACTGCCTCATGTTGCATTAATTACCACGTTCCGTTATATTTCATTGTTAGATTTTTGCTTGCAGTAGCTTTTAAACACAAGGTTCTAAGTGTTCAACCCTTTCCCTCCTGAGTTTTCCAAAGAAATTTCAGGTCAAATTTGCCTAGCTGTGATCAAGTGTGCCAAATGCTTTTGGATTAAGTTTAAAACAAATGTAAGCATAGACTGTAAATTTGAGACCCTGGAAAGTTAAGCTTTCAAAATATAGGTTACTTGGTCACTTTTCTGTCAGTGAACCTCAGCCACAAATAGGTCACATGTAATAATGTGTCTGTAACCATGGTACCAATGTCCTGTCATTTATAAACAAGAATAAAGCTTCACTTTTTGGACCCACTGAGGGGGACTCCTGAAGGGGGAGGTAAATTTCAAATACCTTCTCACTGTCACAGAAGCATGGAATCTTGGTGAGTCAATTGCAAAATGTATTGAACACTAACAGAACACAGTTCAAAAGCCAGTATACGCGATAGTATGGGGGTGCAATAATGTGTATGGCATAGAATGTGCACATATGAGAAGACAGCACAAATGCTGTGAGATATGTTCAGGTTTTTGGAGCAAAATATACTGCCATCCAGATGTCTTTTCAGGGAAGGCCCTGCTTAATTCAGCAAGACAATGCCAAACGCCACATTCTGCATGTATTACAAGAACATGGCTCTTGAGCAAAGGAGTCTGGGTGCTAAACTGTGCAAGCTGCAGTTCAGACCCGTCACCCATTGAAAATATTTGGCACATTATGAAACAGAAAATATGACAAAATAAGCAGAAAAGTGTTGAGTTACTGAAATCCTACATCAAGCAACAATGGGAAAACATTTTGCTTTCAAAACTACAGCAGTTGGTTCACTCAGTTCCCAAACACTGACCGAGCAGCGTCAGGTGAAGAGGAGACGACACAGTGGTGAACATGCCCCTGCTCCAACTTCACTTTAAATGAGTTGCTCGCATGAAATTCAAAGTGCAGATAATTTTCCAAAAAAAAAAATTTTTTTCCCAGTTTATATTTTACACAGAAAGCAAACTTTTTTGGAAATGGGGTTCTAGTTGGCTAAGTATCACGGTCAATTTCATATTCAGATTTGTCAAGAATGTTAAAAGGCTGAAACCAACCTAATCATAAATCACTTTTCCATGGAAATTCATGTCATTTTTAATTAAATTCCCTCTGAAATGAAGTGAAAAATGAAAAAAAAGAGGTTTTTTTTAAATATTTTTATATATATTGGCCAATGAGGGCTCCTGATTTTGACACGACAGCTTATCAGATGTGCAGAAGCCCTAGTAAAAGGTTATATTTTATTTCTGTACCTGCACGCCTCATAAAAGAAAGAAAAACAACATGGAAACGTTGGCGTTCTGGTACCGGCAGAGCTGGAGGGTGGAGTGTGACAACTCCAAAACCATAATCACTTTTTAAGTATTAAGCGCTTCGGGGACAGATATAGAAAGAGGAACGGTTCCTAAGCCTACGTCCTGTTGGCGGTTGGAGAATCCCGCCTGGCGCACATAGCTGCGGTCGCCTGTGGAAATGGGGTGGTGCAACGGGGTGAACGGACTCGTCGGTTTGGAGAAGGCCGGCCTCGCGCGGGGCAGAAGTTGCCTCGCGTTCGGTGCATGTCTGGGGAGGTCCAGGCTCGAGGCATCTCCCTCTCGTTCCTAAAAATCTGCCAGCATGACAGCTTGTGGACATTAATTCAAGGCCCAGCCTCTGGAAAGTATGATTTTTTTTTTTTTTTTTTAATGCAGGAGGAAAAAATGACAATTTATGGTCTTTCATCAACTGTGCAGTGGTTTTGAGTTGTACTGATTTTTTTCCACTGTTTATTTTCTTGCCTTGAGCCTTTTCTACAGCCTATCAGGACCTGCAAGCCCTAGGCTTGTGTCCAGTGAAATCAAACAAGATGTCAACAAGCAACGCTACCGACAGTAAGTTAAAGAGAGACTGGGGACGGACAGAAACACTCAACGGAACACTAAATAGGCGCAGCTCCCTGAAATGCCAAAACAAGCAGATTGTTATAATCTGCAATGCTAGCTGTACTGTGGAGGGACTCAGGACGCTCTGTAAGTGCACTGCTCAGTTTACCATTAGTAACGGAAGAGGCAGAGTCTGCAAATCAAACTGCAAACCAGACTTTCAAAAATCTTGAGCAGATACAGCAAACCTTCAAAGTCATCATTTTCTAAGTGTAGCAACAGAATTTAGGAAGCTGTTTCTATGCCATGTTCAGCCCACGGTCACTAAGGCAAATATAATCTGGGGACAAAGAAGATGGACTGAACTTATATTCTACATTCAGATATTCTATAATGCTGCCAACAAATCAAACATTTTGGAAACAATAAACACTTAACGGACGATATATTCATGCAAGGGCTCTCTTTTCTTTTCCTTGTTAAGCAAAATGTACATTCCTTTTAGAATGTGCATTGTGTCCATGGGCTGCCCACTGGTGACCCCTTCATATTCTGTTACACCGGCCAGTTAATTGGTAGCTGCGTTCCTAAGCTACACTTGTGTTTTTCCGCATGTGTCTAAATTTGGCAGGGTTGCACAGACTGATTTGGGATGTCCCCAGAGTCTGGTTCAGGACTTTGGTAACCCTAGAGCATAAATTCGGGCAGTTTTTTTTTTTTGTCCCCCCCCCCCACCTGACCTGACTGGTAGCTCTACTATATCGGCAATTTAAGTTGAAATGGTTGAACCCTCGTCCTCGAGTCAGGTCAAAAGAACAGCACCCTAGACTGATAATGCTAATGGAGAGCATTAGAAAGTATATGGTTCAGTCCTTAGTTGGGTGGAGAACAAGCAAAAAAAAATCCTGCTTGCATTCAGAGGCCAACTGCTGTTGCAGAATCACATTGTTACTCTGTGCAGCGACTGCTCCGTGCATCGCCAGTTAACGCACGAACTGCAGAGAGGGAGCACCACAGAACATTCCATTTTATCCACACAATTAGTCAGGAATGCAAGCTGGAACTCAAATCTCACTTTGCTTATTACTCCCGGCTTATGGGTGCGTGCTTGTGTGTGTGTGTGCGCGCGCGCGTGTTCATATGTGTGTGTGTTTTCACAGAAGAGAGTCTATGTGTGTTCATTATGGCTTTGTAGCTTGTCCATACAGTCTTGCAGCTAAAATATCACAGTTGATAGACGATGATCAGAGTATGACCAAAATGAAATAGGCTGAATTGGACAGAAGCACGTGTGGAATTCCATCTTTTGAGACAACAGGCACCCTGACAAATCATTTTAGGTATTGCTGATATTTCCCATTACAAACATTATAATAAATTTTTTAAAAGGTTTTACAGGCTCTGGCTTAGTATCAATTAGGTCTGAGCAACATTACAGTGAGTTACAGCTGCAAAAGCTGGCATTATTGGTCCTCACACATGAAACAACAAGCAGCAGTTATAAGAGCTACTAATTTAGCCTAATGCAAATTAACAAAAGAAGGTTAACACACTTTATAGAACCGGAGGCTGAAAGGCTAACACCACATTAATTATTTTAAAGCAGAAAATGAAATATTGGTTTGGTGGGGGGGGGAGAGTGGAAATAAAGAGAGGAAATTGTGACAAATGACTGATTATGAGCGACTGGATAGTGCTCAATAGACTGCACCGCCGAGACATCCCAAATGAAAAACATTTTCTAAACAAGTGGTGCCAGGCACAACAAACCCCGCCCCTCACACATACTGTCACCTACTTGTATGAAATTGAAAGGGATCTATTCCGCGTCAGTGGCAATCCCTAAACCGAATTTGGGGTGAATCAGGTCATTAGTTTCGCCGCTAGAGTGTTAGCAAACAAACACACAAACAAACCAAACTGAAAACAATACCCCTTCCCTCATCCTTCGTGTAGGGCGGGGTTGTAAAAATGAAGAGCAGCAGTTGAGGGGTGTGCTTAATGGGAACCCTAGTTTTGTACAGGGCTCGAATTTCACGACGGCATCTTACCCGTTTGCCGTGCTGCCCACCTATAAAATCCCCAGCTCACGGCAGTAGAATGCCGTGCCCTTTCCCCGCATTGCCGTAAGTGCCCCTCGGCCAAAACACCTACCCAAAATAAATGAATAACACAGCATTTCCCGTTTTTACCAGTGACGGTTCGTCAAAGGGAAGCCAAAACTTTCGCAGGAAGCCTCGAGAATCCATTTTCTACAATCTTCATACAGAAGTAAAGAATGCGATGTTACACAGCATATTCCTCAATGAGCCCCACTAATCAATTTGTAAATCTATGCAGTTTCATCAGCTACTTGAGTGCAGAATTTATAAAGATGTAGGCCAATGGTAATTTATGTCTGAAAGAAAACCCCTCATAATTTTGTGGCGCAATGTATAACAATGCTATGGAAAATAAATTTGACTCAATTGACTGTCCTTCTACCCATTCATATGAGCAACTGCTGAACAAGGAAAGTAAACTGCGAAAGGTTTAAGTCATTACACTTTGAAGGGTGAGGTTTTGGCTTCCCTTTATTACAGCTGACGAATCGCCGCTGGTTTTTACAACTGCCTTTTTCGCCCATTTCTTGCGATCGTGGGCGCAGAATTACTCTTGAATAATTTGTCGATCTCCTCTATTTTTAACTCCGATCGTGATGCCGACAGGTGAAAGGAACAAAAAAGGAAAAAAAAATGCCTAATTACAGTCGGCAGCTGCAAAGTGTGGCAAATTGACGAAGCTATGGAGGTACAGAAATTCTCTTCGGTTGCGTGTTGATAAAGCTTGAGAAGTGGTCTTCATAGCCAGTATCTAGCACTGTTGTCAGTGTGAATGTTGGAATGACAGGAGAAAGTCCGAATTTCGCGGGTGGCAGAAGATGGACAAAATGGCTAAATATGATTATTTTTTCAATGACCTGGCGTTTGATTGGAATGTCCCTTGCTTGTACTTGCATTATAGTAATGCCCAAACGGTGTCCCAGTGCAATACTGAGCCAATATCCAAGACAGTAAGCGGGGAAAAATATGGGAAACGTTTTGATTTGCATAGCGCACGCATATTGCACGCTGATTGGTCACTTTATGTGAGGAACATCTGAGACTACGGACCTTTACTCTTTATTAGCTAAAGTGATGACCTAAAGTTCCATGGTGGATTTGCTGCTGTGCCCCCAAGGTAGCGGCAGACTTTGCTGTGGTGCCCCTTATATGGAGGCACATTTGCCGTAGGGCCCTCATATTTTCAGCATGGACCACGGAAACTTTTGCCGTGTCCCTTATCACCTGTAGTTCAAGGACTCATACTCAACAAAAAAAGTCAAGCAACAGTCTATTTTGACCAGAAAATGTGAAATGGAAAAAAAACTGAAAACTCAACAGTGATAATCTAAGGCACAAAATGCAACAAAACATTTCAACAGAATACTATATCACTCCAAAAACAGGGTATCCATAGGAAAGACCGGAATCACACCAAGCCCTGAGCATTAAATCAAAACGTCTAAAAATCTCTAAAGTCATTTCAATATCTTTTCTAACCACCACGTGCTCTCGCCACAGCTTGACAGCGTCTTGGGAAGAATCAGAACAAGAGAAAATAATAGACCAAAAACTCAATGGTCCTTAACTTTTTGATGAGATCATATTTTACAGTAGGAAAATAAAAAGCTGCACTGACTGTGACAGTTTTCTGTCTGAGATTTAAATTACTTGCAATGGGAGGCGATACTGCAGCTAATTTGCTGCAAGCGCCTCAGAAGTGTCTCTTCTGCTTGATTCTTTGTCATACAACATATCAGTCCTTGGGACTACGGCCATTGCGTTTTACTGTTTAGGGGCAAAGAGGTTTTTGTCACTGTGTTAAAATCCTGTGCTTCAAAGTCATTGCAATGTCCACAGAATGTCAGTGCCACAGGGGACTGGTCTGTAAGAACACTGCTCCACAACATTTCACACTCACTAGACAAAGGGACACAAAGTATTTTCCTTCAAACAGTTTGATCTAACTGAGAAAACCAAATGAGAAAAAGCCCCTGCATTTTGGTCTGGTTGTTTGGTGAATTCCTGGTGTTGGACCTCAGTTTCTGTACTGACTACCCCTCTCGCCTTGCCCGTTTTTGCACGCTGTTCGGTTTGCTCTGATTAGGTAACGTGCTTCCAGCTGGATCTCACAGTCCTTCCATCGGGGCACTTCTTTGTTATTTAGCATTGTTATTTTTTATTTAGTTTTTTTTTTTAAAGGTGATTCTGGGCAGAAACGTGTTTCCTAGGGGGTACACTATTCGTTCCCTCAGTCTTTATTTGCGGACTGAGAGATCGGGAGTTCAGTGTTTAAAAGCCGCCCCGAGCCCGGCTAACCTTTGAAGCCGTAGGATTAGTTTATCTCTGGTTAGGCAGTCAGGGACCGGAGTTACTGATCAGCGTGCAATTCGTGCCTATTAAAGTTCTCCCTGTCCGTTCCTCCCTCATTTCTCTACCTGTTACTGTCTGTCCGAGAACGGATCGTAACCATTGACGTATAAAACAGTTCGCTTTATTCAGTGGTGTTGTTACATAACAACAAGTTGCAAAGATTTTTCAAAAATGGTACACCATCTGTAGCCATGTTCTTGCTTTCTCAAAGTAATACTGGTACTTTGGTATTACGTGTTACGTAAACAATAAAGCGACAATCTTTGTTTTCGATGGACAAGTAATGTGAAATCAAACTGGCAGCTGAGCTGCGGCTACTTTGGAACGACAACTTTTTAAAACAAATTTTTGAAAAATGGAGTCAAGAGTACTGATATTCATACAAAGGGAAATCCAGGAAAGGCACTACTTCCACAAATAATGACCATCATACACACGTCATACGAACCATTGAAAAGGTACCAACTTCTCTCGGGAACGATCGGTGGTCTCACAGAAGATAGCAGTCACACTGAAAGAACTTCAAACCAATGCTGGAAACGTTAACTCTTGAGAAGGAGGTTCAAGGTTCGAGGCCCAGCTGGCCAGGACCTCTCAGCATAAGCGTTTGTATATTCTTCCTATGTATGTGTGGGTTCCCTCCCTCAAAACCATAGGTTCCCTGACTTTGTCAGACATACACTGTAGGAATATTTCTTTTAACGCCCCTGACCAAGGCTCTGGCTTTAGAAATGGAGCTGGTCCCCAGGTGCTGTCTTCCAGCTGCCCACTGCTCCTCAGTAACTAGGATGGATCCAATCAGGAGTGCAAAACAACCCCACGGGATTCAACAAACAGTATCTCACCTTATTTTGGCTTACGCATTCAACCCATTCTACTAATCAAAACAGAACGGCTAACATGGAACATCATACTGCCAGAGTAAATAAAGCCAAGAAGTCCACTTTCCAAAAATGGAGAGTATTCTTGTACAAAATCCAAAATTTATGGTCATCATGATTGTAGCACAACTCTATTTTTGTCGTTTCTTTTGTTTCTCCCTAGATATTTCTTACTTCGGATTAACACTTTCAGTCATACACGCACACATATACACACACATGTAAGGACACTTGCACAATGGACTGTTTGTATAACAGACTCAACGAAATGGACTGAGTTTTGATATCCTCATCCATAATGTAACCATGTGCCCCCCCACCCGGTTAAAAAGTCAATAAAATGTCGATCAGAAAATGAAAAACCAGAACAGCTTTTATAATGAGAATGTGGTGCCACTGAAGCGCATTGTCAATGTTAAAGGACAGTCAGGGCAAATTTAGGGCACTCTTACGAGGAAAGAACCAAATGGTGAGCTTAGGAGCATCAGGTGGTCCAGAGAACCACAGATACGAGCTGTGGTGGATGAAAGAACAGTTACTGTTGATGGAAAACCCTTTAAAAACAGTTGGCCAGATTGTGTACACCCCAACAGGTGTATCTGTTTTAAAGTCACCAATCAAGAGAGGACTTTAGAAGGTTTACCACAAAATATAATGATTGGAAAGACTCAAAATCATGAAGACCGGATAACAGTTTGCAAAAAAAAAAAAAAAAAAAAAACAATAAAAAAAACCTTAAAAAAGGCCTTTACAGCTCAGAGATAACATCATATGGAATGATGAGACTAAGATCAACTTGAACCAGAATAATGGGAAGAGAAGAGGTTGCAGAGGGGAAAGAACTGCCCATGATCCAAAAACACGCAGGAGGTGCCACAGTATGAGTATGTCTGGCTGCCTTTGGAACTGATTGTCATGTATTAACTGATGATCTGACAGTTGAGAGAAGCTGAAGTAAAAATGATGAATTGTATACTGTTAGAGTGTATTTTCAGATCAAATGCAGCCAAATGCTTCAAAACCCTTTGGACATGACAGTAACCAATACTGCAGAACGAACCCAATGATTCCTCGAAGGCAAAGAAATGGAATACTGCACAATGGCTCAGTTAACCACATACAAAAATTGTACTCATTCCTAAATGGTATATGGTTGTTGGTAAAACCCTTAAATCAAAGATGGATAGCCCACATGTTAAGCGCATCTTCATCATTACATTTCAAATCAATTGCGTACAGGGCCAAAATTATTTAAATCGTGTCATGGTACAAATTAAAATGGAACCTTGTAGAGTTAACTGCCAATAGCACAACCACCATCTTCCCCTCATTTCCCAAAAGGTATTTGTCATTTCCAGTTGTATTTTACAGGAAAGTATAATGTTGCCTCCTTATTTCACAGTTCATCTTAAAAGAGTCGGGATGTGTGCGGAGTCATTTTGTAAACAAAATGAATTTTTACAGCCTGTAGTAAGCTTTTTCATATTTCCTGATGAGGCTCCGACCGAGGCTTTACTGCCAAAAAAAAAAAAAAACTATAAAGTTAAGAGAGCACATCATCAATATTTAAGACCACTGAGAGGGTTTTGTATTATGATTAATTTAGTAGTTTGGATTAGTGATCTGCGATGGTTGTCTTCTCTCGTAAGTGTGCTATATAATGATTTTTGCGTGTCTACAATGCGGTTCTGCTCGATAGCCCTCCCTGTCGAGACGAATTGCTTGTTTTTGTGGTTCTGTTAGGAGCACCGAAGCCAAAGGCATGACATCATGGCTCGTGCTCAGAGGATGATATAAGCAGCCAGTCAGCTACTGCTTATATTACAAGCAACCACAAAAAATCATCAACGGAGGAGCCCAGAGCTTGAAATAAATGCACGAGTGAAGGCAATGGTGCCTGCCTCCACATCAAAGGAAGGGCACTGGGGCACTCACCCGAAGCCAGCCACTGGCCGCCGGGGGACACGCTGATACAGCGCACCAAGCTGGAGTGTCCGCGGTAGACCTGGGGAGAGGGTTCATATGATTAAAGGTGTTGGAAACACGAGGGAGAGAGTGAGAGAGAGAGAGAGAGAGAGAGAGGGGAGAGGGAGAGAGACAGAGCGGGGCAGAGGAGGGAGGAGATAGATGGAGCGCAGGAAGAGATACGGGAGACCGGAAAAGCGAGAGACGAAGTGTGTGTCAGCCCGCGCTTAGAGACGGACAGACACACCCACACAAACACACGTGCGCGCACACACACGCACACACACGCACTCTCTCCCAGGCGTCCAGACACCATTTTTAAGAGCTGTCACAAACCTGCACCAACTCTAATTAAAGGATTTCAGCACCAACACATGGAAACCATTTCTTTTCGGGCGTTATAACAGCTGATAAACCACACACAACTGAAGACTCCTGAACGTGTCTGCTTAGAAAGTTCCAGGCCTCAAGTGAAGTCAAATTTTTGTTTCCTGTTTAAAACGGACTATTATTTAAAAAAAAAAAATTTGAAAGCTATTATAATTTCAGACTTTATCCCCATTTGAGTCACCTTCTGAAAAGAGCTGGGCAGTATGACGACATGGAGGGCTCCAAAATTACGGGCACCCCTGACTGACAAAGCACAAACAATACTAATAAAAAACTCTAAAAACCAACATATGAGAAATACTGTATGATGTTAATGTTCCAATGGAACCAACTAAACTATGGAACCAACTATCATTTGCTGATTTACGTTGTATTTAAAAATCAATTTCCTCCAAATCAAGGTTTCACAACTAATGGCTCCCTTAAAGATAACTGCAGATAACATCTATCTAAATTAAACCAGGTGTTACATTCCACTTATTTTAGTTTTATCTAAGTGTCAAGGAACTATATAGAGCCATTACATCACTTCCTGTCTCACTAGGGTAAAAAATGAGGTAACGCACATGAAATATCGTCTCTTGCTCCCGTGACACAACAGCACAACACACTAAGTTCAGTCCTATCTTGTTTCTATGACACCCGCACAGCAGTACAGATACCAAGATGACTCTCCTTAGGTCTACGTATTTACGAATTTCTGAGCGCCTTCACACTTCATTACACGAGGTTAGGGCTGACTTCACTGCAATCATATGGATTGCAAAGAGCATGAGGTGGCCTTACCAGGGACTGCGTGGTGGGGAAAGGTTGCAGGTCTTTGGGTTTGGGCAGTTTTGGGATCAGGTCCTCGGGATCCACGTTCACCTGAAATGAAGAAGAGAGGGGGAGAGAGTGGAATGAGGCCCTGGAGGTCTGCCAGACTCGAGCATCAGGGGAGGCTGGAAAACAGTGTTGTTTTTGGTGTTTCCTGTGGATCTAAGGAGCGATTGAAGGCCCGCCGTGACACTGTACAGCTCCCGAGAACCCGCAGCAGGCGCCTACCCTCATCTTGCGCTGTCGAGGGCAGAGGTAGAGGTCCAGGCAGCGCTCGAACCTCTCGTGGATGAAGCGGGAGTAGGCGGGCACTGTGCGGAGGCAGGAGTGCTTCTGCGGGATGAAGCCCAGCTTCCGGTCCTCGGGGTCCTGCTGCTCCCACGCCAGTTTCTAATGGGGGAAAACGAGTTCAGCAAATGGGTAACTGGCACTCACACGAGCCAAAGTCTCCTCTCAGGTCCACATTGCAAATTAAAAGGCTTTCTGAGCCATTGACAGACCAGAATAATCTGTTCTTCGCCTCACAACTATCCCCTCATGTTCATCCCCTCTTCCTGGAGATGAAATTGTCAAAACTAAACAGAATATATCAAACCCCTTACCCACCCCAGTACATCATGTTCACACTTGGGTGAAACACGACTTGAGTTGCGTTTCACGTACTTACGTCAGAGTGACGTCATCATAACCCCTACCCACATTGTGTTGACGAAAAGAACGGTGTTGGTTTCAAATTTCTAGCTTAATTAGAAACAACGTTTCGGATCCACGTGTGTTTTCGATCTTTTGTGCGACCTTGACCTTGGTCAAAGAAACTTAAAGCATAGGTCTGTGGCGAGTAACTTATGTCTCCAGGTTTTGTTAAGATTGGCGCAGGATAAATGGCAATAAGGTGCAAAATGAACAAATTGATAAACAGGGTTTCCAGCAGAGCTTTTATTATCAAGAATTAGCCAGCACAAATTATTTTCAATAAAGGGAGGGATATTGGCATCGCAATTTTAGGTCAAACGAGGCGTCTGAGGTCCTACGTGCATTAATGGTCCCCCCCCTCCCAAAAAAAAAAATCTCGAAGTGAAATTAAACAGCGAATAAACAGCGACATCGTCGCAAAGAGGTGAGCAAAGTTATTAAAATACTCGCATAAAGATATAACGTCAAGGATGATTTATGATCTACAGACTAAAGAATAAATCATAAGCCCCATTTGTTCCCAATGCAGCCCGAGCTATATGACTCGGTAAGATCTGCAACGAAAACTAAGGCGGGCATTTTGGTCTAATATAAACGTACACCAACTAGTAACAACTGGAATAATTAAAACGCCAACAATGCTTAATTGTTCATAATTAATTAAACCAGTCTCATTCAGTTGGCGAGTAATGTTTTAATGTTAATTTCGGGTCGTGATGGCCGGTCGCCGAGAGAAGGCAAAGCAGCGCAAGATCTCCTCGTTCTTTACGACCGGCGGGGTGACCCAAA
Organism: Gymnothorax reevesii; assembly: GCA_029721435.1. Lineage (NCBI taxonomy): Eukaryota > Metazoa > Chordata > Actinopteri > Anguilliformes > Muraenidae > Gymnothorax > Gymnothorax reevesii. Next base: position 112,537,458 of record CM056577.1, read on the forward strand.
AATAAACAGTTTGTGTTTTCCAACATCATGTTTGTGGATTCGTTGTTAAGCAACTTCTCTCATATTTTGAGAGCCAAAAATAATAATTGATTAAGCATCTTCTCTTTAATTTTGAGGGCAAAAATACTTAACTTAATTAGATTGTTCATATTTTTTTTTTTTTTTTGACCCCCCCCCCGGCCAAAATTTTTTCCTGCGGGAAACCCTGTGATAAACAATCAGACGTCTCACTCGACCGACTGATATACTTGCCGATTTCGGCACATGATAACTAGGAGACAAAGTCATCGATATCCCCCACTACTCAATAGCTCATTTATTTCCATGGTAATCAGAAAAAAAATAAAATCTGGCAAATTCCCTTGCATCAAAAGACACAACGAACATGCAAGCCAAGAACGAGACAATATCTTGGATACTTTTCCAGTTCTGCTCCTGAAAGAAAGCATACCCCTCACCAGTTACATGAGAGACTAAGTCCGATTTGTTTAAATGATAATTGGAAAGGAAAAAAAAGGGCCTCGCTGAAGCGGTCAAGACCCCTCAGCCCCGAAGGTCACTGCTGCAAGGTCAAAGGTCAAACTGGGACAAAACCTCAACAAGGCACACCTACCCCCCCTGGGGAGTCCACATATGCAATATGAACTTCCTAACCCAAGTGGTTACAGAGAAATAGCCCAGACAAAATTGGCAGCCGCCCGCCTGCCCGGACGCCTGCTCGCCTGCCGAAGGGACGACAATACCCCTCGTACTCTTGTCGGGCTGAGGGGTAAAAATATGTTAAATTTTCTAGTATCAAAAGGCACAATTACATCCCCCTGGTAAACATGCATGCCAAGTTTCAAGACAATATTGTTGATACATTCTGAGTTCTGCGCTGGAAATAAAGCCTACCCCTTCCACACTACATGAGACAATCAGTCCAAATTTGTTTCCATGGTAACGGGAAAAAAATAAAATTTGTCAAACTCTCTAGTATCAAAAGGCACCACAACATCCCCTCGAAAACATGCGTGCCAAGTTTCAAGGCTATACCTTTCAACCTTTCGGAGTTCTGCTCCGGGAACAAAGTCCATTACTGACTGGGACAGAGGCATGGACGCACGCACACATGCACGCACGGATGGACGGAGCCCATTTCAATACCCCCCGCTAACTTTGTTGAGGCGGGGATAACAAAAATATGAACACAAATAAACTTTTAAAAAGAAAAATATGGACCTTCCTCTGATAGGAAAAAATAAGCTTTCCTGTCGAATAATGAAAAGGTTACAACATGCGGCTGACTGAAAATGAGAAAATATAAAAAGGGCTGTGTTGTGCTGTGTTGAAAACAAATTGAGCTGTGTTCAGGGCTGAACCCTACCTCCTCCTCAGTGAACAGGTACTCCGGGGGAGGGTTGTAGGACTCCTCGTGTCCTGGGAGGTTCATCTTGGGCGCAGGCACATGCATCTTGTGCCTCCCTAAAATGGCGTTGGGATCCTCTTTGGCCCAAAGGTCGTAGTACTGTGGGGAAGTTTCCTTGGGCTTGCGAGGCTTGATCCAGCCCATCTTTATGGCGTGGACCAGCTTGGACACCTGTCGTGTGGAAGCCAGTGCAGCAGTGTTGTACATTTACTCAAGCCCAGCACAAGGCACAGTGTCCATCACAATGCCATAAGTAAAGAAAGAAAAAAACCTGGATTTTGTCCATGCAGAAATAAAAGAGCTATCGTGCTACCACAAAAATACAGAACACTTATAAACACCAACAATCCCAGTTAATGTTTCACTTAACAGAAGAAAAAAACATGATAGGAAAATTGAAAAACATATCCAAAAAACACGTTCCCATGGCCACTGCGGGAGGGGAGCAATGCTGCGATTTCACTTTCAATCGGGGGTCCAATTACTTTAAGCTTTCCATTTCGGAGACCCATTTGCAACAGAATTTCACCTCCGCTTCCACTTTGCAAAGTATGCGGGAACCATTATATCTAATGCTTCACATATGGGAGCAATTGGGGGGAAGAATTGTACGTAACATGAACATTTTGTAGCTTTCCAGCCTTATTTATGGTTACCATAAATATCAATTTTCTACATGATTGAAATTTGCAATAACATCCAGGAAGGGTGCAAGTGGCGATGGCTTCTTCAAAATCTAAAATTACATGCTTCACTGAAAAAAATACATGTACTTTCAAGTCCTTAAGTACTCAGACAGTGACACAATATGAAAAATTTGGCTTGCCACCACAATAAATTTGAAATTAATCAAGATGTGCCTTAAGTGGAGACTTCCGGTTTCAACGGTTTTGTTAAAAACATTTGATGAGCCATGTAAAAATATAAGCATTTTTAAGTATATCATTCAAATTTAGGGGGCCAAAAGACAAAGCCAAAGGTGTGATCCAGGGACAACATCCTTAAGAAATTGGCCAACACGAAATGGGGTTCTAACCCTACAACGATGAGATGTACAGCTCTTGCTCCAAGCTTCTCAGTAGCAGTGAACACCTGTCCAGTGTGAAGCCAATACCCCCATGCCGAGAAGTCACATCCAGTCCATAACAGGTCTTGCCAAATTATATCTGGCTGCCTCAAACCCACATGCATTGACGACCTTGAGCTTCTCCGTTGCATAGCTCCTCCATCAATGAGAAGAAATATCTTCTCGTGTGGAAAAAGCCAAGCAGGAATTAGACTACTGTCACCGACTTCAACAACATTACGTGGCAAAAAAGAGGCTGAAATCAAGACACATCATTCATGATGTTCAGCCCATTAATGGGACCATCTGAATCCACAGGATTAAGCCCCAGACAAGATCCCCACAAGCTGTACTTTAACTCTGTAGTCTCTCTACCCCAAGGAGGTAATCAGGCATGGCAAATCTAAGACTGTCTGAGGGATGGCGTGAGGGCGCGCAATGTCCTTATGCAAAAGAAGGGCTGTGACTCAAATGGCAATGATCAATCTGATGGTGGGGAGGACTATGGAAGATCTCTCATTAGGCTTGCTACTACCTGAGCCATCCAGACCTGTGATCTGAAAATCTACAATGCACGTGCCAAGACCTGCGTCCGGCAGTAGCTCAGTAGTGTTGCAACACGACAAGAAGATTTAATTTGGCCATTGCAGAACGTTCCACTTGTTTCCTTCAAGAAGTCCTTGGCTGCTTTCACAGGAAGCTTTATATCACCATCCATCTCTCAGTGACGCGCTGAAGTCTTCTGATTGCTGACTTTGACACAGACACTTCTACCTCCTGGAAGGTGCTCGACCTGCAGAGAAGGTGGTCAACTTCACCTGGAAAAAAACTCTCATCGCATCCAGCGTTGTTGAAATCCTTATTCTTCAAGGTCTTTTTGTGTTCCTGAGCTAAGCAGAGTACTATTCCCTTTTAAGAGTGCATACAATAGTTTATGTGGCCACACATCATGTTTGTGTCAATTCTATGATTGGTGCAGGTTTGATTTTTTTTTGCCATATGATGGCTTAATTCACTGGCAGTGCAGGTATTCTGCTTCATACTGAGAGTAAACAGCAACATATTCTAATTGAAAATACCACAGAAACTAACTGTAGGCCTTTTATCTGCTCCTGTGTAAATTAAGTAATGGGAGAACAATGTATACCTGGCTAAACCCAACTGTGTAACTACTTTTTTGGTTCTTCAAGAAGTGTGTGTGTGGGGGGGGGGAGGAGATGAGGGGGTGTAATCATATTTATAAAGTGCATTAATTCCTGCAATATTCACCCAAATTGCATGTAAATACACTCAAATTAATCAATGTCTGCCCAGTACAAGCTCATATTAATTACATGTCATCTCCAAAACACCTTGGTAGACTGCTAAAATCAACTCTGTCCCTTTGTTATAGGAGAATTCTGGTGTGAAATTGACTTGGGGTGTATTGAAACATGATAATCAGTACAAACTTTTGTCGAATACCCCACCTCCGTACGCACGCAACTTTTCGAAATAGATGGATTTTCAGCCGAAGCTCCCAACAGGCTTACAATGGTAGTGAATTGGGCATAGCGTAGCCTTGCAAAGAAATCGCTATTTTTCTCATCATTAACAAGGCTCAAAGTAGCTCCATACTTCATCGGTAGAATTCCGAGGGCCCTGACATTTAAAACTGCCTCGTTTTAAATGTCAGGGCCCTCGGAATTCTACCGATGAATTCTACCGATGACAACTTAGAAAATGCACAGGTAGTTTATTAAAAAAGACTATTTATGCAAACAGTACCTTTAGGTAGTTTCCAGTCGCCTCAATCTTGAAACTCACAATAAGTCGACTGAGGAGCACAAACGAATAGATTGCAATCTGTTCCCCTATCCTCCCTATTTATAATATTCCAGATAATCTACAAGGCAGGCTACTGAAAGTAAAATTACTGACTTCAGAAGCAAATTTAGACAGAATGGTGCTTTGGCACTGCTAGGCAGCCAGGGAGCTATCTAGCCATCTTGCAGAAGTATGTGACAACAAGGCAGGTCTTACCTAAAGCTGACCATAAATTACTTGACCGCTCCTATTAAGCATTATCTTACTTTTAGGATGAATGCAGCATGGACTGCATGATGGACAATTAATATTTCAAAAGGGAAATGCTAACAAAAGAGCAAGACAGCACCTGAAGCTGGAGGACTCACCTTTTCCTTTTCGATTAGGGATGGAATGAAGCTGCGCTTGTCTTGAGGTCGGTTTGTCACAGGGTGGATCATGGTCTCGCAGGAAAAGAAATCTACAGACGGCTGGTGGGGATGAGAGAGGGACAAGCAAACTGACCACCATGTAAAAGAGGTTTATTCCGAACTGGGTCAAGCTGTCCGTGACTGTGGAGCAGATGATGTAGTACTTGCTCTTAGATCCTTCTGGAAGATTACTTAATCCTTCATGAATCTGCAGAACATGCCTTTTTCTCTGACTAAAAAGTACACAGGAAGCTTTTAGCATCATCCCCATGAAGTAAGCGCCACAATCCAGAAAATACAACATCTGCTTGTAAACAAAGGCTATAAAACAGCCCAGTTACAACATTTCTGATTTCATAAACAAAACCCAAAATATGTCTGAAAACATAAAAAAGGGGAACAATTTAAGGAGAAAGGCCTTCAAAATGCTTTTATTTATCATAAGGGCCATTTTTATGGCTGCAGCCAGCTAAACCCGCGAGCCAATCAATGCAGCCGCTCATACAAGTTGGGCAGAGGACGGAACATGCAGATGCGTACCTCGTACTCATTGAAGTTGACGTCCCCAAACTGGCCTTTTTGGAGGCGGTGGACAAGATCGACTTGGTCATCTGAGAGTCGGATATCAGTGCCAGTCGTCTTATCGTGGACGGTGCGCCTAAGGGTAGGTGAGAAAATGAGATGGTGAAACAGAATGAATGTGAGAAAGAGAAATTATAAGAGGATATATATATATATACACATATACATACATACATACAATTATAAAAACAGGGAGGATGAAAGAATAAAAGAGAATAAAGATGAGACAGACACCAACAGCACAATGTACTTAGACTCCATCTTGCGCATCTCGAGGTCTCACTGTTTTATCACCCACAACTTTCATTCAATTACTTATTCCATTAGCATCTCACCAGTAATCGGGGTTTTCCATCTTGTCCAAAAACTCATCCAGCTCATCTTTATTTCTGACTGGCTTGAAAATCTTCTTTCCGTCCAAATCATAGCCAATGTGTGGGTAGTCGTTGTACCACTCCATTGGAATGTTTCCAACCGTGTTGCGGATATCCTGAAAGAAAGAACATCGTATGCATGGTTATTTGACTCCTTTGTTGTTTATCTCAGTCCAGGTGAGTGAGCCAACAAGGAAGTGTCACTAAAGCTCCAGGATTCCTTTTCCTTTCCACAGTAATACGGCAGGATCTCTACAGCGGTAAATTTTTCCCCTTCTGTCAGAGCTCTGGCTCCAAACACTCTTTCACTCATCACACTCTCCTTTCAGAGAGGATTTTAGGGCAAGTGTTGACGCTGAAACACATAACCGGGCCCATACCTAAGCAAGCCAGCCGGGCTGTAATGAAATGACTAATACCTCACTTCATTCTAGGCAGGTTTAGTTCAGCTAGGCGTTCTGAGCACTCACTTCATGCAACCAATGGCCTATACCATATACAACGGAAGTTACTGGATGGGTGAAAAGGAAAAGGGTCTTTATCCATAAGTAAAACACACACACACAATAAGTAAAACACCCACACACAATAAGTAAAACACACACACACAATAAGTAACACACACACACACACACACGCTTAATCCGCTAAGATGAGGCAACTTCCCTTCAGCACTCCAGACAGCACCTGTGAGTGATTCCAATGAAACCACCCCAACCACGTCCAATTAGGAAGGATATGGCTGAATTGCCAGGCCTTTTTAAATCAACATAGGCCAGGTCCAATTCTACTCCCAAACGCTCACTGTAGACTTTTTAATGAAGATGTTTGCCACAAAAAACTGTTGGGTCAAGAATTTCTTTGCTTGGAACGTTGCTCCATAATGAAGCGCTGGAGGGCCAAAGTTACCGATGGTGCACACAATACTATGCGTATTCAGTGTATTAAACCCATCTCAAAAAAAATCTATTGATGAGCAATACATGGGGGTCTATTCTGAATAAAGCAGCTGAAAAACAAAACGACACAGGCCACTAGAAGTCTTTTTTGATGTAGGTGAGGGAATTCATAATGAATTCCAGAGTGAAAACGGAGTGTGACCGCATCGCATGACCCCCTCTGTATCCTGTTCCTGGAATCCAGTCTCCTGCTTTAATCGCATGCAGATTTGGAGGGGTGATGCAAAACGGCAGGCGTTTCTCCGAGGCGTCGTCTGATTAGCCTACGCTCTCAGACAGTATGTGGGCGATACCATCCGACTGTCTGCGCTGTAATCGCGGCAGGTAGCAGTGACTCCAGCTGGTCAAAGGACACAATGAATAATGGAACTCTTGCGCTAATTTGACATTTCCTGTCGAGAAACCCAACCTCCTGAAAAAAAACATGACCTTGACTGAGCCTGCTCTCCTCAGCCCTCTGGGAAACGTAGTCCCCCGATACCTGTATCACGTACAGCATTCAGCACAGTAGCCAACAGGAAACTGGCTTGAATCATCCAGCTACCTTTCCTCGAAGACTGAGGGTAGTGGCAATGATTGCTGGCCTGCAATACAGAGCAGGAAATGAAGTTGTGATCTTTGCTGCTAGGGCCTTAAGTCCCTTTTCCTTCCACAAGCAATAAGAGATAAATTCAAGTCAGTAATATTGAAAAGGTAGATGTCGACTCCTCATTAAATCCTCATTTACAAGATATTGTATTTGGCATAATCATTCTCATCTTCCCTGGCAATAGTGTATGGTGCAAAAGCAGAGTCAAGGGACAAAAGATGTCTTCTCTAGAAAAAATGTATACCACAGCAAGAATTCATAAACTGACACTCAGTCATGTCTGGTAAACAAGTGAGAGTATATTGCAAACTATATCAGACCAAGCAATGTGGAAATATGGCCAAGGCAAAGGCTCCTCAAACTTTTTCCATGCAAGCTTTCAAAATTCAAGATTTTCATTTGAGCAAAAAAATGCAATATACGGGGCGGGGGGGGGGACTCCATAAAGTCCCCTGGAGTATATAATACTGTAAAAGACTTTGGTTAAGTCTCATTTTGATTACAAATGTTTCAACTACCAATAAGCTTCGGTACCCCTTTCCATAGAAATGGCTTGGGACGGAACACAGGCAGAAGGAAAGAGGGAGGGTTATGGGTTCATCAAAATGACTGAACGAAACGAATTTCACATTTTACATGGGAAAAAATTCAGGCTCCACAAAAAATTATGCTTCATGCTTGGACAATTCTAAATGCAATTTGACGGGACTTGTAGTTTATGGATCTTCTGAATACTCCAAGCTAGTGGGCAGTGTTTTAACCAATTATTTAAACCTATTGCATCCTTTTGAAGTGACCATTCAATAAAATAATCAAATGCCAGACAAGGTTGTCCAAAAAATTTGTTGCAAAGTGATGGGAGTTTCATTTTAACATGAAGCAACCACTCTGAGGAGAAAGGTCCAGACGTTAACATAGACACCTGACATTGCTATCCGGGGGTGTAGGGCTGGGGGGTGTGGAGGGAGTTCCCTCAGACTGAAGAGCATTACTTCATTTCCAATCTTTCTCATGTTTCTATTGTGAATTTTTGAAGTAAGAATGACTAGCAAGGAACCGTTTTCGCAAATCTCTGAAAAAGAGGTTTACGAGAGCAAGCTGAAGGGTTTCCCCTCTTGGGGGGTGCACTCCTCCGGTCGCTGCGTCGTGGGATGACAACATCAAACAGGCACGACCGTGACCCCGGTTCACCCCATATCCCTCACCCTTTTTTGTGGCCGAGCACTACGACAAGCCGCACAGCGAGAGGCCGACATCTTTAAGATGTTAGCAGGGCCTTCACAACCACGGGAGACCTCCGACTTCGTTGAGCAAAGCAGCAGACTTAACCCTTTCCTCAGGGGAAAAAAACCTGAGAGGGCTTTCCAGTCATCTCCCTTCTCACCCGTAAATCAGCTTCACTTGCAAACCTAGTTAGCTTATTCAGAATAACCTCCTTTGTTGAAAGCGTTCAAAGACCCCCATTAATCATTAATCAACTCGTCGCCCAACAGTAAGCATTTATGTTTTACAATGTGCTATGTCATGTCCAGAGCTTTGGAGAAGACAAAACAAACTAGACTGATGAAAATATGTTGCCAGTGGTGCAAAGACTATTTTAAAGTAATACTCAATCTCCATCTCAAAACAGACACAAGGAAACACTGTTCAACACACAGATCCAAGCCAATATCAGTCTTTTCCTTTTGTCTGAAGACAAAAATGAGAAAATTAGATCAAAGAATCAATCAATAATAAATACATTTTATTCATGAATATTTATAAATTTTATTTATCAATATTTCATGTGGGTTGGCTGATGATGTCAAACAAAGACCTCTGTGCAGGTCCAGGAATTCAATAAATACTTTATTATTTAATAAACTGCCGGACGAAAAGCAGAGTATTTCAACTTGCAGAAGAATATCTCGGCGAGGTAGCAGTAGAGCAGAACAAAGCAGTATTCAGTTAGTCTTCGTTCACAATTTTTTATTAAGCTTAAGCAGGAAGACAACGAAGTCCTCCACTTTCCCTCGATAACATACCAAAGAGTGACCAATTTAACAATTTTCCCTCCGATGTCCATGAATTGTGATAGCCAAAAAGCAGAAAAACAGAGCAGCAGTGGTGACATTTCCTTTCATTACTGATTACAGAAGATCTTCTCCAGGTCAACCATATATTTTCGGCCTCAGCAGACAGCTGGGCGAAGACATGATGAGTGAAGACAAAAACCAGCCTGTAACTGCACACCCTTAAACATTTTATGGACAAAAATATGAAACCACAATTTCAACAAATCAGTGCACGATGTATAAACTCTGTAACCATTTTCACAATCTCAGGAATTGAAAGTTTGACTGCAGCGAGGAAATGCGTCCTCGAATAAGCAGCACATAAAAAAAGACGAGGCTGTTGCACATGTAGTCAAGGTTGGACCAGCGAAGTCTCAGCCTGTAGGAAGTAGGCCAGGGATCAGATGGTATGACAACATTCAGCCAAAAAGGCAGAGCTAAAATCTCAATAAACAAAAATAACAAAAAAAGTTAAAATCTGAACTTAGTTTAAGATCTCAAAGGGTACTAGGTTTGCTATACTGCCACTTAGGAACTGAAGTGAGAGCGTTTGTGGGTGTGCAATTGGAATAGCTGTGGTTGGCAAATAATTTGCAGAGTCTGTCTTTCAGACAGGCGTGTGGCTCAGTCTTTCCGTTCCTCAGCACCGCTGACCCCTCGGCCGGCTGAATTCCTTGGCTGCCGGATAACAGAGGGATTGCAGCATGGAATTTAAGAAGAGTGTGACTTCATCTTTTGTTATTAAAAAAAGACCCTGACAAAAAAAGGCAATTAGGAATCCCCATGGGAGAGAGGGAAAGGCTATGGAACTGCTTGCTGATGCGCTCAATTGGACTCCTACAGTCGTTGGCTACGGGGGTGTCCCAGCGGGGTTTCCCAATCCTGATAATCCCCCCCCCCAATCCCAACCCCCGAGGTGAATCCAGGACCTCAGTCCTAATTGTGGTTCGTACAACCCCAAGCCCGGTGTTCCATTTCACGTGAATATAACAGAGGGCATGACGAAGAACTACATGACAAAAATAAATAAATAAATAAATAAATATAAAGTTAAATTTAAGAAAGGCTGAGCCGAGAGGAAAAAAATGATATGGGGCCAAGAGTAAAGGGAAAATGTGAACGTTAGCCTCGGGAAGCTGATGAGTAAATGATGATTGGTTTTCTCAGCTGAGGACCGTTTGACTATGCCGGGCTGGGGAGCCATAGCATCTGTGCGTGCCCAGTTCAATCCTCTATCTGTTAATGGAAGGTGGAGATGGGGGTCATATGACTGTCCTGCCTTTTTGGGACAAAACAGTGTCAATGTAAGAGTTACCATCTGGATGATAAGGTACAATCTGGATGACATTGAGAAAATGACATGACAAGTAATTGTGAGGGTCTCATATTGTTGCTTCCTTGGCACCTTGCTGATAATAAACTGTATACACACCTACAGAATGGCCAATATGCTTGATGTCCACACGAATGTCCAGATCAGGCATACGCCACATGCGTGTCTGGTTGATCTTAATGATATGAAAGAAAATGGGACTTTTTAGACCAGGCAACTATCGTTCACTGTTATAAAGTCCAGTTCCCACACTCAAATGCTTTTTGAAATTGCTTGAGTTTGCACCAAATAAATCAAAACCAGTTACAGGCTCACCAAAGAAAACGGCCAAGCTGTAACAAAAAGTTTGCCAGATGTCTACCTTTTTCAGATAACCAGCATCACAAAATCGAAAACATGCCACATTCCCGTAAAATTTCGCACCACAACACTTCGAAATCGATACATTTTCACCAGAACCTTTAACAAACGCAGAGACAAACCAACTGCGCATGCACACTCTCCTTGGGAATTTTTTCTCCACCAAAACTTCCAGAGAGGAGCCAACTGTGCATGCGCACTCTCCTGCGAAGGTTTTGGTGGAGGAGAGTGCGCATGCACGGTTTCTTCATCTCTGGGTGTTACAGGCTGCGCAATTTTATGAGTTTGATTCTAGTGAAAATATATCGACTTCAAATTTTGTGGTGTGATGTTTTGTAGGAATGTGCATGCTTTCAATTTTGTGTTGCTGGTTATTTGTTAAAGGTAGACATCTGACAAACTATTGTTACAGTTTGGTCGTTTTCTTTGGCAGGCCTGAGTTTCAGTGTTTGTAGTCCTGTATTTTTTTCTATATTTTATCCAAGTAAGTTCCTGTGTTGTGTAGGCTTATTATACGGCATATGTTATTTCAAAAGCAATCATGCTTGTTACTTAATTTGATTTAAACCTCTTCAACCCCTATTCATGGTAATGCCAGCATCACTGAATTTTTAGTTTCATCATTGCATGCCATCAGATAGACGCTTATACAGCACATTAGTGTATGATGATTGAGAAATTATTAATGAGGAAATGACCTAGAGACCACCGATAAGCTACACTGAAAACATACATATAATATGATGCGTTGTTACCAAAATACACTAAGTGCCAAAATTACAAAAATTGAGATAATATGATAGAGCCATAGCCCTGTGCTTCTTACACATGGTGCAAAAATTTGTTTTTAGAAATTCATGCTGTAAGGTGTATTTTTTCATGGCCAAACTTTTTCAATAAAATGTAATAGGCACCAACAAAGAAAAAGCTGATTTACTCAAAATACGTAAAATGGATAAACTGTGTTTTGGAAACAAACTTTTTGTCGATTGTAAGGATGACAATTATGAACAAAATTAATTAATCCAAAACTTTTCTCTGAAAAAAAAAAAAAAACTCTGAATTCTACCTCCCATTTTTGCAACTTTTTTTTTTAAACATTTAAAATGAGAAACCTATTTGCATCGAATCCTTTGAAACATTCACGCAGAACAACGTCACTTACAAGCCTTGCTATTATGGGAGCTGTAGGATGTCATTACCCAATTTTTTTGTTTAATCCTCGGATAAAATCCTCAATTTGAGTTTATTGACTGCAAAGCAACGAGACAAGTTTTCGGTGAAAGTGTTGAATTTCTGCACCCCCACGTCTGGCAGTGGACAGAGGTAAGAATGGGCGAGCTGAATCGACTGTGAGGCCACAGCCCCATACGCAGCGGGGCACTGTGTGTTGTGACAAACGACTCCTACAACCATCATAACGAGAAAACATTGTCATCATTGTCAATATATACCATCACCATGGAGTCCTGTTTTCAAACCATGTCAAGATCACGGTTTGTAGCAAACACATACAAAATTTAATTCACCTAGCTAAAGTAGTTTCTGGAGAGATTTGTCCCCACTTATTCACATGGACAGACAGACAAGCTCCACTGCAAATTCCCTGCTCCACCACGCAGCTGAAGCTAAATATATTCTTCCATCACAGTAGCCCTTTTTTCGGGATAGCCTTTGTTACGTTCCCATGTCAGCAATCCATAGGTGCTGAACACCCCAATGTCCGCTTGTGGTCGCTCCCTCCATGGTCCACTACAGGTGCTGGGTTGGTCCTCTAAACTACTGACCAGGAGCATCCCCACAAACCTTCAACTTTAAGATGCCCTGACCCAGTTAAGAGGGCAAAATGATATAGTGATTGTCAAAGTCACGCAGGATCCAGTCTGCCCGCATCCAAAACGTGGACTACTTCCAGTGAACTACCGATCGCTTCCTGTCTAAGGCCTGCGCACAGACTTGAACAGGAGTTGATCATGGCAGCAATGCTGGTTTTTGAAATACGAAAACCAAGAGGAGAGAATCCTGAAAATCTGATGACATTGCCTCATGAATGGGTACTGAATCACAAATGGTGTAGTGCAGCTTTTTAACCTGAGGAGCCCTTTAAGATTGAGTCTGTCAATACAGCCAGAAATTCACCAAAATAATGCACAAAAAGTGAAATTCAGTCATCGTACCTGAGAGTACAGGGCTGAAGAAAGTCCTGGTAAGGAAATAAAATACAAGGAAAAATGGGTACAATTGACAACCCACATAAATAAAAGAAAATACATGCAAATAATGACTTGGGCATAAAATGTTCATTCAAATTTCGGCACAGCAGAAGTCATGAACATGCGGGTCAATTTCTTCATTGACAGGATAATGAAGCTACTTCGCCGTGTCTATTTTTGGTTTGGCGAGTTATATATTCCTGAAGGCCTTTGATCTGAATTAAGCGCTACAGTTCTGTGTATTTTTGAGTAGGTCCCAAATTCCTAGTCCCAGTTCGTCAGACAGGAATTGCATCACTAATGTACCCATAGTTCCCTAAACGAAAAACAGCTCCATGTAGTGCTCACACACTTATTTACGTAAGTACTGTATAACCCACGCCTGTCTAGACTGAGGGAAAGCAGACACTATTGCACTGATATCCAGTACATCAATGCCCTTGAGCGAGCTTTCAACCGTTAATCTGGCACCTGCAGGACTTGCAATGAAAATAAGGAGACTTATGAACTAAAAATGAATTATGGATGTGGGTAAAAATGAATACATAAACTTGAAGTACATTTTTAAAAAGTGTGGAAGTACTACAACATGTCACATTTCTGAAAAACCTTTACATTTCTTTCACCAGAGTAAATTGGTAAAATAAATACATAAAAATACATCCAAGAAACTGACAGCTCACTTTTGTAACATTTTCATCCTTTCTAGCTTTACAAATGATGGTATGGTCCAGTTTTTAGGCGTTAGGACTCAGGCAATCGGGATGGTTGCAGAAGGCCTAACAACACTTCCCCATTTCTTTTTTGTCAGTTTCAATAATGGTGTTTTCTAGGAAATTCTGTCTAGCAGAGGCCAACCTATACAACCAGTTGCATCTTCACTGTAGATACAACTATTTTTGAATTAATCTGCCAGTAAATCAAAGAATGATGCACTTGACCGCCTGCACAGATGTCAACCAAAGCAAAACACTTCTCTCCCTGTGCTAATTGGACACAGTCAGTCTCTCTTTTCATGACACTTAATGCCATAGTATGAAACTGCCTGTTTCTGAAGTGTAGCGCCCAACAGATAAAGTCATAGAGAACAACAATTTTTAGTCTGAAAAGAGAGATTTGTTTAACAATCTATTCTACCCTTCCTCCATTTTTAACTAAATTAAATATAAAAATGGGATCCCCTGCCATGGATAGGTGGTGTCTGGCCCGGAAATGACGTACAGCAGGACAGATGGAAGTATGAACAGGCTCATCCAGAACTTAAGATGCATGTATATTAAATATCATTCAGAAACATTGAAGGGTTCGGGCGTTCTGGTTTGGAAAAGAAGCGTGACGGACAAACGGAAAAACTTGTGGAAGGACGACACGGATTCCTGCATCCCCCCGTATCTTTTGCCACACCTGTCCCGACTTTTTTGAAACAGTTACCAGCATCAAATTCAAAATGAGCAGATATTTAAAAAAAAAAAAAAGTTATATTTGATATGACACATTTGTATTATTTTCAATCAAAAAGTTTAATTGATTTGCAAATCACTGCATTCTGATTTTATTAACATTTTACACAGCGTCCCAGCTTTTTTTTTGGAAAAGGGGTTGTTAAATACATTTAAGGCATTTTATTTTCAAAAAGTTCAAAAGGTCATTGGCTGGATTTCATTTCATAGGCACAGAAAGAAAAAGCCTCCACTCGCGGCCATTTCCGATCAACACCGTGGAAACTGTCGATTTCCCTAATGCACATGACAGAATGACTCAGACTCTGTCAGGGGCTCAGGGCGTGACTAACTATCCCCAGTTAACCCCGAACACCCCGTCTACTCACGCTGAATGGGTTTCCAAAGTCAGAACTCACCAAAAATCCTCAATGCTACGCTAACACAAAAAAAAAAAAAAAAAAAAAAAAAATCATTTATGTATTTTATTGCAAGTTCCAGCTTAAAGAATTGGCTTTGAGTCTTGGAGCCACAATCTTCACAGATGTCATTTTGGCCCTAAAAATGAGGGTATTGTGGGACAGGGCATCAGTGGAGAGACAGACGACCTTCTTTTGCTCCCTCAAACCTCCCACCAGTGCAATTTCAACTGACCCGGTTTCACCTGATTCGGCAGATCCTCCACAGTGCCCTCTTCCGACTTCAATCCTCCCAAAACTACCCTCCACCTGCCGTCACTTGGGAGCGCTCATAAGGAAGTTGTTTTTGGACTGGGATCTGCATTACTGGAAAAGCTCGGCGCTCTTAGCCGCTGGGCTCACCTGGAAGGAAAAGGGCTTCATGAGGCTGGCTTCCCCAAAAACATCCGCCGGTACATGTGGCACTCAGGGGACCTGCGGGCTCCGCAGTCAAATAAACTGCCTTCTGCCTTCATTTATCTTAACCCCATTTTATTTTTCTGTTTGCTTTGAAACGCAAGTCGTCGCAGTGCTAGCTGATCCCAGCAGCGCGAGACGGCAGTGATGAAGACTCCATGGGCTCGGCCAGAGAACCGACGCGCTCCAGGATCCAGCTCCAGCAGAAGCGGCAGACGTGACGAGGATGTCTCTGAGAGAAAAGTGCGCCACGAGGAGAGGCAGAAGGCGTCCCGAGAGCCATTTCGGATGTCCACGGTCCCACTCCGAAGAGCACAGCACTGTGTTTCCACAGCATGTTAAATAATCAGGCAGTGAGCGTGTTTCACCGCAGCGCTGCCAGACTAAATCAATATTAACCCCTCCATGGCCGCACAGATGACAAGATGACCGTAGAAGAACTTTAAATTGCTAAAAACGTGCAACAGCCTCATTTATTTTTTATGAAAGAAATAATATAGTCAATAACCTCGATGGTTCCCAAATTTTGCAACAGAACAAATGGCTGTAATATGCTTACTGTTCAAAGTATTTGAGTCTTTGCATTGACATTCAAACATGTTTAAAAAGATTTTGGTTTCAAGGACAGCTGTACGTGAACAGCCAGCACCAAAATAACAGCATGAGGTATGTGATAAATGAACAAAAATTCAATTTGCATAGCACAGCATATTAAAAAGCAACAACAAATTGTCAAAATATCAAAAATATCGTATGCACAATCCTGCAAACACATAAGCGCATCTGCATGGGTCTGCCAAAAAAAAAAAAAAAAGGGGGGGGGGGGGGCAATTAAACAATTAGATGATTATCTACAACTGATAAGTGGAGCAACAAGCCTTATTTTCCCCATAGTTTGTCAAAATAGCCAATATCCCAAATTAACATATTAACTTGTGCAGTGGAAGCACAGACCAGACACAGATAATGTTTTCAGCAGTCGCTGGCAGATGCAATTTTTTTTGAGCGCAGGTTTGTGGTTCCGAGTCCCTGTACATGCACAGAGGTCTATTAGCAAAGCGTGTTGGATATTCCAGACGTTTATGGACGGTCTGTTCGCTTGGGGATCTGTGGGCTTGTGGAAGAGACGGGGGGTGGGGGGTAGAAGGTTTGCCTTGCTGCACCTGTGCATAGCACGCACACGATGTCCGGCCCTTGAGGCCACGGTCCCTAAGGGTGGAGTTCCCCAAAAGCCAAAGGAGACTCTGAATTTACACCGATTCGCCTTTGTCAGCACTAGAGCCAGTAGGGACGGTTCAAAAGACTCCGAGCTCAGCCTCATGATGTTAAAAATAATTAATCTGACATTTACAGAGGCTCTCTTTTGAGTGTCTATTAGGGCACATTAACATTCACGGCAGTGGGAGTTCACATCCGATACACAGAACAAAAAATACGAAAATAGTGGCCACATATGCAAACCAGTAACTCCTCATTCACACCACCATCACACTGGGCTGCGAGCCTCCGACAGAATGAGAAAATGTTTAATTGGGCTTTAGCTGACAGTTCACATGCGGTCCTATCTGCAACATGACCAACAATACTGATGGTGCATAAAGGAAAATAAATCTTTCCAATAAATTAAGGGGAGAACGTCAAGAGTTTCCTGGTGGAAGGACATTTAATTTATGTATTTTTTCACTGCAGTGTGAATATCGTCACGGGCATCCTTTTCTCATGACAGTCTTAAAAGACTAACATCACTGTGATGCATCATCAGTTTCTGGGTTCTGTGGGCCTTTTGATCGTACTTCACCGGTCAAACTGTCCGACCTCACCGGTCTCACGGCTCACTTCTTAACTGTGAACACCTGAGACTTTTACGACTTTCAACAGAAACTTCACTTTTACAGCTCAACATGCACCAGTATGCTCCAAATTAAACATTTTATTGGTCTTGCTCAAGACTGCGTCTCAAATCGGGAGCCTTTTTAAAAAAAAATGTATTAAGGATTAGGCTTATCACACTGATCGTTTTTTCAAAATTCAAGTCACAGAAAGTGAGGCAGTCAGTCCCAAAGGGGAATAACATTTCCAAATTGAAGATTTTCTTTTATCCACACATGCATTCAAAGATGGATCAGTCCGCAGCTGTAGCATAGCAAAAAAAATAATTTGATATGCTGACATTGTGTTTAAAACCAAACTCAGGGCAAATGAATGGTTTATACATATAAATTATCCAGTCAAGCAGCAGGAAAGAATCATATGACAAAAATGAAAAATTCAATAGGTTGGGATTGAGGTTGACTGGCGAACATTTTTCAAAATGGCGACTGCATGGGGAGTCCACAACCACCGATAGGCCCGTAATTCATATTTCCCATCTGAACACCATGGCATCCGCAAATCCGCTAACTCATGGCTGCCGGCAGTTGTAAGAAATGCACAGTCGCACTCCCTCTAATAAGATCATTTATAATCCCCAGCATTATCAGCCCAAATGCGGAATTCCTGACCAAATCCTTGCAATCCGATTCCCGTTCCCTTTTCAGTCATGAATCATCCTTGACGGGCGACCGTAACTGGAGCATGAGTGAGCTCGCCAACGTGTTGTGGGCTCGGAGCGCGGTGGCTGCGCTGAGCCGGCTACAGACGGCGCAACGGGCCGCCACCGCTAACAAGGAAGAACCTGGCAGAGAACGGAAACTTGGTCAGAGGAAAATTAGAAAATGACTCCAAAATGATGTCCAAAACCGAAAATGCCGCATGAATAACACAAAATAGAGACGTATGGCACATTCCAGGGCCGAGGCTTTCATTTTGATTACATCACAGCAAATCTATTTCGCAGAAAGCCTAATATGGTAGTCTTGCAAATTCAAGGCAATATTAGGCATTTTTCAGAGCAAAACTCAAATATCCTGACTTCTATTCAAGCACCCAGACATTCTCTTTGAAGCTATATTAGTGGTTCATCATGGAATATATTTCAATACCCCAAGTGTAATCTTTACTTTAGGAACAGTTACAATCCTGACCCGAGGCAGAAACCACCAAAAAGATAATATTTAACCAAACCTTAATAAAACTTGAGAGTGGAGACATTTCAATTCTCCACATTCTAGTCCAACAAAACCTCACCATGCTTCTGGAGTAAAAACTTCCAAACACATCACCCACTGAATGAAGAAATCAAAAGAGAGGGAGAAACGATGCCTCTTCAGGACAGCTTTGCAGACTCAAGATCGGCTTTTAATACCAAACCCTTTTCATGTCAATTGTGAGTAAGGTGTGAGGATATGTGACAAAGAAAAAGGCCTCGTTACTTTCACGGCTCCCTCCTCCCAAAAGAATGAAGTCAAAATCACTGCTTTGGTGCTCGGACTCACAGGCATGTTTATGTGCTTAATGAACTGCAAATGCACCCAAGAGAAAACACACAATAAAAGAGGGGGCGAAACTACGATGGAAAACTAGGAGTAAGAGCAGTTTGTGCAAAAAACAACAGGCTGATCCAACTTTGTTTTTCCTTTTGTGTAGACCTCCCCCCCACTCTCCATCACTATGTATATAAATTAACTGAAGGCAGCGGTTCTTCTGACCCGAGGAGGTTCCTTCACTTCGCCCGCCTGCACGCCCACTCCAAAACCGGCTTTAATGACCGCAGCTGCCGCGCCTGTGCCGTGTTACGAGCTGTGGAAGTCACACGGACTGGGGTCCACATATCGGCGCCGGGGTTCTCCCAAACTTCCCCCGGACCATCCCCTCCCGCCACCATGCTGGCCAGCAGACAGCGAGACACCTCCACTTGTGGTCCATTGCCGAAGGATCATTTCCGAGTTTTGACAGGCCTCAGACTTGCAGCGCACCCACGCTGGCCCATGTCGACTAGCGAACACATGCAGGCTGTGTGTCTGCAGGGGAGGGGGTGGGTGCATATATTCAGCTGGAGTGTTTTACAGATGGGTGTTGGGATTAAGTGTCAGCCCAGAGAGAAGTGAGAGAAGGGGAGTAATAATAGTCAGATGCAAGACTGTACGGACTCTTTTAAAGTCGGGGCGATGGTGGCGGGGTGCCCTCGGATGACAGGTAGACAAGTGCTCTTGTCATTCCTTACTTGACATGCCAACACCAATGAGGTAACAAAAAGTAATAACTGTGGAGCGAATTTGGCTCAAAAGTGCCATATGAAAGCAGTCATTTCTCTTTCCTTTTAAATTGACAGCAGTTAAACGCCTCAACTTGACCATAAAAATATACAGCATTTAAAACCTGAAATGCACTCAACACTCATTAAAATGAAGTCACACATTCTGTCGGTCATAATACCCTTATAAGGCCCACAAAAATGAGAAAACGGCTAGGTTATTTTTAATTTAAATGAGTAAATCTTGGTATGATGCAGCAACACTTCACTGACATAGCATCAAAATTCTGCAAAAGGTTCAATTAATCACCGAGTTACACAAGTCCCTGCTAATATTCAGGGGCAAACTGCACCTCGCAGTAATTAATCTTTATCAAAAATATCATGTAAGG
Organism: Gymnothorax reevesii; assembly: GCA_029721435.1. Taxonomy (NCBI): domain Eukaryota; kingdom Metazoa; phylum Chordata; class Actinopteri; order Anguilliformes; family Muraenidae; genus Gymnothorax; species Gymnothorax reevesii. Next base: position 112,557,450 of record CM056577.1, read on the forward strand.
CAGCTGGTCCTCTGCATTAAAGTACTGTTAAATATGCACTCTCAACAAGCACTCACTACTTCCACAAAGTAGACAAAGGACATATATGTGTTTTAATAGATGGATATTTCTTGCCAAGTATGAACAAATTGAAAATACTAGTCACATTGTTAAATTAAAAATCAAACTATGTATAACTTTTCTTCACATACATCACTTCACCCAAATGAAAATATTATAGTAGCTGAAGGTTAAATAGTAGTAACTTTATTAACACCAAAAGAATGTATTTTTTTACACTTGAACAGGAGCAAGTATGTACAGAATTAAGGAGGTGAAAAATGAGGCACATTGTGTTAATGAATCGGCATTCAGAATTGTATTTGTTTGGTAGACGCAATTATAAATAGTTTTTGGATTTGCAAAAGCTTAATAATTCTGTACTAAGGCAAACTGATACCATTAATGTGCAGAAACCATTATGTTGACAATAAATGTTAAAGTAATTCAGTCTGAAAATTGGTTTCACTGAAAAATGAAAAGCCAGACATCTTTAGCTCTGTCCAGTTACGTGGGTGAAAAAGGTAATGTTCTTTTTTTGGAACAAGATAATAAAACATGTTTCTGCATCAAGACAAAAAAAATCAAGCAACAATTGCTTTAAAATAAAATGTATGACATAAAAGCAAATATATGAAAAATATTTTTGTATTTGTATTTCCTTTTTAAATGTAAAGGGTTACAGTCAATCCAAAAAATACATCTTTTTACAGCCATTTAGTCTCGTAATTTCATTAGAAAGCTACTGTGGCGTCATCCAATCGATACAGTTTGTTTTAGACAGTTAATATTAAAACAGTAAAAATAGTGAACAAGTGTTCCAGAATCTTTCTTAAAAAAATACATGAAATGCATTTGTCTCCATGAATCTGAATGCGATTTCATGCGAAGCAATTTCATGCGGGGGCAGTCATTACTCACAAGGGCGACACGGACCGGATGAAAGAAAACTCTGATAGCTTAACTATCAACAGCCTTTTCATTGCATCAACTGACTTCCTCCACCACTTCCTAACAGACAGCAAGTAAGAATAAACAATATTTATCGTACATTATTACAATGGAAGCTGCCCACTTCCCCCATTCAGAACAGTAGCCCTAGGAGGACGGATCTTGGCTGACATATGTAACACAGGCGCATTCAGTATACCGAGGAACCCAATGACCAAAGTGTAAATATCATCCATTCGCTTATGTCATCATCTTCAATGGCCCAAAAGAAACACATCTACATTTCAGTGGTTTTTACAACTCCATTGCAGATTTAGGCTCCTCAAGCGCTATCACGACTAAGCGGTCATTTATGAAAAAAAAACAAGAGCCAGACTGCACTCTACCACATCATTAAATTGTCAGACTAGCTTTGACCGTACTACTTCGAAATTTGCAAAACACAATTTTGGGGTGAAAAGCAAGACAGAAATAGAATTCCATCTATCCATGCACCATGTTTTGGTATATTTTCCCCTCATACATAAAAACATATAAAACAATAATACAGAGAAAACAGAGAAAAATAAATAAAACAAAATAATCTACAATTCATATTGGCCATGACAGACAAAGCATGCACCACTGACTATTGATCACGGCAAATTCTATCACCCTGTAAAAATTTACAAAAGTATTCACATCGAGAAAACCGATTGATTTATAAGCCCCAACACTCAAATGACACAGGGCATGCGTGTGTGTGTGTGTGTGCGTATATGTGAGTATACATAAAAATAAATAAAACATCAAGATGGGGGGAGTTATTATCCCGGGAGTTAACATCACTGTACCACTTGGCTGTTTGAAGATACAAACCTCTTGTTGAACTAATTCTTTCTTTCACATGAGGCCCAGATAAATGAGGTCACGCTGGCAGCAGCAGGTAAATGAAGGGGGAAGATTAAAGGAAAGCCATCTAATTTTGCCTTACAAATGACTCAGGATCGAACAGGTGCAGATGACACCTGTCCCAATGGGAAATACTTTGCGTTAGTTTGAGAAAATGTTGGTTTGAACGGCGTGACAAAACTATTCCAGTTGGGAGTTAGTGGCAGAAAACATGAGCCAGCTCTGGTTTCCATCTCTTATCAACGCGGCCCGAGCTACTGAGAGAACATCTGCCTGTCTGCGGATGACCTAATCCAACTGAGTCAAACCTACTGCAGCACAATGTTTTTATTAAGAAGCCTCAGAGAAAGACAAAGCAAATATTCGGGAAGGACTGTCTACTTCAATTACCATTTCTTTTGCCACACACGCACTGCTCACGTTTTTGGGATGCGTTTAAATGAACCAAAACAATAGTCCATCCATTAGAACTCAGTAATGGACGTCAATGAATTTACACAAGCATGTGTGTGTGCACGCGTATGTGTCCGTGTGTGTGTGTGCGTGTGTGTTCGTGACTGTGCGTGAGCACGCGTGCGTGCATTGCTTTCTTAATCAGAGGGCCATTCTGTCACCAGCTAAAAGACGAGGACCTTGTATTTGTACCTGCACCTTACTCCAAAGTACAGCCAGCATTTAGAGGGTTAAATGTGAATCAATAGTCGCTCGGCAGATCCACTGCAGCGCAGGCAGTCAGCCCTGGGATTTGCATATGCAGGGCAGGGGAGGTGGGAGGAATGCACCAGACACTCCCACTGCTTATAAAGCACAAACCATACTGAAACACTCAGACAGAAATCACACGTGCATCTGCCGAGCTGGAAAGACACGTCTGAGCGAAGAGGAGAAGCGGGAGTTCTGACGGAGGGCCAGCCGCTACTGGGAACTTTTTTTTTTTTTTTTTTTAAGTTTTTTACAGAACGGAAACCACACAGGAACTTTACGCAACGACCATGAGCAGTCAAAGCCTTCTAAAGTCCTGACGATAAGATTGAGGTGCTGGAGTTTTAACGACTACGCACTCTGACACACACACACACACACACACACACCCCCACAGGCATACACACACACACACGCACGCACGTGCATGCGAGAGACGCTGTGGATTAGGAGTCGTCTTCACGAACACTAACCAGACAAAAGAGGGAAGAGACAGAGGAGAGGAAGATGTCCTTTGCGATGGTGCGCGCTGCTCCGACCCGCTTCCTCTACTCCGACATCAGTATGCTGTCCGAGGACGAGGAGAACGGCAGCGAGAGCTCGGGCTCCGAGGACAAGTCCTTCCGCCTGGACGGCTCGGGCTATGACGTCAAGGCGAGCCGAAAACGGAAGCTGGCGAGCAGGCTGGAACCCCTGCTGTCCCCCATTCCGATGGGACGGCAGCGAAACGCCGCGAACGCCCGCGAGCGGGACCGGACCAACAGCGTGAACACGGCCTTCACCGCCCTGCGGACTCTCATCCCCACCGAGCCGGCCGACAGGAAGCTGTCAAAGATCGAGACGCTGCGGCTGGCCTCCAGCTACATCTCGCACCTGGGCAACGTGCTGCTGGTGGGCGAGGCCTGCGGAGACGGACAGCCCTGCCACACCACCTCCTCCTTCTACCACCACAGCTCGCCCGGCCGAGACTCCGAAAGCTCCCAACCCAAGCAGATCTGCACTTTCTGCCTCAGCAACCAGAGGAGACTGGTGAGTCCTGCTTTGAGCAGCTCCTTTCGCACTTCCACTCCGCCCAGAAGTTTGCCTGCTGCGGCTTTACCGGCAATGTGGCTTGAGGCCAAGAACATATCCTCGTCATTCAGATATCTACCCTTTTGTTTATCCACGACTTTTAGGTTATCAGTTGTATGGTTAGCTCACTCGACTGCTTCGTGACCGCTCATTTCTAAGAATTCAAATGACATGTCTGGACTTTGAAGTGATGGTAATATCTCAAGACCAGAACAGGACAAAATACGACTTACTTTCCACTGAAAATCAGAAAAATTGGGTTCATTAACAAGTATAAAACAATATTCAGTTCAAGGCTCAAAAAATCACCATTATTATAAAGACCTCAGACAGATTCCAGGACTGTTTTATCCAACTAGAGTCAGGTGGAGGGAGATAGTCATAAAAATGCATCGCGGTACTTAAGATAAAACGTCAATGGAATGTCTCGCCTCAAAACTAAATTTCAAGGAAAACGTCAACCAGGTTTTATACATGGCAAAAAGTAACTGTCACCATCTGATGGCCTCACGGCGGAAACATCGGCTTATATTGTACGTCACATCCCACCTGTAGAAAGTAAACATGGCTGTTGAGCAGCGTGGACACCTGACCCCTGGTGTAAGGGACGAGTGGGGTCTTTGGGGGTCAACCATTTAAACGGGCAGATGAATGAGGGTTAGCTTTGCTTTTAGAACAGCTTTGCACCAGACATAGAATATGTCTGATCGGAGCACGGCACTTCAAAGCACACAATTACTGTGCTCTGATTGGTCAGGCTCCTTCGTAAACACTTTTGTTGACCAAACCTCGTAAAACTAACACCGCACTTACATTAAAAATAAAAACAAACCATCTTACTCAGGCTGGCAAAAGGGCAGAACAATACAAAAGCCAGAAGAGCAGGAACTGTAATTAAGACTAACGCACCGAGGGCTTTCAAATTTGAAATATACGGTGCCCTCGAGTTTATGCTCCCACATCATTTCTGGTCAAATCATGACCACAATGCCTATTTTATCCAGTGGAACCAAGAATGTTTTCCGAAAGTCTTTCCCAAGAGAAAGACAATCAAACAGAGCCAAAATATCTGGCAGAGAGAGACAATAAATTGAGCCTAAAATCACAGCAAAAGACATGCTGGGATGAATTCTCCTGAATTCAATTGCACGGAAACAAAAAACCAAACACTGAAAACTAAAAAACTGCATAAAGGACAAGTGTTCTTATCTACTTCTCTTAAAGACTACCTGAGCAGCATCACAAGAGAATTCAGCCAATATTCTGCCTCTATGCTAATCATTCAATAATACTACTGTCAAACATACAGAACACTAGCTTACATCTGCTACATATTCAGATGTACAACATTATAACGTAAGTTTTGTTTTTCTGGACCAGACATCTTCATGTGCGTATATTTTGGATGCCATGGTGTCGCTTCCGTGAATAAACAGACACCTCTAATAAATTATTAATATCAATTCATAGCACAGCTGGCCCCACATTAGGTACTGCTTTCCCTACAATCATACAGACGGCTGCGGTACCCGAATATGTTTTTGACATTTAAAATAAATTACCAGTTTAATTTTATTTCTTGCTGTATAATTAAAATAAAATGTATTCAGACTCTAAGTCTTATTTCTACAGTCTGCACAAAAACACAACCCCTCCTTCGTAATTTCACTAGATATTTATTAATTGCTGTACAAATGAGAAGATTCAGTAATGGTCAAACGTTGGGGATGCTGAGAAGCTCATCCTGTAAAATCGCTGTTACGGTGCACAGATTTGCCCTGCAGCCTGGTTTAAGATGGGATCTTGCAAGTCCGCGGGTTCATCACCAAGTTCGGGGAGAGTTTCCTTCCGTGTGAATGACTGACAAGACTAAAATCGCAAAGCAACCACATCATGTTTGATCTCCCAAATTCACTCAATAAGTGGCAACAATGACACCCGTGACCCTCCAGTACAAAACCAGCCGAAAATCGCTTGGTCCAAATTTGCAGTACAGGCCAATATCAGTATAAATATTATATATATATAAGCTAACATTATTGATTTTTGGATTTTCATGCCAAACGGTTCTAAAGAACATTAATATATTTTATAAATATATGGGATTAAAAAAAAAAAAAACACATAAAACTCAATGACCAAAAAAGTGATTTAAATGAGCGTATGTCTTCTTTTACCTGCTGATTTTTCCAAAAAAAAAAGCTGAAAATTTCATTAAAACAACTGCTTACAGCCACATCACTCGTCACACGGCAAAAATATCAAAGCACAGCTGGGAATCCCTGCTTACTAGACATTCCTGCAGTTTCTACGTCAATGCCCCGCTTTAACCAATAAATGAGCCGGAAATAAGTTCAGTTCGGTAAACAAACGGCCTTGGTTGCCAGGCGTGTTTTGCTAAGTTTCATTAAGATTGCTTTTAAAAATAGAATACGTTGCTGAGGACTGTTCTTAACGAACTTCAGATAGAAATTTTTCTGATTTTTTTCGATTTTCACTCACCCTCGTCTTAAAACTTGAAATACCTATATCCCCCCCCAATAGTGATCCAATTTCAACAAACTACACCTTTCTGGAAAGCAGTTTTTATGCATTTTCTGTAAAATATAAAAAACTCAAATTCTGAACATTGAGACTTCAGACTGGTTTTGTAATTGAGGGTCACCAAGATTAACCATTTTTCACGTGTAACGGAGTAACACGCTCATCTCTAAACCATCTTTAGCTGAGTACACCAGGAGATGAAATAAAGCTTTACAGTCCAAGAGGCAGAGGTGTTAGAGCCATCAGTCCATGGAGCACAGTAAATTCGGCAGAAAATAATATCCATAGAAATCACAGGATTTTTCAGTCTAACAATTCTAAGACCAAAAATGATGGTTGAAAACATCACAGCCGCCCACAGTGCACAGCAGACTGATTTGCTTTTCAGTGAGTCATTTGTGATCAGCACATATTTGGAACTATTAACACTGGCTTTCCCATGCATTCAAAGAATCACTCCAGAACATTCCAGAAACAACATAGGAGCACAGAGGAGGGGGTCAGGAACGTTATATTCGCTCATCACTTCAAGGATAAGACGCACCGAGTTGCTCATGATGTATATATATTCCAGTTTATAAATGGTTTTTTTTTTTTTTTTAAATTAATCTGCCTTACCTAACAGTGTAATTTTAGTAGAATTAATACTTCAAGGAACATAACTTTTGGTCATAAAATGAAAAACAATAAGCCCAAATGACAAATGCAATCGTGGCTGGACGCAATTCCACCTCCCATTTCTCCAGCAGAGTAAACCAAAAAACGAGATAATATGGGCTTTAGTATTTCATCCGGTACTAAAGCCTAGTCTGTGAAATTTTCGGTTAGGCTGAAATTTCAAGCAGACTGGCCTTTTCCTCTGAAGTTGAGTTTAAGAGCTGCAACACTTTAAAGTACGATTGTTCCTTACCTATATTTAGAGCTCACTACGCCACGAAAGCCACATTCAGCCTTGACACATTTTTTATTTGTTTGGGAAAGAGGAAACAAAAAGTAACTAAAAGAAAAGAAAGAAGCCAATGAATTCCAAATTTAGAAAGTAAAAGTAACGTGGGAAAAAAGTCTCTGTACACGGCAAAGTCAGGGCAAACCGTTCAGCGAGGGAAGGGACTCCCCAAAAATATGAATCACACAAACTGAACAGTACAACTGGCACTTGCCCATTCTGCCCTCGCATTTAAAAGGCAACTATTACTATAGTCTAAACCTCATGAATCATGAATCAACCTCACGGCATCAAAGGCGCCCAAGTCGGAGCGCTCACCGAATTCGGGAGGCCAGGCTTGCAGAGCCACGGCGGCCTCCATCCCAACCCAACTCCCCTCATTTGTGGGCCATCCTGTCAAACTCCATACCTTTCCCAGCCTACGCTTTTACACATCTGGCAAAGATTTGCATCAGTCTTGAACAGAGTAGCAGAGGCCTACATTTCTGTGCATAAACAAATTCATACTCAGGTTCAATATTCAGGGCTTTAAAAAAAAAAAAAAACCCACACTTTTCCACTGTGGTCTTCCAGGTTTTAGCTAGTTTGGAGGGGAAGTGCAATAAATCTGATGAAAAGGCTGCAGCAAGATGCAATCAAGCTACACCTCGTAGCGCACAGACTTTTATGAGGACAATATAATATATACTGTTGTTTTTGTACAGGTTGGGAGTTTAAATAAAAAGTTTAAGCACGTAACCCTGCAAATTTCTGTATTGTTTTGCATCAGTAAAAATATGCATCCCCTCCCTCCAATGTAGCCAGCTGGCGATGGGGGATGAACCGTGTACGATGACAAGGGATTACACCACCATACACACAGGGGCAGAAATGTTCAATGTCAATGTTCAACACCAGCATGAGGGGAAACGACTTCTGAGCGCCGAAAATTACTTGACGTATTACTTTTCCCCGCTGTGGAAGTAAGCAGATAAATTACTAATTGGGTATGGAGTGATTTCAAGTCCCAGAGCTGTTTGCTCGAACCATGTCTCATTTTGTCAGTAATTAGCGACACGAGTGCTTTCATTATGAACACATGGAAGCGGTTACATGAGAGCCGATTCACCTTGAGACAGGAGTCAATCATTGCAGCTGGAAAATATCACGCGTTAAACAAACAAGAACAGCTCAAAATGTTCTGCAAAATTAAGCAGAAAAGAAGAAATGAGAAACTAATGCATAAATGAACTGGCTACTGATGAGGAGTATTTTAGAACCGTTTTAGAACAGAATTTCTTCAATTCATGGTCTACGCCAGAGCTTTGAGGAATTTCTATAATTAAAATTTAATATGACACACCTGCAAATGTATTGGCTTACAAGGTCATTTACCGTAGCCGTGATTATGATGTCATTATGTGCTTATAGACTACGCAGCTTCACAATGGATAGAGCATGCAAAATACCTTACAGGCATACCTAATATTACAGTATCATATTAGCTATATACATGATCGCTCCTTTTATTCTATTCAAATAATACAAATCCAAATGAGTCAAGAAAGACAAAAAAAAAAGCAAGTTGCATCATCAAAATCTAATTTAAAGTAACACTGAACAGTGAGACAGTAGAAGTCCCCCCCCCCCCCCCCCCAAAAAAAAAAAAAAAACGCAACTAATCCCCTTCATATGAATAACACTCTCAGAACTAATCGGCACGGTTAGGGGTGTGAAATGTGCCGCTTCTGGCTGTGAGAGGGAAGCTGCTTTCAATAACCCAAACAGTCATGTCTTCAGCAGGAGTTCGGTTACAGAGGCCGGAAACTCATATCCCCTCTTACCTCATACACACACACCAGAAGCAGCTGACAAGTCCTCCCATTGTAATCATTTACCAATCTGCCAACATCACCTGACAGGCTGGGACCAAACAAAATATTTGTGTAAAAAGTAAAGTCTTGGGTGACAGCTGGGAAAGGGATGGAGAAAATAACCTGGTAATATAATATCCTGTGGTGATGACTGTGACACATCTTGAAGTGGTAAAGTCTTACCCATTTATGAAAGCAATCGCCAAAATCCTCTCAAACTCACACAAAAGAGAAAAAATATATAAATAAACCCAATGAATCTAGAAAGGGAATAATTGCTTTCAAACAGACGAATAAGGTCCTCTAATGAGGTGTTGGTGATTGAACGATAAAGATGAAAAAATATTATTACACCAAACACAGGATATAGAAGAAAAACCTTCATCCAGTTAATTTGGTGGAAGCTACTTAAACGTACCATCTGGGGAAAAAAGGGGGAGAAATTTTTACTGAGTTTTCAAACAAAATTTATTTTCACCTACTGTTGGGGTGACGTGTTTTGACTGCCAGCACCAGCCAAAATCAGATGTTATACAGGAGGAAACAATGGCATTCCAGGGTCTGACCCTCTCACCACGGCTGGAGAGAGTAATTTAACCCAGCTGCCCCCAAAAAGAGGGGAAGGTGAGAACAGAAAATACTGACGGCTTTCTGAGGCCCCCCTCCTGGGCCAGAGGCGAGGATCTCAAATAAATGCAGCCCAGCTCACAGAACCCAATTCTCCACCGGTACAGAGGAGGTTGTGCATCCTTTCAATAAAAGGGCCAAGTCATGCAGTAACGGAATTACAAAATTGGTGTATTTTCTATCATAACTCCAAAACTAAGTAAGATAGAGTTACAATTTAAATAGCTTGCTGTAGGTCTTCCCTAGTACTGCAAATAACAAAATAGCTAACTTTGTTCGTTTGATTTATTTTTGGTGCAAAACAGCAAAATAGAAAACTGGTTGGTAACAGGTTTGTAACTCCGTTACTGCGTGACCTGACCCACAGGCATGACCGCCTTTGCCAATTCACACCACAAACCTTTGTTCAAAATGTTCGTTAGGTAATATTCCACAAATAAGTGAACAATAATGAGGAGATTTTACAGTTACGGGTTACGGGTGAATGCAGTCATTTCTAACACACTTTTTGCCGTGCAGCTATTAGAACTGATCTTTTTTTGTTCTCCTCTTACAGGGCAAAGACAGAGAAAGAAAAACCGCACTGAGAAGCTAATACTGAGAGGAGGGAAAATCACCGAGGGAAGCAATGAACTGCTCTGAACCGACAACATGGACCTGTACTGAACACAAACTCAAGACATGCATCAGTTGTATATATGCAAATATAAATAAATATATATTTAAATACAACAAAAATCTGGGACTTGAATGCTTGGCTGCCGAAAAGAGATTTTAGACTGGGGGAAGGAAAAAAAAAAAAAAAAAAGGGGGCTACCTGGACTTCCAGCACTGTCTAACAAGGGGTTCCTGTCCATTTCCATACTAAAAGTGGTCCTCTCATGCATCGCAAAAGAAATACCAAAGAGAATAATCTTTCACAAAGGAGAGAAAGCCATGCTTCTGAACGAACGACATTCCGAAAAAAAAATTGAGGATGAAACGACCAGGCGACGAGACGCAAAACTACGAACAGACAGCAGTGGGCCGACGCCGTCAGACGTCTCCTCGTGGTAGCGTGCCCGCTGTATAAGCGCCCAAACGCTGAGCTTCCAAAAGATGAGCGCTTTCACAGGAGCGCACCACGGTTTGTTTCCTGCTCGCAAAACAGGGAGGGAATCCAGCTGTTCCTGAGGCTCTCGGCTGTGGCACACATTTCTCACGCGTCGCAGTGTTGAGCCGCGCGGGATCCTGTCCAAAGTGGCACACACAAAACTACACTGACAATCTCACCTCTTCCCGCTGGGGGTAAATGTTTTTCATTATCGGTAGTTGTCAGTATATATCTGGTTTGCAATAAAATGCTGCATTTATTTTGAATGACAATAAAATGTGTTCAAAAACCCCTCGGTCTGAAGTGCATCAGTCACTCCCTGTTTTATCAGCTAAAGAAATAAATGCAAAATAATTCTTATTGAGAAAAAAATAAACGTTTAAACACTAGGAAAATACGGCTAAATGTTTTGAGTTCAGTGATTTGGGAATGGGTTTTCAATTCAATCCAAACAAAAAAGATACTTTTCTGTTAGCTGAATTATTTCCGTGTGTTTCCACTTGTGTACTACTTTAAAGAAGTATATACAAGACATATTTCATCCTGCTGATGTACATCTTTAAGTAACACATATAAAATGTATGTCCAGGCAAGTTGCCGCAGGGATCGCCGCAGCACTTCTGCTACGGTCCTTCAAAATGAGAAACAGAACCATGGCAGATATGGATCAGAATCTTTCAGGCCTATCCCCAGACATCCACAAAACATTTATTTCCATCGCATCTCAATGCTCCGCTTCAAACTCGTGACAAATTTATGGACCGTCTTGTGCAGTGTCTACATGAATACCAAGCCTAGTTTATTAATACCTTAAAGACGGATGGCTCTCTCCTTCGCTCTTCTTGACAATCCCAGCGATGAGATTCTCGGAACACGCATATGAATCACGCAAGCTCAGAGGTCTTCCTCCTCTGATTGATCAGAACACACAGTACTGAAAGTCTGCCGTCTCAAAGGGAAAGTGAATCACAGAGGTCCGCAAAATACCGCATTGATAAATCAAGACGAAAATTAGGCTTACTGCAAGTGTGTTCCTCTATCCACAGGCCCTGATGCGCTTACAGCTTCAACTTTCAGCTAAAACTTTGTCGGAGTTAATTCAATCGAGCACCTTAACCCCAACCTCTCCAGTTAACAGCCAGACATGCACCAAGAAAATGTTTGGTAATTTTTGTGACTGAATCTGGTCTGTAAATCAGTAAATAAAAGAAAACCATGACTAGACAGAACACACTAACCTGCAAAAGAAGGATGGCCACAAAACCAAATACCTGCGACACAACAACGTCAACACAAAACAGAACAATTAAATTGGGATGGATATTTTTCCAACAAATTATGCTTCATCTTTATTATACTATCAATAAAAAATGATTCTCAGAGGAAAAGATCCTTCTATTCTAATTGCATTGTATTGGCGTACCTTTTACATTTGTATTCCAGAAGCTTTTACAGAGCAAAACCACAAGCTAATCCAATTTATTAAACAATGGCTGGAGTGAGGTTAAGAGATCCATTTACAACATTTCTATTGCTAAATATGCAGAGAATTATACACAGTAGAGCTGTGTGAACTGATGTGCGTCATGTCCAGTTTTACAGTGCAGATGCCACATGATGCCTCTGGAGCAGGTTAGAATTAACAGTCTTTTCTCCAAATGAACATGGTTCTTTCAATATTGATTAAAAGATGAGTTTTAAATAAATATCTATTGAACCCATGTTTAATTTTATCAAAGAGAAATACTGATGCAGAGGCACTATAAGTACATATGAAGCGGATTTTAAATTTAAACTGAAGCCAATGTAACTAATCTGAATACATTCAAAAGCTCGTTTGAGAATTTGAAGCAACTGATGCAGGAAAAATCATATCCATTTCATTACTTAGATTATAGAGACAACTATGCAGGATAAACAAATATCACCGTTTACATAACAGGAAAACAACCCAACGGAATTGATAAATTGCCATTGACGCGGATTGTGTGATAAAACCGCAATAATTTAATGACACTAGCAATCACATTACTTTAAATGCGAACACGCGACTCAAACCATTCACATATTCAACAATTCATTCACATATGCAAAATATATACAGTATGTACCGGCCATTAGTATATTTAAGACTGTGTAATAGTACAGCACAGCTCTATCAAAATCACTCTTTTCAGAACGTATTAAGAATAACTGAATTTAAATATCCGAAAATAACCATTCTGACATCATGCATATTTTGGTCAAAAGAATGTCTGCACTTAAATCTGAAGTCCGCCAAATAATGTGCATGTGATTCCGGATCTTTGATTATGTAGCCAATAATGGAAAATTAAGCAGGAAAATCACTTGCCTGGAATTTTTTTACCATCCAAAGTGTTCCAGACATTAATCACTTCTTATTTAATGAATACTTGCATTTCAAATACAGATTGCTTTATGGCCAATCAAGCAGCTGCCATTCTGAATTTCTGTTCGAACCATTTGAAACACAAGGTGAGGCACAACAGGCTTCCGCAATATGACGTATAGCCAAGTTAGACTAATCATTCAGCTGAAATTTACAAGGCAGGAGAGTCAAATAGATTTGCATTAAATGTGGGCCACCTTCCCGACTCCAATGGATTTGAATTATGACGATAATTGACGATGAAGACATCGTCAGCCAAGACGTAGCCAGCCAGATGTCATGTTCAAAGTTTTTTTTTTTTTAACAATTTATAAGGAAACAACCTTCACTGAGAGGATACGAAGGCTTCACTTTTTATTTTAACTGTTTAAGTGCCCACTTTTTGGGAGAACACATTTTGTGTCACTCCAGGTAACTGTGTTGAACTTAACTGATTGGATTTTCTCAGCATGACACACCTCTTCCGAGTGTAAGAGGTGGCTTAATCAGGTTCAGTTAAGTTTGATATATAAAATACATATGGTGACTCAAAATGTGCTCTACCGAAAGCCTGAGGCAGTTAAAGGGTTAAACAAACACAGTCCTACATTTAAAGTTGTCATCGGAAGGTAACCCGGAATTAATTAAATTGAGGAAAAAGTTTAATTTCAGCTCATTTTTAATGGTCTAAATTGTAGTCATATCAAAAATCATGAAGCTATATTTACACTTCAAAGTGGTTTTTTATTTCTAAGCTTTCCTTTTATTCTGTGAGGAAAAAAACCATCACAATAGTAACAAACAAAGTGCATGTCACGAAACACAACTGAAATGACAATATCCCAGGCTCATGCCATCAGAGCAGCTACGCACCACAGCATACAGGTGGTCAGGGACAGAGGTGGCCCCAGGGGGCTGACTGCACAAAGTGGCCCATTAAAGGGGCGCCGACAGTGAACGAAGGCGGGCGAGCCTTTAAACGGACCAGCTGCGAGATGCGCGGTGCGGAGGGGCAGATGGGATCCACAGGTAGGCGTCCTGGCAGCCTGCCTGTTCGTGAAACCGGCCGTCTGGCTGCGGAGGAAGCAGACGCACCTCTGGAATTCCGCGCTCTCTCTCGCCCCCCTTTTGTTGTCCTTCTCTCGTCTACGTTCTGTCTCCATCTCACTGCACTCGTTCTCTGGGGTGCACCGCTCGCCCGCAGTCTCAGCTGCTCAGATTACGGGGGACGCTGCGCCCGTCATCGTTCCCCTGTCAGTTTTTGAACCCGCTGCACTTGCCTGCCCTGCTGACCTCCCAGAGGGCTCTTGCTTGCCCCTTTTCTGTATTAAAAACTAGACAATTTCAACTTCACGTGCACCCTGTATTCTACAGACAGAAAACTCTTCAAGTGTCACTAGTCGTATCGATACAGGCACTAATTCATGACAACATGAAACAGGAGCAGGGCTTCTTTCAACAATGCTAAGTGCTAGAGTGCTCGCTATTTTCCAGCTACAGGTCCTCTTAAAAGGTGAGAAACGCACTATAGGGTGTGGGTCTTTCACATTTATTCTATTATTTAACCTCACTATGGTCCACTACAAAACTCAATTCAATGACCCTCTTCCATAAAAAAACATGAATGCAAAGTTTGTACATCCACAACGTTTAAATATAAATACAATAGATAACGTCAAAAAAAAAACCAAACAACAGGACAAAGACAAACTTCTGACCAGTTTAGCAATTTAGAATCACAAAACCCATTAACAGACTTTTGAGTGACTGGAACACGAATGAGTTCCTGTAATGAGGATGGTTACAACTGTGTCGTCAAAATGGACGGCTCACCTCTGCTTGTGACACTTCATCACGGGGCACAATATACTTTAGCACAGACATCTGGTTTCAGTTGGGAACATCTTGCCCAATATGCGTTCTGTTGACTTCCAACAGCATAATATGACCGTTGAAACCACTTCTTCTACCTTCCTCTCCCACATCATCTCCCAGGACCATATGGTCACAAACTGTGATAAGAAATGGGTGCAATATTCCCATCAGTTGCAAGCACATGCCAACATTTGCGGTGGTAAAGGGGTTAAACACAGGTGGTGTCAGCTTGTGGCTTTTCCATTCTTTTCTCTCATTCTCCGCCATGCACACAGACCTCAGGCCATGTGCAATCAGACGAGGTGCGAGTTACGACAACACAGACATCAAGTGATCTCTGTCCCACACTGTAAAATTTTCTGCTTGTGCATGGGAGCGAACTTTAAATTTCATATCAATTTTAAAGAAAGATTAAAAAAAAAAAAAACAATTTTTTGGTTTGCGTTAGCCAAACTGAGCATCTGATACGGAAAGCAAGATATCAAAATCAAAGCCGTTGAAAACTCATCACGTGGCCACTAGTTTAAAAGAGCTCCTAGCAGGGGAGTTTTAAACAGCACAAGATAATTGAATTTATATATTATATATACTTATATATTACATATGTGTGTATATATATATTTTTTTATTTTAGCCCTCTAAGAGTTAAAGCAACAACTGATGCCAATTATTTGTGAGATGCTTGAAGTTCACCTGATGATATTATGCATTTCCCCATGATGAGTAAAATGATTTTGGGATCATTTAACCTCTAAAAAATATAAAATTAGCACAGACAGGCAGTAAATCAAACTGTGTATGTACTTTGGCTGCTGAGGCTTTGGCTGTTCCAGCAGGTCTTTAATGATGCAAATCTCTCCAAGCTGATGCAGTCCAGCTTTTTTTCTTCAACACAAACAGTTTGCGCTCAGAGGGGAAAAAAAAGAAAAAAAAAAAAAAAAAAACCGGCAAAAATTAAAACAAATAAATTCAAATTTAATAAGTATTTTGGTCCTCATTCCGAAGTGCCCAGTGCTTCTCAAAAGCAGCACAGAAACAACAAAGTCCAATGTTAAAAAAAATCCATTCATTTCAAAATTAATAGGAAAAAGTGTACATTTCTAATACGTCCAATACCTATTAATGTGCTTTGTGTGGTCTAGGCCTTTCCTTACCAAAGAGTCATTGGGCCATACAGTTTTCATAAATTACATTTTATGGAGAAGGCATAGGCAGGCAAAAAGAAGCAAAGCCATCAAATTTCGAGCAAATAATTTGAAAGGCAACTGACAGCTGTTTTCCAGGGGTTGTTCACCCAGTGCTCCTCGCGCAGAAAACCTACCTGGTGAGGTTTAGTTATTTTAGTACGGTCAAAGGTCAGCATTTCTCAACAGCAGACTCTTCCAAATAGTCAAATTGCCTCAAATTCCTCCAAAGTCTGTGGAGAGATCAGACTCATTTGACTGAATGGGGAAATGAGCTGAGCACCGCAGGACGAGCGTAAGGGTGGGTGTCACCTAACGCAACTCCGACCAAAGCTGAGCAAACACATGCAAATTCAGAGGCCACTGGAATTTGATTACTGTAACCGAAGGTGGTGATGTTTCATCAGTAGGAAGAAACATCAGGAACGAGAAACCAAAATTCCAGCATTCATACTGGACTACATACAGTACATCGAAGAAACAAATGACAGTCAAAATAAAAGGGAGGTGAACGACGATGCAATTGAACGTATGGGGTACTACTTTCATATAGACGACCCATTCTTGAGGCAATGGAGTTTTATTAATGAGGCAAAGCTTTTTGTAGCATTTTTATAAATATATAAATAATAAAAAGTACTGTCATTCATTCGAGGCAGAGGACTACACTGAACAGCAGAGGTTTGTGGTCCTCTGACTTATATGGGGGATTCGTTCTCCATTCCTAGAAAAACAGCCCTCAGTGACCGTTTTTTCTGCCATAGTTTGAAAGCACAGTTAACTGTTCCTCTGCCCTGCACCTGTCAACCATTGGTAGTCATCGACCAACGGTGCAAACTGTCAAAAAAATACAGAAGGAGGGAAGATAATGTGGGGTGGGGGTGGGGGTGGTTACTAAATGGTTACTGTGATGCTGCCAGCTATGGGCTAAAGTGCTAAAGTTAAGTTACAATCGTGTCTCCTTATTAGGGCTTTTCCAGTTGAATTACATTATGGCCCTGTGGCCATTTACAGTGCTTCAGTCTCCTCTCAGGAACTACTATCATTGGCAAACTATATTCATAACCTACTGTGTCAAGCCTCTGCCTGTTCTTTTAACCTGCAGGCTAACGTTAGCATAGAGGCCGTAGGTGCACACCTGAAGGACGTACCCCCATGTAGCTCTCGTGTTTTAATTTCCAATGTCACCGTCCTGCTGAAGGACGCAGAGTCCAGAAATACAAGCCTGTTCACCACTTCCAAAATACAAAACCACAGTTCAGAAGAAAATCAATTTGGGATCAAAACCACATTTGCTCATATTGACGCAAGGAAAAAAAAAATGAAAAAGCCAGACTAACCATGCTCGGCAGCGCGCAAGCACAATGAATAAATAATTTTAGAGGGCTCATATACGAGGGTTAACCTTCGTGTATGCATGTGGAAATTTGCGCTTTGGCCAGCCGGGTTTAAACAATTTTTCCACCTGGACGCCCATCCGGTATATCATTCAAAGACATCGTTATTTATTGGAAATTAAATGTCTTAGGATGCCCCTAAGCGCTCCCGGACAGGACTGTATTACAACAGAAGAGAATGCCATTCAGGCATGTGTAGAGTTGGGCCGCGGTCGCTGCACTGCCGTCAATAAAAACGTGCTGGCAGTGTCGTTTCCGAATTCTGTGTCCGTAGTGGTGGAGAGCGGCCTCGTTTTTTTTTTTTTTGTTTTTTTGACTGGACTCATACCATCATTGTTCAACGGAGATCAGACGGTGTATGGGCAACCAGGCCAGCAAAGCGATGAAGCGCATTAACGCAGCAGAGCTCGAGTGAGGACAGTTGACTCGCAACTGCTCTCCACCCACATAGCATTCTGGAGAGGGAGAGTGGCGGTAAACGATTTCACAGTTCTCGCCATGAAAAAGCGTCCGGCCGCTACCGGAGGTGGGAGGGTCTGACGCAAAGGAGAAGCAAAGCGGTCTAGACACTCATCTCTCGGCTACACTGGAGGCAAGAACCCCCCCCCCACCGCCAGTTCAACTCCCACAAGCTCCCAGAGGCGCGCACCGGGGGCCGGCCCCCCCACACATGGCAGCCCCCGCCTGCAGTTGGTTTCAATCAGAACTTCTGGCAGGACGCACGCTGAGCCGATGGGGAGCGCTGCTGAAGACCGGATAAAAGGAAGTCCTAAAAACGATGGAACGACAGGTGGCTACTTTGGCAAGCCCTCCCTCGCTCCTACACCCACCCCACTCTAAGAACACCCCCACCTCACCCCCTCTTCCGCACACCTGTGCAAGTTCCTCCTCCCCTCTGCCGAGTCCCCGTTCGCAAAGCCAAACCGCCGGTTCGTCCAGCCGCTTCCCGCCACAGACACGTCCTCTATATCAACAGTCCCTGACTAAGAAAAACACAAACCCGCTCTCCTGAAAAAGAACATAACGTAGAGATTTCAGGCCAGCTGACCGAGATTCCATATCATTCACAAGTGATCTGTCAATTTTATATCCCTATTGATTTCAGAAGTGTAGCGGAGGACTGAATGAAAATTTCCGCCACCATCGTAGAACACTCTGGAAAGCTGGAGGCACCGAGGTGTTCCAAACTATAATCCAATCACCACACACTAAAGTGTAAAGCGGAATTTATGATCAATATAGCCAAACTCCGGATATTGCCTGGCTTGTAACCAAAATATGCAATTACTGAAAGTTTCCCCAGTTTTTATCCCCCACCAAGCAACAGCCCAAAAGAGGGATTCCATCGTGGTGCAGTCCGTCTGTCCATCAATTTCTCTAACAGTTTTCATAGGACATCCCTGAAACTTTGCACATACGTTGCAGACAGGCTAATGATATGTATATTGTAGTCACGACTCTGGCAGGGGATATTCTGCTCTCAGAACGCTCGTGTTTATTGTCTGCAAGCCTCCGGGACAACAGCACCAACATAACTTTTAACACGCAAGACTGAGCCGGACATTACAAATATCAGTTGTATTCAAATTTGTGGAATATAGCCACCTCAAGACCATACAATTGTCCACTGTCCCTTTACCTGGGAGTCAAGCACAAGGCTGCTGTAAGGAATTGTGGATGCTGTGAAAGTACAGTTGAGTAGGCCCTGCCACCACACCCCCACCCTGAGTTTTTGAAACTGCTGAAGTTAAATTTTATGCAACTTTTTTTTCTGATCTTCACATTATCCAAAGCAATATACCCAATAATTAACCATTCAAATATTTCATTAGAGGGATCTGTAAAGGTAGACAGCAAGGACAGTGACTTTGCCATCACAAACAGATCTACATTTTGCCACAGAATCAAAAAAGTTGAGATTAATGTAAGCGATTGTCATTGACACAGCAGTTCACTGACAAGTTAAAATAGTGAAGGAGAATTTTGCAGTAGTAGTAATATAAGTGATTAATTATTCTATTTAATTTTGATTCTGTATGAAAGGCAACACATTTATTGTTATGTCTGATGGAGTGACAGACTGGCAAACTTCAACCAATATCTTTGCAAAGGTGATGTTACCAATCCTGTCGGTAACTGTTAACCATCGCTAGTGTGAGCTAGAAGCTTGTGGTCTATTCAAGTCAATGGGATGAACAATTTGCTAGTTAGCATGCGAACGCTTTTTGCCATGAAAGTAATTATTTACATTTATAATGCTATTGTAGCAACTTGAATTTTTTAATTTAATGGCAAAGAGCTTCCGCATGCTTGCTAGCAAATTGTTCACCCAATTGACTTGAACAGACCAACTAGACACTCAAGCATTTTTTAAAATTCACAAATAATACGACACTGACATTTATGGGATAGATAGGATCTCAAATCTGCGACCTAGCAATAGCAAATTTATGAAACTCGAGTAGTAAATTAATTTATTCCTTGCCAATGGCTCTAACTAAACAAAAATTACTACTCTTGCTCCATAAATTTGATCTCTCGGGCTCATTCATTTGAGATCCTCTCTGTATTCACAAGACTCACTACATCCATCTCAACAGGCTAGCAGCATAGTTTTAATAACATTTATTAAAATAAGTTAAAGGAGAAATTCCTCCTGCTATCAAATTTGCTGTTGAGTTAATGATAATGATGACGATGCAAGGACTTACATGTTGCTTTTGATCTAATTGATGTCCATGCTGTGCTGCCCCATGTGACAGAAAATCTGAATTAATCCCCAAAATAATGAATACTAACACAAGGGTACACTGACAGTGACAGCTCATTCTATGTAGTGTAGCTGTCAAGTTAGTTACAAGAGATATACGCTATCGGTCAAAGGTTTTTGAACACCCTAATTTTTCTAGTTTTTTTATTTAAAATTATGCAGTTCCAGTCCAATGAATAGCTTGAAATGGTCCAAAGGTAAGTGGTGAACTGCCAGAAATCTAAAACAAAAGGTAAGGTTACCCAGGTTTTATCAATGCCGTGAAATCGGTGAAAGGATGGTTCCTTTTCATCCTACAGCAAAATAATGACCCAAAACATAAGTCCAAGCTCTGCCAGAACTACCTAAGGAATTAACAACAAGATGGTAAGCTTGACAACATGGAGTGGCCAGCACAGTCTCCAGACTTAAACCCCATCGAGATGGTTTGGGATGAACTGGACAGAAGAGTGAAAGCAAAGCAACCTGCAAGTGCCACACATTTATGGGAACATCTGTAACAGAGTTGGGGAGAACTTTCTGAAGAATATTTGATTTCCATTGTAGAAAGAATGCCGCCCGTGTGTTCAGCTGTTCCATCTGCCAAAGGTGGCTACTTTGAGTCAAAAGCGTAGAATACATTTTGGATTATAATGTGATTCCATGATTTCTTTTTTTAACTCTGATTGTTTATTTGTTCGATCATGTCTATGCTTTTATTCCATTGCACAAAGAGACATTAAACTGCATAATTTATAATAAAAAACTGGAAAAATGTTGGGTGTGCTAAAACTTTTGACCGGTAGCGTACTTTATAGAACCCCATGGGGTAATTTGTCCTCTTGCCCTATTCCAATTACCCAGGAGCAGTGGGCAGTCGCAGCGCAGGGAAGCCAAAGCCTTAGGCAGGGGCAACAGCAGGAGTAACGTTAATCCTTCAGTGCACACTTCCCACAGAGGGGGGAACCAGAGTACCCAGGGAGAACATGCAACCTGAACACTGAGATTCTGGCTGACCGGGACTCAAACCCAGATCCTCCTTTTGAGGCAACAGCACTAACCACTGCACCACTCAAAGTCACCTTATGGTCTCACTTAAATACTCTACCCTTTTCAGGAGCTTTGCCAAGAAGAGAAAAAAACCATTCCAGCTCTGATGCATGATTAATTCAGGCCTATGATGTTTAATAATTTTGAAATCAAATGGGGCCACCATCATAGAATAATGGGATTTTCTTGGACCCCAATGAGCTGTGGGTCCCCCGGAATCACCTTTTCCTCCTCAACAGTGGCCATAGTCAGGCCTGAAGGCAGAGACACTAATTCTTCACTATGGGACATAAAAGAATAACAGCAGAGAATTTGGATTCCCGGGTGAGATTGGAGTATCAACAGCATATGGCAGGGCCACCAAATACTGTCCCCGTAGACCTACAGTCCAGCGGAGTTTTCATCTCAACCCCAGTTTGGCAGAAATCGCCAGACTTATTTGCAGCTCAGTGTGATCACGAGCTGTTGAAAGAGGTCTGCTTCACTGACATATGAATGAAAACTCTCAGGGCAGTAGCCACCCCAAGAATAGGATTGTACAGGCCTGGCCAAGAGAGTGTGCAGAGTTTGCAAACAAAAAATAGTGCCCAGGGCTACAGCAGACGTCCCCGCAAGTCACACTGCAAGAGGTGGAAGAGCAGCTAATGGGAGTGAAGCTGAGGGAGTGAAGTCACCG
Source organism: Gymnothorax reevesii (assembly GCA_029721435.1). Classification (NCBI taxonomy): domain Eukaryota; kingdom Metazoa; phylum Chordata; class Actinopteri; order Anguilliformes; family Muraenidae; genus Gymnothorax; species Gymnothorax reevesii. The sequence continues at coordinate 112,579,487 of CM056577.1, forward strand.
TATTCCCCCTGCTAGGCTTGTAAACACAACATCAATCACACTACGTTGCCAGTATCGAGCTAAACGCTGAAACGTACTAAAGTGTTTCGAGAGTAGCGCAATTTGTGGTCGCAATTCTGCAGCAGTTTATTGCTCTGAAATGACTCATTTAGCAAAGTTCAATCAGAAACAGCTTCCTAGTAAAACCCCTGTGGAGGATAACGCGGCGAGTGACTGAGTGCTCGATCGCTCGGCCCTCGATTCAGGAGTTCCACTGCTGGTAATTGAACACCACCCACATTCTCCTAGCTAGTCCAATTTGATAAATCGAAAGCAGGTTCCAGCCAATGGCACTCAGCACAACTGCCCTTTGTTTCAACGGCGCAAAATTTTTTTTATTATTTTTTTTTTGTAACCACATCGCATCTGCAGAAATACAAAATATATTAATCATTCTCTTCGCCCCCCTTCCGTTTTCTTTCTTAACATCCAATTCAGCCAAATGACTTCAGGAAAACTACTTTCAGGAAAAAAAAAATAAATAAAAAATTAATCACCACGTGCAAGTGCAGATTATGTGTTTCATAAAGAGAGAGATGTTCTCATATGAACGAATTACGTATTACGAGTGAACAGAAATCAGGAGCAGACGGCAGAAAATGCTGAAAGCTTTGGAAAAGGCGCAAAGAACCCCACTTCCTACACTCAACAGCTCCTCCGACCTCCATGACGGAAGTTTTAGCGGCTGCTGTGGGCTGGCAAAAGTTACTTTAATCCAGTGCAGTAGCTAGCCCCGTTTCCCCATACCTGATATAACGAGCTAGTGTTGTCAGGCTACAAATTTATGAAACAATGGACTTTATGTAGTGCCAGTAAAAAATAAATAAGTTTAAAATGCATATTTAAATGCTAGGAGATATCCAAAGGCGTTTATATCGTCGAGGCAGGCTGAAGTTGGGAGGACACATGGGGCTTCGCTTCTCATGTACTGTCAGCTGGTCTGGACCTGGTCTGTGGAGTCTCCAGCTTTACCATGGAAGTTTCTAGTCATCAACTCTTTATGGCTTCTCTAGGGCGAGGAGTTCAAGTTTGGGTCGTCTCCTGTGGTCGGTTTCCCTCCGGTCACCGAGTGGAGAAGTTTTTATGCGAGCCGCGAGAGCTTGGGTCGCTTTAGTGACACGGTGAACAGCTTTGCGGTTTCACGTTTTTAGGCGCGCCAAGTTTTTCATCTTCAAGATCCGGTTTAGAAACATATAAAGTGTGGGAAAGACTGAATCGGGCCTGCCACCATTTCATTTAAATTAAATGGCTGGATCTTAAGTACCCCCCTACTGTTCCAAACAGGACCGGCTGTGACCGCCAACATACAGCGCGAGGCGAAGAAGGCGAAACCTTGAGGCGGGGTTGATAATGGTGTACCGCTGCGTACACACACACTTATAACAGGGTCTGTAGGCTTAAACGCACTCCACAGGGACATGCGCTCTTGTCAACCTAACGAGCACGGATGACCGTCTCTTCCACTTCATCTGAAGGACATCAAATGCATGTCCGCTCGAGATGGAAATTAAAAGAACATACTCTTGATCCTTGACTAACCTCTTCTGATCCATCAGCAAGCTCCCTACGGAGATCTACCGCGCAGTAACAGAGTGGGCAGGAAAGTGGGGAAGGAAGGAAGCACATAGGAGGGAGAAAAAGAGGAGGGAAAATGGAGAGAAATGATGCAGAGAGTGAGGGAGGATATGAGAGGTAAGAGCAGCAGGGGAGACAGAGAGAGATAGAGACAGAGAGCACAAGAGGAGACAGAGAGAGGGAGACAAAGAGAAAGTCAAATAGATGTAGAAAGACAGAGAGATCGGGAGTGAGCATGAGAGGGAGAGTCAGAGAGAGTCATGTGAGCGTGAGAGGGAGAAAGTGAGAGAAAGAGAGAAAAACAGTCAGAGAAAGAGAAAGTGAGAGAGCAGAGAGATTGAGAGAGTTAGAAGGCCCATCTTCATTAGAACCAAGTTTCAAACTACAGTCCAAACTAGCGGTATTTTGCGGTTTTGAAATCAGCCCGATGTCAAATTAGCTGGCTATTTTGCAGTGAAGACGCAAACAGCCCGCTAATTTGATCAAGGAAATTTTCCCGATAAATCTTGGTCTACTTCGCGAAATAGCCAGCTAACGAGCGAATTAGTCTGCAATTTGTGTTGCGTCTTCATTCGACCGAAATTGAACCGTGAAAGCCAAATTGAACCGTGCGCTCCATCTGAAAATGATGCAGAGTGTGCGCATGCGCCAACTTCAGGCTAATTTCTCGAGCGGAGGGCTTACGGGCTAATGGAGACGCAAATTTGTACCATCAGGCTAATTTCCCTAACCGCAAAATGGCTGGCTAGTTTAACTTCGTTCTGATGAGGACAGACCCATAGAGATTGAGAGAGAGAGAGAGTTGGAGAATAGGAGGGATTGCAGCCCATCACTGCAGCCAGCAGCTGGGGTCTGGAGCTCAGTGCACTCTGTCCTCATCAACTGGACATAGATTTTAATACAGGAAAAAAAAAAATCTCTCCCTGTTGTCAATCTGGGCCGTTAATAAAAACAAAGTATAACGTTGCGGCCTCGCTCGCTCTCATTACCCTGGGAGCGCAGGGGTGTCTGCGGAACTGTGAAAATCCCAGCTTTTATTGCCCTCAGCCAGCACTGGAAAATTGGGATCGCCGCAGATCCCATCTGGAGCGCATTACCCCGCCACCTGGAGCCCTCACAATCATGAAATTAAACTTCGGGATTACCGAAAATTTATCCAAACCCCCCCCCCCCCCAACTTCCAGACGCTTGTACCACCTTTTCAGGTGTTTTTTTCCCCCTAACTTTTTAAACAGGGAGGGGCACAGGAGGGCAGTCTTACTAAAAATGGGATACCCTGCTACTATAGGCCGTGTTTGTTTTGCTTGCTAACAGAAAGTACATGGCTGATATCCACTTGTTCCCGAGCCGGAGGGAACTCCGAGCCCAGGGGAGAGGAGGGCCAGTGGGGGCAGGGAGACCAAATGCAGGGTTTAAGTGAGCGTTTTAATGGAGGATAATAACAAGTAAGCCATGGGGGCTAAGAAAAATCACCAAGGATGGCCAATTAAACCGGACTGCAAAACTGTAGACAAATGGCAGCCATCCCCAAGGCAAAATCCCTCAGAGTAGCTCACAGACTTCAGCCCTGCTGCCATAGATGAGCGGCACAGTGTTAAATGGCTTTACATGCATGTGACCGGCACACAGCACACACAGGCACAGACAGGCAAACACAAACACAGACAAAGTTCTCTCGACACTTCAAAACAGCAAAAGCGGAAAGCACAGAGTGTGTCAACTCTGCCATCCATCTTGTGATTTTTATAGCCTCTTTTTAGGTTTGTTACACATTTATGACAGGGTTCGTCATAGTGCGTAACGTAACCAGCGCACTGTTGACATAAAAAGTGCACTTGAATGATATCATGAGTCCAGACCAGTGTTTCTATAGTCATAAAATATCTCCCTCGCTAAGAAAAATATATATATTTTGCAAACCGTGAATATCAAACCACCCATTCTATCTAAATCCAAGATACAAAAGTACATAAAACACTATGCAAAGCATTCCACTGCCATTCACGAAATGTGAAATGATTTGCCATGGAATTTCCATTTTTTTGATGAGAAATACCCATGATAAAAAAAATGTCTACCAAAAGGTCATGGATAAGCAGGCGAGCATTTTTCATGGAACCTTATAGTATACGCGTAAATACAGAACAACGCAGAGCCAGTAATACGGTCATTTTAATGTCATTTTCTACCTCCCAGAATTGGGTCTCATTAAAAATGCACCAATCAAGACGCATTGAAAAGCATTCCCACATTTCACCTTTCATTAGGCCTCCATTCAGACAGTCCCAGACCGCATGTTGGTCGCTCGTGTTTTTCCCCACCGAGTCTGGCATCAGTAGGTGTGAGTTACACAGGACCATGAACTTCAACAACAAACAGTGTTAGGAGGAATTAGCAGCAGCTTCAGCTGAACACACACTGAGCCCATGACCCCACATTCTGCATTGAAAATGTCCCCAAAGGCGTCAGCGCAGTGATAACTTTTCTCCCCACCGTTCTTTTATTTCAGCAAGAGGGCTTCTCACGCTCTCCACCTTCACACACTTAATCTGTCCAACTTTTTTTTCAACGTCCGCATCGGATTTCGAGCACCGATTCGTGGGGAGAAATATGGGTCGGCTTACATCCAGTTTACCCCTTTGAATCTGGGGGAAAGAATTTATTCCATGCGCTCAAAATGTCTGGATGCCCCATTGCAAATGTTGTAGCAAGTGGGAAAAAAAAAAAAAAGTTTACGTGACAGACAAGTGGAAATTTCCTTCTTCAACATTTTCCTTTTCCAGTGAAGTTTTGTGGCAGCGCAAATCAAAACTGGATGTCGGAGACGCTATCAATGGTTACGCGCGGGACTGTGTATGTGCGCGCGTGTGCTTGTGTGTGCACGTGTCTGTGTATGAGTGAGAGAGAGAGAGGGTGGGGGGAGTGGGGAAGACAAAAACTTAGGGCTCTGGAATAGTAATTTATGTCGCTCTGCACAATTAGCACGGGCTAAAGTCAAACGACTCAGCTGGTGGGGTCATTTAGGGTTCCCGAGTTCAACCTTCAGTTAGTTGCCAGACTGCTCCCCACGTACCACACCACTCTGGTCGCTGCGGATCTCTAATTACGCAGCAGCCTCCTGACTCCTGATTTCATTTGTTCAACCAGGCTCACATTTGACCAATCGTTCACTGCAAACAACAGAGAGAAGTTCAAGAGACTAATCAAATAGTGAAATTTCCATCATAATGCCTAGGCATCGACATTAAAGGACCTGCATTGGATACAACATTCATTTAATTGGGTTCTGTTTACATCTGAACACTGCCCTCTGCAGGCAACTGGGGCACAGCACACGAAAACAAATTATGCTGATGACTTTTTCAGTTTGAGAGGCTACTGCAGAATTACAAAGGCCACTGGTCATATAAACAGCCACAAATTACCAGGGCCCAGTTGTTCAAAGCTGTGTTAACTTTAATCGGTGGTTAAGTCTAAACCAAAGTATCTATATCTGAATGAAAACACAGATGTTTGTATGTTTTTGGTGCATTTCGTAGGTTTCCCCCTGATTAGTTTAAGTATTGAGGAGCACTTGTGAGAGTCTTATTTAGAGAGTGGTCATAATGTCAGGTGTTCAGCGTTAACCAGCCGTTAAATTAACAGAGTTTTGAAAAACCGGGCCCAGGTCAGCACAGCAAATTAATAACGGAAATATTACAAGGATGAAATAAATATTTCCCCCTAAAAAGTAACAATCTCTGACCAAGGTTTGACCAAGTGTTTGATTAATGTATTCAGTGTTGAAAACTTCACAAGTAACCATTACTTCCATAATACCCCTTCCTAAAATAAATGTGCTTTTATATTGCATTTGCAAAATATTATACGTTTTTCTTCTAGTTTTACTCCTAGTTCTAACGTTTTTGAGCAGCCCAGGCATTTTATTCCATGTATGAAATGCAGAATATTTCAGATGCAGAGGACTAGTTGGCATTACAAAGGTAGAAAAGCATTTATGTCAAGCTAAAAAAACATGATCAAGCATAAAAAATGAAGCGCAAGAACTTTCTCCATCAACCAAATAGATACACATGGTAAAATGAAATAAAATTTATTTGAAATAAATATTTCAAATGAAACTGAAATAAGAGCCCATAAAAGTGCAATGAACATTCAAAAAGAACTGGAATTCAATCAGAAAAACTAACAAACTAGTTATTACTAATCAAAGGCATCTGTCCGCTCTCAGTAGGAAAAGTACTTTTCTTGGCTATGAAGTCAATACACCATCCCGGAAATAACAACAGGCCAATGGAAGTGTGGCACATTGTGTGTGCAAAACTAAAGATTTTACAATGAACAGAAAAAGCCCTAGAAGCCCATGAGTACAGGTGATCCATACTAATCGAGTATCCTGCAACAATCGTCATAAATGCATGCTGTAAGCTGCACAGACCTTTAAACTTTGAAGATAAACACACATGCTAAAATAAAAATCCAGCTCAAATTCACCGGTCTTCTCAGGGAAGAGGGGGGAAGAGAGAACAAAAAGAAAAACAAAACAGGTATGTGACTCCGTGAGTGTGTAATGCTCTAGATTCTAACGGGGTTTACATCATGAGGAAACGTTGGCAGAAGTACCCAGACTGCAGGGAAAAAGAACTGACTATCAAGTTAAGGGGGAGGGGTGTACGCCATCAAATGGAGGTCCAAGGCTAACCAACACCTACCCCAAAGAATCCAGTCCAAGTTTCTGCTACGCACCCAGACATATTAGCCCTGCCAAGTGCCCATCAAATGTACAGGCGAGTAACTAATCTAGCGCACCCGCATCCTGTGCCGCACACAAATCTGTGCAGTCCCCAAAAACAGAGAGGGAGTTGGCTTCCACTCCAACTTGTTGAGAACTTGGCCTCCCTTCGAATATTTTTCGATTGCCGCACCTCCCGTCAACCCCTTCTCCTCCTCCCCCGCACAGGACGCCCCCCGACTCCGCTGCTACTGAATTGAGTCCTCCTGCGCGGCACGGCCTCGCCGCTGCCGCCGCGCGAGTCAGGAAGCTAGCAAGCTTCCAGCGGGAGCCAGTGCGCTTTTATTCCACAATGTGTCTTCATTCATTTCGCACTCCACATGGAAAAGCCATTGCGGAGAAAAACCTCTTCCTCCCAGCGAGGCCTCGGACAGACGCGGCCGTCTCGCGTATTCCCTTTCAGGCCGCGAGCAGGAAATAGCCCTTTATTATGAGCACGGGTGAGAAACTGAATGGGGGGGGGGGGGGGTCTTTTTTCGAACTCTGGACGTTTGTTTGAGGAGGGCTTGTGCCGAGGGCTGCTGGAGGCTCCAAGGCCGCGCCGTTGTCCGCAAGCGGGAGGCCACTCCGACACAAGCCAAATTGGCAGCGGACCACCATCAGTAAGCTTACACACTGCAGTGTACCATGACCACACATAGCCTGAAAAGCTCTAAAGTTTCCAATAAGCGCACCCTGCGTATGGAAAGTTGAATCTCCGGAGGCGGGCCAAGTAGAGCAACGAGATGGCGGATGAATGTTTTCCCTTTCTGTGCCAGCTGCTCCCAGCGACGGGGCAAAAATAAACACTCCAACGAGGAAAAAGAAATGATAACTACACATAATAAACCATTAGGACAAATTCCGCTTTGGAGAGCTCAGTTATTGTAGGGGGGGCCTGATCCAGTACTGGTGGTTAGACAGTGGTGAAATTTGCTGAGGATTAGGTTCAACACAGGAGCCTCTTGGCTTCCCCTGGTGGTAGACGCGGTTCAGCACAAGAGGGGGAAAAAAAACCAGGCCGAGTATCGTAAGGTCACAATGAATGGATGCACAGATCCTGCAAAGAAGTTTCCCCTCGGGGCATGCACTCAGACAGCACTGGAGCCATCTGATTAAAGTCAAAGTCTCGGTCTATCGCTGTCTCCATGTCTCCATGTTTCTCTACGTGTCTGCGTGTCTGTCTTTCGACTTCCTTCACAACCATTCATTCAATCAATGTCACACTTGTTGGGTACACTGCTTAAGACTAGAGATGGGAGATGAGTTTATCATGATAATCACAGGTGCAATAATAACGACTCCTACCACGGGACGGACAGACGAGATTGCTCATTTTGTTTTCCGCGAATCATACCGAATGTGGTCTTTCACTAACGGCTGCCAAAAATCAAAGGTCATATGAAATGCTCCTGGAAAAGAACCTCACCGAAGTATTTCTCTGTAACGTGCTTAACAGAGTAACGTTAAGGCCAGCAGAATCATCACCTTTTTACCAGGAATTGCTCTCAACCCGTTCCCATTTACTCCGCTCAATTAGCAATCAAACAATTAAAAGGCTCAAATACTAACTTGAATTGGTGGAGAGTAGAATTGATTTTGATGGCATTTTTGTTTGTTGGATTTTGAAATGAAATGACCGTGAAACTGCACAGAGGACCCATGAAAGCGCAGCGAAGAGAAAACTGCAAGTAGCAATACCAGAGGTCGAGCAACTGGCCCCTCTAAAGCAGGCACCTTTTTACACCCCCGCTACGACATAGCGTCCGTCCGTCTGTGCGTCCAGATTCATTAAAACATAAAGCGGGGGTATGTAAGCTCTGCTTGCTTCTACACTTGTTTTAACAAGCAATACTCCAGTTTCATGAATAATACAAAGCAAGACCATTTCCCGCAGACCAGAGTCTCCAAGTTTCAGAGTGGCTTGGTCAACGTAGTCCAGCCTTTGGATACAATACATCTAAAATGGGGATCAATGGGGATACAGGAGCCACCAGCAGCAGTTATGGACAGGAGAGAGTTGGTCCCGTGACCTATTCCTGTAGTACCTTAAGGGTGCATGGAAAACAGTCGCTAGTTCACAAAAGAGCGCACCAAAGAAGTTGGCACACTCCATTGCTCCCGACTTGGAAGACAGCACAAGTGCCAGTCATGAAGCCAAAATTATGACACAGTTTTAAATGTACTGTAGACTCAGGAGTCTCGTCAATCCCGAGGCCTTATAGCCAATGCAAATGCAACCACTGTAAAAAAATATGCTCAGTGAAATTTGACAGTATACCTCCTCGTTTATTCTGGAAAAATATGTAGGGGCAACATTAATGTTACAGCAGTTTCCCTAAGTACAGCAAATTGCCAGAAATTGATTTGGATGGCGAGTATTTCAGGTTGCATGGCCTAGTACAGTATATTTTAAACCACAGCATGTTGAGGTTCAACAGCTTTCAATGGACCCTAAGCATTAAACAGCAGAAGAATGCCAGACAAGCAAATGAGAAAATTGTGATGGTCTAGGGACTCGAGGTCTTCTGTATGGTATCCCGTCTGCTCCAGAACCCCAGTTACTCACTAAATTTATTCTTCGAGGAAATTGATTCTTTGCAAGAGTATGGCAAATTTGGACCCAACTACAGTGGGTAATTTTCAAATTATGGAAAACTACTTTCACAGCAATTTAATTCTTCATGTTGCCATGCCAGCCATTTTAGAACCAACTGGTTCCGAAATAATCTCTAAAAAAAAGTACTAAACAACACTCAAAAATACAAGTAGCACTTATAAATGCTTCAAAATCTCAATTTGCACAAAAAAAACTGTTACAAAACATTTTAACAACAGAAACATGAAACATTACTCTGAAAGGTCCTTAACTCGGATAAATAATAAATTATCAGCTCGAGAAAAATTACCCTAGAACCCACAGAACCTGAGATGTAAGATAGACACAAAATGAGGTATTAAAGAAGATTATCATGGCAAACAAACCATTTTTTTTACATCAGTAATCAACCATCATTACTAAAAAAATCATTGTCACTTGTGAATGTATGCATCTTCAATGTATCTTCATCATGCATCACTTAAGTGAAAAAATTATTTGAGCATTTTTTAACCTGGACCCCATTTTTCCATCTATTTGTATCTAAATGATTCATGGAAACTTTTTTTTTTTTAAATTGGTCTGAGATTGACTGAGGACATCAATTACCTGTAATCCATGAAACAGCCTCAATGTAAATCAAAGGGCCTACTTTCCGCGTATAATTAAGGAGACTATAAGTGCATATTTTAGCTCCTGACAGGTAGAGATAGTTCTAATTAGTGCCTCACAACATTTTGAAAAAGGATTCTAATGAAGACAGACATGTGTCTAACATGTAACGGAAGTCTCGCTGAAGGAGAAGTCTCGCTCTGATATGCAGCGGGAGGTGAGGTCCTCCACACAGGTCCCGCAAGAGGACAGCAGTGTAAAAGTGACGAGGGAGGAGTGGAGCACAGAATGCGTAGCTTATTTTCTAAAAGATTATAAAAAAAAAAATTTGTGTACACACATTTCAGAATTTTTGCAACATAATGACGCATCCTCCTTTGCAAAACTTGTTTAGACTGGGACAGGGATACACTGAAGTTGGGGCAAGTTGCTCCAAACATGGATAAAAACACTCCTGTCCATACACTGCACCTTGCAGATCATCGTGACTGCAGGACCTGTTTTGACTGGGATGACCACTGTTGGTCAAATAGGGGAAAAACAGAGCTATTCCAGCTCAAATGGACCAGGGGGTGACGCCACCCACTCACAGATTTAGTTGATTTTTTCTCCAATAGTTGCTATATGTAAATGGACAAAAATACAAAAATTTTGGCTGCCAACTCCAGCTGGTTACAAAATGGCAGCCATTTTAAAAATAACCTTTTACGCGTGTCGCAACGTGCCCTCCCACATTTTTTGCAACATTCATTTTGTTGACCTGGCATCTATACACCCACCAGCGTGGCAGGATAGCATCACAAAGAATCTATCAAGTAGATGGTGGGTCGCCGGCAGGACGCCATAAATCCAAAAATGTCGAGTCATCCAACAAGCAATAAGAAAATCACTCCTAAAATTAATAGGCTTTTTGACCTCAGCATTCACAAGGTCCATGCCTCATGTAAAATGATTTCATGAAGACCTGTGACCTGTAAAGCACTCACAAAAAATCTCCACCGACACAGCAGCACATGTGGCGGGCGGCAGCAGTGTAATGATCGCTGATCCTCAGAACTCCCGACTCCTTGTCTGGGGATACAATAAGTCTGCAGTACAGAATGTACTGAGTATCAATTGAAATGGAACAACCTGAACCAGTCACTGACAGAAACACACATTTTTAGTGAACGTAATTAAATCCAGAAAATGTTGGATTGCAGCCATTCCACGAATTTTGAATTGCACGTTCTGGCTAAATATTTGACTGATTAAAATTTTATTCAACTATATTTATCATTTATACACAAATGGATGGGAAAAATAGAGGCCAGCTTCAAAAATACCGCAATTATCCTTTAAAACTAAAACGGAGGCCCTGTGCTGCTTGACTAAGATTGAATTGTGCAAAATAAAGGCATTTTTCTACCCTCGGTATTATTATACTACAATATAAACTATTACAACAATGAGTAAGACTACATTTTCCTGAAATAGGCATGAAACTTTTAAAAGTTTAATTGCTAAATTTTGACAAAAATTCAATACATCAGCGAAAATTCAGTGTTGTTATTGACAATTGGAGCTGGGGAAAAGGTATCCTACCATGACTGTGTGTGCATGCGTGCGTTCGTGCCTGTGTGGGTGTACGTGTGTGTGTGTGTTTGTGCGCGTGTGGCAAAATAAGAAAAGCATTCCTGGAAATTATGCAGTACAAAGATCAAGAGTAATCTCACTAAGTAGATTTCCAAAAAATGAAATGAAAAGTCAAATGCTCACTTTCTGACAGATTTAACACACCAACAACAGTGGAACAACGCAAAATCATGCCTGATATACAGTACTGTGAAGTAGTATTTACCCCGTTCCTGATTTCTTACTTTTTTGTACATTTTTCACATATCATGTTTCAGATCATCAAACTAATTTCAATATAAGAAAAAGATAGCCCGAGTAAATACAAAATGTACTTTTTAAATGATGATTTCATTTAACCCCCCCCCTTCTTAAATCATGAATTAACTGTGATTAACCACATTTTTTAAGTTAAATTTTACTAGCCACACCCAGGCTTGATTACTGCCAGACCTGTTGAATCAAGAAATCACTTAAATATAATCTTTTTGACAAAGTGAAGAAGGCTAAAAGATCTCAAAATGCAACACGTCATTTTGCGAACTAAAGAAATTCAAGAACAGATGAGAAACAAAGAAATTGACATCTATGAGTCTGGAAAGGGTTGCAAAGCCACTTCTAAGGCTTTTGGACTCCAGCGAACCACGGTGAGAGACTTTATCCACAAATGGAGAAAGCTAGGAACAGTGGTGAACCTTCCCACGAGTGGCCGGCCTACCAAAATTACTCCAAGAACGCATTGATGACTCATCCAGGAGGTCACAAAAGAACCCAGAAGAACATCTGAAGAACTGCAGGCCTCACTTGCCTCAGTTAAAGTCAGTGTTCATGATTCAACAATAAGAAAGAGACTGGGCAAAAAATGGCATCTATGGGAAAGCTGCAAGGTGAAAACCACTGCTGACCAAAAAGAACACAAAGGCTCAACTCACATTTGAAAAAAATACATCTTGATGATGACCTTTGGGTCATCATCCAAAATTTGTCAAAATTTGACTTTTGGGAAAATATTCTGAGGACTGAAAAGACAAAAGTTGAACTTTTTGGAAGGCGTGCGTCCCGTTACATCAGGCTTTAAACTAATACAGAACTTCATAAGAAGAACATCATACCAGAAGTCAAACATGGTGGTGGTAGTGTGATGGGTTGGGGCTGCTTTGCTGCATCTGGACCTGGACAACTTGTGGTAATTGATGGAACTATGAACTCTGCTCTCTAACGGAAAATCCTGAAAGGAGAATGTCCAACCATCAGTTTGTGACCTCAAGCTGAAGCGCACTTGGGTTATGCAGCAGGACAATGATCTGAAACACACTAGCAAGTCCATCTCTGAACGGCTTAAAAAAACAAAATGAAGATTTTGGAGTAGCCTTGTCAAATTCCGGACTTAAATCCGCTTCAGATGCAGTGGCATGACCTTAAATAGGCCGTTCATGCTCAAAAACTCTCCAATGTGGCTGAATTAAAACAATTCTGCAAAGAAGAGTGGGCTAAAATTTTTCACAGCGATGGGAAAGACTCAATGCCAGTTATGGCAAACCTTTGATTGCAGTTTTTGTCGCAGAGGGTGGCACAACCAGTTATTAGGAAATAGGGGGCAGTTACTTTTTCACATTTCGGCTTGTCTTTGTATATTATTAAAATTTGTTTTAGATCAAACAAATTTTAATTGCATTTTGTATTTACTCGGGTTATCTTTGTCTAATATTAAAATTTGTTTGATGATCTGAAACATTTAAGTGTGACAGATATGCAAAAAAAAAGAAAAATAAGGAAGGGGGCAAATACTTTTTCACGGTGCTGTACTCCACGTACTCGGCAGTAACTTTGAGTAACGAGCTGTGAAAAAAGCCCACACTGCATCCAATTCTTCGCAAATTCTCTCAACAAAACCTTTTGCTTTCAAAAGGTGCCACAAAGTCAGTGACGGCTGGAATGAAGGCAACAGAATTCTGAGCATCTGAACTCAACCAGAGCAGAGGAAACTGTTCCGAAGGCCTGTTCCTCAAGCAGCCAAACACAACCAAACGCTGCCTGTCCAAATCAATTCAGCATCAAGGTTACAGAGGTATTAGGCCCATTCATGTGAGATATGCTAAAAAATCAAATAATTTGCTTGCAGTTTCTGACTGGGTGCAAACTTGAGAACCACTCAGGCTTGTAAAAACACAACAGGCTTTGAAACCATCCTGAAAGGATGCAGAAATCAACAGTCAGTCTTGGAAAAGTTGTAAATATAATATCATGCACTCTGCTTTAGAGTCATGGACCAGAACAAGCAGTGAAGCCAAAGTAAAAATCATTATCAAGTCTTCATTGCAGAAATTCAGCTTCTACACTCAGACAGGGTGTACTAGTTTACAGTGGTTAAGCTGAAATCCTCCCGCATTAAATAGCCAATCCATCTTGAGCTTTTCGCGTGCAGAAATTATATATAATTACAACCACAATGTCCCTTCTATTAATCAGGCTCTGAGATTTGAAAATTACATTGGGGGCAAAAAAACCTCATCTTGAAGGCCTAAATATAAAACCGTTTAAAAAAATGTCATGCATTCTTTATTACTTTCATTATTATGCATGCGGCGTTTCAGAGGTACCGAATGGTTTATTTTTTCATTTACTGCAACTCGGGCTATAGTTGGCCGCACAGGCTGTACTCTGGCAGCAGTGCGCCGCAGGGAAAAATGACACTGCCCACCTGCAGAACAGCTCGGCAAGCAATTCTTGGATCAATAATCTATAGGTCATCTCTAAAATAATCCATCATGTGCATGAACCACTCAACAACAGAGGACATTTTACAGGACCACACAAATGCATCCCAATAGACTGCTGTAGGTTTTTTCCACACTTACTGCAACTTCGGCAACAATTTATTTGGGATGACATACAGTGCTTAACAAATTTAGTAGACCACCACCCAAAGTGAGGTTTATGTCGCAGCTGCCTAAATTAACAGTATTGGTAATAACCAAAATAATGTTTACAATCCACCAGTATGCGCAAGCTATTTAACTGAAATGATCTTTTAAATGCTAAAATATTATTGTTAGTATCCATGAATTTTCACTGTTTTTTTTACTGAAAAAAAAAACAGAATTTACTGTTTTTCAAAAAAGTAGAAAGAACAAGTTAGGCGAATTGTTATCTTTTGATACAGATGCCAAATAACAGTTATTTACCTGCATTCCTGAACATAAAAATTAGCTTAAGTGGTTAAATGCAAGGATGCCAGCTGTTCTCAAGACCAAAGCAGGAAATATAAAATATTATGTTTTTTTTGGTTTTTATGTGTGAATCAGGCCTATTTAGATGTTTCAGGTTGTTATTTGCCAAAAAAATACCAATATAAGTTTTAAACAAGTTTTAGACAAATTTCTTAAATAAGTGTTTTCTCATTTTAATGACAGGTGGTCTAATAAATTTGTTAAGCACTGTAGATTTGTGAGAGTTTTGATCAGGGTTGGAATGAATGTTCATAATTAGGACAGAATGAAGCTCAACGGATTAATCTACCCCAAACTGGAGTGGATTCTGGATACTTATTCCACCAATGGAAACATTTTACATATGGTCAACAGAATGGCTTTAAACACCATCAATCATTCCTGTAATATCTCTATAAACAATGTTAAGGTTCTCCCCCAATCACCATGACTGTTTCTCTTCCAGACAGATGTGGCCAAATCTGGTTTATGCACCGGAGACAGTTCAGCACATGCTCAACTGCAAACATCTTTGCAACCTGACTGCCAGGATCCAATGAGACGGCAGTTCGATGAGTGATGGGATTTGGACTCCATTGGCACCACTTTTCCCAGTGATCTACACCCTACCAGGCTTATCACACACTGTAAACCACAGCCGGACCTTAATGAAGACGCCATGGGCTTACCTCCTCGTCCGAGGTGTCCTGCTCATACTCGTCCTCAAGCTGTGGTACAGGCTTCAGAACTTCGCCGTCCTCCTCCGACTGTCCACTCTGCCCTTCTCCATCTCCAGATGCTCTCATGGTTTGCTTCCCAACCTTCTCCTTCTGATCTGCTTTTTGCTTCGTTCCCTGTGGGGGCAGCAGAGTTCACAAGCTTTTGTTTCCTTCTTTATTAAGTAGCTAATCTGGTATCAACCGACATGGACAATGTCAAAGCATTTGGAAAGCCGCAACACCCCAAAAAACCTTGATGCACAACTAACAAATCCACTCTTTTATTTCATGAAAGCACTTCCCTGTCAGTGGTTTATACAGACTGTAAAGCGCAACTCAGCACACAATGAATACATTTAAGCTCAAGGAACAAATGGCTGCAGACAGACGGTATTAACGGAGGATAATTATACATGTGGCTTCAGCAATCGAAACTACTGACAGTGAAAAGGGAGGAAAACCTTCAAGGGCTTTGGGCAGATGAGCAACCTGCGATGATTTACATCTGCGAGGAGAAACGGTATCTTTTAGAGTCGAAAAGAAAGCAAACACTTCGTCCCCGAAGTCTAGTTAAACTTGACATTGTGTAGGCTCCTTTCCGAAATTTCCAAAAGTGCGGAGACCCATCCTGCAGAGAAAGGCCTGCTATTCCCGATCCAAAACGAACAAACAATGGTGAGAACCTGGAGAAGGAAATGTGGATGCTGGCAGCCATTTTCTTACATTGTCTGTGGTGCGGGGGACATATCCACTCCCCGCCAAACATCACTGCAGTGGGCAGGTGAAACCCTTGGTGGTTGTGGCGAATGAGCGAGACCACCGAATGAAGAGCTACAGCTCAGTGTAGCAGGACACTAACAGGATCAATCTGTTCACTATAAAATTTGAGAAAAATGTTGAGCAGGCTCTCTGGAGGTAAGGGGGGGGGCGGGGGGGTGAAAAGCAGATGAACTACCCAGATGATGTGCATCCAGCCAAAGAAACCGAGTGCTTACAGAGTGACTAGTGATCGAAAACCAGCCCCTGCTGGACCTCCACTGGGGTCTGGCTCCCTGCCTGCCTGACCACAACCGCCAGGGAAATGAAGTGAGAGGCTCAAGGAGGGCTCACTAGATCAAGCCTCGCTTGGCTGAAAAATGTAACTACAAAAAAAATAAATAAATAAATAAAAAATGAAAAAAACTCAGACAAACAAGTGGAGAGCCGCTTTTAAAAATAAATATAAAAATCATTTTCAAACCTCGGCCCGGTTAAGACGGCAAAGTCTATAGCTTACTGCAGTCCTGCATACGGTGCCGTTTAAAAGGGTTAAAAACGTTTGATTCAAATGAGGATCTTCTTAAACCCCAGTGTGTGCGCTCGCATACTCGCACTGAGTGACACACGCTCACAGGTGCACGCTCCAGCCAAAAAATGAATATGAATCCTCCACCGCAGCGGCAGATCGAGATCCGCTCAGAGGAGGCCGAACAAGGCCCCAGGTCACCTGTGAGCTTGTGCTGCTTCGCCACTTCAGCCGAATTACCAGCTGAACCGTGATTGGACCTGTGGAGCATCGTTAATGAGGATTTTTACATGGACCAGCTCTATCCCAGCCGTGCACAGCATTCAAGTTAAACTAGCAGCAGCGACCCCCTGCCTCCCAGAGGTGGAGGCCTGACTGCGCCAGCAGTGGATGTGGGCTAGACACGTCTGCGAGGTAAACTTCCTGCGTGGGCGCGCGAGCGTGCGCGAGGAGTTTTAGCCATCCTGAAAAGCTGAACCCCCAACCCCAACGCACCCCTCCCGCCCACGCGCACGGCAACCCAGCCGGCGCTCGGCTAGCGGATCACAGCACAGCCGGTGAGCGAGTCGCTCCCGCCGGGACTGTAAACTCCACCACCAGCCGCATTAACTTCTGCCCGGAGCGTAACAGGCCCTGATGCTTCATTCAGGAGAGCTCGGGAATTTCACATAAAAAAAACAAGGGGACTGTAAGGATTAGAAAGAAGGCTGGAATGGAACAATGTGTCCCACTGAAACAGTCCGATTCCAGACAAAGACTTCAAGGTTACGAATTAGTTCCAGAATTTTTCGATGCCGTAAACATGTCACTTTGCCAAACTTCACTTAACCCTTTCGCGACATCGCTTGAGCAAAATATACAGCATTACACACTGGGGTCTGGTGTGCCGGGACAGGTTTTTTTATGACTAACTGAATGATAGATCAATTAAATACAATGCGCAGTCAAGAGGAAAGGTGCTGTTTGATCGAGGAGGAAGTGAACTGGAAATCTCCGTGTTTCACATGACGCAAAGTGGGATCATTAGAGTAAGGAAGTGCACCTCATTCGCAGAAAAAAAATAAAGGATCAGAAATGGGTTCCACAGTCAAAGGCTGCATGTCATAAAATTATATATATATTCTAATGATTGCATTACACGTACATCACAATGATACTCCACAGTATACTTATGTGCTAAATGAATACGGAACAGACAATCATTTTTTATGAATTTATGACATGTTTTGTTTAAGAATACAATGAACGAACGTCTCTTGGCTGCTTGCATGACAGGCGAACGCGGCCCCAGCTCAAGACATCATTTACGCAGCTGGTAAATATAGAAGCAGCCTTGAGCAGACCCAAGACCGCTTCATCAGCCCGAAAGTGAGCAAACGAGCCCGGAAGCAGCCTGACTGCCATCTTCATCTCCCTGCCAGCGGTGACAGAAGCCTGATCCCAGGTCGCAGCGCGTGGTTGTCTGTTCGCCTGTCTGTCTGGAGCGAAGTCTCGTTTACCCCATCCTGTCCGACTCGTCGGCCCCGCACCACTTGCTCCCAGCCATCTCCAAGCAGGCTGCCAGAACGGTAATTACCATTCGGGGGAGGGAATCCAGGCCTAATAGCTGCACACAGAGGACTTAAATCTGTCAGGCATGCTCACCGCTCCCATTTAGCAAAATGAAACCCAACACTTCCTGACAATCAGCAGGATTCCTGCTGGATTCGTCATGGCTTGTTTTTTTTTCTTAAAGCTCTTCTAATATGCCATTTTGACTGTTAGCTCTGGGTTCCGCAGCAGTCTCCTCAGCAGAGGTCTTTAACACCCATATGACTATGGTCCAAAATTCTGCATCTGTCCATCTGACTGCACAAAAGGATTTCCTAGTTGAACCCTAAATGATTTTTAATTGAAAGATATCCGAGCGAAACTGCTCTGAAACGATCTGATCCCAGCTAAACATGTCATTCGGCAGATAATTTACAGGACACTCACCTTGTCCACCAAAATCTGGGAGTATTTTAAGGTCAACATTTCAAAATGAGTTATTGAAAAATGATTCATGTTACACAGATTAACCCTTTCACCCCTACCAGTGCCCAGTTCTCACTGCCATTTCTCCACATGGCTTTTGTTGACATTCTAACTACAAACTCCAACTCCAATGAAGTTGGGACATGGTGTAAAATATGAATTAACAGAATACAACGATTTACAAATCATATAAACCCATATTTTATGGACAATAGAGCATAGACTACAAATCAGATGTTAAAAGTGAGACATTCTACCATTTCATTAAAAATATTACCACATTTAGAATTTGATGGTGGCAACACATCTCAAAAAGTTGGGACAATGGCAACAAAAGTAAGTAAAAGGTACTTATAAAAAAAAACAGCTGGATAAGCATTTTGCAACTAATTAGGTTAATTGGCAACAGGTCAGTAACATGACTGGGTATATAAAGACCATTTTAGAGAGGCAGAGTCTCTCAGAGGTAAAGATGGGCAGATGTTCACAAATCTGTGAAAAACTGCTCCTAAAAATTGTGAAAAAATTTCAGAAAAATGCTATTCAATGTAAAATTGCAAAGACTTTGAATATCCCACCATCTACAGTACATAATATCATCAAAAGATTCAGAAAATCTGGACAAATCTCTGTGTGCAAGGGACAAGGCCAAAGGTCAATATTGGATGCTTATGATCTTCAGGCCCTCAGATGGCACTGCATTACAAGGAGGCATGACTCTGCACTGGAATACACTGCATGGGCTCAGGAACACTTCCAAAAATCATTGTGTGTGAACACAGTTTGCAGTGCAATCTACAAATGCAAGCTAAAGCTCTATCATACAAAGAAGCCATATATGAACACAATCCAGAAATGCTGCTGTCTTCTCTGGGCCAAAGTGAATTTAGAACGGACTGAGGCAAAATGGAAAACTGTTCGGTGGTCAGATGAATCAAAATTTGAAATTTTTATGGAAACCACAGAAGCCGTGTCATGTAGTCTAAAGAGGAGAGGGACCATGCAGCTTGTTATCAGTGCTGAAAGCCTGCATCTCTGATGGTATGGGATTGCATTAGTGCCTTAGGCATGGGTAGCTTACACATCTGGAAAGGCACTATCAATGCTGAAAAGTATATTGAGGCTTTACAACAATGTCTCTTTCATGGAAGGCACCGCATATTTCAGCAAGACAATGCAACCCACATACTGCATCCATCGCAACAGCATGGCTTCACTGAAGAAGATTCCGGGTGCTAAAACGGCCTGCCTGCAGTCCTGACTTTTCACCAATAGAAAACATTTGGCGCATGATAAAATGGAAAATCCAGCAAAGAAGACCCAGGACTGTTGAGCAGCTAGAATCCTTCATCAGACAAAAGTGGGACAACATCCCTCTCCCAAAACTCCCGCAACTGGTCTCCTCACTTCCCACATATTCACAGACTGTTAAAAAAGAGGGGATGTTAAACAATGATAAACGCAGCCCTGTCCCAACTTTTTTGAGATGTGTTGCCACTTTAGAATTCAAAATGAGCTAATATTTTTCATGAAATGGTAAAATGTCTCACTTTCAACATCTGATACGTTTTCTGCTCCATTGTAAATAAAATGTGGGTTTATGAGACTTGCAAATCATTGTATTCTGTTTTTATTCACATTTTACACAACGTCCCAACTTCATTGGAATTGGGGTTGGGGTTTGTAAATTTTTGGATGCCTATTCTTATTCCTGCTTGTTAAAAGAAACATAAAAAAAAGAGAGTGCCATTTGGCACTACTGGGAGTTAAAGGGTTAATAAAAACATCAACATTCAGGTCAATAAATATTTGAATGTCAAAAAGTAAGCGTTCTTTCAGCTGTCTGCCGCTGAACATTGCAGCTGAAAAAGTAAGCGTTCTTTCAGCTGTCTGCCGCTGAACATTGCAGCTGAAAAAGTAAGCGTTCTTTCAGCTGTCTGCCACTGAACACTGCAGCTGAAAAAGTAAGCGTTCTTTCAGCTGTCTGCCACTGAACATTGCAGCTGAAAAAGTAAGCGTTCTTTCAGCTGTCTGCCACTGAACATCGCAGCAGAAAAAGTAAGCGTTCTTTCAGCTGTCTGCCACTGAACATTGCAGCTGAAAAAGTAAGCGTTCTTTCAGCTGTCTGCCGCTGAACACTGCAGCTGAAAAAGTAAGCGTTCTTTCAGCTGTCTGCCACTGAACACTGCAGCTGAAAAAGTAAGCGTTCTTTCAGCTGTCTGCCACTGAACACTGCAGCTGAAAAAGTAAGCGTTCTTTCAGCTGTCTGCTGCTGAACATCGCAGCTGAAAAAGTAAGTGTTCTTTCAGCTCAATTTATGGAGTATAACAAAAGAACCAAATTGCAAATTTCAATCATTTATTTCAATCATTTTACCACCAAGGAAAACTAACAACCAAAAAATACCCTTCCCCCAGTACATCACAAATATAGCAGTCACTATCCTTCTAACGCTTTCATAGGACAATATGATGCGGAACAATATGATGCAGAACAATTAATCCAGAACAATTATCCAGAAAAACATGATTTAGAACAATGATCTGGAACAACGTGATCCAAAACAATGATGAGGGACAACATGATGCAGAATAACATGATCCAGAACTATATGATCATTTCAGTCATCCTCAGTAGAGCTCTCTAGGCTGACAGGCCTCTTGTTGAGATATGAATTAAAGACTGAAAAAATGAGCACAAACACTGATTTTCTAAGTCCAAAATGCAGAATGTGTCAAAAACCGGGACGAAAATTTTTCAAAATTTTTGCAGGGGATCATCAGACCATCATAAGAAAGGCTCACAACAAATTAGACAAAAAGTTATCTGACAGTTTGAGATATTAATGAAAGACAGAAAAAATAAGCAAAGACACTGATTTTCTAAGTCCAAAATGCTGAATTTCTCAAAAATCAGGATGTAGAATTTTCTCATTTTCACAGTGAATATTCAGAATATCATAAAGACGGCTCATGAATAACTTAAAAATATAAAAACATGCCAGCCTATTTCAATTGGACTGAAAACCAGCAAGGTATGCACTGGAAGTCGAGGCAAATATTTGTAGTCAAAAAAAGAGAAAATTAAGGGCCATGAGGATCTGACCTACCTGAACTGATGCCTTCAGTGACATTAGAGTACATGCAGATGTCCAAGTAAGTAAATCATAGCCTCAAGCAGGAGCCAGACAACTTCAGAAAGTTTGGGCCAAAAATCCCTCAACATGAAAGTTGCCATTATGACAAGCTACTGACATCAAAAGAATGACGAGGTGGCCATTCATGACATAAACAACACAGTCAATTGTATAGGACTCAAATTTTTGCTGTAAACAAATTATGTAAACAGTCATTCATTCAACCACCATTTTAAGCACTTTGATACTACTACTCCAATTCTGAAACAATTAACACTTGACAACACTTAGAGTTAACAGTTTATACTGTTGATGTCATTTTGAATTTCTATGTTTACATCTGTGTGTCTGCTGTTATTGTTTTGAAAGTATTGTTGTGCATAATAATACGTGGACACAATTGCGCCTCACTTTTTATACATTGGGATATTATGTATTTATCAGGAAATCTAACATTAGCTCGTTATATTATAGCAAAGACAAACTATTGAATTTAATGGAATTGACAGAATTTGGCATGTCATATATAATGCACGTTTGAAAAGTCCATTCACCCTTGACTACATTCAAAACAGTAGAGCAGCATTATTTAATATTATAACATAAGTTGAGTTGCTTTCTGAAAATGTACAATGTGCTGACTACAAGAGTCCAAAAAGTGGGCAAAGTTGACCTTTTATCATTGTGTAAAATTACCATCTGAGTCTCTTGCATTAATAAATCATTTGGGCACTAAAGACACCAGTTGGTCAAGCACAGCAAACAGAATTTTTCCATTATGCATCATCAGCCGAACAATTGTTTGGGGATATTATTGCTTCATGATGGGCTAAAAAATGCAGATAGATCAGGAGTGCAGGCATGTCAATAAAGTAATTTCTCTCTGCTTAGACAGCCATACAGCTATTTTCTTAAAATCTGTACAGAATATGGCTTGGTGTCATCTTGCAAGAAAATTCAGAGATGTCCCTGAACAGATGACATCAAAATGGCAGCATGTGTTGCTCCAAGATTCAAACATGTCTTCCAGCATTATTGGTGCCTTCGCAAGTGTCCAAGTCACCCATGCCATGTGCACTGACACACCCCCGTACCAGCGCAGGCAACGGATCTTGGACGGCATGCTGAGAGCAGCTTGGACTGTCCATGTCATTTTTGGTCTGCGAACCAAGAGAACACGGTTTTTCAAAAAAAAACACTTCAAATGCTGACTCGTCTGACGACAAAGCACACCGTCAACAAGCTACTGTCCATCTCAGAAGATACCAAGCCCAGAAAAGATGGCGTACGCTTTTGGATCATTGTTGATGTATGGCTTCAGCTCTGCACAGTATTTTTGAATGCAGCGGAGAATGGCGTTGACAGATAGAGGCTTATAGTAATTTTTACTCACACATTTCGGAGCCCATGCTGTGATGTAGTTACATGATGATTCTTTTTTTTGGCATCTCTAATCCCATCCAAATATGTAATGTCTAATCAGCAAATTATATACTAGCATGCAGGACTCATACTGCCATCTTGGGAGAGTGGAGGCAGTTTGTAGTTTCCCTCCAAAACTTGCGCTTGTCATGAGAATTAAGAGGTCTTCGTTTGAATATAACAACATTACTTTGTACCTCCAACAGTTTGCAATTTTATTATGACCTTCCACAACAGACGAGGGCAAAAAGCTATAAAGCTTGACATGGAGGAAGTTAGAAGTGAGCACAATCATGAAACATGCAGTCATCCATGCCAAAGAAGTCTACCATGGCTTTATTTAGCTTAAAATTTTTGCTAATGCCTTTGTGAAAAGAGAAGACATACCAGGTACACATCAGTTGCAAGTATTTGTTGTCAAACTCATGGGAATTAATGGTAGCTAGATATCCACTACAACTGGGCTGTTCAACAGGGGCCGGTGTGGGTGCAGGCTTACCTCCCACCGAGCACTTACTCACCTGATACTACTAATCAATCTCTTTAGCCAAGACTCCTGGGGTTGATTAGTGGTGTCAGGTGTGTAAATGCTGGGTTGGAATGAAACCCTGCACCCACACCGGCCCTTGCAGGATAATGTTGAATAGCCCTGCACTACAAGCATTCCTTAATGTGATTGAACGCACTATTGAGCCCATTACTAGCAAGAAAAAAAATAAAAGGAATTCAAATGGGAACTTCATTTAGGGCTCAACTTAAACCCTGATGGCAACAATAATGAATCTTTGATTCCAGCATTTTGCTCAAACTTCTTACCAGTCCGCTCTTCGTCACAATCGTTTTGCTGAGTAAACCTCCACGAGTATATTAGCTCTGATATATATATATATTTTTTTTTTTTTCTTTCTTTCTTTCTGGAAGAATACCACATTTCAGTCGTGTATACCCCAGTATCACACAGGAATCATTTTCTTATTGTGGAAGCAAAAGCCACCTGTGACGACATAAACCCTGAGTTTGAGGGACTGCAATGCTGAGGTCACCAGGAAGTGACATTTCTGTGGTGTGTAGTCACTTTGTACAAGCAGCATAGCGTATCATAATATGCAGGGCATCTGCACCTCCAACAAACAGCGGTCTGTGCAATTTCAAGCTTACAAGTAAACCTCACCACTAGGGGGAGGCTGCATTTAAAAACTTTCTGATGTAGAAGCAGTACATCAAATACAAGCGGTCTGTGAAAAAAAGGCATAGTTCACAGAACAGTGGTCAAGGATTTGAAAGGGCAATAAACTGTCATTATTTAAGATATACAACACCATAAAGCCCCTTAGCTTTAACAATAAACAGAAACACTACCTTGCTATAACCAAGCATTTATCTTTTCCAGAACAACAGAGATATGTCATTGACTAACTCGGCAGAGCTGTTCTGGCTTCTAAAACATTTCACCATTTAAAATTTTCCCACCATGAAAAAATGCCTCATCTCAATTCTCCCTGTCCAAGAAATACAACATTATTTAAGAATTCCATGCATTACCACATGCATCCTCTGAAGCACATTTAGATTTTGGCTGTTTCTTACAACTGTGAGGGCCGTCTGAATTATGCCGCTAATTAGTAAGCTGATGATGATCCCTCTAACAAATGGAGGCATTGTTGTGGAAAAATTTCTGGAACATACCAGAAACTGCTAAATAATACCTGTGGCTGGGTGCACACTCTTGTCAAGTGCAATGTCCAGCCCAGGCTAGTGCTATAAGATGCATAGGTCACAAAGGAAACAAGGTTTTGACACCCACCATCTCAGCTGTTGCTGAAACTCAGATGGCAAACACTGATGAAAAGAGGGGCTCTTGAAACAGTCTTTCACAAAATGTTTTTTGTCTTGATAAATGCAAATTAATTAATTTGGGCCATGACTGCAGATGTTTATTTTACACCCAATGACTTTCAAATTACAATTCCAATTTGGACCAGCTTCGGCAGTGTAATAAATTGAGGAAAAACGAGGGTAATTGTACCCATTAAGCTCAGGCACCATTTAAGCCCACTTGCAATTTTGACTTCAAATGATAGAAAAAGAGGGTCTTGCCTTGAGTTACTCATCATTTCATCCAATCCAACCATTTCTTACCAACGTGTCAGTTTTTATTGAACACCAATCACATTTGTCATTGTTGAGTTAAGCTCACCGATATCCAAGCGGTCTAAAGGAGGATCACATTAAGCCTCCTCAAAACTTTGGCATTTCAGGATCCCTCCAAAAAAATAATCTCTCAACTATTTTCAGCCAGTAACTTGCCAAGTACTTCCATATTATGTAATTTGAGAGATTAATGATTAAATTTTTATGTATTATGAAGTTGCTTTGACTTAATTTCCACAATTCTGTTTAATTTGGATGGACGAGATTTGCTAGCTGGCATAGGGAGCCAATCACAAGGTTAAATCAGTAGTCATGATATGCGTGATGCTGCTGGAACATTAGAAATGGCAAGTGCACGAACTGGATATTTACTTTATGTTATTTTCTGATGCATTTATATAAATATATCAATAAAATACAATAAATGGTTTGGGTGAGCTACATAAGTGTTTTATTCAAGGTGGGCTTAAATGGTACAGTGAGCCAAAAAGCTAGCATGTCCTAACTTCGTATGAGAACACCTTCAATAATTCTGAAGATGTCATACCAGGAATAACTATGACACCAAGTTAAAAGCATTTTTAGACTCTAGACATAATAAAATATATATTTTGTTATTTTGGTGGGACAATATCATGTTCATTTCCTCAGTAATCAGTGTAGAACTATTTAATCCCAGTATGCTCCACTTAAGCCCACCTAATGCATTTCAGTAGGAAATCACTGAAATTAGAGATTTGGTACATTTTCTTCTGTAATCCAGTGACTTTGATGTTTTATGTCTCCCTGACATCATTAATTACACTACATATCATTAATTAGACAAGACATACATTATCGTTAGGTTTATTGATTGGTGTCCTTCATCCCTAAAAAAATAATAATACTTTTTTATATTTTTGTCAATAAATTTGGTTGCGGGCTTACTTGAAACACACATGGGCTTAAATGGCACTGCAGTACCAATTAAGCACATGCCAGACTTTTTAATTTATTCACAAAATTTCTTTAATTTATTTTGTAAAATATGAATAAGTAAATACATGTATTTTCAAATGAGAGATTAATCTTTCAATTCAACCAAGGATCATGTTTATAATTCATCTCATTGTCTATGAAAAATACCTGAACTTGGATTTTGGTGGGCTTAGTGGGTACACTAACCCCAATCCAAAACAACAACCAAACACCACTCATTAGGCTTCTGAGCATCAGAGATATATTTAACTGGCCAGTTAACATTACAATGCACAGTGTGGGACAAGATAGATGAACTTTAACTTCTCAAATTTTGTACACTTTTGTACACTAGTGTGGGTATCAGGCCTAGGCTGTTTGGGATGAAATGACACATAGTATATTTTACACTGCCCCACAGTACCACAAACAGGACTCAGTTCCAGAGCAGTTTGCTTACTTCACTGCGGCACTAAAAACTAGAGTTTCATTCAAATGTGCAACCTAGAAACATCACGTGTTTTCACGTGACAAAAAGTGAGACAAACATTCTGCCTATCAACTGTAACACAGAAAATATAACACATAACAGTGAATGACTAACAAGTTCTCTGGGAAGTCACAGAATCGGACATATTCAAAGACAAACTGTGGGTTTACCATCAATTGAAGTAACATACTGATGCCGAAGCCATAAATCAGTTCAATAAAATCTCAATGTCATAACGCCAGAACCAAAAGGAGAATCAATTCAGATTTAGGATTATAACATTAGATTAACACTGAAAATGAACAGAAGAAGAACATGTTGTAAGACTAGAAGAAAGAAAATGTGCTTTGCGGGGGTGAAGGCAGTACCCCTCAGCCCCGGCACATGAAATTATAGTTTTTCATTTTACCTTTATTTATTCAGGGAAGGCCAATTGAGAGCAATCTCTCTTTTCTAATGACGCCCTGATTACAACAGTCAATGCAATGAAATCAATAATAACATAAAATTAATATACACAACAATAATGTAACATAATTAATACAAAAGGTGTAACTCATAGACTACATACGCACTCAGGCTGCATAAAATCATGAATGATATTCTTAAAATGATTAAAAGGAATCAAGGCACAGTTTAAGCTCTGTCAGCAGATTATTCCAAGTCGAAGTTGAGTGAACTGAATAGAAACACAGCGTGTTTCTACGGCATGCGGTGGCAATTTTTGAAAGGAATCTTCCTCTAACCATCTCTAAAACACCACCAAGAAAAGGCATCAATCGGACAAGGCGTTCTTTAGTTATCGTGCGGAAACCAAAATCAAGATGGCAGCTGTGGCGGCCATATTAGTTAGCACATGACGCCGGTGTTCCAAAGGAACCATCCTCTCCTCAGGATAAATATGTGGTGTGAAAATGGAATAGTACCATGCAGGCGTTATCCGTTAAATCAACGGCAACCAATTTATACCGCTGCCCGTCCGCCCAGACGCGCTCAGGGCGACAATACCCCTCTTCCCTTAAGTCGGGGCTGAGGGGTAAAAAAGTGTAAGGTGTGTTGCTCTGCTGAAGCTGGCACACAGGAATAACAAGGAGAACAAGAAGAATAATGAAATACTCAGATCCCCTACCATGGAAATGCTGATATCTGGACTGGGACAAAAAAAATAATAAATAAACCAAAAAATAAAAAAAAAAACCAAGAGCAACGCAGGGCATATGCCCTCGCCTATATGTTGATCTGTGGCGGCCATATTAGATATCGTACGACGCTGGTTTTCGAAAGGAACCTTCCTGTAGCCACTCCCAATACGCCATTATGAAATGGCATCAATCCGACAAGGGATTCTATAGTTATCCCGCGGAAACAAAAAGTTTACGGACAACGGACGGACAGACGACGGATGGACATGGTGTCGACATAATACCCCTTTCCTCTTTGGAAGGCGGGGGCATAAAAACGCAGTGGACGGACAAACAGACAGTCAGGAAGATGGATGGAAACATGAAAGGGTACAGCTACTGAATGAGACGTATCCATAACAAAGGTTCTTTGAGAAATTTTGAACGGTTTTAGGACCCCGGCCTAAAAAAAGAACTGGATGGCCAATGTCAAGCCTGGGGAAAAAAATCACGGTTGGGAGACAACCGATTGACAGGAGGACTGACAGAAGAATGAAACGGCACGTCTACACAATTAGATGTATCCACATGAAATTTCACTGTATTGAATAGTTTAAAAGTTCTGGCCCAGAAAAGAAGTGTGACGGACGGACAACACTCATTCCTATAACCCCAAGTATAAATTGTGAATAAAATCAAAATGCAATGACTTTCAGATCATGAGGCAATATGTTATTTATAATAGAACATGGATTATATTTCAAATGTTGAAACTGAGGCATTTTACATTTTTATCCAAAAAATGAGTTTATTTCAAATTTTCTGGCTGAAACAGGTCTCAAAAAAGTTGACTCATGCAATAAAGGGCTGAAAAAGCTATTACTATATAAGATAAGAGGCCCATGGGCCTTAACGGTCACCTGAGTATAGTATATCCAATGTTAAACCTTGGCCATTAGGCGTGGCCCTAATTTTGACCCCAGGGATCAGATTAATGGAAACCGGTTTCATAAGCAATAGAGTATTCTAAATTGTATGTATATAACTTGTGGCTATTTTCTTTAAGCAAAGAAGATTTCTCAAGCCATTTTGACCCTTGGGCCCTGCCCCTTAGCCCCTGGGGAAAGGAAACTGCCAAAAATATCATAATATCATCTCATTGTTGTAATGTCAATCAAGTGTGAATGATTTCCAGTAGAAATTAAACAGAATTAACCCAAAAGTATCATTTTCCTATATAAACTATAGTAAAATTGACCCCCTCCCCAGGGGCAAACGTGGAGCCTGGGGGTCATGAAATTCACAATTTTTATAAAGCACCTCAAGACACTTCCATCTATAAAGATAACTGGTTTCCAGCATATCTAGGTATAAAAAAGTAAATGCAAGACAATAGGCTTGCACTCACAGACTTGACAATACATAGGCTTGGTCGGTGCGGTCAGTGAATATGCTCACAAAAACTTCATTTTGCGTTTAAACAAAAAACACTTCGGTGAAAGGAAGGAATAATACCTTTATTAACATATGTCAAGTTACTTTTCTACTTCTGAGGTAAAACCGCATCCCGCGGGGCATTTTCCCCTCAAACTACAGGCAGTTGCCAAGTACCAACAACAGTTCTATTTCATCCCTGCTGACCGCCAGAGGGCGGTGCTTAAAGCACTGAATATTCCCCTTCGCGCATGCGTAGTGCGAGTATGTATACCAACAATGTCACCTGTGACCTGCAGGTGACCCAAAGAAGATTATATCTTCCGGTGTCACCTGAGGATCGTTTCTTATTTTCTTCTCTCGCGTAGTTTGCTTGCTTGGAAAGCAATGAGTCTATTGCTTTACTACTAAATTCCGTTGCTAGTAGTTCCGCGACCATTGTCGGTCGGAGCAGCGATTGTTCGCCCTCCAGGAACTGCGACGGCGATCTTTCTCTGGTTGAGAGAGACTTTACGTTACTTTGCTGCGTTTGTTAATTACTTATCGGTGACGGTTGCGTTCGCGCATCCTTATCCCGACGTTTTAATTTAGTCTGTCGAGCTGACTTCGTTAGCTGGCTGGCGGGTTGCGTCAGCGTTTCCCGGTGTCCAGCGTGGATAATTATTATTGGTAGCGCTTGCATAGCTACACCTTCAGGTGAGTTTGCATTAGCCTCTGTTGGGACAGGCTGCGTGCGCGCTGCTTCCCCCCAGCATATGGTTTGTTTATACGTTTGTGCTGCGCCCCGACGCTTAATTTAGTCGGTCGAGCTGACTTTGTTTGCTGGCTGGCGGGTTGCGTGAGCGTTTCCCGGTGTCCAGCGGATAATTATTTGCGGGAGCGCTTGCATAGCTACACCTGCGGGTGAGCTTGCATTAACCTCTGCTGGTCCAGGCTGCGTAGGCGCTGCCTCCCCCCAGCATATGGTCTGTTTTTGTGTTTGTGCTGTGTCCCGACGTTTAATTTAGTCGGTCGAGCTGACTTCGTTTGCTGGCTGGCGGGTTGCGTGAGCGTTTCCCGGTGTCCAGCGGATAATTATTAGCGGTAGCGCTTGCATAGCTACACCTTCAGGTGAGTTTGCATTAGCCTCTGTTGGGACAGGCTGCGTGCGCGCTGCTTCCCCCCAGCATATGGTTTGTTTATATGTTTGTGCTGCGCCCCGACGTTTAATTTAGTCGGTCGAGCTGACTTTGTTTGCTGGCTGGCGGGTTGCGTGAGCGTTTCCCGGTGTCCAGCGGATAATTGTTAGCAGTAACGCTTGCATGGCTACACCTTCAGGTGAGTTTGCATTAACGTCTGTTGGTACAGGCTGCGTGCGCGCTGCTTCCCCCCAGCATATGGTTTGTTTATATGTTTGTGCTGCGCCCCGACGTTTAATTTAGTCGGTCGAGCTGTCTTTGTTTGCTGGCTGGCGGGTTGCGTAAGCGTTTTCCCGGTGTCCAGCGTGAGTAATTATTAGCGGTAACGCTTGCATAGCTACACCTGCTGGTGAGTTTGCATTAACCTCTGTTGGTACAGGCTGCGTGCGCGCTGCTTCCCCCCAGCATATGGTCTGTTTTTGTGTTTGTGCTGTGTCCCGACGTTTAATTAGTCGGTCAAGCTGACTTTGTTTGCTGGCTGGCGGGTTGCGTAAGCGTTTCCCGGTGTCCAGCGTGAGTAATTATTAGCGGTAACGCTTGCATAGCTACACCTGCTGGTGAGTTTGCATTAACCTCTGTTGGTAGAGGCTGCGTGCGCGCTGCCTCCTCCCAGCATATGGTTTGTGTTTTGCTTTGTGCTGTGTCCCGATTTGGATTTGTTACTGAGCCCCTGCTGGTATAGGCAGCGTACGCGCTCCCTCCCTCCAGCTTACGGCGTTCATACTCGGTTTGTCCATAGCGTTCGCGCTCAGGTTATCCGAGGAGTATTCATTAAAATACCAGCTGGGTTCCTTACCCGGTATAGGTAGCGTACGCGCTCCCTCCCTCCGGCTTACGGTGTCCATACTCTGTTTGTCCATAGCGTTCGCGCTCAGGTTACCCGAGGAGTATTCATTAAATACCAGCTGGGTTCCTTACTCGGTATAGGCAGCGTACGCGCTCCCTCCCTCCGGCTTACGGTGTCCATACTCGGTTTGTCCTTAGCGTTCGCGCTCAGGTTATCCGAGAAATATTCATTAAATACCAGCTGGGTTCCTTACTCGGTATAGGCAGCGTACGCGCTCCCTCTCTCCAGTGCAAGCCCCTGTAGCATACTAGCTGGAGCGTCTGGGCTTATTTGGACAGGTGAGTGTCGTGTAAGCCTCCAGCGCCACCACAATGGATGACTCCCATTTCTGTACGTCATGTGAGGCTCCTCTACAGCCAGAGGACGGCCATGACCTATGCCCCGCATGCCTCGGTCCTGAGCACCTGCGGGAGGCGCCGTCAGACAACCCCTGCATGAACTGCAGTTACTTGCCTTGGGCGGTGAGGGCTGCCAGTCGGGCGCAGGTGGAACATCAAGGGGATGAAAGTGACCTCCCCCCATCAGGCCAGTCTCCCCCGGCCTGTTAGAGACGCTCTAAGCGGCGGGCTGCGGCTACAGCAGTCGCACCCTCCAGGAAGAGGGCGAAATCTGCTCAAAAAGAGACAAGAAAGCAGGCTCTCATCTAAAGTCGATCAGCTGTCTGCTGAGCTGGCCCAGGTCAGGCCCATGCTCAGAGACTGCCAGCCTGATGCCCCATTGCAAGGTGATTTGACACCCTCTCCTCCAATGCCAGTGCTGGTACCTGAGGAGGATACATTTTCCCTGGCAGCTTCGGCTACCTACTTCCACGGTTATGGGAGAGATTCGTAAAATGGGGGTTCCCAGGCATCTGAGCGGGGCGCCCACTCCTCGGCTCCGAGTTCAGTGGCTGAGTTGGGGGATGGCTCCATGCGGGCAATCATGCGCATGGCTTTAGATCGACTGCACATGCATGTACCACAGCAGGCAGAAGCTGCACCTGCTAGTGCCCTCTTCAGGCGCAGGCCAGCCCCCACTACCTTCGTTATTCCCCACTCTAAGGACTATCTGAAGGAGCTGCAGGCCTGTTGGAGACCTTCTCACAAGGCCTTATGATGCTGGAGCACGTGCTTGCCGCATGGGGAGCTCTTTGTCGAATCTCACGTTGGCGCTCTCAGCTTCACTGCAGGAGGGCAACGTGGCTGCTGATTCTGTCACTTTTTGTGATGCCTCACTGGAGGCATTCGGCCTTCTGTCCAGGGAACTTGGACGGATGATGTCCATCCTGGTTCAGGCTCGTCGCCAGGTTTGGCTCTCTCAGTCAAACTTGACAGAGGCATCCAGGAGACTCCTTCGCAGTCTCCCCATGGAACCGGGAGAGATATTTGGTCCTGCAGCCCAGGAAGCACTGGAAAGGACCATCCAGGCTGTGCAAACCAGGCAGCGGCTTGCGGGCCTTAGGCGGATGCCTCTTCTTGATAGGCCTCCTGCCAGCAGAACGAGGGGTTCCTCGGCTGCTTCTCACACCCGCTTACCACGGCCGACCCCTTAGGGGCCGGGGGGCCAGACATTGAGGCCGTGGGGCCGGCGGTCGGATATTTTTCACATCAGCTCCAACAGTGGGCTGCTCATACTTCAGACCCGTGGGTGGTTGCCACCTTGACCCACGGGTACAAGCTTCAATTCCGCCGCCGGCCCCTCACTTCTGGCCGGGTCAAAATGGCCTCTATCAACGACCCGTCAAAGGCTCGCGTGTTGGGCCAGGAGTTATCCACCCTCCTGGCCAAAGGCGCCATCGAGCCCGTGGACCCTCTGTCGCGTCCCCGGGGGTACTATTCAACATACTTCCTAGTGACGAAACAGACTGGCGGATTTCACCCAATCTTGGACCTCAGAGGGCTGAACATATTTATGAAGGTCATCCCTTTCCACATGTTGACCACTGCAGATGTCCTGCAAACTGTGGCACAGGGAGAATGGTTTACGTCCATTGACCTCAAGGACGCTTACTTCCGTGTCCCCATCACTCAAAAACATCGGCGGTTTCTCCGCTTTGCCTACCGAGACCGCCACTGGCAGTTCAGGTTGCTACCCTTTGGGCTCTCCCTCTCTCCAAGGGTCTTCACGAGGTGTGTTGCCGCAGCCCTTGCGCCTCTACAGTCTCAAGGCTTGAAAATTCTCCCATACCTGGATGACTGGCTGGTCTGTCCACCATCCCGTGCTCAGGTGTCCAGTGATACAGCATGTCTCCTGTCCCATGTGGCCTGCCTCGGACTCGAGGTGAATATGGGAAAGAGTTGCCTGGTGCCATCTCAGGCTACAACTTTCATTGGGATTGCATTGGACAGTCTAGCCATGATAGCCAGACCGCCCCCCGCTGTGTGGGCGACATCCTTCACCTTCTTGCCCTGTTCCAAGAGGGCCGTTGGCTGACCTTCCTTGCATTTCCTCGCCTCGTGGGCGAACTAACGTCCATTTCAGCTGTGGTTCCGCTGAGCTTGCTGGCACTATGCCCCCTGCTGAGGTGGCTGAACAGCTTCCACTTGGATGCCAAGCGACACTGGCACAGGAAGCTCAGGGTGTCACA
The DNA here is from genome assembly GCA_029721435.1 of Gymnothorax reevesii. Taxonomy (NCBI): domain Eukaryota; kingdom Metazoa; phylum Chordata; class Actinopteri; order Anguilliformes; family Muraenidae; genus Gymnothorax; species Gymnothorax reevesii. The sequence continues at coordinate 112,613,228 of CM056577.1, forward strand.
AAGGTGTCTCCTTGCCTTGGCTCACCCGGCACTCAGGCACTTTCTGCCACACCTGAGGGGCAAGCATGTCCTAGTAAGGTCAGACACATCAACCGTATATCATATAAATCATCAGGGCAGGACCAAGTCTGCGTGGTCGCTGCGACTGACAGAAGAGCTCCTCATGTGGGCGGCCCCCCCGTCTGATCAGCCTTCGGGCAATGTATCTATCGGGAGAGCGGAGCAACCTGACAGACTCCCTCTCCCGTCAAAAACTCCGTCAGGAGTGTGGCGCCTCCACCCGGAAATGGTCAGCACTATTTGGAGCCTCTTCGGCAGAGTGGACGTGGACCTCTTCGCTTCAGAAGTCTCTACCCACTGTCCTCTGTGGTTCTCCTTAGCCGAGACAACCAGTCCCTCGGGCCAGGACGCATTGGCCCACCCTTGGCCGGACGGCCTCCTGTATGCCTTTCCCCCGCTTCCTCTGATTCGGTCGGTACTTCAGAGGATCCTTCAGGGGGGTCGCAGTGTCCTCCTTGTGGCTCCCTTCTGGCCAGGGAGGAGCTGGTTCCCACTGCTGCACGGACTCTGTCGCGGTGTACCGTAGCGCCTTCCCGACAGGAGGGATCTCCTGTCCCAGCTGGCGGGGCGGATCTGGCACCCCAATCCACGATGCCTCCAACTGTCTGTTTGGCTGCTGGAGGGCCCGAGTTGCTGTTTAGCTCCTGTGCGGACCCTGTCGAATACACCATATTGAATGCTAGAGCGCCGTCCACTCGTCTTCAATATGAGAATAGATGGAAACTGTTTTCCGACTGGTGTACAAGTCGGGATGAGGACCCTGTGCGCTGCTCTGTGCCAACTATTTTTGACCTCTTCAGTCTCTTCTGGATGAAGGTCGGTCTCATTCGACGTTGAAAGTGTACGTAGCGGCAATATCTTGTGGTCATGTGAGGATTGACAATGGCACTGTGGGGAGCCATAGTTTGGTGTTCCTCTTCTTGAAGGGGGATCAGAGATTACATCCTCTGAGTGCCCCAAGAGCTCCAGCATGGGATCTCCCCTGGTACTGGATGCACTAAGCCGGCCCCCATTTGAACCCTTGACACAAGCGGAGCTGAAGTGGTGTCTTGTAAGACTGCGTTCCTTCTGGCCATTTGCTCTGCAAAGCGTGTCAGCGAGCTGCATGCCCTGTCTGTCAGTGACTCGTGTTTGAGGTGGAACTCTGATGGCTCAGGGGTCACTCTGTGGCCGAACACAGCGTTTCTCCCTAAAGTGTTGGCTCACGCTCACCGCAACCAGCCTATTCGGCTGGCTCGGTTTGACCCTTCTCCAAGGGAGAGTGGGGATGAGCCTGAACTGTTATGTCCAGTGCGGGCTCTGAAGGCCTACACTGCAGCTACTGTATGCATTCGAAGGTCTGAACAACTTTTTCTCTGCTACGGTGGCCCTAACAGGAGTTGCGCCATCTCCAAGCAGCGTGTGTCCCACTGGATTATTAATGTCATCACCCATGCCTATCGGACGAGTAACCGTCCCCTTCCACCTGGCGTGAGGTGCCACTCTACCAGGAGTGTTGCTACTTCATGGGCTGCCCTGAGGGGAGTGTCCTTGGAGGACATTTGTGCCGCAGCTTCATGGTTGTCACCGGACACGTTCTCCAGGTTCTACAGGGTGAACGTCGCCACACCCCACCCCTTAGCCGTGGTTCTGCGGCCGGGGTCTTCTGACTTTTTGCACACTGAAGGTCCGTGATTCGGATTCTTCGTGACCTTGTTGGTATAAGTCATTCAGTGCTTTAAGCACCGCCCTCTGGCGGTCAGCAGGGATGAAATAGAACGAAAGTTACGAATGTAACTACGGTTCTATGAATCCCGAATGACCGCCAGAGCTCTCTGTCACTCAGAATCCTCGTGTGCTCGCGAGAAGATTCTGTAAGAAACGATCCTCAGGTGACACCGGAAGATATAATCTTCTTTGGGTCACCTGCAGGTCACAGGTGACATTGTTGGTATACATACTCGCACTACGCATGCGCGAAGGGGAATATTCAGTGCTTTAAGCACCGCCCTCTGGCGGTCATTCGGGATTCATAGAACCGTAGTTACATTCGTAACTTTCGGTTGTTGGTTTTCTCCAGGTATACTCCAGTTTCCTCCAAAAACTAAACATGACACATCCTTAAATGACCTTTACTTAAGTTGTTGTGTTCACAATGTGGCTTATGATGACAATATAACAAAGGGCAATAACTCCATCAAATTTGATTGAATCGGTCTGGTTTTCAAACTTCTTTGAGATCTTATAGATATAAGCCAGCATGCAAAGTTTCATGAAAATTGACCAATATTTACTAAAATTATTGTGTTCACAAGGTTGCTTATGATAATAATACAACAAAGGGCAATAACTCCATCAAATATGATCGAATCAATCTGGTTTTCGAACTCGTCCAAGATCTTATGGATATAAGCCTGCATACAGTCTCATCAAAATTGGTTCATAAATACTGAAGTTATTTTGTTCACAAGGAAAATTTTACGGACAACGCACGACGACGGACGAAAGGGCATCGCAATAGGCCACCACGCCTTCGGCTCAGGTGACCTAAAAATCAGCTGAAAGTACATTTAGCAAGTAATTAAGTTAACTGGCATCAGGTGTGTAACATGATTGGCTATAAAAGGGATGTCTTAGAGAGGCTGAGTCTCTCAGAAGTGAAGATGGCCAGAGGCTCTCCAACCTGTAAAGGACCTGCGTAAAAAAATTATGGAATACTTTAAAAACAATGTTCCTCAATGTCAAATTGCAAAGGCTTTGAAGGTCTCATCATCAACAGTGCATAACATCATCAAAAGATTCAGAGAAACTGGAAAAATCTTTGTGCATAAGGGACATGCCCAAGATCTTCAGGCCCTCAGAAGCCACTGCATCATTCACCGGCATCATTCTGTCATTGACATTACTAAATGGGCACAGAGATACTTCAAGAAACCACTGTCTGTAAACACAGTCCACCATGCCTTCCATAGATGCCACCTAAAACTCTATCATGCAAAAAGGAAGCCATTGTTGAGCATGATCCAGAAGCCTCGCCGTGTTCTGTGGGCCAAGGCTCATTTAAAATGCACTGTAGCAAAGTGGTAAAGTGTCCTGTGGTCAGACGAGTCCAAATTTGACATTCTTGTTGGAAATCATGGGCGTCGTGTCCTCCGGGCTAAAGAGGAGAAAGACCAACCCTCCTGTTATCATCGTTCAGTTCAAAAGCCAGCATCTCTGATGGTATGGGGATGCATTAGCACATATGGTGTGGGACACTTGCATGTTCTAAAAAGCACCATGAATGCTAAAAGGTAAATAAAGGTTTTAGAGCAACATATGCTCCCCTCCGGATGACATCTATTCCAGGGAAGGCCTTGTGTATTTCAGTTGAACAATGCAAAACAACATACTGCAGTGATTCCGACAGCATGGTTTCGTAGTAGGAGAGTCCGTGTGCCGAACTGGCCTGCCTGCAGTCCTGATCTTTCACCGATTGAGAACATTTGGCGCCCAATTAAACGAAAAGTCCATCAAAGGAGACCCAAAACTCTCCAGCAGCTAGAAGCCATTAGTAAACAAGAGTGGGATCAAATTCCAATGGCTAAGCTCAGAAAACTTGTCTCCTCAATACCCAGATGCCTCAACTCTGTGTTAAAAAGAGGGGATGCTACACCATGGCAAACAGGCCCCGTTCCAACTTTTTTGAGACCTATAGCAGCCATCAAATTTGAGATGAGCACATTTTGTGGATAAAATTGTAAAATTTCTCAGTTTCAACATTTGCTATATCTCTTCTATTGTGAATAATAGTGTGATTTTAAAGTCATTACGATTTGATTTTATTCAAAATCTACACTTTGTCTCAACTATTTTGGAATTGGGGTTGTACATCCCCGTCTACTTAGTGGCGGGGATGACAAGCAGAAGAAGAAGAAGGAGTACAGCACTAATAACTGTATATTTAATGGTTTGTCAACATACCTGGCTGGAAACTTAGTCTTTAACATACTTGAAGTCTGGTACTTGTAAATTTCTAATTTCATCCTGCTGTTGCTGCAAGAACAATCTCATTATCAGTGCAGGCCACTAACAACTGTAACCATGCTGCATATGGCAAAGTTATGACACAACCTCAATCTTGCTTCACTGAGGAGGGGGTATGCTTCAGGACCTGAGTAGTTCTTTTCTTTTCACTGCAAATACCCACAAATAAAATCAGATATTCTGCAAGTTCTTTGTCCAATGTCACTGCCTCAGTACATTTAACTAAAATCACAATAGAGTCCTGTTCTCTATTTGGACCATGTCACAAAATAGACCAATAAATATCAGGAACTCTTATTTGGGAGATAAAGGTACCTGTCAAACATTTAAGATGGGCACAGCCAAAGTAGCAATGAAAGAAATGATAATCAACAATTCACTTTCATTTTTATTGACAGGGTTTACTCAGCGTAGTGAGTTTTCAGATAGCTGCCTTAATGAAATCATTCTCAAAATTCTGATCTGGGTCAGCAAGAATTGACAAGACTCATAAAAGCGATCAGTCATGAGAATTTTTACTGGGCAGAGCTAAAGAACACTGAGCTGTAGCACTGCATGCATAGAGTTAGCAACCCCAAGTCCAAACATCAGACATCTTGAGGACACTTGAAAACACAACACGACCGTAAAAGCAGTTACTCAGAGGAAGTTGAAAGCCTTTAGGGTTGCACAGGTGATGAGGAAAATGAGCTTAGTTGGTTCAAATTCAGGGCTCTAATACAGATGTGTTCACAAATTTGAACCAGCAGTGGAGTTGGATTAATTCGGGAGCCATAACCTGGAATCAGCACTCATGATAGAATTTGAGCTGAAGTGACCACTCAATACAACATAAAGACATCTGAATCTTAATCATAGCTGCATTTCGCACACATCAATTTGCAGTGCACAATGGGGAAGAAAACGAATTATTAATCAAAACAGACCTGCAACAGCTTTGGTTTACCTGAGCTTTGTCCTTTATCCTCGGAGGGAAAACTGGGCTGTGTTTTTCATGCAGTGCCACAGACGTGCTGCTCTCTTTATTCTCATCAGAGTCGGGTGTCTCGTCTTTGGACTCCTCTCCATCATCATCACTTTCATCATCATCGCTGTCACTCCCGGAGTCCTCTAGACCTGAGAACACGCTCTCACCGCTATCAGACAGGTCCTCGTCATCTTTAGGACTTCTGCACTCCACATCAGTATTAAACATGGGAAGCTGAAAGAACAACAGCGCTCAATCTTTTGTTGCCCAGTCATGATCAAGACGCGTGGCCAAGGTTCACATCACATATACCAAACTGGCGGATTTCGGGTTAGCCTGAACGGCACGAAAGTAACAGTACCACTGGATAACAAATGGATGCACCGGAAGCCAACTTTGCCAAACGGTTCATAAAAGTCGGATAATCTGTAGTAAACATGAGTAACATACAACAAGCGCAGCTTTGAGTGGGAAATTCGTGCAACATTAGTCTAAAGTTATTTCAGTTGGTCTTCTTACAGATAATACAGACGAGCCATCTCTCATAGCTACTTCACATATCAAGAGTTAAAGAAACCGAACTGAGTTACTTGCACAGTTAACTGGATACTTGTTCCACTGTAGAGCACCATCCGTCCACAAAAGTAAGCATTTCGGGGATTTATACCTGTTCGTCGTCCTCTTCAGAATTTTGTCTTTTCACACTTTTTTCTTTTGCTTTACTCATTGTCCCGTTTTGTGGGGATTCACTTTTAGGAATAGGCATGCTGTGTACTGACCATGTGGGCTCCACGGAGGTTAAAGTTCATAGTTCAAGCCTAAAATTAACAATTTCCGGAACGCACTTCAAGACGCTATGCCTCAACAATAAATAGGCACATTTCACCAGAACCGAGAAAAAAAATGTAATATGACAAGGTTGGTGTGATATTTATGTCGGAACACGAAAATAACTTGCAGTGATTTCCCGATTGACGCAAAACTGTCCCACTTATCCATAAATAAACTACAGCTCCCATGAGAACGCACGGTTTCATTTCGCAACTAATGGGACTTGTAGTTTAATTTTAATCGTTTACGTACTCAGAGATATTTTTAGCGATGGGCGACATCGCTCTAAGTTTGGCCCAGTTATAAGAATAGTACTTGCGAATTAGGTTTGTTCAAACTCATGAAAAGCGTACACTTCGCATATTTATATCATATCCGTTTTTGTTTTAATCGTCAGAAAAGTTCAAAGGTCAGGCGACTTTTTTGTAAGCAATTTATATAATATAAATAATGGTTACCTATACACAAGATGTACTTAATCCTTAAAATGCACTGCTTTAGATCATTTTTGACCGATTTTGTGCATTCTGTTTATCTGGGGAGTGGCTTACATTTATCCCCAAATGATGTCACAAGATGGCGACTACCATGCGACGCTGCAAGAACGGTTTAGTCTCTACGCAGTTCATGGATGTGACAATTTAAGGGAAATTTACGCTGCTTTTCATCAGCTTGGCAGGTTATAGTTGGGTGTTTTCACGAACAAGGTCTGTTTCGTGCATGGCAGTAGAAGTCTCGGAAGAGTAATATTGATTGATTCACTCAAGTTTTCTTGACATCTGCGATCGGGGTGGCAAGCTAGTAGTTTCATTAGCCTGCTAGCTAGCTATACAGCTGGTCAGCTAACTAGCCTGCAAATGTAGAAGTTCGCAAGGGTCTGTTTTTTTTTTCGGTTATCCCTGGTCGATGTCACCAGGATACAGCTGAACTTTACGTTGTTTACATTTTTTCTCTTCTATGGATATGGAATACAATGGCGGTGTTACGGGCGGGGTCCTGGTTAGTGGAAGTAATGTCCCCGCATTCCTCACAAAACTTTGGACTTTAGTGGAAGATCCAGACACGGATCCGCTAATTTGTTGGAGTCCGGTAAGTTAGCCGAAGTGACAACAACTTTCACTCGCTCGCTGACGTTAGGTGCAGCAAATGTACTTTGTAGTCAGCGATAATCCTGCTACAGCAGTATATTAATATCAGACGTAACTTCGGTATATCGTGCGCTAGCTAAGGTAAACACCAAGCGTGATCGTTGCTCACTACGCACTTCTATAAACGCAAAAGCTGCATGGGATAGCTGCCTGGCTAATTTGGTTATCTTCGCTAATATTAAGCCTCACGCACTTCAAGTTCGCTCCACTAGTAGAGCGACGAGATTTGTCAGGATAGCTTAAGTTTTTTTAGTTGGCTAACGTGGCTAAATTAGCGCACACTCCGCTCTTACTAGTGGTTTATATCGGGTTTTATCTCTCGGACTATTAGCGAGCTACGTTAGCAAGTTGTTTGCCAGCTAGCCCGAACGTGACGGTACTTTAGTACATTTGAGTTAGGCTTGCTGTTCAGTGTACTAGTCGTCATTTTAATTTTACCTATTGTTTAGTCTATGTGTACAATTATTAATTTTGAATAAATTATTCCGTATGAGGTAAGTGTAGAGTGCCACGATTGAAGTAATTTGATAGCTAGTGAAGTAAGAAGGTAACAGTTAGCAACTAACGGCTAACGCTGTCAGCCCCAGGAGCAGGGGGCGTGGCACTTTGAATATTAACGGGCAATTGGCTTATCCTGCACGGAAATCCAGTTTTGGTAAAGCAAATAAGTAAATCATTAACATTGTGGAGGCAACGTCGGTCGACTACGCCGTTTGGTTTATTTGAGAAGTTGGTCAATTATTCCGTAAAGATGGTGATGGTGTTGCCTGTCTTTGAAACGGGACCGTTGATTGGTCGTGATAACGTAAACATTTTGCTGGTTGGAGAGCGCATAAAACAGAATTCACTGCTGTGTAGCTGACTGAATACAAACAAATAAATGGTATAAACTGTAGAGAATTACTAGCAATATTAATTGTTCATTTAATCACACCGCGGGCCCTCACGACAAATCACATGCCTTCATAATTGCATTCTCTGACTTTGTGACTGCATTATCTGAGCATGTTCACAGTTGCGAAAAGTTGTTGAATTAGAAAAGTTTACATTTGTCTGCACTGCATTCTATTCTAGAATGGAAACAGCTTCCATGTTTTCGACCAGGGGAGGTTCTCCAAAGAAGTGCTTCCAAAGTACTTCAAGCACAATAACATGGCCAGCTTTGTCCGCCAACTGAACATGTGTAAGTGAGAGAGGCTATTGTGATATTTATTTATTTAGTTTTAATTTATTTTTGTTAGCCAGAATGAAACTGAATATTTCTATGGTTCTTTCATTATTTTGGTCAGATGGTTTCCGCAAGGTTGTCCACATTGAGCAGGGTGGCTTGGTGAAGCCAGAGAAGGATGACACCGAATTTCAGCATCCCTACTTCATCCGGGGCCAGGAGTTCCTACTGGAGAATATCAAGAGAAAGGTTACCAATGTAAGTATGCCAGCACTCCTATGTCCACCTCAAAACTCAATAGAATTTTTATGTAATGTTGGACAGAACTCTCATCAGAGTGGTCAGTAATGGAAGTGTGTCATTCAGGTGAGGTTGGCTTATGCATTGTCGGTTATTTCATGATCAAGTAAGTTATTGTATCATTTTATTCAAAAAGATATGTAGCTTGCCTTTTTTGTGATAAGAACACTATTAAATGCAGATTTGTTGCCTCAGAATGTAAAATATGCTAATTCCATGCTCAGACTTGCAGCACTATTTTTCAGGGAAGAACCAAAGGGATGTGAAAGACTAATTTTCCCTCATGATTATTTTGTTAATGTTGCACCCTAACACCTGATTGAATCTTCCTATCTGTTTTGTAAGGTGTGTTACATTAGTCTGAAACGGTAGCGTTGTTGTGATTATTGTAAGACATTCTATAACATCCAGGTTCATGTTGCATGTTAATAAAAAGCAATGACTTGCCAGACATTTCATGCTCCTACATGGTCATGGTCAAAACCACTTTCAACAAATTCACTGCCTGTCCAAAAAGAAGTTGCACTTTATAATATTTTGTTGGACTACATTGACTTTTGATCACGACGCACATTCATGGCGGTATTGTTTAAAAAAATCTTCTACAATGTTACAACATTTATTTCCGACAAGATTTGCATTCATTTTTGACCAAAATATTATATTCAAGATGGGCAAGTGAAACCTGTCCCAAAGTGGCTTTCTTGTGGCCACGCAGCTGTTGAATTCCAACCCTCCAAATTTTTTTTGCATCATACATTTGGAAATGCTCTTACCTTGGCAGGTACACATAGCAATGAGTTGTACTGTTGATTTTTTTTTTTTTTATGAGACTTCACTGAGCATTTGAATGATCTCCGATCCAGATCAGCCATGATTTTTCACCAACCCATTTTTTTTGCGAAGAGTTAACAATTCACCACTCCCCTTCCAGGTTTTAACAAATTGCTGTGTAGTTCATGACCAAATTGTATTGATCTCAGCAATCTCCTTAACCATTTCATTTGCTTCATGCTAGAGAATAATTTACCCATCAGTAATATCTTTTCAACGACCATGAGCTACGTCTTCCGACATGGTTGTTTATAAAACAAGAAGTTAATGCACTGAATCTGTCAGGATTAAAAGAAATATTGTTGGCTGAAATGCATTCATCAGTGCAATAATGATTCGAATATAGACTCTTGAGTCTTTGCTCATTTAAATCCAAACGGGGACTTTTTCTTGGACAGGCAGTGAATTTTGTATTAATTGAATGTCTATAATTTATTAGAATTCATAATAATTAATAGATTCATTTCTGCTGGAGCCATCATTTCAATGAAAAGAGGGAGACATGGACTAGTCTCGCACGCGGTTATAAACAGCCTGGAATTTGAATATTCCCCTCTGGTATTAGTATTCAAATGCCGGAGTATTCTCATAAAGTGCACTGGATTTTTTTCAAGGCCGAGAGACACAGAATATTATGGCCCCCCCCCCCACCATTCATGCACTGCATTCATATTTTTTGGTCTTGTTTCCAGGACATTTTTATCCATCCATTATGTAATTTGCTTATCCCTGGGCAGGTTCATGGGGAGCTGAGCATAAGAGTGTGGAAGAGGCCAAACACACCCTGGACAGTTCAACAGTCCATCACAGGGATCACACACCATTCAATCATACACTGATAACTAAATTGCCAATAGGTATAGTTATCTTGTCTCCCTGAAACATTCCGGATAAAATTTAATGGGGAATAAAATGAAGATGGGCTAAAAATGAAAGTGTGCATGATATTTGGTCGGCCATTGTTTTTCCTTAGCTTGAGTATTGTTTTTATAACTTAATTTCTTTTTGCAACAAAGATCCTTTAGATCTGAATTGAAATGATCTGTGTCTGCTGCCAAAGGGCGAAAGCAGAATACAGTCAGCGGGCCAGAAGCTCGTAATATAAAGTTGCCTGAACCCTTCATGCAGATGTTTCGTTCTCTCATTGATTTATAGACTTTTCCATCCGCCTTTCATGCCTTATGGCCAACTGACCAGTTCAGGCTGCAATAAAATACCAAAAACATCCATTATGTCTCATGAGTTGGAGGAATGTTCAGGTGGCTTTAACTCAAGATTTCTTGGGTTTCATTGACTTTTGCTCAGGTCTCGAGTATTAAGCACGAGGACCACAGACTCGGCCAAGACGGTGTCTCCAAACTACTGAACGATGTGCAGCTCATGAGGGGAAAGCAGGAAGCCATGGATTCCAAAATTAATGCTATGAAGCAGTAAGTAATAGATGAAGCCCTGTTGTGATATCGGTTATAAATATTGAGCTTTGTTTTATTCCCTCTTTTGGCTCAGGGACCCCTGTGCTTATTCAGTCTATGCTTTCATGACAGGCTTTTGTCCAAGAGATCTTGTGAAGCAGAATATTATCGAAAAAGAAGGCCTTGCACGTAGTTGAGCATTTGTCATTCATTTGGAACTTTTCAGGAAAAATAAGTAGCTGTGGTCTCAACTTCCACTTGGGCAATATTTTCAAAATGTCACCTGTTGTTGAAGAAGTAAGTCTTTTCTTCTGAACAACTTTTTTGATAGGTCACAGGTTATAAAAATTTGTGAAACAGATTATTTTAGGAGAGTTTGGGAGTAAAATATGTCACTAACACCCCAGATCCATGTTGAGATTACTTTGCCTATGATTGAGGGGTTTGCATGAGTAAATGGTCTCAATGGCTTATAGTGTGTGCCAAAGGTTCTAGTCATCTAAACTACAGGTTTAAGGAATTATTTATCTAAATTATGGGTTTTAGAGTTTATTCATCTAAACTGCAGGTTCAAGGGTGCAGTCATCTAAACTACGGCTTTAAGGGTTTATTCATGTAAACAACTGGGTTAAGGGTCAGGTCATCGAAACTACTGGTTTAAGGGTTTAGTCATCTAGACTAGAGGTTAAGGGGTTTAGTCATCTAGACTCGAGGTTAAGGGGTTTAGTTATCTAGACTAGAGGTTTAGGGGTTTAGTCATCTGAACATTCAGGTTAGGGGGTGTAATCGTCTGAACTACGGGTTTACAGGTTTAGTAATTTAAACCACAGGTTCAAGTGTGTACTAAACTACAGCCTTAAGGGTTTAGTCATCTAATGGAACATTAGGGCTCAGGCGATGAGTGCCGTGGAATTCAAACCTCAGGGTTACTGTGTTGAATTTGAAAAGTAATGAGAATCAAAATAAATATTCACAGTATTTAGTTTATCTTCTGCTTGGTAGCTACCTCACCAAAATCCATGGACTCTCAGCAGCTGCATTGTGCGTACTTTATTTTTGGAGTGAAACAGGAGGAATGAAAGCGGAAACATGCTGTTATTGCTTCTGATTTAGGCCCCGTAGCATAATCCTTCATGGGGGCTACTTAAGCCTTGTTTATTCTACTGTTTTCCCTTTGAGGATTTCTGCTTCTATGGTTGCATGATAAAAATAGGAATAAGAAGTATGTGCGCTTCTCTTGGGAATCAGCAGGTCTGTGTAAACCAGTTTATTTAAAGCCGATGATAAGCTTTTGAATTCCAGCAGTGAATACGCAGTTGCTAGGCTCGTAGTCTGTCCTGGGATATCGGGAAATCAGTCTCCAGATCTGCTCAGTGATTTAAAAGCTTTGCCTTTAAACACAGATGTACTGCATTGGCATGATGCATTTCCATGTATAAATTTGTAATGAAACAAGGCTCTGCAAGAAAAATGTTATTATTATTTTTTTTTTTAAGTTGTCTCAGTTGCCTGTTTTGGGATGTTATTGCATCTTCTATCCTGAAGGGAAGCCATGTATTTGTCTTCAGTTTATTACATAACCAAAGATCAGCTTGCGTGAAATGCTTTGCGAAAGCATTTCTGCGTAATTATATGAGCACTGCTGCTCTCCCTTGGAGCACTCTGTTTTTGAATGCACTCCCTAATCACAACTTTTAATTCCATTCAGTCTAAGCAAAACAACATTGCTCCGGGCAATTCAGATTCAATCCCTACTGAAGTATTGAATTCCGGCTTAGTTCACTAGGTGTCCTTATCAGGATATCACTAATGCTGCTGTGATAATGGTCATAATGAATGTGATGGATTTAGAGACAGAAAAAAAGGAACCAGTATTTCTCATCATATACATCTGTAAATCAATAACCATAATCAATAACCATATTATGTAAGCCGCAGTAACACACTTACACACGCACGCACGCACGCGCGCACACACACATGCGCGCACACTCACGCACATATATATATGTATGTATATGTATCTTTGTGAGGACATTACATTGACTTGCATTCATTTTTCCTGTGTCTCGACAGCCTTTCCCTAATCTTAACAATAAGCAATGTATGCCTAACCCAAATCCTTACCCTAACCTTAACTAATAAGTCACAATTTGCCTTTGTAGCTGTGAGAACCAGCCAAAATGTCCTCACTTCTCAAAAAAGACTTCATTTTGTTGCTTAAAAACTCATGCCGGTCTTCAGTACGTAGCAAGTACAAGAACATACACACACACACACACACACACACACACACACACATACAAGCAGTTCACACACGCATGAGCAGTGCACACAGACATGAGCAGTTGGCTTCTGTAGCTTTGATTGATATCTGTTCACCTGATTCAGGCAATATTGATTTAGTCATCAGCATTATTCACCATCAGTCATCAGAAATCATAGTTCTTTATGCTCCAGTATTACACTGGAAGAGGGCTGTTATCTTTTGGTTACAGTTTTCAAGGCAAGTTGGCACAGTTTTGGTTTCCCTGTCTCTGGGAAAACCTGTGACCCAACTTAAAGTCCACTTAAACAATGAAATGGCCTTGAAGTTGGTCTTTTACAAAGAATGCCAACTAATGATAAAAAGAGAAAAACAAGTAACATGCAGACACCACATGATTGTACCATTGAAAAACTAGCGAGAAGCAGACATTACGTCATTGAACCATTGTGGTGTGAGAGGGTGGAAAAAAAACATATTTGGAAGATATTTCCTGCGATGAACATATAAAAACTGGGTGTGAAGAGCAGAATGTTAGTTCTTCTTACGCAAAAAGAACTGCTTTATATTCATCAATATGCCTCAGTAAAGCGTAATTTTCAGAAGAATCAATCTATCTCCAATTGTTTGGAGGAACCTCATAATATGAAAATATTTCTGAGTGAAAACCATGACTTTGTCATATTTTCAGTGAGGGCTGTATCAGTTGTTCAGAAATGTACTTGAGAAGTTCAGCTCTTCATGCCTTGTCCCACATTGAGCAGCTGTGCTGTATACAGTCCAGTAAAATACTCATATTGTGGGGTTCAGTGGCTTAATGCGCAGTGTTTGGTAGTTGTTTTCAGTACCTTGCATCTTAATCAGAAATACTGCCAGGCTGGACCAAATCTGAGTCATAACTTTTAAGTTTGAGAATTGGGGGGGGAACCTTTGCAGTCAAATTGGCCAACTTGGCTCATAAATTCATTTTTATTTATGAAACTAAAACAAATATTTCACCCCCCCAAAAAAAACATCAGAGAACACACATTCCACCTGTGTACCCCATCAGACGGAGCGTGTCAGAACTGTGTTACTTCAAGTGACTTGACGAGCAGTTCCCCCACAATGAAGAACATCTCAGTTTTCCTGTTGCTCTGCCCTCCAGCTGCCCCTTCATTGTGGATGACGGCCCTGCTGCTTTAAAGCAGGTTCCTCCCCCTCACTCCTTGAGCTGGGCAGTTAATTCATTGCTTTAATAATTTTTTTTAAACTAATTATTCATTTCCATTCTTTCAATCTAACACGGTAGCCTGGTTTGATCTGTCTGCTTCTCATCATCTCTTCTTAATCATTAAAAGCTCCATATTTGTTTTGATTAGAAATGGCTTATTGTTAGTTGACCATACTCGGGAAGATAGGCTAATTCTGCCAAGGTGATGGTAGCTGTCCAACCTTGTTGGTAATTGGCTGATTTCAAAATGCAGTTTTCTTCCTGGAGGCATTTCCGATGACCCCTAAGGTTTGATGGCTCTACATCACATCAGGTAGGCATCATAGAAAAGATGAAAAGCAAGTTTGCCTGCTTGCCCCATGGTGGCAGTAACTTGTATTGCGATTAGAATTATCGCGATCAATTCATTGCCCAGCCATACTCTCTTCTTGATGATATTATTCTCTGAGGGAGCATTTTCATGTGCCTCAGTAAGAGGCCTGGCTGCTGAAAAATTCCAGTGCTCACACATTACATTCGTTAGTTACTGGCTGCTCCTGCTTGCACAACTGCTTGTCATGTTTGAGGTTTTTTTACGTCTGTCATTTCCCCTACCTGCGGTTTTTGTGAGGGACATGCACGGCCTCAATAATCTATTAGAGAAACCTGGTTTAGCTCCTTCTTGATGTAACAGACTGGTGTCTAGGGCTGAAATGTAGGTCTGTTAACCAGATTCCCATAGCCCCTCAACTTGGTTGCAGAGACCTAGCGAGGCGTTTACAGATTTCTCAAACCGGTTATTGTGAATAATCGGGTTATTCAAATGCATGTAAAGGCACTGTGACCAGGATTAATCAGCACCTCTGTCACTCTGCAACATCACAGGAAAACGGATATGATTTTTTGAAATGGTCGTTTATCTTGCATGTCAGTGGAGCGGGTGGTTTTTTTTTCGGTGTCATCGTGAAATCTGCATCTGGCTGTTCTCCGTCTAATATCTTTCGCTAGGCGCCTCGTTCATGAGAAGTCTAGAGCATGTTCAACTATTTTATGCAAAGTGGTTGAACAAAGTGTGCTGAGAGGAGGGAAAAACCAGACCTCAACTGGGTGTATCTATGTAGCAGTCATTTTTATACGCCCGTCATAAGACGGGACGTATTATGGAATCATGATGTCTGTCTGTCTGTCTGTGTCTGTCCATTGCTCGTGTTCACAATTACTCAGCCAATTCTCAATCGATTTCATCCAAATTCACACAGCATGATCATATCAGGTGGAAATTTGATGAGTTCGGAAATCAGCCTGATTGGATCACCCTTCTTTTCAAAATTAACCCTTTCATGCCCAGACATCGACAAAAAGACTCTGTCCGTTGCTTATGTTCACAATAAAATTCACACAGCATCACCACATCAGGTGGAACTTTGAGTTCAGAAATCAGCCTGATTGGATCTCCCTTTTTCTCAAAATTAACCCTTTTTTAGCCCCGAAATCGACAAAAACAGTACACAAAGTAGGGCGACAGAATGAAGAAATTCGAAAGAGAGAAGCTAAAAAACATGCTGAGGCCAACAAACTAAGGACACAAAGTGAAGATGTACCTTCCCATCAAACTGTTGCGTGAAGGGCGTATATTGCTGTCTCTGACTGCTCTTGTTTTATTGTGTCGCCTGCGAAGCATAGCGGCACATAGGGATCACTTTGTCCGGCGACTGTTTGTCTGTCCGTCTGTGTGTCTGTCCGGTAGTCACACTTTCAGTTGGTAGTCACACTTTCACATAAGTGCTTCGCAGGTGACACGTGTTCACCTGAACACTGTAGTTTCTTTTTCTTTCAATTAACTTTGCTATCTGCCTGGGAAAATGTCAGTTCGGTTCATTCCCTGATTAGTTTGTTGCTACATTTTACTTGTTGTTCTTCCATGAAGATTATTTTGATCTTTTCTATTGTTAACATGTTAACTTTGTTTTGCCTTTTGATTTAATAGAGCATTCCAGACTTATGGAGCCAGACAAGCCCAAATACTGTGCACCGCTAGTGACTAATGTAGAATGATGTGAGCTACCCGTTGGCTTAGAAATGGCTTGGGTTCTTCAATGAGAACATGGTTGTGTCGTTGAGGCCAGTCATTACAAATACATGGTTTTAAATAAGCGTGGTCGTGTATGCAGCATACGTTTGGCGTTAAGTCCAACAATTTGAAAGTGTTTTAACCCTTTTGCCCCTGCATACGAAAATTTCTGTATTGCGTTAATTGACTCCTCTGCCCGAATGAAGATTTTTCTGTTTTTCGATTGCCTTAGGGTCCTCAATCTTATCAACGAACAGCCGGTGAGGATGCTGGCATTCATTCCAACTTACACACCTGATTCGACTAATAAGGCTCTTCAGCAAAGATTGAAATTCAAACTGATCATGTATCTCTGAATATTCGCTTTTGATACGAAAAATCTGCCATATTTTGCTGTGACTAAATGCATCCAACTTGTGCTGAAATGAATATGCAACATTTAATTTTACCATTTCGTACCATGATTTGCTATGAATAACTCAGAATTGAATAAAAATTGAGCATATCTGGTCTTAATTAACTTTGGCAGAGCAGTCATGTTTGGTTTTGTAAAAAGCTGGGTGTCAAAGGGTTAAACTCCTTGATGAGTGCCCCTGTCAATGATTTTTCACTATAAAGAGTGACTGTGGCAGATTGTACATTTATTTTAAACTGCGTGTACAGGTTCATGGCTTTTTTCTTTAAATTGGCTTGTTTGTGTCGGCCAGGGGGTGGTGCAGTGCATGCTGGGGGTGTTGTGATCGAACATATAAGCAAAACATTTAATCATCTCTTACTTTGATGCTGTTTATGGTTTATTTCACACTGGCAGCATCTTAGTCTGAATTCACTCACACCAGTGAACATGACAGGATTGAAGGAACAGAGCTCATTTAATTATCTCTTACAGTTACTTCTTCCTTTGCATATGGCACGCCCTTCCTTAGAGCATGTCTGGCTGCGGTCTGCTTTCTGTACAGGCCTTTTAGGCATTCTTAGGAATGCCTGTATGTTTATGAGAGGATTGCTGGGTGATACAGTTGGGGATCTCTAATGCTCATGAAAATTAGTTGACTATAGTTTAAAGCAGTTTTGTGTCAGTTGACTACACTGCCTGGAGCTTATCGGCAGCGAACAGTGTTCGCCTTGATTCTATCGAGTCTTGGGCGTCATTCTCTTCACTAGCTACAGTGCCCTCCCCCAGCTCGCTTTGAGATATTACTGAACTTATATTGGAAGTAACATAAAATATGCTGAGCACCATAATTCATTGGACAGCAGCACACTTTTATATTGTGGTTCTGTCCTCTAGAACTTCGTTAGAAAGGGTTCACTGACGATGAGGTTGACGTTGAGGCTGTCAGACTTTATTTGTGGGTGTTTTCATCCATATTAGTTGAATCGGCATGAAATTTCACCTTTGACCACCTTTTGTGGTATTTTACCTCACAAACAATTAGAATTTTTTTTATAATGCATAATTCAGCAAGCCATCTGTAAAGATAAAAATTACCTATGACAACATTTTTGAGATTGATTGCCTCTAACTAGGAAATGAGAGAATGCAATTTAGGACTGTGTAATTTGGATTTTTAGATCTGCTACAGTTTACCTCTTTCTGATTATTGCCGCCATTACATGAAAGAGCGAGAAGTTATTTTTTTGTGCTTGCATCTTGTCGTACATCGTGGGATTGCTAGCTCATTAGCCACACCAGGATTTATGCTCTATGGCACCAAGTCATGTGTCGGTGAGCCATGATCATACCAAACTGTACCAGCTTATGGAGGCAGCCCCTCCCCCCTGGAAGGGCGGCCATCTCTATAACCCTGGATTTGAGGTTGGATTTCCATTCTGTGATTGGACAAGTCGGCATGTCAGCAATGTCCTTTTTAGGGTCCTTTGGAAAACCACAAACCACAGAGAGCTGTCTCCCCCTCTTTTAAAATCCACACCTGTCCCTATAAACTCACCCCGACTGCACGGAGATATACTAGCCCAGTCGAATTGCACGTGGGGCCTTTCCAATTCCGCACCTTCCTTTGCAGGGCGTTATTTATGGGAATCCAGCTTCAATAAAGAACTAAACCTGGCTGATGAGGTCCATTAAGAAAGATAAAAATTTTCTTTATCTGGGGCTCTTTGGGACTAAAAAGCTGTTCGACTGACTATCAATAACAAACAAAATTGCAAGAAGGCACTAGAACTTCTTGTTCAGTCTTAATCTGAGCCTCTTTTATTGGCTTATTTGAATGTTTCATTGGCTGTTTATGCTCACACAAGCTGGCTATGACTGCACACGCAACGAGTTGCATGGCGTCAAGGGACCAATTTCTGGACGGCCAGGTGGAGGGAGAACCTTTTATAGACTGCAATAAAAGCCTGAATAAATAAGAACTGCTAAGATATTTCCATAGCCTTTAATTTGCCATTATAACTCCTCCAAAGTGTCCCTCAGATCTTTTTGTTGCCAGTTCTGTAAAAACGGGAGGCAGGAATTATTAGTGAGGGGGCCGAAGATTAGAGGGGTCAGATTGGGACACATTTCACTGCATGAAGCTGAGCTCTCTTTCCGTCTTCTTTTTTTTTTTTTTTTTTTTCCTCCTTCTGTATGAAAGGGTTACTCCAGCCAATGCCCAAATCTTATTCAGCAGTCTCATGTGTTGGTGTAATGTTTCGACTGTAGTCTTGAGATTTAAGTTGGCCGAAGGATTGTGATGTACCTGCCATTTTGAAGCCTAAATTTCAGAAAAATAAAGCGTAGCGAACTGGAGAAGGCCCTTGCCCCCCCTCCTTACATTTGGTGTCCAGGTCAGTGGTCTGAATTCTTCTGTCAGTTTGCATCCTTGAACTGAGATGGTATTGCTGTGGTTGTTCTCATATTATCATTCGTTGTAGGTTTCAGGTCAGTAAAGTCTCCTCTCTTACCTTCTCCCTACAGTGAAAACGAGGCCCTTTGGAGGGAGGTGGCTTTACTACGGCAGAAACACGCCCAGCAACAGAAAGTCGTCAACAAGGTGGGCCCACAAGTTATCATTTGTTCAGCCAGCTCCACAGCAGATGCCTCAGTCCTTTAGCTCAGAACCTTTGAAGTGTAATTAGTGCCCCGAGTTGGCGAGCAACTGTGCTCGTTAGGGCCCCAGCTGTCTTAATAGTGATTGAAATCAATCCTACTGACTCTTGTCTTGTTTCTGCAGCTCATCCAGTTTCTAATCACCCTGGTGCAGTCCAATCGAGCGCTCGTCGGGATGAAGAGGAAAATGTAGGATGTTTGAAGTGTATTCTGTATACCCATCCACTTTTATTGGTGGGGGTGGGATGGGGGATTTTGTTATTGCAGACCGAAGGAATTATGTGCAGAGTGTTACCTGCATTTCTAAATGAGCACCAGGCATTCTACCTGCATGTTTTATGGGTTTGTTAGCTGTAAGTCAGGACATTGGGGGGATTGCTGAGGGAATTATGGCAGCAAGAGAGTATTCCTGTTCACTCCTTTGCAGTTTTTTGTCTGTGGCAAAGCGATGCTTGTATAAGAAGTCTGAGCTCACATTCATTGCCAAATCTGTGACACTTATCTTTGCAAGGTAGTAGGATTATGTCCAAGGGTTTTATGGTGGTTGCTTCACTTTGGCTTTTCGCTACAGCACACTGTAGTTTCGCTACTACGTCCCAGTCCATTCGCTACTATAGATGAATGCAAGTTAAGTACATAAATATTACTCAAGAAACAGTAGTCACGTTATAAAAACCATTCACATTACAGCTGAAAATATTTATCTGGGTTTTGACTGAATATGGACAGTCAGTGATTGATTCTGCAGCAAACATTCGTACACCCGAGTCCATTCGGTTTTCCAACTTTTTGCTTCAGTTGTGCTCATAACAAATTCTGGAGAGAGAGTTTACTTACAAGCTCTCTTATAGCTTTGTTCCTTTATTAATTTCAAGTTTTCAAAGAAATGTGATTAAAAAAAATCTAGCGCGGGGAGTGGGGGTTCGAATTTACAAGCAGATGGCGAGAAGCCAAAGTTGCGAAATGAATGGGACACAGTAGCGAAAATACCGTGTTCAGTACTGAAAGTGCAGTAGTGAAAAGCTAAAGAAGCAAAGCAACCGGTTCCCTGTCCAAGGATGCCAGTGTATAGAAAAATGTGTAAAATAAAATGGAGGGGTATGAGTGCGTGTTTTCTGTTTGGCAGCCCCCTCATGCTGAATGACAGCAGCTCGGCTCACTCCTTGCCCAAATTCAGTCGGCAGTACTCACTGGAACACCTACAGGGTTCTCCCGCACTTTCGGTGAGTACACCTCTCATGCTCACTATGCAGTCTGTAGATTGATGGGTACAATGTGCTCAATTAGCTAACCCAATTCTGTCAAAAGGCCGAGTGGCAGCCTCTTAACTCCGATGCAAGGTCACGTGACCCTGTTTGCTTGTTTCCCCGAAGGCCTCCTCAGCAGCATACACAGGGGCAAGCATCTACCCCTCTGACTCGCCCGTGAACTCCGGCCCAATCATTTCCGACGTCACGGATCTAGCCCAGACGAGCCCCAGCAAAGTTGTGAGCGAGTGGACAGAAGACCGGTAATTGCACTACAACTGATCTGGGATCAGCTCACCTAGCCAACCTCCCATATCAGTTCCGGACAGAGAATGAATGTTGGATTCTTGTGGGGTTTTCCAGTAACTTTTTGTCCCCGGGATCTTTCCTTGCCCTGCAGGTTTACTTGCTCGCCTGCGGCTTAAAAATGATGCAGTGGCTGAGAAGACAATGAAAAAAAAAATATATATTACTGGAAGTCAGTATGACTATTGCAGATGCAACCAAAATTCCGACAAAGTTGGAAGGAAGTTTAAATTGTGAATAAAATCAAAATGCAATGACTTTCAGATCACATGAGCCAATATGTTGTTTGCAATAGAACATTGATAACATTTCAAATGTTGAAACTGAGACATTTAACATTTTTATCCACAAAATGAGCTTATTTCAAATTTTCTGGCTGCAACAGGTCTCAAAAAAGTTGGGACACAGCAAAAAAGGGCTGAGAAAGCTATTAATATATAAGAGAATCGGCTGAAAGAATATTTAGCAAGCAATTAAGTTAACTGGCATCAGGTGTGTAACATGATTGACTATAAAAGGGATGTCTTAGAGAGGCTGAGTCTCTCGGAAGTAAAGATGGCCGGAGGCTCTCCAACCTGTGAAGGCTTGCGTAAACAAAATTGCGGAATACTTTAAAAACTGTGTTCCTCTATGTCATGTTGCAAAGGCTTTGAAGGTCTCATCTACAGTGCATTAACATCATCAATATATTCAGAGAAACTGGAAAAATCTGTGCGTAAGGGATAAGGCTGAAGACCTTAAGTGGATGCCCGTGATCTTTGGGCCCTCAGACGTCACTGCATCACTGACCGGCATGATTCTGTCATTGACATTACTAAGTGGGCCCAGGAATACTACAAGAAATCACTGTCTGTAAACACAGTCCGCCGGGCCATCCACAGATGCCACCTAAAACTCTATCATGCAAAAAGGAAGCCACTGTTGAGCATGATCCAGAAGCGCCACCGTGTTCTGTGGGCCAAGGCTCATTTAAAATGTGCTGTAGCAAAGTGTCCTGTGGTCAGACGAGTCCAAATTTTGACATTCTTATTGGAAATCATGGGTGTGGTGTCCTCCGGGCTAAAGAGGAGAAAGACCACCCCTCCTGTTATCATCGTTCAGTTAAAAAGCCAGCATCTCTGATGGTATGGGGATGCATAAGTGCATATGGTGTGGGACACTTGCATGTTTAAAAAGCACCATGAATGCTGTAAGGTATATAAAGGTTTTAGAGCAACATATGCTCCCCTCCAGACAACATCTATTCCAAGGAAGGCCTTGTGTATTTCAGCAGGACTATGCTACACCATGGTAAACGGGCCCCTGTCCCAACTTTTTTGAGACCTGATGCAGCCATCAAATTTGAAATGAGCTCATTTTGTAGATAAAATTGTAAAATTTCTCAGTTTCAACATTTGCTATGTTATCTCTGTTCTGTTGTGAATAAAATACCGGCTGGTGTGATTTGAAAGTCTTTGCGTTTAGATTTTATTCAGAATTTACTCTTACTCTTTGTCCCAACTATTTTGGAATTGGGGTTGTAAAATATGTACCATAAACTAACTCACTGTGAGCCCAGCTGCACCGAAAACTGAGAAGCTTGAGTGAAAATCCATTTAAAATGGTAACATAACTGTGGAGTTACTGGCTGATGACTGTAAAAACAGTTGGTGACCATTCAAAATGTTCAGAATTGGAACGGACAGTCAGATCAATGATTGTTTTTTGTCACCTGGTGTATCCCACCTTGTAACTTAGAAGGCCCTGCTGAAAAAATGAATGGTTCACATAGTCTGAAAATGGACATTTCGGACTATTTGTGCCAACAGTGTCAAAATCTGCCTTATGAAATGGAAATGAACACACTGCTCGGTTAGATTGGTCATGGATAAACGCAATCTAAATGATAGTAAGGATACTCTTTCAACCCAGTATGCTGTTCATCTGAGTATACTCCTGGAGCTCAACTTTTGCTGTCAAATAGAAAAGTGCACCGGTGTGCCTTATTAAAACAGCTGACTCATGCATTCCCCCTTTGCCTCAGGATTAGCCCCATGGTGCACATAAAGGAAGAGCCCGGAAGCCCCCCCAAAAGCCCCAAGGTGGAGGAGGTGATCCAGGCCGAGGTGTGCCCCGCAGCCGACACCCCTCTGTCGCCCACGACCTTCATCAACTCCGTCCTGCTGGAGAACGAGCCCGCCGCCTCGCCCCAGAAGTGTCTCAGCGTCGCCTGTTTGGAGAAGTGAGTGACAGCCCTTGGACCTCTGTCCACAACTGGGCAACTGCCATTCACCTCCGTCAGTGTAGTGTCTGACTGCCATTTGGCTGTAGTCTATGAGTTTACACGTTGCCTATGAATGGAATATACTACAGCACATTCGTACATACTGATCAGGAATGGACCGCCCAAGCAACTGAAGTGTGAATTCTACACGGTTTACTTCACCTGAAGTGAGATTTAAAGCTATAGTCTCCTCCACATACACCTCCCCCACCCCCTCTGTCCTTCCTCCGACGCCATGTGCCCCCCCCCCTGAAAGCACCGTCTCATGCCCTCGGAAACCAACGCGCCCCCTCCCGCTGAGAAGCAGGTTCGCCGCACACAGAGCGCCATTCCCACATCGAGATTTGTTTCCTGTTCTCACAACCAATGCTCACAACACACCGGCATTTAGAGGCTCACGCAAACGTATTTTCAATAGTAAGTAGGCTGACAGACATAACATTACTAAGGTTAGCTTTCACTGCAGTAAGCCAGCACTGACCTATTAAACCATGACGTCTCAGCAGGGAGGCTTCGGGACACAGTGATAGAGGGAGGGCAGGAAAACCGGAGTGCCAAATTTGAGGGAGGGAGGGAAGTACACGGCAGCAGAAAAGGAGTTGTGGAACCGAGCCAGGGAAACGCTCATCTGGCCCGAACGATTCCTATTGGTTGATTTATTTTCGTGTTTGCAGCCTCCAGAGAGTGGATTTTTCTGGTTCCTTTTGCAATGAGTAGTGTGTAGGAAATACTTTAGAGACTTAATAATCATCAAACAAGATAATGATTTTAACCTTGGGAAAGATTGTTGACTATAGCTTTGAGTGTGTTTGTACCCGAATGTGTTATTGGTAGAACCAATAACATCTTCAATGATTGGTCTCAATATTTATTTTTCTCCTGTTATTGGCTGGGTTATCAATTTTACTTGCAATATTGGACATTGCTTGAGGGAAAGGTCTTGGCAAAGCGGGCCTCAATGGTTTTGATTGACAGTTGACGTGAACAGTGTGTTCGTGTACCATGTACAGTGCTTGACAAATTAATTAGACCACCTGTCATAAGTAAACGGGAAAATTTAAGAAATTTGTCAAAAACTTTTTTAAATGAAAAAAAATTATTTTGTTATTTCTTTGGCAACTTATAAACTGAAATCACTAAATAATCCTTATTCACACACCAAAACAAAAAAAACTATTTTGCATGGCCTCCTTTGGCCTTTAATAGCAGCTTGCATTCTTGCGGTCAATCACTAAAACTTATTTTTATGTTCAGGAATGCAAGAAAATTACTGTCATTTGGCATCTTAAATGAAAATATGCTAAACTATTTTTTTTCTGCTTTTTTGTAAAACTGAATTTGAAAATTCATGGATAACAACAATAATTTTAGCATTAAAAATATCATTTCTGTTAAAGAGCTTGTGCGTACTAGTGGATTAACCATTACAGAAACATAAAAATTATTTTGGTAATTACCAACACTGTTGATTTAGGACACCTGTGGCATAAACCTTACATTGGGTGGTGGTCCAATAAATTTAACTACTGTATGTAATTGAGATTAATTTTGCTTTGCATTCGGTTTTTTCTTTGAGCTTGTTCTGGTACATGACCACAACGTTCCTGTTCATTTAATCTTGATAAAGATGGAAAGCCTACTGCCATTACTATCAGCCAACTGGCCATTTTAGGTCTGTCGTCCTCCTCAATAGCCTTAGAGCCCTGTAGCAGCTGAGCCCAGTGTATCCGTGTAGTGCCTCATTGTGTTTCTATCTTTCAGTGCTCCACTGATGTCAGAAGTCTCTAATGTTCGCTCAAGACTACCCTCCACATCTTCTCATCCCAGACCACTACCAGGGTTAGCATTTCAAAATGGATCCATGTCCCCAGAATGCTAAACGCTGTGCCCTTATTGTGAACAGAGTTGTCCCTGGATGCTCTGTTCTTAGTTAGTATTCTGGAACAATAATTCTCTAAACGAGCGAGTAGCTTCTACTGTTCGTACTTCACTTGTCTGTTTGATGTAAATAGTTGGGTGGCATGGGGTTGTGGTCTAAACTGATGAGGTGATTTCTTCTTCTTCTTCTTCTCCTTCTTCTTCTCCTTCTTCTTCTTCTTCTTCTTCTTGTCCTTCTTCTGGTCCTTCTCCTTCTCCACTGGTCCTTCTTCTCCTTCTTCTTCTGGTCCTTCTTCTTCTTCTTCTCCTTCTTGTCCTTCTCCTCCTTCTTCTTCTTCTTCTTGTCCTTCTTCTTACCCTTGCCCTTACCAAAAACATGGTTTTCAAGATACTTCTACACCCCATCAGGTTAACTACATGGATATTTTTAAACCAAATTCGCAAATAAAACGCCTCTGTTACAGACTAATTCTGAAGTAGGAACTAAACCAGATGTTGTACTTCCTAAATCAATCAGCAAATTGCTGAACAGCCCTCGGGTCTCCTTGATACTTACTCTCAAAACAGTAAAGCATTCATTTAGTTGTCTGATTTTTGTGCTGTACCTGGTAGATTTATTGGCTTGGAAACTGTTGGAAAACTGTTTTCTGAATAGATCATCCAATATGGATGAAAACACCAAAGATGACAGTCTGCCAGTGCAACAGTACATGATCAGAATAAAAATGTGCCAGTGTTTAACACAGTGGGGTCACTGTATTAAATGGCAAGCAGTCTAGCTGTCGGATTTCAAACTCACTGCAGTGGCTAACATGTTTATGCTGTTTGTGCTAGTTGTAGCCCCCGGATTAAGTCTGCTGCTAATGTGGATCTATGGTCGTTGTCTCTGAAGTTGCCGCGTCCATAGACATATTCTTGTGGATCTCTACAGGCCGCACATTTCAACCAATTCATTTGATATTTGTTGTGGCTGGGTAATGCCACTTACAGTAGTGTGCAGTGGTGATGTAGGGTTCTGCCGATGCTGGTCAGCGGTGTTCGGCCCCAACCAGCACTCGGAATCCACCGACCACCGCTCGGCCCAGAAAGTGCTTTTTCCACACGGCACATTTTTTCAATGATTAGTTAAAACGAACGCATCCAGTGTCCAATAAAACCACAAGAAACGAAACATAACTGACCCTAAATATGTCCCGTCCCCCCCTTATGTTACTGTCAGAATGGCGAACTTTCATTTTCAACCCGCTCCCTGACATAGCCAATTCGCGGGAATCGTCTGCGGTGGTCGTCATAGCAATCCGCCTATTGTGCATGTATTATGCTTTGACATGAGTGTAGCTGAGTGCAGACGGCTCGCGGAGACATGGCCAAACGGGAGAATCAGGGCCCAATTGACAGATTGTTAAGGTGAGATTCAGCGTTGCGCTTACAAGATAATAACAGAGTTCGAAATTCGGGGTAGTTCGCTAGTGCACACAAGTAAAAATTTAAAGCAGATTCGTTAACTTGTCTTCAAACTAGTTCGAGTGTTGAATAAAATATTGTCAACATGGAAAGAATTCCGTGGCCAACCTCTTTATCTGCTTTTTATTTCCCTGAACGATTTCAGAAGGGGGCGCCAATAGTGTTCACTGACCTGGGGCATATCGCAAGACATGTCCTCCCACCCATTTGCGAAGGCATTTAGTCGGCAAAATGAAATTTAATGCCCATTTCAAATTTAAGTGGTCTGTTTTGAAGCTCCTTGACTTCAAAAAGGTAAAATGCCAACTTAGCTGTTTATATTTGTTCAAGATGAATGAATGTCTTTTATCTCATGAATTGAATCGGCTACTTGTTCAGTGAAATTATGCGTAATAAACAGCTCAACTGAAAAAGTAAGCTTCCTACGTGCACGGATCCGTTATATGATATCGTATCAGTGTTGGCTATATATCCCGCACTTCGGTTTACATGAACGGTATTCTTTAAGCACTATGTTCCATGAGTTAGAATGAACAAAATGATCTAGTTTCATGTTATCCAGTCTGACCTTAATTGTGGCTGATGACCAGTCTGCCTGGTTTCGGTTTATTTTGATACTGCGTTGTGCATTTGCTTTGTATAGTTATTTTCTCTGTCATAAAGCTCCTTGCAGCCGCGAATATCTGTCATCAGAATTTTTGAGTGAGAGAGCCTACTGTTAACTAAGCAGACATTCACAGGTATTGCTAATTGACAGACTCCAAGATTTATACCTAGGATATAACTAATCACATGGATTTCAACCCTGAAATATTTTGCAATTAGTCAGTTCTCTTTGGGGCTAGTCCAAAAGGCCACAGTCTTTGGCAGTCTGGGGGCAGAGGCTCAAAAGTGTTTTTGAGTGAAGTGTGGAACTGCTGTGTTGCCTGAATGCGACCCACTTCCAGCAAGGACCATGTCTTTCGCAGCAATGTTTCCACGAGCAGTGTCATATAAACTCGACATGCTCTCACTGTAACCATTGTTTTATCTCAATCCTAGGTCCCAACTGTCTGAGCACTTGGAAGGCATCGACACAGAACTGGAGAACCTCCAGACCATCCTAAATGGGCAGACAATCAATTTTGATTCTTCACAGATTTTCGATGTAAGTACTCCGATTTTCCATCTGCTGACTCTTGTGGGTGGATGCAAATAAACTGAAGTTGATGTAATTCTATCCGTTGGATCTTGGTTTGGTTTTTATTAGCTCACCTGGTGAGCTATTGCCATGGCACAGTGCCTGTTGTCCAGTTTTCCTTTAATAGCTTCTCAAGTTCTATGTGGTAGATTAAGATCACACATGGTTTTAATGCTCCTCTCTCATGACCCTGGCCAAGTGTTGGGTTTTTTTGTATATTTTCAACTTCTCCACTTCCACTGATCAGATTTGGATGTGTCATTTGGACTGTAGACAATAGTTTATTATGGGACATGCAATAATTGCACACATCTTGAGAAACTTTAAGTTAACCCAGATTTCCTTTTCATGAAATTGAAGCAAGAACTTGGACTAAACTGTTAAACTGCCTCAACACCCGTTGTTACACCTAGTGCACCACTTGCACGTGTTTTTGCATGAGTGTCATTCCATGTGTGGCAGTTTTAGTAATAAGAGCTGAGCATTTTCCATTTATCATCTCTTGAAATTTGAAGATGATTTGACGACAACTCTACCTCCAAGTTCGGGGATGGCCATTGGCTAGCTACAAAACAACCTCTGAGAACTGTGGCTCGGTGTTTAAATGTAAGCCAAAGCTTCAGAAGCAGACTCTGGCACAGGTTCGGGACAACTAATACTGTACAGAATCAGCCCCGTTCTGGAAGACCTTTGATCAAGAATGCCATGAGAAGACCGCTTCCTGATGATAACAGCGTTGCGACAGTGCTTTGTGACCACACAACATCTTTGACCTCAACTCCCGAGTGACCAGAGGCGCTAACGTGTTCGACAAGGCAATTAAGAATCGTCTACGAGACAGAGGTTTGCAATGCGAGCATCCTGCAGTCGCCCACAACCACTTAACCGTCATAGAAGAGTTCGCCGTGATAGGCGCAAACGTTCTGTCTGGTGGAATTGTGGTCAGTGGGCAAAGACTGTGTTTACAGATGAATCATACTTCTCGCTCCGGTTCATTGATGGCCGGATTCGTGTTTATCTTAGTTTAGGAGAGATATTTGCTTATGTCAGTGCTGCTCAACATCTAGTTTTTGGAGGAGGAAGTGTGATGGTTTGTGCGGGGATGTCCATGAACAACAGAACCCCTCTGTATTTCGTCAACGGAAATGTGACTGGTCAGCGTTATCTCAACCCAACTTGTCACCGATTGAGCATGCACGGGCTGAACTAGGCCAGCGAGTTCAGTCACATTGCGTCCCTGTCGTCAACATCCGGCCACTGACTCGGCGATTAGTCGCAGAATGGCACGTGATCCCTCAACATTATTTCCGATGCCTGGTGAACTGTATGCACCAAAGTTGTCAAGAATGTGTGAATGTGAACAGTGGCCACACCAGTTAATGAAGCTTCTGTGTCTCCTGTGGGCATCATTTTGGGGAGTGCATTACTTTTTTCATCAGGGTAATAAACTAAATCTGATCAAAGTTTTTTGTTTTGCGTTTTCTGTTCTTGAGCCATCAAAGGATTATTTTGTCATTAGTCGTCACCATTTTAGCTTGTTAGCTTATATTCATATGCGGACATATTTTTGACCTGTAACTTCTTTCGAGTGGTATACAATTAGCCAGTGGTTCCCAACCCAGTCCTCAAGGACCCCCTGTCCTGCAGGTTTTTGTTGCAGCTTTACTTTTGCACTCCTTGTCCATTTCAGGCCTAATGCACCTTCATGCACACCCTGTTCAGGTAGATCTTTTTCAATCAGTTTGAAGCCCTTAAATGGATGGGTTTGAAAGCGTAAAGCTGCAGCGAAACCTTTCATGGCAGGGGGTCCTTGAGGACTGGATTGGGAACCACTGCAATAGGCTATGTTTTTTCATAATCATACTCATAAAGAAGGCACAAGTTCTAATCTTTATTTTGAGGTGTCAGGAAGATATGTAGGACATAAAATGTTCGTGAATTTTTAGGTTGCCTGCCGTAGGCCAGGAACCTATTGTCGTCACTTTGCGTCCGGTGTCGTTGTCAGTGTCGTCCGTTTAAAGCCGTATCTCAAAAACAGTCTGGATAACTTTTTTTGAAAATTTGGGTTGTGATCAAATGGATCATAAAGTTAATGCCCGAGCAAAAATGTTTTTGATTGAATTGTTCGTTTATACTTGGCGGCCATTTTTATGTCTCAAATGGTCATTTTTGGCACTTGGGTGCAATTATTTCAAAAACTTTTGGTTTTTTTTTTTTTTAATCCCAGCAATGGATTCAACAGTGTAAACGGCTTTTTGATTGAATTTTTCCTTCATAGCACCACCTAGGCAACGTGTCTGGACTTCATTTTTTTTTTGGGATGTTTTGCCACAAAATGTGCTGTAAATTGGTTATTATTGTGTTTGTAGTATAGGTATGAATTGAGCATGTGCAGCATATCTTGTTTGCTGAGCGTTGTCGGATGGTCGAATTTGACCTTGAGCCGAAAGGTCAAGGTCAAATGGCAAAAATGCGATATAACTCCCTTAATACAGCATTTAGAGCTTAGGTATGTATGAGGCACCTACAGGGAATCAGGTATGCCGAACATTGTGAGTCTGTCACATTTGACCTTGGTCTTAATATAGCATTTAGAGCTCAGTGGAGTTGCCCGATAATGGTAACTAACACCCCTTTCTCACTGAGCTGCATTGGCCGGCAAAAGTGTGCGGATGAAATGTCTCTCTCCTTTCACGGAGAAGAGTTGATTTGAAAAACCGTGAATTGATTTGCAATGTTACGGGACCATTTGCCATCACCACCAAAATACGCGAATAAATTAAACGGGTTTAATTTTTTCGCATATGCCAAGCTGGACTTTTTAAAGCCATTATTGTGTAGACACGGCGTTGCTTTTGCAAGAATTCATGTTGGCTTCCGGTTGAATCCGCGGACTGATGCTCGTTACTTTTCTCCTGTTGGGCTGTAGCTGCTGGCAGCCTTCAGGGCCCCTGGCCCTCTCGTCATGTGTGGCACTGCTTTCTTTGCCCTTTATGTCCTCATGTAGGCCTGTTGGGAAAGAGTTTTAAGGATTCAACAAATAAATGGAAATAAATGCTCTTGAAGCTTTCTGAGCATTGCATGCATAACACTAATAACATAAAAACAATGTTTGATCTTTAAATTTTTTATTTAATGTATTAATGGTTAATCATTAATAAATTATTATTGAATAATTAATTATTATTAAATTTGATTAATTAAATTGATTTGTGGAGTCTTCAATGTGTTTCACCAAAATCTAGATTTTTGAACTAAAAATTCTCCCAAAATGTGTATTTCTGTAGTTATTTACCGAATCCTTCAATATTTTCAAACAAGCTAGTGAAAGACACTGTGCTTTAATCCTTGCCAGAGGTGGTTGCACAAAGTAGTGAACAAGGGTGCCAATAATGATGAAACCATGATTATGGTAAAGTTTTTTGTTTTGTAAATAAATGGTTTGGTAGTTAACATTAATAAACTTTTGTATTTTTTTATTTTGGCATTTATAACGTTATTTTTGTGTAGTATTTTGGTGCATTTCTAGACAGAAGAGCCAGTAAATCTTGAGGCCACTGTATTTTGTGTTCTGTTACAATGCATTAATTCCATTTACTGAATGTCCAGACTGTCAATTGGAACCTTGAAACTCACATGTTGATTCTAAAACTTGATTTTTCATTAGAATTGTTGCTAGTGGGCTGGTGCAGTGAAATAGTGTTACGATTGGTTGCTGTATTTTGTAGTGAACGTTGCCATCTTTCACAGGTGTTCAGTTCCTCACTATCAAACTCGGAATTCAGTTTACCGGATTTGGACAGCAGCCTTGCCAGTGTAAGTGTCATCATTGATTAATTACCTGACTACATCTTTTGCGCTAATAATTTCTAGAATTGATGCCTTTCCTACACTGTGTTTTGGTGATTACTTGTAACTGGTATATTTATTAAAGGAGAGGATGTGTGTATTCATTTTGGCTTGCTTCTTATTGAAGATCCAAGACCTGCTCATACAAGACCAGAGATCAAATAATACCAGTGAAAACTCCACCGATGCCGGTGAGTGCGCCCATTGATGTTCTGCAATGTACTTAGGCATCTGAGTGCTGGTCCAGGCGTCGTCATTGAATCATCTGAAATTGGATGGCGGCTTTAATCAGATCTCTGTTTTTAAAAATTGCTGCATATCTGCCTCACTGACCTTGACTTTTGAAACATGCAACAGTTTTGCTAATGTACGGAGTCACATGCTTTTTCTGGAAAACATAGATGGCCACTTCATTGCTCGATGGTGCTTTTATGTGAATGGAATTTTTGAGAGGATTTGTTACTTGTGCTGTCCATTTGCAGCATAAGATGGAAGTCAAGCAGTCCAATGTTGGAAAAACGATTTGTGACAGAATTAAGGAAATGTTTAAACCCTATGAGCAATTGCCAAACATTGCCTATATATGTATAACCCCCATGTAAAACTTCGCCACACAGGATTTGAAATCCAGATGGATAGGGAAAATGACTCGAATGGAGGAGGGTCAGTTTATATTCATACAAAACCCAAAACCAGTGAAGTTGGCACGTTATGTAAATCGTAGATAAAAACCGAATACAATGATTTGCAAATCCTTTTCAACTTGTATTCAATTGAATACACTGCAAAGACAAGATGTTTAATGTTCAAACTGAGGAACTTTTTTTTTTTTGTGCAAATAATCAATAACTTAGAATTTAAAGGCAGCAATACATTGCAAAAAAGTTGGCACAGGGGCCTTTTTACCACTGTGTTACATCGCCTTTCCTTTTAATGACACTCAGTAAACGTTTGGGAACCGAGGAGACCAATTTTTGAAGCTTTTCAGGTGGAACTCTTTCCTATTTCCTATTCCTATAAGTTGGTTAACAGTCTGGGGTCTCCGTTAGCGTATTTTACGCTTCATAATGCGCCACACATTTTCAATGGGAGACAGGTGTGGACTACAGGAAAGCCAGTCTGGTACTACCAGTCTCTTTTACTGCGGAGCCATGCTGTTGAAACACGTGCAGAATGTGGCTTGGCATTGTCTTGCTGAAATAAGCAGGGGCGTCCATGAAAAGGACGTTGCTTGGATGGCAACATATGTTGCTCCAAAACCTGTGTGTACCTTTCAGCATTAATGGTGCCTTCACATATGTGTAAGTTGCCCATGCCTTGGGCACTAATACTCCCCCATACCATCACAGATGCTGGCCTTTGAACTTTGCGCCTATAACAGTCCGGATCGTTCTTTTCCTCTTTGGTCCGGAGGACACGACGTCCACAGTTTCCAAAAACAATTTGAAATGTGGACTCGTCAGACCACAGAACACTTTTCCACTTTGCATCAGTCCACGTAGATGAGCTTGGGCCCAGCAAAGCCGGCGGCGTTTCTGGGTGCTGTTGATGAGTGGCTTTCGCTTTGCATTGTAGAGTTTTAACTTGCACTTGCCAATGTAGCGACAAACTGTAGTTACTGACAGTGGTTTTCTGAAGTGTTCCTGAGCCCATGTGGTGATGTCCTTTACACACTGATGTCGGTTTTTGATGCAGTACCGCCTGAGGGATCGAAGGTCATGGGAATTCAATGTTGGTTTTCAGCCTTGTCGCTTCCGTGCAGTGATTTCTCCAGATTCTCTAAACCCTTTGACGATATTACGGACCGTAGATGATGAAATCCCTAAATTTCATGCAATAGCTCGTTGAGGAATGTTGTTTATAAACTGTTCGACAATTAGCTCACGCATTTGTTCTCTAAGTGGTGACCCTCGCCCCATCCTTGTTTGTGAGTGACTGAGCATTTCAGGGAAGCTGCTTTTATACCCAACCATGGCACCCACCTGTTCCCAATTAGCCCGTTCACCTGTGGGTGTTCCAAATAAGTGCTTGATGAGCATTCTTCAACTCTCAGTCTTTTTTGCCACTTGTGCCAGCTTTTTCTAAATTTCTAAATTTCTAAATCAAATTCTAAATGAGCTAATATTTGCAAAAAATTACAAAGTTTACCTGTTCAAACATTAAGTAACTTGTCTTTGCAGTGTATTCAATTGAATATAGATTGAAAAGGATTTGTAAATCATTGTATTCTGTTTTTATTTATGATTTACACCACGTGCCGACTTCACTGGTTTTGGGTTTTGTATATTTATTGTAAGTCGAGTTCTGTAAATACAAAAAATGTCAGTTGAGATTAAAAATCAAGTTTTGTTTCCTTTACTTGGCTATGAAATTTTCAAAATCATTAATGCGTAGGAAGTAAGTGGATCTTTACTGGATCTTGGACACCTTAACTGCAGGTGTTCAAAATTTGATGGTGACTGTGGAAAACAAAGACCTTTAAAGTCGATCATTACTTCTCTGAGCAAACTGTCCAAATGGCTAATTAGTGCTTATTACTAAACTACTGTATAGGTTCCTCCCTCTCCATCTTTCACTTAAAAGATCCATTGATGTTCACTGGTTTAGTGTCAATCCTGACAAAGTATTTTCCTCATCCTCTGGATCAAAAAAAATCATTAATCTGCCAATACACTACAGATGGTGGTAGGCACCCCTGCTCGCATAGCAGGGAGGTCACGGCGGATGTTTGTATGGTGATGTACAGAAAATAAGTCCGGAAGGATTTCTGTTTTCAGGGAAACAGCTGGTCCAGTATACTCCCCAGCAGGTCCTCTTGGCAGACCCCATCAGCATGGACAACAGCGCAGAAGACCTTCCCATTCTACTGCAGCTTGAGGGAGATCCCTACTTCAGCGATGACACAGAGGACCCTACCATTTCGCTCCTTTCGAGTGAATATCCCGCAAATAATTCGCAAGACCCAACGCTATGATGAACTTGTACATGTTCTTGAATTGTTTTTATTTTTTACAAAGGGTTTGTCTATCGTCCCAGGTTTATTGGCGGTTGAAGGGCAGTCTTTCAGAAATCGATCACTTAATTGATGGCACCCTCTTGGACTGCTGTGGTTGACTCCACCAGTTTTAGCACATCAAACTGATATGAGCGTAAGTTTATCAGGAATGTTGCGACAAGGCAAATCATCTGGCGGCTCCCTTTGGGTGCTCGACCACACTTTAATCTGGGTGCACGGCACGGTCACTGCTTATCCCTTAAATAATTCTTCCTGACTTTCATTATTTAAAGGTGAAGATGTTTTGAGCTATGATTGATGCTTCCATTTGTGTCGCTGCAAGAACGGCCCTCTGTGCAGTGACCGTCATTGTAGGTATCGATGGAGCTTGTATTTGTCATACAGTTGATCATTCTAGTTGATCAAACCACCTGCTAATAGTCAACTGCATGTTAACATGTACAATGAGAATATTTCCAGTCTGAAAGGCTGAGGTCAAAAAGTGATTAATTTCTGACAGATTGCTGCTGAATAGAACTAGTGAACCAAAGTTTGTATTGCGGTCTAGAGTAAATTGTGAATATTTTTTCATCTGATGCTCTCTTTTGAATCCTACTAATGTAGCTGGGTCCCAGATATGGTTTACACATAAATATAAATTTATTCTCAATTTATACGTTCAAGCAATACATTCAACGTCTTTGTGAGATTGTTTTCAACTTCATCAACTAGGGTATATAGCAAGCACTGACATGAGTATTATGCGAGGAGCATAGATGAACCTCCGAAATTCGAGATTAAAAGTTGAGAAGTGAGTGCATTGCAGTAGTATAAAATCTGGGCTTTGGAGTTTATTTTCTTTACTTGATAAACTTGGCTCATATACAAGGACTTACATGTTGTGTTGCTGAAATTTTCTGTATTGCCTTCTGGTGTTAAAGCAGTTCTTTTATATTTTTTAACGGATTGGTTCAAGCCTTGCGCTGTACATAGCTTGTGTTAAATGAATTTTAGACAGAATATTTATACTTTTGCTTAAGAATCCAAGGAAGTTGGAATTTTGTTTTGGTTATGAAATGTTTTTGATGCAATTACTGCGGAAGAAGCGCATGGTTATTGATTTAACTCTTTTTGCAAAGGAACAATATAGGTTCTTGAAGTGAAAAATATTTGTAATTGTTCTTAATACCAAAAACGTAGTAAAGGGTTTAGCTGCCATTTTTATTGAACTAAACCATGCCCTGGTTTAAGCAATTGTAGTCTTGATGTAAACTGCAATAGGTGTCTTTTTTATAAAAAATATATCTGCCTTTTTGCAGTGGCTCATTTGCTTTAAAA
This sequence comes from Gymnothorax reevesii, assembly GCA_029721435.1. Taxonomy (NCBI): domain Eukaryota; kingdom Metazoa; phylum Chordata; class Actinopteri; order Anguilliformes; family Muraenidae; genus Gymnothorax; species Gymnothorax reevesii. The sequence continues at coordinate 112,649,054 of CM056577.1, forward strand.
AGTCAGAGAAATTGCACCCAGCTGAGAGATGATGTATTGAACGGTTTCTGTATACATGTACTCTGTAGATGCATACATTATAATGGTTAAGTGGTCGTTATAAATGGTTGCAGAAAAGGTCACCACCTTCCTGGATCAATCTGTCCCGGCTACCAGATTTTTATTCATAGATAATAGAATATCATCTAAGAAATATTATTTTTAGGGGTCATATAGAAATATTTTACACAAAAGGAGTGTGGTCATTAGTTACATTTCAGGTTTAACTGAAGAAAAGCAATTATTTTTCATAAACTTTCCTTGGTTGCTAAAAATTTTTTGGGTTTTCAGAAATTCTTAATGTGCGAGCAGTTAAATATCAACAAATTGGGACAGGGATGAATTCTGCGGTTTTTACTCCAAACTCCTGTTCATTAGATCTCAGTTATGCTTAAGATTTCAGTAAAGCCGACTGCTTTAATTTGTGTGATTTTTACATGTGATCCATGTATGGCTTACAGCCTTTGTTTTTACTCGTCTCTTGGAGTCAGAAGTGATAATGCAAGTTAATAATCTTGTGCTGTTGTACAGATCAGTCGAACTCTTTGATCCAAAGTCGTTATAAAAAGCTGGGCATGAGCTGGCTTAGACTGTAACCATACTCTCTTCCTGATTTTGCTGAATTTTTGCCTTTGGTCCTCAGCAGGCAAAAACCTTGTTCAGTTGGATTTGTGATGGATCACTTCTCCAGCCGAGAAAATTTCATATTCTACAATGTCCTGGTTAGTCTGTTTTTGTCCTTAACCAGATATCTTGTGTTTTGTTTTGAATCCTGAGGTTACACTGGTGTGTTCACATCTATGTCCACAGCTTAGAGGGTCATGTGGAACTATTTCATGGTTGAGATAGAAATTTCTTACCTGCTGCAGTGGTCTACTGTGGTCATTTGTGCTGTGGGAGCTCAGCAGTTGCTTCTTCCTGTGTATCACATGGATGATGGGCATACCTGGTGCCACAGGTTATGGTCAAATTTTACACTAACAATGATCTCCTAGCCCTTGCATGTTATTATAGACAAATTTTTATTACTCTAGTAATCACCTCTTGGCCCCTTTTATTCATGTGTCTGAATGATGACCGTTGTCCATTTCTTTAGCATCGCTAAAATGGGCCGGACCTCTATGAAAATACTGTAATTTCTCTCAGTAATCATCCCTCCAGGATGCAGGTACCTCCCAATTAAAGCTGGCTGTCTGAAAGTTGGCTTTTCTGTCATGCACCTGGGCAAAAGTAAACTAACACCAAAGCACCGCTTGACTAAATGACTAAATAATGTCAATCAACCCTGTCCTGTTTTTGTGAATATGGCTCAGGCATGTCTTTCCTGGCGTACAAAATCAGTTTAAAAGAATTTGATCTTCACACTTAACTAGATTTTAAAGAAGGGAGATGTTTTCAATGCATTAGTGTTAAAAGTACAGGCCAGATATCCTTAAAAGAGGGTAAGGAGACCTGTGTTTGCCAAAAAAAAAAAGAAACTGCCCCCTCAAATCTGACATTGGAGGAACTGGAATCAATATCTGAACTAGATGAAAGCTAAGTTTTTCAGAACTTCCGCCCACAGAGATATAAGAAAACTAGAGTGGACGACGTGTGGGCTGGACCAAAGCAGAAACGGCAGAATAGCTCCGCCATCTTGTGTATGTATAAATGTCCAATGAGGCACATGTAAACATGGGTGTCGACAACTTAGAGACTTGTTTTCCATGTTCTTTTTATCCTATCATACTTAGAATGGACACAAATAAGGAACTGTAATCAAACAACAAAATTTATTTTAAAAAAATATATATTTTTTTTTTAATTCGGTGTATTCGTTGTTTACTTAAACGGAAGACATTACAGAGAAATCGGAACTTCAATTGTTGTCCCGTATGAGCGAGTTTTTGTTTTTTTCGAGCTCTGTTTAGGCCAGTTAGACTGCATTTTCCATTGAATATCTGCCCTGATATACATACATAAGATGGCGGCGGCGTGCTGCCACAGGAATGATGGGATTGTCCACTCAAGTTTTCTTGTATCTCTGTGCTTCCGCCCATCTGCTGACATTCAGCATGTGCAATTAAGCATGCATGACAAAGCCTTTTGAACGTTTAATACACATGGAATGCATGCTTAAACCTTCATGCAAATGTACTGAGTTCTAGACTTGCCAAATTATGGAAAATGTCTTTTTGAATTAGGTGGTCCCTAATTTTTGCGCAGGTGTATATTACTTTACTGGAGTACTGAGCCCAAATGGCAAAAATGCATTCCTATCCCAATGCCTATAAATTTAACTGCGTATTGGCATACTGCATTTGTATCCACAGCTTTGTGCAGTTGCCTTGACAGTTTCTTTAATTGTTTATTTTTGAGCAAATGTTATTTTTTTTTTAATACTGAATAGTACTGAGCTGTGTGTTTCCCCTGGATAAAGTAAATTCAGAAACATTGGATGAACATAAGTTAGTTTGACATACAATGTCATTATTTGAAAATTCCTGTATGAAATGATTATGTTCATAAACAGATGGCACCTTATTTCAGGCATGTTTTGTCACAAGTATACTGTTTATTTTAATAGGTTCAAATACATGCTTCGGCAAATATGAGCAATACTGGTTGCGTGGTTTCTTCTATGACCAAGTTTGTGTCCGTATTGTCCACTTAATTAGGTAAACGTTTGCTTGTTAATACAGATGTCTAATAACACTGTTGCTGTAAATTCATGCAGAAAGCCTGGTCAACAGGCTAAGCTGTTGTTCAGACAAACCTCAAAATGGGGAATGAATGTCATTGAAGTGACTTTAACCATGAAATGATTGTTGGTGCCTGATGGAACAAATTGAGTATCTCAGAAACTGCTGAAATGATAATCAAGGATTTCCATATCAAACAATTTGTGGATTTTGTAAAGACCTACTCTTAAAAAAAAAAAAAAAAAAAAAAAACGAGCTGCGGATCTGTGAATGAAAAAGGGGATCTTGAGGGTCAAGTGTAGAAATAACCAGAATAATGTCAAATCTAAGAAATAAACATACTCAACATTATTTTAGCTTCATAAAATGTAGTATTTTGATAAAAATTTAAATGTTTGCCATGGAAATGGCACTTTAATGATAAAATCTGAAAATATTTTGTGGCACTGATATTTCATTAAGCCATGGTCAGATTTGACTCGAATTGGTCCCATAAGAAAGGTCTAAGATGGTTCTTTGAAATGATGTAGGATTTTTTGGTTTGTAACATTTATGAATATTTAATGAGCTCTATTATGTAACCATAACAAAAATCGCTCTCAAAACTTGCTTCATTTTCAAAATTATCCCCCTAGGGATCCACCTATCTAGATGATCCATTTCATAGATCTCCAACAGATACAACTTCAGTCCAAATTTCAAGTCAATCAGATAAATATTAATGATTTTATGAATGCCATAAGGTTGAAAATCAGTCAGAATTGTGATTTTCGGTTATTTGCATTTAAAGTCACTAGTAACAATTGAGGCAGAGGATAAACATAGATTCTTGGTGTTGACTGGCATCTCACTGCAAATCAAATATATTGAAATTTTCAAAAAAACTGAAATTTTTACCCTGAAGACCTCTTAGTAAGAGGTCAGAGGAGAGTGACCTGACTGATGCAAGCCTAGCGGAAGGCAATAGGTACTCAAAAAACCATACGTTACAGCAGTGCCATGCAGAAGGGCATCTCTGAATGCACAACACGTCGAACCTTGGAGTGGATGAGCTACAGCAGCTCAGGACAAATCACACCAGAGTCCTCATGTTCATTTTAGCATGTTGTGCATTTCATTGCATTATAAAAATACCTGGGAAAAGTGAAGCCAAGAATCTTGCTTGGAGTCATGATCAGAAATTATTTATGCCCTTTTTCGGCAAGTGGCATCGCTCCTTCAACTCGTTTATGATCATTAAGGGGAGTGAAAAAGAATGTCAGGAACAGGAAGCATGCTAATTGAATGGGCTTGTGTATGAATGGCAACTGTGCTGGAGTGCAAATATACTCAGCGCCATTTAAAGGGCAGCGGTGAGGTATGAACTGTATTTGACCAAATTGAAGAATCGATTGATTTTTTTTGTTTTTCCAGTTAGATACAAGTGGCAATAAAGAAAAGTGAGCGGCATTGCAATGTTGACGCTTGCCACGTGGACCCTCCAAGCACTTCAGTAATATCAAACACTGAGCTGTTTGTGTACAGTGATACTTGATTTCTTCCTTTGGTTGTGGTCAGTTACCTATTTAAAGTTAAAAAAAAAAAAAAAGAAAAATGCTACGTCATCAAGAAAATGGGAAGGCTTACAACACAGGAGAGAAAAAAAGGTGAGTGATTCACAGCTGCTGAGAGGTGGTGCGTTATCTGCACTGTCACCGTTCAACAATCAGTCGGCTGTCTATCCCAGAATGGAACACAGGCACTGTCACTGACTGCGTTTACAAGGTCTTTAGTATCCTGGTTTTCATTGGGTTTTTTAAGTATCCCGTTTTTGTGTTTGTGCATGTAAACATCATATCCCGAATGCAGAAACTGGGTTATGCCCTTATCCCGGTTTCAAGAAACCCAGTTTGACCACTTGGAGTACTCCAATAGAAGCCAGGATACTGGAGCATGTATCCGCATTATCCTGGTCTTTGACGGCTGCCCAGCAGACGTAACGCACTCCTGCGCAGATAGGATGCAGTGATCAGAAAACGGGTTACTGGTATTTCTCATGTATACAGGGATATGAATGACCGGGCTTCTCTGTTTTCTCTGTGTTCCATGTAAATATCATAGCCCGGATATGCTCAAAGCCGGGACAAGCCTCAAAACCGGGATACTAAAGACATTGTTAACGCAGTCACTGACCAACCCCGCTTAGGGCAGCCACGAGTGACGATGGCAGCTCAAGAGCGCCACATCTGGTTAGAGCCTGTACGTGACAGATTCCAGACAGAAACCCAAAATGATCATGAGATGAGGAGTCTGAGACGTTTGAGGGTGAGCGCAAATACCATTCCACGCCGTCTACGTGAGCAACACGTGCGTGCGCACGGCCCCTACAGAAAACCTTATATTTTCCCATGCGCAAGTATGCAAAAAGTGTTTTTTCTGCCGCGACTGTGCTCAATTATACATTGTTTAGGATTGTCAAACTGTACTGAAACTGCAGTATAACTAACAACTGAGTTCTGCGGTCAGAAGAGACCGGGGCTGTGTTCAAATAGTAAAAAAAAAAAAAACATCCTTTCATCGAATTCCAAAATACTTTTTAACCTCCATGGGAAACTTCATGAGGTTAAAGAAAGATGAAGAGGAGAATTAATAAGGACTTGGAGAAAGACATCTGTGGTTTTAATAGAAAACCATTACATTAGGCAACATAATCATGCCTCCCTTCCTGTCATCTGTGTTTGTTTTCATGAATGGCACGATAGATGTTGCATTACTTTCAATATTGTTGCCGGAAGGAATTGTGGGATAGCTTTATCTCCTTTCTTTTCATAACGGATGGTTCAGTGCGCCCCTTGTTTAAGTAAGGAAGCACTGAGGCACCTTTCCTTAACATTTATGGAATTTGAACACACACATCATGGCTGCCATTTAGATGCCTCTGGGTCATTTTCAAGGATTAAGGAACTTTCCTAAGCAAAAAATACAATTTGAATGCAGCTCAATATAGAGCTCCTCGCAAAAAACACGAGAGATGGGTTTGGCATAAAAATAAAAATGTCCATTCTGTGAAGAACATCATTCCCACTGTATGAAGAAGTACGGTGGTGGATCTTTGATAATGTCAGTCTTCTTTCTTCCAAAAGCCCTGGGAAAACTTGTGAGCATTCATGGTGTCATGGATTCGATCTAGAATCGACAATTACTGCCAGAGAACTTAAATTTAGCCATGGTTCTGTCTTCCGAAGGTACAAGGGTTAAAACTGTGTGACCTGCCTGTTTGTCCTCCTTACAATCTCCAGGCCAGTCTCAGGAGTGGTGGATGAGTAGTTCTTTTTATTGCCCCGCTGTAGTAATGAGGCAGAATGCACAGGAAAAACACTCAATATTGTTCTCTTTCCTGTGCAAATACACCCTTCCCCCAGCAAGCAGTCATTGTGCAAGTTGTATTTATACAGTGACTGTAAGCTTGTATTTCTAAACTCTGTTAAACTGGATTTTATTGTCTTTTAATTTTTTTTTCTTAGATGCAAAAATGAAATAAATACACATTAAAAAAATTGAAAACTGTGTTAAAATAAGGTAGACGAGATATTAACTATGTATATATTAATTGGGAAAACTACAAAATTCAAAGGAACTTCCCTCATCCATCTTGTTTTTTCCTTAAAACACACAGAGGTGAAACTCAGAGGCTTGTGCTTTGATGCACCCAAGTGAGCAAAAGCAGAACTGCATCACCCCATTCACTCCTGAAATAACCCACAAAATGCTCATTCAGTAACGACGCTCTCAAACACATTTAGACAAAAGAAACTTTTACCAACAATGAAGCCCACTGCATGGGACGAACTGTCAATATTTCTCTCATAGCTGAACAATCGCAGCCTTTTAACAGAGAATGCATGAATGGGGTCTGCTTGCTAAAAACTTGCGTAACATTTGGTTCTGACATTCAGTTATAAAAACAAAATACTTAAATTATTTTGAAACAAAGTTGCAGTGGTGCTTACAACAGGTTTTCAAACTAAAGCTGCAATCTACGGGAAACGTAAGTGCTTTTCACAACTTTCATAGCTGATATATCCAAGACCTTTAAATGCCTGTGATTTACCGCAGCAAGCTGTCATTGAGCCTCTGTGGATATTTTCTGCATTCCATTTGATCTTAGCGACAAAGAATTCACACCATACTTCCATGAAATGGCACATTGCCCACATTTTGACAGGATTTTTGGATCATAGTAGCCCCGTCACATATGCAAATCAACCACAGAATCAGGGTTTTGCCATAGCTATTCCCAACAGTAACTGGATAGTAACCTGTTTGACATGCAAAAGAGTTAATAAATGTGAGCAGAGAAATTAGAAGACTCTGGAGATATTCTGCATGAAAAACTGTTCTAAGATCACTTATGTCTTCCTTAAGCTCATTTAGACACTACCCATGAGGACCCAGAGCTGTTATTTTGGCGAGAGGGCAAATGAAGGGGATCCAACAATTATTGCATTATTATTCGTCAGGCTGAGGGTCATTGTGAAAAAACTGAAGTACTGTGTTCACTATAATGTGGCATCATAACATGCCAGAATGTTGAGTCTTCACACTTTTGAAAGATGCATACTTTTTCCATGCGGTAAAATATTCCACTGCATAAAAACGCAGTTATGCTTAGCAACATGACAAAGTGTTAATTATTAAGAGGATGAGAAATAATGGCATTTATACATAATCACTTTTGCTTATGTATATACCCTAAGTGAGCCGATATACAGTAAGTGGAGGGCACATAGATGTGCTTTGCTCCAATGCAATAATTTATGATAATGTCGACAGAGGGTCTCAAAATAATGAAATTTTTCACAAAGTTCCTCTCTTTATACAGTAAGGTCCATGAATTTATGAACACTGACAAAATCTTTGTATAGTTATCTTAGCTATTAAGTTAAATTTTAACAATAAATATGAGCTTAAAGTTCCAACCATCACATGACATTTGGGGAGGCTCTCATCCAAATCATTTGGACACTGCAGGAATTACAGCAATCTTAAAATCTGGTTCCTTGCTTTCTTAAAGTAATTGGACAAATGGCAGCTCAGCAGTCAAATTGCCAGTTGTTCCTTATTCCTTCATTACTCCATTTGCAGTCACATGGTGGAAGTGTTATGGCATGGGCAAGTATTGCTGCCAATGTCAATTGTTCCTGTATTTTCTGATGATATGACCACTGAAAAAAGCAGCAGGATGAATTTTGAATAGCATATTCCTACTTTATCTTCTCAGATTTGGCCAAGAGCTTCAAAGCTCATTGGATAATGTTTCACAGTACAAATCAAATGGCCACAGAATACTGAGAAAGAAGCCTTTTATTCATGCAAAGAAATGGAATGCTAAGGTCAAAATCCAACTGAGCTGACATTTTACTTACAGAAGGCATTTGCTGCAAGAGCAAGCTGGACCTGACAGTTGCAATGAAAGCCTATGAGGGCATAACCAGGGAAGGAACCCAGAATCAGATGACATCTATGGACTCCACACTTCAGGCAGTCACTCGCTGCAAAAGATTTGCAACCAAGTATTGAAAATGATGTAAATTATGGTTTTTATATTACTTTTGATCCCCTAAAATTGAGGATTATGTATAATATAGCTGTCATTCCTACTCAGTTCAAACAATATATTTGACAAAAAACTTTTAGCAGAATATATACACTTGAGGTTCATCTTCAGGTTCCAGAAAAGGTGGGACCAGGTACCAAGTTCTAGGTACTTTTTCCTAATGGAAAAGCAAAAAAGAGTAGAGTGGAGCAGAGCAGAGCAAGCACTGCGTAGTGGAAAAGCGCCATAAGTGTAGTTGAGTCTTTGGTGATTCCGTGCTGGAAAAGGTGATTGCCAAGTCGGTAAAGTGAGCAGGCGTAACAAATTGAATGTTTTCATTTATTGTACCAGTACTTGATGAATGGCTTTGTTATGTCGCAACTCGATTGCTACACCTAGCCTCTATGTAATGTTACAGAATAAACAGTAAACTAGCAAAGGTTGTTGTTTGTTTAAAAACATTGGATTACTGGCGTGTATTTGGTAACTATTGAAGGTGACATCCTATAATCATGCATGTAGCTAATGCTGGCTTTGCTTTTTCGTATTAAAATGTTCAAGATGTACCTAAACTGAGATGTATATTTCCATTGCTTTGAATATCTTACACCGATTCACGGTACTGCTTCATGTAAGCTAAGTAGCATTGACTACGTCCATGTGCGCACTTACAGCACGCTATAAATTCAGCCCAAAAAACTGCATAGCTAAACACTTATCATTGCATGCACACTCTTTATTTCTTAAACCAATGGCAGATATGCATATTTGATGTCGTAACTTTTCAGCAACATTTAAGATAAGATGCAAAATATTAAGTATCCATTATTTTATGCATGCACCAAGCTTGCATGACAGCATAGCACTGCACGGACAGTATTTGTTGATGCGTCTTTATCAGCTATTCATTTTGAGTGGGTTGGAAACGCTGGACAAGATGAAATGTGAACGACACACTGTTAGTCTGTTAGTGAGCATCAGTACACTGGAGTCATACGACAGAGATTCGATGGTGTGGCTTAACTCTGCATCAAGAAAATACAAGAGTCCCAGAAGAAAGAAACAGATGAGCGTGAATAGAACATTGTCTTTATGCACATTTAATGACTGGGCTGCTGAGATGACTTACGAATTTTCTTTACAAGGGGAAGGGTAAGAATTCTGTGTTCAACCTCCTCCAATATCTAATAAAATCAGCACTTTTTTGGCTTTTCGCTGCACAGCATGTCTTTAGAAACTGGACTTTGGCTATATTGTCATGTTCTTGTTTTAAAGGAGAATTCCGCTGTGAATTTGACTTGGGGTGTATTGAAAAATGATAACAAGTGCTAACCTTTGTTGAATACCCCACCTCCGTACGCACGCAACATTTCAAAATAAATGGCTTTTTACCCGAAGCTCCCAACAGGCTTACAATTGTAGTGAATCGGGCATAGCGTTGCCATGCAAAAAAAATTGCTTTTTGCATCATTAACAAGGCTCCAAAGTAGCTCCACACTTCATTGGTAGAATTCCGAGGGCCCTGACACTTGAAACGAGGCACTGAGAACTTTTAAAATGCACCGGTAGTTTATTAAAAAAGACTATTAATGCAAACAGTACCTTGAGGTAGTTTCCAGTGGCCTCCATCTTGAAAGTCACGATAAGTCTATTGACGTGCACAAACGAATATGAAGGATAGGGGGACAGCTTGCAATCTATTCGTTCGTGCTTGTCAAAAAAAATAGGGATTTCTTTCTATGGCAACATTATGCCCGACTCACTACCATTGTAAGCCTGTTGGGAGCTTCGGCCAAAAAGCCATTTATTTCGAAATGTTGCGTGCGTATGGAGGTGGGGTATGCAACAAAAGTTAGTACTCATTATCATGTTTCAATACACCGCAAGTCAATTTCACACCGGAATTCTCCTTTAAGAGTGGATATTTGTTTGTCGTATGGTATCTAGGTTGGCAGTGATCAAATTAAAAATCTAGAGTTTTTAATCCTTTCCGCCCTTCCTTGTAAAGCACTATGCCCAGGAAAGTGTGTATTTGTTCATATTATGAAAAAGTCTTTACAGGGAGGGACTGAAAAAATTAAGCAAGCAGCTTCTGGTGCGCTGTTGCGATATATTTTTTACTGTTGCCATGGTGTTGAGCACCACAGACAGCGTGCAAGCTCTCCATGGTAAAGTCGCACCTGACAGTAGACCATAATTTTATTGATTGATAGCTAAGCGCTTACACACACACTGCTAACGCCATTCCTGCCAGTAACAACGCCACCGCCCCACCACCCATTTCCTTAGCACCTCCTGTTCAGAATACGTTCCTGCTTGCGGTGCACCAGACATAAGCACACTACTAATAACAAAAATCTGCGGAGTACTAATGAGAAGGAAAAGAGTTGGAAAGGTAGATGTCTGCTTTCTGTAGAATGAAATAAAATATGTAGTTTGATGTTCAAAATAGATGGTAACTTTATTGTAAAGATAAATTCCGAAAGACATTCATTAGCAATGTACAATTTGTTACAATAGTGACGAGTATTGCTCAAATATATCTAAGCATAGAAATACAGTACTTGCACTCATTGCAAAAATAAAAGCTTAAAAAGTTCAATAATTTTGTGCTTTTGTACTGCTTAATTTTTTGACAGAGCAACCATGCTTAGTTTAATCTCTCACTCTGAAAACTCGTGCATTCTGTTGTTTTTTTCCTTCTGTTCTCCTTGCAGATTGAATACATTTGCCAGGTGTTTATCGACAGACGTAGTAAAAGTAAACTCACAGTGTTATCTTTGTATAAATAGTCAAAATAAAATGTAAAACAAACTATCATTAGTGGGCGGGGACACTGCTCTTCCAGGTAGGCTGGTGCTCCATACACTGAAATCTGTAGCGTAAGATCTTCACGCGAGGCTTGATGTGGAAGTCAGCAGGAATCCTCCAGTTCCACATTTTCTGTACCTGGGAGTGGGGGGTGGAGGGAATGTGGAGCATTACGAAACCAGAAATCCTCGTGTCGGTTAAGTACTAGAATGTATACGAACTGCGACAGTGATGCTGGGATTGTTTTCAGTCAATCTATGTGTGTCTGCACGAATCATTACGGCAAACTACAGTGAGACTAAAACTACTCTCAAGCTTATATGAAAGCTGTTTAAAATATTTCTGCAGGTGTTTCTATGTATCTGGATGTGTCTGTTTGTGAATAATTCTTGTGAATATGATGGGATCACAGCCATTTAAGATGCAGTCACAAAACATTTCAGGTGTTTTGCTGGGATAAAAAGGAAGGCTCACTTCAATGATAGGCATGCTCTGAGTATGCACTTACTGAATGCGTTATAATAAGGACTGCTATACTGAAAACGAAACCATCGTGACTGTGGTGGCCAGTGCAATCCCACATAATCCTGTTTTACAGTTACTTCCGCTACCCTGCACTGAGGCATCAGTATGTTGGTGACCTACTATGAACAGGTTATTTCGCTAGAAATCTTTGTATGATTGAATGAAAAAAGTGATCCAGCATTATGTACTACAAAAAGGGGAATCACAGCAAATATTTCAGTCATAAATTCAGACTGAAAATCTCACTTTTTACGTTTTAGATAAATGAGATTCAATGGCTCTCATTTATCAAACGTGCGTACACCAAAAAAAATGGGTCTACGCCAAATCTCCCTCAAGGATCGGCATTTATCAATCTGATCGTGAGCAAACGGTCCGCAAAAGTCTCACGCCAGGTCTGACTTGGCGTACGCAGATTTGAAACCAGCGTACAACATGCGGGAACAAGTGCAGCTGTCAAAATGAGTAATAAACCATATGCAGCGATGCGGACGTCATGCTGTTATTGCTCTTATTAGTAAAATTTATATATAGGCTAAATAAATAAATTAATAAATAAGACTTTCCACACAGAATGGAATACTGAAAACAACTCATAGCATGACCTGCAGAACATGGATGTTGTAAATAATATTCAGTGAATCTCAAGAAGAAAACCTTGCTTAATTGCCCAAGTTCATATGTGCCATGACAGCAAGATTATAGGCAACATAGAATTGTGCTCAAACTACTGCACTTATGTTTTTTATACAAAATTGAGACAACCTGCTTGTCAGGCCAGACGGCTGACAATTAATCAATTTGACAAAGCGCAATGCGTGGCTTGACAGATATGCAGTGTGAAATGTCAGATGATCATCCAGTCAGATGGGCTATATACTGAACAACAAAAGAAACGCAAGTTAATTAAAGGCAGGCTAGAAAATAAGTTTGCGCGAAATAATTTCAGAAAATCAAATGTATTATTAGCGCGTGCTCATTGACACCCGTTTCATCAAAATTTTCTTTATTTTATGGTCACTTTGACTGAGTAACCATAAGAGTAGATTAACTAACAAGCTAACTTGCGTTTCTTTTGTTGCTCAGTATATATAGGCCTACAGACACTTTGACCGTGATCACATTTTGTCAATGGCAGATCTTCCATTGTTGGAGGAAAAAACTGTCTGATGTGGGTGGAACTTTCGGCACAGAGATCTCCTCTGGGAAAGTGACGAGGGGCTGCTCGTTTTATGTGGCACACAATAAAATGTCATGGAGTAATACTAATAAAAATACAATGAAGAGTAATCTCTGCAGACTGTATTTTAACAATTACCCTCATGCAGCTCCGATCGAGGCGGTGGGGACTCATCCGTGTCCCCACCGCCTCATATTCCCATGATGGAGGGGGAGCCCTGCTGCCACACCCTCCTCGAACGGTGACAGCTGGAGATTCAAGTCTGGTCAGCCTCCACCGGTCTGTGCGCTGCTGCGCCAGAGCACAGCAACCAGTTTTTTTTTTCTTTTCGGTGGCGATCTTAAAATCGGACCACCTTTTTTTTAACCTACATGTAAAGCATTTGGATTGTCAGTTATGTAGGCTGTATAACATGAAATATCATGGATCCATCAGTTGAATTTATTGAGGCTGATGTTATTCGCACTTATATGCGTGACCAATGCTGTATTTTTTTCTTGACCTCACTTCCAAGTGCGCCAGTTGATGACCGTTTCAGTGCCGCTTATCAAGTACCGCTTAAAATAAGTTTGGCCAAGAAACCATTTTTTAGCTTTGGACACACTTAAAATAAATGTGGGCAATGGAGAAATGTAGCAACTTGGCCACACTTATAAGTGCATCCAATGTGAATTTCGATCAATTTTTGTGCTCGGACGCACTTAAATCGGTGCGAATAGTCACTTCAATTTATTAATGAATTAAATCAAACCTCTTCTGCACTCCAGTTTTCCACCTCTTGGGTGTTCACCGCAGCATCAACAGTTTTCCAAAAAAAAAACTAAAAGTTTCTTTTGCAATGCACGGCTACCATTAGCAGGCTACCGTTACCTGTCCTCCAGCTGGTTTGTCATCACTATTATCAGTCTTGGTTGTAAATTGGAATGTCCAGGAGACTGATAAGACAATTAATCCATTTGGAGTTTGAAGTCTGGATTTAAGAGGCACTTTTGGCACTATCCGCTACCCAGTGAACCCAAACAAGCACTGCCCCCCTTTATTTGCCTTGATGTGTCTATTTACAACTCACATAAATTTTAGAACGAGTAATTTTTCATGCATATCCTCACAAAAATTGCAACTAGACACCTCTTTGCCAATTGCACAGAACTCCAGGAATCTTCCAGCAGAAATCAGAACTGATACTGTTCGAGATTAGATTCCCAATTATAAACTGAGGTTCCTCAGATCATTAATTACTAGTTTATGGTTAGCTTTTTAAACCAAAACGTTGGTGCTTTAAAAAAATTAAATGTACAATTAAATTTGCAGAACAAACAGACAAAAGCTTTCCACACAGAATGGAAGACTGAAAACAACTCATAGCATGACCTGCAGAACATGGATGTTGTAAATAATATTCAGTGAATCTCAAGAGGAAAACCTTGCTTAATTGCCCAAGTTCATATGTGCCATGACAGCAGGACTATAGGCAACATAAAATTGTGCTCAGACTACTGCACTTATGTTTTTGACAAATGAAAGAAGTTTCCAAATTTGCTCTTCAAATGAGTCTGCGAATAATAAATTTGAGTTGAATCAGTGCGATTTATTTGCTATCCAGTAGGGTTTCACTGCAACCCTACTAAGCACATCACATTCAAAAGCTAGGAAACTTGTCAAGTAGTCGAATCAGTTATAACAAATTATTGTTAAAATTCAAGTCTAAAGGATGGTAGGCTTCCAGGGACAGGGTTGGACAGACCTACTCTGATGCAGACAGTGCCATGTTTCTTGTGATTAAATTTTTTAGAAGTGGCTGGGAAGGAGCAGTTCTGGGTGTTGCCCATAGGAGGGCAACACACAGCCCACACACAGGCTGGAGCTGCAAGTGCTTTAAATAATAGCTGTGGACTATTCTCTCATAAATCAGCCAATTTAGTAGCCGTCATACCTCCCCCAGCCTCTGAAAGGGATGTGATGTCAAACTTAACATGCAAGAGGAGACAGGAAGCGATGAAGTCGGAGTGGCAAGCAGTGGATGGAGGGAAGAGGAAAAAATGAAAAAGAAGTAGATGAAGAATCAAAAGTAGTGGAAATGAAACTGGCTGTGACTGGTCAAGAAACTAACCATGTATTTAGTGATAGAAACTTTGTTGGAAAATTCGTCAATCAAGAAGTCTGAGACATGCGTAGAAACAGTTTAGAAATTACAGAATGTACAAAAAAGAATCAATTGAAAAAGGTCTTACAGATTGTAGAATTCCATTTCAGATGAGTGACCTGTTTTCCAATGTTAAACAGAGCAACTGTTAAGAAAGTAGTCAGTGGAATTTTGGTTCTCTTGGAAACCGGTTAATTCCCGGCGGTGAAGGGTGTCTGTGGAGCCAGATGGTTAAAAAGTTATTGTGACGGAAAATAAATTGATAGTACGTCAGTATTATAAGAGTTTGAGAGGGAATAGTCAAGCCAGGTCATGATGGATTATGTTAGCTGGAGTGTAAGGGCATTTGAAAGGGCTCAACTGAAACGTTATAGGTTTTAAGATTACGATCATGTAACAGCTGCATGCAGTCGGAGGAGGTTTAGATGGAGAAGGTGTGGCAAAGACGGGTGCTCAGAAAGCAATTGTCAGTTGCTGATGGAAAAAAAGTGTAAACTCTCACTGTCAGGGAAATCACAAAGAGCAGTGTGAAAGAAGGAAGTTTTAAAGTGAAGCTGAACGTACACGTGTACAGAGTAAAATATAGCACTGTATGTGATGGCTGTGAAGAGCATGAGGATGCATAAGCGAGCAGTAACGAAAGAAAGTACTGAGGAGATGGTGGGAACTGAGACCTGGCCAAGAATATGTGGCCAAGTATGGGCCAAACAAGGTTTTCAGCATTCAGAGAGTTGCTGATAAATTGTGCAAGTGAAATTGAAACAAATACTGAAACAGTTAGGATGATAGTACATCCAGATAGGGAGATTCTAAAGGAAAGGTGGATGAAATGTGAGGAATTTTAGTGGAAGGGTTTAGTGGGAGTCAAATACCGAGTAGTTAGAATAGTCAGACACGTTTAAGCTATTAAAGACTGCAGGGTTACAATGAGGGCTTTTTAAAATATAACTCAGCAACAAAAGTTTCTGTGACACCAATATTGTTAATTATTTTTCATAACGCAATTATGAAATTGTCATACATGGTGATATCAGACTGAAACAGTACACGTAAACACAACATTGAAATGGAAATCATGAAAATGCGAGAAAATGACTTTGCACGTGAAAATGTGCGTAAATCATGCTTGTGGATGGCAATAAAAGAGGAGAATTTTTGGAATGTTCACATTGTGCCTGATGAACGACGGAAGCATCACTTATCGAAAACACAGCCATTTCGGATCAGGAACTCTACCCTCTAAATGCCAAGACTGTCTGAAAATGATCGGTGGAGGGCCATTGGGATGATTGAATCCGGAACCTCGCAGAGGGAAGTTGCTCATCGCCTGAATGTCCACCGAAACACCATTTGGAACTTATGGCAGCGTCATCAGCAGACAAGACATGTCAGAGACCGTCCTCGCAGCGGCCGTCCACGAGTAACCACTCCCAGACAGGACAACTGGATTCGAACAACCCATCTCCGAAATCGATTCCAACCTGCAACCATAACTGCAAGAACGATACCTGGTTTGAGGCGACTGTTCATACAGACAATCCGTCGCCGTCTCCGTCATTTTGGCATTGTCCCACGTCGGCCAGCAAGACGTCCAATACTCACAGTACAACACCGACGACTGCGTCTACAGTGGGCACAACAACATCGACGGTGGATCCAACGTCAGTGGGATCTTGTACTCTTCACTGATGAATCAAGATTCATGCTTAACCGATGTGATGGTCGTTTACGTGTATACCGTCGACGTGGAGAACGTTATGCCAACAACTGTGTTCAGGAATTTGATCGTTTTGGAGGTGGTAGTGTCATGATTTGGGGAGGGATCACGGCTAGAAACAGAACAGATTTGCTTGTTATTGATGGAAATCTGACAGGTCAAAGATATTGCGATGAAGTGCTACGGCCATGGTGGTACCGTTTTTGATGCAACATGGTCCCGGAATAACGCTGCAACATGATAACGCCAGACCACACGTTGCAAGGATTGTACAGCAGTATCTGATGCAACAACATGTCAATGTCCTGCCATGGCCAGCCAGATCCCCAGACATGTCCCCAATCGAGCATCTTTGGGACGAGATGGATCGACGTTTGCAGCGGTTGGATAACCCGCCAGCTACACTCCAGGAATTGCGACAACGTCTACGTCAGATTTGGAATGACATCCTACAGCAATTTCTGGCACATCTGATTCGGTCCATGCGCCGGAGATGCGTTGCTTGCATCATGGCACGAGGAAGTCACACCCGGTATTGAAGTGTTAAGGTCACAATTGGTTAGACGTCAGACAAGTGCTTCATGACGCATGAAAATGACATTTTTCGTTTTGAGTGACGTTGGCACTGAAAAGTCAGTGTTTCTCCTGTTAAATAAACATATTGATTGCATTGAGATCTTTGCGCGTCATTTATAACATACACATAAATGGTGTCACAGAAACTTTTGTTGCTGAGTATATGTATAAAGGAAAAGTTTTGTAAATATCTTAAATATAGTAGGTGGCAGAAATGCGCCAACAGGTAATCCACTTTAAAACAAAGATGAAGCTGAGGAAAATGAAAGGAGTTGAGAGAGGAAGCTGTGGGTACATCTCAAAGTTGCATCCATGTTTCCCTCACTTGCATTTTTTCCTTGCATCTTAGTCCCTCCCTACAGGAGATGCGAGGAGAGAATATTCCCATAAAACCAAATGCAGCTGCCGCTATTAAACATGTGGAACTTCTGGCCAACAAAAAGGGTTTTTCTGACTTTGAACCTACATGAAGATTCAGTACAATGAAAATAGTGTTTTTCAATCTGAATGCACTTTTTTACAGAAGGTACACTGACGTTATGGGCTTTATTTTAACGATCCAAGCACGTGGTCTGAAGTGCATGAAGGAAGTGCATTTTGGGCATGTCCAAAGCCATTTTCGTAAATTTAACGGCAGGGTTATCTGGACTCAAAGGTGACTGGGTCAGTGTCAGTGTCATCTGATTGGTTTATTTCTTGTATTAGCTTAAAAGTTGAAACCTCCCACATAGCGAGAGGTAAGTGGACCACTATCTGTTCTCTGGTGGCAGATCTGATGTTCTGCTCACGGTTTGTACATCGGTTTAAGGGTGGTCCACAGGCGAATACCAACAAAAAGCCTACAGTTTTGCAATTTTGTTGCCACTGACCCAACTTTTCCTGAAAAGGCTTAAAACTCAAAATGAGCAAATATTTTTTCTAAAAAGAATACATTTCTCAGTTTCAACCACTGATATATTGTCTTTGACCCATTTTCAATAAAAAATGGAATTTAAAAACAGAATCATTGCACTCAGTTTTTATTTACATTTTGCGCAGCATACCAACTTTTCTGGAAATGGGTGTGTACTTCTCAATTCATTTCAATAACAATTTGTGTTACTCTCTTAATACTCTGGCTAGGTTAAAATATGGTGATTCATGGTAGTCCGAAAGTGGACCAGAGATAGTGGTCCAATATCTGAAAATCTGATTTTTGTATCTGTGTCATGGTTGGGAGGTGTGCGTGTGTTTAGGACTTTTCTTTGAGGCTCTCCTCCCGGGACGATATTGAATTCCTTTTCAATCGAATTCTTTACCCAGCTGGCTGATTGAACTTGGGCGGCGCTTCCATGGACTCTGTATAAGCCGGAAGTCTTCCACGCCTCCTTCGCTAGAGTGTCTGTTTGTAGTTATGCACTTTAGCTGAAGATATCTGTAGTAAGGATTTATGTGACTTTGTATGATAGGAGTTTCTATCCCTCTAGGGATATTCCCCTTTTCTTCTCTATCATTTGTGTCGCACTATTTTAGGTGCCTTTTTTTGCTCATCTCTCGAGACACTTCTCCTTTTTCTCTCTCACTTTGCTTCTATTTTGTCGGATGTTTGGACGTCCTTTTGGAAGCGCAAGGATTTTCCCTGTCAAATGGTCTGTATTATTCTTTGTGTTTGTATTGTGTCTGTGCTGCTCTATTTCTCTCTACTTCCCTCTTACCTATAAAGGTGCATAATAACATCTTAATAATCTGCCCTTAAATCAGCAGTTAAAAACTGACAATTGACTTTAGACCAGGTTTTTGTCAGTCAATAGCGCAAGAGCTTAATGCAACTTCAATATAGCAGCACGCCAGTACTGCGCCTGACCATACCTCATTTTCAGACTAACATGTCCTTGGGCAAAAATAAATTTGCTATTCATGCTAACTGGGTGCTGGACGGGGTAACAACTGCACCAGTACATAAACAAGCGAAAACCTTTGTGTCACTGTTTACAGCACAATGCGCTGGGTGTAAGAGAGCCCAAAGTCACCCAAAATATTACCACTGGTGTTGTTTTGAAAATGATTACTGAAGCCCTTTGATCTCTAGCCCCTTGCGTGTGAACAGAATTCAGCCATTTCAGATATCCGCTCTACCTTCTGGAAGGTAAGCGTCAGAGATAGATATTGCCTAAAGTACTCGGCTTTACTTGATTGGCACATCAGTCAATTCCATCACAGTATATCATCTGTTGTTTGTTGTCAATCAGTCCATGACTAAGCAAATCGGTGGAAGATTAAGCCAGACTAGTTGCAATCAAAGCTAAAAATGACTCAGAATAAACTTTTGTGGAGCTCCAATACTCTCTCGTTTGTTTCTAATTAGAAGTGTATTTTTGTGTCACCAGTTCAACTGTATATTTCTGATCGTTATTAAAATAATTGGTCTTCGATAATCTGTGTAATAGTAACCGTTATGTCAGCTACCCACCTTCAGGACCCTGACCAGATGTGACGTACTGTTCAGCTGCGGAAGCTGAAACGAGCAAGCAAAACAGAGAAAAGAGAAGGCAATTTGAGTATCTGCTCAGGCAAGCTCACTGATCCGCTGGATGCCCTGATCCAAATCCTGTAGGAGTGCGCAGAAACATGGGTGAACTCTCTTTAAACTTACCAGCATGCTGGGCCAGCGGGGTGATTCCTGTCTGACCTAATGAGACACAGACATGGCATGAATGAATTGCGTACGAATAAATCATGGGAAGAGCTTCTGCTGCCCCTCTTTTTTACTTCTATGGAATACAGTCTGCAGCTCTCATATTTTCTCAACATCTCGACAGGCCATCCTCAAAACCTGTTAATAACTATTCCGACAAATCAAATTCATCCAGCGTCATCTTCTGTCGTCCTCTTTGACTGAGAGCATCTTTGTGTTGGATAAGACAAAACCTAGTAAAAACATGAGAAAATATCGGTAGGAAAGCGCATGCAGCAATTTTTAATTTTCCTCAGAAATTACAACATTCTAAATGGTAATCAGAATTATTTCAAAAAGTGCCGACCACATCTATATCTGGATACACAGAAGGATTACGCTTCTCAACTTAGCCTCTCAATAATGCAGTGACCACCACTCCATTTGGCGAGATCTTAGCTTAGGTGCTGGAAAAAGTGGAAAAGTGTAAAGTAATAAACCATCTCTGCATAATTAGATGTATGCAGAATATTAATTCTACTAGCAAAGCAGGTCCTCTGATGAAGGTCTAATTAACTGAAAGCGTGGCTTATGAAGCAGATATTCTGCATAGATTTAAGTTTGCAGAAATCACTTGCATTACATCTCAATGGGCGATTAACATTTTTAAAGCCCCTGAGTGATAATGCAACAAATCAGTTAACTGCATAAGGAATACCTCTTATGCTGCATTTACAGATGAAAAATTTGTGCCCAATTTTCTGTCATAGGATCAAAGAAGTTAGACTTTAAGACTGTTTGACTGCAGAATTAAAAGTAATAATCAAACTTACTTAAACCTTCATGAACTCCTTGTGGATCAGCTGTGACTGTGGTCAAGAAAAAAAATTTTTGGGTTAGAAAAAAGTTTCTTGACTAAATGATGTTTATTTAATTCAGTCTCATTTGAGAGCCTGATATATACATATATATACAGTACCAGTCAAAAATTTGGATATACCCACATTTATACAATAAATATTACATAAAGAAATAAGCTCCCTTTATTTTGCTAAAAAATATCTAAGTCCTAAATCCATCAAACTAACCAGCATTTGTTGTCATATTTGCTGAGCGTACTCATATATATATATATATTTTTTTTTTTTTTTTTTTTTTTTTTTTTCACTGGGGCAGTTATATGACTATTCTGAGTTGGCAGCTCAGCGGCTGCCGAGGTTCTAAAAGATGTGCTGCACTTGGGGTTCCCTTCCCATTGACCTTTTTGCCTTGTAAGTCTCAAAACTGCTTGACTTTAATTCAGCCGCTGGATAATGGAAGGAGCTTATTTGATTACTTCGCAAAATGTGGTTGTTTGAATATAGTCCAAAATTTTGGAATTATCATTCAAGCAAATTATTCTGTTTTGACTTTTGACTGTTCACCTCTTACCAGAGTCTATTTGACATGATATAGCTAGAGAAGTAAAAGAGTTTAAATTTCTCTACAAACTGTGACATCAGCAAAGTGGGTGCTGTGACATCAGCAAAGTGTGTCCAGACTTTTGACTGGGGTATATATATATATATATATATATATATATACAATTGAAGGTCTAACGTACTTACCCATATCCATAATGTCAGTCTGAGTCATGGTGTTCAGTGTGTCTCCTGTAACTTCAGTACCATATTAAGACAATGAGTGAGACTGTTCAGTCACTCTGGGGTTGGGGCAGAGAGTAAATTTTTTTAATTCCTTTGGTCAATATAAAATGGAACACATTTAAGATGACCCACCTGGAACTGAGGTCTCAATGTGTCCACCTCCGAGGTTTACTGAATCTGAAGCATAGAAAAATTGGTATTCGGATATATGGTGGTGACTTGTTGAGGAAATGCTCTTACCTTCATAATTATCATATCCCCAAAATACGAGTTCCGGGATATCATGATTTTGCCCCACCCACCGCCACCATGTCTGCCGCATCCACAGATTTTATCCGTTAGTGTGATAACTTTTAGTGCGATAACTCACAAAATACTTTACATTGGCCTCTCATTTTTAGCGTATGGGTAGATATGGTAGAGAAGATGAACTGATTAGATTTTGGGCAAGTATGCACTCCTAGGTTTGCCACCAGGTGGCGCTACATATTGAAAAAAATCGCTCTTTTAACCATATGCCTGGATTAACAATTACTTACACAGACCTCAAATGTGCCTCATATTGTAGGTCTGGTAAAGGGGAATCTAATAAAAGGGCCTTCGAGGAGCGGGCAATTTCAGGGATATAGCCATTGCTGTCGGCCGCCGAAGTTCTCCTGTAGATTTTTTTAAGATGAGACTTCGCTGAGCATTTTAGTGATCTCTGATCAGGATCAGTCATGATTTTTTCCGACCCATTTCTTCCACAAAATTGACAGTTCACCATATGCTTCCAGGTTTAAATAAATGGTTGGACAGTTCCAGACCCAATTACAGTGATTTCAGGAATCTCCTTAGCTGTTTCCTTGAGTTTCAGAAATCTAAAAATTCATGCATAATATTAGCCTTTCTTCCCATGCCACAACCAAGTTTCCAAAAATGTTGGGATGCCATATAAAATGTCTATAAATACAGTATGCAATGCTTTACAAATAATTTTAAATCTATGTTGAATTGAATTTAGTATAAAGACATCAAATCAGATGTTGAAAGTGAGACATTTCATTGTTTTTTGAAAAAAATATGTCCTCATTATGAATTTGATGCAAGCAACATATTTTTAAAAAGTTTGACTGGGCATGTTTACTCTTTGTTGCATCAACTCTTCTTTTCAAACACTCTGTCAGTGTTTGGGAACTGAAAAGATCAATGTTTTCTCAATCTTGCTTGATGTAGGATTTTAGCTGCTTAATAGTTTGCAGCCCTCTTGGTCATATTATTTGATTGATAATAGGCCAGATAATTTCAGTAGGTGACAGGACTCAACTGCAGACAGGCCAGCTTAGCACCTGGACTCTTTTACCATGGAGCCATGATGGTGTGTAAGCGCAGAATGTGGTGTTCTTCATTGTCTTGCTCAAAATAAACAAGGCTTGCCCTGAAAAAACATGTGGATGCTGATACATGTTGCTGTAAAACCTACATTGTTCAGTATTCACAGGGTTTTTATGTGCAAGTTACCCATGCCATGTACACTAGTGCACCGCCATATTGTGGTGTATGCTAGCTTTTGAACTGTGTGCTGATAACAATTTGGGTAGTCCCTGTCCTCTTTAGCCCAGAAGACAAGGTGCTCATGATTTCCAAAAAGAACTTTGCATTCTACTCGTTCAGACCAGGGGATATTTTTCCTCTTCACCTCAGTCAATCTTAAATAACCTTGGGCCTAGCCTGCAAACAGGCCCTGCGCTGGATTGGGGTGAGAGGCAAAAGAGGGCCTGCACAGAATATTTGAGTTCTGCCCCCTGTTCCGCTTGAGTTGTCATCAAAATGGAATCAGCCAATCACGACTTAGTGGAAGTGAGCTACTGCTCACTGAACCAAGACAGTTAAAACACTGCGACTTTTGACTGGGAGTGCGTTTGTTCGAAGTAGCACAAAATACCCCAACAAAATCTTACAAAAGCAAAGGAAGAAAACCAATTAGCATCAAGAGCTCAGTAGATGAATTTTGAAGAATTTACAAATGTTCTTTAAGAACAAACTACACCAAAGACCTGGAAACGAGGCTTTTCTCGAAGTCAGTAGACAGCACGGCTAGAACATCTTTGCCATTTATTAGACTGTGAATAGCGAGCCCTTGTTCTCTTGCGCACCTTGAAGATATAATTCCTACGGCTTTTTTCAAATGATCCGTGTGATCAATAAATTCAGACGATGCCATGTTTAATGGGCTCTATGCACGCACCAGTTTCGTGTTTGAGTGAAGGCCGCGCACCTACTTTTGGTCCACGAGATTGCAACTGGCATAATGGCTGTCATCGCTTCTGTCTACGCGACCCAGTTACCCAGTGCTCTCTGAGTGATCTCGCTATGTAGCAAACAGATGTTCAGGCTCTCCCATCACACTCATTTGTATGAGGTAGAGGGACTGTCACAATACGTAACATAAGTTGGTAATTATGGAAAATTGGAAGGGCACCCTCACATTCCTGCTCTGCTCTCTTTGGGACCAGTTACAATACGTAACTTTCATCCCGCTCCATCACAGCAGCAGGTTCATAACGTGAATGGAAAGACTGGGGATCTAATCTATTCAATACAATGCAGTAGATTAGCCCAGTAGGATAATCGACCGTCTCTAAGATGCGGGAACTTCCAATTTGCGTTCAAGCTGTAAACACTGCGTCATATTCTTCTGCTAAATGGGTTTAGCTACCATGTTTAGCTAGCATGTTGAACATTTATTTGATTCCTATGCTCCTGGTGTAAGTCAGGTGTATGTGAATGCTCTTACACTGTTGTCACAGTGGGGCATTGAAATAGAACATTGGTTACATATTGTAACCCCAAATTCATAGCTCCACCATCGTCAGCTTGAAAAAAGTTTGTTTGGGAAAAGTTTGTTGTTTTTCCGATTGCGCGAATGGAATATACAGTGGATCAGGGGCACGTTTCCCCTTCCCAAAAGTGCAGTTGCTAATGAAGTTAGCAACTTACGTAGTTTGTAAGTTCATTCACAGTCCATGGGCCCAACTATGTAAGTTAGTATCTGTGATTTCGGGAAACGAACCCTAGGTCTGTAGTCTGAAAATGTTGGCTGCAGACTCCGGTATGATTCATAATGGTGAAATTGCAGAGTCATATCATATCCATCCACCCGTCTTTGGGAAATGTGAGGAAACTAAGGAAAGAACTGAACTTAGCCGAAGCTGTAAGCTACGTAGCGGCACACAGCAGTAGTGTCCTGAAGAGCTGTCCTCGCATGTGTTGAAGTCACGAAGAAAAGTAAACCGACACCGGAATCAGAATTAAATAGACAAAGAAACAAAATAAAATGTTTTGAAAATGAATGTTGTTTTGGCCATTTAAAACGAAATTGTGTCTAGCATTCCAACACTAGCACAGGACTTAGAGCCCCGTACATAGAGCCCATTGAATATAGTGGACTGTGGTTTTGTTTTCATTGTTTCACGTTCAGATTGATAAATGCCAATTCTTGAGGCAGATTTGGCGCACACCCATTTTTTAATTTTTTTTTTTGGTGTACGCACATTTGATAAATGAGGGCCATTGAGTGGTGAAGCTCCCAGCATCTTTACTTCTAAAGAATCAGCCTCAATGGCAGGGCTCCTGAAATCACAGTCTCAAGGAATGAGATCTGTTGGTTTTCCGCTCTCCCTTTACCTGGGTGGCAGGTGTGATGACAGTCTGGCCAATCAGTGGCCAGACATGTTCACTATATTACCTGGATTGAGTTAAAACTAGGATTTGGGGATTCCTGCTCTATAGGATGCTCTTTTATACGCTATCCTGTAACTGACCTGTTTCCAATTAACCTAATAAGCAGTGTGATGTTCTACCAGGTGTATTTTTTAGCATCATGCAACTATTTCAGTCCTTTATTGTCCCTGCCTTAGCTCTTTTGGCATCAAAACTCTTTTCTGGCAGGAAATTAAAAATGAGGAGATATTTATCAAAAAACAACATTTCTAAGTTCATTTGATATGTTGTCTTTGTATTATTTTCAATCAAATATAGGGGAGAAATGATCTGGTAATCATAGATTTCTGCTTATATCTACTTTTTACACAGCATCCCAACTTTTTTGAAAATAGTGTTGTAAAGTAGAATATTGCTATTCAAAGAAACAACCTGGGAATTTTACTGACCTGTAGTGTTTGTGTGCCCACTGGTCATGGCAACATCATCAAGCCCTGTGCAACAACGTTTATTACTGCATGAAACCAGGAGGTAACATCAACACTCATTTTTTAACTTTGTGGAGTAAATGTAAAATAGTACTCCAGTCAAAACCATCTGTTCTTGCTTTTAGTGACATGACAGCAGTTGGGTTTAGATCCAATAGATACTACTAACTATACAGTGCAAGAACAAAAAAAAATAAAAACATTGTGCGGATATTTCTGAAACCCCAGATACATAACTGCTGTACCCAGTACACTAGAGCTGAGTATGTCCCCTGGAACTAACATATACCAAGACATAAAAATGAATTACATTCTTAGTAGAGAATTGCATGTTTACATGAGTGCTTATATGGGTAATTTCACAATAACTCTGCATTTTCAAATAAGACTTCAATTTCATCAGGAGGATTTTGTCAGAATGCAGAACACTCTGAAAATCATTTCATTTATTTTTCCTGAAAAGTTTCATTTGAGTGTGTCAAAAACCATAACAGACTTAAAAGAATAATGAACAAAATATGACTTTTTTAATCATTCTTGTGATGAATTAACCCCTTTCTGCAGATGTAGACGCCGGCGTCCGTAAATTCCAAAATTTAATTCCTAAACAATTCAGTAATTGAATTTCCAAAAGTCTAGCTTCACTTGAATAATTTTCAAAAATCTCTGTGTCACAAATCCTGAGTTCTAAAGCTTAAATAGGCTCATGCACAACAGGAAAAATTGGCAAAATTTTGTATTCCGCGCAAAGGGGTTTTAAACAAAGTCATGAAATAGACAAAAGGAGGTCACCCTTAAACAGCCCAGAATCGTTTGCCACATATAAGAATTCAAAAAAATTACATCTAAATACAGCAAAAGATGAAGTAATATTTCAAATCTGTCAACTCCTCAAATGCATTTTCTTTGAAATACGCATTTAGGTGGGTAACAGTAATGACAGTAATAGTGTTGACAAATCAAGATAAATGCACAGTGTAGGCTGTCGCCACATTTTCATCTTAGAAGAATCTTAAACATCAGCATCAAAAAAGTTATTTATCTAATACTGCAACCTTTACTGCAATTAAGGTACGAACAACCTTTTTCACCAAACCTTCCAGCTGCCAAACTAATTTGGAGCACTGTCCACCATTCTGAACTACCCTCCAGAACTACTTCACCACAGCCATCTATTGGTTCCCTGATGAACCAAAATTCCTGAGTTTTTATTGATTTGTATGAAGTGCCTCAGAACACCATTGACCTGAGCCTTGGAGACGCAGAAATATTGGGTAAAAAAATGATTGGTTTAAACTCTGGTTTAATTACATTTTTCGGTTTTTTACATGAATATGGTTTCTATCAGGACAAATCAGGAAACAAAACCAGGAGAATTTGCTGTCATGGTTTGCTATGTGCTTTTTGCTTTCTTTGTTACTCTCGTCCCTGTCGACATCGTTTTCTTTCCCCATCGGATTTTTTACCCAACTGGCCGACTATTCCTGGGTGGTCCTTCCCCGGAGTCTATTTAAGCCGGAGGTCGCCACGCCTCCTTTGCTGGAGTGTCAGATGTTACGTTGCTCACTTTGGCTTGAGAAATCTTTAGTCAGGGTTTGCCTTAAATATATATAATCTTTGTTTCTGGGAAGCTTTGCTGCTTTATGTTATTTGGCACTATTGTCTGGTGCCTTGTTAGTTTTCTCTCTTATTGAGATTTCTTTTCCTGTCTGGTTGCTCGCTTCGTTTCTGGCACTTAAGCCTTTTGTTTATTCAGAAACGCGAGCGCCTTTCCCCTCTAATTTTGCTCTACTCCACCTTTACCAGCCATTACATTTGCTTCAAAATAACTAGATACAACATGATGAGT
Source organism: Gymnothorax reevesii (assembly GCA_029721435.1). Lineage (NCBI taxonomy): Eukaryota > Metazoa > Chordata > Actinopteri > Anguilliformes > Muraenidae > Gymnothorax > Gymnothorax reevesii. Next base: position 112,676,639 of record CM056577.1, read on the forward strand.
TTACCCTCTGGGGCCTTGGGACAGACAGAATTTTCTTTTAAAACTGAATTACTGGTCAAAAATATTACAAATAAAGTGATTGTCTATGGTTTTGGTCTTACATGCTGAATTCTCCCATTTCAGTATTTATCACAGAAATAAAAAGCGCTGAATAAAAATACTTTAAGCAACTGGACACAATATGCAAAGTTAATGTGAAATGACCCATATCTGAGTATGCTGAAAAATTGTTTAAAAAGGCAAATACTGTATTTAAATCATAATAATGTCTTATGATTCCCAAATGTGTTTGTTATTTTTGTAACATTTTCAGCAATCATAATTATGAAGTCTCAAGCATTCTGGCCAGGTCTCACAGTCTTTTGTAAGACTGTAAATATACTCAGCGCCATTAAAAACACAACGGTGAAGTATGTACTGAATTTGAGGCACAAGTGGAAATAAAGAAACGCAAGTGGTATTCCTGACGCACACCTTTTTCTATGGAAGCAAATCCATGAAATGAATTGAAAAAGCCTTTCTGCTAATGCATTTTAATTTTCAAATTTTACATTTCAAACTGAATTTTGATAACTATTTGCTGGGGCATCTTTTGAAAATTAAATCTAAAAGTTCTTTTCTTTTTCATTTAAATTAAGTCACAGAATGAGCAGCCTTGAAGAAGAAAATGAAAATGCAGTTTGGATTATATATTCTTCATTTTATTTATGAGTCAAAAATGTAGCTACATCCTGAAAATGAAAAGGCATTTCTGTTAATAAATTTTAATTTGAATTACGAGACAGATTTGCTTCCATATTTCTCTCTCCTGTGCCACAAGCCGTTCCAATTTCTTGATGCAGTGGCATTTTTCTTTTTTTTTTTGGCTTTATGTAGGCTATTGACCGCACCCAAAAGAACAAGTCAAGTGTCACTGTACACATCACGACCAGCTCAATGTTTGTTATTACTGAAGTGCTTGGCACTTGGCGAACGTGAAGCGCTTCAGGATTACAATACCACGCGCTTGTCTTTGTTTCCACTCGCGCCTCACTGGAAAAGCAATTTCAAAAAATTGATTCTTCAATTTTCCGCAAATACAGTACATACCTCACCGTTGCCTTTTTAATGGCGCTAAGCATATGTTTATTCTCAAATATACTTTTTTTAGCAGGCAGTTTGCAAGTGCATATTTTGTTGGGCAAAATCACCCACAACATATCACTCGTGATTTCTGTCAGAGAGGAATTCAACATTTAAGTTCTCTGCACTGCAGTAGAATGAGTGCTAAACTTGCCGCAAGGATGAGTCTTTCTTACCAGTGATATCTGCCTGTATATGCGAGCTGGTCACCGATTCCACACCTCGATCTATTCACATATTAAAACAAATATTTCATACACCTACCATGCCATGAAAGTCAATAGTAGTATGTCTGCTGAAATAATAGAGATAAAATAGCTCAAAATTGAAGAGAATTGAAATGACCGCCACCAGTCACTAACACTCCTCCTCAATTGTTCGTTATGCTACAGGGCAATCCACCGGTATTTAGACAGTCACACAGTGCAAACAGGGCCTCCATTCCAATACGCTTTTCCAATTTGCCTCTTCTCCCACCACTGCCTACAGCCATGCTTTCAGATAGTGAGGTCAGAGAAAGACCTTTCACATGCAAGCAATACACAACAACATGACAGTCGTTATATAAAAATAACTGCATGCTTCAGTGATGCAAAACCACTGAGGTATGCAATTATTTCTGTGTAATGACCAGCATGGAGTTGCAAATTGCTCTTATACCATGGTTATCATGCACATACTGTATGTTTTGCTAGGGGCATAGTTTTTGTGTTTTAGCCCCACTTCGGTCATTGCTATACTACAGCTGTGTTGAAAAATTCCACAGCATCATAGTAACAATCGAACAGTTGTTGTCGCATTGTGCCTTCTCCAATTAGTCAAAATCTCCAAATTAGCCAAAAATATGAATCGTTATTTCAGAAGCTCAAACATGTTTTCTGTGTCTATTCTAACTTTCACTTCCAATGTCTGCACCACTATAGGACAAAGTGTCAATTAAATATAGTAGCTTGGAATTCAAGTCTGGCAAATTGACACAAAGCATCAAAAGGCTAACGTGTTTTGGAGAAAATCCATCCCGAGTCACGGCTCATCAGGCCAGTGCTTAACCTCAGGTTTCTAACATGTTTGAAAACTACTTCATATTTGTGCAGTCAGAGGAAATTAATGCACACCGCAAGAATGACTTTCTACCAATTACAATTAGGTATTCAACAAAATACTCAGTAGGTTGTACAGAGGCATAAACATGCAGTTTACGGGCACCTGATTGACCACTGGTAATCATGAGGGAGCGAATAAACCCACAGCTCTGATCCTCTGAGCCCTTGTGTGTCCCCCTACAGAGCTTGCAAATGACACATGACACAGCATCTTTCACGACAAAAAGAAGAGGCCTTACCCAGTACATCTGTCTGAGGGATGATGGAGTGAGCCTCTACTGCTCCTGTTAAAACTGACAAATCTCCCTCAAACAAAAACATCTCACCAGGAAGACACGCCATTCTAGAATTCCTATACTCTGCATTGCACTTCACAACAAATAGTTAAGGCAAATAACAATATGTCCTTAATTTCATTTAAAACCTCTGTGCATTCACTTGACATGCCTTTCTTTTTTTTTTGCTGTTACCTCAGATATACTTGAAATGTTAACACAGCAAGACAGGACTGTTTTGTTTAAGTATTTAGGCATGTAACAAATTAGCTTTATACTGCATAAAGATACCTTTATCTTGAAATATTTTTTGAACTATTGAAATTTACAGTGGCCGACAGGGGCAAATGCGCTGCAACGGCCCAAAACATCTCCAATTGGGGAAACGCACTGCAAAAACAGCGGCTTGGAGTACTTCCGTTGTGTTAATGTCTAAATGCAGCGTTTTTCTCTTGCATTTACTTTTACAGTTTGCACGTTTTTTTTGCAGCGCCTTTCTCCAGTTGGAAAAGTTTTGGGCCATTGCAGCGCGTTTGCCCCAGTTGGCCACCGTAGAAATGAGTACAATTATTTCACCTCATATTTTTGTCTTGTTTTCCAAAAAAAAGAGAAGATTTTTCATCACGATAGAACAATAAAATACAAACCTGTTGAATGGAGCAGTGAATCAATGCCATGAGGGTCAACTAAAGAGGATGAAAGTGGGTTTACAGTGGGAGTGTGACACACATGGAATTACGGAAATGTATTATATTATTTTCTTGTTGGATAGAGTTTATCCCAATCCTCATTTTAATGGAATATATTAAACTTTGCTTTCGTGCTTATATTGCAAACAAAACAAGGCAATTTGGCATAATTGAACCTCACCCACAGTTTGAAACTATAGAACTATCATGGGCTTGTGTTTCTTTTCAAGAAAACTTGTAGATCTAATGTAGAGTCAGTGTTGATTACCCTGAAGTGCAGTCATTCAGACTGTTTCACAGCTGGATCACCAGCTGATGGCTACATTCCAGTGCTCTACAGGGGCATCCAAGTCTTAGTTGTGCGGCACAGGGTGCAGACGCAAAGGTGCAGCTTTGGTGTGGCACTGCATCACAGCAGCATGGTGGTAGATAGCGTGAAACCACTGTGACTGTTGACCTTTCTCGAAACAGGCATCAGAGTGTCCCCAAGTGTCCCCGCCGGTTTTTTCATATAAAGGAACTAGACTTCATGGGACTGGATGCACTGGCCCACAACTGAGCCAACATGCTTTTATACTTCTTTGCCGCATTTTTCACTGCTTGGTGAATGTTACATCTATTTCCCAGACATAAACTTTGCCGACTGTTGATTGTTGGTCATTAGCCTGTGAGGCCTTGATGCTACCTTGTCCCCAGCACAGCAGACCATCTGACGCAGGCAGAAAACGGGGAAGGAAACCCTCACCCAGATTGCTCTGGCCCCTGGACCTACTGGACCTTTACTTGAGTGCATACGCAGGGCCAGGGACACTATGAATGCCCATTCACTACGTGAACATAGTATGCAAACAAGCAGGTAAGGTAAACTCGCTTTCAATGCATTCAAATGCCTTCTATGGAAAGTTTTACAAGTTCTGAAATATATGTTTGTGCTTGGATGGCCTGTGTCTACACTGAAAGTGTATGTCACAGCCTTATCAGCCAACTGCACAAAAACAGGCAGGGGGAATTCGGACAGCATGGGAAATGAGCAGAAAACCTGTATTGAGTCATGACACCCTGTAGGCGTGGTAGCTCTCATAAAATTCAGCTCATTACTGTCCCAGGGACCTCAAAAACCAGTCATAACATTAAGTAATCTTGGGGCTGTAGATCCAAAGATACTGTCATGTTAACAAGTTAAAACTAATATATTTTTAAACTAATAGATTTTTTCTACTGGTTTCATTGGGAATGGTGTTACTTTCTAATTTAAGTTTACACTACATAAAGCTCTTGCTAAAAGCACTACAGTTTTTGAGCCTTCTGTTTTTCTCTGCTCAATCACAAATAGACATTTCTTCATTATCATTTAAAATTAACATCTGAAAATAATAATGATAAATAAATAAATAAATTTGTATAATCTTACCTGTCATATCATGATGGATGTCAGTGACTAGTTGGTCGCCTGTTGGCAAACCAATATAATTAATGCACATTACCATCTGCACAAATTATTTATTTGAGTAAAATGGCAAAATACTTAAAATAAAATAATAATAGCTGAAATACCTGTCTGATGAATCATTGTCACTGGCCGTTGACGGCCATTTCCATTTCCTGAAACACAGGACATCTCTAGTATGAAAAATGTCACTTTCCTCCTTCTGATGGTAATCCATTATCCTTTGCATTATATATCAATGGATTGTATTGTTGTGACATCATCAGCTAAGCCAGAGAATGTATTTTACAATCGGGGGCTTTTTTACTTCCCTAACATGTGTGTCTATCATGGTGAAAATATTTTGTTTTTGCTGCGCCAATATGTCTTGTTCCTGCGGCACCATTTGACCAAGGGTCAATAGAGGCCATAGCTATTGTAAAACCCCATAGATCATTTGCAACCAGCATGCCGAAGCCTACCTGGCAATGGCAGTTGGGGAAACATGCTATTATGGGAGATATATTGTCATTGAAGAAGAATGGCACTATCATGTGTTCAAACTATTTTGTCAGTGGTAAGATAATTATTTTTCCCCTACAAAAATGTAACATGCCATAGTTTACAAACTTAAATATCTGGATTATTTACTTTAGTGGCCTGATTATCTATCTAAGTGCTACGTTGAGTCATTTTTGGCCTGATGTGGTGGTATTGGCGCATTGCCACTGGTATACTCCAGATTCAATTCCATTGTCTTTAATTGGATTAACCCATGGACAATCCTAGACAACTCCAGACAATCATTAGTGGCACACTTATTACCCAATTTTTTTCTCTTTTTTTTTTTGTGGAAATATGAGCACCAGATTTTATGATTCATCTTTATTTATTTATTAATGAATCTATATATGAATGAGTTGTAAGAGGAAATGGAAGCTCCTCTGAATCACAAAAATAATAAAATTAGATATTTTTCAAAAATGGTATGCATGTCCTGAATTTGCTGAAACATGTCCTGAATCTGCTGAAACAGTGAAAGAGTAAGATAAAACCCTTGCTTACCATTAGCAGAGGCAGAATCAGTACTGGGAACATCAACAGAACCCCCCGAAATAGTACATGCGCATTGATGTTATATATTGATGTTAAATAGTACATTTGCATTCACTGCAAATTCTTCTCGCATTTTGTACTTGATACTGCACTGAGTAAGATGTGACTTTTTCTATCACATCACATGGTTTGCAAGATATCGCTTTGATCCAGTATTTCCCCCTCTCCATTGGTAATATGTGTGTCATATTTAGATTCAATAAGATGTTTCACATTGACTTGCACTTACCCGGATAATCAACAAAGGAATTGTCTGTATGTGACATCGTAGATACTACTGCCTCATCTGGGGGGAAATAAAAAACATTTTAAAAGTGCCTTTCTATTACTTTGCATGAACTATTACTGGATAAAATAAAATGAACGACAACGGTAAATAATCAAAACCCAATCAGTTGTTTGAATCCTTGGACGCATTGTGTGCTTAATGAACAGATAATTTTTAAAAATTATGTGAAAAACAAAAAACGTTACGTTTTCAAACGAACCATTATACACACACTCAGATTTTATTGAAAAATGAAGTCAGCGAGTCACCTCTTTCAGGTGCATAAAAATTCTATTGTCTAAGTTCAAATAAACTATCAAAATTGATCAGACCCTCTTCCAAACTACAACCCCAATTCTGAAATAGTTGGGATGAAGTGTAAATTGTGAATAAAATCAAAATGCAATGAGTTTGAGATCATATGAGCCAATATGTTGTTAACAATAGAACATAGATAGCATTTCAAATGTTGAAACTGAGACATTTTGCATTTTTATCCACAAAATGTGCTAATTTAAAATTTTCTGGCCGCAACAGGTCTCAAAAAAGTTGGGACACTGGGGAATAAAGGGCTGAAAAAGCAATTAATAGATAAGAGAATCAGCTGAAAGAACATTTAGCAAGTAATTAAGTTAACTGGCATCAGGTGTGTAACATGATTGGCTTTAAAAGGGATGTCTTAGAGAGGCTGAGTCTCTCAGAAGTAAATATGGCCAGAGACTCTCCAACCTGAGAAGACTTGCTTAAAAAAATTGTGGAATACTATAAAAACAATGCATCTCAACGTCAAATTGCAAAGGCTTTGAAGGTCTCATCATAGACAGTGCATAACATCATTAAAAGATTCAGAGAAACTAGAAAAATCTCTGTGCGTAAGGGACAAGGCTGAAGACCTTTACTGGATGCCCATGATCTTCAGGCCCTCAGACGCCACTGCATCACTCACCGGCATGACTCTATCATTGATATTACTAAATGGGCCCAGGAATACTACAAGAAATCACTGTCTGTTAACACAGTCTGCCATGCCATCCACAGATGCCACCTAAAACTTAATCATGCAAAAAGGAAGCCATTGTTGAGAAGCGCCGTGTTCTGTGGGCCAGTCCATTTAAAATGGACTGTAGCAAAGTGGCAAAGTGTCCTGTGGTCAGACAAGTCCAAATTTGACATTCTCAATCATGGGCGTTGTGTCCTTCGGGCTATAGAGGAGAAAGACCATCCCTCCTGTTATCAGCGTTCAGTTCAAAAGCCAGCATCTTTGATGGTATGGGTATGCTTCAGTGCATATGGTGTGGGATACTTGCATGTTTTAAAAAGCACCATGAATGCTGAAAGGTATGTAAAGGTTTTAGAGCAGAGGTGGGCAGCGAGGGCCATATCTGTCCCTGGTTTTCACACCAACGTCTGGTCTTTAATTAGTTGATTGTCTCAATTAGCCAAACCATTTATGAAATCTGACGTTTCCCGCGCATTTCTTTAAATTATCATGAAACTACAAAGACTAGTCTTGTCTCCCTTCATAAAACATTTTCCTTTGATCGAATCATTGCCAAAATGTATAATTGTGCATGCAATCAATTAACTAAATTAGTCAGGGTAATTGATAGGAATAAAAACCTACATACACACCGGCCCTCCAGGACCGTGATTGCCCACCCCTGTTTTAGAGCAACATATGCTCCCCTCCAGACGACATCTATTCCAAGGAAGGCTTTGTATATTTCAGCAGGACAATGCAAAACCACATACTGCAACTATTACAAAAGCATGGCTTCGTAGTAGAAGAGTCCGTGTGCTGAACTGGCCTGCCTGCAGTCCTGACCTTTCACCGATTGAGAACATTTGTTGCAAAATTAAACGAAAAGTCTGTAAAAGGAGACCCAAAACTCTCCAGCAGCTGGAAGCCTGTATTAAACAAGAGGGTGATCAAATTCCAATTGCTAAACTTAAGAAACTTGCCTCCTCAATGCCCAGACACCTCCACTCTGTGTTAAAAAGAAGAGGGGATGCCACACCATAGGAAACAGGCCCTTGTCCCAACTTTTTAGAGACCTATAACAGCCATCAAATTTGAAATGAGCTCATTTTGTGGATAGAATTGTAAGATTTCTCAGTTTCAACATTTGCTATGTTATCCCAGTTCTCTTATGAATAAGAAAGTCATTGCATTTTGATTTTATACACAATTTACTATTTCACTATTTCTGAACTGGGGTTGTACAATCCCATGTAATCCTACGCATATCACAGGACAGCCTAAACAAATTAATTTAAAATTGTGTTCACTCACGTGTTGCTGATGAAAAGCTGCTGTGAATATCTGGAGTTCCAGCACCTAATGTAGACATAAAAAAATAAATGTAACATACTGTATTTGTCATAATGTATTGCACATCTGCTCAAACACAGTGCCGTTTGTTTTTGTTTTTTTTTTTGTTCTTTTTCTTTGTATAAATGTATGCATGAAGTGCAAGAGCAAAATTCATCAGTGGTTTGCACTTGAGGGCCTTATCTCACAGAATCCTCACCTGGGTCACCTGGGGCGAGTGACTGATCACCAAAGAAGCTGATGTCACCACCACCTGCCAGCACAGAGACAAGAAAGCAGAGTGTCTGGTCAAGCAAGCTTGTGACTCGCAGCAGATAATTCCGGTAATACTGCATAAGGACATTCTTTTTATTCAAAGCACTCTTACTGCATTACTGGGATGGTACTCTATTAATACAGTGGATACATATAGTCAGCACACCACCATTGAAATTAACTGGTTTTTGAAATGTAAAACCAGAAAAAACGACTCAACCGCCTTCTCTATATTTAATGTTACCTATCAACAAACGAAATCAAGGAAAATGTAGTTAATTATGAAGGAAAATCTAAATAATCTGCAACAATCTGATTGCAGACTTTGTAATTAAGGCCCCATTAACTTTTCTCATCATCCATCCATTATCTGAGTCTCTTCCTCATCAGGAAGAGATCAGCCTCATCAGGCTCTCCCGCGGGAGAGAGCTGGAGCCAACACGAGCCGACTACGCACAAAAGGCACAAACATATCTTTGACAGCTTGCTGATACATTGCAGAGCTCACACATCTTTCACTCACAGACTCTAACCTATGAGCAATTCAGTGTCTCTAATCAAACTAGCATGCATGTTTTAGGGTTCTTGGAGGAAAGCGGAGTACCCAAAGGAAACCAATGTGAACGATGCAAACCCGCAACCTTCTTGCTGTAAGGCAACACTGCTACTCCCCATATCACTGTCCCACCCCATCACAGCCCTCTGTGAATCTCTTTTGTGTTCCGTCCAGCAGCTTGCGAGTCTTTTAGGTACATGTATTGTCTCTTTTGACTGGTCTACATCCCGTGTGCTCTCCTCACGAGCTGTGTTGCAGTCACGTTCCTCTTCCCTTTTCTTTAACTGTGCAAGTTGCTGAATTGTCTCTTCCTATATTTTCTTTAGCTACATGGCAGTATTTCCTAGTATAAGCCTATCATCCTTTAAAATTATTTGTGATCTTAAACCCGACCGCCCCCGGTACCGAGAGCGATCATTATGCATCATAAATACAGCATGTTTTCTAATTATTGGCATGTGGTATATCCAGTTTATGGGAAGAAACTAGGCAAAAAGCCTATGATTAACATTTATACATCAACCAAACACAATTCAAGCACCAAGCAAGTAAATAAGCATGTAGCAAAACACAGGATAAAATAATATCAGCCCTCAATCACAAGCGTTTTTACTGAATTTATGCTAGGCATACAAACAATATATCAAATGAAAGAGGAAAATCCACAGAATCCAAGAATATAAAGCCATGTCATTTTAAATCGACACCACACTCAAATAACAGCAGGCAGACTTTACATTCTGTGGATATGTGCAAAACTTTTTTTCGTACCTCTGATATTTTGCAATAAAATACTGTGTTCAAGGGTAAATTTGCACTTGCTGTTGTTAGCCCAACATGTCAGTGTAATATCAAAACTAAATCTCCATGCATGTTTTTTTTCTGGGGCACTGCTTTAAAGGATGTCAGCTCCTGAGCATTCCGCTCACTTGCAATTTAGTTTCCTCTCTGTGATCGGCTTGTGATGCGGTCATTAAGACTTTGTGGGTGGCCATTTGATTCTATTGGCTCTGATGTTTCCAACGAGCCTTAAACCACCTTAATCGCCTGAACCAAGCCTGAGATAGAGACTTGTGTTCCCGGTGTGTCAAACTGAGTCCTTGGGCTATTCACACATACTTAAATAGTGCAACATTATAAACGCTTAACTGTTTTGTTTTTAGTCTTTTGGTATAATTCTCCGCTAAAGATTCAACAGTCATTTTCAAAGTCGTATCTGAGTGGGAATCCTTGTGCCATTCTGCATAAATACTGAGAGTGCAACAATCAGTTGAAATCAGTCAGCTGATATAGCCTGGTAGTTAGGGCAGTGGTTCTCAAATTCGGTCCTGGCGCCCCCCTGTGTATGCTGGTTTTTGTTCCAGCCGCAACTGCAATTCTAGGATTTTAACAAGCTGTTGATTTGTTTTAATTAGGTGCATTTATGCAAATATCCACAGGTTCCTCATTGGTGAAACTCTTAACTCATGGAGTAAAAACCCGACAATTTACTTGGCAAACAATGGAGTCACACCTGTTGTGTTTTCTGTTGATTTTATTTGGTTCAGGCAGGTTATTTGGGAAAAACTCAAAACACCTGCATTCAGAAACCTAATTTGGAGCTTATTGATTTTCTCAGTCTAATTTGATCTGTTTAAAAAAGTTTTCACCTGAAAATCCCAGCAATATTGAAAATTAAGCACCAGATGTTCAAGGGTTTTTATTCTCCATAGCAGAATGGATGTGTCCATCCAAATGTGACTTAAGATGGTAAATAACTACTCTAAACATGGAATGCTGCAAATTAAGACAAAGTAACAGCTTATTAAGATCTTAGAATTGCAGTTGTGGCTGGAACAAAAACCAGCATACACAGGGGGGCGCCAGGACCGAATTTGAGAACCACTGAGTTAGGGTGATGCGCTTCACCTTAAACAACCATGGTTCAATTCCTGGATCGGCATTCATTTATTTAGGCAGTAATATCATTTTTCTTGCATAAACAATTGCTGGGGCTTTTGATCTTCTTACTTCCTACAATTTTTTACCTTATCTTTGAATTTATCATTTTGTTTATTTGCTTTTTTTTAGAAAAAATAATTAATCTGTTCCATTTGGGTCAAACTTCATTTTCTTTGTATGTATTATCTTTGAATGGGATAATGTATACAGGACTGGCAAATATATATATATATATATATATATATAAAATTAAAAATTCTAAAAATTAAAAAGTGGTTGTATTTGGATGGAATATATGCTTGTCGTGACATAAGTGAAGTTAAAAGAGTTTTACAGTTTAGTAACTGAGAAACTTGAAATGGAACACTGTGTCAGCTTGGAGAGGCCACCGTGACATTCCTGAACTAAAATTTATCGGAAACACTTTACAATCAGGGTACAACAATTAACATTAGTTAATGCAGAAATAAGAATTTACTAACAGGTAATTAACATTTAACTAATGCACCTGGTAATCATTTACAAATGATGTTCACATGAACTAAGGAATTAATTTATAAATTGTTGTTTAATAGTTTGAAGTACTACATAGGGGATACTTAAGGAATGTTTTCAACTTCGACAATAAGGAAAACACAGAAAATTAATAAATGTTCAATTATGGTTATGTAATGCTTAATCATCTGTCTAACATCAGTTACCTGCTAATTAACTAATAGTAAATGAACTAATGTTAATTAATGTTAATTGTTGTGCCCTTGTTGTAAAGTGTTACCAATTTATCAAATTTTGCTCTGATTTACTTTGTTAGAATAAACTTTGGCACAGGTAATGGTGAGATTCTGTGCAGTAATTTTTTAGAGGCTTCAGACTGCAAATAATTTCATAACAGATAAAGGTAAAACTTTGTTCGGTGCACATGAGATGTTCCATTTATGCTGTGTTCCATCTTCATTTACTCTGACTCAGTGACATATACACTGATCCTTATGACAAAAATCCCCAAGGTGTTCCCTTTATTATACCAATATTATTCAAATGAACCAAGTAGTCGCAGAGATATACTCATTTCGTCTTGGGCATGTCATTTCCGAACCAGAGGCTCAGGACTTAATAGTGTAAGTGAAACAACTGGTAAAAAAAAATAAATAAAACAACTGGAGGAGAAAAGAGAAGCTGTAAAAATGGATAGAGGTTTACAGGAATTGCATGCAATTCAGGAAATCATCATAGAGCTTTTCTTTCAGCTTATAATTACAATGTTTGAAGCTGTCCAGAGATGAAGACGGAGTCGAAAGCTAATGAACGCAGGGGTAGCAAGCCAGCTATGTCAGTACTTATTTTATTATGTTATTTTATTTGTTAGGCGCAATAAATTTCATGCCTGGGGCAAGCTCTTAGTGCTTTACAATGCTCAAAATGTTAAGTCTATCTACAGTCATGGAGGAATCTTACTCTCTAATTAAAAGCCAGAAAACATTATATGTTAAATATAACTAGGGCATCCTCAGCATAAACACATCAGTCGACTAAAGCCGCTTAAATTGTTTCCATCCCACATTATGCGCATTAACTCCTCAACAAATGAGGCAAAAATCACCTCAAGCGAGCGTACAAAGAGTCAATGGGCCACAAGAAATAAATAGATTAATGATATGACTGGCAGGAGGACTTCAGAAAGTCTAGCATTGCCATCATTAGAAATAGTGGCTAGAATGGAAAGTATTAGACTGTTGTAATTGCCAAAGTCAGAGGAGAGTTTGAGGAGCAAAGGTGCGCAGAGTTGCCACAATAAGTCTTCAGCTAGATCAGGGATTTATAGGAAAATGGCTACCTAATGTGGTGAGAGTGACCTTTCAAATTGATTTGATTTTTATTTGCGCAGGCTTTTCGCAGAGGGCCTATTGCAGAGATGCTTTGGGAGCGAAAAATGTGCAGTACCCCGCCTAACCCCCAGGATTGCTAATAAGGCAAAAAAAAACACTCCAGATGCAGAGAAAAAACTTAATACGGTGGTGAGAAAAAACTCCTTTGTGGGAAGAAATCTCAGGATGAACCCGGCTATAGTGGGGGAGCCCATCCTCTGCGGGGAAGTTAATTGAGTAATTTGTTAATATTAATTTATTTGCATGAATGGGCATGGAGTAGAAAGTAAGGATCTTTCTAAGGATCTTTCCCCAGCATTTGGGGAGTGGAATTGTCCTGTTTACAATATTGACTTTATCCAGTTCTCCAGGTGAGAGACGAGCTCTTTCAGTCCCCCAAAAATGTGGTAATACTAGGGTAGAACTCTAGGGGCAAAATTAACCAGTGTGACGTCTCGGCGGGGCTAAGTAGGATATTTTGGGTCTAACTCGCCCAGTCTGGTGGTGTTGGCCAGCATTATCTTCTTGGGTTTTGACTAGGCTATAGCGTTATCAAGCTTGTGCAGATCAGAAGGTATGGAAAAAACGGGTTCAAATGAAATGTCTACAAACGCGAATTGGGATGATGGAGACTTTACGTTAATAGTATTTACTGTATGCTGGTATCCATCAGATGACATGTTAAGAACTATACATGCATTTGAAGTGCCATCTGGCAGGTTGGCTCTGGCGAAGAGCGCACTTAATCTGGCATCTGTCGCAGATCACCACTGGCTGGGCGTGGTTACACCTCTTCCTCCCAAGCCTGTACCATCTGAGCTCAACAGGCCTCTGGCATGGCTATACAGTTCTTTTTTTATTTCATTATTGCAAATACCTGTTTCATCTTCCATAGATACATCAAATGGATTCAGACATTGTTTCGTACCCATGATCCGTAAAAAAGGACAGAAACCCATGGATCTATTCTGGAGCGGGATGTGGCCGTAAATTTACAATTTCAAGCCAGAACATACACTTTCTAATTATTTCTTGAGTAGGTAAAGCCTAAGCAGAATGACGCATGACAGAGACAGAGAAAGCCAATATTACCAGGAGGATCTGGATGTAAACCACTGCTGGAGGACTGTCCTGGATCCAGCCCAAGGTCTGAAATTACAGTTAGGTACAGAGGATAATATGTGTTGAAAACTATTTCCCCTCAAAGAAATGACTTGAGGGACATTACAAATTTTATTTGTCAATATGACTATCTTGTCCTGAAATTTTTAGACAAAAAATTTCCACAAAAGAAATTTTTTTATTTTCACGTATTACTTTACATATAACAATTTTTTAAGTTATATTTTGATTTCAAGATGGGACCATGTTCAGTGTAAAAGTTTTTCTGCCGATCTGATGGTCTATGTTCTGACTAAAAAAAAAAAGTTAACACACATTTTTTCATTGGTAGGGTGTTTTAAAAATGGCAAATGAATAAATACTTACCCGTCGAAGCTGGGGAAATGGATCCTGCATGATCTGGTGATATTGATGATATTTTATAATGGTGTATTTTATTTAAAAAGTGAACCTTTGCAAACAAACCAATGTTTAACAATAGACTTTCCCATAAGGAGAGCAGATGTTACAACCTTGATTTTTTGTGATTTTACTATAAAGTTGTACAACACTTCAAATGACAAAAATACAACTAAACAATAAAAAAACCTGAAGTTCACCATCTTTTCATCCCTAAAAAAGGTTTAGCCAATGAGAGGCCAAGGAACGCTTCAGCAGTCATAGGGCAATGACCCATCTTGGGTTGACCCAAGATGTGTAGGCTTACCAAAAACCAAGGTCTGTATGAGCTTGACTCGTTTTGTTTTAAATTCTCACTTCTTCCGAGACATTTGTCTGCTTGAATTGGTTATTGCATGAGCTAGTGCTCCCCCTCTCTTTCTCTGTTAGTTGTCAAGCAACAAGAACTTGTTGTTTTCTCTAATTGCTAGTTTCTTTTCCACACAGTATGTGCGAGTGAAATGTGGGTTGTCTTTCATCATATTCATTATACTGAGCAGATGTTCACATTAGTATAGGTATTACCATTACTAGCTACATGTCACATTTTTATAGTTCTGAGATCTGGAAGGTTCCCAGCAGGTTTGATCATTACACACTGCCAGCATGTTGAGCAAACTAAGTAATGTACAATTCCGATTCCGAAATAGTTTGGACGAAGCATGAATTGTGAATAAAATTAAAATACAATGACTTTCAGATCACAGGAGCCAATACGTTAATTACAACAGAACATACATAACATTTCAAATGTGAAACAAAGACATTTTACATTTTTATCTACAAAATTAGCTTTTTTCACATTTTTTGGCTGCAACAGGTCTCAAAAAAGTTGGGAGACAGGCCAAAAAAGGGCTGAAAAAGCAATTAATATATAAGAGAATCAGCTGAAAGAACATTTAGCGAGTAATTAAGTCAATTGGCATCAGGTGTGTAACAAGTTTGACTGTAAAAGGGATGTCTTAGAGAGGCTGAGTCTCTCAGAAGTAAAGATGGCCAGAGGCTCTCCAACCTGTGAAGGTTTGCGTTAAAAAATATTGTGGAATACTTTAAAAACAATGTTCCACAACGTTAAATAGCAAAAGCTTTTAAGGTCTCATCATCAACAGTGCATAACATCATCAAAAGATTCAGAGAAACTGGAAAAATTTCTGTGCATAAGGGACAAGGATGAAGACCTTCACTGGATGCCTGTGATCTTTGGACCCTAAGACGCCACTGCATCACTCACCGGCATGATTCTGTCATTAACATTACTAAATGGGGCCAGGAATACTTCAAGAAACCACTGTCTGTAAACACAGTCCGCCGTGCCATCCACAGATGTCACCTAAAACTCTATCATGTGTGACAGTTGAAGGGTCCTGTCACTGGAAATGTCTCCTAATAAGTAGGTGCCCTGGCTACCTTGCCAATGAGCCTGGCTCTTTGATGATGTGGTCTAGTCTGCTACTTTCTGGCGTAATCGGCAGGATCTGGGGGATCCTAATGGATGGCAGCATGTGTAAAGCATGGAGCATGAGGACACGCTCACGAAAGAGGGGGAGAGATGTGACAGTTGAAGGGTCCTGTCACTGGATATGTCTCCTAAAAAGTGTGTGCCCTGGCTACTTTGCCAATGAGCCTGGCTCTTTGGTGATGTGGCCAGTGCATTTGACTATTACCCAGGAGTCTGTAGGTTCAAGTCCCCACCTTGGCCCTCCTTCGGCCTGCTACACATGCAAAAAGGAAGCCATCGTTGAGCATGATCCAGACGCGCCGCTGTGTTATGTGGGCCGAGGCTCATTTAAAATGGACTGTGGCAAAGTAACCTGCGGTCCCAATTTGACATTCTTGTTGGAAATCATGGGCGTCATGTCTTCCAGACTAAAGAGGAGAAAGACCACCCCTCCCGTTATCAGCGTTCAGTTCAAAAGCCAGCATCTCTGATGGTTTGGGGATGCATTAGTGCATATGGTGTGGGACACTTGCATGTTTTAAAAAGTACCATGAATGCTGAAAGGTAAATAAAGGATTTAGAGTGACATATGCTCCCCTCTGGATGACATCGTTCCAGGGAAGGCCTTGTGTATTTCAGCAGGACAACGGAAAACCACATACTGCAGCTATTACAACAGCATGGCTTCATAGTAGAAGAGACTGTGTGCTGAACTGGCCTGCCTGCAGTCCTGATCTTTCACCGCTTGAGAACATTTGGTGCAAAATTAAACAAAAAGTCCATCAAAGGAGACCTAAATCTCTCCAGCAGCTGGAAGCCTGTATTAAACAAGAGTGGGATCAAATTCCAATGGCTAAACTCAAGAAACTTGTCTCCTCAATGCCCCGACGCTTCCACTCTATGTTAAAAAGAAGAGGGGGATGCTACACCATGGTAAACACACCCCTGTCCCAACTTCTTTGACACCTGTAGCAGCCATCAAATTTGAAATGAGCTCATTTTGTGGATAGAATTGTAAAATTTCCAAGTTTCAACATTTGCTATGTTATCTCTGTTCTATTGTGAAAAAAATACTGGCTGGTGTGATTTGAAAGTCATTGCGTTTTGATTTTATTCACAATTTATACTTTGTCCCACAGTATAAATCGGAATTGGGGTTGTATTAGCCGAGCAAGCATCATTGTTAGATTACTATGCACGTGCAGTTGGTTACTTAACACAACAATCATGTTTGGTTATTCAGCAGAGCATTTGTTGTATTAGTAGATACCATTAATTATTAAATTGCCAGTGTGTTCAGCTGTTGTGGGTCAGAAAGCAGACACATTTTGTCAGCAAGAGCATTTTTTAACCTTCTGCCGTAAAAGAGCTAAAGAACATGTGACGTCACTGTTGACAGAAAAATTGTGTATTCCGTGAGTGTTTGTAGATCTTAACTATCTCTCATGCAGATCACCTTTGTCCTGAAATGACCAAAAGCATATTTTGTAACACATCTTTCATTTTCAGTTCACTTCATATGATGTTTGACTTTCATTTCAATTGACAGGTTCAAGCAAGAATTTGAAAGATTATGTTTCATTTTGGGAACAAATTCAGTCATAATTGTAACTATGTTCAAATTCTATTAAAGAAACGACTGCTCAGAAAATTCCAAACAGCACAGGCTGACACAGTACAGTACACTGCATGGCTAAGAGTGTGTGACCACTCCTTGGTCTAAATTGGTTTTCATAGCTTGGCCTCTAACTTGTATTTCCAATGACAGAAAAATCTTGAAGCTGTTCTGACATGCTAGATGATTCCATCCACCCAAAAGTTTTTGGAAGGTCCTTTCCTGTTGCTGCCCAGCAGGTACTTGAGCGAATTCCAAAAGTGATTTGTCAAGATTGGTGCAGAAAAAAACCTTTAACTGGCCTATACCAAGCCCAGACATGAACACCATCCTCATTGTACACCTTTAGGATCAACTGTAAAGCTTATTTGGAGCCTGGCCTCATTGCCCAACATCACTGCCCAAACTCACAAATGCTTTTTTTGCAAAAACTAAAGCAAATTCACACATCAGTGTTAAATTATCTAACAGACAGCCTTCCCAGGATAGTGGAGCTGGTTATAGTAGCATATAATTCCCATAATTTTGAAATGAGATGTTGGATGAGCAGATGTCAACATACCTTTGGCAATGTTGTTTATATCAATACTTAACACACATTGAAGTTGAAACTATCTGCATAAAAGAATTTCTTCCAAGCAGTTTGGCAAAATCCCTGATGTATTCGATTTTACTTCTATCTGATACATTGAATAATTCTCATCTGGGAAATTTACGATGAGCATATTATTGAATATCTTTAAGGGAGCAAGAAAAAAGACTATGAAACATGAAAACAAGAGAGGAGCAAAGGGCCTGTTAAAACCCAAAATATTTTCTGTATGAAATATCATAGACAAAACAAGGGTAGAATTGATTTGTGACGCAAATATAACTGTTGTTTTGAATACCTGACACAGCAGTATGAACATCATGGAGAAAGAGGTCTGCAAGACCTAGAAAGCACAAGGATGAGCCGGGTACAGTGATTTTAGAGAACATTGGATTAGATCATACGGATTCCTATTCAGTAGTAAGATAATTAAATTAGCAAAAACTTAAGATCAGACTTACTTACCCAGTAGATCTGCGTGGGGATCAATGCTAAAGTGATCCACTGGACCTGTGATGTATTGAGCCTGTTTCATTTATTTGCATTTCGATGAAATAAGAGATGAGTGAGAGTAACTTCAAAAATTCACATCTTGGTAATTTGACGAGTTCAGCTGACGCTCCCTCGACTTTATTCATGGCCTTAAAAATACTTAAGAAAGGCAATAAGGAAGAGCAAATGAGATGTAATGCCTCCTCTCTTTTTGGCCTTAAATAGTTTTAGACGCACTAGTCAGAGTTTTGCATTGAGCTCGTTAAAAGGGCATATAACTCAGAATTTAAATTGAAGGTATTTTTACTTATGCTAAGTTCCCACTATCACGATTCGCGGCACAATTGAACTTGTGGTCTTTATCATGGTGATCCTATCAGATCTTATCAGATCTTGAGGTCAGTCGTGGCAATCGTGTTGATCTTAGAAAGGTTTCGGATGGTTCAAAAATTTCTTACGATTAATTGTCAATCATGATCATCGCATCATCTCGTATCCAAACCTGAAATTTCAGAGAAGTTCCACGATCAGCTATGAATGGCCTGTCGTGGCATTCGTAACGGAGCGCATGACAGTGGGAACTGAGCATTAGCTGGAGTCCTATCTCTCCAGTGAGATAGTTTTCTTCTGCTTTTTACATTTTTTTACTTTAGACATCCTGGATACATTGGACCTCAATCAGTTTAATGTTTCTTGGGCGTAATGTGCAAAAATGTTCATTTAAGAAACAGCAATGTCTCGGAGCATAAATTCACAGGGTTACTTTGAGTACTGAACGCCAAAACAGCTGCAAAGCACTGTGTCTCATCGTCCATATTTAATCAATTACTTCAACCAATTTTCTTCCAAATTTTATCATGACTTGTCTCAATATGTGTAGGCCATTTTTTAGGTCTCATTGCCGTAGTGTTTTTGCCATGTTCCAGGAAAAAAATTACCGTCCTTCAAAACATTTTGCTAGTCAGCGCTTATTTTCTAAATGAGGCCACAGGTGTAGCACAATTACCTACCGAGTAAGTGAGTTTGGACTGCGCCATCAGCTGTGTGATCTGTGCCAATACAGAAGATCAAGATCAAACACCTGAATGACTCCGTCATTTTTCTGTCCTCACACAGTTCATGTCTTCAGAAATTCTGTCTGTCAAATCACTGTTCAGCTTTAGAGCTTTTCAAGAAGAAAATTCTGTCTTGTCATGGCGAATTGCATGGCACTTGATAAATCTCACCCACTGGTCCTGCATGTGCTCCGTTCACCAAAAGTTTCTGCCCATTCCCTGAGGGAACCACACAGTGCATGTAGCCATCAAGAAAGTTAAAACTCAGGTACTATCCTAGCCATTTTAAAGGGTTCTGAGGATGTATTCTTTTCTTTCCATTAAATTCTGGACCAGGTGCCATGTAACCAGCTGCATCTGAAGCAATGGAATGCGTAATCTTACAAATAATCTACACACCTTCCTACAACAGTTAATGAACCTGGTCATGCAATTAATAGGTGGGGGTCATACCTGCAGCTGCAATCTGAAAACCAGGGTCAGACACCCCCACATCTCCTATATTGGGGGAGCAAAATTAATTTTTTTTGACAGATTCATTTTGATATTTACAGTGCTGTGAAAAAGTTTTTGTCCTCTCCCCAATTTATTCTATTTTTGCATATGTTTCACGCTTAAATGTCTCATATTGTCAAATTAATTGTAATATTAGACAGAGAGAACTCAAGTAAACACATAAAATGCAGATTCTAAATGATCATTTCATTTATTGAAGGAAAAAAGCGATCAAACCCTACTTGGCCCCATCTGAAAAAATAAGTGCTTGCTGAGCTTCTAAATCAACCAATTAAATTTCATTAAGAAATGGGTTCAATTTCACCAGACCCTGTTGAATAAAAAGAATCACTTAAATAAACCTTTTCTGGCAATGTGAAGTGGGAAAAAAAGCCATGCATAATGCCATAGTCTAAATAAATAAAAAAAACAGACAAGAAACAAAGTTGTTGTCATGTACGGTATCTCACGTGAGTACACCCTTCACATTTTGACAATTCATTTATTATATCTGTTCAAGGGACACACTAACAGAAATGAAACCTGAATATATTCTAGAGTAGTCATTGTACAGTATGTGTAGCAGTGTAGATTTACTGCACTGTCCAAATAACTGAACAAACAGGCACTATTTCCAAAATGGGTGGCAACAAATTGTGTACACCTCACCGTCAACATGCCAAATTGTGTCCATAGTGCCAATATTTAGTGTGACCAAAATTGTTGTCTAGCACTGTCTTTATTCTCCTAGGTATAAAATTCACCAGAGCTGCACAGGTTGTTGCTGGGATCCTCCTCCACTCCTCCATGACAACTTCATGGAGCTGCTGGATGTCGGACACCTGCTGCTCCTCCATCTTCCTCTTGAGGATGCCCCACCGGTGCTCAATGGGATTCAGGTCTGGAGACATTCTTGGCCACACCATCACCATCACCTTCACCTTCAGCTTCTTCTGGAAGGCAGTTGTCATCTTGGAGGTGTGTTTTTGGTCGTTATCATGTTGGAAAGCTGCCGTGTGGCCCAGTTTCCGAAGGGAGGGCATCATGCTCTGCTTCAGAATGTCACAGTATATGTTGGAATCTATTATTCCATCAATGAAGCGCAGCTCCCCAGGACCAGAAGCACTCATGCAGCCCCAGACCATGATGCTGCCACCACCATGTTTGACTGTAGGCAGTACACACTTGTCTTAGTCCTCCTCACCAGGGTGCCGCCACACATGCTGGACACCATCTGAGCCAAACAAGTTTATCTTGATCTCGTCAGACCATGGAACATGGTTCCAGTAGTTCATGTTCTTGGACTGGTTGTCTTCGGACTGGAGCCAGCTGATCATTTGGACCCCATGCAGCTTTGATTTGGAGCTCCTGAACCTTGAGTATTTCCTGCTGTGCCTCAAGGAGAAGTGAAGGAGGGCTCCCATTGAGAAAATGAAGCGGGCAGCTCTGAAAATAGCACACGAGGTAGTGAGATAAGGTCAGTGTTTAAGGAGTTTGCTGCCTGTGTGTGCAACGAAATTCCTTTCCAGCTCAGAACCTCCATCTCATCAGTTTAGGTCACTCTGAACACCCAGGCCTCCAGCCCAAGACCCGCAGGCATCTGCACATCCAGATAATCCAGATCACATCCAGTGGGCTTCCCGTCGTCCAGTCCAGGTGCTGAGGGCGTCTCCTGTGCAGTCCAGATCCTGTGGGCATTCCTTCACCCAGTCCAGGCCCTGCGAGTGTCCCACCCCCAGTCATAATCCCGCAGGTGTCCCAACATCCAGTCCAGGTCTTCCAACATCCTGCCACCTAATCCAAATCTTGGGGATGTTTCACCATCCAATCCAGGTTCTCCGGAAATCCCGCCACCCAGTTAGAACTTATGGATGTCCCGCTGCCCTGTCCTTGTACTTTGGCCATTTTTACACCCAGTCCAGGTCTCGGTAAATCCCGGTTGCATCTTGTCCTGGTCTAGTGGGCTTAACAGTGCCCGCTGCTATCCCAACAGCAGTAAACAGGCATTTGTTCCAGGTGCCCACGGTCATCCCAGTGGCAATGAACAAGTCCTTATACCAGGCTCCAGCACCCACTCCAGTGGGTAGATCTTTGTTCTAGGTCCCTGTAGAACAAACACCCGTTCTAGGCTCCAACGCCAACCCTATTACGCAAACTGTTGTTCCAGGCTCCAGCTCCTTCTCCAGTGGACCAGTCTTCATTCCAGGCCTCAGCCCCCATCCCTCCGTCATTGTCCCCCTAACCTCTCCCACACGATGAGTGGCGTGATGTGTGACTGTCCCGTGGAAACCATTTTTGTCTCTTGCCATTAGTTGAATATGAACACTGACCTTATCTTCGTCAACCAATGCATATGGTTCCTTATAAGGTCATCTGATGGTTTTATGACTCAGATGATGGGTTTTTGGCAGACCTTTCATTGACAGGCCACTCCTATGAAGTCATTACTGTTCTAAGTTTACCCCCCTTCTTTAAAAAAAGGCTCTAAATGTGGCTTGCTGAAGGTCCAGAATCTTAGAAATGGCTTTGTAAACTTTTTACAATTTAAATTACCTAAAGGACTTTTTTTTTTTTTTTTTTTGCTGTATTTACTGCATTTTGTGTTTACTCTGGTTAGCTTTGTCTCAAAGTACATTATTTATTTTAAACAGCTGCAAAAATATGTTTTACATCAGAAATATGTAAAGCAGACGAGGAAATGGCAAATACTTTTTATGGCATTGTATTGATATCTTTCAAAACTATTGCTTGTGCTCGCTCATTTTTATTTTTATTTATTTATTGTATTTATTTATTTTTACCTCAGGCCTGTTTATTCTTTTTCAATGGAGTTCAAATCATAATCCTTGAAGCGGAAATGCATGCTGTTTTCTTTTGAGCTTTGCACTCAGAACATTTGTCTCAGCCAATTCCAATGAATGCACCTTGTTGTTGAAGTTTTGTTACAAGCCATTTCCTGGCTTAAACAACACATAATCCATAATAAATATTTGTTTATATAACCCCCTTCGTATTTCCATTTTAGTCATAAGTGCAACTAAAGAAGTGTAAAAATAAATATACATATGCATAAATATATATGACCTCATCTGTTTAAAATTAAAGTCTGTGTTGGCTAGGGTCTCATACCTGTCTGATGAGACTGTGGATGCACTCCAGAGATGGTACCAGACAAGCTTCCCATTTGTGTTTCTGAGACTAATCCAGATGGAATCAGAATTACCATTAAACACAGGGAGATAGTGGTGACATTGCATGGCAATTATCAATAGCACTACGTTTGTGTGAATTATTATTATTATTATACACTCACAGCCCGCATTACCTGTCACATTAGCTTTTTAATGGAGATGGCCTGTTTTAAGTAGCATCAAAATACATGACGACAACTAAATACGTAAAACAGGCAGACATTAAAAAGGTTAGTTTTATGTGTGGAAAAACAGAAAAATTACCAAAATTCATGATCAAAGTGATTTAACCGTTGTATCACTTTTGGTGTCCCATGTCGGTTTTATATTTTCACAAACTTCAGAACTCTTAATAATGACAGAACAGAAAGGCCACAAATAACTGTTCACGAAAGTGATTTGTTGAGGGGGATGTTTTTTCAAATACCAGTAGATTGGCTGCGGGACCAGAGCTCTGTGTTGGTAAAGCTTTCTTTACCCACATGAAGGCAATAAATGGCAGCTGAGGATTCTTTACTAGTGCAGTATGCTCTTACTTACATCTCAAAGTGACAAGCATAACAGTGATTAAGTTTACTTTTTTGGTTGTGCAAATCTCCATCTGAGCCTTTTTTGGGGTGTGGTGGAACAGACAGTTGAGTATGAATGTCTGATCTACGGGAACAGTGCAATGATATCAAGTAAGGATAGACAAACACCTTTAGGAATTTTTCTATACCCTTGATGAATGCTATAAAGAATTAGCGCTGCTTTCGAGACTAACATGGGTCCTACCCAGTACTGTATGTGTGTGCCTAACAAAGTGGGCGATGCATAATAACCGTTTCTTGAATCCATTGTTTTAACTGAATGGGAATAATTTGATTAGTATTTCTAACCAAAATGTAATAACTGATATTGCAATAAGATTTGGAAAATAATTACCTTGGGAATGAATTGGTGACATAGGACTCCCTTGATCCCCGGCACCTGCGAACAGGATTATTATTTAGCAGCAGAAGCAAAGGTTTTTTTTTCCATTTAAGCTACGTGGTAGTCCTTGAATTACACAGCACCACACAAAGACCCAAAACTTATTCACCTGGGAAAAAAATATGCCTAAACTTTTTACAAGTAGCTTCCGTACCAGCATCCGTACTAGACCCTGTGGGCACTATAGTGCAGAGATCTGCTACCCACAAGCAATGAGCCGTTTGTTGAAATTTGAAAATGAACACGTTTCTTTCACTATACATGTTCACAATATATTCACTATAAATAGAAGGTGAAGCCAAGAAATTTCGGCCTTACCATGAGTACTGGAGGGCTGGGCCTGAGGTTCTCCACCATTACCACCTGCACATCAAATTACATCTGGGCTAAACACACTCATTTTTATGGTAATAGATCTTCATAAAATGCATAAGTTTATGCTGCATGTAGAAGCGGAGAGAGCCGCATAATTGCCATTTATATATATTAATTCACTTAGCAGCAAAATAAATAAATAAAATAATAATAATGCATCAGTTTTATATAGCACTTTTCTGGGCACTCAAAGATGCTTCACAATGGATACATTATTCATTCACTCACACATTCACCCTCTGATGGTAGTAAACAACGTTTGTGTACCCACAGCTGCCCTGGGGCAGACTGAAGGAAGCGTGGCTGCCAGTATGCGCCTACGGCCTCTCCGACTACCACCAAACATTCGCACAGAGCCATACAGGAGTGTTGATATATTGCATGTTTTTGTTCAATAATAAAATAAAAAAAAACATTGTGAGCGGATATCTCAACGTCAAGATGAATAAATGTCAGTGAAGATAAAAATATTATTACCCTGGATTACTCCTGTGGTTGAAGTACTGCTTGAGGTTGCTAGAAAACAGAAACTGCTGTAACTAATCTTTAGCACTTCAAAAAATGACCAATACCAAGTGAAGGATTTCTGGCGTATAGTGTAACTTACAGCTGTGACCAGTGTGTACTGGACTGACCCCATTCACCTTGTGTCCTATAAAGAAAGAAATTGACAATGGAATTCAGGAATATAGGGAAAAGCAGACTCCAGCAACAAACGTGCAAACGTTTAAGCTAGGCTCACGACCGATTTTATTGGCCAATCCTGAGGTTTTCTGAAGGACACAAGCTACACTAATATCAACAATTTGTCATTTTGTAGAGTATTGCATTAAATATGGACATAAATTTGAGGAAATGATACTTTCCCTTACCATTGGATGAATTGGCTTCAAACGAAGCATCATGCTGACTTGGTGTACCTAGAAAAAAACTAATATGATTTGGTGGCAGCAAAACTCATAATGCAGCCTCATGACAAAAGCCTCCCGCCGAGCAAGTTTGTTTGCTTACGTCTGTAGCTTACTCAGTTTACCACCACGGAACATTTTGGGGGTCTGATAGTGATAACATGCAGTTAATTATCTTCTTAAGCAGTTAAATTGTTTGTTTTGCAGTGGCATCCTATATGACTAAATCAATCCAGAATTAGCTTGCATTAAAACTTATCAAGATGACCGCATCTACTGTGAGTGATATTATTCTTTGTGACCTCCAACGAGTCAAAGTAGATCAGTTTAATCTTACCAGTGTCTTTTGGTGCCACGGTGCTTTTCTGTGCTCCAAGTACTTTCAAATGGAAAAGAGAAAAATATACAAAGTATGATTTTCGTGAGCTGCATTTCAGTGAATGAAATTTTTTTGACAACTTCCTGCTTGAAAAAAAATTGAGAAAACAAATTGCCTGAATGTATAACCCCCAAAGGTTAAAATGATTATTGTGTAAGTCGACATTTATATTATTATTCAAGATGTTTAAACCTTAGAAATGACATTGCATTTCAATTAGTTGAACTTTGTATTTATCCACACCTTTTGTTTATTTTATGCACAGCCTGGGTGGCGTATTAAAGTTAACACTTATCGTTTGTTCAGTGACGAAGCCAATGCAGTCCCACTATTGATTTTTTTTAAACTTTCAATTCAGCGAATATTGTTTCCTCTGATGAACACATTGATGTGGGCAATGCTTGAAAGATTTTTTTTTTGTACTACAATGCATAAAATTGATGTTACCTTTGGTAAAATTTCTCTGTAAGGAATTAGATCAGTCATTTGATGTTAATAGTTGCTTTTATCATGTATTAATGAACTATGACTGCGCATAGAAGTTCATTGAGAATCTTTGAATGAATTTGCTTTGCCAGCGCATAGAAATATGTCCTTATTGTTGCATCACTAGACATATGGTGAATGCCCATCATCAGAGCAACTGAGAGGGTTCAACACATTGGTGGCAAGTTGTTAACTTCTCACCCATATTCATATCTTGAATTTTCGAGTCATCCTCATCTGAAAAGAAAAGGAAATTGAGGCAATTCATAAAAAAAACACATCTTCTTCTTGTAGCCCATATTTCAGGTTTTCATCTGCTGAGTATTTGGAAGCCTAAAGAGAAATAACACCTGTGTTTGTTAAATCTAATCAAGCTGAATTTCTCCTATCACTATGAGTTTGAGATTTTTATCCAAACAGTTTTAAGTACATTAAAAAATACATTATACTTCCATTAACCCCTTCAGTGCCAAGGTCTTTTTTCACGGTTTTTTTTATATGAAGGTCGATTCGTCACACAGCCATCTTTAAAAAGCTGTTGTGAATTTCCTATTCAAGTAAACAGTTTAAATCTTTTACCGCATTTTTCTGGGTCTATTTTTCAAAATTCTGCAGTCAAAATCCTTTTCAGGCCAAAGTTTAGAAATTCAATACTGAGAGAAATCTTTTGGAAATGTAAGTCAATGCACAATGCCACTTCGCAATCTGCACGCTCGAAATGGCTTTCCTTTCACCTGCCATTGCAAGACACACTAACCATCCTTGTAGGATTTTGCTTTTTGTCGGTTGGTGGAATGAGGGATGAGAGTTGTCTTTCTGTAAGACGAAGGGGGTCCTCAAAGGATGTAAGCTCCCCATTAGCTTGGGTGCAAGCAACATGGTTTTCCTCAAATACAGTAAGGAGGACATGAATTCAAAATTCAAGAAGGGGGAGGGATTTACCAAGCTTTTTGTCCACTACATTAGAACTGCAAATGACAATGCCTCAAGTGAAAAAAATACTTTCTAGCACCATTTCACACATCTTCTCATTTTTCATACGATGGTATGCATGCTGAAAATTTGGTCCCCCGGGAGTGAATATAATAACTATGGCTGTAAGAGTAGCTACAAAAAAGTGTTGTAGTTGGAGGGATAGCTAACACTAACGTTGGACTGGCTGGTTATACCAATCACTAATTCGACTATAGTCAATGCCAGATATCCTGCATGTTAGCCAACCAGCATCGCTTTGAAATATGAACTGCACGGAATAATATGCTGCATTTCACATTAGTTAGCTAGATAGTTTGAAGTTATTACAGTACATGTAAACTGTAACCTAATTAGCAAGCTAGCTAGCTAGCAGTTATAACAGCGCAAGCGAACAATTGGATAATGTCCGCTAAAGCTAGTTCCATGCTGATCATTGAGTTTGTCCGAGTAGATGACAATTTCAGCTATTTTGTTATATTATATCTGGCCAGCAACCACTTCCAAACAGGAGCTAAACCAAATGCCTCAACTCATTTACACTCAATGAGTGACCCACTAACTGTTGAAATCGCCCTAGTTTTATGGTGCCCAATGAACTGCTGCCACCGTGAGGTAGAAAATGGAACTCTAAAAACCAGAGTTAACTCGGGAGTGGCACTGAGGCATCAAACTTCTACCCCGATTATACTCAGGCATGGCACTGAACAGGTTGATTTTATACTCAAATCTCTGCACATAGTGAATTTTCTGTATAAATACAGGCCTGATCGTGTTATATTGCCTTCAGCAAAGCAATTTTTGATTAATTTGGAAGGTCATTTTATAGGTTTTTTTTTTTTTTCATTTTTAAATATAGCACTTAAGACCATATCTGTTTGCAGAAGTTTGAATTTGGCTATAATACTGAGATTTCTGAAAGTTTATGTGGGTAAATATCATTTATGCATGCATATTAAGTGCATATGTGCTCCTTTGAAATTTAAATATTCAACTGAGCAATTGTATTAATTAAAGATTTATTTCTTAGATTTTTAGATTCACCAATCTATAATTTAACACTGTGGTTCGATAATTTTAGTAATTTCGTAATTTCAAGCTGAGTTTTATATTTCTTTATGCAAATTTTTTTTTTTTAATTTACAACATTATAGTGTATAATTAGCTTTGAGAACATGGTCACGGGTTTTTATCCAATCAGAATAGCAAAAGATTGGTCCTGTACGGTAAGCTTGAGAAAATCTGATTGCTTTAGATTTTATTGAATAAATTATATATGTTGTATAATCACAGAATTTGCAGTTAATTATTTGGAAAAATAATCATATTTTTCCAATGGATATGCTACTGTTAGCTTCCAAAAATTTTCGAGGATTTTTGGTTTTTATCAGTTTTTTTTAAATCTGCATTTCAGTTGTTTTCCTATTCTTGAGCAAAATTGTTTGACTTGCAAACATAATCCCCTCTGACCAGCTTAAATCATTTTCTGAATCTGTTCAGGTGGGTAAAGGCTTTTCCTACCATCTTCCTCCTCTGAAAGCTCCTCTCCAGTCTCCATTTCCAACTCTCTTTCTTCCGGTTCTTTCTCTGAAAATAAAAATCACATCACAATAACTTCTATTGCATGTCTATTTATCATTTTCAAATTCAGAAAAGAATACACTCACTGTACAAAGGTTGACATGTCAGCTTGTGAACCTCTTGCTTTATCAACGGTTTGATTTGTTTGATATGTTGTTCCTGAATAAGAATTTTCTGGAAGGTTCCCCCTCCGCTGTGGGATTGTGAACCTCTTGCTTTATCGACGGTTTGATTTGTTTGATATGTTGTTCCTGAATCAGAATTTTCTGGAAGGTTTCCCCTCCGCTGTGGGATTATAGCACTCCCTTGACATTGTCCCAAAGTAATAGGACTCGACTGGCAGACAGACCTGGCTTTTCCATTAGTCAGTGAGCACAAAGCTGCCGGCACACCCCGGTGGATAGGCCAGGACATTACAACTCCCTTAAGACTTTCCTAGTCTTTGTTCTCCTTTTTGGTGTTGAATATATCTCTCCTATAGAAATTACTCTTTCAGAAAATAACAGATAATTTACCTACATGTCTTAACAAGATCTGCAGCCTATGTGCCTCTGTAGCTGTTCTTTACAAGTGCATGATGCCAACCTGTCACCTCTGCAAAAAAAAGAAGCTGTCTAATTGGTTTGCTGCACAAAAGTTGAGCAAGCACGTCTGACCAGTAGTGAGACTTGTTACACAGAAATAGATGCCAGGTTACACAGAAAAGGGCTATGTTCACAGAAACAGATCAAGTTTTGTCATGGACTAAACTGAACCTCCAGAGAATCTCCATTCAATGTTAGTATAGATAAGGACTGGTCTTAAGTTATGTTTTCTCGCCCCATTGCGAATGTTGAACATAGTAAAACTGTCTCTGCGTTTCTGCAATCATTCTGTCTCTAATCCAAAGAAGTAATACTAAAGTACTTTCCCATCTTAATTGCAAAGGAAAACACATATACAAAGTGAAGGAAATAACTATTGAATGCATCAACATTTTTCTCAGTAAATATATTTTTAATGGAGCTGTTGACCGGATGTTGGTAACAACCCAATTAAATCCACACAAACAAAGAAATCTAAACAAATAAGTCCATAAATTCAGTTATGTGTAATAAGGTAGAATGGCACAGGGAATAAGTATTGAACACATGAAGAAAAGGAGGTGAAAAAGGCACGGAAAGCCAAGAAACCAGCTGAAATCTTTCAATATTTCGAAAGCAATCATGCGCCTTTCAGCACAAATTAATATCACCTGGTTTATTCCTAATTGATGGCCTATAAAAAGTTCTCATTACCAAGCTGTGACACAAGAAGTATCTCATGATAGGCAAAAGCAAAGTGCTCTCTCAAGACCTTCACAACCCTATCGTTGCAAAACATACTGATGGCATTGGTTGCAGACATATTTCTAGACTTTTGAATGTTCCAGTTGGCATCGTTAGGGCCATAATCCCGAGGTGGAAAGAAAATTATTTCACCATAAACTGGCCACAGCGAGGTTCTCCTTGCTAGATTTCTGACAGTGGACTCAAAAGAATAATTAGAAGAGTTGTCCAAGAGCCAAGGACCAGTCGCGGAGAGCTTCAGAAAGACTTGGAATTAGCAGGTACAGTTGTTTCAAAGAAAGCAATAAGTAATGCACTCAACCGCCATGGCATCTATGCACGTTCACCGTGCAAGACTCCACTGCTGAAGAGGAAGCATGTTGAAGCTCATTTAAAGTTTGCAGCACAACATTTGGACAAGTATATGAAATACTGGGAGAATATAGTCTGGTCAGATGAGACCAAAATTGAACTCTTTGGATGTCAGAGCACATGCCATATTTAGAGGAAAAATAGCACTGCATATCATCCCCAAAACACCAAGCCAACAGTGATGTTTGGAGGTGGAAACATCAGCATATAGTTCTGGCAGACATAATTGAAGGAAGGATTAATGGCGAGATGTATCAAGACGTTCTTGATAAGAATCTGCTGCAATCTACCAGGATGCTGAGGATGAAACAAGGATGGACATTTCAGCAAGACCATGATCCCAAACACACAGCCAAGGAAACTCTCAATTGGTTTCAAAGAAAGAAAATAAAGCTGCTAGAATGGCCCAGTCAATCACCTGACTTGAGGGCAACTGAAAATCTATGAAAACAACTGAAGATCAGAGTTCATAGAACAGGCCCCGAAACCTAAAAGATTTGAAGACTGTTTGTGTGGAAGAATGGGCCAAAATCACGCCTGAGCAATGCATGCGACTAGTTTCTCCATACAGGAGGCGTCATGAAGCTGTCATAACCAAAAATGGTTCTTCTACAAAGTATTAAATAAATTTCAGTGTGCGTGTTCAATACTTTTTCCTTGTGTCATTCCACTTTATTGCACGCAACTTAATTTATGGAGTTATTTATTTTGATTTCTTCGAATGTCTTTACTTGAATTGTTCCTGAAAACTATTTAAAATTTCATTTCAATAGCCCAGAAAAATGTTGAGCATACATTACTTATTTATCCCACTGTATATATAGTATTTTTTTTTGTTTTATTTTGTAGCATGCATTTGACCCCTTACATGTCATACCTTCAACTGGAGCAGTTGAAACTACGGGTGCCAAAAAGACCACTGCTGAAAATATTAAAATATTTCTGGGGAAAAAACATTAAGCAACAAAGAGATCTCAAAAAGTTGAATACATCTTATGTATAGTATCTCATATAGTCAATTAATTGTATTTTAAAATGATCACTTCATGCGCTAATGTAAAACAATGGAAATTCAGGAACACCCTGTATAAGAAAAAACTTCCCAACAGGCTACATAAATTTTGTTTTATAATGTGCAAATATATCATGATATGAATAGATGTAAAATATTTACATTACACAGTTACATTACTGATTATTTCATAAAAGTATCCCTCACTTTGTCTTCATATTCAAGCTTATGCAAATTAAATGCATCATAGATATTTGCATGGTCTGAGTTTGATAGTGTAAAACCACATGTATACTAGTCTTTTGCTTACATAAACATCACTTTTGACAGCAATAAGCTGCAGTAAAAAACACACTTCACAAACAATATGTCCGCACATATCTGCATGGTGTATTTTTCAGGCAATTTAGTTCCATAATAATAATAATAATAATAATAACAAGTGTCAATGTCACTACAGTGATATGCACCAACGTCAGAGAAATCAAAAAGCTCTCTGAGGTTCATTCCCCATCAGATACACCTTGTGCGTTAGGGAGAATTCGCACTGGCCTCAGCATCATTTTCCTCCTAAAAAGCACTCTCCCAAAATACTCTGGAACAGTCTTGTTAAAACAGCTATTTCAACTGAGGAGCACTCTTGCTAGCAAGTATCGAGTATATAGAGAATAGAAGTCACAGGTTTTAGTATATTCTGTGAAAGCCTTATCAAACAGGCCTGATAAAATATCTCATATTTTACAAAAGCCACCCCTTGAATGCTGGTATTTTGTATAAGCAAAATGAAATGCAATCTGTCCGAATTAAAAATTGCCATGCCTTTCTTGCCTGCCCCAAGAACCGACTGTCGACCAGGTAACCGATAACGGACCATTCAGAGATTTCCAATTGTTCTCTTACCGAGACAACATCTTCTTTATTTGAAGTCGGCGAAACAGGAGCAGACATACAGCAATGCATGAATGTGCAAGCTTTTAACTTTCTTATGCTTGGCTGCCTACCCCAATATGTTTTATACTCTAACAGCCCCCCATCTTGAGAAAGGGGCAGGGCTTGCATGAGAACCCCAGCCCATGCAACAGAATTTCTGCCTAGGCTGCCTGAATAAAAAGACTACAAATGAGACAACCGCTTTTGCCTTGTTCTTTTTGTCAAGGTTGCTGTTAAAATTGGATTAAACTACATTCATATGAAAAGAAATGCTGATTTTTGTCCCAAGTTAACCTTAGTGAGGTTACCCTTAATCTTTCTGCGAGCTTTGATGCACATGCCAACATAGTTCTTGGATTGCTGCTGAGAGCAACAATTGAGCCAGGCTACCAGCGGAGGGCACAGGCAGCCTTCTCATGGATGGAAATTGCTTTTTGTTTTCAGCTCCCAGGGTCAAAGGCAAGTTCCCTGCAACCCTGCTGACCTGCTCTAGTTTCCTGCTCGGTGACAGACTTGAGAGGATTAGCTCTGACCTCTTGCAATGAAAAAGTCTCACAATGTTTCAGAGTGACCAGAAGTGTCAGAATACTGCCTGTGAGATTCTTTACAGCTCTGCTGTTAAAGAGAAGTATAACCAGTTTATCCATTATTAACACCAAAAGCACATAAGCCTGTCTCTGTTCCCCTACATATGATAAACAGTTCAACTGACACCTTTTTTGCACCCTTTCTCTGTCTCTACTTTTGTTGCAAAAGTCTTCGTGTCCTGGAACACTTCATACATATGGTGAGACTCAAAACACTGTTCGGATCTAAAATCCAAATCAATGTGCACTATGCATACTTATAATATGCAAAAGTTTTTCATACAGTGCTAGTCTCTAACAAATATTGAAGCGACAATTTTCACCCAACTGTTACCATACTTCTAGTACCATTTTTATCAAGGGTGAAGTGCCAGCCAGTCAGTTTTAGGACGTCTGGAACTTGAACTGGATATTTGCGTCAGAAGTACACTTCATAATTCATTCAGCTGCCGCAATCAGAAACCAGTCTAGTGAATTAAAGCTTTTAATACGCGCTGTTAGCAGTAGTGCGCTTTAGCCCTGAAGCCAAATTTATCTGCTGTTGGTGCACTCCTTTCATGGAAATACAGAACAATTTAGAAATTTTTATTTCAATTTTGCTCTTTGCAATTCATTTCAGAAAAGCTGGGACAATGTTCTATTTACCATTTTCGATGTTGTCATTCCTTTTCACAGCTCTTCATATACAGTGGGAAAATAAGTACTGAACGCATCAACATTTCTCTCAGTGAATATATCTACTTCTAATGGAGCCATTGACATAAAATTTTCACAAGATGTCGGGGACAACCCAAGTAATCCACACATACAAAGAAAGTAAAATAAATTAGTCCATAAATTAAGTTATATGTAACTCTTTTATTGGGTTCAAATTGGCTAGGAAGTTGGAAGCCGGGGCTGGGAATAACGTCATACCCGAGCTGATTGCATATTAAGTAAGTCGGAAAGCTGACTTGGAGTCAGTTGGGTGTCCTCCAGCCTGGATAGCCTTTACAAGCTACTGTTAGCAATACTTGTTGATAACAACGCCTTACTCGGTATTTTTCGCTTGTTAACACCGTCTACATTAATAACCTTGATAGGAACATTGAATACAAATTGCAGATGATACTAAATTGGGAGGTTTGGCCAACAGTTAACAGTCCACTTAAGTGGTGCAGCGAAGCCCATGAAAGGAAGAAGACTAAGCACAAGATATTGTTGACAGACTGCAAAGGGAAAGGGTGACAAGCTTCCAAGCTAGCAATTTTTTGTTCCCAAAACGTTCTGAAAATGTTACTTTGAACATTCTCATTTCAGCGGAAAGTTTTTTTTTTAAGTTCCCAGAATGTTCCAGGATAATATTCTTTAAAAACATTCTAGAAATGGTGTGTGTTAACCTCCTTCGAATGTTAAGTGACAACATTGCTATAACATTCGCCCTAACGTGTTTGAAATATTTTCCGTGGGAAGTTTTTTTTAAGTTCCCAGAATGAAGTAGGATAACATTCTCTAAAAACATTCGAGAAATGTTGTGTAATAACCTCCTTTGAATGTTAAATGACAACATTGCTATAACATTAGGCCCTAACGTGTTCAAAACGTTTTCAGCAGGAAGTTTTTTGTAAGTTCCCAGAATGTTCTACGATAATATTCTCTAAAAACATTTGAGAAATGTTGTGTGATAAAGTCCTTCGAATGTTAAGTGACAACATTGCTATAACATTAGGCCCTAACGAGTTCGAAACGTTTTCAGCAGGAAGTTTTTTGTAAGTTCCCAGAATGTTCTAGGATAACATTCTCTAAAAACATTCGAGAAATGTTGTGTGATAACCTCCTTTGAATGTTAAATGACAACATTGCTATAACATTAGGCCCTAACGTGTTCAAAACGTTTTCAGCAGGAAGTTTTTTGTAAGTTTTTTGCACTTACACGGCACCGGTGGGGCTTGCTACAGCCTTAGTCACCGGGGAGGTCCATATGGTACTATTGTTTAGAAAATGAAAAGTGATCTAACAGCCTGGAATAAGTGTTGGGCCTCTGTGCTGCAGGAAGTGGATGGAGGGGTGTTGACTGTTTCCTGACCAGTCTGCTTATAACTTCTCACTTGGCACATGACAGAGGACGGTACTTTTATTATCATGCAGTAGTTATCCAGTGCCTCACATCCCTCTCTTCTGTGTCTCTTTCCGAGGATCTTTCCCTCCACTTCCCTGAGTCCTGGACCGTATGAGCCCTGTCCCTCACCATGAGCGCTGGCTGCTGCTGTCCTGCTGTCCTGGTCCGATCCGGTCCGGCCCTGGTCCAGTCCTGCACCATCCTCGACTTGCCACTTTCTGAAGCTACCGATGCCACTGTTTAGATGGACTTAAATGGAACTCTTCTGTCGTTTCACTCCCTTTTTACTTTTTTGTTCTTAATTAGCAAGCCCGCGGAGGATGGGCTCCCCCTCTATGGCCGGGTTCCTCCTGAGATTTCTTCCCACTGGGGAGTTTTTTCTCACCACTGTTGGAGGATTTTTCTCCCTACTGGGAGTTTTTTGCCTCATTTGCTGTAGTGGGGAATAGGCTGGGCACTGCCTTTTTATTTCTTTAAACTCTCACTGTAAAGCGTCTTTGTGACAGTCTCTGTGATAAGCGCTATACAAAATAAATTGAATTGAATTGAATTAAGTTCCCAGAATGTTCTATGATAACATTCTCTAAAAACATTCGAGAAATGTTGTGTGATAACCTCCTTCAAATGTTAAGTGACAACATTGCTATAACATTAGGCCCTAACGTGTTTGAAACGTTTTCAGCAGGAAGTTTTTTGTAAGTTCCCAGAGTGTTCTCTGATAACATTCCCTAAAAACATTCGAGAAATGTTGTGTGATAACCTCCTTCGAATGTTCAGTGACAACATTGCTATAACATTAGGCCGTAACGAGTTCGAAACGTTTTCAGCAGGAAGTTTTTTGTAAGTTCCCAGAGTGTTCTAGGATAACATTCTCTGAAAACATTCGAGAAATGTTGTGTGATAACCTCTTTCGAATGTTAAGTGACAACATTGCTATAACATTAGGCCCTAACGTGTTTGAAAGGTTTTCAGTGGGAAGTTTTTTGTAAGTTCCCAGAATGTTCTAGGATAACATTCTCTAAAAACATTCGAGAAACGTTGTGTGATAATCTCCTTAGAATGTTAATACAACAATTCATAATAATTAATTATAAATGATTAATTAACCAATTAATCAATTTATTTATTTAACTATTGGAATTGGACTATTAACACATATAGAAGTGATATCAATATTCAGCAGTCTTTCAGCAGAATTACTACTTCATTTATTTAACGCTTTAACACTTTTTTATTTTTTACCAGCTTAACAAACCAACATTCTGTTTCAATAACAAAAACACCCAAACAACAAAAACTGAAGTTTTTCAGTTTAGTAAATTTAAAAAAATAAAAATTATATATATATATATATATTGTCCCAGCCCTCAGACAACAATGTGGAGCTTCTTAAAACTAGAATTGTCTCAGATTAATCAGAAGCCGTTTTGGTAACCCTTTAAATTACAGGCCATTAATCAGATAGTAATCACTGGAAATAACCAAGGAATATCCAAGTAAAATAGGTGTCATATCTAGTAATAGCACTAAAATTAGTATATAATATTCAAGTAAACTAGACAGTAAAATGTGACCTCCCCCTGTAGGCTCACTTCATTCACATACTACACACCTAGTAATTTGCCAAATCCATAGTTAAAGTACATCATTATTTGATTCTGTCTTGAATACTTCAGTTAAAACTAGTAACTCCATTCAAGTCCCAGGCAAGTTGGCTTTGATGTAAATTCTAATGAAAATGGAGCAGTTTTGTTGGAAATTATGTACAAAAAACCAGCAATGATACCGCAAACACACAACTTCCCTCCAAACAAATAACTTGACTGCACTATTGCACACATTCTTATTTGTTGCACATCAATATGCTCAAATATCTAAGTTTAACGAGAATTAATCTAATTTTAACTAGAATTCATACTACACAAGCCCAAACATAAGCCTAATGACAGAAAGACATCTCAATGTGCATCATAACACACACATACCACCACTAGTAGGGCAGGGTATCGATTTATCGATTACCCAAATTGATTGATTCGATTTGGGATATTTCAGTTACAATACTATATATGTATAGTACTGTAAGTATTATATGCATATATATGAAATATTCTCATAAAAATAGTGCCGTAAATTGTGTAAGGAACCCTCTAACCTGGTGCATTATTAAAAATATCAATGGTTAATTATTTACCCCAAAGCAGTTGCATTAATCATGTACGTTTTCAGTGTTTCCCCTACCATTGGTTTTGGGGGGATGCTCAAGTCAGTGGGTCAGACACAGCGGTGCAGTCAGGTTCATGCAGCTCAATAACTCGACTCGTTGTATCTCATGATGATGCTCCGTCTTGTTGATGTAAAGTGTTGATGTTACTGCTGTAATGTCCGTCGGTGGATTTTTCTAAAGCCAGTCCTAACCTCTAACAAAAGTAATATCTGCTCATAGCTCATCACAAATTGTGTGCTTGGGGTGACATCAAACCTCAGCCGTCATAAAGACAATTCATTCAATAATTGTCTTTTGACTTGGCTCTACTGCACTTCAACTCCTGAACAAAAAAAATAACAATTTTCACACAAGGAAAACGGAGCCGCTGCAGCATTACGTTGGTCACATTACACAGCCTTGCGGGCGCCAAAACATCAAATAAAAACATCCCCAAAACTTATTTTAGTGGTTAAAAACGGCACAAAAACGGCCAGGTAATTTATCGGAAATAATAATAAACAACGTGCATCCAATGTTTTAACATGAATGATTTAAATTTCAAAGAAAACAGTAAAATTACGGAGCGGCCTTTTGAACACAACATAGGGCTGTGATATACTTGCTGAAAACAGCATGAACGTGAGCGCATCATGGCTGCCACACGTTACCTGCGTCGGTTGGAGGCGTCAGACGCGGCTGGTCACCCATCTCGACGCGAGGTACCGCGACGCATGCGCGAGTTGCAGTATTGACCACTAGAGGCGCTCGTGCGAATAAACACTGTGACCAGACCGGAACAGACAGACGGGGTCCGATGATGGAGAGTTTTGAGGACAAGTTGACAGACCTGGTGTGGAACTATCTGTTGTCTGCCCCAAGTGGAGACCACCGGTATCGTGCGTTTTGCCTGTGTAGTGCTTCGGCAAGTACAGTATACGCATACGCCGGCACAGACGTGACCCGACGCGTACGTCCAATCAAGCAGGCCCTTACCGTCCACAGTGCTTAACAGCGCAGTGAGGTAAAGAAGGGAGGGGCTACGGAAGCCCAACAGAACAGTTTTACAAAATAAAAGTAAACAAAGTTAGTACCTTGGCCCTGGTGATGTCCTGACAATTTTCAGCATTGACCTGTTATGGTAAGAAATCCAAACAAGAAATTCATCATACAAGCAGATTAAGACATGTTTTGGTCTTAATGGTAAACCACAAAATTAAATTAATGTAAATACTAGCCTCAAAAAGATTTAAATGCAATCAATGCAAATACTACCACAACAATTAATAATAATTTTGAACTACTAGGCTACTGTTACTACTACTATCAATTATTATAGACTATACTGCAAAATACTACTACTACTACTACTACTACTATTGGTAGTCAACTGGTCTGGTACTACCGCTACTAATATTAACAAAAACTATTGCTATCTATTATTATATTATTATTATCACTATTGTTGTTGTATGTACAGACTACAGTCCTAAGAAAACATACTAATCCAGGATCAATGCATCAATAACATCCTGACAACATTTTCAAAATGTTGCATTGACAATTCTCATTCCT
Source organism: Gymnothorax reevesii (assembly GCA_029721435.1). Classification (NCBI taxonomy): domain Eukaryota; kingdom Metazoa; phylum Chordata; class Actinopteri; order Anguilliformes; family Muraenidae; genus Gymnothorax; species Gymnothorax reevesii. The sequence goes on from CM056577.1 coordinate 112,715,785, forward strand.
TTGTTATCATGTCACATTGTAGCAATGTTTTATGAAAAACTTTTCATGATCTGAGGCATCGATGACATCCTGACAAAATTTTCAAAATGTTGCTTCGAGATTGTTCATGATAACTGTTTCTTTTCATGTAACCTTGTAGCCGGGCCGGAGTGGGACTCATTTTCAGCCCTGGAGTTTCATTTCATGTCTCAGACTAACAGTGTTTTGCAACCAGGTGCCGTTAGTTTTGTTTAACGGGGGGGGGGGGGGGGGGGGTTGGGGGGGGGGGGGGTCATGTGATTTTCTTCCTTGGTTATCATGTAACATTGTGGGAATGTTTTATAGAAGACCATTCTATCATATGTTACCAGATGGAGGAGGACCTCTGCTAGGATGAATACCATAGTGTTGAGGATCTCTGATCGTTTGAGGCTACCCAGCCCAACATGGAGGATGAGCTAGGTGAACCCAACCCATCACAGACCCGCATACAGTAGATCTGTCAAATCACTCCAAGAAACAGAGAGTGCTATGGATGTGTGAAGTCATGCTAGTTAAGGCGGAAGCTTTGCTATGCATCACGTTGTAAGTTCACAAAATCGCTTGAGATTGTCTGGGCACCGCATAGACGCATACATAATCCAAATATGCGTTAAATTAGTTAGCTAGCAAGCGACCTGCATCAGCTGTTAAAAGACTTAATATTCCGAGCAGTTGTAATGTGTTTATTCTCACTATATAATTACCAACGTAAAGCGGTTTAAACAACTACAAATGAATCATGGAGTTACAAAAAGGCCCAACTCCACTAAGGTATTTTTTTCAGGGAAGCAATTTTTCTGTTTGCTGTTAATGCTATATGAGGAAATTTCAAACACCCAAGTGTAAGGTGTTAAGGCCAAACAGAGGTCTATTTAGGCTGAACATGAAGTATACTCCCTGTCACATAAAATAATGGTAGCACTTGAAACATAGCGGAGTTGGGCCCTTTTGTAATTAAACTGACAAAATGAAAGGACTACAATGATTTCTCCAATAAAATTTAAACTTTATTTCAAACTACAACATTCCTTCTGCATAGGGTATGACAGTAGGTCTGCTCTACTTCCAAAACTCTGCCAGTGGGTGCTCTTTGGTCGCATTTCATCCTCAGTATCGGGCATGTGTTGTTCTGTGGGCGCTTCCTTGTTTGAACTGGTGCTGCCATCTAACGGCCACCAGTAAAATTCGTTGAAGACGGGCCCAACTCCTGGACTTGGGCCGTTGTTCAACTCAAAGCTAAAGAACTCACCTCAGTTAACACTTTTACGCACTGGAGTTTGGCCTTTCTTCAATTCATTTTCATAGGTCTTAACCCAATATACAAGATAGGCAAATAACCCTTATTGGCCAATTTTCCAGTTATAGTAATTGTCAACTGAAGACACGGTTTCTCTCCATATGCAATCTAACAGTGATGAAATCATGGGCTAAATTCAGTACAATGGCGGAACCAGAACTGTTAATTGGGGTGCTCAAAACATCCGTTTAAAATGATTATTAGTCCTGACTGACATGTTCTCAGTATTTTCATGATTAACAAAAGGTTCACTCCGAGAGCACTCCACACTTAACAGGTGCTGCTTGTTCTCCCCGATTAGGTAAGACGACGATCATTTACAGGACCTGTATTTGCTGTATTTAAATCAACGTTATTCAAAATCTCATACCTGCGCAAAAATCTTGAGCCGCATGCTTTTTATGGCCTATTTAACTGCCGAGTACCATGTTTTTTAACAACCCAGGCAATACAGAGAGTGAAAGGCGATATTTCATTGGAATGTGACCAGTTCAATCAACTGGCCAATTAATAAGTTAATTATTTCTTTGAACTGAATTTAGCCTATGATTTCATCGCTGTTACATTGCATATGGAAAGAAACCGTGTCTTCAGTTGCCAATTACGATAATTGGAAAACGCGTAAATAAAGGAAAATGATTGAGAACTAGCCAGGACTAATTGCTGTCATAAAAGAACGTGTTTTGGCACACTCACTGGCTAAGCCACTGGCGTGACTGGAAGTTGTACTGAGGCTTATCGTGGCTAGCTTCATGCATCTGAAACAAAACATGTTCTTAGAGTTCCTCCAGCCGCTGCGCACATCCGTTGTCACTTGACTTCCATTGTGGCTCTTTGAGTTGTGTTGTGGGTTTTGCATTTCCGTTGTAGTTTTTGCAGTTGTGTTGTGGCTTGTGCAGTTGTGTTGTGGGTTTTGCATTTCCGTTGTAGTTTTTGCAGTTGTGTTGTGGCTTGTGCAGTTGTGTTGTGGGTTTTGCATTTCCGTTTCTGCTTTTGTATTTGCATTGTGGCTTTTGCAGTTGTGTTGTGAGTTTTGTATTTGTTGTGGATTTTATGGGCCACCGTTATGAAGTGGCCCTGATATATCACCAGACATTAAGGAATGATATTAATTTCAAATACTTATATAACTGACAACAGTAGTCCAGCCAGAATATTATCCTTACAAAAGTGAAGTTGCAGCCCACAACTAATGTTCATGTTTTCATTTTGTATTTTGGCCTGTTGTGCCACCCATCACCTATCTCCCAATCACGAAGTCAGTAGCAGTTTGGCATCCAGGTTGCCAGTTGCCACTGAGCTGCAGCTACCAGTGTTTCGGAGTACAAATGTCTGACATTACTAAACCTAAAAGGCCTCGTTATGATTCCAAAATACGTCGTGACAGTCAGAAACAAAACAAGGATGTGTATAGGACTTGCCTTTGAAAGATGGATACTAAGTTTGGCTAACTTAATTCTATTTAATGTGGGCACCAACATTCCAAATATCCTTTACAGTCAAATAACGTTATGTATGTTCATTCATGGTACGTTAGTGCGTATGCAGGGGAGTCATCGAATTGACTTGGTTACAAATTGTTCGAGAAATAAAAACCGTGACTCTTCATTGCTAACATTAGCAATGCATTATTAGAGTCTGTTTCTCTGGAATTATGCTGAGACGCTGTGGAAACCGCTCCAACATTAGCACAGCCATTATTGCAATAAGAAATGTAATTGAGACTACATCAGTCAAATGAGTACTCATTCATTCTTTACACATATTATATACTCAGCCAAAATAAAAACTTCACACTTGTTTGGAGGTCGATAAGTTGAACATACAAGAAATGAGGTTTTAAATAATGATTTTATTTAATTCTGTACTCCTTAAAGATGGTGTATCATAAAAATAATGTCCATAATGTAACCAGTTCCACCAGAAATGCTACGGAAATGTCCAAGAGTGAAAATGGTAAGTTACAACTTGAATAAGAGCAGTGCGCAGGTGATTACGTATGGTTTGGCCAGTCACACGACCTCTAAGCAATTAATTCCTAGCGGACGTTGCAGTGACAAATCGATTATGCAAATGTCGTAAGACAATTTGTCGGTCTTCAGCTTTTGACGTCACACGTGGGCTACCAGAACGAGGTCGGTCAGCTGTGGTGCCAGTTTGTTGGAGACGTGTCCAAAGATCATGGATAGTCCGTCGACTGCATCTTATAACCCTTGCAACGTCAGCGACAGACGTTTCCATATTCAGCATGCCAATGGAACGTTGACGCTGAATGTTTGACAGCCATGGCATTGAAAATCAACAAATAATTAACTGTAAAAACTTGTTTTTCCATGTTGTCACTCTAACGTGCTAACGTGAGCTCAGTTGCACATCTCTCATATGGTCACGTGACTAGGAACACGAGAAAACATGGTTTTAGCTTAAAGTACGCTCGCACGTGCTACGTACCTGTGAACGTCGGAGTTGATTTGTGTCATGATGACAAAGCATTTTCCCCTAGTGATAATAAAAACTCTTTAATTAAAAGTTTCAAGAAAATATTTACAAATTTATGAGTGTGAAGTTTCTTTTTTGACTCAGTACAGTATGGACTTCAGTGGGCTATCCACTCAGAAGAGTGATGAGCAAGTTGACCACTGACCATTGCTAAAGTTAGTTAGTCATTAGTCTCAATCTTTTTTGAACTGAACTGATCATAACACTGTGAGAGCAAATCATTGGTGATATTGAAAAGTAGCCATGGTAGCTCCGTGTAGTAGACGTTCTTGCTGGATCCAGCAACCTAGCTGGCAACCTCTTATGAGAGGAGGAGGGGATACTGCGCTCTGCTCTATTTTGAATGTGATTGCACTACCAGTTTTGGCCACAAACTTAAATACTGCTCCTTTAATTTTTGTTGCTCTTGATTTTGTTGGCCGTTTAATTGATTTTGTTGCTCTTAATTTTGTTGGCCTTTTAATTGATTTTGTTGCACTTGCTTTTGTTACCCTGTTAATTGGTTTTGTTGCTCTTGATTCTGTTGCCCTTTTAATTTTGCTGCTCTTTGATTTTGTTGCCCTTAGTATATTAGTATATTTTAGTATATCATTACAGTATATTTGGTGTTTACCTAGTGGTTTGGACCTGAAACAACCAAAATTGTTCTATGTCACTTTTACTGTTAGCACTTGTACTTGTCTCCTAGGAGCTCTGCACTTTTGTACGTTGCTCTGGATAAGAGCGTCTGCTAAGAACCTATAATGTAATGCATTGATCTCATGTCCATAAGCTGCAGTTTTCTTAGTAAGTACCGTGATTTATATCTTTTAATAACTGTTATATGTTTATTTAAAGGCAAGATACTCACTGATGACCCTACAGTACTAGGGGTAGCTTTATCACTGCCTTCTTAGGATCTATTTCATGTCCATTAACTGAGGAGCCCCTTGCGTGCATTCAGCTAGCATCCTAACCTCTTAGTGCAGAAGCCAAATCTCACAATTTATGTATTACCCTATTTAAGGCTTTGTAATTCAAGACTTGAGCTCAAGTCTCAAGTCTGGGGGGGGGGGGGGGGGGGGGCAAATCTCAGCAAATTGTGCACAATCAAACAAAAAAGAATCATATTTTTCCCCCAGATCAACGGTTTTGCCTCAGGAGCCTCAATATGAATGGATGATTTACAAGTGGTAATTAGCAGGAGTCCAACAACATAGCCAGGGATGGACATCAATAGTCTCCTTAAAGCTCTCAAAAGCCCCAAAAAAAAGCTTTTTCCCCATTAAAAAGTATTGAAAATTGTTCATTTTTCCCCAGAGCCTCATTAGCCTGCATACACTCATAAAAAATTGCAAATTTTGCCATCACAATGTCTACCTTCCAAGGAAACAGTGTGTGCCGTTACCACCTCCTAAGACTGGACGAAGGGTTGGACTTAAGGAGACATGCAAAATGAAGAAGAAAAAGTGAAAACTATTTACAAGGAGCACCAAGCTGCATACTGCCCACATGGTGAAATGTGTGAATAAGAACTAATAGCATGCAGATGCAGTGACAATACACATCAATAAGCAATTATATACCAATGCATTTGAAGTTTGCTCCCTATTCTACAGTATACATCGTCTGTTGCTCTTGCCCTAGAATCTCAGTAATGGGTAAACTACATTCTTGCAACCTTCCACTGATGGAAGGTTTCATCAGACCCATGTCACTGACCTAGAAGTATTCACCTAGAACATAAGCCTACAGTAATCTTGTATAAGCACTTTCCATGGTCTATTAAGGAGCAGTTTGTTGGGTTTTACCAAATGAATCAAAAGCAAAAACCAGTAGAATACAAAAAGGAGGCTTTATTTCTGAAGAGGGAAACCTCCCAACAGAGCTGGCAACAGTACAATGTCCGAAATCCAAAATGTCCAATGGGCGAAATCCAGAGTCATACACAGGGCACCAATCACAAAATCTAAGTCAGACAAAATGAGGTGGAAAAACAAGAATGCGGCAAAAGTACAGGGAATCGGCAAAACTCGGTGTCTTGGGAGGTCCAGTCAGAAAGATAAATCACTATGAATCAAGGCGAGAGAAGCGTAGCACAGGAAACAAGGAAGAACAATCTGACAAGGAAGTGAATCAAACAGACATCTTATATACACATCCGGGAGAACACATGATCAGGGAAAACAGGTGCAATCAATGGAACAATAATCAAGGAGTGACACATTGTGAATAAACTAATTACATGGATTTGGCCAAAGCCAAAAAGCAGACAGGGATAACAAGACAAACCTATGAACAGACAAACAGCTCCAGTCACAGAGTACTAAAAGTGCATAGTTTAGAGAAAGGAAAGCACAAAGCATTTGTGGAGACCCACAGAAAATCGTAGCAGAGATCATTAGGGAAAGGCAAGGAGGCGGAGACTAGAATAGGGCGACTGCTGAGAGATTGTTAGTCAATTAGTAAGTGCAGCTATACAATCCTGAGTGCTTGTTAGTAAGTTAGTCAAAATATACAGGGTTAGTGTGGGTTAGTAATTAGCGAAAACAACTAACCATTAGAATGTGTTAGTAAGACAGTAAAAGAGAGAGGAAGGAAGAGCACGAGATAATGAAAGAAGATTGAAACCCAGAAACCAATAAATCACCCGAATGAGTGGCACGCAAGACCAGGGACCGTGAGCAAAGATACATTCCTGACAAGACGGGGGAGACAAAGTGCAAAGCATGGAAATGAAAGCATTGCAAGGAGAATAAACATGGCTATGAAAACAAAACTTGGCATGGAGACTAGATAAACTAAAGAATGAAAAATAATAAAACAAGAAATCCTAATAACCAAATACAGAAAACATGATCTAAGAATGGTCAGTCGAAGCAGAGGTCAGTAAAACACAAGAATCAATTATTCATGGCACTAGGCCAGGCACAGAACTCGAACTAGACTCATGGCATGAGCATGGCAAAGATATGGTACATGGGCAAGGCAAAGACAGACAATGCAGGATCACAACAGTTATAACTGACAGTAATATCTGAGTTATACCTTATATATAAAAAAAATATTCCACCATCAAAAAAAAGCAGGCAATAGGCTACTCTATCTTGAATGCAAATCAATGCATCTAGTATGCAGCTACACATGTACTTGAGCGGTCTGTAAAATTACTCTGCAGAAATAAAGTGAAATATTTTTCGGTTTCAGGACTTTTCATCCCCGAATTCTTCGTCACTGGACTTTTCATCTTCGGACTTTTCGTCCCCATGGCCTTTTCATCCCCGGACTCTTCGATCCCAAGGACTTTTCGTCCCTGAACTTTATGTCCCCGAGGACTATTACAAAGGTTGAAATTAGGGTTAAGGTTAGGGATAATGTTGTAATACAGGAAGAGGGCAAATCATTATTGGGGATGAAACATCTGGGGACGAAAAGTTCAAGGGGACAAAAAGTCTGGGGATAAAAATTCCTAGAGCTATGTTTTTCCATTGAATGTGGTGCAATTTTAAAAGCAGATCATCGCACAGGGCAATATCCCAGTATACTCAAGAGTTTTCAGCTAAGCCTAACAGTTTGTGAAAACAATCAATGTGTTAGAAAACGTCAGGTGGACAACAGATGCAGGATCCAAAGTGTTTAGTGAAACACCAAACACTAAGGAGAAAATAGGCACACGGGCCAGAAATAAAACACCGTGCACAAGCACTGAACTAATGGGAGAAACTTAGGTACACTGCCCAAGGCCGGGGAAAACAGAAATACACACTCCAAGAGTGGATGAACTGAATAAACTAAAACTGAACCTCACTAAACTAACAGACACACTGGGAGACTTAGACGCAGGGCAGACAAGACGTAGGCGCAGCAAAACAAAAGGCTTGGGAATCATATAAAGGAAATACCCGGAAGGCACAGCAGAGATTTCACAGTGTACATCAAAGCCAATACAAAGTTCCGTCTGATGTCGCTTCTCACTTTGCCACAGAAATAACCACGAGAGGCGGTGGGGACTCGAAATACAATCTCGAAGGGAAACACAAACACATAGGATTAATAAACAAATTAACGAGGTCCGGGTTAACAATAATGACTCGAGACAAGACTCTAAGACAATCAATCAAGCTATTCCTTGTTGACCTTGACCTTTGACCTTTTGACCTTGAAATGCAAATTTGGACAGGGTACCCAAGGATCATCTACACTACAAAGTTTCGTCACCCTACCTTCAGTGGTGGCTGAGCTGTTGTGCAGACAGACAGACACACACACACACACACACACACACACACACAGACGGTGCCTCGTCGGGTGTGGGCAATTATTAGTCCTGACCTATTGTCAGTCATTTTCATAATTAACGGAAGGTTCACTCCGAGAGCACTCACAGCTAACAGGTGCTGCTTGTTCTTTCCAATTAGGTAAGACAACAATCATTCATCTGGACCCGTATTTGCTGTATTTAAAACAACGTTGTTCAAAAATGCATCCCTGTCGACTCTCAAGCAAATAGCTTGAGCTGCAGGCTTTTTATAGCCTATTTAACTGCCCAATGCCAGCAGAATAGAGAAACCGTGTCTTCGGTTGCCATTTACGATAATTGGAAAACGCATCAATAAAGGAAAATGATTGAGTACTACTAATTGCAGTCAAACAGGGACGTGAATTCGTACCCCCGCTGGCTACGGCCCTGCACTTTATCAGGCTGAGTGTTTCCATGCACTCCAGTCATTTCAAATGTGAGAAGTTGAGAAGACATGACTTAACTAGCTGTTACGCGGGGGTTTATATGCACCTTCTGGAGGTCCAATTAATTTATTTTCATTACCTTCAGAAAGGTTATGTTGTCCTCTCTTTGAGAAAACACTTGTGAATCAAGAGATAATTGTCAAGAAAGATTTTACTTTTTCTTACTTTTTACACAGTGCCGTTACTGAAGATACTAATCAGACTGTATTTCCGAAAGAGACTGTTTGTGGCGAGAACTGATCACTGAATGCTGTGAGGGATGTATCAATGGTGAAATCAATGATGGCTAACGTTTATTTAATATCTGGTGGCTGTAAAGGACAATAGAATGACATAGTATCATACCATGTACATTTTTTTTGCTTCAGAAATCTGTTTTTTTCTCAACTAAACTAGCATACCTTGGGGTTATTGTGGTTCTAGCTTGCTGATATGACAGAACCAATTATTTGTTGACGTGCATGATCTTTTTTATCAACTGCTGGATAGAGATTATTGACAAATATGTTTGGATGTTTGCAGATAAGGCTTGGTTGAGGAGCATAATTCATACAATTCCTAGGAAACAATGCTAGCATGCATTGTCCATATTAAAAATCATTATGAGGCATCACTTCCTCGTGAGTAATCAATATATGTTTTAGGCATACAACATATTGATAGGATACAGAAACTGAGTGTATCATTTGAACAGTTCCGTAGACGTTAGCATCTACAATGTACACCTATACGCAAATGGATTATTTAGAGAAACACGCTGTCTAGCTAGCCTGCTACCACAGGTACTTTGCTAATAGTAACCTTGTTCTAATGCCCAGTTGTTCATCTTGCGTGCATTATCCTAGCACCATGTTAATGGGATTACTAGTGCCCATGGCCAGGGCAGAAATTTATCACAATATTTGACAGTAGTTACCTCACATTCACTAGTGTCTCGCAAATGCCAGTAAATTGGTGTCATGTCCTTAATTCCAGATGGATTAGGTCTTCTGATGTTAACTTGCATTTATTTCCAGGCGAGAACGTCTTAATAACTCTCACTCCTCAACTTCAAGATGATCCTTTTCTGGGGATGGCTTCGCCACTGCCTACTCCACTGGCAGGTCTATGTACCTCCTTCTTGGAAGGTTGTGAAGGACAGAATTCTTGCCAAGTATTATCATTATATCATATGTTAACATTAACTTAGCAACCCTGTGGAGGACCGGCTCCTAACCAGGCATGGTTACACCTAAGATTTCTATCCATTGGGGAGTTTTTCTCATCGATGATTGACGATTTAATCCTTACTGGGAGTTTTAACCTTATAAGATATTTTGAGGGCCACCCCATGCTTATGCTGCAGATCGTCTTTGCGACCAATTATTCATTAAAATGCTGTGTAAATTAAACTGATCTGGATTAGAAATACGCTGTTTAATGAGTCTCATTGCCTCTCATTTCAGAGTCTCTGTGATTGAATGGCAAATTGGCTGTTTAATCACCGTGTTGGTATTTTCAGTTATTAAATTGAATATGAACTTTCTTGGGATAATTAAGGTATGGAAACATCCATCATATTACATACTGTAGTATTGTTTGCATTATGCCAGGTTCTGTCTTCCCATCATAACCTGGGGATTGTTACTGCGCATGCTCACTACTTTGAAAAGTGTTCAGCCTAACAGGAAATCAAACAAAGAGGATCTGCTTGACTGCAGATTTGATATTCTTCGACGATGTTTAGTGGCGGTCAGTGAACCAGATGCCATTCTTTGTTTCCTAGGGCTAAAGTGCTAAAATAGTGCATTGAATCCTCAAATTTTCATAGAAAACTCCTGAATATAAAAAGCATAATTCCTGAGTAACAAAAATATATAAATACAAAGCAAAGACGGATTGGCAACGAGGAAATCAGATTTTGACTTGCCAGAATCAGATTTTAACTTGCAGTCGAGCTGATTACTTAAAGTTCTATACACGCGAAGTAATCATGGACCAGCTCCTTTAAGTGCACAGAGTCAAAATGCTATTTGAAGCAAATAAGAAGCCAACTACCTTGATAGTGTGAACACTTCATTGGAGAGTTTAAAGGCAGATCACTCCTGAGCAGTGCTGATGACACCCTGATGACTTAGTTGTAGTTGGGAGGTGATTGGATGTTCTTTGACATGGAGTAGTCTCTGTTCAACTGAACTGAAAAAGACCTGCATCAACATGACAGAATGAGCCATGTTGATCTTCATGACAAAATTGTAACGTTCAAGAGGCTGTGATGCTGGATCTTTTCAGAGTTGCCACTGCTGTTAGATGTTGGATTCTATGAATGTGGTTTTTGGCATTTTAATTCACTCACATGTGAAAGATCACTCTGCTTTTTGCCGCTAGTCTCCTCAGGAGGTTCTGGCAATTCAACCATGGGCACAGGAAGCAGTACATCGGTGGCTTTTTCAGTTTATATCAATGAACAGGGTTGTAGGAAGGGGACATATAGAAATCCAGCATTTTAATCTGTCACGGACTCCTCTTGCCTTTTGCCAAAATACCACTTAGCTATATCCATGGCCTACATCCCACTGGCTCCAACATTTCTGGATCCTGGACAAAGAGTTGTTGTTATGGAGTGAAATTGTAGCACATGGATCAACCTTGGGTGATGAGATTAGAATTCCCAATTCTGGTGGGTCTGTCCAACTCATCCCCCTGTTGCTCAGTGCTGGGTTTCTCCTTCTCAAGATTATGTTGTATGAAAAGCATCCTCACTGACCTGCCTAACATACAGGTGAAAATTGCTATTGGCTATGGCACAAGGTGGAATTTCAGCTGCTTTTGAAAGCCGGTGCTAGGTATCAGTGCCTCATCTAATACTCTGCAGTTAATGCGGCCCATGACCCAGACCTGCGCCTGGATGGAGTGAACCAGTTTCTCAGAAATCTTACAGAATCTGAAGTGCCTTTTTAGCTGCAAGCATCCACAGTCTCAGAAAAAAACAAAAGCAAATGCAGTCAGGTCCTTAGTGTAAGTTTTCTTAGATTTGTGATTATGTTGGCTTTGTAAGCCACAACAGTTGATTTGAAATCAAACAATCATGATGCGGTTGAAATGCAGACTTTCAGCCTTAATTTAACTTTTGTGTAAGGAATTACCACCATTTTATACTCACCCCTGTGATGTTAGAGTTACAATCCTTGTGTGTCCTTAATTGCTTCCTTACTTGTTCCAGCAGCTTGCATGTTTTTGTCTCCTAGAATTGAATTATTGTCTTGTTTCTGCCCTTGCTCTCAGATGTTATACTTTGCATGCCTAGCACCTTTTATGAATGTCTGTGTACTTAAATTAATTGCGACGTCTGCACTGTAAAAAGCTTATCGAACTGAACTTCATCCTATATCTAATTTCTTTCAATTCAGTTTAGCACTGTTTTAATTTCCAAGTAAAAATGTTCATTTTATAAATTTTTTAAATAAATATTTTTGATGAAGAGCTCAAACCAAGCAATTCCGTTTTGACAAATCCATAATTTTAAGATTTTGCGTACGTTTGCACGAGCGCATTAAACAAAGAGCTTAACCAGACACACCTGGATATGTTCCTGTGCTGAATACAGGTTTTTCGATTGAAATCTAGTTAGAGAAAACAACAATTAAATGCCATTCTATTTAGTACTGCTGTTTTTATGCCAGATGTTCAGTCACCATGCTGACAATTTCTGAGATGCAAGTCAAGGGAGATCACATGGGGAACATGTTACATAGAGGTAATGTGCCGTAATCTGAATGTTACACACGCAGAGTCAACAGGGCTGCTTGCCCAGTCAATTTTATCTCTGGCATTTGATAAAAAGTACATAAAACATTGAATTATTGCTTTTACTATTTTCCGAAAGTGCACAGAAATAAGTATGTCCTTAATAGATTACCATGCCCCAGCAATGGATAACAGGAATAATTCACGGCTCGCTGCATGGCAGGATGCAGCTGGAAAGTTTTAAATTAAGTCGCTAATGTTACATACCTCCATTACAGAGATCAAATAGTATTTTAATCGTCATCGACATGTGAAAAAGCGCAATGAACACATCAGAACAGACTGCCTGAAATGCGATGAACAAGAAAAATTATTTTATTTACACATGCCGTGCATTTACACTGAAGGTGAAGAGTAGTAGCTACACCGGGTTGGCTAGCACACACCACTCAGCCCTGGCTAACTACAGCTGCAGGGCCACGCTTCTAATGTACTGAGTGTCAGCTTAATCATAGAAAATAAACTACATTTATTACATGTGCTATTACCATTAAAGAAGACAAACGAACATCTAAACATCTGACAGAGCAGGAGAGGGAGGCTGGGAAAATATCCTGGGTTACATGTATGTTATGGTGTGTCACTTGACATGTAGGAAAAGTAACTTCAAACTGAGTCCTCTTGTATGTGTGCTGTATCACACTGCAGCACTTCATTTTTCTTTTAAGATTTTCTTCATTTATTTTGATAAAGAAAAATGACTAAAAAAGTATTTAACATAAATATACCTGTGACAGTTGAAAGGGCCTGTCACAGGAAGTGTCTCCTAATAAGTACGCGCCCTGGCTACTTTGCAAACGAGCCTGGCTCTTTGGTGATGTGGTCAGCGTGCATGACTCTTACCCGGGAGTCTGGAGGTCCAAGTCCCCGCCTGGGCCCTCTTTTGGCCTGCTACATTACCATGTATATTTTGATGTTGAAATATGTTATGCCTATATATTTCAAGCATGGACAAAGACTATTTAATGTTTGGGGTCTGTGATCTGGGTACAGCTAATATACGTACTTTAGTATTTGTAAACTGCAATTCATATCATCATCGTGATGTGGAACAATGTCATTGCACATTGCAAATTTTCCTGATATCATGCAGTCCTAACGTAAATATTGTTAATAGCAACAAATAAGAGCTTTAGTAATTGAAGATGACTGAGGTGAACCCAGCAGGTTAACATTCCACACATATGCATTGAAGTGTGAAGGGCCTGGCCACATGGAAAACAAGAAAAAGAAAAATGTGTACATAGTTGTTGTAGATGCGCGCCGCCCCCTGCAATCAAGCGATATTGCAGTTATCATGATAACCTTAATCCCCTGTGTACTTTTAGATGTATTCCAGTGTTATTTTTGAACAGTTGTTACTCCTGAATAAGTAAAGCTTAGGAAGAAGTGTTGTGATGGGACTTGAGTGACACTCACTAATCAATCAATCAATCTATCTATTTGCCGTTAGCACGACCAAGGGCAGTAAGATAAATATGATCTTGATGTGATGCTCAGGCAAAAAGGACCAGATGTGAGCCAGGGAAAAAGCAGAATTGTTGTCATTATTCAGGCGGGGTGAGAACTGGGAGATCACACGGTGACTAATCCAGACAGTAGGCAAAAATTTAAAAAACAAGTCAAAAAACAAGCAGAGATCAAAATTAGGAAATCAGACAAGCAGACAAATCCAAAGGGAAGAAAGACGTGAGAAAGAAAGAAAGCTCGCTGGCCTCCAAAAACCATGACAGGACCCCCCCCCCCCCCCTCTAAGGGACAGCTCCAGAAGTCCCTAAGGAACCCTGTGCGCGGAACTCAGAAAAAAGCGTGGGATCCAGGATATCTCGAGAAGGGACCCAGCAGCGCACCTCAGGGCCATATCACTCCCAGTCCACGAGAAACTGGGCCCCATGACTAACACCCCTCTTGGCCAGAATGCGGCGCACGGTGTAAACAGGCCCCACCTCCACTATTCGCAGTGGTGGCGGGGGTGTGTCGGCAGGTGTCAGGACACTAGAGCCAACCGGCTTAATCCGAGATACATGGAATGATGGATGGATGCGCAAAGATCTAGGGAGCTTTAACTGGACCGTGACCGGATTGATCTTCCGCACAATCTTGTATGAGCCTATATAGCGGGGAGCCAGTTTCCTTGATTCTACCTTCAAGGGGAGGTCCAGGGTAGACAGCCAAACTCTCTGACCCACCGATAAGATGGGGCCAAACGACACCTTCTATCTGTGGTGGATTTCCGTTTGAGCCCTGAGTGCAACAGAGATGTACAGACCCTGGTCCAAACAGACTGACAGCGATGAATGAAATGGTTGAGTGAGGGTTGATAACCCACCTGAGCTTCAAACAGGGAAAAGCGTGTGGAGGAATTACTCAGAGAGTTATGGGAAAACTCGGCCCATGCTAAAAATCGACTACATGACGATGGATTATCCGCAAGTGTGTTCTCCAATGACTGATTCATGCACTCAGTGTGCCCGTTAGTCTCTGGGTGGAACCAAAAGGGACTCACCGTAGCCCCCAACTGCCTACAAAACACCAATCAGAATCTGGGTGTAAATTGAGGACCCCGGTCAGAAACAACATCTTGCGGAAGCCCATGCAGCCGGAACACAGTGTTAACCACACGAAGGGCCGTCTCCCACGCAAAAGATAGTTTAGGTAGTGCGACAAAGTGAGCGGCCTTAGAAAAACGGTCAACCGTGACCAGGATGACGGTGTTGCCGTCAGATACAGGCAGCCAAGTGACAAAATCCAATTCAATATGCGTCCAAGGGCGCCTGGGAACGGGCAATGGTCGCAATAGACCAGAGGGAGGGAGGTGGGAAGTTTTGTTCCTGGAGCAGATGCCGCAGCCAGCAACAAACTCCCAAATATCCCTCATCATCCCTCATCAAAAACGTTGGACCAGGAACTGCTTAGTCCAATGGGCCCCCGGGTGCCCAGCCAAGTGGGAAGAGTGTCTTCATTGGAGGACTTGTGGCCTAACTCTTAGCGGGACAAACAAACAGCCAGGAGGCTCCCCCCCAGGACCGGGATCGGTCATCAAAGCCTCCTGAACCACTGCCTTAATCTATCATTGAATAAGCGCCACAATCTGAGCAATAGGAGTAACTGGCTCTGGGGTGAAATTGCGATCAGAACGGTTGTAAATCCGGTTGTAAATTGGCGTGTCGCGTCCATCGAATGCAAAGTAATCGGCCTCGATAACTCGCCTTCACTCGTTCTTTCGTCTCAAAAATTAGCTACAACTAATAATCAATGCTTCTTCTAGCTATATCTGGAAGGAGAAGTCGCGAACTTATAGAATAATTACATAAACAGCCTCTATATTGTAGGTATTACACTCTTGGTCAGTCAAGCACTTAGCGTTGTCAAGGAATGTCTGGTTTGCTTGCCCATCAGAGACTTGTTGCTATGGGAGAATGGTCACGTGACCCGCTTACTGTAAAAGGCCTATTTCCATTGAAATGAATGGGCAGCCATTTTCTAATTACCTATATATCCAGTGAAATATAAAACATCCTTGATTTATATAGACTAGCAATATTCTAGAAAGATCTACAGGATTCCTGGTTAATCCCGCCCCATCCAGGCAGGAAGATGCCAGAAGCTTCTATAAGGCACTAGGCCGTTTCTCAATATGCGTTCTTCTCTGTACTTCTGTTCTTCTGAACTTGAAAAACGTCATCCATCTGAGACCATGTACCATCTCAATTCAAAGTTTGCATCTCGACGAGAACGGTTACCAGTCCCGGAAGTGTTCTTGACATGCCCATTTTTCCGAGGATGCATCGGATGGTTGCTGCCTTCAAATGGAACTTGTGAAGTCATGTCGTGAGGTCGTGAGCAAAAAAGGCTCAGCGTTCAAATGATTACCGTGTGAGAACACTGTTGCCATGGCAATAAGGACGGCAAAGCATCGTTTCTCCAGGCATTCTGTATGCAAATATTACATTATTAATTTGTATCTGAACACCACTCAGAGGAACAAGATACTAGATGATGATTGTCTCCACTGTTCCTTCTTGTCCTGTAGTTTAGGGTAACGTTATGTAACCATATTATACAGGCTGGCGCTCTCGCTAATATTAGCTCCTCCAATGCAGGGTTGCTAACGCGACTACAGAAGGATTACATGGAAACGCATAATGGCATCATTGTAGTCCAAATACAATTTCTGAAAACGTCATCAAACACATCACAACTCGTGAACTCAAAGCTTTCAGAAAAGTTCGACTTACGATGTCGTGAATATCACAAGAGGGCGGCGTTCATATGGACTTTTCTCGTGAACACAGAAAACATGACCCCATTTGAAGGCACTAGGGCCGTTTCTCAATATGCGTTCTTCTCTGTATTTCTGTTCTTGTGAACTTGAGAAACGACATCTGTCTGAGACCACATACTGTCTCAATTCAAAGTTCGCATCTCAACGAGAACGGTTACCAGTCCCGGAAGTGTTCTTGACACGCCCATTTTTTTGAGGATTCGCCGGATGGTAACTTGTGAGAACTTGACAGCACACATATCCCAAAATTCTTTTCGCCATCCATGCGGGAGAAGGATGACCGGAGAAGGCCAAGATCGGTAAGTCTTTTGTTACTGCAATATCCGTTCGTTATTTCTTGGCTACTCTTCTGGTAATTTTAAGGCATCATCTGAGTACATTTGGAATATTGGCTGCTTTACGATGTTTTATGTTGAGTATGCTCCAATGTTTTCAGAGTAGAGAAACTTCGCAACAGCTGGCAGAATGAAGCTAAGCTAAGCACCCTAACTAACTCACGCTCACATACCCTTTCCCCCACAGATAAGATTACTGGGGGAAAAAAGATGGCAGAGGAAGTCGCGGCTCACAACTGTAAGATTTGTTTTTTTTTTTTGCCAATAATATTATCCTGCCATGGTAGTCCGAGTAATGTTTCGAGTCTAACAGTTTTATGGAAAACTTAATTCAAGGGACATTGGAGGTAATCAGCATGTTAATAAACTGGCGAGTGGAAAACAACAGCCTCTTCACCGGCCGGAGGAATTCCTCTAAGAATGGATGGGAGTGAGTTTATTTTTTATTTGTTTGTATGCCGGGGGTTTTGGTCGATTGTCGTCTTTATACAGGACTTAAAGTGGGCTGTATTGTCCCATCGAACGGCGTTCTAGCCTCAGGCCAAAGAAATGGTTTAGCTAAGTGGCAGCGACGATGTTCTTACAAATGACAATGGAGAAAGTTGGCAGTGTTGCTTAAAGATGTTCATGGTAGTTCATGTAACGTTATGCGGGGAGTAGTAGAGCGATCGTTCCATTGGCTAATAAGTTCTGATTGGTGTTTTTAGTACTGTGTGTTTTGTGCTCTTTGCCTAGAGTCTTCCTGAACCAGTCAGGCTTGACGATGTCCGCCAAGCAGGCGAAGAAGAAATGGAACGACTTGAAAGAGAAATACAAGGTAAAACATTGAATCTTCTCGTCACTGAACTGGTGGACCATGCTAGAAACTAATAAGATAGATTGCCTAGATAATAGAATATGCAATTATTTTGACTTGTGAATTTTTATACAGATGCAGTAGGCTTGGATAAGTGATTCATCAAACACGATGTGTGCTAATTTTGAAAGAAATTACATTTGGCATCAGGCTTTTCATTATTATCTGTTATCGAAAGACATCTTATAACAGCTGTTTTATTATAACTTACTATGAAGTGAATTTAAGCAAGATAGGCTACCTTATAACAATTGCATATTAGACATTTGTGGGAACCTATTTGCACTGCGAATATGTTGGACAAAAGTTGTTAGAGTTAATTCCATAATATGTAATTTTTTTTAGGAACTTAGGGACCCTCCAACAGGGACCCCATCAGACCCACCAGGCTGGTCAGCCCCCCCCCCCCCCCCCCGCATTCCAATGGTCTCTAGAGGAGAGACTCCCACCAGACCAGGCCCAAGACTACATCTGGGACTCTCTCCTCTAGAGACCATTGGACGGCAGGGGGCCTGACCAGCCTGGTGGACCCGATGGGTTCATCAGGCCGCTCACGCCTACCGGGAAAAAAAAGCTGATAAAGGGGCACATCACAGCCTCCAGATGACGCTTCTGAGGAAGACTGCAGACGACAGTCAAAACATGTCAAGGTAAGAGCTGCATCGCCAAACCTCTGCCTGAAGAAAAGAAAATGTCTTTTTAAGAAAATTAAGAGACTAAATGAATTTGTTTGAACTATATCCCCCACCATTGTATGCTGGGGCGATAAACATTAGAAAAATTTAGTAACTATTTACACAATCATTTTAAATTATTCATCAAATAGAGAAATGTATAAATTTTATGCCTTAAATATTTTGTATAATGATGATAATTAATTATATTGGTTATTGGACCTTGGGGCTGACCCCATTATAATCATGCTCCCTTAGGCATGCAAGCAGCTCTGTAGGGGCAGACACTTGAACAGCTAGTCGTGCCCGGAGATTATTCCATGAGAGCTCTGGATCATCATCATCAGGAACATCCTCTGGATCTTCATCATCCTTGTGAGGTTCCTCCTCTAGGACGCCGCCTGTCGACAGACAGAGGTTGTGGAGTATGCAGCATGCTGCTATTACTTTGGGGGCAAATAGAGGCCGATTCTCCAGAGCCGTCAGGAAGATGGCTCCCCAGCGGGTTTTGAGCATGCCAAAGGAATGCTTGATGATGTTCCTGGCCTTTGCATGGTGCTTGTTGAAGCGTGCTTCAACCTGGCCTGATGAGTAAAATACACGTATATTAAAATCTGAGTGCTTATTTTAAATGCTAAGTAACTAATGTAATTAATAATTAACTCTGAGCACCATGTGTGTTCTTACCAGTTACTGGCCGACGGTATGGCATAAGGACAATAACGGGGTATTGTAGACATGGGTAACCACCGTTGCCGAGAACAAAGAAGCCAGCTGGTGGATAAAGGGACTCCTTGAACATCTCCGGAGGGCGCCGTGAACTGACCCAGTGTAAGTGTCCAGAAATTTCCCTTTGATGTCACTCACACCCGGGAGTACTACTGAAGGGAAGAGCTTACGGTTGATGTAGCTCTGCTTTTGTGGTTCAGCTGGTGGAAGTATCCTGATGTGGCACCCGTCGATTGCGCCAGCTGCACAGTGGAATGCCTCATGGCCAGCCAGCCGAGCAAATCCTGCCCCCACGTCCTCCAACTCTGCTGGTTTGGGGAAATGAATGACCCGATGAAGAATGATCATCATCTGTTCCATTGAACCATGGACTATTCCACCAACTGTGGCTCTTGGCATGGCAAAGATGTCTGTTGTCATCCTGTATGACTACCACATGCGAGCCAGTAGAGGTAGACGGCCACCTCAATTTCGTGGCTCCATCCGTGTGGCTTTTGCTGTGGCAGCATCTGGATAAGCACATTGATGGTGTTCCGCGAGACCCTAAAGGCTGGCTTCAGGTCCGCCCCAGAAAAGAACATGAAGAGGATAGGCACATGGTGGTTCATTCGGGCATACTTTCGCAAAGTTGGATCCTGTGTTTAAGAAATCAATGTATTTAACATTTTACTTGTCATCATTTACCATTCTAATAATATGTTTATTAAATCCCTGTTATACACTGTTTTCTGCTTTTTAATGAATATTTCACCTAGATGTAATGTACATGAAGCACCCAGTGTATCCTGGTTTTGGTAATAAACAAATACGATCATTGGATTCAAAAAATTTGTCACTTTACTGAATTGGATGCATTTATGTGTGGAGCAGTTATCCTCCTAAGCAACATTTTGACAGATATATTCATGTTAAAGGAAAATTCCGGTGTAAAATTGACTTGGGGTGCATTGAAACATGATAACGAGTACTAGCCTTTGTCGAAAACCCCACCTCCGTATGCACGCAACATTTCAAAATAAATGGCTTTTTAACTGAAGCTCCCAACAGGCTTAAATAGTAGTGAATCGGGCATAGCGTTGCCATGCAAAGAAATCACAATTTTTTTCATCATTAACACGGCACAAAGTAGCTCCACACTTCATCGGCAGAATTCCGAGGGCCCTGACATTTAAAACGAGGCATTGAGAACTTTGAAAATGCACAGGTAGTTTATTAAAAAAGACTACTTATGCAAACAGTACCTTGAGGTAGTTTCCAGTCGCCTGCATCTTGAAAGTCACAATAAACCGATTGACGAGCACGAACGAATAGGAAGGATAGGGGAACAGATTACAATCTATTCGTTCGCATAACTGCACCCCAAGTATAGTGCGTGCGTGCTCCGGATTAATAGCGCTGTGTGAGGTATCATTCAGGAACCACTCGCGAGAGACAGAAATCCAATAAACATATGCCTTTATTGGAGACCGGGTCAAAGCCTAAAAACACAGCAATTGCCAAGCCACAATACGAAATCCAAAAGCAGTATCGACTTGACAGGCCGGGGTCAGACCCAGTAAGACAGGTGGGCAGAGGTACAAAAACGATAGGCAAAACGTCGCAGTTGATGGGCAAAGCCAATGGTCATACACAGGGCATCCAAACACAAAACTCGTGGTCATACGAGTGGTCAAAGAAAAAAAAGAAAGAAAATCTGGAATGGCTTGGCCACCTCTGTCAGAAAGCTCAATAAAATTGGGCTTGACGTTAAGGAAGGCAACGATGGACTGGACAAACTGCGAGAAGTCATTACATTCGATATGGGAAGGGTGAACCCAGGTGATGGAAATGAGGACTGATCAAGAGATCCAAGCATAGATCCGGAATCTGCTTCCTCTCATCTACGCCAAATCGGCTAGAACAAATCAAATGATCAAGAATGGGGTTTCGGGATAATGTCGCTTTGGATCAAGAGTGGCATTTGAATCTAAGTTATATGAACACTCACTTAATTTGCAATTATAATTCTTATGATATTCATAAACTTCATGATCTTACTTTCTGAAGTCAAAACGTAGCGTACATGGACATTAACTCTGCTGAGATTTATAATCCTTATGATATTTTAATCATAACCAAACTGTTTTTTCTGTAATCTGGGGGCGGGACTCTGATAAGCGATTTCGCTTCCCCCGCGACCCTTTCAGTCATGATACATGTTGTGTGTCGAAATTGTCATGAAATGATTTACAATCATGCAGAAATAAAATATATAATAATAGAAAAATAGGTCGAAATCCAGAAAGACAAAAACAGTATGAAAAGGGCTAAGGCAAGAATCAAGGTCGGACTATCCAGTGGAAGTAAAACAATAATCAATGGCATACGAGGAACTCTGCACAAAGAAATATTGATCAACGTTCTGACTAGAGCTGTGAGTGAAAAGACTCCTAATATACTCACAGGAATGGTCCCATGCTATACAGAGATCAGCTGTGGGGAATGAGGCTAATTACATCGGGAGCATCACTTGAGGGAAACCCTTACCACAAAAACTGGCGAGAGACAAAATACGAATGGGAATCACACAAACAGCCTATGACATTTAAACAGCTCCAGTCCAGGAGTTCTACGTGCACATATAACAAGAGCAGGAAATTACTTATTATTAATTAATTAAGCACGTGCGAGAGATTCTAGCTGAAACTCAGGGAGACAAGGGGCAGAGAATAGAACAGGGCGATTGCGGAGAGGTAATTAGTGTATTAGTGGCGGTGCAGCTTTACAACTTAAACTAGAGTGCTCATTAGTAATTTAGTAATCGAATATATACATGGTTAGTTGTGTTAGTAGACTATAATACGAAATACAAATGTGAGTCTTATTAGTAATCAGAACAGAAGGGTGAAGGAAGAAAACGAGATACGAAGGAATATTTTTAAACACCGGACTTCATTTAAATCACCCGAATTCAGTGAGCACGCAGACAGGGAGGACAGACTAAACTAACTAGACCACAAGACAGGGGAGACAAGTGCAATGGAACTGAAACATGGAATGAACCAAAAACCAAAGAGAATAAATAAAAGACAATAATCTTGAACACAAAGCCAGAACATAAAACATGACCAGACAGATCGGAATCATAACACGCTGCTCGTCATTTCCCCTTGAACACATTCACCGATCCGCACAGAAAACACATTTTCTTGGTCATTTGTGCTGTGTAATCAGATTGGCAATCTTATGAAATGGTGCCGAAAATAAGCACGTATGGAGCGCCATTTTTATAGATGGTGTCGGTCAATTCCGTACTTCCTGGGCTGAAGTCGCTAATCTAGCATCTCCCATTGAAAGTAATGGGGTGATACTTCCTCACTCTCTCCAATTCTATTATATTACCTCCATGGCCAAAACAAACCGATCTCGGGGAAAACGCTCCCTGTAACAGAACAATTGCTCCAAACGAGCCAAGTACACCCTTAGACAGTGAGCCTCCCTTCAGAAAACATCAAGTTGCTCGGGCCTCCCCCATTTGAATAAAAAGCACTAGAGTGTTCAGGTGAACACGTGTCGCCTGCGAAGCATATGTGAAAGTGTGACCACCAACTGAAAGTGTGACTACCGGACAGACAAACAGACAGATGACGGACAAAGTGATCCCTATGTGCCGCTATGCTTCGCAGGCGACGCAATAATAATAACAACCAGAAAGTCACTAATGCACGCACATGTGTGCGTGACTTTGCTTGTGCGTGGACAGTACGTGCGTGACTGCATATGTGTGTGTGCATGTGTGTGTGTGTGTGTGAGAGAGAGAGAGGGAGAGAGAGAGACTCATTCGTCGAGGCAAGCAAATTTTAGGGACATTTTTACAAAAATCATTGAAAAGAAAATTCAAATTTACAAAGGATAAAATGACACTGGAGCACGCTGATAAATTTACAGCCTTTATGGTGCAAACAGACTAATGTTTCGACATTACTGTGGCTTCACAGGGAGCGACCCAGTGCCATGAAATTTTGTTTCATAGTCACAAGATGCGGGTGGCACGGTGGCACAGTGGTTAGCAATGCTGCCACACAGCAAGAAGGTCGTGGATTTGAACCCGGCCTGGGGCCTTTCTGTGTGGAGTTTTGCATGTTCTCCCCGTGTTGCGTGGGTTTTCGCCGGGTACTCCGGTTTCCTCCCACAGTCCAAGGACATGCATATCAGGCTAATTGGAGACATCAAATTGCCCATAGGTATGAGTGTGAGAGCGAATGGTGTGTGAATGGTGTGTGCGCCCTGCGATGGATTGGCAAGCTGTTCAGGGTGGGTCCCTGCCTTTGCCCGTAGTCAGCTGGGATAGGCTCCAGCTCACCCCGTGACCCTAGTGAGGAATAAGCGGGTATAGAAAATGGATGGATGGATAGTCACAAAATGCAATCTATGGATTTGTGTCCACGAACATGAAATTTTCCTCAAAAATGCACGCACAACAAAAATTTTGAGCCAGTCTGTTTTAATATGGGTTTTTTTCTTGTCGTCCTCACGGTTTTTTTTTTTTTGAAGACTTTTTGATGAAGCTATCTACACTCAACGAAAATATAAACGCAACACTTTTGTTTTTGCTCCCATTTGTCATGAGATGGACTCAAAGATCTAAAATTCATTCCAGATACACAATATTACCATTTCTCTCAAACTTTGTTCACAAATCTGTCTAAATGTGTGATAGTGAGCACTTTTGCTTCGCTGAGACAATCCATCCCACCTCACCGGTGTGCCACATCAAGATGCTCATCAGACACCATGATTAGTGCACAGGTGTACCTTATACTGCCCACAATAAAAGGCCACTCTGAAATGTGCAGTTTTGTCTCACAGCAAAATGCCACAGATGGCGCAAGCATTGAGGGAGCGTGCAATTGGCATGCTGACAGCAGGAATTTCAACCAGATCTGTTGCTCGGGCATTGAATGTTCATTTCTCCACCATAAGCCGTCTCCAAAGGCGTTTCAGAGAACATGGCAGTACATCCAACCGGCCTCACAACCGCAGACCACGTGTAACCACACCAGCCCAGGACCTCCACATCCAGCAGGTTCACCTCCAAGATCGTCTGAGACCAGCTACTCAGACAGCTGCTGAAACAATTGGTTTGCATAACCAAAGAATTTCTGCACAAACTGTCAGAAACCGTCTCAGGGAAGCTCAACTGCATGCTCGTCGTCCTCATCGGGGTCTTAACCTGACTCCAGATCGTCGCCGTAACAGACTTGAGTGGGCAAATGCTCACATTCGATGGCGTCTGGCACGTTGGAGAGGTGTTCTCTTCACGGATGAATCTCGGTTTACATTGTTCAGGGCAGATGGCAGACAGCGTGTGTGGCGTCGTGTGGGTGAGCGCTTTGCTGATGTCAGTGTTGTGGATCGAGTGGCCCATGGTGTTGGTGGGGTTATGGTTTGGGCAGGCATCTGTTATGGACGAAGAACACAGGTGCATTTTATTGATGGCATTTTGAATGCACAGAGATACCGTGATGAGATCCTGAGGCCCATTGTTGTGCCATACATCCATGAACATCACCTCATGTTTCAGCAAGATAATGCACGACCCCATGTTGCAAGGATCTGTACACAATTCTTGGAAGCTGAAAATGTCCCAGTTCTTGCATGGCCAGCATACTCACCGGACATGTCACCCATTGAGCACGTTTGGGATGTGCTTGACCGGCGTATACGACAGCGCGTACCAGTTCCCACTAATATCTAGCAACTTCGCACAGCCATTGAAGAGGAGTGGACCAACATTCCACAGGCCACAATTGACAATCTGATAAACTCTATGCGAAGAAGATGTGTTGCACTGCATGAGGCAAATGGTGGTCACACCAGATACTGACTGGTTCTGAGTCCCCAGACCCCCAATAAAGCAATAACTGCACATTTCAGGGTGGCCTTTTATTGTGGACAGTCTAAGGTACACCTGTGCACTAATCATGGTGTCTGATGAGCATCTTGATGTGGCACACCTGTGAGGTGGGATGGATTGTCTCAGCAAAGCAAAAGTGCTCACTATCACACATTTAGACAGATTTGTGAACAATGTTTGAGAGAAATGGTAATATTGTGTATCTGGAATGAATTTTAGATCTTTGAGTCCATCTCATGACAAATGGGAGCAAAAACAAAAGTGTTGCGTTTATATTTTTGTTGAGTGTAGTTAAATAGGCAGTTTTTTCTTGTCGTCCTGATGTTTTTAAGGCTTTTAAATGATAATTTACCATTAACTGGCAGATGGCATTTCTCAGTCATCCACTTTAATATCGACTTCACGTTCTCTTTCGGTTATATTGCCAAGTCAATTTGCCCTGGTAAGCTGGCGCGTCAAAGATGTTCAAAGATTATCAAATGCTGTAACTAATATGCCTGTCATTGCAAAGTGTGGAAAGTATAAATTTTACATTTGAAGGTGATATTTAACGACTTTGACAACTGTTCATGAATCAAAATGAAATTATATATTTTCATTATTAAAGTATGAAGCCCGGCAAGGGCAATGACAATGTTGTTCCCACGATTTAGTTGACTCATGGAAAGAGGTGGCCAATAAGTCATTCTCACAATTTAGCCAGGAAATGGTCTGTGCCAGCCAACCAGTAACTTGTGTTATCACAACCTTCTATCGGTGAAAGTGCCCTGGAACGACTGTCAAACCCGTGACATACCGCCCCTGAACTCATACCAGATCGATGTACTCCTAGTTACATTCTCTGACACAACCCTTCAAACAACAGTGGATGTGCCCATGGATGTTGTGGTGATGCAAGCGATACACAGTGAGAAATGAAATAATAACTTCATGGATATGTAAATCACAATTACACATGGAAAATTAAAGTTACAGTCAAGTGATTATATAAAACAACCTGTTTCATTTATGAAATGATGCCCAAACATCTCTCCGACAAGAGAGAAATCTTGCCAGCTGGCACTGGCTAGCTAACTAACTTTAACATTAGCGCTAGCTAGCTAAAGTCAAAGTCAGCTTTATGTATTATCTAAATTGCAGAAAGTGGACTTTGTTAATAATTATATAATCTAGAAATTCATCGCAGATGAACAATTAACCGATACCTTTGGCGATAATAGCAGTTGTTCATGAACCTAAACATCCCATGGTCGGCCATGATGGTTTGTTGTTGTTTTGATGATTTGTTGTGACTTGCCAGGAACGCTTTAAAATTGTGTCTCGTGACTTCAAGTGGTGACTCACGGGTTCAGAATCTTGGCTGGAATGCCCAGTAACATATTGAGGTAGGAGTCGTTCCCTCAATTTGAGTTAACAAATTTGTGGGAATGAGTTAATTAAAATGGGGTAATGACTTACATCTCACAGCCGCAAATTGGCAAAATCGTTGGACAAAGTTAATTCAATTGAGGGATTGCCAAGTTAAGTTAAAGGAAAAGAAAGCCCCCAGAATTTTAATGCATGTACGGAATCCACACATTAATAGAGATAGCCTTGTCAAAGCTCAGCCTTGCACATTGAACTAAGCGGGTGTTTTTTTGCTAATTCAAAAATCAGCGCGGGTTCGAATTTTTTATAAACCAGAAGTGATGTGGCGGCCACCCAGCATATTGTACTCAAACCTGATGCACAATTCATTCAGTACATACCGCACAGCATACATACAGTGATTTCGAGCATTAAAGTATCATGGCGCAGGAATCACACATGTAACCTTTCTTCATTGTGAGCCTACATGTTCTGAGGAGGAGCCACAATTGTGAAAGCAACCGGACTTGAGCACGGAAGATTACTGTTATGTTTTGCGGCTCTCTTAGTCATACAAACGCAGCAATGAAAGGATCTCTCCACTCAAATGAAGAAATTCAATGCATGCTTGAAATTTAGGTGGACGAATACATACAATTACAACCGGATACTGTACACAAAAACTATGATTTTTGGAATAATTTGTGAGTACTTACATTCGCGTAGATATCACAGAACAATAGATCAGTGCTGCGACAAACAAAGAAAATGCGGCTGCAATATTTCGAAGTGCATGTCAGTTAGCTCAGATTATGAGAAAGATACGTTTTTGTGGCATAAAGCAGTGGACAGCATAATTGGCCAAAAACGCAAGGGGGAAAGAATTCCGAATTCAGCCTCCACCAATATCGAATAAAATCAGTACTTTTTTTAGATATTTGGGTACCCAGAGAAAGATTTGGGTGTTTAAAAACATCAAGCATCCAGTTTAATTTCTTGTGCTGCTATACATGGTAATCCATGTTACTGATGACACAGTGGGTTGCTAGGGCACGCGCAGCATATGCATTCATGATATTAACATTCCAAACCCCCTTCTCAATAATAAAACCCCCAAAATATATTGGCACCTCCTCTACTGGTAGATAAAAAGCCAGAAACAAGTGGAGGTTCGACACAGAATTCTTTCCACACAAGAGTTGTCTTGGCTTAGAAGCTTTGAGAGCTCTTTTTGTTGCTCTCATCCGGGACAATATCGTTTAGCTCCTAATTGGATTCCTGGGCCAGCTGGCATTAATTGAGGGCGTTGCCCAGACTCTATTTAAGCTCCAGTTTCGTCCCCCGTCCTTTGCTAGAGTGTCAGTGTATCTATTGCGCTTTAGCCGGTAAGGTCCCTTAGAAGAGTATTGTTAGGGACTTCAGCTGCATAACTGGTTTAGTGATAGTGAGCAAGGGAATCTTTGTTTCTTCTTTCCCTTTTCTTTTTGGCTCTTCGAGCTCGCTTTGCTTTCTACCTCGGACAGCTGCTAGGTCCGTTGGTAGCGCGAGTCTCGCACTTTTAGTATATTTTGTGTCTCTCCTTCTCTTGCTGTTTTGCCTTTTATTTCTGGCCACTGCATTTGGTGTCCAACACCCCCCAAATCATCACAACAGTTTGCTTCTTCTTGTTTCTGTATATATCCCCATTTAAAATCACCTAGGTGCATACTTCTGTGCCCTGTATCAATCATGATGGGCGGCTGCTATGTCATACTCATGCAGGTTCATGCGAGAGGAAGTCGGTGATGAGGAATGAAAGGCGCCCTGCTTGAATTGATGAAATCTCCGCCTCATAATGTGATAATTGGTTTATAGTGACAAATGAAACCTTGGCTTTGGATCAGATGTGTATTTATATAGCTGAACATTCACTGGAATGATGGTTTGTGTCAGGGTTTTCTTTACCTTTAATCGTGAGAATGACTTTTATCTTGTGGCCACAGAGTTATATTCTTTTTTTTTCTCCCATGTCACTTTCTTCCATGTCGCTGTACATCCCGGGCTCCTTGAAAGAGTGTGTCCCATAGGCATCGCTTACCAGCAACATTAGTGAAAGCTTGGAGTATTTACACGATCCAAACTTATTTTCATGAATGTACTGTGCTTGATTAACCATTACAGAAACATAACAATTATTTTGGTAATTACCAACACTGCTCATTTAGGGCAGCTGTGGCATAAACCCTACATTGGGTAGTGGTCTGATGAATTTGTTAAGCACTGTACATGTTCATAGACTGTTCACAAATGTGAATGTAAAGTTGTAGCTCATGAATAGTTTTGGAGCAAGTTACTTTGTGGCACAGTGGTTAAGTATGCTAGACTTAGGAACGAAAGCTTCTGATTACAAGTCCTTATCATTGCTTCTGTGGTGTGTTCTTGTGGCACAAACACTTAACTCCCAAATTGCCCCACTCCACCCAGTTGGACAATTGGGCACCAGCAATTGGTTGGGGTAAACTGACTAAGGCAGGGGTTCTGAAACTCGGCCCTGGCGCCCCACTGTGTATGCTTGCTTTTATTCCGACCACAGTTGCAATCTGAGGACTCAAACAAGCTGTTGATTTGCCTTAATTAGTTGCATTCATGTTTAGAGCAGTCATTTTTCCTCTTAAGCCACATTTGACAAACCTATACATGCCATGTAGAATAAAAATTGAATATCCACAATGGGATATGTTAGAAACCAGTATGAATAACTGCAGAGGGAAATAATCTGACCGAACCCTTAATCAGCATAAACAATCAATAGGTTCCTCATTGGTGAAACTGTGAACACACGGGGCTCTAATTTCCTGGCGCAGCGCAGGTGATGTAGCGTGGCACAGCCCACGTAGCGGTAATTTCGTCCGGCGCAGCCCGCACAGTGGTAATTTCGTGAAGTGCAACACTGTGCGCAGACGATCGTGCACCAAGATGGGTGTGGCGGCGTAGTAGGGGAGGTGCCACTTATTCATCAAGACGCAGTGACAATTTCGTGGAAAATTCTTCGCTGCAGTTGCGCAGAAATCTTGCCAGCTCCAACCTGGTTCACTTTCTGTGCATTGGTAATTTGGCTGACCGGCACACAGTGCATACACGTTACCGAAACCTCCCAGGCAGGTTTCCAGAATGTCAGGCACATTTCAAAACAGTAAATAATTACAGCAACCACTGTTTAATGTAACTATCTGAATCAGCACATAAATTGTAGTATCTATATCGATTGTCCTCATGTCAGATCAAAGGCGGTTGGCACGTGTGATGGAAACTCGACCTGACTTAACCAATGCAACTGAATCAACTGAATGATGCAAATTAACGACTTCACATCTTTCTCAGCCAACCACAAACAGCCTTGGCATCAGGCAGTGCGTGTATAATGCTTGCGTTATATGCTCGGTAAAGCCGCTTGCACACTGGACGCAAAACAAATTTTTCGCACGACTGATTACAGTCTAAGTTGATGCGAAGAGCTATCGACTTTTCCTGGTCTTTTTATTCGTCTGTTTTCTTCCTTTGAAAATAGACAACAGTCATTATTCGGTCTTTCTTTCGAAAATTAGTTTGATGGATCGAACAGATTCACGCTTTATTTCCACAGCAGAGATAAAATAGTGCTCGCAATCAGAGAGCAAATCAATTGTGAGGTTTTACGAAATGAGCCAAGAGCGAGAACCAGATGAATGCAAAATGGAGGCTTTATTTCTGAAGGGGGAAACCCCCCAACAGAGCTGGCAACAGTACAATGTCCACAATCCACAAACAGAATCCAAAGGGCAAAGTCCAAAACTGTAACCAGGGCACCAATAACACAACTCAAGGTCAGGCAAAAATGGTTCGGTACACAGGCGTGGGTTTGGTGGAGAGACAAACTCATAAGCCGTAAACAGTCCGAATCCAAATACCAGGGCAGCAAAGACAATAGACGTGGTCGGGCAAAAAGTAGGTCAAAACTCACGAAGGCAATCAGATCCAAAAGGGCAAACCAAAAAACAAGTGTCGGGCAATCCAGTCAGAAAGAAAATATCACAGTGAGCAAGGCGAGGAACGTAGCACAAGACAAAGGAGTAAAGACGATCTGACAAGGAACTAAAAGTGTAGACACCTTATATACATATCCGGGTTAAACACATGACTAGGGTAAACAGGTGTAGTCAATGACATGGGAGTGACACATGAGGAAAACTAATTACATGAATTTGGCGAATGCCGAAACGCAGACAGGGATAACGAGACATTCCTATGAACGAACAAACGGCTCCGGTTAAGGAGTACTAAAGTGTACAGTCTAAAGAAAAGGGAAAGCAAGAGATATAAGAGGAAACCGCAGTGGAGATAATTAGTGATAGACAAGGAGGGCGGAGATACAGATTGGGCGAATGCTGAGAGATCGTTAGTCTATTAGTATGTGCAGCTATACAATCCCGAGTGCAAGTTAGTCAGTTAGTATAAATGTACAATGTTAATCGGGGTTAGTAATTATCGAAAACAATAAACTGTTAGTAGGGTTAGTAGATAGCATAAAGAGAGAGGAAGGAAGAAAATGAGAAATGAAGAAAGATTGAAATCCCAGAAACCAGGAAATCTCCCGAATGAGTGGCACGTCAGACAAGGGACCGTGGGCAAAGACCTACACAAGACAAGACAGGGTAAACGAAGTGCAGGACTAGAAATCACAACAAGACTATGAAAGAATGGCAAGGCTATGAAACATGGCAAGACTGTGAAACATGGCAAGACTATAAAACATGGCAAAGACATAAATAATACAAAACATGAAACATAATAAAACATGAAATCAAACAACAAAACACAATACATAATCATGGGGATGGTCAGGGGCAGGCAGTGGTCACTAAAACACAAAAGGCATACATGGCAAGCCAGGCACAAAACTTAAACATGGAGCTAGAGGAAGCATGGCTGAAATGCAGATTCACAACATCAATTCCATGACCATTGACAGTGTGAATAAATTATCGCATGCACGATCAAGACTGTCCGATGCGAAATGCAAAATACTCCATGTCCGGCACCCAGCAAAAAATTTAAGTATTAATATGAGAACAGATTTATAACGGAATAAAGAATAAAAATACACATATATCACCAACCAACAGAACATCCAAAAAAGATGACCCGCAAATAAATTAATCGTAGTGTTCGTTGGATGTTCTGTTGTTAAAATGTTTCTTTTTATTCTTTATTTTCTTATCAATCTGTTCTAATCGTCCTCTTTTTTTTGGCTGTCAGACACGGAGGCATTGTACATTGTCTCATGCCAATGTTGACTCGCTTTACTGAGCAGAGCTTAAACAGAAACATTGATTGAAATTCTCGGTACTCATCTTGAAGAACTGAGCCCTCTAATCAAAACATTCACATTTAATATCTAAAAGAGTCAGTAGATTTGAAGAAATTAAAAACAATAATTGACTGTCGGACACGGTGATATTAAAACCCTGTCAGACTTGTGGACACAAGACACTGCTTTCAACGCAATCTGTCAAGCGAAAAATTTGTTTCGCGTCCAGTGTGCAAGCGGCTTAAGACTAGGCTACTATTATTGTCACTTAGGTTTTATTGTCTTCAGTTGGGGAAAGGAATACAGCCTGATTGCTATGATCTCATACTGAGTTAAGATCACATATTGAAAATAAATGTGTAACGTATCTTGCATTGTTGTCCATGCATGTTAATCCCAAAATTTTAAGCAGCAACAGGCTGTAATAATCGGAACACGCTATCCATCGTTTCTCTCGCCAATGAGCAATATTAGACTCGGCTGTGTTATACCCAAACACGCCTTCTTTGCCAACTAGCGCTGGAAGGAGGGACAGAGGCGGGACAGAAGAGTAGCCTACTTGTGCCAGGCTACGCCGGGCACGAAATTGCAACATACGCCTGGACACACCCCGTTGGCGCGGCGCACCCCCCATTCGCCGCGCCTGCGCCTGGTCTACGAAATTAGAGCCCATGGTTGTAAAAACCAAAAATTTATTTGGCATATAGTAAAGTCACACCTGTTTCATTTCATGTTCATTTTATTAATTTCAGGCAAATTATTTTGAAAGAATTCAAAACACCTGTGTTCAGCGACCCAATTTGAAGCTTACTGATTTTTTCAGAGTCTAGTTTGATCTGTTTAGAAATGGTTGTTACTTGCAAATCCTCACAACATGGAAAAATAAGCATAGCATGTTTGAGGGCTTTTATTCCTCATGGCACAATGGATATGTCCATAAAAATGCAGCTAAAGGTGGTAAATAACTGCGCTAAACATGGAATGGAGCTAATTAAGACAAATCGACACCTTGTTGAAAGTCTAAGATTACAGTCGTGGTTGAAACTAAAACCAGCATACACAGTGGGGCGCCAGGAACGAGTTTGAGAAGGGCCGGGGTGTATTACCCGCGATGGACTAGCATCCCATCTCGGAGGAATTGCAATACCCCAAGTCACATCATGTTACAGAAACCGGGGTTAAACACCGGCCTGAGGTGCGTTTTCTAAAATCTCACAGTTGCCAACATTACATAGTTGGGCCCATTGAGTTTGAACGGACGAACTATGCAGGTTGCTAACTAGGAAATGCTCCCCTGATGAGCCACCTCCTTGCAAAAATAGTTTGTGAACTATTTGTAGTTCTCAGACAGTTCACCAATTACCAAAAAAGTCCTCACATGTTCTTCAATTGTTCATGAGTTTGAACAGTGTCCTCAAAAAGTTCATGAACTTATTTTCATGAATATAGATGTTCATGAACTGTTCCCCAGCAAACGCCACACGTATCTTCCAAGTGTAAGTCACATGAGAAACTGGTGTTTTTTTGTTTTGTTTTTTTTACACGTCATAAGGTACATGTAATTCACATGTAAAAACATTAGATAAAGCACCTTCCAAACTGTACATGCAAAACACGTTGATCGCGCATAGCAGTTCTCTTTCATAATATTTCGCTCGATGTCTCACTATGGGATGCACGCCTCGCTGCAGCCTCAGAAGCATTAATCTCACTACGCCAATCCTGATTGGCTGGTGAACGTGTCCGTCCGCCCAGGTGGTACACCCACCTTAAATAGCTCATGCGGACGGCACCACGTCATTCAAACACCTCTTCTCACTCGGAGCATATCTCGCGTCCAGGGCTAGTTAGCTGAACTGTCCACAGACGGATTTTCTGTCGCCGGGCGCTACTAGCTTTGGATACCTTTTGCTTCGTCGGTCACACCAGACCGGACTCAGTGCTCTCCCGCCCTACACGGCTTGGTCAGCACTGTCCTCGACGCCTCACCACGGCACGTCGAGTACCGAAGGCTAGCACACCAGTTACCTGTCGGTTTTCTTCACTCGACGCCTCACCACGGCACGTCGAGTACCGAAGGCTAGCACACCAGCTACCTCTCGGTTTCTTCACTCGACGCCCCACCACGGCACGTCGAGCTCCGAGCGCTAGCACACCAGCTACCTCTCGGTTTTCTTCACTCGACGCCCCACCACGGCACGTCGAGCTCCGAGCGCTAGCACACCAGCTACCTCTCGGTTTTCTGCCTCGTCTCCCGGCTTGCACACCAGCTAGCTAGGAATGGAGGCCCAAAACCCCCATACCAGGGGGCACGGAGACTCCGGGACCCGTCCCTGTCGCTGTGGGAACAAGATCTCGAGTAAAGATCCACACCAGGTCTGCTCGAGCTGCCTGGGGCTGGAACACGCCCGTATGGCTATCGAACTTCCCGGCTCGTGCCAACACTGCGCGGTGTTTACAGCGAAAAGTCTCCGCAGACGGCTAGCCCGCCAGGCTAGCTTGTCTGGAATCGACCCCCTCCTCCCCTCCGACGGTGCTGCCGCCGAGGGCAAGCAGGATTTGGCGGTCGCTACGGCGGCGATTCCGGAGGCTAGCGCCAGCTGGGGCTCCCAGCTCGACCTAGCCGCGGATCCCCCGCGTGAGGAAGACGTCGTAGAACTGGACTATGGGGACGATGAAGATGGCGTCTCTGAACTCCTCATATCAGAGGATGAGGAAGATGACGACGTCTTCATTACTCCGGCTCGGGCCGCGCAGCCCGCGGCCTCCGTCACCTCTCGGGATGGAGATGAGAGTAGCATACCAGCTTCTCCTCTCCCCAGCTCCGACATGCTCGACGTGTGCAAACGCGCTGCTGTCCGGCTGAACATCCCCTGGCCCGTTGTCGTAGCTGAGACCACCAGATCCCGCTACGAGGGGAAGAAATTGCCCTTGGCTAAGAGTGCGACGAAACAACTTCTCCCCGTCTTCCCGGAGCTGCTAGATGAGGTCGCGCGCTCTTGGAAAGACCGCCCTTATAGCAGCAGGAGCCCAGTTCCCGGTGCCTCGTCCCTCGATTGTGAGGCGATGGAGAGCCTGGGTCTGCTCCGCATGCCTCCGATGGAGCCACTCGTGGCAGCGCACCTTCACCCCCGCCTGTCAGCGGTGTCCTCCCGGAGCCCCAGTCTGCCGTCCAAGTCGGACCGTTTTCAGTCAGCCTTGACTGAGAAGGCGTATAAGGCGGCTGCGCTTTCGGCCAGAGCGCTCAATGTCCTCTCCCTGCTCACGGCTTATCAGGCTGAGTTGTGCGAGGATTTTGTGCTAACTCAGGACCCAGCTACATGGGAGGAAATACCGGTCGTCACCGACCTGTGTCTCCGTGTCCAACGCTGCGCGGTCCAGGCCACGGGAAAAGCGCTGGGGACTATGGTCCTACAGGAACGGGCGCGGTGGCTCAACCTCGCCAACCTGTCGGACAGGGAGAAGGATGACATCCTGGACATGCCCATTGTCCCGGAGGGGATCTTCGGTTCCGCGTTGGCTTCTATGCAACGGCGGTGCGAAGCTAAAAAGAAGGAGGATGAAGCTCTCAAGCTCTGCCTCCCTCGAAAGCCCCCTGCTCCTCTTCCGCCTGCTCAGCGTAAGACCTTTGCACAGGCTGCTTCACAGGATTCGCAGTTTAAAATGCCGAAACTGCGGAGGCCTCAGCCCGCCCCGCCTGCTCCGCCAGGTCGGCCCGGCTGGCCTAAAAAGCCCTCGGCCCCGGCTGCAGCTGCGCCTGCGCGACCCGCGCATACCGCCAGCAGCCAGGCCAGGAAAAAGAAGAGAGCGGCCTGACTCCCCCTCTCTCCACTGGTGACGCAGCTGGAAGTTCCCCGTTCTCTGGCTCCACCTGTTTGGCTTTCGGGCGTGCACCCAGGGGCTCCCCACGCCCCTATCTCCCAGCTGCCTCGGACCGTGCCAGCGCAAGCCGGGAGAGATGGACATTTGACGTCGCGGGGTTTAGCGGTTGCCCCCCTCTCATGTCCACAAGCACGCACATACACAAATGTTTTCTCAAAGAGAATAAATTGTGTCCCGCTGTCGCAGCCAGGCCGAGTGCCGAGGGCGCAGCTGAAAATAAAGAAAGCCAAATCTGTCAAAATAAGCACGCCACCCGGGGGCCTTGTCATTCCGCCACAGGAGAACGCCACCGCACTGCGGCTGCGCCCTCTTGTGGTGGGAGGACTGCAGGGCACGTCACCCGGGGGCTGTGTCATTCCGCCACAAGAGGGCGCCACCGCACTGCGGCTGGGCCCTCTTGTGGTGGAAGGGCTGCGGTGCACATCACCTCTCGCCCTCAGATGGCGGAGATGGGTCGCACTGGCAGCCCCACCCTGGGTGTTGAGGACGATTTCGAGGGGGTACAGGCTGCAATTCGCCGCTGTCCCCCCGCGATTCGCCGGCGTTATACACTCCCAGGCGCGGGGAGAGTCAGCTCGTGTTTTACAGGAGGAAATTTTCTCACTGTTAAACAAAGGAGCAATCTGTGTCGTCCCTCCCGCACAATGTCAGAGCGGATTCTACTCCAGGTATTTCCTAGTCCCCAAACGGGGGGGGAACGGTATTCGCCCTATCCTGGATTTACGGGCTCTGAACAAATATCTCAGGAAGTACAAGTTCAGGATGCTCACACACGCATCCCTGTTGCGTCTTGTACGTCAGAACGATTGGTTCACTTCAATCGATCTGAAAGACGCGTACTTCCACATTCCAATCTATCCTCCCCACAGAAAGTTTCTGAGGTTCGCTTTCCAGGGGATCTGCTACGAGTATCGCGTGCTCCCTTTCGGTCTGTCATTAAGCCCGAGGGTGTTCGTGCGGTGCACGGAGGCAGCAATAGCCCCGCTGAGACGGCGGGGCATCCGTCTGGCCACTTACCTGGACGATTGGCTGCTTTTAGCGCAATCGGAGCAGGAAGCCAGGGCGCACACGCGTATTCTCACACAGCACCTAGTCGATCTGGGCTTTGTGATAAACGCGGAGAAAAGCATGCTGTCCCCAGTGCAAGATGCTATCTTTCTGGGGTTATCCCTGAATTCGGTGTCTTTCACAGCTCGCCTCTCGGCGGAACGGGTGAGAGCTTTCAGGGCATGCCTCGCGCTTTTTTATCCAGGCAGGTTTGTTCCATTCAGATTGTGTCTTCGGTTACTCGGTCTGATGGCGTCTGCCATCCTCGTGATCCGTCTCGGTCGCCTCCACATGAGAGAATTCCAGCTTTGGGTGGCCTCATGCGGGCTAGATCCCGTGCGTCACGGCACGCGGAGAGTCTTGGTCACACTGGAATGCGCCAGGGCGCTGCGTCACTGGCGGACTCCGTCCTTTCTGACCCAGGGGGTCCCAATGGGCTCGGTCCTGTCCAGGAAGGTGGTCACTACAGACGCCAGCCTGACGGGCTGGGGCGGAATTCACGGGGGCCAGTCTGTGAGGGGCCGCTGGAGTGTGGGCCTCCAGCAGTCTCACATAAATTTTCTGGAACTTTCAGCGGTGTTCCTCTCCCTGAAACATTTCCTTCCATCTCTCACGGGTCATCATGTCCTGGTGAGAACGGACAATACGACGACGGTGGCGTACATCAACCGTCAGGGGGGGCTGCGCTCCCGTCAGTTGCACATGCTGGCACGCAAACTGATCCTGTGGAGCTGCGGCCGTCTCCTCTCCTTGAGAGCGACGCACGTCCCGGGGGTCTTGAACACAGGCGCGGACCTGTTGTCCAGGGGTGCGCCGGTGTATGGGGAGTGGACTCTGCACCCGGAGATTGTGGAACAGATATGGGCCCGGTTCGGTCGGGCCGCGGTAGATCTGTTCGCGGCGAGAGAAAACGCGCAGTGCGCGCTGTTTTACTCTCTGCGCGGCATGGATGCTCCCCTTGGCATAGACGCACTAGCGCACGTCTGGCCGCACGAGCTTCTTTACGCGTTCCCTCCCCTGGCCTTGATATCCCCCACTCTGTCCAGAGTGAGGGAACGTGGTCACGCACTGATATTGATTGCTCCGCATTGGCCGGCGATGCATTGGCTAGCGGAAATATATCGGTTACTGTGCGCTCAGCCTTGGCAGCTCCCGCTGCGCAGGGACCTTCTATCGCAGGGGGGGGGGGCGATCCTCCACCCGCACCCGGAACGCCTGGCGTTGTGGGCGTGGCCCCTGAGTGGCTCAGTCTCTCGGCTGTGGGATTGTCACAGCGTGTGATTTCCACTATACAAAACGCTAGGGCCCCATCCACTAGGTCTTTGTATGACTGTAAGTGGAGGGTGTTTGAGGGGTGGTGTCACAGGAACGGCCACGTTTCTTTTCAGTGTCCGGTGAGTGCTATATTGTCATTCTTGCAGGACCTGATTGACAAAGGCAAAGCCTTCTCCACGATTAAGGTGTACTTGGCGGCTATCGCCGCCTGTCACGTGGGGTTTGAAAAGCGAACGGCGAGTCAGCACCCGCTGGTTTGCCGTTTTATGAAGGGAGCGCGCAGGCTTCTCCCCGTGTCCAGACCACTGGTGCCACCGTGGGATCTGGCTGTGGTTCTGGAGGGGCTTAAGGGCCCTCCTTTTGAGCCACTGGAAGGGGCAGACTTGAAGCACGTGTCTTTCAAGGCTGTGTTGTTGCTGGCTCTGGCTTCAGCTAAGCGAGTTAGTGACATCCATGCGCTTTCGGTGCATCCGTCATGCGCTCAGCTCTTCCCGGGAGATGTAAGGTTGATTTTGAGGCCCAACCCGGCTTTTGTGCCTAAGGTGGTGGGCTCATGTTCTCCAATTGACCTTCTGGCCTTTGCTGCCTCAACAGAGGAGCAGCAGTCGCACGCGTTATGTCCAGTCCGTGCGGTGCGCATGTACATGGACAGGACTAGGGGATTCAGGAGGAGCGATCAGCTGTTCGTCTCCTGGGCTAATCCTCATAAAGGAAAACCTATCACTAAGCAGCGCCTATCCCATTGGGTGGTGGAGGCGATTGCTTTGGCCTATACGTGTCGGGGTTTGCAGCCGCCTGTGGGCATGCGGGCGCA
Organism: Gymnothorax reevesii; assembly: GCA_029721435.1. Taxonomy (NCBI): domain Eukaryota; kingdom Metazoa; phylum Chordata; class Actinopteri; order Anguilliformes; family Muraenidae; genus Gymnothorax; species Gymnothorax reevesii. Next base: position 112,754,579 of record CM056577.1, read on the forward strand.
CTCGACTCGGGGCTTGGCCGCATCCTGGGCCTTATTCAGGGGAGTTTCTGTTCAGGACATCTGTGCAGCGGCGAGTTGGTCCTCGCCTCTCACTTTTGTCCGCTTTTATAAGCTGGACGTTTCCGCCCCGTGCGTGGCACGCGTGGTTCTGCTGTCCTGACTGGAACAGATTGCTTCTCTGTGGGTTGGTGGACGCTGGATAAGCTTGTCTGGCAATACGGGAGCTACGATATCCCATAGTGAGACATCGAGCGAAATATTATGAAAGAGAACTTTAGGTTATTTACATAACCCCGGTTCTCTGAGTAATATGAGTGAGATGTCTCACCAGACAACCCTTCTTGCTGGGGCGAGTGAGAAGAGGTGCTTATCTTGAATGACGTGGTGCCGTCCGCATGAGCTATTTAAGGTGGGTGTACCACCTGGGCGGACGGACACGTTCACCAGCCAATCAGGATTGGCGTAATGAGATTAATGCTTCTGAGGCTGCAGCGAGGCGTGCATCCCATAGTGAGACATCTCACTCATATTACTCAGAGAACCGGGGTTATGTAAATAACCTAAAGGTTTACTTAAATGCACCACACTGCGATGAGCAACTGGGCTTTTTCATACATGTTTGCCCCTTTGGGTTCCCACTAGTATTTCTTTCTATAGTGAAATCCTCAAAAAATCCATAAGACCTTTTATAGGTATTTTTTCATTTATGGAATTATTGGAGTGCAATATTGGAAAAATATGATCATAATATTTGTTCAGCAGTAGCTTCGAAAAATGGGCATCCACTATGGCCAACGGCCAGCTGTATTGTATCTACAAAAAGAAGCGTACCGCTGTTGTTTGTTGTGGTGTGTTCATGTGCTCTTTCCTCATTGAGAAAGTAAATGGCTTCAGATATATCATATTTTGGACAAAGTTTTTAGATTCAAATAAAGGAGATCTTTGTCATTTTATTTGTATGACCGTAGGCAGTGGGGAAAAAAATCTGAATAATTTACAGGTGTGCCATATAAGTTGACTAGTATGCTTTTCCCCGGCTTTCAGACTTTCACATCTCATCACAAGTGGACTTTGGTGAGCATGGTTTTGAGCTATTAATTGAAACCACTGCTATAAATGCATTGAAACAGCGAGGTAGCCTATTAGTACAAACCTTGCCCAATGATCAACATGTTACTGGTTCAAGCCCTGAGGATGGACTTCTCGTTGAGGTAATGTTGTGTTCTGGGGCCCTGGCCTTTGGCCAGGACAGCATTTATGGTTTTAACAGTTTCATGTTCAAGATTTCATAGTTCATGTCCATATTTCATATCACAGTTTTAACAGTTTCTTGTATCAAGTCATTGCATTTCATTGTTCATAGTTATTGTCCATGTTTTTACTTACTATGTTTTTGTTTTTTCGCCAGGTCTGCCAAGCCACTCCACCGCTTGTCTGCGTTCCGCCCCATGCCTTCGTTGTTGCGCATTTCTGAGCTATGGTTGGCTTTGGTATTTCACCCTTCCTTCTGTGCTGTGCTGATTCGGGGCTGTCGAAGCTTAATTGACAATTAACTGTTTTTAAGTTACTAACATTTACTTACACACACTGGGTGGTGTAATTCTTAGATGGGCACATTACTAATATTACTAATTTAGACAGGGAGTTTATTGTCATGATTCCTGCTTTGCTATTTCAAGATCTTGCTGTGCTTTTCTGTTCTTAATATTCATGCTTGCTTCCAAACTGCATACTTAATTGGTACTTAAGCTGAGCACGCTCATTCTCTTAATGAGCAAGTCTTGTCCACCAATCTTTGTCCATGTCATGATCTTGCCATGCCTCTTGTTTCTCCTTCTCCAGGTGTTGCCCCTCATGTGTTGATTTCTTACCCTTTATCTGGATGCAGTGGAAGTTGGCTGGCAGACAGTGTCTCAAGTCCTTGTTCATGTTTGCAAGTTTTGTTGCCAAGTTTCTGCTCAAGTTCTTACTCAAGTCCCATGGTTTTCATAGTTCTTGTTTTTTTGTATATAGCATCTTTGTTCTTTTCTGTTTATTCATTATCTGCCTGGAGTTTCCAGTGGCTTTTGTTTTTGTCGTTTTTGATCTTTAGCTTCTAGCTCTGTGAAGCTCACCTTAGTTTGTATTTTGCAACCCTTTGGGCCAAGTTTTTTGTTGGCCCTCGTGCCTGTTTGCTTTTGTTTTAATAAATTCCCTTTTCCCTTCCACCTCACTTTTGGTGTCTCTCTGATCTCGCATCAGGTAATCTCATATAGAAATATTTTCTTCCACACTATCCTTGAAAAAAGTAAATTTATAAGTGTATTTCTCTGGTGTGATGAGAGCCAGTTATTAGCTTTTAGCCACTGTAAAAAAATTTGTGGAACTTGCAGGTGTAATGTAACACATGAATTATGCGTTTTTTCGGGAATAAGTTTGTGAACAGTTCATGAATGTTTTTTTTTAAGCAGAAAGTTCATGAAAGGCCATTAAAATTCAGGAACAGTTCGTTAATAATTCACGAACTTAAAGGTAACCAATCTGATCTTTTTTTTTTTTTAAATAAAATTTATCAGATATGACTAAAACAAACGGAATAAATGTTTTTCCCGAGAACGCTTGCAGTCCCCCGAATATTGAATGTGAAAATAGTTTTCGCGACCAGCAAAAACTCCCCGCGCCATTTGAAATACCTCATTAGTATTCACGAGTATGCAAAAATGATGTCATGCGAAAGTGAATGTGCGTGGTGGACACAAAGGCCGACTTCAGGCGAGCTACGCAATAACCTGTGTCATACTTGTGTTACGTGTGTTTCGCTCGAATTTCCGAGATCACAGTGTCACGTGACCAAAATTGTTCTAGAACGGTAGGGTCAGAGTTCAGTCATAATCTCCACAGGGTTTCTCCCAGGGTTTCTCGAGTAGCAACATCACACGGCAAAACCCTGGTGTTACTTGTGTCCATGATCCTCTCTTTCGGGCACAGAGCTATGAAAACGTGCGCGCGAGGGTCAATTTGGTTCACGAGCTACTACTAATGAGAGTAGCGCGACTTGGTCGCCCAAAGTCGGCCAGAAATGAAGAGAAGTTGGCCAACCTCAAAATGCCGTGGCCAAAGAAATATCTGACTGATTCGGCCTGTAAAAGTGCTAGAAAAGGCCAGGAAGACGATCAATTGAAGAACAGGAGAAATATAAAAGGCCAAAGTGATCACTGGCAAACTTTTAAAACCAGGTTTGGAGATATTTCCAATGGAGATTTGACCAAACTTTTGCTGGATATGTAGTAAACTAGATGTATAGTGCAAAATGCCCAATTTCCCTGTTTCCTAGCACTTTCAGTTAATGATCGGTAATGTACTTGAAATTGTCCCGTATTTGTTACTAGACATATTTATAGTCATGAATTTCTAATGCATAAACGTAATACATTTACTAGCAGTCAAATCTGATGACTAACGTGACTTTTCATGCAAATTGCTCATGCATATTAAGTAGTAGGCACGTCAAAATGGCCGCAGTCAAGCAGCTACAATAGCTGATGGTAACGGTTGAGTGATTGCTTTCTTGCGGAATGTATCCTTGTTAGAGGTCCCGGACGACATTAAAACTTACACACAAACCTTTTTGTTGGAACAGCCTGGCAAATTATGCGGAAAAAAGTTGAGGATAAGGAACAAATTGGTTATCTTTAAATCATGAACTGTGCATCAACTGTTCATGAAGGCTTCTTCACATTTTCAACATGGAGCTGCTCTTCCACGTGTGTTTGGTAAATTAATGATAAAGACATGATTATTCTTTGGAGTCTTATCAGTAGAAACATGTTCTCAAGCCTTTATATTGGTCTCCAGGATGGGGACCATGTTCTTTCTAGTCCATTGTTATAGTCTTTTCCACTGGGTCAGTTTATTAGGAACACCTCCCAAGCATTTCATTCTACATTGGGATTGTGTTCTTGCTAAACCCATCAGATATACTTTCAAGCAGTCCTGCCTCTGCTAGTTCGATTCATTACCGAGCCTCTGCACCAAGACGGCTACTGGCCTTGGTGCAGACACACCCTTACCCTCTTCAGTCGTTATCACGTATGCTGTACCGCCTCTCTACAGTTCTGGGCAACAGCCTTTCCCTCGTCTTCCACTGTATTCCTGTTAATAAATATTCCCTTATGGATTTTAACCTGAATTTGTGTGTGTCAAATGTAATTGGAAAATTGACATAGTCATAAATTGAAGTACAATTTTTAATGGCAAATTGCAGACAACAACTGCCTGATGTAATGGCAGGAAGTACACAGAGGCCAAGCGCAACCACAGAGAGAAAGAGAGTAGCATGAACGCAACACATACACAGAGAATAATACAGACCAAACGCAAGTACTCGCGCTACCAAAGGACGTATAATAGTCCCAACCACGGAAAAAAAGCGAGATAAAAAATGGAGAAGAAACTGCAATAATTAGAAGATAGAAAGTCATACAAAACCCGACTGCAGATATCTTTGGCTATAGTGCGAAGTTAAACACAGACACTCTACCGTAGGAGGTGTGCCGGACCTCCTGCTTATATAGATTGTGGGAAAGTGCCGCCCCAGCTCAATCAACCAGCTGGGTAAAGAATTTGATGGCCCAGGAATTCGTTATTGTCCTGGGATGAGAGCCACAAAGAAAAGTCCACACAACACGCACACCTCACAAACCATGACACCAGAAGCCTGGAACCAATGGACATAACCAGATGCTCGGTTTCTGTCTTTGTGATGCTCTGCAAGGCATTGACTCCAGCTGTCTTCAGTTCCTTTTCATCACTGTACAAAATATCCATTGGTTATCTGAGTGTCCCTCCCACTTAAAAATAAATTGATTAATATGTAAGTAAATAGATGCATAAATTCCTTTACCAAAATCCTCAATCGTATTAAAAAGCTACAACAGATTAAGTGAGTAGGTCTTCTTTTATTAAATCAACTTTTTTAAATGCGTGTAAGTGCACTCCTCAGTTTCATCAACATGTCTGCTGCAGGTTATTCCTATTAGGCATAAAATAATAATTTCTATAGGCTTATAGCAACATAATATAATGACAGAGGTGGATATAAAATAAATCAAAACAAAAGTGTTCCTTAACACATACACAATGGGCTATTTGTACAAATATTATGAGTATGAAATATGAATTTCATTGCTATACATGATAGCTATCTTTTGCTATCACACTCCTCTTTGCTCGAAATCTTTGGCCAAGTTATGTATTCATTACAGCTATTTTAGCTAGTTAACCAAGTCAGCTGATGTAATCCAACCTTACATTGGCAATGCGGGTAAAATTCAGAGAACTTACATTTTTCTAATGATTTTTGATATGCATGCTAGTATGTTGGTGCTCCAGTTTCACTTTGTATATCCGGAGCTGGACTTTTTTGAAGGTCATCTTGCGATCATGTTAAAATGTTGGCATGAAAATGATGATGTCTTGATGGAGGACAGAGTGCAAAGTAAATTCCCATTCATGATATGTTTTTTGCAATGACTTACGTAATTTACTATTATAATGTTTCAACCTTATTTGATTTTTTTTTTTTGTTTTTGTATATATTTATATTGTATATACATTTATATTGTACGTAAATGTAGCTTATAATGCTATTAGATTGCTGCCAAACTGAACCATTATTACGTTAGCATGCCTCCTGTTGTGTGCCACAAGGAGAGCAAACTATTTTTTTTGACCGCAACGAAAAGTTAGTTTTTCAAAGGGCTACGAACCAACAAATACTGATCGTCCCTCGATGGATTTCAATCACAAATTTCGTGCCATTTATATTGTTTATGTTTCACACAAGAAATGGTGAGCGCTCATCCAGTTTTCCGTGTGGCTCATATGCTTACCTGCACACTGATTCCTTCTTACGCATTCCAGGCTCACTCTCATGTTACAGCTCTCTGGAGCTGGTCTGGAGTTCTGTTAAGCCCTTTGTTTCACAGGCACAAGCCACCTATGATGCTAAAAGGCTTCTTTTTTCTTGGGTCATGACAGTGGAAATTACAGGTGGATTTATTTCCAGTCTTGCCTATAATTACCCTGTGGGAGAAGAAACTAATACACACCATAGCTCTGGGGCACGTGGGGTGAGCCTGTCTGTCAGTTGAAATGGTTTCAGTTGGATATGTGTGAGGAGGCTTGTTGTATTTTCCATTCTTGGTATGAAAAGAAAAATGTGTTCTTAATACTTATTGAATCATAGTGAATCATCCGGAAGCCTCTTTGCAATTCCTTATTTGTGTTAATTAACAATTTCTTCTCCTGGTGATGAAACAAGTACATTCAATTATTTGAATTATTTTAATTTAATTTAAGTAAAAATGAAAGCTAAGGGTGTGCTTATTTATTTCACTTTTGTTGTCAGCAATACTACCTCACTATTGATCTAAATAAATGTATTTTTTGGTGGTTTTGCAGTTTGCAAATTTCTGCTCACTTGTGTAGTTTAACGGTCAGGGTACTGGGCTTGATATTAGATTGTGCAACATAAATCAAAATTGCTTTTAGGTTATTTTATCTATCCTCCAATATGAATGGATTCTAAATACCAATCAATGATCACCGTCAGTCTCCCTCACAATCATTCTGGATTACAGTGTCTGCAAAATTTATCAAGTATTGAATTCTTGGTACTAACTTCACAGATCAAGGTGATACTCCAGTCGGAGAGAAACAGGGATGAGAGAATATTGCCTTTGTAAAGATACTAGTAAATGTGATTTATTATATTGACATATTCCAAATATAATTTTTCAGGCTCAGTAATACACACAATTCAGTATCAATGCAAGTGCAAACAACTTGTCTGATTCATCATAAATTTCCATTTTATAATAGCCACCCTGTTTAATGTGTTAAGTTTTCCGCATTTTCTTTCAAAAATCACACAAGCAACCAGAGCAAAAAAAGGTAAAACCACACCTTATGTTAAAGTATAAGCTTTCTTTGGTTTCTCACTCATCTAAGGGTTAGGGCTTCCGCACGTTAGGCTCTTTGAAAAAGTGAATTGTGGTAACTAATGCACTGTGGAGGTCAAGCATCAGTGGCCACCCATTTTGTATGGGCCAATCACAGTTCTATCAACCCCCTCTTTACAAGGATACCAGTCACTGGTGCTTAGAAATAAATAAGACCTCTCTGTCGGCAGGAGCCAGGCCTTTGTGGTGAGCTCATTGTTTTTTGTTTTTTTTTTTCGTTCCTGCCCCCTTCCTCCCAATGTTCGGTCCAGACCACCAGGCTCAGTTTATTTGAAACCTGAGTGGGACCTGAACTTGCGCCTTACGGGTGCAGCCTGATACCCAAGCCCTCTGAACAACTTCTTGAGGTCAAGCGATTTAGTCTGCCAAAAAACTTCCAAAACCAGACAAACACTTCTCCGTGGATATCTATTTCTATTCTACCTCATTCACCACCTCATTCAATGCATGTTTTTAAGGTTGATGGAATATTTTCTGAAAAGAAACTGTTCTTATCGACATTTCAAAAATGATATATGGTGGACAAACTGCAATTAATGCAACATGAAATCCCTCTGTCCTCCGCTGAATTATCAGAGTTAGCTACTCTGATAGTACAGATGGAAAATGAATGAACGCTTTTTGAAATTTTCATTTTGGTTTTCTTAAAATCCTCAGAATTTTTTTGAAATGAAAGAAGTACTCACTGTCACTTTCAACATTTAAATGCTGTCAACAAAATAATGACTTGAAATTGAAGTGCACCTGATGATTCCGTCATTATAATCAAATTTTGGGATCACCTAGAGATCAAGCCAAATGTTTTTGTGGACCTTATTGATTGTGTAAATGCATGGTTGAAAAACTTCAGTGGAAGCTTTCACACTCATTGTCTTACCATCATTATTATAAGCACATGATAAATGTATGAGCAGTTATAGAGCTCCCAGAGGGGAAACATTGACCAATGTCAGCCCATATTTCTGTTAACCCTCTAGCCTTCCAGAAACACTCCACAGCCTGAAATGGCCCTCCTGTGAATAAGTTTAATAAACTTCAAAACCTATTAAAGATGATTTTCTGAATGTTTTTGCTCGCAGACCATTTGTTGTTATAGCTTTCTCAAAACTCATATTTTTTTTTCTTGCTTACGTACTCTTTCTTTAATTCCATCAAAATCCTGGAAAGAGGATATTAAGAGGATATCTTTGTATTTCATCATCAGAAATGCATGCAAAAGTATATGTGGCAAAAAAGTAAATTAGAGAAACTGAAAAAATGTAAAATAAATAAATAACTCATCCAAGTTAACTTTTCCGAGTTAACCCATACCGATACCTACAGACGGTTTCCAATTATACAAATATATTATCATTCAGATTCAGTTTATCAAGCCTATGCCATGTCAAGCTGTGAAAATCTCATAAAAAAATGATGTTGAACTTTACAATGCAACAGCTGCGCAGTTATAGCCAATAGTTTTTTTATTTAGGATTTTTAGGTCTGGTAAATAAGTGGCTAAGCACAGAGATAGCCTTCACGCTGTGACTGAACATAAAAATTCCTTATTCCTTACATGGAAAAAAATCAGGGGAAAAATAGTCAGTGTTAATTATTGTGCATCTCTTTTTTTTCCTCAAAGGCTGACACAGAGTGTGCTCCCTCTATCAAGCAAATACACAAAGACAAGTTTACATTTAGGCCAGCCTTACTCATGCTTTGTGAAGTGCAACTGTATACATGGTAGCTAATGTTGTGTGCGCATTTGTGTGTGCACACATATGTACAGCATTGTGGAGGTATGATAGTCCAAATCCAATTGCGTGCTATCAAAAGAACAAAGTAGTTACTGCTGAGCTGAAAATCTAGAGGACACAAATCATTTCTTCAAACTGATTATCATGGCTGGATCCAGGGGCGTTCAGGGTTGGGCTATGCATCCCCCCCACTGATTGAGTGCGCAATGCGAATGAAATGAACCTCACCCCTCCTCCGTCAACAAAATTAAATGGGTCCCTTCCCCCCTGCAATTTTCACTGCACCCCCTATCTATCCCTATCTGCACTGCGCCCCCTATCTACTATCAGGTGTAACCTGTTCTCCATGTTAAGAAAATGTCCAATTTGGATGCATATTTGTGTGAATCTCAATCATTGTTATACATAATTGTGGACAAGTGTAACTCATTTCTGTTTTACTTTATGAATTTCAACAATAATGAAGTGCAGCTTAGATAGGGTGCATTGAACGGTGTGTCAAAGCAAATGCAGAAGTGCAAAGGTTGTTTATATTTTTTAATTAATTAATTAATTTGTAATTTTCACTGAATTAATGAAATACTTGTCAATGTCTAATTATGATTAAATCATCAAAGTATTGCATTAAGAAAGAACCAGTGAGTTTAACTGCTTATTAACTATTCTTACGCTCAAAATACAACCCCAATTCTGAAATTGTTGGGACGAAGTGTATATTGTGAATAAAATCAAAAAACAAAGACTTTCAGATCACATGAGCCAATATGTTATTTACAATAGAATATAGATAACATTTCAAATGTTGAAAATGAGACATTTTACATTTTTATCCACAAAATGAACTTATTTCAAATTTTCCGGCTGCAACAGGTCTCAAAAAAGTTGGGACATAGGCAAAAAAAGGGCTAAAAAAGCAATTAATATATAACAAAATTCAGCTGAAAGAACATTTATTAAGTAATCACGTTAACTGGCATTAGGTGTGTAACATGGTTGGCTCTGAAAGGGATGTCTTAGAGAGGCTGAGTCTCTCAAAAGTAAAGATGGCCATGGGCTCTCCAACCCGTGAAGGCTTGCGTTAAAAAGAATTGTGGAATACTTTGAAAACAATGTTCCTCAATGTCAAATTGCAAAGGCTTTGAAGGTCTCATCATCGATGGTTCATAACATCATCAAAAGATTCAGAGAAACTGGAAAAGTCTCTGTGCGTAAGGGACAAGGCCAAAGACCTTTACTGGATGCCCGTGATCTTCAGGCCCTCAGACGCCACTGCATCACTCACCAGCATGATTCTGTCATTGACATTATTAAATGTGCCCAGGAATTCTTCAAGAAACCTCTGTCTATAAACACAGTCTGCCGTGCCATCCACAGATGCCACCTAAAACTCTAGGAAGCCATTGTTGAGCATGATCCAGAAGTGCCACCGTGTTCTGTGGGCCAAGACCCATTTAAAATGGACTATAGCAAAGTGGAAAAGTGTCCTGTGTTATGATTCTGCCCTTTCGTGTGTTGTCCCGCGCTTATTTGTGCTTGTGATTTACTTTCGTTTCTTTTATTTCTAGCTCTCAGTTCAGCCGTCTGACAATCACTCCCAATCTGTTTCCAGTGGCGTCGCGTGACTGCCTTCAGCGTGCCTGCGTCTCGTCATCCAATCACGTTTCTACTTCGGTTTGGCTTTGGTATTTCATTCATTGCTTCCAGCTGTGTTTAATTCTGGGTCTCGCGAAACTCTGAGTGAATGCACTCTCTGATAGGACATTACTAACACGTACTAACCAGCACTTATTTCTCTGCATTCAATCTGAGCTCCCTGTTTAACTTCATTTAAAACTGTGCTTTTCCTTTCGCTTTTCTTGTGGTGCTCTTTCCTCATCACGTTTAGATTGCCTTAATCTAAACCGTCTAGCTTGATTGCTCGTCTCAGCGTCTTGTCTCAAGTCATTAGTGTTAACCCGGCTCTCGAGTAATTGTTTATTAATCCCATGTGTTTCTGTTTCAGTCCGTGATTGCATTCCGAGTCCCCGCCTCCTCTCGTGATTATAAATGTTCCAGTTTTCCACGCGATTGTCAGACGGATCCTCCGTATTGTTCTACATGGTGAAGTCTCAGCTCCTCGTGCCTTCTGAGTGTCTCCCGTGTATGATTCCCGAGTTTTTCTGTTTGCTGCGCTTTAGTCTTGTCTGCCCCGTGTATAAGTCTCCCAGTGTGTCCGTCAATTTAGTTAGGTTCAGTTTTTGTTTTCTTAGTTTATCCTCTCTCGGAGAGAGTATTTCTGTTCCCCCCTGCCTTTGGCAGAGTACCTCAGTTCTCCCATTTGTTCAGTGCTTGTGCACGGTGTTTTGTTTCTGGCGTGTCTGCCATTTTTCCCTTAGTGTTTTGTGTTTTAATAAACACTTCTGCATCCTGCACCTGGTGTTCCTCTGACCTCTTCTTACATCCTGTGGTCAGACGAGTCCAAATTTGACACTCTTGTAGGAAATCACTGGCGTTGTGTCCTCCGGGTTGAGAGGAGAAAGACCTCCCCTCCTGTTATCAGCGTTCAGTTCAAAGCCAGCATCTCTGATGGTATGGGGATGCATTGGTGCGTATGGTGTGGGATACTTGCATGTTTTAAAAAGCACCAACGCTGAAAGGTATACAAACATTTTAGAGCAACATATGCTCCCCACCGGACAACACCTATTCCAGGGAAGGCCTTGTGCATTTCAGCAAGACAATGCAAAACCACATACTGCAGCCATTACAACAGAAAGGCTTCGTAGTAGAAGAGTCCGTGTGCTGAACTGGTCTGCCTGCAGTCCTGATCTTTCATCAAATGATCACACTTGGCGCATAATTAAACGAAAAGTCCGTCAAAGGAGACCCAAAACTCTCCAGCAGCTGGAAGCCTGTTATTAACAAGAGTGGGATCAAATTCCAATGGCTAAACTCAAGAAACCTGTATCCTCAATGCCCAGACACCTCCACTCTGTGTTAAAAAGAAGAGGGGATGCTACACCATGGTAAACAGGCCCCTGTCCCAACTTTTTTGAGACCTGTAGCAGCCATAATATTTGAAATGAGCTCATTTTGCAGATAAAATTGTAAAATTTCTCAGTTTCAACATTTGCTATGTTATCTCTGTTCTGTTGTGAATAACATACTGGCTGGTGTGATTTGACAGTCATTGCGTTCTGATGTTATTCGCAATTTACACTTTGTCCCAACTATTTCGGAATTGGGGTTGTAATTGAAAACAGGTCAAGGCTAATCATCAGTTAACAGGGATGTTTTATGCCTCCTCTGTGCCATTGATGCAACATGCATTATTAGCAACACTCCTACCAGGACCCCTGACCAAGGACTGGCTTTAGAACAGGAGTTGGTCCCCAGGCACTGCTCTGTGGCTGCCCACTGCTCCTAACTATAGAATGGGTCAAATGCAGAGGACGAATTACCCCACGAGGTTCAATAAATTGTATGTTTATCTTTATCTTTATTGATGAAAAATATTGCCATCTAAAGATAAATTGGCATATCATTCTGCCAAATAATCCTTGCAAATGATTGAGTGGATATTTGGTTGCTAATCAGGCAACCAAACAAAAAAGTGATCAGATTCGGAATAATCATAACCCACAAGGAGCGGTTAATGGAAAGCTTTTATACCTCCAACCGCTAGTCACTGCCCAAATCCTTTTAATCTTTTCTGTTTAGGTTTCAGATAGATTCTGTTTAATCCATGCAGGACATGAAACTGTGAACGTGTAATTATATTTCAGTCTTCTCATTTCATGCTGCTCTGTCATCATTATTTACGTACATTCTTGAATGCAGATGTAAGTTATTGGTTGGTCTCAAAAACTAAATGACAAACTTGTTTTACAACTCAATTTTTTATTAAATGTGCTCTTCCATTGGTGCTTCAAAAATGATTTTACCACCGTCCATATATGACAGTTGCCGTTACCTCAGTCTCATTTCAGCATAATTCACTTAATGCAGTGCACTCAACAGTGAGTTAATTTTGACATCAAATATACTTCTTCAGAGACGTGGACAACAGGAATTATCACATTTATGTACTGTACACCGCATTTGCGTTTACATGACCATGTCGTAATACAAATGTGTGGTCATTAGAATTGTTTTTAATTCTAACTGCTTATTGCCTGCCTCAAGACTAAGTACTGCCTGCGCATAGGATGAAGGTATGAAACTATTATGCACCATTTTCAGAAAAAGAACAGATGCCTCAAAACTATTGACATTGCCTTCAATCTAAAATCTGAAGCCACACTTAAGGTAATCAGGACTTTGTTTTTACTTCTGATTTCATGCAAAAACCGTGAGTTTACTCCAGACCAGCCAGTACAAAAAAGTTAGCAAAAGTTCATGATCAAATTGAAGGGAAAGTATTTTAATTTGACTGCAGGTCCAGTTTTAGATTTGGTCCTCAGCAATGAAATACACTTAAAAGAGTGATGATGGGTTGTTATTCGGGTGTAAAGACATTTCTATTTATTCTAACATCATGAAATTCGGTCTCTGTGCTTTCTATAAAAATTGATTTGTTCAAGACAAAACATTCAGCTGAGAAAATGTAAAACAATTAGTCGTAACAAATTGACGCAATACTTTCACTTTGATCCAAAGTCTCAAATTTTTCAGTGCGGAAAAGCAAAACTCGTAGGCCCAGCGAAAAGTTTTGTAACTCTTTTTAGAATTTTTTTTTGTATTTCTTCTTATTTATATTTTGAAACCGTGTTGAGCTTTCGGCTGCACTGTATTGGCGTTAATTTTTCAAAAGTATCGATAAACTGGCAATGTTCAAACTTGCAACTCATCATAAGACTTCTGATCACCCAAACAGTCGACAAGATAAAACAAAACAGGGCTGGAAAAAGCAATGTGCCCTTTTCCACTAATATGTTAGTCATCGAAGAAAAACAAGCAAGTGGAGAGCTGAGAGTTTGCAGGAAGTCATTTACATTAACACAAGAATAATTTAACACCCATAACTCTATAGATGCATTCAACATGTTATGGGATGATAGAGACAAGGAACATAAAGTCGGTGCTTCTTCAAATTCTTGCAGGTGTCGCATTGTGTCGACTCAACTGTCAGGCTTGGGTCCTTTTCTCTGAGTCTTATTGTGCTTCTGTAGGGAGAAAGAAATGTAGTATGGTGTGAAAAATATCGAGAGCACACACTGTGGTTTGCTATCTCCTATTTTTCTGCAATAAAATGAGTTAAAAGAGCTGTTAAAATGGGCTGCTTTTATTTACAATATACACTTCGTCCTAACTATTTCGGAATTGGGGTTGTAAACAAAAGATGTGTTCAATTCACGGTTCGCACTCATGGATTCTTCGTATCACATACTGTGCTTACTGCAAATGGTGACATGATGCACTGTGTGTTATGATACCTGTATTAACTCAAGATCCCCAGCATACAGTGGCACCAAGCCATGGTGCTAGGACGCCTGTACGGAATTGGTGATGCCAGCATCAGAGACTGAGGAAACAGAAACAAATTCATTTTAGATTGAGGCATGCTAACAGTCAGCGTGTACTTTTGTATTCACAAGACTTCAGTACCTTGCGAAACGCCTTGTGTAGTGTCATCTGTTTGATCTGGCTGGTCTGGTGTATTGGGGCCTTCACCTTGGAAGAGAATTGTGAATCTTAGCTGCCATGGCTCTTTTTATGTAAAATGTATGAATTCTACAACAGTCACCAATCACTGCTTCTCAAAAGCTAATCAATTTATAAAGCACACAGATATGTATAAGCAGTTTTATTGTTTTTGTCGAACAGAACATCAGGATGTGTGATGTGTGATCTTGTGACTCTGATTGTGTATTCGTGATTTGGCACAAGACATGGTGGTTCTAGAATCAGAAATATAGCTGCCCTCCTTCCCTCTAGAGTTCACAGGCAATAGTGGAAAAAAAACCAAAAACAATAAGCATCCAGTGATCCGAAGCTCTGCGGCGACAAACGTTGTGTTATGCAGTGGCGTCAGAGGAGAACTTGTTAAAATTACGTGGACGGTTAAAACTGCTCAATAAAACACCTGTTGACAACGGTCGCATCCAGGATTAGGTCTCTGAACAAAAAAATAAAACTAAATAATTTGTGTCTATAGGCATCAGGGAAACTCAACAAAATTCATTGAAGTCCAAACATCATCAAACGAATCATCAAATTTTTTTTAACAATTCGGAAACAAAGTATGAGCTTCACACCTATTGGGTCCCTGCACACATATATAAACGCAATGAATTCTGTTGAGCAGTTTTTGAGAAGAAGTGGATAGACTACACCCCATATTACAGCAAAGGGAGAGGGAAACATCACACAATTTACCTAAATTAAAACCTCAGAGAAATCATCAAAATTTTAAACACCGAGAAACAAAGTACAAGATGCACACCTTTAGTGTCCCAATAAAGCACACGTTGAAGTTTAATGAATTCTGTTGACCGGTTTTTGAGAAGTGGATAATCAATACCCCCAATCAACATGATAAACCCCATATAGACATAGAGTGCTTAACGAATTTATTGGACCACCACACAATGTAAGGTTTATGCCACAGCTGCCCTAAATTAACAGTATTGGTAATTACCAAAATAATTTTTATTTCTGTAACGGTTAATCCACCAGTATGCGCAAGCTCTTTAACTGAGATTATATTTTTAATGGTAAAATATAATTATTGTTGTTATCCATGTACTTTCGGATTTAACATTTTACTTAAAAGCAAAAAAAAATAGTTCAACACATAATTTTTTTTTATTTATTAAGATGCCAAATAATAGTCATTTTTTTGCATTCCTGAATGTGAAAATTAATTTTATTGGTTAAACGCAAGAATGCAAACTGTTATCAAGGCCAAAGGAGGCCACAAGAAATTTATAATTTTTTTTGGTTCTTATGCGTGAATAAGGACTCTAGCGGTTTCAGTTTGTTATTTACCAAAGAAATAACAAAATCATTTTTAGTTTAGTTTTTTTTTTTATGACAGGTGGTCTAATAAATTTGTTCAGCACTGTACACACAGACGGACAATGTCCACCATATATGCCCCTAGCCATATATGGCAGGGGCATAAAAACATGTTGAACGTTGAAGCTGATGGGCTATAGCAGCAGAGAACCACGTCATGCTCAACTTCAGACTGGAGCTTGAAGCTACAATTGGGCACCTCATCGCCAAAAGCGGATGAATGAGGATAATGTCACCTGGTCAGACAAATCTTGATGCTGTTGAGTTTACCCTAGTAAAAAACTAGAGGGAATGTTTCCACCAAGCGCGGTGAAGAATTCATGTTGCAGAAGGAGGTCTTGTCCTATGTTTTATAGGTGTGCCGAGCAAAATGATCTGTTTGTGCATATATAGTACGTAAATTACTAAACGTTTATGAGAATTTCCTCTTCTAGCTTCTGCTTTCTTCTTCATAGTTAGTTTAACTATGACAATGAAAGTGTCTAGAAAGGTCAGATTTCTGTTGTTCTTTACCTTGCGATTTGAGAGTGCTCTCATCTGCATCAAAGGACTTCTTCATCTCTGTGAAACAAGACGGTTTTTTCAAGGGAAAAATCACGAACAATGGAGTATTTCACAGCTCACACAGCGCCATGCTTGAGCAGGGTGTTTCACACCAATATACTGTTTCTCCCTTTGGCTGACCATAATTCTCATAATTCCCCCCTTGAATGGATACTGTGGCTTACCATCTGAAACTGAGGAACCAGCCGTAACACCTTTGTTCATGTCTAGAAAAGCGATTATAATTTTTTAGCTGTGATGATGTGAGTATAGCACATACAACAGTGATAGACATGGCTGATTTGTTCACATGGTGGATTGTCATTCAGATCAGTCCTTCATGCAAAGTAAATTGTTTTCTTGACTCTGCTGTCCCTCTCCAATTCCAATCCTCTCTCTTGTATGCTGATCACCTGCGTCTTTGTTTGTGTCCTCCCCTTTCTCTGGGTCCATTTCCTTGTCTGTTTCTGTTTTGGTTTCCTCGTCACTGGTCATGTCTGTATCTAGAACCCACATAAATGAAATGTAGAAACTTGCTTGCACGTGCAGAGGAAAAATCTTAGAATGAGTTAAAACTGAGCATACCAGTGGAGTCCTGTTGAGAGCCATCTGTGCTGTCATGATCTGCAGGAAGGAAAATTTCCATTTACACGTATATAACTAATCCGCACACAAGACAAAAACCGGGAATTCTCGCAATTCAATTCTGGTACCTGGACAGATGCACCATTGCTTTAAAAAAAACATGTACTAATCTAATTTGAACATGTGAATTTCAGCAAGTTTATACTTTCAGTTGTCGGCTTCTTATGTTTGAGAATTCATTATTTTCAGGCACAAGCATGCACAAAGCAGAGGCTGTCACACTGGTGTGTCTCAGGCTTTAATAGAAGCAAAGAAAGTCACACCATGAGGATGGTCATAATATAAAATTATGGACAGACCTGATTTCCTTTAATTATAGTGAACACAGCCACAAAGGGAGACCAACGTAATTGAATTTTACCACGACTATTCTTCACAACCTGTATGCAACTGCAGTCACAAAAGAAACACGTGCAAGGTGTTCTGTCAAACATGCATTCTGAGTTAAAGTTAATGAATTTTGATTCAGTTTCCTTTCGTGCGTCAAGAATGAGTGTTATTCCCATGAGAGATAATTTCTTGGTTTCTGTGTATGTACAGCAGCATCTGTATGCGATTAAGTCGCTGTTATACATTAGCGAGTATATTACTGAGTCAGCTACATATCACTCTTGCATTGTTGCTTGAAGATTACATTGCCGAACCACTCTGGGAGAAATGCCATAAAATACAAAGTGTTTGGGAGGTTGCATGAACAAAATCATTCATTGAAATACACGAAATCTATATTTATATTTCCTGTGACATTATCAAGTGATTTATTTCTGGTACGTTAAACTACAGTGACAGTTTAATTCTTCATATACTTTCATCAAGATTATACTGTGACCTGGGGTGACATACCATCAGACTTATTTTCCTTGCTGTCTTCAGCCTGTTTGCTAGCAGTGTTGGATTCATGACTGTTATGATCCTGATCATTGGCCTTGCTGGATACCTTGCTATTTTCTGTATCATGGCCATCCTCTTTACTGTCAGTCTCTGCATCATGGCTATCTGCACTGTCTCTGTCTTTGATACTGCCTGCAGTGCCGGCCTCTCGACTCCCAGTGCTGGCGCCCTCCTCTAACGAGACGTGCCCCACACTGTGACTGCTGACGGCAGCTCCCTCCTCAGCGCTAGCAGAGGACACCTCGTGACTGCCAGCTTCCTCTCCTTTCGGCTTTCGCCGAGAGCTCTCGCCCTGCTCGTGGCTATCTTTGTCTGGCTTGTCGTGTGAGTCATCGACGTCCTGCTTGCTGTCAGCGTGGCTGTCTTTGTCTTTATGGTCATCTTTGTCAGAGTCATTGTCTTTGTCTGTATGGTCATCATCGTCAGATTTGCTGTCTTTGTCTTTATGGTCATCATCGTCAGAGTCGCCGTCCTTGTCTGTATGGTCATCATCGTCAGAGCCGCCATCTTTGTCATCATGATCATCTTTGTCAGAATCGCTGTCTTTGTCATCATGATCATCTTTGTCAGAATCGCTGTCTTTGTCATCGTGATCATCTTTGTCGGAATCGCTGTCTTTGTCATCGTGATCATCTTTGTCGGAATCGCTGTCTTTGTCCGGATGGTCATCATTGTCGGTGTCGCTGTCTTTGTCCGGGTGGTCATCATCGTCTGAGTCCTGTTTGCTGCTGTCCTTGTCGGTGTCTTTATCTGCGTGGTCATCAGAGTGGGAGTCTTTTTCCTTGCTGTCAGAGTCCTGCTGGCTGTCGTGGTGTGCAGTGTCATCTGTGTCGTGCTCATCAGCTGCGTCCTCTTTGCTCTTGTCTTGAGCGCTGACACTGTCCTGCTCATGTTTATCGGAACCTGAAATGTGAACAAAGAATTTGTCGAATGAATCAAAGCACTTTTGTAACGAACACACAAGGTTATTAAACCTACTGAGGTCCGTAACATACAGTTTTGACATTGACTTACTATCGGAGGACATATGCGTGTCGTCTTCATCACTGCTTTTCTCTTGGTTGCTGCCGCCACCATCTGCCGTGAGTGTAATTACTCATTAATGAGGAACTATGACAGATGAATATGACTGATATATGATGAATATATCAGTACAAACACTAAACTGTGGAGGATCCTGCATGACTATTGTATAAACCCAACAAGTATCTATTTCAACCCAAATAGATAATGATGTCATTATTTATTACCTTATCACATCCTGTACTGTATTACCATTGATGCCATTTCCAAAATTTTCATGAAGCCTCAAACTTCCTAAATATTTTCATGACATTTTCATGTCAGGCCCTTCACTGAAGGCATCAGCAAGTTGAAATTATTCCTACCTGTTGAAATTATTCCTACCTGATGCTTCACTCGTGCTCTTGTCTGAAGTTGCATCTGCTTCTGAATGACTGTCTGTCACATCTGCACTGTCAGTATCTACAACACAGACATTCGTTTACCTTGGGGTATTATTCATGATATTTTCAAAAATCTGAAGTTGGGTGAATTCTGTATTACCTGCGGAGTCTGCCTGTACAGCTTTTATGGCTCCATCTAATCAGGGAAACACGGTTAGCATTATGCCGGCTGCTCACAATGCATAATATATTATTTTGTTTCAAAACAATTAATTGAACCCTTCATTTGAAGCACTTGACCTGAAAATCTTTTTCATGCAACTCCCCAGACATTTTTACATTGGAATACAGTTGGCTTATGACACCTATTCGACTTTTATTCCTGTATGAGAATGTTTTGCATTCCAATGTGTTGAAAGACCAAAGATTCTACTGTTGTTGATTTTCTATATAAGTTCAGGAAAGTTGCAGATCGATGATGAAAAGTTAATTCACCTCACATTGCCACTTACTCTAACATGCAACATTTTATTATTTAGGTTTGATTATCTAAGTACTTAACAGACCAGTTCGGCTGAAGCGAGATTTGGGCCACGCACATGCTCTTTGCAGACTATGTATGGCAGAAGGTAAAAAGCTTCTTTGTTGGGTGCACAAATCGCTTTGAAAAAAGGGGGATATAGGTTCTTTCGCTTTCCCCATGGTAAAAGGCAGCAAACAGCGTGGATTTGGGCTGTAAACAGGAAGAATTTTTATTTCCAAGGAACATTCTAAGGTGTGCAGCTTACATTTTGTGTCCGGATGGCCTGATTTTGTAGACCGTGATGAGGAAAGAATTCTGTATTCAACCTCCACCATTATCGAATGAAATCAGTACTTTTTCAGATTAACTTGATCTTTGGGTACCTAGAGAACCATTCTGGTGTGTAAAAAGGTCAAGTGTATATCCAGTCAAGAAAATTTAGAGTTTAATTTTTAGTGCTGCTATAGCTACCATGTTACAGCCATGGCAGCCATGTTACCGAGGACACACTGGGTGGCTAAGGCATGTGCAGCAAATGCATTTGCGATATTAAATAAACCCCTTCTCACCAATAAAACCTCCCAAAATATAGTGGTGCCCCCTTTAAAATTGTTCTTGCAAAAGCCGAAAAAAGTGAAGGTTGGAAACTGAATTCTTTCCCCGAAATTAAATCTCTTGAGTTCAGTCTAGTAGTAATGATGTGGTTGTTTCAGTATGTCTAGCAAGGCCTTGCATGCTACATGTATACCTGTGCTCTTATCCACATTGAGGAGAGATTAGGTTCAAATGTGCTTGCCGGGTGTTTTGAGTAGTGCAAATTCGTGACAGGTACAGAATGAGCTGGCTGATGGTGTGACACCCAATTATCTTGGTGTTCATGACATTAATTCACGTCCTTAAAACTAAATAGCAAATTAAACTTTGTTGGCTATACATCAAGTAATCATGTAATCAAAATCACAAAGAAACCAAATGATTATTGTAAAAAAATCTGTGCTCAAAATGAAAACCATGTCAACCTAGTTTTCAGTCCTAGTAATTGATGTGGTAGTTGAGAAAGAGTGGGCAGAAAATGGGAATGGTTAGCCTATTGAGTGCAAATGTTTGTTTTGACAGCAGATGTTTTTCAATTATTGCTTAAAGTAATTGTTCTTTTTTTGAGCTTTGAGTGTGGTACATCCAAATTTTTGCATATCTGTCTCAATTCATGAACCTTGAGCCAAGAGATTGCTCTGCTCTTGCTGTCTGCAGGTTTGTTAACGGTCTCCAGTTTTTCCTCTGCCATACAAAATGTCCAGGGCCCAAACGCTCTCGCTTCTTCAGGCTCTAAAATTGAAAAGGTCTATTCCAAGCCCACCTGAGTTCTTCTAAATAATGCCTTCAAACCAGTGATAACCAATACTGATCCACTACCATCTTGTAGGTTCTCACTTTGATGATGAGGCATACATCATTCAACAAGGATATTCTATTGAATTTCTAAATTAGTAAAAACAAGTTCACCAAATTATGGTTGGTATAAAAACCGAAATTATGATAGTGCTCTGAAAACAAAGTTGGGTACTACTGCCCAAAACTAACTAATAGGCATGCCAATTTTTTCAGCGTGTAATTATGAAATAAGAAAACTAATAACAATCTTCTATAACATCAATATTGGGAACATACACCACCTTCATCATCATCCGATTCTGATGAGTGTTTGCCAGCTGCATCTGTAGATAAACAGGGCTTCATGACCACATCAGTTTCACAGGTTTATACTCCATCCACAACAGTGTGAAATGAGATTTCCCTCATAAGTAAAATTAAGAAAATATCATGATAAGTATCTTTGTCTCATAAATTGGGGCCCTGTTTTCATCCTGACTTCTTTGAGGAGTCGGTTGTTTGATAACTCAAATTAAATTGAAGGTTTCCTGGAAGCCTCTTTTTCACTATACACTCGTTCTTCGTTTATAATCATAAATTCTTAACAGAACCCCATGTGGTTGGTATTATATAAGTGCAGTTTCCAATACCCATAGGAAACATAATTTTAAGTCAAAGAACCCTGAAACTCATCTGTGGAAGCATAGGGAACTTTCCCGCTGCATAGTACTGGCTCAACTCAATTCGACTCGTCACGCACTTTTCGGAATTCCGTCGGACAAAGGTTTTAGATACCGGTACATGGTGCGTGTTTTTTTTTTTTTGTATCACCTCCTTTGAGATTCCAAGCAAGCTGAGGCTATACAACAAATTGATGAAAAAGCACTGCAGACTACTGATTGGTCAGAAAGAATCCCAAAGCACTGCAGACTACTGATCGGTCAGAAGAATACCAAATAGAGGATCGTTAGTTTTATTTTTTTCAATGTTAATTCTGTACTCTGCTTGGTTTGTTGGGGATTGGAAAGCTCACTTCTAACAACCAAGCATATTTTCTTAAAAACTTGTATTAAATCAAAATGTTGCCGGTCATGGTTTTATACCAACACTAAAACACATGACATTAGCAAATGCTATCGTACTAGGTGCTGTATTTATTCTTTCTAGAGCTGTTGCTATTTCATACTGAGAATCAGCATCACTATCCCTCTGATATCTTCCACTATTCCTGTGTGTGACATTTCATGCGGCATCGCAATTATGACCAGCTACACTGAAGGGGTACTAACGGCAGTGGAAAAGAAAGTGCCTTGGTACTGAAAGTGAGTAGCGTGGAGTTGAAGTGAGCTGGCTCCATGCAGTGGAAAAGCACTGACAACAGATTCCTTCCAAAACATTTCATCTCAGAGCGCATAATTTCTTCTCCTTGTGAGGCTTCTCAGAATATTAGTAATTTGGATGAACTGACTTTGAATATGATGCTTGCTGATAAGTTAAATGTTGGTGTGTAAAACTGGAGCATGATGTTTTCCACGTATGGTGCTCATGAAAACTTGCAGCTTATGGTCTTGAAGCTTGTGGAAAACAAATAGCACAAATTCAGCACTTGCAACCAGACCCATGTCTCACGGTCTCTGATCTGATTAACTGTAGGCGTTTTGAGTCAGTGGTCAATCTGTGCAAGTGAGGCTGTGCTCTAAATGGCTGCCTCATCATGGGACAAACTGAAAAATGGCAGCCAAAGCTGAAACCTTTTTTTAACTGGGCTCTATAATACAAATAAAGCTCAGTCCTTTTTTGAGCAATTTTCCTCCTAGAAAGTGCTGACTGTTCGTGAACCTCTATGACAACTGGCATAAACATGGTCCCATTTGAAAGCTGACACTCGGTAGATTGCTCACAAATTGTCAGACTTGCTGTGAGTTTTCTTCTGCCCCTGTGGTGTTGTGACTAAGCCTGATCAGTCTAGGAAAATGATAGAACCACATCCAGAAGTCTGAACAACTGCAGGTTCAAATATTATGATTCCATGACCAAAATAAATATTTTACTGATTTTCACCTGTTCATGGCTGTTTCCTCAAGCAATTTTGGAAAGGCCCCATTTCTCTGCAGTCCTAGTCACGGTCAAATTTGCTTTTACAAAAATTTTACAGCTTCTTTCTCTGAGGTCTTTTTCTCCATCTGTAGCTAAATTTTCACTTCAAAATACCCTTTTAATTCCCTGCTTCCTTTGCTTCATTGACAAAATCCTCCCATGTCAGAGATTGTTGAAACCATTCCTCTTCTTAAAAAGTAACCTCTTGACGACCATAAGCATCCATCTTATGAAGTTTTACACCACTGGCTGTCTGTGTCAATGCTTATGCATTGCTGGGAAATGACTGAAAAGGCTACCTGGCTACGCTGGAGTAATCAGAAATCGCAGTGAACAGAGTGCATAGCAGCAAACTGAGGACATTTTATTACCTTTGCTTTCTTCCTTTGATGTTTTTTCACTAGCAGAAGAATCTGTGAGACACAAAATATTCAAGGACAAATCTGTATTATTACTTCAGAAATTAATTTGAAGATACTGCAGCTTAATGTTGTACATACAGTCCAGCTTTCTTTATGCAAATACTTACTTACCTGCTTGGTCTGCTGAGTCAGTACTTTCTGTCACACTTGTATCTGAGATACAATAAATAAAAGACATATCGCCCTGTTTGAAATTTTCTCATGATATCATGGCTAATGAATATTTGAGCTGACTAAATGTCACAAGTTTGATAAAATTTCATTTAGGGTCACGTCCAACAAAGAAAGTTATTCTTGGTTTTGTAGCATTATGTGTTGGACACAAAATTAAATTTGAACATGATCCCAAAAGTGCAGCCCCCAGCTTTACTCTGAAGGTACTTCCATCCAAATTGGGTGAATGACACAAGAATTACAACATTTTTTACGTACCTCCTTTCACTTGTGCAGTAGGTAACTTTAATAAAAATAATTTGCTGAAACTGTCACCGTATACTTACCGTAGTACATAAGACAGGTACTTAAAAAAAAAGTGATAGTAATAATGATAATAAATAAAATAAAAACATCATGTACATTTGACTGCACCCAGTGCTTCTAATGGCATTGGCAAAAATCTACTGCGCCCAAGAAATGTGAACCAATTAGAGCTGGGAGTTTCAGATGCACTGTCAGTCACTCCTTGTGCACATGCTGTTCAGCGCCCTTCCTCCTTGGACATTCTTTCCTGTGCCTGGATCCTGTTTGAGCTTCAAGATACAGTTGATAACTATCTTTGTGTTTATTTTTTGGTAAAAATGTCATTATACCCTTTTGGCGACTGAAGTGGTCTGGCCATAAATTTGAAGCAGTATATGGTGGCCCCGCAAAATGAAAATCCGGAAACATTGAAATGCCATTGTCTACACCTGCTGCTCCTCCATTGTCAAAAACTGCATCCGTGTTATACTAGCAAAAAAAAAGGACCCTACACACTAGCAGAAAAACAGTCAGTCAAGAGGGAGATGGAGTTTGGTTGTAATGATTGCAGCCCTCAGAAACCGAGCATAAATGTTTGGAAGATTAGCAAGCATTGTGTTTGTGAGTAGCTTGTTAGCACCCTCCAACATCAGCACTGGTCTGAAGATTTATTTAGGTACTGTGTACTGGGCTCCTGTTGTAATAATGCGAAAGCAACCCATCTGAAATAGAATAGTTGATGGCATGCAATACTTATGAACGGTAGCTCTAATAACCGCTGCCTACAAGTGTTTGATAGTCTTGCATGCCGTCATACTTTTGCATAGGTTAGCTCAGAGAGGCTGTGAAAAGAATGCACAGGTGAGCTCAGGAGCACCAAGATGCTTGGAAGACGATGAATAATGGTAGATGAGTGAATCATTATTTCCCTGATAAAGAAAAGCCTTCACACGGCAGTTCATCCAAAAGAAGAGCACTCTTGTGGTCTACTTCAACTTCAAAAATCACCAGAGTAATGCAGAGGGTTTACCACGCAATGTAATATCTGATAAGTCTCAACAATCAGGTTTGCCAGAACACATCTGAAAAGCCTATAAAGTCCCGGAAAAATCATATGGAGAAGTCAGACAAAAATCAGACTGCACCACAATAACAAGAGGAGTGTGGAGAGGAGAATGCTGTACTCACGATCCAAAGCATGCCACCCCATCCAAGAAGCATGGTGAGGTGCGGATTCTTATAGCTGCCAACAGGACTGGTTCCTTAGTCTTTATTGAAAAGTGACTACTGACAAACGTATCAGGATGAATTGTATACGCCTGTATTATCCGATATTACCGGACCCTACGAAATGCGTTGATTCTAAAGGGATGGCATTTCAGAGTGCAGATGGACAATGATGCAAAGCATATTGAGAAAGTGACCCAGGATTTTTATGCAAAGAAGTGTGAAGTTCTGCAATGGCATGGTCGATCACCTGACCTGAAGCCAATGGGCATCGATTACACTTGCTGAAGACAAAACTGAAGGAAAAATGCCCCAAGAACAAGTAGAAACTGTGCACAGCTGTTGAGATGATTGAGCATCAGGCAGTCATTGTGTGCAAACACTCGGCGGCCAAGTATTGAAAATGACGAGATAACAATTTATTGTATGATTATGAAAATGATTCCAAATACTTAAGCCCAAACGCTGTAATGAAAAAAAAAGACTTTTTAAAATGAAGGACTTGGAGCTGAGCAAACTCAAAAAATGCATTGTGGCTGGTTGCCTTATTTTTGAAGTTAAGCCTACTTTTTATATTTTAAAAATAGATGGGGGGTGGGGTTTATGTATGTAAAGGATGCATTTCTTTCCCGGTTAATTTTTATTTAAACACATAATAAGCCCTCCAGCATAATGCATCATCAGAAACAATCGTCACATGATGTAAATGATTACATCATTTGCGTATTGTACAGGATAATTTCAGTTGCAATTCTAAGCATTGTTTTTAACCTCACGCCAGTTGCAATTAATTTTTCAAAATTTCTCGTGGTCAAGAACCATACCATTTTTTGAAGGAGACTGCCAAATCGAAATAAAGAACTACCCAAAAATGACTGTGTTCCCAGAGTGAAAGTAAGGGTAGGGATCACAGGGAGAAAATGAATAAAAATGAATAAAAAATTGGGTTTCAAAGTTTTTACGTTTCCAGTAAATAGCACTGACTGCTGCAAGTTGCATTTTTACTGTAAT
Organism: Gymnothorax reevesii; assembly: GCA_029721435.1. Classification (NCBI taxonomy): domain Eukaryota; kingdom Metazoa; phylum Chordata; class Actinopteri; order Anguilliformes; family Muraenidae; genus Gymnothorax; species Gymnothorax reevesii. Next base: position 112,780,910 of record CM056577.1, read on the forward strand.
CAAGGGTGACGGGGAAGGGACTCTCCAACCTAAAGGGAAGTACAAATATGTCAACACTTTTGTTGTTGTACCACCAGAGGGATCACTCCTCTCACTTATCTGTAGAGGATTACATCCTTTCACAAGCCCTATTTAACCCAGTAAACCATCAAAAGCATGTACGCCTACCATACAAAACCATGAAGTGACTTGAATCCTGCTAAAATGTAACTAATTGATTTCCAAGCCAAAAGTGGGGACTGCAGAAATATGGTATTTTGTGGACGGACAACATTCTTTGAAAGGAGTGCTGATGAAGACAGTGTATGGTAGTGTAGGCTATATACAAATATTATCTATTTTTAAGTCATTGATGTTCTACTCATTGGATGATTGTAACGTGCTTAGTAACATGGTCTGCTGACAGGAAATTTTGATTTCTTATTTTTTCCTTATTCCACATTGAAAGGATTAAAATGTCTTGTTAGTTCTTAATTTGTTCAACATTATGCAGGTTCACTTTCACCTGCAAGAGAACTATGTCATACACAGATTATTTATCTGTCAGAGATTTTACCTTTTATTTTAAATATTTCTCTACTTACCACCTAAATCAGCACGATGTGTTTCTTTACTTTCTGGATTTCTGTTCATATCTACAAAAAAAAAAAAAATCAATTTTATGTTTGTTAATAAACGCAATGAGAATCCTACCATTTTCAGCATATGTACTCCTTAATTTGAGATATTCCATATATTTTAAGTTCTGTAATGTTATGGATTCAGTCTTATTTTCTGATTTGACTCTACTCCTCTATTCTAGCTGTATGCTGTAAATTTTTCATGACGAAACTGCAATGTAAAACATACATTTTTTTCATGAAATGGTGATGAGGACAACATTGTTACTGACTTGTGGCTGCGTGTGAAATCCTGTAAAAGCCATAATGTATATTATTTCACCTGCATATTTCACATTTTGACTGCAGTATTTCTTTCCCACCTCGAGGCCTGGGTCTGCTGGTAGCTTCATCCATGCTCATGTCTCCATCTTACATAGAAAAGACAATCACTTTATTACATTTTGAGGACGAGCTGAGCTATATCCCCAGCGCTTGTGAGCAATATGTTAATTTACGCACAGTTTTTGTTTCCTTAGTTGCTTATACTGCTTAAACAGTATCTGCCAACAGCATGGAAATATAACTAGGTCACTAAATACTTGAAGCATTAATTGGATTTTTCAGAATATATGGAGCTTTGCCTAAGTTCAATCACCACTTCTTACTCTTCCAACTCCACTGCAGGATCCATTTATCTCTCCTGATTATTTTTTAATAATGGCCATCCATGATCGCATCTACACGGAATCTCATAAAATGTTTAAGCTTGGGTGAACTTCAAGCAGCTGTGTGCATTTGGTTCTGCATTTAAGTGATGTCCCAGAACCTGTGACCCTTCCCATCAAAACAAGCGATAATGACTATTTTCAAACTTCACCAAAATAGTTTGTTTCCACTTAGTTTTTCTCTCTGTTTAATTGATGCTGATATTATTCCAATACATCTGAAATACAGTACAAATCTCAATGGGTTGGACATATTGAACAGACAGTTCCTCTGACCTGTGCGGAGTCAGTTATTTAGGAACTTTTTGTCAGAATTTGCGAGAAAGCACCTCTGTAGCATAAGTTGAAAGATTATGCCTGAATTATACCCAATGGGAGGACTTAATCTTCTTGTATATGAATCTATTTAAGGCTGCTGACCAGGGGAAGATCTGACAACATGGTGTGTTATATTGTGTTGTAACCCTTTCCTGCTCAATACTCTACAACTATCTTCCAACACCCCAAAATACTGACCTGGTTTGTCCGTCTTGTGAATGGAGTCTGCCACATCTAAAAATAGAGAACAATTGATTAGTATTCGCTCTGGATGTCCTGCCCTTCTTAATGACAGCTGTGATACAACAAAAGAGAAGTTGGAATCAGCCTGTGAGTTGAATAAAATGACATCTTCCAGCAATACAATATTTTTATGTGAAAGATGAAACGCATGTGGCTATGTGTGTTTGGGCATGCATTTTTTGCATTTAACAGCAATTTCCTGGAACCTCTGACCTGTCCCATCAAACGTGATAATGCGTCCTTTTAAAATGTGTGACGTTCAACAAGGGTGATAAAAATTCAATTCAACATTACAACAGAAGCATTATGTCTTTTTTTCCTGTAGTCAGAATCAACATAATAAGGGAGAGAGTTTTTTTACATCCCCTTTGATAAAAAGCTAAAGAATAATGTTCCTCAACAAGCAATTGCACTGAATTTATGGACCTCATCATCAGCAATTTTTATATGGTTAAAATATTATGTGAAGTGCCTCTGACTTCACATTTTCTGAAAGTTATCAAAAAATATTAAGCTTGATGAGTTAAAACATTACTTTTTTTGTCTTTGTCCATTTTCAATTGAATATAGGTTTAAAGGAATTTGCTAATTACTATGTGCTGTGTGTGTGTGTGTGTGTGTGTGTGTGTGTGTGTGTATATATATATGTATATTAGGCATTGTGCCAATTCTTCTGGAATTGAGGTTGTAATTTGAATGAGCCCCAACACAAGACCTCTCATTCTGTTGATCATTCAAGGGTAGGTGTGTTTTTTGCATTATTTTCTATGCAGCGCTGTCAGCATTTTTCCACTTCCGGCTCCAGCAGTCCAGTGTCCAGTGGGAAAAATGAATGGGGTTTTTGAAAATAGGCAAAAATAAGGTCCATGAGTAAAATTATCGTCTGTGATGATGAACAGCATGTTGTTTTGGGAGATGTAGGGCTGGGACAATGCACTCTGTTCACATTACAATACATATCTGGATATTTTCTCCACGATACAGTCCATGTCACAATACATATCGATATTCCAGTAAAACTGGAACTGCACTGGTCAACACTGCAACCTTACAAGTGGAGTCAAATACTATTGGCTGACAAAAAATGGCCAATCAGAGTTAAGCTTCCTGTATTCACAGTCTCACACATCTATTCATGGTTCACAATATTAGAGAAAAAAGCATTGCATTTTGATTAAAAAGAACCAATAATCTATTGGTTAATGAATAGTTGCATTTGTTTGACCAATATGTTCAGTGCCACAAGGAAAAAACTGCATCGTATGGGTCATAGTTGTACATAAATTGCATATTGAAATGTTACCAAATATTTCAGACCCTGTCCATTTGTGTCCGAGGAGAGTATGAAGTAACTGAGCAACAGCCCAACACCAGTGTTTCCCGACGGCAATATCAAAATAGTGCAATGAATCCAAATCAAAAGTACATGTATTAACACAAAGAATCAAATCTGCCGAAACCATGAGTGGCCTGGTGATTGTAAGCTAAATACATTGTCTGCCGCATGGACAGGGATTCTCAGCATTTTTCATACTTTCTTTCAAGTACAATTTTAATGGATTTTTTCAAAATAAAAAAAAAAATGGAGGCAGGAAGGATTTTCAGGGACAAGAGAGGATGCTAACCAACAAATTTTTGATATGGCTGTCTATGCAATGTTGCAATGGTGGGCAAAGCTGGACACACATTTTTTTATGTCACAGACACCGCAGCCTTCTGTTTAGAGCTGCAACAAATGAAATCAATTTTCACCTCACCCAATCATGAGAACCATGTAGACTGAATCCAACTATGAGAACCATGTAGACTCAACCACTAAATAAGCAGTGCAGCTGCCTATCATCACCTTTAAATGTATATTTGATGACAAGTCAGGAAAAATAAAATGTTTATCCATGTTGTATTCAGTTTTTGAACCGTGAATCATGTTGTTCAGCGAAAAAATTGCGATTTACAATTGTATTGATTAATCATCCCAGCCCAAGCGAAATAAAATGTGCATTTCCTTAAAACCACATGAAAATGAAACACTCTATTTTCATAAAATGTGCATATTGCTAACAATGTACTAGCATTAATAATAATTGAATTACCAGCATGTTCAATGTGCGAATGAGCTGATGATCAGAGATTAGAGGGTGTTGAAGTTCTGTATCACTTAAAAATAGCATTCACCTTTAAGGGTCTCAAAGGCTTTCATTCTTTAAAAGATTTGGAGAATTCAACTGCGTTATCACAAAAAAAGTAATGCTTTCCATGCGGTAATTTATTCATGGACTTTAACAGGGCAAATATATATTTTTTTCACAGACACTGGATCATTGGAACCGGAGCTGAAATAATGCTAATGAAGCCTCATGCTAATTTGACTCACATTTTGACCCTCTATTCATAACAAATGTTAAAAAAAGTTGAAAGTAAGTTATAGGTGTGAAGTACGGCAGCTAAAATTTCAGATTTTGTGACTTGTCCTTGCCTGGTCATTTCTTGCCATGCACACGCAAATGCAAATGAATAAAATAGCCACTAGCCAGCATAGGCAGCAATGTCTTATTCTATTGGTGGCTGCTTTGAATAATTGTAAAGGCAGATTCCCATTGCCAGCGCTGTACAACCAAATAACACTTTTCCAAAGCAGTTTTAAAACATATCGCCGTCTAAAGAATTTTTGTTGACACAGTTTCATATTTCATATGAGCAAAACATCATTAAGCTACATAACCTCACTAAATGCAAAGTAGTTTAAGTATCCAAACTGTTAGCTTATCTTGATTAGAAAATAGCAAGCCGAGTTGGGCTTTTCTCGCCACCAATGTTACAGTATGTCACGGTTTTTTAACGAAACCTCATAGGCTACAAAAGTGACCGTTAAAAAAAAAAGCCTTTGATGTATGGAGATTAAAGATTCAGCTAATGATTCACATCAAAACAAAGTAGCCTAATCAATACCTCCAACATAATTTAGCAACAGTGTTCCTGGGAACATATACCAAATACACAATCTGATATGAAAGTGGTTGAGACACCGCGACTCACCCTAGACAGCACACGGACTAAAATACTATCAATCATTCATCAAGAACTACTGATTTTAATCATCTATGACTTTTGTTGGTGTGTTGTGGACAGGAGTGAGGCACACATACTGTATATTTAACTATGCAACAATTTTTGAAATATACCTTTTTTGAGGTATCATGGACTATCCAGGCAACACATTCTCATCCTGACTTGTCATATAGTGATGCTTCCTAACCAAGCATTAATATACCATGCAAAAGGAAGCTTTTGCTTTCTTTACTTGACGCTTTGGGTTATGGCTCAGGTTAAGGGTTAGGGGTAAGAGGGTAGGGTTCGTTTTAGCTCGGGATCAAATAAGGATGCCAAAAGCATCATTTTGCATTGTATATCAACACTTGATCAGGTAACATCAATATATAATATATATTATATATTATAATATATATAATATATATACGTCGGGATGAGATTGGACTCTTCCAGAACTTTCCAGCTAGCTTGTTCATCTTATGCTCTTGTGTCCCTCTGCTTCCCTGCTACTACAGGTGTCAATGTCGTCAGCGTTATTAGCTACTTGACATCACTGATATGACTTCCACAGTTACTGTCGGTAGGATTGTTTGGGGTTGTTGATTATTGTTTGAAAAATCTGTCCACTTTCAAAGTTTGTTTTGTTGACTGGCAATGCTTATTGCTGGCAGCCTGGCAAATAAATAAGCTGATATAGCCTAGCATTTTTGCAGTTAAACTGACAAGGCTTTGAAATTGACAATGCGTTGCCTGTGCTTGCATAATCTATCACATTAAAGCAAGTGCAGTTGGTGATCGAGCTCCATTGGTAGCCAGTTTGCTACCAATCTTTCCTATTAAGAATCTTTGCTCTGATTCTGAGTTAACAGCAGCTGCAGCAGCATTGTCGGTACTTGGCTTAAAGGGAAATTATCATGGTTCTGCAAGTCACGCTCTATAACTCCATAAATATACAAAAATGTGTTGGAAATTTTTCATGTGGAATCATCCTTTTGAATTGTTTAATGTTTTTGATAAGGTTATGGGACACTTAAAAAATGACACTTCTAGCAGACGATATTTGTGAGGAAATACCACTATGGGCGCTGTAAATAGTGACATCATCCCAGCTCGCTATGGCTGCCATTTTCATCTGTATTCACACATTTTGCATTGTGATAATAATACTTGAAAATTACAGGTCTTTTGCGTGATGTCTGGCTATTTAAACAAATCGCCTGCCCCAGAAGAAAGCAGGTAAGTTACATTTCTTGCACCTAGACCTTGACTATGTCTGCAAGGCTGACATATAAACATACATGACAAATGACACAAACTCAGTATGCGATATGGTAGCCTACTCTGGGGATATACATGATTTAGAGGATCTTCCGAGTAAGAATGTCATATGAAAATTATGACAAAAGTTGGGTAAATTTTGCTTTTGTTGCAAGCTTTATGTTGGTACTGAGATTCATCACTTTGATACGCCGTAATGAGTTACAGACATTCATTGTTGAACTTGCCATGGTTTTTAAATTCACAGTCAACACTGACTAGCTAACAAACTTCTGTTACATAATGGTTATGAAACGTTACTCCGTGCACGCTGGCTAGCTTGCTCATTTCATAAAAATTGCGGTGGAAAGACGGCGATTGTACTGTGTATGCTGTATGTAGCATATATGCAGAGTAGCAGGCGTAACGTCACAGCTAAGGGACAAAAAAGAGACGCTCTGATAAAATGGCGGAGAATAGCCTGTTTGCTTGCACCTTTGTTCAACATTTGAATTTCATGGGGGTTGAATCACCCTGAAAAGGATAGAAGATCAATGTATTGTTATCTGGGAATTATTTAAGCAGCAAATTCTATAGGATGTCCCTTTTAAGTTTATAAAGCCAAAATTGCTGCATATTGATAAGGCCCCTCAAAAAATATTAGTTCATCATCCTTTTAATCTGAAAAACAAGATGCGGCTGCCGGATAGCTCACTCGGTAAAGCATTACGTTGTGAAGCAGAAGTGACTATCATGTCGCGGGTTTGATCCCCGCCTCGTACCAGCCAGCAGTGGTCAGCAGCTTTTTCAGAGTAGCGCACAATTGGCTATTGCGCTACAGGGTTGCAAATTGGGAAGGGACTGCCGGGAAGGGAAAATAATATTTGCCTTGCTCTTTGCTCAGGCGCCTCCTGTTGGCCAGACAGGCGCTCTTCAGGAAGATTCTAAGCCTGTTCATGTCTGGGTATTCTAAGCCCTCATTCTGAACTTGCGAAGATTCAACCAATGAGTGTATAAGAAGCAGTGGCTGACAGGCACGTGCTTCGGAGGAGAGCCGTGAACTGTCTTCACTCTCCTGAGTTGGCAGCAAGGGGTCGCATATGAACAAGCCTTGTACATAGTTCACCAATTGGGCATTCCAGATTCCGGTGGGATTGGAGATGCCAAATTTAAAAAAAAAAAACAAGATGCAGGTGGGCGGATTTTTTTTTTTTTTTTTTATGGGGCCCTATTTAACCCAGATAACTATCAGTTTTAAGCAACTAACTGCGACTCAAAATGACAGTGTGACGTGGCCTGCTGGTCTTGCTTGCTTGGTTTTCTAATTCTTACACTAGAAGCACTCCTAATTCAGCTTAACACTAAAGCATACTGTTAAACCAAACTGATGATAACTAAGTTACACAGATTCATGGGTTTAGCAATCAATTTTAGATCAGATTATATTCACTAGGTAAGAATTCCATAAAGCGTTAATCTCTATGGCCAGGTATGACATCCAGAGCTCAAAAAACCAATTGGGTGGGCAAAGAAAAAAAAATTGACATTTACATTTGGCCCCAACTGCTAAACCCCATTCAAATTACCATTTTATGGCTGAAAGAGCCGCTCCCCAATCCACAGAATCTTTGCAAATAAGTAAAAATCCTCAGGCTAAACTAACAACCCTCTCTAAATATACACACACAAATTTACTTTTAAACTATGCAATGAATATAGAAAGGTTATTTGTGTAGGCCTGAAACTTTGAGGATGGCAACTGCATACACAACCAAAGCAACATGCATTTACAATACAAGTTTAACAACAGTTGAAATCTAGTGTAAGTATTAACTAAAGTCTAAAATGCTAAGGAGGAAACATCGAAGTGCAGATTTCAGTTTTAAGTTTTTTTCACAGACTCTTGAAGCAAATATATGTCTTTCTAAAGGTTTTTCGAGTCTGGTTAACCACAAAGCTTTATCCTCAACAGATTCTTTTCAAAGTTTGTCTTCGACATAAATCAGAATAAAAATAACACCTTGTATCCAGATATTCAGTATCAGTTTCACAGATTAACCAAAAACATTTCATTTTGGTGAACTACATGCCTCCACCACGTTTTATGGTTCGTATGACGGGAAAACCGGAGCTCCAAAATATTTCAAGATGCACATCCTCATCAATTACTCCTTCTCCCTCAAAAATCCTTATGCAGCCCCTCCCTCTTTACCCACCTCCATATGTCATTTTGTCAGAAGTTTATTTCCAGTTCGAAAAAAAGCCAGCTCAGATGAAGGCAAAGATATCATTGTTAGTGGCCAGCTTGCCAAGGAAAATTGAAAGGATAATATTGAAACTACCTCTCCTACCACATGCTATACTCCCCATAATGTTTTAAGAATTGGCATTAAATTTACCAAAATAGCAGCAAAAAATAAACAAGACAGTCTGTTCTGTTTACTGTCGCATGCTGAAATGGAAGCTTATTTACGAAATATCCTGCTGCCTGATGTCCCTGATTCTGTGGCGAATAAAGTGAATAAAGGAATAAGCGGTGGCTTGCAGAAGGGTTGTGATTGCACCTGCAGTCTCCTTACCTTTTGCAGTCTGTTCTGCTGAGGAGTCCACGGCAGCCGTGATACCTGTAGCACACAGCTGTTAGCAGCTGCTGTGCAGTAGCCTGCAATTGTGTTTGACAACACTGCAGTCATGATATATAGATGGGTGACAAATTAAAGGGGAAAAAATGAACAGATGTGTGGACGAATGTAATATAAGCAAATGCCTCTGTTTATTTTCCTGGTATGGCTTAGGTCCACTCGTCTCCTTAAAGGCAAAAGGGTAACTGCAAATTGTTGCAGAGCTATCTGCATGATCTACTTTATTTCCTATAATGAAGCCAATATTCCTTCTGTGATGAGAGTGGTCTCTTCCAGGATGACAGTGGCCCAAGCCCCACTGAGCAGAAGGGGTCGCTGACTAGCTTGTTGAGTGCCATCACTGACGCCAGATTTCAAATCAACTGAATTCATAAAGAAGATTTTGGAACAATGTGTCAGACAGCATTATCCGTCACCTTCATCAAAACACCAAATGAGGGAATATTCCTTGAAAGAAAATCCTTCCAGGAAATTTTTACACTTGCTGACTCTATGCCACGGTCTGTTGAAGCTTTTCTCACATCTAATTGAGGCCCAACACTTTACTAAGGCTGTTTATCTTTATTTCTCCATTAATTTGTCACCCATCAGTAGTTTGTGTTGAATACAGAGAAGGGCGATAAGTATAATACGATGTTTAAATGCTAATGGCTGATAAGCAATTGAGAGCAAACTGATGACCTTGGGTGGAAGTAACTGTAGACTGAGGATTCATCCTAAAATAACTGCTTTAAAACATATGCTCAGACACATTGACCCCAATACAATTTAAGTATCTTCAAGAAAATTCTGAAATATTTAGAAACAGATCCATGTAACCAACAGATGGTTGTGGCCCTAAATGATTACATGGACTTTTCAGGAAGGCAGTCAGCTCTGAATGTGACATTAGTGGAGGACCTTGTCAATCACTCTATTTGTGCTCATGTGCATGTCAGTACCTGTGGCATCTTCTGGAGAAGGAGTGGATGGGTGAATGATGCCTGTGGAAAAAGCAATGGGAAATCACAGTGTTAAGTCACTTTGATATGGGCTTTTGATAGAATTCCGCTTTTACATGGATCACAATGAGCTTAATCAAGCAACAAATCCTGCATTGCGCAAAAAAAAAAAAAGACATATTATTTCATTGATGGCCTGGTGACTTCAGCATCCTTCAGAGAGTTTGTCTTTTATGTGCTCTGTCAAAAAAAAATCTATCATACTTTGTACAAATGAGCATTCCACATTCCAGCACTGTGTGTCCATTTGAAAATCACAAAGAGGTGTGCCTACATAAAGCAAAAGAAAGCAGGTGATGAAAATAGCCTAGTGAATAATAAATAGATAGTAGAAGTAGTTGTTGTAGCAGCAGTAGTAGAAGAAGAATTTGTCACTGTGGAATCATTTTTATTGATTCATTTAATTATTATTGATTGTTTATCCTTGCTTGCTCTTATTTAGCTTCTCTTAGGCCTCAGTGTGTACTCTTGCATGTTTCTGGGTCTGCATGGCTGTAGTTTCCATAAATCTGACCAGTGCGTCATGGCATATAGCTTATCTGGAGCCATGGCGACCTGATGGGCCCATAACAGGGGCAAGATGTTCTTTTTCTCTCTTAGTTTATGTGTTTACAGAGGAAGAAGTACAATGGAGAAGCTTCGGAGTGTAAGACAAGATAAGCTGGAGCCATGGGAGATGATCACCTGGCTGTCCTCTCTAACGAGATGTATGTGCGCACCCCAAGGGCAGGTTGACGTGGGTTGCATGAGATGGCAAGAGCTCTCCAGATTACCTCATGATGTGTTTTCCCAAAAACTTGAAAAAAAATGACTAAGGCCATTATTTTAATCGGGTGACAAAGTAGTAGTAGCAGTATAAGTAGTAATAATAAAATATCATTTCAAGTAACTGTGTTTACCCACCATTTCCATGGTCCAGCAAGGCTACAGTTTTGTCTGAAATATGCAACAACAATGCTACTGTTAATGAAATCATAGTTTAAATATCTGTTAGAATTCATAGCTCTCACAGTCAGTCAGAAGTCATTATACAATCTCCTTTGGTATGAGTTCATCAGTAACCAACGCACTTTTCAAATCTGTTTTAAAAATATATTTACCATCAAGGTCTTTTCCGCCTATGAGAAAATGATATGTACATGTAAAATATTGGCAGTAGAATATACAACAGTGTATAAGAAAATGCCTCCCCATGTCTATGGCCCCTATAGATAGAGGTGAACAGCAAGCCTGTGATCCTGAGGTAAAGATCATGTATCCCATTACAGCAACACAGAGCACCTCTCTAATGCTGAAAGGGTGGATTGTTTAAAATAACTGATACCTTCCTGAGTGGGGTATAGGTCCATTCCCCACTCCGTCATGTGTATTCTGCACTGATGAATTTCCCATTGGAGCTTTAGCCTGGCTTAGAAACTGGCTCTTTCATTTTTTCAATCTTAATTTCAAATAAACCAAGGCTGCCGCCTTATTTTATGCTCATCCTTTAAATGAAATGAAGGCGTTTATATTTCTAATTTAGCATCATCCTGTGTGCTGAAATCAAATCTTAAAACTAACCATTTAACAAAAATTTCATAGGTTTCACACAAAAATAATAATGATTTTTTTTTTTAGACCAGTGAGTTATGTTGCAAAACCATAGAAAAATGGTAGTAATCTTACCATTTATTGGGGCTGAAAATGTAACACTCAGCAGGGCAAAAACTGAGAGTGTGAACAAGGCTCTAAAATAGCAGTGCAAAGAGAGAGAAAATCAAAATTTAATGGAAAACAAAAGTTCAGAGAATGATGTGCAAATCAATTACTGTGTGTATTATTAAAAAGGTAATTATAAAAAAGATATAAGATATTTCAGTTGTATTTTTCATGAGTTTAAGCATCATCATCATTACTTGATGAAAATAATAATAATAAGAAGAAGAAGATTGTCATTCCTGTACATAATGTTATTATCTTTGTTGTTGTTGTTTTAGTTATTTTTGTCATTAATGTACTTAAAAAGCAAAATAATGATTCTCAAAAATAAATAAATAAATAAAGGCAGATCTGTTGACTGGTAAGCAATAATGGCACTTCCATTTTCAAAACTGTCCAATAAAAAAGATCCCACTCTTTTTGTGAATGCATGCAGGCTTAACACTGAACCATCGCCATCATTTTTGTACCATTAAGCAACAATGGTGTCTAAATCAAACAGATATTCTGGAAAAAAAAAAAAAAAAGAATTATAATTTAGAAATCTGTACTTTCCCTGAGGTAAATGCTTAAACTATTTGTCGGTAACAATACAAAGCCAGGAAAGTTAAATTTATGGCCTTGCATCTGAAATCCCCCAAAAAACACATTTTCTTTTTTCATATTGAATGAATACTCCTCTAAAAATAGCAATACATCCACACTGCATGATAAAAATAATATTGTATGTAATAAATGAAATTTTGTTCATAAAAATCATATAAATGTTATCAGTTAGCTTCAAGCCAATTACAAACAAAGCACGGTTCACATACTTTTTGTCCATCACTGCACAATAATCAAGTTTATGTCCTCTTTTTGACCCAATGACTGATGAATGGATAAAACTTGTCACCGTCTCATCCAAACATATCACATATTTACATGTGGATCTTCCCCCCCCAAAAAAATGTTTTTATTCACTTACCTTGAATGCATTGTTGGAGGACTGCGGTTAACTCAGGGTGACACACAGGTGTATTTTAAGTCTCCAGTAGGTCTAAAGCTTTACTGGACAGAGCCCAAGGGGTTTTATACCGGTGATCTCCCAAACCACCAAGGGGGCAGAGCTAGCATAGTAGAGGCGTTGCAAGGCCCCTTCTAAGATTACAATTAATTAAAATAGGGTTAAGGCTAAGGCTTACTTGCTTTATTTCTGCCTGTCCAAAATACCCCTCTAATGTTGTGTCCAAATGTCCCACTCCCCATGGTTTAACACCTGCTGTGGTGGAGTGTTGTTATATTTGTTATGTTATTTGTCAACAGATTTGCAGACTTGTTTTTTATTTGTATACAAGCAGATTCTGCTTAATTTTCTCTGTCAGATACAGTTTTCACTCTTTTCACTGCTTTTTCTGGTCTTCCATTTCAACCAAAACTTTTTGGTATTGGCATCTGTTGACCATGCTAAGACCACTCAGGAAAAATTTAGATTAAAACCAGAAAAGATAGAACATTATAATTTTATAAAGAAAATTTTTTTTTATTCTTCACATGTATAAAACAGATAAATTCCACCTTAAACTGGAATCTTGATGAAGCATCCTGGTCCTGCTGAGTGAGGACTTCAACTATGCTGTTGGTCATGTTATCTTTTAAGGGAGGCAGACAGCCTGCCCTCCTTATGTAATCTTTTACCTGATTGTAACTGGGGGAAAGCGGAGTAGGCAGCAGAGAGAGAAGAGATCACAGTATAGTAATTGCAGTGAAAAGTAGGCAGAGAATCAAACAGGTAACACAAGGGGATTCATATTACCGTTATAAGGGGGCCACTCTGTGGACTGCATTACATAACATTGCCATCACTAATAAACCTGTACCATAGCCCTACCCTCCTCCATCCAAAAATACACTTTAGCTGTGAAGCCACAGGTTTATTTCTTAGATTGTCTATCTTGGACGTAAAAACTATAGATGTAAAAATTATAAGTAACTGTAAAAACTATAGATGTAAAAATTATAAGTAACTATCATGCAAGATATTCCTTACTGTAGAGTTTAAAGTAAATGCTCAATTTTATGTGTTAAAGAAATGCACACTGTGCCATGATCATTAGAAGATTAGCTGTTCCCGGAAAATCTTGGCAGAGCTAAAGTAAAAGTCAAGTCCGACTTTATTTTTTTGTGAAATTTAATCATGATTAATCCATCTGATTAAGGTATATTGTTTTCTTTCTCAGTCCCATTTGATACATTTGGCACTGAGGCTGCTGCCAGTTGAATCCATCTTGTTTACTGGATTTGAATAAATAAAAGAAACACTGCTAATGAATACTTTGGCTATTTTGCTACAAAATGGCATCAGAGCTTTGACAAACAGCCAATGGCGACAGCTATATGTTCATTGTTTTGATGTACTCGCAGTTACAAATGTTTATGGCCGGTTTTACCTCATTTAAAAACTTTGAATGAGAGAGTCAGTGGCGGAGGGATTTGAGGTGACGATTTGGGATTTCCAAGTTTATTCTCAACAACAAGTGATAGCAGTGTGCCCCAATTTAACCCATAAGTTTGAGAAGCAATTGATGTCATCTAGGTAATGAGTGGTAATACTACCCTAATGAAAAAAATCACATATCTAGGGACTAGAATAGCAGTCTCACTCAAAGCCAGGACAGGAGCAAGGTAAGGCACATATTTTTATTCACATTTGAATAATGGTAAAATTCACTTAATATTTGTTACATACTTTTCTTTTGTGTGTGGAATTTTTATTTATATGTGAAAAAGATCATCAAAAACATTAAAATACCATGTGAATTGGTGATATCAATAAAATTTAAAATGATATTGCAGTTCATATATTGACACCCAAGACTGTTCATCCAAGCCTGTCTGCTTTAATTGCTCTGGTAAGCAGAGATTGTTTCCTGTCAAGTGGTTTCGTTGGTAACGGTGGGTGGGCTAAGTGGGTATGAATTGTACGCTGACATAAAGGACTGAATAAGAACTAAGCCGAAACCCATTATCCTTCCCTTGTTTAAGCCAAAAACTGTGAGGTGAGTGTGAACATATTAATTATGAATTATCTTTGCACAGGAAAATATACTCAGCAGTTTTCCTCCCCAAAAAAGTGGAAGGTAAGAGACCGTTAAAAAAAAAAAGCCATGATAGAGTTAAATGGATTTCATTTGAAAGTCTGTGCGTCGTTAGGGGAAACCCAGCATGTGAGCTCAGAGATGACGTGCCACCAGAGGAAGTGAAGGATTGCTTTAACAAAGCTACCTCCTTTCTTTTCACAGAGGTGAGCCTTCCCGCACAGATCATTGCTTCGCCATTTGGGCTCTCAGTGCTGGCCAGTGTGAATGACATGAGATCATTCAATCATATTCCGGCTTATCCTGCAGTGTTGTTAGTGTACTGCTGTATATCAGTTCATAAGGGCAGCGTCTGTGGTATTTCTGAATATTATTATCATTATTTTAAAAGGTTAGACAGCAGATGCAAAGCTTTTTTCATTAAAATTCTGAATTCCAACTGAACCTTGTCGAATGCTAAAGCATAACAAAGCTAGGGGTCCTAGAGCCAAAGCAATGTTGCTGTCCTGGCACATCCCTGTGTGACATTAGTTAATTCTTTGTCAAATCGATAGTTCTGCCAGAGTAATGCATCATGCCACAGTGTGCACCTCATGTCATGCTGATTCCACAAACATGACGGTGATTTCAGTTTATTTCAGACCTTCATAGACCCTGATTTCAGTCCTCTGGAGCACCGTTTGGGTGAGGTTGGAGGTTTACTGCATTAATGTGCGGCAACAAAATACATTGACACCCCATGAGTCCCAACAGATCGAAATCCATAAAGAATTTCTCCAACACCTAGTTAGTTGTGTGCCTGCTGAGCTGTATTCATTCAGTATGAGAGAGTTGTACCCAATAAATTGCCTATGGGGTGTGTATTATTATTATTGTAATTTTTTTTTATTATTATTATTATTATTATTATTATTATTGACTGCTGTCCTGACAAACTGGGTTAAATTAACTGTGTCGGCAAAACCTTTCATGGTGGCAGTGACAACCTCTTAATTCCACCCTCCTCCTCCGCAGGTCTCATAGCCTACTCAGCACGTATTTTCCCTGGTTAACTTCTGAGATCTCCGCCTGAGCATACGTCCGTCAGATCTTGCTTTAATTCAAGTAGCGGGAGGAGCCTGATGAGAGGACTGCAAAATTAAGCGAAGAAAGGGAAAAACATGTTCTCGGTTTACGTTGTTATTAACTTTGTAAGCAAAGTCCTCAGCTTATTGGTAACTCAACCTTTCTGGTAGGTATGGACACTGCAATTTCTTAGATAAAATGCAGTCTTCCTTAGTATTTCAATACTTACGACGTTCTCCTGCGCTTAAAATGTCTCGTCCTCTTCCAACTGGTCATAATAAAATTACCTGAATAGACCTGTGGTAGGTCCCGGCTTCCTATTTTCCAGAAATGTGTTGCTTTGGTGCAAACCTTTAGTTCTCAAGCCTAATGGCATTTTTGAGTCCTTAGAATACCCCACAGCTTAAGCTGGCTGGCTCAACGGATTGCGGGTGAACTGAGGTGAACCAGGTCCTTCTGACCCATAGGAAAAAAAATCTCACATTTGTTAGTTAAGGACAAGCACAAAGCTTTCTGTGGAGTGATTAACATCACAGTGACTCTTGAATGGGAGGTGGATGTCTCACAGAGATAATGGCGCTGCTTTTGAATATGCTGGTCACACTCTGAGAGCTAACAGACTGGCTGACTCCGCCTGTCCACAGCTTTTGGTGTTTTTGACTGCAACTCAAGCATGTGAGCGTCCTGAATCACAAACAGCGATGCAAAGAATCAAAACAACCCGCAAAAACAAAGAGAAGGAGTAGAAAGACCTCAAACGTATGACACGGCTGATTATGCTCTCTCGTGTTCAAAGGAGATAAATGGCCTACACCCTAATTATGTCCACAATACTGGCATGCCATTGGTTATTTCAACTAAAATGCCAAACTTACATCTAAATGTAGATCAAATGCATGTCAAATTGGGGAAAAAAAAGAACTAATTCACATAGATTGTGACTCTGGCCATTGATGACAGTGAATTTAACAAATATGAGACAAATTAGTTGTGTTAATACCTAACATTAATTTTGCATATTATCAACACCAATGAAGTAGGGCAATTTCCGCTGTGTCATTTAAAGCCCAATTTTACTGTTTGCTTTCATCTGGAAAAATGGGGTGTGAGGAGACATTTAATTGCCTCAGAGAGAAAAGCATGCTATGTCAGGACTCTGTTGTTCAGCTCACAAAGGTGCTCTCTAACTTCTGAGAAGGCCATTTGTAAATCCAGTCAGGATCCCACGTAGTTCCATCATGGACAATGCCAGTCTCTCCTCTACCACGGCCAGTGCTTTTTTCACTGCCAGCAGGCTGGCAGGGAGCTGCCCCTCTTTTGTGGGGTGTCAATAGCAGTAGTGTTTGAGATAGAACGAGTGCTTCCTGACGCAGTGAAAGACATTGTTAGCACTGTGTTCTCTGACAAATGTGTCCCTCCAAAGCACCAAATCTATTCGTGTTCAAAGATGTTGATGTCACAAGAGAGAGAGAAAAACTTTTTATGGACTTTGAGTATGCTATCAAAAGGCACACACAATGCACATTCCAAAGGGCTCATTAGATTTCTAACAACATGCTTCATTGATTTCTTTGGACCGGTAGGATTATAAAATGGTCATTATTCAGTTGGTTTCATGTAATTTTACGTAATCTGCTAAATTTTATCGGCAGATATTACTGGAGATGCTAGTAATGTATTTCAAATGAATAGGAGAGTTTAACAAAATGGTAGCCAACTCTGTTCCTTAAGATCCATCCAGTAGGTTTTCTCTACACCTCAAATTTGGCACACCTCACTGTTCTAATAAGCAGTTCACTGAGATCTCTGGCTCTTGATTGAGATGTGCTGGTTCAAGTTGGAGTGAACACTCCAGGAAAACTACACCTCCAGGAACACAGTTCATTAGTATAGGTCTAACAAAAGACAGAACTTCCATTTCATACTCTGCAAAGTTCACACACAGGCTTTTTAACACGTTGTGTAAGCGTGTAAATTTGAAACCAGTACAAGCCCCGGCTACTTCTTGTTTTTAAGGCATTACTGTTTGCTATTTCATTCATAATCATGCAATGGGGTCAATCCAAGGCTGTTTTTCAGATGTCGTGTTATAAAAGTAAATAGTAGAACTGATAAATTCTACTTCTTTTGGATACGTATTTCGAAGAGAAACATTTTTGACAGAAACATTACAGCATATGCTCATCGAGGTCCAATGGGAAAGTATTCTTTTAGTTTCACCGTCACGGTGAAAGAAAGGGTTTATTAAATTTATTTAATTTGAGGGGTGCAAGGTTCTCATTTATACAGACGATGAAAAACCAGTTACTCTATACTCAGGAATAATAGTAAAACATATTTCTTAACATTTCTTCATACTCGAAAATGACAGATCGGTCATTTGTGTTAGAGGACGGTAGTTTGCCTTTGACAGACCTTGAGATGAAAGGCCAGGGATGTTTCACCCCAATTTTTGCCATGTGTACTGCAAAAAAAACTGAACTTTAGTATTACATTTTATGGTTCCTAAGTTCTCAGTACATTCAAATTTGAAGAGAACCACCGGAATGTTTAGTTTTTTTCTTTTTAGCACTGCCCTTGATGCAAAATGTATGTACACCAGTAATGGAAAGTATTTATCAAACAGCCCTGAAGATATCACAAAACCCCTCACCTCCCACTTCATCTCTTAAATCCTTAAGAAATCCTTAAGACCTGACATCAGTTAAAATTAAGAAGGAGCAACTGCTCTGAAATAAGTTAGCTCTATTTGGTCGGCCTGAATTACAGCTTGTAGGTTCTAATGCTAGTGTTGTGCGATACAGTATATGAAACAGATACGAGGGGAGTGTTTCTCAGCAAAGATGAACGACAGAGCAGCTTTGTTTTTGGCATGCCTGCCTCTGAGGCCTTCATTAATTAAGAACGATAGCACTTGAAGCTCTTTAAAACAATTATATTTGGTTTGGTCTAAAGCTTTGGGCAGTCCCGATGTAACCTTAGCTATCGGCTTCCCCTTAAGGTGCCTTTAGCGGGCAAAATCAAATCAGAAGGAAGATTAAGATTTAGAATGGAGGTCATTCTCCCCTGCAGAGATTTTCCGAAAAGCATTACCTGGGATTAATATTTTCTGCATTAACATTTCTGATTAGATCCACATGGGGTTTCAGCAAAGCCTACTTGAAGAGGTATGACATTTTGCTGGTGTTCAAGAGCTGAACAACCATTTACACTCTGAATGTCATGCTGTTGATTAGGCTTACTCAAAATCAATTCATGAAGAAAAGCACATAACACAGAGACATTGTCAACAAAAAAGCATTATAACATTACACTGGTGTTCAAGACCTGTCAAAAGACTGCCTTAAAACACATCCTTAGCATTAGTATAAAGTTTCATGATTGATGACAGTTAAAGTGAGTACAGGGACTAATGAAAATTAAATGGCTTATGTCGGCCATCATATTTGAACTATCACTTTGTTCCAATAAGTTTTCATGGCAACCTTCACCATTATGAAGCAAAATGCAAAGTTGCTCACACTATTGGTTTAAGAGTTATGACCATTTGTTTGCTATAGCGCCACCTATGCATGGATTTAAATCAAATTTTGTGTGATGAAGTTGCTTGGCCTGTAGATGTGTGATCTCAAGTTTAGTAATGATTGGAGATTACATTAAGGAGTTACAGCTCTTTATATTGATATAGGCCACACCCTTAAATTTTGTGTGAATTGATCTCATTGTCTAGGACAAGGATATTTACTCTTTTCCAGAATGAGCAGGTGTGGGTGCAGGCTTTCATTTCAACCATGCAGTTTCACACCTCATTCTACAAATCAAGGGTCTATGGCAGAAGCTTTAAGGGTTGATTAGTAGAATCAGGTGCGTGACTGGCTGGATAGAATGAAAGCATGCACCCACAGTCGCTAAATCTGGAAAAGAGTGAGTATCCCTGATCTAGGAGGAGAAAAAAATTAAAGGTTTCACAAACAATTCAAGTGGCAGAAAGTTTGCAAATACTACAGTGGGTGTGGCTTACATGGATTGATTCATCTTGACCCACAGAAACTAACAAAATAGAATTTTGTTTCTACTATGGTTTGGAAGCTATTGCCCAAGACACATTGTACCTCTTTTTAATGTCGCTATATGGCCAATCAAAGTAATTCACATTCTTCCACATCCTAATAAAGAATATAAAGTTTCATGATGACAGGTAACAGATAAGGTGTGTATGAGGGCTACTGTAAGTTGATTAGCTGATGCTGGCTATAATGTTTTATTTATCCCTTAGTTTCTGTAGACTTTCTGAGCAACCCTGACTAAAATGAAGCGTGCTAAATTTCAAGTTGATTGGACAAATGGTTTAGGAGCATTTGTTTGCTACAGCGTCACCCATGGACGGATTTACACCAATCAAACAAATTTTCATCTGTACATCCATACAAACTCCCCGTCAAATTTCACACTGATCCCTTCAGTGGTTTGGCAGAAGAAGATCAAAATGCTGATGCCAGGCTGATACGTGATTGCATAAGCTCGCTTTAGTCTGTTGGACTAAATGAGCTAAAAAATAATGATAATACTATTGAAATAAAAAGTTTCCGGAAAGAAATCTCTGGATGAACCCAGACGTAGGGGTAGATTTAATTCTCATTCCTTTACTGGCTAGCCCGGGGTCAATAATAAGGAAGAGCCAGACGGCTGGGAGTCGGAGTCGGGGTAATGCGGTATCTTTGTATTGGATCAAGTAAACAAACTGGCTGGGTGAATGATAGCCTGAGGAATTCAACAAGTAGGTTGAATACCGTCCTTGCAAAGCACTCAATTTTATTATACAAATTAGGTGAGGTAACACCTCGAGGGCTCCAAGTTGCATTAGATTTGAAACATGGTAGAGGACATTGGCTCTGGAGCACACTATTACACCAACTGGGTAAATGAGTGAAAGATAATGTTGCAATGTAACGTCAATCCTGGTCTCCTCCCTGGTGGAGGCCATAATTCTAGTTTTTTCTTCTAATAAATTCGGCATCAAAAAATGTCTAATTAACTATGAACAGTCTTAGCTGAAACTGGAATATCCCATCATCAAACTACATAAAAGCGTGCTCGTACATGACTCATGTTGAAATTCTCGGAGAGCCCAGACAGTTCGCAGTTCTCCTCAACAACATGCGCCTGTCAGCAGCTGCTTCATATTGCTTGAGGTCACAGGCTTAGCATACACAGAACAAGGGTGGAGAAAGCAACCAACAAGCACCAAGATGGCCAGTAAAGTGCTTTAACAACAAATTATGCTTACCCATATGAACTGTACTGGTGTCTTTCTCATATCTCTTAGTAGCACAAAGCCAATTATGCGCTGGTCTTATGAAGCGACTGGCCACTGTCTGCACGACACGGCCAAATTCAGCTGGAGACTGGGGTGGTCATACCCGCGATGGTAGCAGCACCTTTGACCAAGTGAGCTAACCCAGCAACTGCCAAAATTCAAATTTTCATTTTTACTCACTCACAACATGCTGAAACATTAATAACTTTGACTCCAACACAGACAACATGCTGTCACGTTCACCACTTATTTATTTACTTATTTATTAATTCATTAGCCTTTATTCAACCAGGTAATTAGTCCAATGAGATCAAGGATCTCTCACAAAGGAGACCTGTCTAAGAAAAGCAGCAGCACTTGTCCATGTTACAAGATTATAAGACAGCATACACAACATTATGAAGCAAATCAGCGCAAAGTACAAGGCAGAAATGCTAGTGATAAAAAGCAAATTTTAATGCTTTTACAATCAATTGCAGAGCACCCTTTGAGTGATGGCTATATAGGCTTTGGCTTTTAAGGATACTTATACACAAATAGGAACCAATCCAAGGAGAGTTTTATAAATAAAACCCAACCATTGCATATGTCTGAGCATATACAATAAAGGCCAATCAGATTTTGCGAACAGAATAAAATGATGGGTGAGACATTTACATCCAGTGACAAATTTTAAAGCACAATGATACACAAAATTCAATGATCACAAACATTGGGCAGAAGCACCCATGTACAACACATCCCCATAGTCTATCAAGGACAAGAAAGTTGATGATACACAATATTTTCTAGCTGTAAATGAAAGGCAGGATCTGTTGCGAATGTAGAAGCCTAATTTTACCTTGAGCTTAGAAACCGAAGTGGTAATGTGAGACTTAAATGATAACTGAAGATCAATGACAAAGCCCAAATACTTATAACTGGATACTAGTTCAATTACTTCTCCTTGAGCGGTCAGAATGTTTGGGAGATTTTACGATACTGCAGCAGAGTTTTAAAACGTCATCAGTTTAGTTTTTTGGCATTAAAAATCAGTTATAGTTTCTGTAAGCAATGCTGCACAACATCAAATGCAGATTCTAATAATTCAAAGGCATGAACAACATGACAAGACAACAGTAGATAATAGTATCATCTGTATAAAACGGTCCATGGCATTTGATAGGTTTTTACATAACTTGTCGACATAATAGACAACAATATTGGCCCTAGCACTGAACCTTGTGGCACACCTTTTGATATTTGATTAAGGAAATTGATCAATATACTGTGGTTAACTACATCAAATAATTTTTTTAAGTTGAGCGCAGACAAGTTTCTCAAATACTTTTGCCATAATACATAGTTTGAAAATCGGTCTGTAATTATTTCCTTGCAGAAGGGGAACAATGAAGGCAGTTTTCCAAACTTTTGGAATCTGACTGTTAAGAACACTAAGGTAAAAGATGTTACAGGCTCATAAATGCAATCTGCCGCCAGCTTAAGAAAATAAAGATCAAGCTTATCAGGACCGGCTAATTCCTTTATTTAACTTTTTATGAACTTCCAGGGCAGAAATAGGCTGAAAGTAAAATACACAATCAGTAGATCCACCATCTCCACAAGATACAGGGAAAACATTTTCAGGTTGCACATCAGAATTCGTCATTACAGGACATAGAGAATCAAATAAAAAACCAACAGACATGAAATGCTCATTAAAACAGTTAAGCACAACTAATCTCTGTCAGATTGCTGGAATCTTTTACTTGTATAATGTGAGTTGGCCATCGTTGGATTTTTTTATTTTCCAAAACTATTTTGGATCATTTAGTTCTTTTGTGGTTTCAGAGTGGTAAAACTCAGATTTAGCTTTTTAAATAAGCAACATCTCATTTCGAAGCTTCCTGAAATTGAGCCAGTCTGCCTCAGTTTTAGTTTTGCTTGCCTTGGCCCAGACAACATCTGTTTCTTTAAGAAGTCTACCTATCTCAGGGGTAAACTATGGATTATTTTGCCCTTTCACTCTTCACTTTAGCTCTTCATCATCAAAAAGGGAAATTCTATTCCAGTGATAGAGAGCCAGATAATGGAAAAACGCCTGCTCGCAGAAAAATTTTAAATCTCCTATAAAAAGAAGTTGACGCTTGGCTTTTCGCAGTTTGACATTTCTAACTGTTGTTATGACACAGTGATCACTTAAATGATGTGCAAAAATGCCAATGCCTGGGAATTTATGGGGGTGTAGAATCTGGAGACATTCCTCGTATGGCTGATAAGCTAGGACCAGAGCCTTGTCAAATACTAAAAAAACTTTTATGGCCTTCCCCCAAGGATGCTCCCATAGTCTACCAGTGGAAGGTGTCGATGGTCTTTCTGCTGCTCTGGAAAGGGGGGTGTATTGTTTTGTGGGGTTTTACAGGGGGCATTTGTGTAAGAAGGGGTCCAGAGATCAAGTGCTGGTTAGTACGGGTTAGTAATATCCTATCAGAGAACGCGTTCACTCAGAGTTTCACGAGACCCAGAATTAAACACAGCTGGAAGCAATGAATGAAATACCAAAGCCGAAACCGAAAGAGGAAACGTGATTGGACGAAAAGACGCAGGCATGCTGAAGGCAGTCACGTGACATCACTGGAAGGCAGAGTGGGATGGATTGTCAGACGGCTGAACTGCAAGCTGGAAATATAAAGCGAAAGTAAGACACAAGCACAAATAAGCACGGGACAACACAGAAGGGCAGAATCATAACAATTTGGCAAAATCAAATCAAGTTGGGATGATTTTTCAGGATGTTTAATATTTGGACGCGTTGTGCCATCAACTAATTGAGTGAAATTCAAAGTCACAAATAGATTTAGGGTTGTCTGATGCTGAATACAGCCAGTCACAATTTTGATCCCCAATTTGAAGAATTCCATTTGAGTTTAGCCCAACTAAATACTGTATTAAAAATGATAAAGCTTCCTTACAAGCTGGAGGTGGTCTGTAACAACCAATAACGGTAAGGAACTGACCCTGAATGAACTCAAGCTTCACAGCAAGAAACTCAGATTTACCTGTTATGGCCAAATAACAGTTTTGCAACATTTATTTAGTATTCAGCTTGCATATTTAGGGGAGAAATAGGAGAAAAACATAACTATATTCAAAGATGTGCACAGAGAAAAAGGCCCCCAATAAGGGAAAAGTGAATGGAAGTATACTCTGTTCAGAGCACAGACTCCATGAAGATACCAAAGGATAAAAATTAAGATTTTAATAATGCTTTGCAGAGTATAAAGTGGGATGACGTCATGAAATCTGATCATTTGGACTATATTCCAGCCAGTACTTTACATCTAAATTACACAAGCTTATTTAGGACTTTTCAAAAAAGTTTAGAAATATAAATAAAATATCCCTTCCATGGATAAATTAAACTATAAATTAAACTATAGTTCGAATGATGAAAGATCGAGACCAGACCCTAAAAATATAACTGAAGTCCATACTTACAGCTGATTGGCACAAATTTTCATCATTAAAAAACAAAGTGACAAGAAAACTTAGGAAAGCCAAGGCAAACTACTTTCTTGAAATAATTGAAAATAATAAGGGAAAGTCAAAATTGATAAGGTAGCAAATAAAGAAGGCAAAGTGAAATGCGGACATAAAAATTTGGCTTTTTCTGTGAGACACCCATATCTACCTTGGTGCCAAGTTTCATTCAATTCCAGGGGGGTCAACTGTGCACTGAATGTCAATCTCTCGTGGACTGGCTCTAAATATGTTTTTGTTTAGATACGTGGAATATGTTTTTGTTCAGAGAACAGGAGTAGGTCGCATATAATCCCATTCCTGAGGCGTCACCTAAAGTGGCAAATGAAGTTTAGCAAGCAGATTATACCCAGTATATGAAAAAAAAAAACCAATGAAAATGAGAACTATTTCACTTTAAGGAACTTAGAATTTAAATATAGGCCTGTACAAGCATTTATATTATCCGTCATTCATATTCAGTCGTTGTTCACAAAAGAATATCCGCGCTCATAATCTAAAAACTCACTTCACACATAGATGAACGCATTAGGCCTTGGGCAGGCATCGGAAAATGAACAGGTGTCCGTTCAAAAATGAAGACGTTCAATGTTCAGAATATTGGCTATCTACTCGTGGTAAATGCTAAATGGACTGCATTTTATATAGTACTTTCTAGTCATTCCTAGACCACCCGCTCTACCTCCTGAGCCATGCCACTCCTGGTAAGGCATTGTCTTATAAGACGTCTTCTCAGATCACCTAGTAACAGTCCACTCCACCTTGGAAATATTTAGAGGTAAGTTTTGTGGAGGATTTACAACACAGAGGGGCAGAAATAAATATATTTTCTGGTTTGAGGATGGATGGTATTAGTTTTCCGATTAGCTCTGCACGCATTTTGTACAGTGTTTAATGCAGCAGTGAGAGGAGACTCCCAGAGATGGTTTGTAGACCACTTTTAGACCGTTCAAAAATGAACACGTTCAATGTTCAGAATATTGACAAACTCCCTAATGGTGTGGGGTGGAGTCACTATAACAGCTAGGACTGACCTCCACATCTGCCATGGGAGAGTCACAGGGGTGTCCGTTTGCATGCCGTCATGGACATGGATTCATCAACCAAGATAATAATGCCAGAGCTCTTTGCGCATGCATCATCAACCATCTCCAAAGGCACCAAGTCCAAACCTTGCCCTGGCCTGAAATGTCCCATGACCTCTCCCCCATGGAACATATGTGGGATATGCTGGGATGACGTGGCACCCATGCATCACCCAACAGTGGCACCCATCCTTTTAGGACTTGGTACAGCTGGGTTCGGCACTCCAGGCAGAATGGCAGAGAATTCCTCAAGCTGACAGTGGTCGTCTGCATTAGGAACATGCAGCGTCGGTGTGTTGCTTGTTTGGATGGTAATGGCAGACTAAATGATTACTGATCACTGTGGCTTTTGGGTTCCACCCCATGTGACATTTTGTACCCCCAGAAAAAATTCTCAATAAATTGAGGATAAAGTGTCACGAACTTCATCTTGAATTGCTTGCCAATTTGACATAGTTATGAAATTAAAAAGTAAATATATTTTCGGGGTTATCTTTTCTTTTCATTATCCCCTACTTTTTGTGTGAAGTATAGCTTAGTTTAGTTTACTAGTTTATTTAAGTCTCACTTCACATATACCAAATATAATAGTACACTGAAAAATTAATGACAATTAAGAAAAAAAAAACAATCTGAAACACTCTAAAAAGAGTTATGAGAGACTAGATAAAACAACCGCAAATATCCATGGTGAAACACCTATAAGAAGAATAAAAATCAGTTTAAAATAAATTTAAAAACACTAGAGTTACATATCACATTAATAATATAACAGATCTATTCAAAATACCTTCAAAATATTCCTTTCAAAATAGCATTCAGGATTTTGGCAGTAGTATGTACAATATTGCAGTTAGACAAAAGTTAACACATTTGGTCAAACAGGCTTAAAGGAGCAATATGTAAGAAATGTATGTTGATTAATCATGAAATGGCCCTGATATATCACCAGACATTAAGAAATGATGTTAATTTCAAATACTTATATCACTGACAACAGTAGTCCAGCCAGAATATTCTCATTACAAAACCGAAGTTGCAGCCCTCAACTAATGTTTATGTTTTCATTTTGTGTTTTGGCCGGTTACGCCACCCTCCAACTATCTCCCAATCACGAAGTCAGTAGCATTTCTGCATCCAGGTTGCCAGTTACCATTGGGAACGCAAATGTCTGACGTTACTAAACCTAATAGGCCTCGTTATGATTCCGAAATAAGTCGTGACAAAGTCAGAAGCAAAATAAGGATCTGTATAGGACCTGCCTTTGAAAGATGGTGACGGCTGAAAGCAGAGAAGAATTGGAAGACCAAGGCCGAAGTTGCTAATTTTCTCCTGGGCAGGTAAGATTCAGCTCAGTTTGGGTGACTTAATTCTATTGAATGTAGGCACGGATATTTCAAATATTCTCCACAGTCGTATAACGTTATGTATGTTCGTTCATGGTACGTTAGTGCGTATGCAGGCGGGTCATCGAACTGACTAGGTAACAAATTGTTTGAGCAATAAAAACCGTGGCTCTTCATTGCTGACATTACCAAAGCATGATTAGTCCGTTTCTCTGGCATTATGCTGAGGCGCTGTGAAAATAGTTCCAACATTAGCACAGCCATTATGGCAATATGAAATGTAATTGAGACAGTACATCGGTCAAATAAGTCCTCATTCAATCTTTACACATTTTACAGTATGCTGTAAATGCATATGTATGGAGAGGAGGAGGGGATACTGCGCTCTGCACTATTTTGAATGTGACTGCACAACCAGTTTTGGCCACAAACTTACATATAGCTCCTTTAACTGACCCAAATCATTATTCAAATTTATGGTACATTGAAATAATTCATTCCTGAAATCATTATAATGTGAACACTGCATTAACACAGATTTACACAGAGGACATAATCGTTCAGACACTGGTACACATGCGTTACGACCAGTTTCAATGCATAAAGGGGCTATGCCACATCTAAACTTAGCCAACACTGACCTATTTTGTCTTGACATGATGGACTTAACATTGCTTTCTGTACCAAAATCAGTTTTCAACCACTTATATGTCCGAAGCTTATTTCTGGTCAACTCCACTCGTACCTACTTCTGCATTAATAGAATTATACCACATTTCGTTATATTTAATTGACAAAATATCATAGTATATGAGTGGTCCACCTTCAAATTCTGCTTATAGTTCAGAAAACTGCCTACAGAAACATGTATTAGGTTACTTCTCTTCACACTATTGCCCATGAACTTTGGATGATATTATAGATCTTATGTGAAAAATTAATATGCTAACCAAGGAAACTTTACTCATTTGATGAAGTTACACATTTTGCAAGTCTGAATGGTACATATGTCTGTAAAAAGGATGTGGCGCTTTTGAGCTACCGTGGTCGCTCATGGCTGCCCTAAGCAGGGTCGGTCATAGCCTGTGTTGCCTGCGGTCAGCGGCTGGCTGCAGAAAGGAGAGGAAAGACCGCCTGCCCGATAACTTAGGGATTTGAGTTGTCCGTTCACCAGTGAACGGGAATTACTGATTGGCTTAAGAGGTGTCAATCAAAATTGAATTGTCATCGAATGTAACGCAACGCATGGTTACGCCGTAAACTGCCACAACAAAGATGGCGAATGTAGAGAATGACGCTTTGATAAAGAAATCGCTTGAATATCTTGAAATTCACGACCGAAAGATTACTCTAAAGAACGAACTACAGTCGATCAATCATTTACTAGATGGTAAAGATGTACTTGGAGTTTTGCCGACTGGCTTCGGTAAAAGCATGATTTTTACTGTACTTGGTTTGTCCAAAGATTTGGAATCAAGGTCAACACGAAAGGCAGAAAGCATTCTCGTAATTTCTCCTCTGAAAAGCCTCATCTCTGACCAGCTACTAGATTTACAATCTTTAGATTGCACTGCTGCAGAGCTGAACAACGAAACGTACCAAGTATGTTTTTTTTTTTTAAAAGGGGTGGTCCGTCGCGGCTCGTTGCGCAAGGAAGTGGGCGGCTAATCAAAATCCCTACGTTGTCGTGCAGGCGGTCTTTCCTCTACTTTCTCCAGCCAGCCGCTGACTGCCGGTAACGCAGGCTAGGTCGGTCAGTGACAGTGCCTTGATACGCAATCAGTTAGACACCAGAAGCGGGGTGAAGGGAAATGAGGATTTATTGAAAACAATATAAAACAGGCACAAGGGCCAATGAAAAACTTGGCCCAAAGGGTTGCAAAAGACAAACTAAGGTAAGCTACACAGAGCTGGGAAACTAAATAGCAAAAACGGCAAGAACAAAAAACCACTGGAAACTCCAGGCAGAAATCCAAGAACGAAAATAAACAACAAGACTAAGGCTATGTACAAAATGACTAAGAAAACGAGACTTTGGAACATGCGCTAACAACCAAGGACTTGGAAACATGAGCGAGAACTTGACTTCGAAACAAAACCTGGCAACAAAACTTGAGACACTGTCTGCCAGCCAACTTCTACCGCATCCAGATAAAGGCTAGGAAATCAAGACATGAGGGGCAACACCTGGAGAAGGAGAAACAAGAGGCATGGCAAGATCATGACATGGACTAAGATTGGATGACAAGACTTGCTCATTAAGAGAATGAGCGTGATGCTCATTGCTCATTCTTAAGTATGCAGATTGGAAGCAAGCATGAATGTTAAGAACAGAAAAGCACAGCAAGACTTGAAATAGCAAAGCAGGAATCATGACAATAAACTCCCTGTCTAAATTAGTAATATTAGTAATGTGCCTATCTAATGAATTACATCACGCAGTGAGTGTTAGTAAATGTTAGTAACTTAAAAACAGTTAATTGCCAATTAAGCTTAGACAGCCCCGAATCAGCACAGCACAGAAGGAAGGGGGAAACACCGAAGCCAACCAGAGCTCTGAAATGTGCAACAACGAAGGCACGGGGCGGAACGCAGACAAGCGGTGGAGTGGCTTGGCAGACCTGGCATGAACAAAAACATGAGAAAGTAAAAACATGGACAAGGAATGTGAACAATGAAATGCGTAATCCTAATACAAGAAACTGTTAAAACTGTGATATGAAATATGACTATGTCCTGGTACATGAAACTATTAAAACTATAAATGCTGTCCTGGCCAAAGGCCAGGACCCCAGAACACAACAGTGCCTATTTTCCATTCTCGGACAGACAGCTGACTGACAGGTGACAATGCCGATGACGCGCAGCCTCTGGGCGGCTGACATCTGCCCGTGACATGCCAATGGCTCTTTTTCCTGTCCTCTGTCGTAAGCCATTCCATTTTCTTGATGCAGTAGCATTTTTCACTTTTTATTGTTGGCTTTATGTAGGCCATTGACCACACCCAAAAGAACAAGTCAAGTGTCACTGTACACATCACGACCAGCTCACCGTTTGTTATTACTGAAGTGCTTGGCGCTTTAACGTGGCATGTGTCAGGATTACAATACCAAGTGCTTTTTTATTTCCGGTCGTATCTTATTGGAAAAGCAATAAAAATAAAGTTTAAAAAAGTTCATATTAATTAATTACACATCATGTTGCTATGTTAAAGAATGGCAAAAATCTAAATATGCTTAATGGACTCTGTATCCTATGAATCATTTCAGCTTTTGTTATGTGGATTATGTGGAACCAGCTATGCTTCCATTTTCAATTTGCTCTGTTGAAGGATGTCTCTTCACCACAATAGATGATTCCCATGGTGCAAAGGTTCAAATGAGGGCGTTTTCTTCCTTTCAGACCTTTGTATAGTAAGAAAACTTTGATCATCTGGATTTACAAATGAGCATTCAATGATTAATCAAAGTCTCCATTTAAAGTATGTTTGATGGGGGAAACATTTCTTCTTGCTGCATAAAATTTTGGTGTGACTACTTTGGCATCATTCATTGCTTGTGTTGAGATAAACCAGAAAGGAAATTTTTGCTAAAATATTTGTTACTCTACAGTTAAATTGAGAGCACAAGTCCAACCTCAAGTTCCTTTCTTAACTTACCGTCATTCTCTGCTTTCTTTTCTTTCAGTGTTTGGCACTTTTTCTGCCTGCACAGTGGATGGCAGCACTTGAACACTTTCTGAAGCAGGTACAGTAGCAGTGATGCCTCTGCTGTTCTGTCGCCTCTAATTTTCAAAGAGCGCTGGCGCTTCAGCTGTAATATTGGTTTTTTCAATAAGAGGTTCGTTAGGAGTGTTTTGGCCCATTGCTCCTCTGAGGTCTCCAGTGTTGACCTGCCTTTTTTCAAGGACCGGGTGTGAAGATTTGTAGGCATATCCATTTTCATGATGTGATCTATTTATCTTCCCTTTTGCGGAGAGTACATCAAACATAAATTCTCTGGTTGCAACTTTCTTCTGCTGCTGGATGGAGTACGTCTCTGTGCCAAACCATGCCGCTGCATGACAGTTTGTGTCATGGCGATCTACTCGTGGTAAATGGTAAATGGACTGCATTTTATATAGTGCTGTCTAGTCATTCCTAGACCACCCGCTCTACCTCCTCACCCATGCCGCCCCTGGTAAGGCGTTGTCTTATAAGACGTCTTCTCAGATCACCTAGTAACAGTCCACACATTGGACATTAAAGTATTTTGAGGTAAGTTTTGTGGCGGATCTACAACACAGAGGGGCAGAAATAAATATATTTTCTGGTTTGAGGATGGATGGTATTAGTTTTCCGATTAGCTATGCACGCATTTTGTACAGCGTTGAATGCAGCAGTGAAAGGAGACTCCCAGAGATGGTTTTTAGACCCAAAATGAAATCTTCATTTTCTTCCTCAGGCATGTTACCGGCGAGTTTGACATCAGAAACCTTTTTGATCAGCCTGAAGAGTTCCTTAAGGCTGCCTTGGCCTGGGTCCTCTCTGTTTTCTGTTTCAAACAACCAGAACATATATTTAAAGACTGTTCTGCTGAATTGCAAAACAGAATCTGGAAAATTCATGCAGGCCTTTATCATTTTTTCCTGCCCACAGAGTTGGAGAAGGCTTGTATGGCATGAGCTGCATGGATGTGGACCACCGTCTTATCCCAATTATTGCTCTCCCCAGTGATGACCATAGAACTGTTCTCAAAGTTCTGATGGATATCCTCTTTATCATAGGCTAAGAGAGAACCGTGTTTAAAAACACAGCTGCAATCAACTTCAATTTTGCGTATCCAGATTTTGGTACATGGAACGAAACAGGTTACAAATTTGATTGATCAGAAGGTTTTGGTGGCTGTGTCATAGTCGGTAGACAGCATCTTAGACTCTGTCAGCGGCAACACATCTGTGCCTCTCTCTGGGAGTGTGAAGCTCTTGTACACCACTCTCTTTTGCTAATGAGTGATGCCTCTTTATGTGTTGAGGTGTGCAGCGAATGGATTGATTAGTCGATGCTGCACATATTCAGGCCAGGACCAGAAATATGTGTCACATTCTTGCACTTTAAATAAGCCTCATTCCCAGCATATTAATGATGAAGTCTTTTGGCCTGATTGAGCTCAGATGGTACAGCCTTTGAGATATCCTTTGCCAGGCATGATGAAAATTTTCTTTCTTCTATTTCATCTTTTGGGGTTTCCACCAATCTGCAGAGATTACTATTGCTGAACTACGCCAAAAATCATACTGACCAACCTGTGATAGGTTTCACCTCTTGTGCTCAATACGACCGTCTCAGTGCACCATTATGGTCACCCGCTGATGTTCTTTGGGCTGCTGCTGTATGAAGAGTGCATTTTTGGTGTTGCGTGTTGAAAATTTGCTCAGTGCATTGGCTTTAAAAATGTGCCGTGTCTTCCTTCTGTTTTTAATGCTGTCATCTTTGAAGTTTAAAAAAGTCTCTGATTTCCAGACATACAGTATTTGAAAGGTATTTTGTTTTGCAGGTACTTGAATCTCTTCTATGTCTGGATTATGTCACTGGCAAAGGAACAAGAAAAGGTATTTTCATCGTAAGAACCATCATAGAGCGATCAGCTGAACTTGATAAAGGTGTTCATGCATGTTTCATAGATTATCGATTATCGGAAAGCATTTGTTAGGGTATATTATGAAAAGCTAATCAACTGCCTTAGTGATATTGGGATGAGAGGAAAACTTATCAAAAACTTGTACTGGAGCCAAAGAGCTTTTATCAGAATGGCGAATAGTTATTCAGAGGAAATAAAGATCAAGAGAGGTGTAAGACAAGGTTGTGTTCTGTTGCCGACTCTCTTTAATCTATACATGTTATGATTCTGCTCTGTTTGCCATGTTTTTGATGTTCTGTCTGATCTCTGAATTGCCTGACCATGCCGTGAATTGTGTATTGTGATTTGGTTACCTGATTAAGTTCATTTTTTGTCTAGTTTAGTTTTGCCATGTTTTGTATTTTGCCATATTCCATTCCTGCAGTTACATTCTGGTCCATGTTTTTGTTTTTGCCATGTATTGCACTTTGTCTCCCCCTGTCTGGTCTCTTGTCTTGTCTTTGCTCACAGCCCCGGTATTGCATGCCACTCTTTCGGGTGATTGAATGGTTTCTGGATTTCAACCATTTCTTCCAGTCTCGTTTACTTCCTTCGCCTTGCTTTTCTATTTTACTAACCCATACTAACAGTTTGTTGTTTTTGATAAAGTTACTAACCTTAACTAACATTGTATATAATACTAACTTGCTAACGAGCACTAGGGATTGTATAGCTGCACTCTTCTAATTGAATAATGATCTCTCAGCATTCGCCCTGTTCTAGTCTCCGCCTCTTGCCTTCACTCAATTTACTTTACTGTGCTTCTAGCAGATTGTCTGCACCTATCTAATCACTGTTCTGCCTCTCACTCTGTGCACATAGAAATCCCTAACCAGATCTGTTTGTTCTGTCTATAGGCTCTTGTGATCCCTGTCTGCGATTTGGCTTTGGCCTATTTCATGTGATTAGGTTCTCCCTCATGTTTGCTTCCTTTGTAATCAGTCTGACGTCCTGCACCTGTGTTTTGTTAAGCATGTGACTTCCCGTGAGTGTATATTAGGAGTCTTGTCACAGCACTTCCTTGTCAGAACGTTTCTCTTGTTTTCCTGTGCTGCTATCGTCTTCGCCTTGTTCTCATAGCGTTACTCTTCTGACTGGACCGTCCAACTTACGATTTTTGGCTTTGTGTTTTTGGATTATTGTTGCATCTGTGTTTTTGAACCCTTTTCTGCCCGACTATGAGTTTTGTCTTTGCTGCCCTGTTAACGGTTCGGATTACGCCCACTGGATTTTGGTTTTTGCTTCTCTGACATACCTGTGCCTATGTACTGAACGTATTTTTGCTGACCGCAAGTACTGTGATTGCTACCCTGGTTTTCGACTTTGTTTTTGCTCAACTGGATTGAGATTTTTTTGGATTGCGGACTTAGTACCGTTGCCTTCTGCCCTGCGGGGGTTTTCCCCCTTGCTTTATAAAATCAGATCTACTGCACGGCTTTGTTCTCGCGACTGGTTCCTGAGTATCATCACAATACACTGAAGTCATCTTTAGGAGCATTGAAAATATACAAGGAATAAATATTGAAGGTCAGAACATTGATAATCTCCGTCATGCTGACAACACGGCCCTATTGGCTGAAAGTGAAGAACAACTTAATCTTGCACAAAGTCAGTTTAAGAGTGAAAGAATTTGGCATGAAAATGAATTCAAAGAAGACCAAGTCAATGGTAAATTCCAAGTCCAGCCCCACAAGAAGAATAAACTTCATGATAGATGGTAGCAGACCTAAGCAGTTACATATCTTGGACAGCTAATCACAGATGATGGAAAAAATAACCAAGAAATCATTTGCAGAATTTCAACGGCAAGAGGTGTCTTCAATAAGGTGAGAAGCACATTAACCAACAGAAAACTTTCAGTACTTTTTTCAATATTAGAGCATTTCAAAATCCTTTTTCTGTCTGGTCAATATTATGATACGGGTGTGAAACACGGACCCTCACAACAATATTACTTTGTGAATCAATGCATTTGACAAGGTGTTAACATGCAATTATATTTTTCCTGTTTTATGCATGCAAGTAAAACACCAGTGGAACTTCTTATCCATGGACTGATCTCATACGAACCCTTGCACTTCCATGCGCAACAGACTGTTATTTTGCTAAATTCAAATAAGCCATGGAAGCATGGAAGCATGGAGAGCATGCAGCATGGAAACTGAACCACAACACTGCAGTCAATCAAGGGAGAATTACATGGCCTATCAACACGTATGACCAGATTTTCTAAACATCTTCACATTTTAGTTTTATGGTGTTTTTTCTGAGAGTCTGCATTTTTTGATGCACGCTGTGTATATCTATTGCTGCCTTTCTGGCCTAACACATTCCAAAAAAGTTAGAACGGGGACAACTGGGGATATTATTGTGGTGAAAATTTTAAATAATGACTTGATTTGAGACGGCTGATGTCAGCAGGTGATTATCATAATGACTTGGCACGAAGGCAGAATACAGAATTTCCAATTTGCGCAGAAATGTTTAGGGAAATTATCAAAAGGTTTAAAAACAATACTCTTCAATGAAACATTTGAAGGGATTGGGATACTTCACCTATCGCAGTGCTTAACATAGTTAAAAGATTCGAGGAATCTGGAGGAATTTCTGAGCTGAATATCCGTAATCTCCAATCGCTCAGGTTGCACTCCATCCAGAACCATCATTTGTCTACAAAGGACATGATTATCCATTTGAGTAGTGTTACGTTACAGTCAAGGAACGAGACACAGACTCAGGGTACGATCCACAAGGGAGTGTTTATTACTAGGAATACGGTAATATTAAAGGGAAAGTCCACGGCTCACAACAGTGGATGGGGCATTCCAGTGAAGTTGGTACCGACTGAAGAGTGTAGGGGCTTGTCTGCTCCCAGCCCCATGGGCTTCCCGGGGCCAAAGCCAAGTGGTAAATCCCCCCTGCAGAAACAGGACTGCTTGATAAACTGAGATTTACTGAAAACACTTGAAGACCACAAAGGAAAAACTGGTTTAACCAGAGTCCAAATTTTGCATATTTTATATATTATGATAGTATTTATAATGATATATATTAATAATAATGATAATAATAATAATATATTATTTTTTATATTTCTTGCATATTTTTTCATCGCTTTGTTTCGAAGATTGTTTTGAATTTTTAATTCATTATTTCTCTGCGATGTGAAAATGTGACTCTGATCATTTTTCCATGGTGGTTTTCACATGGAAGGAGAGCTGATCTCAATACTAGAAGACACAATCAGTCTGGGAGGCTTTGCAGGGTGAAAAGCAAACATGCTGAATTGATAATAAACTCATATGGACAAGACATCCACCAAAGGAGGTTTGAATGCAACTGATAACATCAAGGAAGGAAATAACACAATAAATCGATTAAAGGGGACTAAACCCTGGTTAAATTGCAACAGGAGGAAAATGTGCCCTTGCATTTTATTTATGTGTATTATCGTGAATTTCTTGAGCCTGTAGCAGCCATTAAATTTGCAATAAGCTCATTCTGTGAGTAAAATTGTAAAATTTCTCAGTTTCAACATTTGCTATGTTATCTCTGCTCTATTGTGAATAAAATAATGGCTGGTGTGATTTGGAATTGGGGTTGAACAATTCTCAATTCTCAATCCACATTAATTCAAACTGAATGTTGAGACATAAAATCACAAGAATAGGAGGTGATGGGGACAAAAAGAATGTGAAATTAAGCATTTTGTGGTCAAGTACAATTACTGTGAAACAAAGCATAAACCCCGGAGCTGCTAAAGTAAGATGCAACACTGAGACATAGGCCAAAATTCAGCTGGTGTTTGGATACCACGTTGTAAACTAATTGCAAATATAACACTTCTTAAAACATGTAAGGTGGTGAGACAATATTGGTATGCATTTGGATGATGGAGGGGTTGAAGTTTCTGGAAAGGTTGATTCTTGACCTTCTCAAGGAGGCATTTGATTAATGTAGAAACCATTTTCACATTTCACACAGTACCGGATCTTAAGGCATGAACATTGGATATGAGTGCAAGCACAAGAGGTTTAATGTATTTGCTGATGTAACAAAGGAATAGTGGGAGAGGTGTCCAGTTGCAAAGTGGGTATCATTTTCGGCCCAAGAGAAAGGCCTGACCTTTCTATACAGCTTCGTAATGGCATTGTGATGATAAGTCAAAATTCTTAAGGTGTGGTGAATAGCATATTGGGCGATTCTGTTACTGAAGTGAAAGTCTGGATCAAAGAGCCTTGTTCCCTGAATGAAATCTTCTATGCAGGAGGGTTAGGAGCAGCAGACGAGGAAGAATATTAAAAGATTAGAAGCTTGGGCACTTTAATAATGAATTAAAAGCTGCAGTTGGCAAAAACAGAAAATATACACTCAAAAAAACTCAGGGAAGTAGAGTGGTCAGGAACAGTTTGAACAGGATCAGAGGGGATGAGGCAAGCAGTGGTCAGAGGCAGGTCTGTGGTCAGTACTGGGAAGGAAATCCAAGGACAAAGGGCATGCTGGACTGTACACATTCTCGAACTCCAGGAGTTGGAGGAGCCACTCTGAATTCAGCTAGCACAGGGATGAATCCTGAATATATAGTTACTTGGTTTTTGTTCAGCTCAACTTTCACCAAAGACAAGATTCAGAGCTCTTTGTGGAACTGCTTTTAGACAACAATGAAAAGAAACAATCCAGCAAGAGAAAGACATAGTCTTTTGAGTGGGATTGGACATGCCAAATAAATAAATAAATAATGATGAATAAGGATGAAGAATAATGGTCTTCTCCACTGCTTCAGTCACAGCATTGAATGAATTTGAGACCTGCTTCTTATCCAGACTAGTCATAGCACAGGCAATAAATTTAAGCATGAACTTTGTAATGGTCATAGTTAATAACTGAAAAAAACTTGAAGAATTAAGTGAGAGTTCACTTAATCTATTTCGTATCAACACACCCCATTTCACGGTTTACAATGGTTTACACAATGCAACTGTTCAGATGAAGATGTTACCTGTGTCGACACATCCTGTTTTTTTCTTTGAATGTTGGCCATACCCTTGGGTAAATTTCAGAAAATTCCCTTAGTGCAGTGGTTCTCAAATTCGGTCCTGGTGCCCCCCTGTGTATACTGGTTTTTGTTCCAGCCACAAATGCAATTCTAGGATTTTAAAAAGCTGTTACAGGGCACCCTGATGGCGCGCGAACCATAATGGCTGTGTCCTTCCTGCAGCGACCTGGGTTTGACTCCGGCTCAGGTCGTTTGCTGCATGTCTTCCCCCATTCTTCTCCCCAACCTTCCTGTCTCTCTACACTGTATAACTGTCAAATAAAGGAAAAAAATTCCCAAAAAATAATCTTTAAATAAAAATAAAAGGTGTTACTTTGTCTTAATTAGCAGCATTCCATGTTTAGAGTAGTTATATACCATCTTAAGTCACATTTGGATGGACATATTCATTCTGCTATGAAGAATAAAAACCCTTGAACCCTTGAATAGCTTAATTTGTAATGCTAGGCTTTTCAGGTGAAAACATTTTTAAACAGATCAAATTAGACTCTGAGAAAATCAATTAGCTCCAAATTAGGTTTCTGAACACAGGTATTTTGAGTTTTTCCCAAATAACCTGCCTGAACCAAATATAATCAACAGAAAACACAACAGGTGTGACTCCATTGTTTGCGAATAAATTGTCGGGTTTTGCCACCATGTGTCTAGAGTTTCACCAATGAGGAACCTTTTGATTATTTATGTTGATTAAATGTTTGGTTAAATTGTTTCCCTCTGCCAATATTTACAATATATCTCAATGTGGATATTTGCATAAATGGACCTAATTAAAACAAATCAACTGCGTGTTAAAATCCTAAGATTGCAATTGTGGCTGGAACAAACACCAGCATTCACAGTGGGGACCGAATTTGAAAAC
This sequence comes from Gymnothorax reevesii, assembly GCA_029721435.1. Lineage (NCBI taxonomy): Eukaryota > Metazoa > Chordata > Actinopteri > Anguilliformes > Muraenidae > Gymnothorax > Gymnothorax reevesii. Next base: position 112,819,428 of record CM056577.1, read on the forward strand.
CACTGCCTTAGTGTGTCATGGCCGGGAACTTTGTCAAATGTACTATCGTTTACACACGTGGCCGTTGGAAATCTCCATTTCAGAACATATTTTTTGAACAAGTATCTTCCTATCTTGGCGGTATGACATCAATTTCAACAAATAATTTTTTAATTCATTAGGAAAATATATCAGCTACAATGTACATTGATAAGCACATGATTATAATCATTGGTGACACTCTATGGGGCCCCAGAATGAGTGGCCCCTCCCAAAAACTAAAAAATGTTAAAAATATCATTTTTTGTTTAAAAGAAAATTGATTTTGCAGGTTTCTCCCTGTGGGGTGGTTAATCAATGCTGAAAATTATTTTGAAATTGGTGGTTTCGGCCAGAAAACGCCCTTAATGGGACTCCACCTTTCCATACTCAAGAGCAATTTTGGTTAACTTGCTGCTATGATGGAAACAGAATTTTTTTTTGTAAAGGTTTATTATACTTAACTTCTGTATGGATGCTGTTGACAAATATGGATATGCTGTTAGCAGATCAGGCTTGGATGAGGAGCTTTATTCGTACAATTGTTGGGCAACAGTGGTGGGACTTATCAAGTCCATGTTCTAAATAGTTTACGGGCATCGCTTACACATGAATATTCAAAATACATTTAGCGTCTACCAGCTATAATTTGGATAGCGCAACAGAGTGCATCAGTTGAGCAGTTCAATAGGCCTTGAATCTATGTCTGCGCAAGGGGTTTATTGCAGTTATAAGCATTAAGCAACAGTGAATTCATCTTTATGTAAAGTGTCTAGTACTCAATTACCGATGGTGTTCATATTTATCTGAGGTATTAAGTTATACATAAATGAGTGGTTTAATGTTTTTGAGTGTCAATTAGGGGATCTTTTGGGAATGTTTCCACTTTTCAATTAGGGTAACAAAGAGCCTTAATAAATGGTTTATTCTGCTCACATAATGTTTATTCAGTATTATGATGCATTTATTTACTGTGATCATTTTGAACCCTAGTTTAGCGGCCACAAAGAAAACGTGGAATAACCTGAAATGCGGGAAAACCGGCCACCAAATGTGTGACTTTGATCACATGACTCTTGGTTGTCATGTGACCTTGTTTACAATTAAGTGGTTTCTCCATCTCAGTAAGCTGTGTTTCGGCATAGGTGGGGGTCACAACCACTTATATAATACAGGATTCAAAGGGTTAATTAACTGATAGTTATTGCAACATTAACTATTGCTAATTAATGTACCCTTAGTACTGGCTGCAGAAGCAATGCTGGTATTCTTTTCATTCTGTCTGCGCGTGTCATCAGAGCGAACTTCAGTGAGGCAAGTCTGAAACCACTATTCATACAACTCTTACGAAAGAGGTTTTCACTACTTTTGAAGGTGTTTATATAACTGCCTGTGGTTCTGTTTTTGGACAATTCTTGTGGAAACAATAGCATCGCATCCTTCAAGATGCAGTCACAAAACATTACACGTGAGTTTTTGGGATAAAAAGGAAGGCTGAGTTTGAAGATGGGTCTTCTCTGGGTGCACACGCTCTCAAAAGGGTGGGGTCTGAGTAAGTGTTGTTCGAACACGTTATAATGAAGACTGCTATACTGAGAGCAATACCAGCATCAATACCTGTAGCAGCTGGTGCGATCCCAGATGGCGCCTAATTTCAAAGTGTTACCATTATTTCCATTTAATTATCTACTAGTTAAAACTGGCTATTGATTAAGACAGTGGCTACTTTTATGCCAGTCGTAAACATACTCCAATTAGCTATTCTTCTGAACTTCTGCATGCGCATGTATAAACGCAATGAACAGTCTTGTATTCCTAATATGGAATGCAGGAGGGAAGATGCCTGGCTGCAGGGTGTAACCCTAACTCTAACACTACTGTGCATGCCCACTGATGTAAAAATAGTGACTTCTATTTTTTAAATCGTTAAAATTCTTCTCACCATGTATCAGAGATAATCACTGGGCATGAACAGTAAAATGCAACAGTAGATGACTGTGATCATTGTGGACTCAAAAGACTAAATGAACGCAAATGTAGCTCGTCTACACTTTGAATAATCTTATGGCTTACATGTGAACAAAGCTTTCCTCAAGAAATTTGACACGTTTCTTTATTTTCTAACCTGGCTTATCATTACATTTTATTTGCCTTTATCGTACTCCAGTGATCTTCAGATGGGTCACGCTGTTCTCCCAGGGAATCCCCAGCAACTCCTTTGCATTGAAGCCTTGTTCTTTGCTTTGCACTTGCACAAATAGACAATATTTGATCTTGTTTTTATTATGCCCATGTTTAAAAATATTTAAATCTTCAAGGTGGCTATATGTCAGAAACAGATGTGAGGAAATCATGTTTGCTTGGGGAACTTTATTGATTGAATAATGGAGCAAAAATGAAATGAGCTTATGACAATTTAAAAAATTCAACGTGAATAAAAATGATCAGCAAAATAAGAAAGAAGACACACTTTGATCAAACACTGAGTTTTTCGAGGGTAGATAGTACAGTTATTTGCTAATATCTACACTTTAAATATGACAGTATAATCTTCAGGGAAACAGCACCAGTCAAAGTTAGCTTCATCAACTCAGAACATCTGAGCCTCCCTCAGCGTTTTCCTGTATGGGATGAAAAATATGAATTTTAAGGGAATTTCAAGCATAGAGGACAGGTATATAGATTTGGCTTCATCTTTCCTTCACTATTCAACATCTGCATGCAGGCAGTGAACAAAATGGAAATAGATTTTTGGATTTCGCTCACTGTCGCAGATAGCTCAATACTGCCTCCATCTGGCTCAGGACAGAGCGCGCACTGAACAATCGACAGTATTGAATTGCTTACAGTTGCTTTAGAACATAGACAGAGGTGGAGCTTCACATCTAGTTTGTGTGGAAAAACCTGTGTATTGGACAGGAAGAAGTACTAAAGAGTAGATAACTATAACCATCTAGAATTGATTCAGTGGAACTCCTTGTGATGGAAAATACAGAAAATGTGTAAACGTTTTGCAATAAATGATAACTCTTTCCTGAATATGAATGACTTTGGTTATGTTTTATCATTGCTTAACTTTTTTCATACCCCAGCTAGGAAAATGGACTAATGTTTTCTTTATGACACACATTGATGGGTCATGCTTTTATATGTGCTTGTGAAACACAGCTTATAAGCCTTAAACTTCAGTATGTAATGAGGAAACTGAAAGATTTGGATCCATTGCTTCAGACCTTCATCTGAACCTGGGGTCTCATCTGAAAAATATTTAAAAAATAAATAAATACAATAAGCTTTATTCAATCTCTCATCATTTGTTAATTAAAAAATATGCATCACTCTGGCACATAGCTATGTCTTGATTGCTGATCAAAGAATGTTCTGGTATATCCAGTCATGAAACAGTGCATTCCAGAGATCAATGGCATCGATTTTACATTATTCTTTATAATGTCACACCATGTGCAAATTTACTGACAAGTATGTGGCAATATCTTACCGTCTTGCTCTTCAATACTGTTTTTAGCGACATCTGGAAAAAATAAAAATGAACAATTAACAATTGCATGTATATCATTAAATAATAATGAGATCAGACATAAGAAAGCAGAATCACTTGAAAAATGAAAACAAAATACAATACTATTGAATAATAAATGAAATCACATGCCAGCCATTTTTGGCACATTTTGTCTTTTTGGCTGCCATAAGGCATACTGTATCTAAGGTAAAACCCCTGGATTATGAATAAAAACTATTAATTTTGAATTATTTTTGAATCAGCTGCAGTGAGATACTACCATTTTTTTTTGTTTTCAGAAACAAATTTTGGGAACTGCACTTACCTGAGATCCCATTCACATCACTGCCAGGTTGATGGCCATCTGAGAAACCAAACATACAGATCAATATCATTTGTTTAGAAGACTGATTAATTCACTTTTTTGGTCTGCATATTCAGCTAACTAATTGATTTTCCGGTTGGGTTGCTGAAAATGGCTAGTTTACAATGTTGAGTAATGCCAGCACACTGTATATAATCTCTCTTAGCGCTGAAACTGGAGCGCAGACCTTCTTCTCTTTCGAACAAACATGGCTTCAGCCCCTTTGATTTCATTTTAAATATCTGGAACAGACCCTTAAGAATGTCCTGCTGGACTGCGTCCAAATCCATTCTCGATTCTCAGTACGAAATGAAAACTCACCTCTATGATCAGCTTCAGCACTTGTAACACTTGCACCTAAAATGAGCATCACAAAATATGTTTTGCTTTGTGGGTCATTAATAGGAACAATTCCACAAAATATTTTATTTTTTAACCCAGCCCTTAATGCTGGCAGTAACTTCAGGTATGTCCTCCAGAGAACTTGACCAGTAGTCACTCAGAACTCGTTGATTATTATCCACTGTAAGCACAGCAAAATCATGCAATTTTTGCATTATATCAGCATCTTTGTAACCACTCTGCGCAGATGTAGAGGCTGGCAGACATGGAGCTGTTCTATTTATGCACACAGTTACACTATTCTGTCACTAGATGGCACACCCTGATCAGTTATTGAATATTCACTAGCAAGCTGAGCTTGCACGGTTTAGTATATGGATGAGTTCAGTCCCGTCCCTGTTTCCCAGGAGTTTCATGAGTGAAACTCCTCAATTAAGCCTGATGTGCAAAGGCTCAGTATACTTGCACATAGTATCTATCCCGCAGTTCAAAAAAGGCAGGATGTAGAAAATTCTGGAAAGATTTCCTATGATGCCCAGACCTCACTCATTGGTCCTACATATTGTCAAATGCTGATATTGCCCATTGAAAATGTTGAAGGCTCGTACGACCTACTTTAGTCCAACCTGTTGCTGTCGCTGTTGCTGACGCGCTTTTCGTACAGTCAGGTCGAACAGCAGAGGTAACGTAAAATACTGCCTTTTCTGTGTCCGTGAACAGATATCTTCTCAATTAATGATATCATTCGCAGCAAGGTATTCAATGTGAGTATTGTTCTGAGAGATTATAGTTGGGCATACCAATATGGCGGCACGGTTACTTCAAAATTGTGATGTCATCTGCTATCCAGTTATTCTATATAGAGCAGTGGTTGTCACCGGATTTAAGCCAAGTCTCAGTTGAAAGAAATAAATTCAGATTAAGAGATACTATAAAATCAGTTCAGTTAAGGTTTTTTTATCTAAAGATCTAACATTCAAGAGAGTCATTTTAACTGAAAAAACACATTATTCCCTACCATGGATTTACAAGTAAATTCCTCCATCGACAAATTCAGCGCTCACTTATATCCAACTTATATCCAACTACGTACTCTCATTGATTAGCCAGTCTTTCAATTGCTTACTTAGGCTCATCTGCATAAACCCCAGTTATAGTTCGCGCCCACATGAAACTTCCCCGTAATGATCTATTGATTGATCGGTTTCTTATCCAATTTCAGAGAGAATAAACTTTCCACAGTAACTGAAAGACATTGGATCATCAGGAAAGTATTTAAATCCTTGCATAGCTGCAGTTAGGTTGTATTCTCTTAATGTTGCGATCGCACAAAAAAAAAAAGACTTCCAAAAGTGGCCTGAGGTGCTTTCTTACATTTACGACATTTAAAGGTCCCCTAATATGTCACCAGGTACACAGCTAATTAGTTATTACAAGCCATTTCAAAGTCTTTTCCCTCTTGGCATCACATGGGGAAGTAACCAACCAGAGGCAAGAACTGATCACCTTTAGCCAAATAGTCAATCAGATTTCATTATTCTGGGTGGTCACTCCCCTTGTGATGTCAGGAAGGGGAGATTTTTAACTGGCTTATAATGGCTAATTAGCTGTGCACCTGGTGGCATGATAGGGGACATGTAAATGAGATAAGGACTTAGTCAATGGGAATTATTCCGCATGAAACAGGACTGGAGGGTTCCTTCTATCGAATAGATCTTTGTCACCGGGAGGAATACAATGAAGAAAGGTTTTTGTTCATTTTATGAAGTACAATTTTATATATATATTTTTTTTATTTATGGCTAGCTGGCTTGCTGTTTTTTATTCTCAGTTTTGCATAGCCATGATGATCACAGAGCTTGTTTGCCACGTTGGGTAGTAAGAGTAACCGTTGGTCTTTGCTAATAATACTGCATGTGATGGCACTTTGCTCAATGTGGCTCTTTGTCTCGTTGAATTTACATTGTATTCAACAGGTTTTGGCTCATTTAGAATGCAAACAGCTCAAGCACTTCGGTAGACCCCCAATAATGTTTGTTACACCATTTTGTTTGATGAAGTGTAGCATATTGCCTGCTTTGTCCTGATAGTGAAATGTTTGTTCTGTTTTAATAAGGTATATTTCAGATATTACTGAGTTTGTGAGTTATACATTTTCCTTATAAGGTGTGGAAAGTGTTTATATAAGGTTGCGAGCACAGAAGTGGGAACTGTTAGCATTTCATTGCAGGCTGAGTGTTCTGACTGTTAGATAAGCAGTTCCTCCAATGAGTATGTGTGCTGGCTGGTGGGACTCTGAAGAACAATGGACAAAATTCCAAACCTTATCATGGAGAAAAGGCATGTTTTGGGTTTGGAGAGGTTACTAGTGACCACTGATGTCCAACTGCACCTAAATTGATAAACTCATACTAAATTCATGTATGATTATTTTATGATTTGACAGTGCGCCATTTTAGGGATCTGAGCATTTGGGGAGCCACCTAGAGAAAGGTGTTATTTGGCTCCTAAAGAGTAGATGATTTAGAATTTTTTATGCTCAGATGAAGCATGCTAGTGGTCAAGGTGTTTAGGATCCCAGAAATATATAGTTGTAACCCCCAGTCATTTTCCAATTCTCAGTATCTTTATTATACAACTTCAATGCTGAATTTTCATGAAAATGTTTTTTAATGTTTGTAGCCATTTTTCCCGACCACAATAAACCAATATCTGATGTAATTCTAAATGCTACGAGTGCCTTGACTCAGTTGAGGCATTCTCTTTCTCTCTGTGAAGCTGCAATCTTGAGTCATAAAGCCTTTAATTAGGTAACACATAAATAGCCAGATTTGGCTTCTGTACAAAAAAGTTAAGCTTTGTATTATTTATTTTGTGGTAAACAGGTAGAAAAAAATTGTTTTGATGAAAGCTATTTTAAAACAAATTTTTTCCAAAAAAAAAAATCAATCACAAGCTGAGGATTTCTATTCCATCATGCACCACTGTGGCCTCACAACAAGAGGGACATGAGTTTGAATTTGGCCTGGGGCCTTTTTCAGTGGAGTCTGCATGTTCTCCCTCTATTTGCATGGGTACCCCCATTTCCTCCCGCAGCTCAAAAACATGCATGCTAGATCAACTGGAGATTGGCCACTGTTGTGCGTGTGTGTGAATGGTGTGTGGGCCCTGCAATGGATTGGCGAGCTGTCCAGGCTGTGCCCCTGCCTTTCGCCTATAGTCAGCTGGGATAGGCTCCTGCTCCCTTGGGGCTCCAGTGAGGAAGAGGCATTTCAGATAGATCGCGGGGAGCACGCAGCATTCCCTCACACACTTATACCTATGAGACATTTTACTGTCTCCAGTTAGCCTGACATACATGAATTGGACTGTGGGAAGAAGCTGATGTACCAGGAGAAAACCTGCATGAACACAAGGAAACATGCAGACTCCACACAGAAAGCCTCCGTGCTTGATTTGTACCCACAGCCTTCTTAATTCTTAGTCTGTCTTTTGAATTCAATGGAATCCTTGACTGAAAAATAACTATTAGACATCATTCTCACCCTCATTTCCTCCATTGTAATACTGAGGTTCGTCTGTGCAAAAAATAAAGACAGAAAATTCAAGTATTTTACATGTTATCCATATACTTCACTGTTATTTCTATGTTTGTCTGTTTAAAATCATAATGAGGGAAGCATTTTGGTCCTCATTCTTATTCTTATCTGACTCGTGACAACTGATTGCATTATTTCAGTCAACCACAAGATGGCGAGAGAGAAGCAAATCTTCCGCACGTGAGAGGCCTGAATATCAGTTAAATAAGTTCTTCATTTTTGATGAGTGCAATGCATGGGATTGTTGAGAATGAAAGCTTAATACTTGCAGAGTATTAAAACATGTAGCGATGTGTGAGTGTGATTCACAGATTACAAGGCTGACCAATGGTTTTCTGACCAAATTTCTCAGAGCTTTTCATGATTGTGTGCCACCCATTTATGAAAAAGGAAGGTTTATGTCATTGTGTGGATTCCTTCTTCTCAAATCATGGTCCTCTAAGGCCAGAAACTGCTGGTTTTCAGATCTTTCTTTACTTTGGAGTCAGGCGCCAAACCAGCCTGGCCAATCAGCAGTGCAAATTATTATATCCCCGAAATACGAGTGTCGGGGATTTCATAGTTTTGCCCCACCCACCGCCTCCGCCGAGTGCACCACTGCTGCGTCCCAAAATACTTCATTATATACTATATCGACTTACTTTTGGCATTTGGGAAGATATGGTAGAGAGAATGAACTGATTAGATTTTCGGCAAGTATGCTCTCCTAGGTTTGCCACCAGGCGGTGCTATATATTTAAAAAAATCCGTTTTTTTAACCATATCTCTGGAACAATTATCTACAGACCTCAAATTTGCCTCATATTGCAGGTCTAGTAAAGGGGAATCTCATAAAGGGGGCTTCGAGGATTGGGGAATTTCGGGAATATATCCCTTGTTGTCGGCTGCCGACAGCGTAGGCCTAGTTTTTTAATTAAAAACCACGGAGGAATGAAAACAAGGGACAGAATTAAGGATCTCTAGTGTCGACCAATGAGATTAACAAAAAGGCACAGAGCTGCAATGTATATGGTGCATTAAATTCAATGCTTTTTGGAGTGTGTGCCCCGCGACAGATTTTCAATCTTGAAATGACATTAAATCATCATTAAACTCACAAGGCAAATTCATTTTGTAAATGACCATAAACAAGGTATCTTGTGAGTTATTGACCACACTGCTTTAAAGGGCTAGAAAACCAGGTATTTTATCACACTTACTCACTCTGTTTACATGTGGCTGGCTATTTTCATCAACGAAACATTTCACCGTCTCCATTTTCAAAAATAATATGCACACGTATCAGTTTTCAGAAAAGTTTTTGTTTACATGTACCCATGTGCCGTCAAGAGCATGCTAAACCTGTAGGTGGCAGTGTAACGAGAAGCTCAAGCCCAAATTAGACATAAACACAGGGAAATGTCTCCGTTTGTCAAAATAACCATTTACATGTAAACGGGACCACTAATGCTTTCACAAGGGGCAGATAATTTAATCATTTATACAATTTGAAAGAGGCAGATGCTCAAATAAAGGGCACCGTAGCAACTGACTTTTAAATTGTGCCCTGACATATTTTTTCTGCACTATTGTACTCACCATTAGGTTGATCAGAGGAAATGGAGTTCATGCTTTCTGTGAAAATAATGAAAGTGGCACATTGTAATTACCTTAAAGGGTATCCATGGTTCCTTTTGCATTATATATTTCACATGCAAATTCTATGACTCAGGAAAGGCAATTACCTGTGGGCACTTCATCAGAGGTCGAGTCATGGCCTGTGAGAGTGAAAGGTGTATTGATGACTGCATTAAATTGGAAAACATTGGAGAAATATTTCTCTTGGATATTCAAGCTTCAATGGCTCACAATTAAGAACTCCTCTCCTTTGAGTAATTAGTAGCGATTAGCGACCATCAGAATGTTCATTGTGGAACTTTCCTGTGCTATTACACCTGGAATGTCTTTGTGAACTGTTGTTGGTATACTGTGATCCTTCAGCAGAAGAGCATGTGATCTGAGGGTCATTCAGAAGAGCTAGTGCTGCCTAGCTGAAAGTCTACAACATGCCCAGCTCTGGGGTGTGAGATCAGTAGATCAGAAGCTTCACTAAAACTGAACGCCAGCTTCCCCACTACCCCAGTGAGGAGGCAATGTTACAGATAATGGATGGCTGGACGAATCATCATCATAGTTAAACCTACCTGTTGACATGGCTTGAGCTCCCCCATCTGAAATATGGAATTGACAATTGAGCCATGAGAACAATTCTCATTCCATTTTTAGCATTTGTGCTGTGACTTCATTATTCAGTAATGAGATTAAGTTGTAAAAGTTTTTATCATGACTGCCTCCAACTTTACTCGTGAGATGTCAAATAATGGCGTTCTTATGTGGAATTCAATGTGCTGTAATTGAACTATAGCTTCTCCATAGCGGAAGACAAAGATAAATGAGGGCTTTAAGGTGAAGTCACCCCAGCAGTCTCGCTCTCTCCATATTACGTCTTAGTGGGCTTGCTATTTTCACTGGAAGGAGGGATGATTGTGAGAGAGCAGTGGCTCTGTTGCTTTACGTAATCCATAGCCAGTATCATGTTGTTTTATGCTAACAGCTTCATTCTAGTGTGATGCAAAAGTATTGTTCAGTAACTGTGGTATTGTTGCTTTAGAAATGTCAATCAGATCCCTGTGGACTGATTCAGTTCACTCCCAAGTCCCTCCCCCCATATCACATTCTAAATCACCTCAGAACACTCACCTGCATCAAGGTCTCCCTTCACCAGGAGAACTGCCAGGGAGCAGAGGAGGAGAATATCCCTGAGAAAAGAAGTTGGAAAATTAATGTTCTGTAAATAGAGAGGTACGGACTCTCGTCTTCAGTATTCATCTCTCCCCTGCTCCCCTCGCCTTCTAACTTTCAATAAGTTACGATCCATTTGAATAATGATTGTAGGTATGCTTGTTTTTATTATACTAATTGTATGTTATCGGCTTTGAATGTTTTATCAATGCTTTTGTTTCTCATGTTAACTTACAGGCCCAAGTCTTTGTAATATGGTCAAGACTGGCACTGAGAATAATACTTGTGTTTATGGTTTTAAACTATTTAATGCCTGCTGATGTAATCGGAGTTGTACACCCCTGTGGAAAAGACCTTCTTCTGAATTTTAATAATGTTATGTATTTTGATATGCAAAGAGAAGTTGAAATTTTAACATTGTGTGGAGCATTTATCGTCATGATCTATGACAGGCCCAGTGCCACACTGCAAATTAAAACTGGCTCTCAGCTCACATTCTCGCCCGAGTCATGGTTCAGTAAATCAAAAAAGAGAGGAACCTGCTTCTCAGCTTGCAGAGTTTCCAAGAGAGAGGGCTGACATTGTCAAGCATTTGTTTGTGATGAACTGATATTATCCTCATGTAAATCCCTTCTGTCCCCTCCCATGAAGCACCTTGTGCCTATTAGAAGTAATGTCTCCTTTGATTGATTTGAATCTTGCGTGTTTTCCTGATCCCGACTGTTTCTCATCTCATAGTTACCCCTCCTCACGTGTATGCGACGTATAGCCCCCCCCCCCCTCGCAAGTTGCTGGATTGTCACTTGCTAAATGCACTTTAGTACTCGTCAGTATTTGTTAGTAAAACTCTGTCTTTTGAAAATAAAACGCAATTGTTAATGATAGTGATATGTGGAAGTACTTTGTACAACTCCTTGTTTAAGTTAATAGAAACAAGGTCCTAACCCTTTCTTACAGACTACAGACAGGATTGGGACTGCGCTCCTGCCAGAGGTCTGCATGGCCAAAAAAGATAATTATCCACTGCTGCTCCACAACTGCCAATTGCTATACACATCCACACCGCATCCACATCGTACTATCCAAATACATTCACAGCCATACCGCAGCTGCAAGAGTTAAATCCACAGCTGCATCCACATATGCATTGCGGAAATTATATTGTTCCACGTGCGCAGAATGGCAGCGCGCGCAAGAAAGTTTCAGCTTCTCGAGCGCTGGTGGGTCCTGCAAATTCACAAATCTCTCGCGAAGTTCACTCCTGCTCGAGTGGGAGGGCATGGATGCTCACGCAGGTTATACCTCCTCGCCCCAAATTGATTTCTGCTCACGCAGGACACTGACTTTTGACAATTTTGGGCGGAAACCAAGGGAGGCACCGGCCCTCTTATGATTGGTCACTTTCAAGGCGATCACACCCACATGACCTCCTTTAACCACACTAGCAGCTTCTGTTAACTGAACAACACAGATAGTTTGACCACAAACATGTAATTTCATAGCTATTCACAACTGAGTTGTGGCAACAAGTTTGGTGTTGAAGACTACTGAGGTTTAGAAAACTGTCAATAAAGGAGGATTAACTTAACGGCTTGCATCCCGATAATGCCATGGCGGCTAGACTTCTACAGTATGTATGCGATTGCATATCATTTTTTAGATTTATACGGCCAACTAGCTAGCTAGCTAACGTTAGCTATGGAAAATCTTCTGAAATAATCAATGTATTTCAGCAATATGATTTTGTTTTTGCCCTATGGTTACTAGCTTGGCCTTATCTGTGATTGGCGGGAACTAATCTGATGTGTTTAGTGGCACCTTCTTGCATTCCATAGCCCAGACCCAATGCTCAAAGTTATTATAAACCCCTCCTGCAGTGTTACACCTAGACGTTTGTCAGATATGTCGACCTTGTTCAGGTACCTCCTGGCAGCATCCAGAACCATTTTGATTCTGTTAGGTTTTTGTGCATATCAGCAGCGCTGATAAAATGTTTTCTTTTCTGGGCAGATATTTTGATCATCTCCTTTATCCTCGTTGTTGATCTTTTAGTACAACCACCATCTCATTGCTTCCCTCCATTCCCTCCGCAGCCTCAGCGAGAATCCATTTTCTGCGCTCAATTTTTTCACTTTCCCTTCCTTAATTCTTTTTGGACACACAGCTGATCCTGTATGATGATTTCCCCTATAAAGCAGGCATGCTGCTTGCACTTTCGAAACTTTGCAATATTCCACATTGCAGTTGTCCTTACCACACCGCCCACATCTTCTGACTCTTCTAGATATTGCAACATGATTTTTTTTCTTGACAACTAAAGCGTCTGAGAGGAGATCTCTCATATGGCTGCACTCTGTAACACACACTTTCAAGATACACTCTTTCAGGCAATTTCCGTTTAATAGTTAAAAACACTGAATTACGGTTCTGCTGCCACCTGTTCTTGCCTCACAAACACTTGCAACACCTCAAAACGACTCCGCCTGTCCTGATAGTGGCATGGCACTTGCCACTCCCTTGATTATTATTTCTGATCCGAGGGGGAAGCAAATCACACAGCAATTGTCTCCGATTCTTTCATCTTATGGGCTCCATCTCTCTGGCACTTTGATACACAGTCTATAATAACTATCCCAATTCAAGTCATCCTCACTGACTGTACAGCTCAAAGTTTTTCCCCTACAGACTTCCCAGCCACGTGTTGGTCCTTGAAAATCCCGTCCGTTTTTGTCACGGATATCATCCCCACCAGATACATCTCCTCTCTCCCTGATATCTGACTGTATTCACTTGAAGAATTTAAGCTATCTTTCTTTTGTTTCTTTTTATTTTCAATCCCTCAGGTGTCACTCTCATTTTTATTCTCCTATTGTAGTTCGGACTCCATATCAAACTTGCGCCAAACCTCCCTCGTACAAAGACGTGTGCCTGGGCACTCCCAATGCCATCAAAGTGTCCTTACCTCTCCAAATTATTTGTTTTAAATATTCATTTGAGCCAAAAAAGAACACGTAAAGCCATCTGTATTTGATGCTGCAAATAAATAAAGCTGATCTACAGTGTGCAGCTCATTGTTTCTTCTCATCTACCAGACATTGGAGAATGAAGATATGGATCTCTACAATTACAGGGCATTATATCACCTTTTATGTTTTATTTTGCAAAATTAATGTTATAAGACCTCTGTTGGAAAACAAAAATCCAGGACTCTAGTATTAATTGTATGTTGCACAGGAAATGTCTCATATTTCTAAAAAGATCTCATACAAAATCTTTCTTCGTCTTTCTTCAGGGTAAAATCTACTTTAAAAAAAAGCATATTCTAGCTTTTTAATGGCTGGAAAATAAATGGACTGTGCAATGATTACGATGGAAAATATCAAGAATAATAAAAATATTAATTCTGGGCAATAAATTCTAGGCAATTTATCTTTGTGCCAGAATAATTGCTAGAATCTTTATAAGCATAAATATAATATTAATACAAAAGACCTATTTAATATGTGTATTTTGGCAGTAGTAGTGTTTAAATGTGTAATGCCATTAATTTACCTCAGTTAAATATGAAATGGGTAATGAGCCACGATGTGAATGATAAGGACGATGCCTTGTCCTGTAATCGAAGGCATCCTTTCCAGTAGCACAAGCAGTGTCATTTATGTCATCAGTAGCGAAAGTAATGTTAACCAACGTTTAGTGGCACACAAAGAAAATCAGCCCCCATCCGCTTGTGAGCTCACCACTGATGGGAGCCTCATATTGGGATTCGCCTGGGGCCCCCAACTCACTAAGTCCCCCACTGTTCTTACAGCCACATTTTCTTTTGATGTTGTGTATCATTGAAAATAGAGCTGTGCATCTTTGTCTTGTTTTTGGATTCAGAAATCCAAATGTCACAACACCATGGGCAGACCGTTGTCTGTTTTCTTCCGACTTCAATGAAAAATTTAAATCCGTAAAATTTATTTATTTATTTACTACATTTATGGCTTAGATTGGAACTTTTTCTATGAACATAAGAATCATTTGTGTAATCAAACTGCCTTGCATTTGATGTTCTATAGTTGAAAAATATCCATATGTCCACATATTTCAGCATTACACTGAGAAAAAAAAAAAACTTTTTTGGATAGTTCCAAAGGCAACAGCAAGTACCTGTCTTTGGACTCTTAAGGACTTAGGCCTAATAAAAACTATGAAATAAATTCTCCTGGGAAAACTTAAGAGAGCATAGATCTAAATGGCGTGTTAATCATATGCTTAACATTGAAAAATATGCCCACAAGTGTTCAACAAATTTCTTTTAAATGTGAATTCATTTAATGCTTACAATCAACAAAATTGATCAATTCTTCAATTTTATGTGAGGTACTATAGTACTTTGAAAACCATGCTGGGACTCAGAGTTTTAATTATGTGGATTTGCCACTCACATTCTTTAAAATTTTATCTAAGGCTAACAAATGATGTCCTGTCATGTTAAGCTATTGTTTTTTGTTTAATTGCCAATATTGCCAGCTTATCCATGATAAAAATTTAAATAGACTAAATTAGATCTCCAATTTAAAGATATGACCATCCCAATGTTAGATTGTTTTTATTTTAATTTCCTCACTACAGTCAAAATTTAGAATTGAAACAGCACATTATAGATTTTTGAAGGTAGCTGTATTGAATTACTGGTGATAAGAAGGTGCGCTGAAGAGAGGAGTTTTCCAAAAGACAGAAAGAAAAACAGAAAATCATCTCTCCTAGTCTGCATTTTGTTTTGTTTTTTAAGAACACATCATGAGTTCATATGAGATACAGATAGGTTGTTCAGATAGTGAGACCTGCCAATAAACTGAGTATGAAGAGAAATGAGGACAGCTGCCCACAATTATCTAAACACTTACCTGCACAGCATCTTTGGAGATGAATTTACTGGATCCTAAATTGTGCAGCAACAGCTTAATATTGCACTTGTTCTGGTGTTTTAAGCCCCGCGTGTCACTTGAGCTTTTATAGCATTTCCAACAGATGAGGGGGTTGGCTTGTCGTTGTTGTCGAGCTGCGAAAGAAGAGAAAAAATAGGCTCATCTTGAGTTACATTAATTGCTGCTTAATGTAAGGATTCTTGTGTCTCCTACGTACACTTTGTTAAAAAAAATATCTTATCCCCGAGGAGCATCATAATATCACAGAAAACCTTTTGTTCAGTGGGGTATTTCTCACTTAGTATGTTTTTCCCCACTCCCACGCGTCCCCAAAAGGAGAATGCGTCATTTTCCAAAGTTCAGATTCCTTGGTACAGTAGCTCAGGCGGTGCATAGAGCGGGTGCCAGGGAAGAGGTCAGAGCCGATGGTCTGCACTGATGGCAGCGAGAAATGGCCGCAGAAACTCAATCGGTAAACCAAATGGGATCGCCCTGCATGTCGGAGCAAACTGAGGACTCTTTCCTGCAGTTCAGTTTCGTGGTGCTGCCTGGATGGGGGAATCCCAATGACGGAAATTGAAGTGATGGTGCAAAATGTTAACTCAGTTAATGGTAAACTAACACTGAGTGAAAAGAAATGGACTTTTGTAGCAGCCGCTGTACAGTGTTTTCTGAGGACATGCAAGAGAAAATCCCCTTTTTGTGCCAGCCACAGAATTGGCCCCGTATTGCCACTGCCACTATTGAGTTTAATTCTCCATTGCATGCCAGTTGGTGTCAGAGGGTGAAGTCTATGTAGATTTCATCTGCGCAGTTCACGTTTAATAAATGAGTTTGCTCAGACACTGAAGCTTTAATCAACAGCTGTTGGTGACACCAATCATAATTCTTCAGGTCGGGCACAGAGGCTTTTTCAAGACTATTTCCAAAACAGGAAGTGTTTCAAGCAAGGGACTGGTGTATCAGGTGAATAAGTCTTCAAATGGACAAAAATGGCGTGCCTATGATCTGCCGATGACGCAGCCTGTAAACTGAGGATAGTGGGTCAAACATTTGCTGCTGATACTAATTTATGATCCCACTTCAATGACTTAAAGCCATGCTTGTGTGGTCTCCATGTGTGATGATGATGATAATGTTGTGCTATTCCTGAATCCGTGTGCTGCTGGGCTGTCACTATTTGTAATGCATTTTAAAAGTGCACTGTAACTCAGGCATATCCTCAAATAGTGCTAGTCAGTCTGCAGATCACTCTTAATACATGTGCCTCATCCCTGGACAACATCGAATAGCAGCATTTCCAATATATCATCAATCAAATGCTCAACTGAATTACAAGTTGGAACAAGGTATTTACATAGCATGTGATGAAAATCTAAGCCCAAGAGAAGGAAACTTATGGCAGTGATAGACATAACCAATTGTACAGACTAATGCTGTAAACTTCTGGGAAGAATTACACCTTACCAAATCCCCCTGATTCTTGGGTACTGTTGTCATTTGATCTGGTGGTTTGTTATCAGCTTGAGCTACTGCCAACAGTGGAGGTGAATGGAGTGTCTTAAGACAAGACAGGAGTGTACCAGCACAGGTTTTAGGTTTCCCTCATTTGTATGAAAGCTTACTGTAAAAAAAAAAAAAGTCCTCCCTCCTGTTCAGTATGGAGGTTAAAATGTTGATAAAGGAAATAAGTAGTCCGCAGTAGTAGAGTTACATCTCACACTTCTCACCTGTCTGTTCTGGAATGATCTGGGGCCTCATCAAAGAGTCTCTCAGTTAGCTACAAAGATTTCACTCTTCAAAGTGAGGGTAATCGCCTGTTCTTTAGTATTTTTAAGAGAAAGGCGGAGATTTTTTTTTTTTTTTGAAGATTTGTTTCAAAGACAACATTTGTTTGGGGAGATGTAGCACTCGGAAGGTAAACTGAAATGTTCACTACAGTCTCCAGAGTGGTTTATTTACCTCTGCCATTGAGTAAGAAGTTACGTATTCACTCCTGATTGTCTGTCTTTCTGTTTGTGTTTATAAACAGGATGACGAAAAAGTTCTGGACCAATTGTTGCCCAACTTTGTCGTGGGACTATATGGGTCAGGTTTTCAGTGTACATTTGGCCTTTTTCCAGCCTTTCCATCTTCTCAGTGCTACAGAATAAAAATGAATCCACCAATCAGGCCCATCTTAGTCTCATTCAATGCAGGACAGTTAGGGCTTTCAGAAAAGTGTAAGTTTGTGTGAATCCTTTGTGTATTCCCTGAGATACGGGCCTTCAAATTTGAAAAATGCTTCTAAAACCTGTTTTTGAGACATTTTTTTCAATATTAGCGTGTGTGTGATTAACACAGTGGCACTTTCAGTAAACCCTAAACTTATTTCTCATGTGCCCTGCATGGGGTATTGGCTCCAAGATTCACTGGGTTGAACCGTTGGTTGAGTCTTCCTTCTGGTGCGCCATGGCTTGAATCAGATATAAGTACCCGTTGTAACGTCAGACACTTTTATTTTAACTCACCATGTACTGTACAACCAATGCAGGCAGATAATAACTATTAGCCTCACTTTGAACAGTACCTAGGGCTGGTATGTTGGGGTAAAGATTTTGGGTCTACTGTCATTCACCTACATGCCACACATCATAACACAATTTTAAACAGGATAAAAATGTCTGACGTTACATCAACGTTTGGCCTGGATATTCTTTACAGTTTTTCTCTGTTTTTTTGTACCCTGACTCGTATTTATGATTATTTTCAACAATCCCGACCAGTTGTTGTATCGATACTTGCTTCCGTTAGGTCCCTGTGCATGTACTTTGCTCGATGTAACACTTTTCAGACACTTTTCTTCACTCTATCGAGGCGCAAAACTTTGAGATGCCATAGATTAACTGGCAGTAGTGGTCTTGATCCCTTGCACATGCGCAGTCGTCAGAGGCACCTTATTTATGTTTTAGATGAGTTATATACCCCCTGTAGTTGATCACAGAGGCATAGGTTATAAAAGTGTCCGACATTACATCGTATCTATTTTATTTAGATTTCTGCTCAAATAACTGCACATATTCAATATATGTCACTGCTGTTGTGTTTTTCAGTAAAGATACACATTATAAAACATCCTGAGCTATATAGGCATCGTATCCTATCCCCTGGGACTGTATTTTGGTTAAAATTATGAAAGTGTCTGACGTTACATATTCAGTTTTTCTATTACAAATACCACTTAGCCTTGGAGTAGCCTCTCCATATTTTCACATAAGATGCCCCTACGGTGCTTTTATCAAATGCAACAGCCATTTACTCAATACCACATACTTTTTTTTTCCAAAGAAATTTTTGGTATAATTTGACTTCTAAAGAGACATGCAACCTGTTTTGTATGTGTACTGAGTTTGGAGACGTTCTGGACATGATTGGTAATGAAATAAGTGGTATTCCTATCCACAGGGATAATGATGAGTGTATGATGCAGATCTAGTGTGCTTCACCAAAGTTAATATAGTGCTTACAAAAAAACGTGAAATATCAACAATCCCCAAATTTTCATTTTGCCATACTTTCAAGACTTTTTAACTTAGGAAATTGCTTTTTGGTATGCAAACTCTTATCAATTGTCCCTGTTTGGAAACAAAATCTGGAGCTGATACGACCATTTAAACTTAAGATTTGTAACATTATAGTAATAAAAGTGTCTGATGTTGCACGAAAATGGATGGTTATTGTTGCAGGGCTACCAAACTGACATGTTAGGAGCACAGGGTGTGAATCAGGTTTTTCATGGAGCCAATATGTTGGTCTTCCACTGTAATGAAGTTTTTTTAATCAATTAAGACTGAAGCAGCGATTGTTAACTTTATTTGACTTGTATTATGTTGAAAATGATACCAAAGCACATGTTTAACCACATGAATTATATTGATATTTAAAAATTGTTTATTTCAATAATGATTCTTGCAACATATTTAAAAATAAATTGGGACAATAAAGTTTTTCCTACTTTGTACTGTTGCCATTTCTTTTAGAAAACATAATGAACATTTAGGGACTGTAGACAGTTAATGGATAAGTGTTTCAGTAATAATTGAGTCCCATTCTTCCTGCATCCAAGTCATATGATGTGAAACAGTATGGGGTCTTTGTTACTGCATTTTGCCTTTCAAAATATAACACACGTTCTCTATTGAGTACTAGTCAGGACTGAAGGTAGGCCAGTCCAGCACCCGCAATCTCTACTTACGCAGCCATACCTTTGTAATGCATGCAAAATGCAGTTTTGCCTGGTCTTTTTCAGATATGGATGGAGCTCCCTAGAAAATGTCATATTGAAGGCAACATTCAGTATGTTGCTCCAAATCTCAGTGTACTCTTCAGCGTTAATGATGCCTTCACACAAGCACAAATTACCCTTGCCAAAGGCACTGACACAACCCCATACCATGACAGAGCAGGGCTTTTGGACTTGTTGCTGATAACAATCTGAATGGTCCTTTTTTCTTTGGTTTGGAGTACATGGTGTCCATCTCTTCCAAAACATTCAAATATCCCAAAATATTGATTCATCTTACCTCAATATACTGAATGTTTCCACTGTGTGATGGCTCATCGCCAGATGCCTCCAAGCCCAAATAAGCCACAGTAATGTTTAAGCTGGCATTTGTTAACGTAACTCTGTACTGTAGTACTTGTTAAAAGGTTTATCAAAGTAATACTGAGCGTGTGTGGTTATATCACTTGGAGGTAAAAGACAGTTCTTGATGCAGTGCTGCCTGAGTGGTCGGAGAACACTGGTATTCTGCTTTGGCTTGCGCCCTTGCCCTTATTGCACAGAAATTCCTCCAGATTCCCTGAATCTTTTCATTATCCTAATCCTTTCTAATCTTTCTTTGAGGAACATTGTTTTTAAACCTTTTAATGATTTTGTGGTGTTTTTAAACCTTTTAATGATTTTGTGTGTGTGTGTGTGTGTGTGTGCGTGTGTGTGTATGTGTGTGCGTGTGTGTGTGTGTACAAAGTGGCGATCATCTGCCCCTACTTTGTTCCTGAAGGACAAGGCCTTTCCTGGATGCTGCTATCGTACCAAATAGTGATTACTTTATAATATCCTGCTGAAAGCATCTGTTTTAATTGACAAGGATATTCTAATTTTTTGCCACATTTCTAGTTCTAATGCATTGCAGGCCTGATTGGCAGGAATGGATGTGTTTACAAATAAAATTTGGATCATCTGACAAGGCATTATTCATACTGTGTGCAATATAATACAAGTCTAAGTTAATATACACATCACTTCTGTCTGTTTTTATGCGCATTTTTCATACCGTCCCAACTTCTAAGTTGAAGGTTTGTATTATTTGAGACTATCTAAAGCTATTCTTCAATCTGTGCTCATATTCCATGCAAACTATTTAAATCCATGGTTCAAATCTAAAGTGATGACACAAGCGTACTGTCATTAAAAGGACCTGGCATAGCTCAGCCAGTACAAGTTTACATCAGTCTGAGCTTGCCTTGTGAAATTACAACTATTCCAGGCAAAGTCTGCTACTTTCCAATACTGTGAAAAATTATACCCTATTGCAAGCACATACCAGACAGGATTTATTAAAGTGCTGATAGAATTAGATGGATTTTTGATACAACACATTGCACACTGGGCTCTGTTGAACCTGACAAAATCTATCCCAGGATGTTGGAAGCACAAATAACTCAGTTGCTCCTCTTCTCGGTTTACTGTTCTTGTTATCCTGACTATGCTGTACTATTGAGCAGCATACGCTTAATATACTGCAAGCAGCGTTTTGGCACATCAGATTTTGGTAAAACTTTTCATGCAAATTGAAAGACCAAACCTGTTAGGATTCATTCTGTTTTCTGATGCAGGTCATGTTTTCCCTTTTTCCTTGTGATATTGGGTTCAGTCTGCCTTAATTCATACTTACTATTCCATTAGTGTTCCTCGGGAACAGTCTTATTTCTCGCCCCGCCTCCAGCATGCTTTGTTTAGTTTGCGTAAATGTTTCCTGGTTTCTTTAGTCTGGGCTCAGTTGTTGCTTTACTTCTGTGCAATCTTGTGCCGCCTGGTAACAGTTGTGTTTTGTGTTGTGTCCCCGCCGCTCTAGTCTGGTGCAGTCCAGTCCGATCCAATACCGGCCTGTCTAGTCAAGTCCAGTCTAGCCTCGTCAGCTTCAGTCCAATCCAGTCTAGTCCACAGCTTCTTATGCCCAGACCTCGGATTGATTGGAACAGCCAACTTATGCCGGGAATGGTGTCTTTTCTGCTCGTCTCGCTGTCTGAGGGATGCCCAAGCTTCTGCCTGCCCGGGACTGGAGGTTGAGAAGGATACCCCTGCACTGCCCAGCACCCCAGCTACTGTGCAGCCCTATGCTTGGGCCCCTAAGCACTCTGTCCTCAGCCTGAGCCAGGTGCACGTCCTCACCTGCTTTTTTCCAGCCAGTACAGTCCAGTTCTGGCCGATCTGGTCCAGGCAAGTCCCACCTGCTTCAGTCCGGTCCAGTACTGGTTGCTGTAGGAAGGTCCACCCTGAGAATGGTCATCCCAGAGCCCTTCTGATTTCTCTGATTTTGACCCTGATTCTGCTTCTGGCGACGTCTTCTGATCCTGGTTCGGTGCTGCAATTCTCCTGCTTGGTGACAAACCCTGCCTGACTGACAACAAGAGCTGAATGTGATTCTATACTGCAGCTTGTGAATGCAACATCTGGTTTGGGATCCGTATCGTTGTCAACACTTGAGTTTCCGTGTTCCCTGACAGAAAAAAAAACAAGACACACGACCCAGGAAAAGGAAAAAAAAAAACAGCAGATCTGTATTTCCCTCTGGTCTCTGGCATAATTTCAAAAAAGATGATGATCCCAAGCATACTGCTCAAAAATCAGTTGTTTTTCAAAGCCAAAACTGAGGAAATTATTGACTGGCTGAGTCATTCACCCAGTCTGAGTCAAATTGAGCATTTCAATATTAAAATTCTGTCTCCTGAAACAAGCTACAACTGAAGATGGGTGCAGCACAGGCCTGGCAGAGCATCCTTAAAGAAGATACTCTGCACCTGGTGATGTCTGTTGTGTGTGCACTTCAAGCAGACACTGCGTGGAAGGGATGTGTGAATAAATACTGAACAGAGCCAGGGAAGCGTTTTGACATTTGAAACTTCTGTTGTCGAGTCTCAAAAGAGGACGTGATCTGCGGATTCGGCACACATTTTATGGGTCATTCCATATGAAATCACCCAAGCTCCCATCTTGACGGTTCAGAAATGCTTCATTTTGTAATATTTTGTTGCCTGTGATGAGCAAATTAAATTGCAGGTGGTTTCAAGTTGATATCTCGTTCCGTTCTCATTTTATGGGCCCCCGAAAAAGGGGCTGTGGCCCACGTTAACCCTCTGGTCACAGTTTGTGACCATTTTCAAAGGGTTATAACCAATGAACTAATAAGGACACAAATTTCATTCTTTCAGGATATGTTTATTCTGTTTAATAGTCTGCAACAAACCTTTTAATATAGTGATTTACCCTTTGAGTGCTTTGCAATTAACCCCTAAACATTGAAATTTGGTGCCAAACATGTCGATTTCAAATGAAATATTATGCAAGTATCCTTAGAATGTCCCCTTTGACATTTACATTATTGATAGTATACCTGACGGAGTTTCAAGTGAAGGTAAAAACATCTTTCTATCTTCATCCAATTTGGAGAAACATTAACCCCTTTTCAGCTAATTACCGAAACGGTGCACTTTTTGACCCTCATTTTGACCATGTGGGCCTGTTTAGATTTTCAAAAAGTTGGCCTCAAATGGAAGCTTATTCAAAGAACTTCAAAATTCAACACAATCAAACTTGGAACAAATGCTCCTACTTGGAAAAATAAGACCCCCTTTAAGGGCTTGAGCTTGGGTGATTTCATATGGAATGACCCTTATGTAATTGGTTTATTACTTAATTCTCTCACCTGAATGAAATCAAACCAAGTGTATAGACCTAAAAAAAATGGCAATTCAAAAGAGATTTACCAATGCAAAAAGAAACATGATGAGATATTGGATACAGTACTACAGAAAATGTAATTAAAAATACCATGATGATGCCAAGTCTTTGTGACTTTTTACTCTGGCCACTGTAATAATGTCTGTATTAAAGCCTTTTAATCAAGGAAATATTCATTTACATCACCCTTTTTTGTTCGTTTTTGAGAGCACGCACACAAACTGACAGTTGTTCTGAATTACTTCCCGAACATGCCAACGTTTGTAAGTCCCTGAAATCACTACTCTCAAGCAGTTCAGTACAAAAACTTCAAGTGTGAGGTACTTAGCTGAATCATCTGGTGCTTGCGATAACCAAGTTTTGTTAAATTTGATTAATATTAGTGACCGCTTGAGGCGACGGGTCATTCAAATAGGTGTCTACGAGTGAAGCAATGTCAAAAGTCACAAAACAGTCATTTTTCAGTGATTGTCAAAACCCGTCATTTGTGTGTTGAGACATGTTGTATGCAACTTAAGTGCTAAGTTTCAGCTCTTTATCTATGTTAGAAAGGTCTGATTTGGACAGCTTCAGTTTTTTGATATGACTATCACACCATGCCCACTTTTGGGGGTGCAAGACTTACATATAATCCCAAACTTGTTTTTGCACTGAAGATGTTGCATACCAAGTTTTGTTAAATTTGATCAATATTTAGGACCACCTGACATTACATGTTGAATTGTTTATGGACGAAAGACAACAGCAATGGATGACCGAGTTTATGGCATCTTGATAACTCAGCTGGTCATGACTAGCTGAGTTTTTATTTTTATTTATTTATTTTTTATAAAGGAAAAATCACATTTGGTAGCAGCAAGGTTGAAATTAAATTGTTTAAGAGCAGCTAATTACAGAGGTTGGCTAATACTGATTTAACGGTATAACTTCAAGGCATGCAGTCATATGCCAACAGAGAGGGCTCAATGGAATTCCTCTGATGTTATAGTCCCAAACAATTGAAGTCAGTGTGGTTACATTGTCTGGAGAAAATAAAGTAGAACTGAATTCTCAGCTGTTCCTATTGGCCTACAGCATGCAATTTTTGATGAGCAAAAAATAATAAGTAAATAAGTAGGTAAGTAAGTAAGTAAGTAAATACATTTATTAATTTGCCAAGGCTGCCCTCTCAGACTAACCCCCTCTTTGCACCAACATTGGCTCTCGTTAACAGCTCAACGACTCACAAATATTGTAAAATTTCATCAACCATAATATATTCTTTGTAAAAATTCTTTACAGACAGCAAACAACCATACCCAGCTCACGAATTCAGCATTTTATCAGACTTCATCGCACGGTGCGAGCATTCGCGCCACCCAGAGGTTTGGAGGACACAGTTCCCTTTCATCGAAAAGCTGTTTGATAGAGTCCGGTGCTTGCAGGAACCGCCATATTGTCGCCCTGGAAGCACTGTGAGGTAATAAACTTAACATAATTTACGCGAAATATATCGTGAGGATTTATATGCCGGGACGCAGATTGATTTTCTGTTAATTGAAAAGAGATCTTGACCGCAGAAGGGATTCTAATCCTGCGATTGTCCGTGAGTCCCGACTATTCTCTTGATAGCTCATTGGCTCGCTGTACTCGCCAGTTTTACCAGCAGATCATGGGGAGGGTGGAAGCACAGGGTGACTCTCTTGCTCGCTCTTTGAAACTGTCCTCATAGTAACCATTATCGACGAGGTGGAAGGGTTTTTTATTTTTATTTTTTTGAAGATTGGGGTGCTTTTGTTTATCCGTCATGTGGCGAAATATTGCTGTTGGATTAAAAAAAAATGAGGCACTGCATCCAACAGCAATCTAGGGAACTTAACCAGCTATTTAGTTATCTATAATGTTGGTCTTAGCTGGTAAGTCAACGTTAGTGGTGTCTGGATTGGTTGCATTCATTACCATGAAGTACGCAGTGGGGTTTTCTTAAACATTACTTCGCAATGCTTTTCGTCGTCGCACAAGCCAAGTTTGCGCCGATCAGAACTTTCGGCTCAGTATGTTGGTTAAATGGTTGCTACACGTCCTCTCACCACTTCCAACAATCCTGGGAACTACGATGGACTTACGTACCTGTTCCACGTCTTAAGCCACTTTCGCGTTGGACGCGAAACGAATTTTTCGCACGACGGATTACATTCAAAGTCAACGCAAAGACGCGAATACACGCATTGACTTTGAATGTAAGCTGTCGTGCGGAAAAAATCGTTCCGCGTCCGGTGTGAAAGCAGCTTTGCGTTCGGTCAATAACGAGGAGCGCAACATCTGTCATTCCTATCCGTGGAGCTCGTTGTCAGCCTTTCAAAGTGATGTTTAGCCGGTGAGGGCGACGAAACTCCTGTAATTTATTTTACGTTAACATTTCTCAGAAATAACCGTTAACACTGGCTTGCTGATTTATTTAAGACTGTTCGACGAGTTGACACTTGTGAATAGAACTTATTTGCCTGCTAGTTTCCACCATAGCGAGGCGGCTATATAAAGACTGGTCTGCACTTTCCTTGGCGGACACCATGCAGCTGGCAAACGTTAGCTAACTAGCAGTTGCTTGCGAGCTATTTAGCTTAGCTAGTGGACATTGCTATTACTATCAGAATCACGTTCGGATTTATCATCATTAATTGTAGTTTAAGTAAATGTAGTTGCTAGGAGCATGGACCATATCAAGTGTCTTTTTTTTTGCCTTGCGTCTAGGTTATTTATCACCATGGTTGGCTAATTTTGCTAGCTAGCTAAATAGTTTTAGTTACTAACGTTAGCTAACCCGGCCGCTTAAACGTTTAAGTTGCCCCGTTGTGATATTAGTTTGTAGTGAAGGCTAATTAGTGATGCTTCGCTTGGTTCAAATAACCAGGCTGGGAAAATCTATTTTCATCATTGTAGCTAGTTAGTTTGCTGCGGTTGTTGGTGTTCAACTCATCAGCGTGTTGCTGTAGATTTTCCTGGTTTATGGAATGTGAGAAACTGAAGAACCTTATAACGTTATTCGTTTTAATTTATTTTACCAGGACAATCACGTCAACGCACAGTGCACTTAAAATATATTTAAAATTTCCTTAATTTTCGTCTGAAAATATACCAAACTACTTAATTTGAATCACGCGGCCTTTAATTTGTGAAACTGACTCATTAACTTTACCTTAAAATGTTGTTTGAAGCACGTGTGCCAAACCCCTTGATAGCTAGAACACCGAAACTGTTGAGTATTTCTCGACATAATTGAGTATATGGATATTTCTAATTGTGTAGATGTGCCCTTTCATTCTCCCATAAGGCCTGCTCCTGTCTGTCTGTCTCTCTCTGTCCACTGTTTCCTGGCCTCATATCTGTCATTCCTTTTCAGGCCTGAACTCCTAAACCAGTTGATATTTCTCTGCTAAATTTTATGTACATCTCATTGTGTAGTCGTGCCATTTAATGCTTCCGTCGGTTCTTCTTTCCACGTGTTCATCCCTCCGCTGCATTTTGTTTCCATGCTGGGTAACAGCCATCCTGGTCTTTACCTGGCCAAAACTCTTGAGACGATGCACATTCCAACATTTAATTTGTACACACAATGAATATTCTATCCATCATAGTCAGCCTTCAATTTAGTGATCTTATGAGAAAACTAGAGACCGGCCTCATTAAGCTAATACGTTGACGACACAATGTGAGGGAGTTCTTATGCAGTGCACTGAACTGAAAATGGCTGCTTCTTGGGAGTGGGCATGGACGCATTGGACACAAATCATATGGGTCATGTTTGGCTCCAAATGAGATAATGTTCAGTGAATTGCAAGTTCTTAATGTGACTTGTTCAGCCCTTAAAGGAGAATTCCAGCGTGAAATTGACTTGGGGTGTATTGAAACATGATAACAAATACTAACTTTTGTTGAATACCCCACCTCTGTACGCACCCAACATTTCGAAATACATGGCTTTTTAGCCGAAGCTCCCAACAGGCTTACAATGGTAGTGAATTGGGAATACCGTTGCTGTGCAAAAAAATTGCCTTTTTTCATCATTAACACGGCTCAAAGTAGCTCCACACTTCATCGGTAGAATTCTGAGGGCCCTGACATTAAAGACGAGGCACTGAAAACTTTGCAAATGCACAGGTAGTTTATTAAAAAAGACTGTTTATGCAGACAGTACATTGAGGTAGTTTCCTGTCGCCTCCATCTTGAAAGTCACGATAAGTTGATTGACGAGCACGAACGAATAGGAAGGATAGGGGAACAGATTGCAATCTATTTGTTCGTGCTCGTCAATCGAAATCAATCAAACTGGAATAAGTCCACGGTCTCTGTGACACAAATACTGAGTCATAAAGCCTTAAATGGGCCCATACACAGTGAGAAAAATTGGCATTATTCATATTCTTCACTAAGGGGTCAAAAACCAACTGAAAGAATTTCAGAGCTCGAGATGTTTCGATGCGTTTTGCTTGCCTCTCCTGGAGAAATTTCTGCATCTTACAGCATATCTGCTTTCTTGCTCTCTGGCAAGGCATTCAGTTCATGTTGTATTTTCATGAGCGGGAATTTCAAAAATCTGTATTTGCATACATTCGATTAATTTCATGTGGAGTGTCTTTTCTAGTGAAATTTTGGGGATTTGTTTTTTTAATCTTTAGAAATGGATATGATATAGGGTCATCTGAACTTTAAGAATCCCTAGTCCAAATCAAAATTTTCCAGATTTGCGACTGGGAATGCATTGGATTTGGAGACTTCCCTTTGAAGGAGCCCTGTCAATAAGATGCTGATCAGTAAAAGATTTGAGTTGAAAAATAAAATTGTATCTGATGCTATGATTATATTTTATTTGAAAGCTGAATTTCTTTTACAAAAGTGACTTTTTTGGCAATTTTTTTGGCCTGTTTCGATAGTGTTATGGACTCGTCATGAGTGTATTGGATGTTATTGTCAAATTATTGGCCAAAATGGAAATTGTCTACTGACTTTTAAATTACTGTTGTTCCTGTCCAACTCTTCTGAGCTTTTGAATGATCACTTTTTTTTTGAGCACTGAAATCTTTGTGAATCCATATACAGACCACTTTAGTGTTAAAGCTTTTACATGAGTAAAACGCCCTATTAAGTCAAACCAAAATACACTGACTTGTTGATTTTTGTTAGTGATGCAATTCGCTATTTAATTTATTAAGCATGGCCTATGACGGGGATTGCCAAATCTGGACATAAAATCTTAATCCAACCCCGGTTTCCTTTATTTATATAATATTTGTGAGTAGAATTTGTCCGTTGCTGTTTGTAAACAGTGTTCAAACTTGGCCCCTCCTCCACTGCTCAACCACATTAAAAAAAAACTCTGGGCAAAGTGAGGGTTTTTCAAAACTCCATTTATGCATTTGCGTGTAGACAGAGATAACCGGAGTTTTGGGTTTTCGAACGTCACAACCTGCGCCAAAATGACAACAAATCTGCTCTGACGTCAAACGTGCGACCTTTGTTTACTGCAGAAGCATGGACAAAGAGTAATGGATCGGAGTAGTGCCTTGAAAGCTGTGATGGCATTAATTATTGTGCAGGCACTTTATACATGTTTAATGTTAGAAGCCCAACTACTGCTCCAAGAGCACAGGCGACGAACAACATTGCGGTCAACAGAGGGCTATTCTGATGTGATTGGGTAGGATTTGGGGAAATAATGCCATCTACAAATTTGGAGGCTTATTGAAAACCCAGATGTTCGTTTGTGTGGAAACATTTTTTTTTTTTTTTTTATAAACGGAGGATGCGGGAATATTCGTTTTTAAAAATACCCGGTTACGTGTGTACATGGCCTTAGAGACGCATGTCCCTCAACTGTACTTCGAGCAGTGCTCAGAGGCTGCAAACCTGAGGCAGCTAGCTCAAAATAACCCTGTATTGTTCTAGACCAATGCTATGTATGACACGTTGCTGTACCAGTTCTTCTACGTGAAAAAATACACTGCCAACAGTTGGCTGATATTGGTCATGGTCGGCTAGTTTATGTAGCTTGCCAAGTTACTTGATAGTTACCGACATTTAGCCCAGAGCCTTCTACAATCTATTATGTTAGACAAAAAATGATTCTAAGATCAGAAATAGCACTGCATGATGGCTTAAGCTAATTTCTGTTTAATTGTGTCAAGTAGGCCTAGAGCTCTCGGTTGTTACCTGAGTTGGCTGGAGCTAGCTAGCAAATGGAAAATATCATGAGTTACGAGTTTAGTGGCAATTTTGTGATCATTGTGTTGACATACGAGAAGAGCTATGTGGCTAGCTTACTTATGTGACTTTGTTGGTCGTCCAGTCTTCTTTAGCGGAGGTTTTGAGGATAAAAGTGAGTTTTTGTCTCGCCCCGAAGGGATTTGCGAGACATAGGCGCCGCTTTTTCCGTCCGCGGCGTCCGTCCACAAAAACTTTAACCAAGGTTAAAGTTTTTGGTTAAGGTTTTTGGGGGCAGCCGGGGCGAGACATACCCGCAGCGTTAGTGCTTGTGTTTGAAGTTAGTTGCTTGGGTCAAAAAATGGATGGTATGCCTGTATCAAGCAGTGATTTCTGAATGATCTTTAATGTCTGTTACTTTGAAAACAATACAACAGCTCCTCATCTGATGTCACACAATATGAATCTTATTGGTTTTTCAAAATAAACACCTATTTCAACTTTGATTCTTGTAACATCTTTCAAAAAAGTTGGGACAGTAATGCTGACCGATTTATTCATCCTTTTGTAATGTTACTATTCTGTTTCACTCCAAACTGTTAGAAATGGTATTGATATTTAGGGACTGAAGACACTATTTGAGTGATTTAAGTCTGTCAGGTGCATTTTTGTCCCATTCCTGCTGCAAACAAGTCTAATGGTGTGCAACAGTCTGACTTCTTTGGGCTCGGAGGTATCTGCGATGGGCCATCTCCCAGTGGAAATGTGTATCGTGATGAAATGAATCAATATTTCAGGTCTTTTTTGGAAGAAATGGATGCCATGTGTGCTGGACCAAAGAAGCAAAGGACCCTCCTGACTGTTCCCAGTAACAAGTCCAAAAGCCATGCGCTGTCATGCTATGGGATTGTGGCAGTGCCCTTGGCAAGGGTAACTTGCACTTTTGTGAATGCACAATTAATGCTAAAAAGTACACTGAGATTTTGGAACATATTCTTCCTTCAAGACAACATCTTTTCTGGGGATTCTCATGCATATTTCAACAAGACAACATGAAACTGCATTCCGTATGCAGTTCAGAGGCATGGCTGCACAAGAAGAGGGTGCAGGTGCTGAACTGGCCTGCCTGCTGTCCTGACTTGTTTCCTATAGATCTTTAAATGTTACTTATGGGATAAAGTACACTTTAAAATCTGGTAACAAAGATTTTGATTTCTGTTTTTAAAAAATGTAAAAGAACGTTATACCGAACAGTTTATAAGCTTGCTAATTGGAAAATGGAAATTACAAAAAGCAAAATGCCTACATTATGTAACAGCTTTCTCAATGTATTCTAACATTTTCAGCACCACCAACATATCCTAAACCAAAATTGTGTGCATCCAACTGTCAATATATTTGTCCTTTATGAGCTGTTATTTTGTATTTTACCCTCCCTGGTATACTTCTCCATTGTCTCTGCGCTACATCCAGTGCTAGGTAATTATAAGGTGAGCCAGTCTGCCACATTTGGGAAGAAAAACTAATGTGTATTCGATGATCCAGTCTTTACCTATTTTAGCGTAATGTATTTGAAATATAGCTTATTGAAGAATCAGAAAATTTCATGGCAAATTTGAACATTTACATTTTTCAGATCTGTGAATACTTTGGTAGGTCTGGAGCGATATAATTAAATGTGTGTCAGGCTTGTTTTCACCCAGAGCTGTCTCTTTTAGGTGATCAGGAGACCTGTGCCATCACCTCCACATCACACAGACTATGTCGGGCCCAGTCACAAGTCGATCAAGAGTCTACCCAGATGTGAACACACAGCGACCCCGAGAATACTGGGATTACGAGTCACACGTTGTTGAGTGGGGGTGAGTTTGTAACTGACGTTAAACATTGAGCCACACACTCTTGGAGACTGCTTCACTGGCCATTCCTAATTAAAGTTAAGCCAGCTCCATTGTGTTGAAAAAACCGTCGATGAAACGGCATGGAATTTTTGAGTGTGTGTGTGTGTGTGTGTGTGTGTGCGCGCAGGCTCGCTCACTTGCCTGTCCCATTTGCTGTTGCTCACTGTCAATCCAGACTTGTTTTTCCATTCGTTCTTCTTGTGTTAATTCACTTACCTAGAGCAAAGCTGTAAATTGGTCAATAGGGGGTAGGATGGGGCTTTTTAAATGTGATAATGAATAAGTTTAATGAATTCACTGTTAGAGAGCAAATTTTGTGCCGCCAAATTTGCATAACGCGTCAGCATCTATCGTATCAACTCTCCTGAATACCAAAAAATCCTCGCCAATGAAGGAATCACGGTAAACAAGAATCTAACTTTGTGTGGTTGCTGCTTTTCATATGAATCCATGAGAGACTGAGTTGATAAGATAAATGAGAGCATTTGGCATCATGGATCGTTTCGTTACACGATTGCATTTGAGAGTCTGTGTACTCCTGGGCAATGTAGCGTACCACGTCAACTTGATTTGAATGCAGCGAATTGGTGACTTTTCTCTCTGCCAGTCAATTCAAAGCGAACAATGGTAACCTTCCTCGAGTCGGTTGCGTTAAACTCTGTCGCGTGAAACTCGATCGACATCTTAAGCCACATTGGGAGTGGGACCCTGTGCTTGATAAAGTATTAGTGTGTTTTTACTTGCCTATCAAATTGAATGGCTTAAAAAGGACTTGAAATGAGCACATACTTAGTCAACCTACCTTCTGTAAATAAAGGTTAAATTGCCTAAAATAAATTGGCCTAATGAAGAAAAGTGGTAATAAAAACAATTAGTTAGAAAACACATTTCTGACTACTGACCAGCTGAAAAAAGTGTGATTCACTTCCCTATGAGTGAGGGCATAAGTTTGAACATTGAAGAGGGGGGGGGGTTGAGATGCATAATTCCGGTTGTGACAACTAGGTTATTATGAGGGGGTCATATTGGCATATCTGTGATATTGCCTTCTTCCACCCGCTCCAGCGCTCCAAAATTACTGCCTTACCCACAGGAGATGTTTTTTACTCCTTATCCCCCATGTTTCTTTCCTTAGGAACCAAGACGATTACCAGCTGGTGCGGAAACTTGGCCGAGGCAAATACAGCGAGGTTTTTGAGGCTATAAACATCACAAACAACGAAAAAGTAGTCGTCAAAATACTGAAGGTACGGCAGATTGTCTGTCACCGGTTTTGTGGGGAGGTCTCACGGTGTTGCATTCCCGGAATGTCTGTTTTGCCCGTTTCCTTTAGGTACCTGTGTCAGGCTGTAGCCTTGTGTGACCTCATTCATGAATGCAGCCCTGTTCTCTTCAGTGTTGTTGACTCTGCATAGTAAAGCATACTTCATTAAAAAAAACTCGCGTAGAACTGTTATGGCCTCTGTGAAATTTTCAGTGTAACTGAATTTAACCGAAGTGTGCAAAAAAGGAGGAAAAAAACCACTCCCCATCCTAGAGGGGAGAAATTCTGTGGGCAGGACATTAAGCTAGTCTGCTTGTTGTCAAACCCTCATTGTCAAATTGAGCCTTTTCGGTTGGTTCCCTTTGATTCTCATTCACCTTTTGGACATTTGACTTTAAATTGACGTCTTTTCATTGGCCTGATAAATAAAATAGACAAAACAAGGTATGCAGGGCTCACGAAATCACTGTTCTGAGCGGGATGAGTAAAAATTTTGTCGGACAAGCAGAAATTAAGAGGCGCTTGCCCTACGGGCTGGCTGAAACTTTCACTCTCCTTAATAATTTATTTCCTTTCTAAACTTTATTCACTGAACAAATTTGGCCATTAAATTCATGATACCCCCGCAACGAAGTTTATTATACCCCCCGCAACAAAGTTTAGGGGGGTATACTGGATTTGCTTTGTCCGTCCGTGCGTGCGTGTGTCTGTGTGTGTGCGTGCGTCTGTGCGTCTGGACCTAGATCTCATAACCTACTCATCCGATTTAGAAAATTTTTTCTCTTGGTGGAAGGTCTATTGACTGTGGTACTGCCCGACTACTTGTGCGGGGGGTATCTGTAAGCCATGCTTACTGACTAAATCTAGTTGGAAACAAAATCCAATTTGTTGCTGAAAACCTACAGCCATTTCACAATATTTTAGGCGTGATTGTCGCAACTTTCCAATTACGGTTGCCAAGTGCCATAGCCAAATAGCGGGATTTTGATCCGCCGCGGTCTAGTTTGGTTGGTGCAGGCATAAGCAATGACTTGACTCAAACTGGGGAATAAGTGCAGATGGCACTAGGAATCACGTTGGATGGCCATTCCATTGAACGGTCACTCACAAAATCACTTTCTCGGAACATGGTTATAATATAAAGTTTGAGTGAGAAAAGCGAAACTTTTATCAACATTTTTTGTTGTTGTTTAAAAAGCCCCACAGCAAAGTGAATATATTTATTTAATATTTAAGTTATTCATCTCAAGCAGTGTTCTAGGCTCGCATCTTGCCCACATTGCGTTTCGTTTTAATCGCCTCAGAACTGAAATGACAGGCTTGTGGTTACACATGAGGGGAAGAGAGGGATAATTAACACAACTTTCCACAAATTTTTTTTTTTGGGTGGCCTCATGGACAGAGGGGGTGACCGGGCATGGGCTTCGGCCTTTGAGTGGGTTTGGGGCTATGAATGCCAGCATTTAAACTCTCTACCCAGCAATCTTATGGCTATACGAGGGCACGTTTTCCATTAAAACCAGCAACACTGTCACATTTGAAGCATGAATATGTTGTGATGTTGCCCTTGAGGAAGCTAATCGGCCAGACAGAGCAACATACAATTTTCAAAATGACAGTGGAGCCAGAGACCGAATTGATGAAGAATTGTAAAACACTTCGATCATTGATTACTTAATAAATATTATACGTAAGTTGTTCATGTTCGTTAAAGAATGCACACCATGTCAAAATATCCAGCAAAACAAGACACTCCGTAAGATAAAATGCTTCGTTGTCATTTCACTTCACGACATGAGTCCGAGGACTTTCGGGTGTTGGTTTAAACCACTCGCTGCGCAGCCCCAATTGCATGCCTTGTGCTTATTCATTCATTCATTCATTGAGTTAAATGTAGCTTTCATAAATATATCACCTAAATTGCTACACTCCGGGCACTAAAATATATCTGATTTTGTTTTTAGAGTTGTATATGTGCCGCTTATTGTCGGTCAATAGGGATTATGAAGCATCCATAATTGTTTTTTTTTTTTCTTCCTTCATCTAGAGTCAAAAGACGGTAACGCAGGCTATGTCAGTGTCTCCAACAGCCAAATGAAACATTTATTTTAAACCCCATTCCAAGAAGAAACAAAATGGAATGCCATAAGGTTGTAATGATTTTTCAAGAACACGACCACTTTCAACCACTTACTCAAGCCTCCAACAATTGTTGAATATTTTGATTGTGTGCCGTTGTAAAATGTCAACAGTTGATATGGCCATCAGTCCATTGCAACGAGACATCTGTACATTGTCTATAGGCCTATGTTTTACCGATATTCTGATGAGTGTGCTCCCACATCAACGATCAGAATATCATGTAGAACTTACTTACGTCCATTAAATGGACAAAATGCAACAGCAACTTATGCCCTATTTCTCCTACGTGTTACCGGCTTCACCCGTTTTTTTTTTTTCATCGTTTAAGTTGCATAAAAGGGAGTAGGGAGAAGTCATTAAATGGTATTTTATTTCGTACATTACATTTAGGCCTACATATTATTGAAATTCTATTGAAATAAACGAATGTTCCGTGGTGTGAAAGAATGCATGGTAATAATGAACGTTTGTTGGTCTTGAAGGATATACTTCGTAATGCAAATTTCCTTTATGAAAATGCTGCCTATTTTCTCCTCGCTAAATTTTCGGCGCTGGTGATTTTTTTTCTCTGTTCGTAATGAACAGCAAAAGTTGTAAAACCTTTTCAAACGGTAACTGATATGTTGGTTACGTGGTTGGTGAAGCTCATAGCGCTCACAAATGAATGTTGATTACCATTAACATAATGTGTGAAAACACCACTTCAAAAAATGACTGCGATGGCATGGCACGTTTGTCTGAGTGGTAAAGAATCAACCACATCCAAAAAGTGACATACAGATATTTTAAATAGTTTTGTGTTGTGCCGCTGTGATGACCAGCCACGCTGAGGCAGTAATATTCACGAATGGAAAACAATCCCCCAGAAAAGTACCTGGCACCAAAGCGAGTAGAGTAGAGCCGGTACCACGTAGTGGAAATGAGGCATTAAGGCCAAACTCGGCGAGGTCTCGGGCAAGGAGAAAACCTTTCAGGCAACCAGGAATTCACTTGCGCTTGCCCGACGGGCTACCATTCATTTTAGAATTTTGCTAGCCCTGGGTATGACGTGTAAAGTGGTTAGTCTGATGGATTGCAAGTTGTGCCTTTTGAAGTTTTCCCTGATAGGAATATGGAGTAGCCTAGAAGGTATTTTTTAGTGTAATGAGTTTTGCACCAAATGTTGAAATTGGCCTCTCTTTTTTGTGTAACCAGTTGAGAATTAAGATTTTGGTTTAAGGATGTATACTTGGGCAATTGCCACATTTTCAGGCCAGCTAAGTGCTGATCAGGTAAATACGTGCCAGTCCGCATGTTCTGTTGTCTCTACATTTAAACCTTTGAAACTTTGTGAAAAAACATTACACGTTAGTGTTGACAGTCTGGCTTTAACAGCTGTTTATTTTTTTAATTACTGTTTGCCATTTATATTGGAATTGTCTTCATTTTCCTTCTTTCAGGGTTGCCAATCTTTGAATAATTTATGACTTGTAGAATAGCATAATATTTGCCTCCTACTGAGTGTCAATTAACTGAATTTATTTTCTTCCCTTATAGCCTGTAAAAAAGAAGAAAATCAAAAGAGAAATCAAGATTCTAGAAAATCTTAGAGGCGGCCCTAACATCATTACACTTCTAGACATCGTCAAAGATCCTGTGGTCAGTGATCAAGTGAAATGTGCCAGTAACACAACACCACCTGCCTGGTCAATGTGCATCACATTTCAGTCTTTTTCAAGAGGCTGATCAGATAAAAATGTTTAATTATAATTCTGTTTTGCCAAACTGCTTTCTTCCTTGATGGTTGGTCATGGAAAGCAATTTTATTGATGTGCATTTTTAAAAACACTTTGAGGCTGCATGTCTTGCTGGAAATAAGAATATTATTGTTAGAATTAAGGGGTTTTTCATTCCATTTGCCGGTAGGCAAGGAGATTGTGATTAAAATATTCTCTCTCTGCCTTTTTTTATGCATTCAATCAGTCTCGGACCCCCGCTCTTGTATTTGAACATGTAAATAACACAGACTTCAAGGTAAGCCAATGAATCTTTCATTGAACTCATGTATAATTAAATATTTTATGCTACAAAGTGCTGTTGTCTCAAGTTCATGAGGCTGTAGGTTCATTCATCAAGCTTGATGGTTTGGGCTTGTGGGTTTGCATGGGTTTGTGCAGTGCTGGTGCCTTGCAAGAAGGGTTTGAATCCCTGCCACTCCTGATCCTCTCAGTATAGAGAGGAGACATGTCTCGGTCTTTTACAGACTGCTGTATCATTAACATGATGTAACAGCTCTGATTGATCTGACATTATCCCTGGAAGTTACATTTTCTGTCCAGGGTCTACAGATAAGTATACCTAGCGAATAGATTGCAAAAATATTAACTATGTGCTTCAACCTAATTAGTAAACTAATGACTAATTATGATTGTGATGAGGTTTTTTTTCTCCTTTTTGACAGCAATTGTATCAAACACTTTCAGACTATGACATCAGATTCTACATGTATGAAATCTTAAAGGTAAGGCTCGATCGTGATTTCTCTCTCCAACTAGTGGTTGCCACCTCCACCAATTTTAGTGGGAAAAGTACATGTTCATTTTGGATCTTCAGAAGACTAATCGTTTTTGTCTTTCTGAGTGGGCTGACAGATGCGAGAGGCAAGAAAGCCTTTGCTGACTAAAATGGTCTAGGACTTAAAGGTGTATTGTGACTAACTAGTAGCATTAGTCTAAAAGTATATGGACTAATGTGGTTATCTCCTGATTCTCTTCATGACTGTGTTTTAAGATGGTATTTTTTTTTTAAGGCATATTTGTTTTTTTTTTTTGGGTTTTTTTTGTTTTTTTTTTCCTGGACAAATTTGTCTCTTCTGCTCGATTCTGTTGCTGTTTACCAACCAAATCATTTTTTTTTTCCCCGCTAACGGCAAGCTAACAATTTGGTTATCACTCTATTGGTTTAGTTACCAGGCTCCTCCGCAGTTATAGCTACTGGCAGCCAATAAAGAAAGAAATTACTTGAACACCCTCATGAAATCAATCAGGAAAACTGCAAAAATTACGTCAATAACGATAATGTGAGATTTACGACTGTCAGAAGTACAAATGTTCAGTTTATTAAACTAATTGACTAATGTCAGTTGGAAATGCAGTAGGAAATTTTGGTAACCACTTAGCTGGTAGGATTTTGCTTTTTAAATGTTTTTTTAAATGTTAAACAATTAAATAATTAATTAATTAAATATAAATAAATTAAATAACTTTTTTCCTGGCATCAATAGATGTTCTATATATATAATATACACACATGACTGCGGCATCACTGCAGCCCTAGTTGTTCATATGTAATGTTAAGTTATATTATTGCATTGTTGTTGTACAGCTTTTAAGGAGCCGTGTTTTTTTTTTTTTCATGGTGTCTTGGGGAAGTAGCCCAGAACAGATCGATACAGTAGATACTGCTGTCTGACCACATTCCTTGACCCCATTTATAGCTGGGCCCATTCAATATGGTTGCAACATACGTTTAAGCTTGGAGGATTTGCTCTGGTAGACAAGCAGCCATAGCCACCCATTAGAGGCCAAAGCTGCAATATTATATTATACCTGTGCACCTTTCTGTGTCTGGACTGGATGATCAGCCTAGTCTCTTATTCGGTGATATGGAGCATGTCCTTTAGCATGTAGAATTTGCAGACATGGCCTGAATTGCAATGGAACACTGAACGGACTTTGAACAACCTTATGAACTGTGAACAACTATTTCCATGGTCTTTGTGTGTGTGTAGTAGGTGCTGTCTTGATTGTCTTCTGAGGAATTCCTGTGAAAAAAATCATCCTTAGGCATTAAATTTTCCCCATGTTGCAAGTGCAAGTGCACTCCAAGGCTTGAGTGTTGAGTGCAGGTTAATGGCATTTTTGGAGCAAGAAATGCTTGATTTGCACATCAGCTTACTAGCAGCTACGGTCTTTCGTCCTAATATACCCCTTATCTCAGTAATTTCATTGGAGGAGGGCATTTTGTTCTCTGAATCGGTATCATATTTTCTGGATGACCTGGTTCTGCTGGGCAACATGGGTACCATATTATGTTCATTCTATCCTCAGGCCCTTGACTACTGCCACAGTATGGGAATCATGCACAGAGACGTCAAACCACATAACGTCATGATCGACCATGAGCATCGAAAGGTACTGCGCGTCTTACTTCTGTGCTGTTCTCAGCCGATGACAGGTTTACTTTGTGTTCATAATGGGTCAACAGTAACTTCACTTGTTGATACTGAGTTCTTCTGGCATCTTGTGTTAAAGATGGTCATTGGTACGTTGAACATGGTAGGGGCATAGCCAAGCCAGGAATTGCAAAAAGTTTGTTTAGTTGTCTTGAAAACCTTTGAGACCAAATTTTTTATACACCTGGAGGATGGACTTCTTACTCAATTAAGTGCATGCAGATGCAATTTAGAACCTGCTGCATGTTCATGTAACATTCATTGAATTGGAGTTTCATGACTGCTACCTTTGGTGTGTGCGTGTGTGTGTGATTACAAAGGTTATGTCATGTATACAAAAAAACAAAGTCGGAACTTCTGAATTTTACATATTTATTTCTAAATTCAACATCGAACACTTTTGTTTGAAACGTATACCACTCGAAGTAGAGAACAATTACTCAAACATGAACCATTTAGACTACCCTGCAGTTCATATTGCCATTTCTCAATTCAGCATCAAAAACAATTGTAATATCACAGACACAAAAACATCCCCTTCTCCCTCTGCTTTCCTTTCCTCTTTCGTGTTCGGTAACCTTTGCAGCTTCGCCTCATAGACTGGGGTCTGGCAGAATTCTACCACCCGAGCCAGGAGTACAACGTCCGAGTCGCATCCAGATACTTCAAGGGGCCTGAGCTACTGGTAGACTACCAGGTGAGTACTCTCTTTTCTTCTTTTATCATTCACCGTGGGCTTCCTGTAATTGTAGCCGCCAGACAAAGTTGGGTGGCTACTACGGACTTATGGTCATGGTCGCCGCAGAGACCGTGGGGATTTTCTTATGGGTGCTCTACAGGCCGCAAATTTCAACCGGCTGTCAAAACATGCAGAAACATGATTTGTATGGAGGGTTGTCTAGAGGGAGAAACTGAAAGAAGGTTTTAGATAAGACACTGCATTTGAGTGTCAAACATGCTGGATCGCTGTCTTGGAGCCATGAGAATTGTTTGAGTTCAGGTCATTATCGTAAATCATAAGAGTATCCCCTGTGAATGTTATTTTTTCTAGATATCGTCTGCAAATTTCCTAATGATGACACATCTATATTTATGAATTAAAATGTGTATGATTGTACTATTTTTGGTTCATTTATTTTGTAACTTGCTTTTTTTTACCCCTCAGCCCAAAAGGCTGACGGGGTATTGCTATTTTGCGGGCATGCGGGCGTCTCCAAAAACTTCGACATCGGGCTGAGGGGTATTCCGTGCATTGCACGCCTATTTTTAATTTTTTTTCTTGCTCCAGAAAAATACAATATCTGAGTGAGTTTTCGTGGTCCTGAAGATTAATTTTTGGAGCAGTTGTCATCAGGCAATAATGACATTGAGTTTTGCCAATATCATCCAGTGATTATTCAGTTGGTCTTGCAGGGTTTGGAGGCAAAGTCTGACTGACACCTGTGAGATTCTCATTCCTGTGCTAATCAACTCAAGTCGCAAACCCTGCAAATCAGACACATTCGTTGGCATAATGGTCAGGATCCACTTATCATAAGTATAATACACTTGGTAATTTCTGACAACGGCTTGTTGCACCTACCTGGCATAGCCATCTATTATATTGTTGTGGCGGGGAGTGAGCAATTGGAGAGCTATTTAATCCAAAGAGACTGCCATCAACTATATTGTCGAAGTAATTAATGCAATAAATATGTCTGGCCAACTTCAAAGTGTTTTTCATGTATAAGCAATGTACGTTGGGGAGGCTCGGGGTTCACTTTGACTCCGCTGAACCCAGAGTACGTTACCCGTATTTCTGTTCACTGCCCTTTTTACTGGAAATAAACACCATTTTTCATTCGAAGATTGGATTGTCCCTTCCTTTTTTTCTTACACCGAATGAATTAACTGAACCGTTTCAACCGCAGGGTCGCATAAACATTTATTTATCTATTTTTTAAACATTTATGTAGTTTCTTTTTTTTCGTTTTTGTTTTTTTTTCTTGCTCTGGAAAAATAAGTTCTTTGAGACAGTTTTTTGTGGTCCTGAAGAAATTCATTTCTGGGACAATTATCATGGGACAGAAATCTCTGCCAATATTGCCTTGTGAAAGTGCATTTGGTCATGCCAGGCTTTGATCTGAAGGCTACCTGGCACTTAATTAAGTAACTGGATTGTTTTAGCCACAAGATCACTTATTTATTTATTTATGTATGCATACAGGGCCCGATCTTCCCATTTTTCGACACTAGACAGTCTCAGAAAAAAGTCAATAGCCCGCAGAAGATTTTACAAGCCCAACTGAAAAAGACTAGAATATCATGTAAGGTTTAATGGCATAGGTATAAACTTTATTAAAATAATTTATATAAATCAAATTTATCAAATTTAAATAAATTAAAACATCAACTGTTTAAATAAAAGCTGATTATTTCATAGATATTATGTTTGAACTATGTACTAAAATTCGGTTAAGAACTTGAGGTTATGGCCTATAAATTAAAATTAGGTCAAGAACTATAGCCATCGAAGTTCTCAACCCTGCCAAAACAAGGGCCATCAGTGTATTCCATTAGTGTAATCATACAAATGGGCAAAAAAGAGAAATGTTGCGTTACTGTAGAGAGTGGGAAAGTGAGGTCATGTATCCAAACGAATGGACACTGTTGACAAAGCGGTCGTGTGAAAAACCCACTACAAAACCTGGAATATCCATACTAACTAGCATCTTGACAAAACCCTGAAGGAAAGTACTGAAGTAAAAAACACAGATCTCTGATCTTGCTCACTCACTGTAAAGACACTGCCAAAGATGGAACAAGTAATATTGCCGATAACCAGTAGAAGGTACAGAATTCCGAGGAGCCACCGAACTTGCATTGCATTTCATGTGTCCATGAATGCTGAAGATGATTTTTTTGGATATAGCTAGCCAGCTAGCAATGGAACTGGAGCGTTTAATATGCAACTGCAGAACCAAGTGCACACAATGCGTAAATCTGTTCTGGCCCCGAATTTCAGCAGAGAGCCTATCCCTGTTCTGCACATTTTTGTCCGCGAGTTCATTTGCATGTCCATCAAGCGCTGCTCCAAAAACTCAATATTTCTTTGATTTGTTTAGCTAGTTTGCTTTTAATTGCCGTTTCTCTCCTCGCGGGTGTGTAATCATTTTGTGACTCCTGGTATTCCGAAACATTAAGCCTTATGAAGTTTTAAGTTGAAGTTCTGAACAGTTCTATTTAATTATTAATGATTTTGACTGAATATAACATTAGGCTTGAAGCCCACAAGCTTAAACGTATAGCCTTGCTAGCTAAATACATTCAAACAAGCACATACTAATTGGGAGAAAAACTGACGCAATTGTAACTAACGTTAGCATTATTTACTACACCGAAGAAATGCTAGAAATAGCGTGAATTTACTGATGATCTTGGGCAAACTCAGGGTTAACTATTAAAGATGAATATGATGTGCTGAAACAACTAAGCTGATAAATAGCCTTAGTTTTGGTGAATTTTTTCGGGTGGCTTTTTTTAGATAGTTAGGTGGGTTTACAATTTGTTCTGAGGTACATCTCTTAGAAGCGTAGTTGCTAAGTTAGCAACTTGCATAATTCGTCCATACACAGTGAGTGGTTCCAACTGTATATTAGTATCTGTGCTTTCCAATTTGACAACTACGTGTAAGAAATGAGGATAAGAAGGCAGAATTTGTTTGAACTTCTGACATGCATATAACGATCAATTATATGGTTGGATTGTACGAATATTGAATTAAGATCATGCGGAATTTTCACTCGCCAGGCGGGCAAGGAGTCTGAGTTTATCTTGTCGCCCAGATGATTTTTCGTTCGCCACTGATTTCCGGCAAGTGCGAAGATCAAGCCCTGCTGTATATATTTATTTTAATATGAAATGTTAAAACACCCGTGAGGCTGTTCTGCTCTGTTGAATAGCCTCTGGGACAACAACTTAATCATTTTAAATAGACTGCACTCATTTTACTCATTGTATGGTTTTTAACCAGCTGGAGGATGGCGTAACCAATGGCGAGAAACCAAAAAATTGACCAGCCGCATAAAAATTGAGGGGGGTGCAGTGCAAAGCCCGCACAGGTGTATGCCGCTGCCGTGTTCAGTGTAGCAACTTAAATCAGTTATAACTGGATGTACTCTGCTGCAGACATGCTATAGCGGGCGTGTTGCGCTGCGTTTGTGACCCCCTGCATTTCAGCCAACAGAAAGCGCACATCATTTTCTCGTAAACCCTCTTCCAGGTCACTTGGTCCAAAGTGCAGTGTACGAAGAGCCCTCCCTTTATTGATTTTAGTTTTTTTGCCAGTTAATGTTTGAAGTCCTAATGCTGCTTTTATATTTCTTCTTTGTTTGCAGATGTATGACTACAGTTTAGACATGTGGAGTTTAGGGTGCATGTTGGCCAGTATGATCTTCAGAAAGGAGCCCTTCTTCCACGGTCATGACAACTACGATCAGGTGAAGGAGCAT
This sequence comes from Gymnothorax reevesii, assembly GCA_029721435.1. Lineage (NCBI taxonomy): Eukaryota > Metazoa > Chordata > Actinopteri > Anguilliformes > Muraenidae > Gymnothorax > Gymnothorax reevesii. Next base: position 112,863,157 of record CM056577.1, read on the forward strand.
TCGTTGACAGATGGCCTAATTCAGCCATTAATCAGTCAATCGCCAGCCCTCCCCAGATCACTGTGCTAAATTGTGGGAAACAACAGGGAATGTGAAGATGTAACTATAGGCCTCTGAAAATGATGACTGTGAAGGAAGCGTGGTGAATTCAGGCTAAAGTCTCAAAGCTTATGAAAGCAAAGAATTTCTGCCTTGATGTCTTCTTTAGTATCAAAGAGTGGCATCTTAAATTTCCAGATAATGTGTGTTGAAAAGTTTTATCGGTATATTTTTTATAGTTTATGGGGTCTGTATAGTCATGCCCCCCTCCCCCCCCCCCAGATTATGTTAAGAAAGCATAGAATGAGATTAAATGTGTTTCTTTCTTGGTCGAATCTTAATTTTACATTTCCCTATGTGGATTTCTTCTCATCCCTCTATACCACCTCAACCCATTGCAGCTAACACGTGGTCGAATGTTTTTTGTGATGTCTAGTGATGTTTTTGTATGTAATGTTTGTGCAATTTGTCTATCACAGCTTGTACGAATTGCAAAAGTACTGGGCACAGAAGACCTGTACGACTACATCGACAAATACAACATTGAACTCGACCCACGGTTCAACGATATTTTGGGCAGGTATGTTCCAGATCCTACAGTTGCAAAGCCTCGAGAGAACGTCTTGATAATGCAGTGTAATTTCTGACTATGCCAATTTCGTAATGAACTTTACAGTTCAAACTGGATATCTCCTGTTCCCTGTTGGCTTTGGTTGGCTATTCCTTTCTCCTTGTAATCAAATATTGCATTCAAAGTTTTGAACCCGGCATTTAAGATATTGTGACTGATGAGTTTTGGTTTGGAGTGGGTTTTGGTTTGGCAATGAGTACCTAATGTTGTGCAAATTCTACATTATTTGGCCACAGATGCTCCAGTGAAATGGTCTAATTGCCATTAGGTTTTTCATGTCAGTATCTGCTTACGAAACTCATCATTTCTCTTCTGTTCATCATGCTGGAAGTATTGATTCTCCTCATTTAGAGGGCATGTTCATTGTACATGCAAAATATGAGAATCCATATTTATTGGTTGAGGGTCAATGGTATATGTCCTCTTATTTCACTGAGTATAATATAACCTTGAGCTGTATACAACTCTTTCTTTCGCCTTGAGTTTAGGCAGTAATTTGCCCTTAATGATTCCTTTTCTTTCGAGTAGGAGCCTTGTAGCAGTCAAGAAATGTGTTGAACCAGCTAGATTGGGTGAATTCCTTGCTGAGTTCGAAGGGGATGTTGAGTTTAGGAGTGTTCACATGTCCTGAAATAGTCGACAGGCTGTCAGGCCAAGCAGGTTGGCCATCGGACGGGTTCACTGAGTGCGAAACGTGAGCGGAAGAGAATAATGAAAGTGGGGCGGCTGTACCTGCTGTCCTGGAACCAGGCCGGCTTTTTGGGAACAGTCTTTCAGAGATTTCACAACGGAATTAGGGGAGCTGTGTAACAAACAGCTATTCATTCTCTCAAACTCCCGGCTGGTGCAGAAAGAACCAGACTTAATAAAGGAAAGGATTATTCTGAGGAAGGCTGGTTATAAAAGGTGGAACTGTTTACCTGGAATCGATTCATATTTTTATCATATATTCTGTTCCCTGCTTGACGGACTATTTTTATTTGTCCACTCAACTTGGTAGGGTACACCGAGGTTACTGGAATACCTATGGGAATAAGGGGTTCTGTATTACATAGGCATTTCAACAAATCGAAAGCAAAAAAACCACTATGGTTGCAAAAAAATTTAACATAAATTATGGTGTGAATTGCATGAGCACAATGCTGTGTTTCCCACTGAATTCATGGGAAAAGTCTAAATAGGATTGAGCTGCAAATTTATGTGAGCTTCATAAAGGGTACTTACACTTTGCCAATTTAGATTAATTGTTATGAACCCTAGTGCACAGGAGTCCGCTAGTTTGGTGCGTGTGATAGCAGTATTTCAATTTGTGTGTGCGTCTTATGAACTACACCGAGAATCATACGGTACCGAATGCTCGCACAACTAGCCGTACCATTACCAAATTGCAAAGGTCTACCTTCATGAAGTCAGATCTTAATGGAAATTTAAATGAGCAGAGTGTGAACGCATCCCAGAGTTGTTCAATAAGTGTTTGTGGAGATGACTGTCCTGTTGGCTTTTGCTCAGAGGCTCATTAAACAGCCAGGGATATTCTTAAACGCTGATTAGTCAAGTCTGACATGCCAAAGTAGTGGTGCACTTGTGTGACGAGACTCGGTAATTGTTTCTACAGACATTCACGGAAGAGGTGGGAACGATTCGTGCACAGCGAAAACCAGCACTTGGTGAGCACCGATGCCCTGGACTTTCTGGACAAACTGCTGCGCTACGACCATCAAGCTCGGCTGACTGCCCGGGAGGCTATGGAGCACCCCTACTTCTGTAAGACCCCCTGAACCTGAGGTGTCAAACTGCTCTGCTGGGAGCTACCAATTTCTGCTGGTTTCTATTTTCAGTGAATTGCTTTTAATATTCTACAAGTTTACAACACATAAATTAATTTAAAGTGGTAATCCATAAGATTTGAATTGGTTTGTTTATACTGACATCTTTGGCAGTAAGCTGTAATTGCAGGTGCGCTTCTGGACCTCATTTTTCATAACTCTTGTCAAGACCCAACAGTGTCGCCTGTATGACGTTTGTAAATTGACGGCTCTTGCCAGTTCCACGCCTCCTCAACTCTCATGCGGACGGGAAAGATGCTCTTCGAAACATTTGAAACATTTTTATGCAGCTCCACTGCTTCTAACCCCTGAGTGAGGAAAGTGTGAGAATTCGGAATCATAATTGTTCTTTTATTACTAGTGGCGAAATCCACCGTAACACATGTGAAACTGATAACCTCAATGCACAAGGACTTCAATTCCACTGGACAATCTCTACAAACAGTCTGATATAATAATTTCTCACTACAGCACGGGAATGTGAATGTGTCATTTATATGCAGGGTTCTGCCCAGGATGCTAGGAGTGCTGGTCGGGCGGGGGGGGGGGGGGGGGGGGCGCTGAGATGGGTTATGCGTTTTCTTTCGTTCAGCAGGGGGCATGGCAGTAATATTGTGCACTCAATCGCGCGTCTTCCAATGCTGTGCTTCTGAATTTCTCCTTTTTTATTTTTTAACCGGGCAGCAAAGCTTTCTGAAGTTAAGTGAGAGTAGCCACAAATGAATAATAATTCATAATGGAGATATGACAGATAGAGCTTATGTTTGTAATGCGGGCATATAGGAAGTCATGTATGAACTTTCATTTGGTGACCTTTGTATTGACCTTCAAAGGTCAAATGTGACCTAGTGAAAATTCAATGACTTGTATCACTAAAACGGTCACAGATGGAGCCTAGGTTTGTGTTACTGACAACTTGGAAGTGACCTGTGAACTTTCATTTGGTGACATTCAACTTGACTGTCTGACCCTTGAGGGTCAAACTCGACAGTGAAATTACAATGACTTGTATCACCAAAATGGTCATAGATTGAACCAAGGTTTGTATAGAGACATTTATAAAGTCAAATATGAAGTCAATTTGCTGACCGCAACTTGACATTCTGTGACCTTTAAAGTTCACAATTGACATATTGAATACATATTGACATATTATATTATACTGACTTGTATCACCAAAACTGCTTCAGAGCTTAGGATTGTATTACAGAAGGTCTTATAAATGTGAACTTTTATTTGGTGACCTTGTCATTGATTTTCATTGATTCAAATGTCAAACTTCACATGAAATTTTCATAACTTGTATCATCGCTTGCTGGTAAGCTGCTTGCTGGTAACCCTTGGTCCTATTTTTTTTTTATTTTTTTTTTTTTGCAATTCAGTAGTTAAAGAAATTTTATTCACATAAATTCATGCATCAAATATCTTCTTTCTTCTCAACTTTGCATGCCTGGTCTACACGCAGTAAATTCCTGAGCATTAACAGAATGTTACTGTTTGTTTCACACTTGGTGAACAATACAGGTGATAAGGAACATTGAAAATAATCTCATACTGAATTGTAATTGCAATATTGGTTTAAAAATTGCAATTGGATTAGTTTACCCAAATTTTTCAGCCCTTGCGTGCTCTATGATGCTGTTGTATGTCATTCCAGCCCTTGTACACTGCTCTCATCATTGAGACTTTGTTTGTGAGAGTGTTTATTTCCCAAGGATCACCAAATTGCACACAGAGCCGTGTTACTGTGGCCAAATGGAGATTCCACAGGGTACTAGCTTGACTTGTGGAACGGCGTGGCCTCACTCATTCCATGCTGCATTCCTGTTTCATGGATTATCCCAGGAATTTGTTTCTCTCAACACTGTGTCTGTGGTCATGTGAGCAATCCCTCTGCGAGCAGCATCTCCTCTCAGATGAATGAGGCTTTTTGGAAATTGATCCCCTTGGCTTGAGTAACCTGCTAGAAGATTTGTGCCTCCTTACGGACTATAGCTATGGGTGAAAATGACTCCCTAAATCCTGATGGTTTTGTGGAAAAGTATCCATAATTGATGACACTCAGTAAAATATCACTTTTTCCGCCTCTGAAGCGGATTGACATTAAAAAAGGCAGCGGTACAAGCTGTTTTTTGGTTACTCATAGTTAGTCTGTGGCTGATCAAAGCTTTACTTTGTTGGTCTAAGTTGGTTTAATTGTAATCGTAAGGCTGTGCTCGACCAAGTAATATGTGGGATGGTCACCCAGTGAATGAATATCAGATATCAGAACCCAATAAACCAGCTTATGTGACACATTGGACTCCACTAGTATTGTTGAGCTTACTATCCATCTAATGAAAATTACTTTATTTTGCCGATTTAAAATTTGCTATGGATTGAGGACGTGGCCATTTTTCATTGGCCTGGGCTGATTGCAGTTCTAAAGGGTTTCGTCTTTGTGGGATAAGATGTGCTGCAGATGCTGCTATTACTCTGCAGTAAGTTTGCCTTTAACATTCCAAAACAAACGTCTTGCTTTTCCAAGCAGCTGTCTTCAAGGCCCAGTACACCACAAACTAAATGGTTCAACTTCTCAGTCTGTCAAAACTTTCTTCTCTTAAATCGGGATAAGACTGGGCCCTATTTCAGTGAGGCTGCTGTGTAGCACATCAAATTATTTGCCATGTAATTTGTGCTAAAGATTCTCATGGAAATTGTTCCCCAAACTGTCAACTTCAGCTGCTATCCATTTCCATTTAGATGTTTTGTAAATGTTATATGATTGCCTGAAAATACAAATCTGTATGTCTCCATTACATACTATGGCAAATATAAGAGTGCGCATTAACATTACATAATAAACCGAGCCAATCACTCTTATTTGGACTTGAACTGCAAGGATGGGCTTTGGGGCTTTTCTTCACAAACAACTATTTAAATGTTTCCATTGCCCTAGCATCCTCAATTTATCGATTTGGAGATATTTTTCAGATTTTTGATGTTTTCACTGAGATTTACATAATTTTATATTTTTACAACCTTAACTATAGGGCTTAATATGCAGGTGCCAGTGTGTATAATACATTTTGCAATTGACTGCTCAAGATTTCACGCCTATATGATGAAGACGAGGTGTTTGAAATTTACCTTCCCATTCATTAGCATTGAGCCCATGAATATTGCAGAATATACTATTTGTACTCTTTGAAGAACCTTTCTAATACTAGGTGTTTGTTATATGATTTTTTTCCTCAAAATGGTATTTAAAATTTTTATGGAGAATTTTTCATTGGTTTGGTCCAATTTTTATTTTGCTGCTGTGTTCAGAGTTGTGCTAACCTGAAACTGCTGAGTTTGTTTACGCTGGAACAGACCCGCTTTAGGTGGTAGGACCAATGGGAGAATGTTTACTGGCACATTTATGTCAAAGAACATCCTGTCCGAAAGACCAGTTTAAAAATGAGAAATGCGCAAAAACCAAGTACGGAAATGACTAACAGAAGCAGACCCTTTCACTATTGAGCGTATAAATATCATAGTATGTTGATTTGAAACTTCCGATTTATGTGAGTTTGTTGCTTTTTCAGAACTAGTGACGGGGGAAGTAAATTTCAAACTCCTCTTTGTCACACGTGCATGGAATCTAGAAGAGTCAACTGCGAAATGTATTGCATGAATGAAAACTTTACTTTCTTTCTGTCCATTGATCTTCTTTCCTCTCCTCCTGTCACTCTCTAACCCTCTCAAACTCGTTTTTTTAGATCCCATTGTGAAAGACCAAGTAAGGATGGGTTCAGCATCGGGGATGCCCACTGGCACCACCCCTGTCAGCTCTTCAAGCATGATGGCAGGTAGGTGATCATGCCCACCACCACTCTGGGATGATCAGTTTGGGCAACTTCCCAGGGCTGCGTTTTTGGCTTAGAGCCTCAATACTGTTAGCAGCAGATGCAGAAATGGCTCTTTTTGAAGGCTGAACCAAAGCCTAAATGTGACCCACAGCTCGGTTTGAATAATATCCATCACGACTATTCACTGTTACACCAACTCAACCAGCTTTTTGCATGAAGTTCTTTGTGCTTCGAGGAGTCGATTGTTCCTTCACCAGGCCAGTGCCCTCAAACAGTGCTTGGTCCAGCTGTAGTTGGTTTACAACCCCAATTCCAAAATAGTTGGGACTATGTGTAAATTGTGAATAAAATAAAAACACAATGACTTTTAAATCACACCAGCCAGTATTTTATTCACAGTAGAACAGAGAACATATCAAATGTTGAAACTGAGCAATTTGTACAATTTTAACCACAAAATTTCAAATTTGATGGCTCCTACAGGTCTCAAAGAAGTTGGGACAAAGACAGAAAAAGGGCTGAAAAAACCATTAATGTATAAGAGAATCAGCTGAAAGAACATTTGGCAAGTAATTAAATTACTGTTTACCATGGTTTAGTATCCCTTCCTTTTAACACCGAGTGGAGGCATCTGGGCATTGAGGAGACAAGTTTCTTGAGTTTAGCCATTGGAATTTGATCCCACTCTTGTTTAATACTGGCTTCCAGCTGCTGGGGAGTTTTGGATCTCCTTTGACAGACTTTTCGTATAATTATGTGCTAAATTTTCTCAATCGGTGAAAGATCAGGACTGCTGGCTGGCCAGTTCAGCACACGGACTCTTCTACTACGAAGCCATGCTGTTGTAATAGCTGCAGTATGTGGATTTCCATTGTCTTGCTGAAATACGCAAGGCCTTCCCTGGAATAGATGTCATCTGGGAAGGAGCATATGTTGTTCTTAAACCTTTATATACCTTTCAGCATTCATGGTGCTTTTTTACCCCTCGGCCCTAAAAAGGCTGACGGGGTATTGCTATCCTTCGGGCGGGCGGGCGGGCGGGCGTCTCCAAAAACTTCGACATCAGGCTGAGGGGTATTCCGTGCATTGCACGCCTATTTTTAAAACATGCAAGTGTCCCACACCATATGCACTAATGCATGCCATCAGAGATGCTGGCTTTTGAACTAAACCCTGATTACAGCAGGGTCTGCCTCCTCTTTAGCCCGGAGGACACTACGCTCATGATTTCCAACAAGAATTTCAAATTTGGTCTTGTCTGACCACAGGACACTTTGCCACTTTGCTACAGTCAAATTCAAATGAGCCTTGGCCCACAGAACGCGGTGGCGCTTCTGGATCAAGCTCAACAATGGCTTCCTTTTTGCATGATAGAGTTTTAGGTGGCATCTGTGGATGGCACGGCAGGCTGTCTTTACAGACAGTGGTTTCTTGAAGTGTTCCGGGGCCCATTTAGTGATGTCAATGACAGAATCATGCCGTTGAGTGATGCAGTGGCGTCTGAGGGCCCGAAGATCATGGCCATCCAGTAAAGGTCTTCAGCCTTGTCCCTTCCGCACAGAGATTTTTCCAGTTTCTCTGAATCCTTTGATGATGCTGTGCAGTGTCAATGATGAGACCTTCAAAGCCTTTGCAATTTGATGTTGACTTTTTTTTTTTTATTTTTATTTTTTTTTTTTTAAAGCATTCCACAATTTTTTTACACAAATCTTCGCTGGTTAGAGAGCCTCTGGCCATCTTTACTTCTGAGAGACTCAGCCTCTCTAAGACATCCCTTTTATAGCCAATCATGTTACACACCTGATGCTAGTTAACTTAACTAGGCTTATGCTGTCGGAGGCGACGGCTGGGGGTATATCCCCGAACGCCCCCAATCCTCCAATTCCCCAATCCTTGAATAGACCTTGAATAGACTGTCATTTGAACTTAATAACAGGTCAATCGGACAAATGGTTCTGAAGATATGGCCAAAATGGTAATTTTCCATCACAAAGCGCCATCTGGTGGTAAAATATTGAACCATACAGGTATGTTGTCATCATGTGACGCATTGTGAGGTCATGACCTTGCAGTTGCACATAGTTTCATGTCAATTGGAGAAATGGTTCCAAAGATATAGCAAAAACTGTGAATTTTATGTGACAAAGCTCCACCTTGTGTCAAAATTTTGAACCAAACAGGTATAATGTCATCGTGGGACACATCCTCAGGTCATGACCTTTCATTTGCACTTGATTTGAGGTCAGTCAGACAGATAATTCTACAGATGTGATAAAAACAGTGATTTTTATCAGTTTTTGGCCCATGGTAGCCAATCTAGACATCTTAAATTGTCCAAAATCGAATCAGTTCTTCCTCTTTATGATACTTAATTATGTGCAAAATTTGAAATTCTGTCTCCCCCTTCCTTGGGGGAGGGAGAAATATTGTTTTTGCCTGAATTCCTGTTGGCGTCGGCGTTCCCATTTGTTTCCGGGGCATAACTCTGAAACTGTTCGACAGATTCTCACCAAATTTGATATACTGTCTCTCCATAACATGTAGATGTGCCTTTTGAAGGTTTGAACTGCTTTTGAATTTTATTTTTTCTGTTTCAATGGCAACAATTTGGACTTAGGCATATTGAAGGGTGGGACTCGTTTCCGGACCATAACTCTAAAATGTGAAATGGGGAAGGGGGAGACATCTGTTTTTACGTGTAAAAACCATTCTAGTTTGTAATTGAAACATTACTGAAGTTATCGCGTTAACACGTAGTGCGGCGGCGGCGGTCGGACCAAAAACATAATATCCCCCGGAATGCCATTCAGCGTTCGGGGATATAATTACTAGCGAAATGTTCTTTCAACGGACTCTATTATATATTAATGGGTTTTTCAGCCCTTTTTGGCCTTTGTCCCAACTTTTTTGAGACCTGTTGCAGCCAGAAAATTTGAAATTTGCTCATTTTGTGGATAAAAATCTATTTTCTCAGTTTCAACATTTGAATGTTCTATTGTAAATATTATATTTGCTCATGTGATCTGATAGTCATTGCATTTTGATTTTATTGACAATTTCCACCTCCTCCCAACTATTTCGGAATTGGGGTTGTAGAATCTGAGTAGGGTTGGGCATTATTTGAAATTTCTCTGGGTCAGTTATACATAACATTATTGGTCCTTAATCTAAACGATTCTGAAAATAACACCATAACCTGTACATGACATGTTTCTGAAGTTTATTGAGAAAAGTCTGTTTTCCATTTCCATTGAAATTTTTTTGTGTTTTCTGCAGTTGTGGTTCACTCTTCAGTGAATCAATGTGTAGGAAAATAATGCAGGAACCAGATAAAAACACACTTGCATATTTTTAAATATGGACAGGACTCTGTAGTGGAAATCGCTGCTTTGGGTCTTGAAAACTTCTGAAAACCATTGTCTGTGAACGTAGATCATCACTGCATTCGCAAATGCAAGTTAAAACTAATTTACGATGAAATGAGGTGAAGTGGGAAACTGTCCTGTGGGGCCTGACCACTCAAAATGTGGAATTCTTTTTGGAAATCTCGGACTCGGCATCCTGCGGGCTAAAGAGGAGTGGGACCATCCAGGCTGTTAAGCAGCTCAGAATTCAAAAGCCAGCATTCATGATGGTATAGGGGTGCATTAGTGCACTAGGCATGGGTAACTTGCATGTCAAACAACACTGATGCTGAACGTTATATACAGGTTTTGGAGCGACCAGTATTGCCATACAGATGTTTTTCAGGGAAAGCCATGCTTATTTCAGCAAGACAAATGCCAGCGCCACGCTGCATGCATTACTACTATATGACTGAACTGGCCTCCCTTTAGTCCAGAACTGAAAATATTTGGCGCTTACTGAGTGTTGTTAAAAGAAGAGGTGGCGCAGCTCAGTGGTAAAGATGCCCCTATCCCTACTTTTTTGAATCGGGTTGTTGGCATCAACTTCAAATTTCTCCCAACTTTTGCTGGTGGGGTAAGCAGGGGCCGCTTGCTGCTGTCTCTGTCTTTCTTTTCCATGCTTCTAGCACTTGTTGCTAAGCTGCTACTCAGCTGCTTCTTCTTCTTTAATGTTTATTGGCGGGTTTGCAAACACTTGGTACATTACCGCCACCAGCTGCTCAGCTACTTGCTTGTTGCAGAAACTTTAAAACGCGGAAGGGGGCGGGGACGAGGCGAAACGCAGAGCTTGGGGAGTCAGAGAAAGCTCTCGGGGGAGTGTCAACTAGAGCAAGGGGATTGGATGAAAGTAGGAGAGAGACGTTGACCAATGTAAGCCATCCGGCCGGATGACTTAAATTGGTCAACGTCTCTGCAGCCACTAGAGTGAATGGATTTTTTTTTGATTTTTTTTTTCCCCCCCGGTTTTTTTGCTCTTCACATTGTGTAGATTGTACTATAGGACCATAAGCACCATATAAATGAGGTTATTAATAATGATCAAACTTTCAAATCGTATACTACTGCTGTAATTATTAAGAAGTACTTCCTCGCAGTCCCGAATCAAAGCATGAAGGTCAATTAATCTTTCTCATCCCAATCTTCTGTTACAATCTCTAATTATTCGATCATTCACATCTACACCTATAGACTTGCTGCACGTTGTGGAGGAAATGGACCGAATGAGGCAAAAATACTGTGTGCTTCTGATTGGACAAAATGTTAGGAAATGCTTGATTAGGTCAGTGGTACTCGGATGCGCTCTTCCGAAAAAAGGAGGCGCATTTGCTTTTCCTTGTTTATCGCTCAAAGAAAAGCTGCAAAAAAATGTTCAGTAGATTTTTCGCTTCGCCACAGTGGCTAAACATGCAAAAAAAGCCATCGCCATACAGATTATGGCTGCGCATTTGGCGATGTAGCGATTGGCTTAGCGCAAGCACAGGGCTCCTATCAATTTTGGTTGCCATGATAACACAGTTCCCTTAATGATAGACAGTTTGGTGTCAAAAATAAGCCAAAATGAAAAATGTGTGCGATTGGGGGCTACACCCATTGGTACTGGGTGACCGACCTCTCTAGTTTTATTATAATATCATGTGCAATTAATTTCCTCCCTCCATTCTTTCCATGTTACATCCCTGACATGGGATATCAAAGCCTAACACAATTATTTTGTCGTCTTTAAGGACAATATGCCTGACTGGCATTTTTTCCATAAGCTCTTGCTCAGCTTGAAGTGCTTGAGCCCCAAAATACACCCCAGCTATAGCACTATAAAGTAAGGTGATATTGGCTCTATGGTTTAGCAAACTGTAGAATTTAGAATTCGGTGTTCGATCCATTTTTCCTTTTTGCAGGTATAACGTCAATGTCCTCCTCTCAGCCTCTGGCTAACATCGTTGGATCGCCAGTCATCTCCTCCCCAAACACGCTGAGCACACAGGTCCCAGCAGCTGCTGGGGCACAGCCGTAGCCACAACTCCAGTACCTCCTCCCTCTTTTTGGTATTGCCTAACTAGAAGTGGGTCTTACTTAGCGCTTATAATACCTTATTTAGTGTGGCATAATGTGTTATAATCTTAAAATTGTCCTTACTTTACATAACCCTGCATGTCATGAAGTATACATCAGTGAGATCTTTTTATCTCAACTGGTTTTCACTGGACGTGTCTGGTTCTCACTGGTTTCATAATACTCTGCAACATGTGTCTCATAAACTTGTGCCAGTTGCTATAGGCTGATCTTAATGTTTATGTATGCTTATGACAAGGGTTATGACCTTTATTTAGAGTTATGAAGTGCTGTGAAGACCCACTTTTTAGTGAGGTGTGACCCTCTTTTTCATGTGCTCAGTCTGGGACAAGACTGTGGTGGCCCTGCTGGGCTTAATTTTTATGTTGAGTTTAAGAAAAAAAAAAAAAAAGAATTGGGTTCCTTGTTTTTCGTACGATAATTATATATGGACATTCAGACAAACAGCAGAGATTTTATGTTGCACCTGTGTCTGGATGAATTGTTAACTGCGTTCTTTCATGATTACTGTCTAGAAATGCAACTACAATGTAGAAAATGAGAAAAAAGGTAAATAAAATTTATTTTGTATGTCCCTAAATGTTTTTCCTGTGGTCTCTGAAGAGCTGTTATTCAGTGGTTTCGACGTTTTGGCTATACCTCTAACATTATGCCTGAATTACTTTTCCAGAACATTACGTAGTAATACTCCTCATGCCTTGCATGCAAATCATTTGCACCTCAGCATTCGTACCTGATAATTTACATGAACTACGTAAATGGAAATTGAAGGACTCCTTCAGGAAGAATTACATCCGTGTTTTCCCATTTGTAAATTGGGTTGGAATCACACTAAGGCTTGTGGGAGAGTCGGTTGATTTCAATGTTTCTGGAAAAAAATGAAATAAAAATAATGCACTAGTTACTGCCGACAGTGAATACTGTCATTAACATTTCACTTCATAGTGAGGATATTTAGCCAGGAGCCACAAAGGCACAGAAAATAGCACAAAATCCACTATTTCAGTGTTTTCCCAAAAAAAAAAAAAAAAAAATGTATCCTGCTCTGTGGAGACACTGTTTGAAACTTTCTTAATGATACAGTTTGCAGAATAAAGGCCTTGACACACCAAATGCGTGAAAAATAAACGACACGAAAATACTAAATGTTTGGATGTGAAGTGTTCGGATCAAAACTGTTCACACTGGCTCCAACACAAAGTTGCGACAGGAACGTGGGAAAACGAATTTATGAAGTTCTGACAGCTCACGCCAAAGAGGAAAAAGAGGACAGGAAGAACAGGGAAGAGGAGGAAAAAATGTACTCCTCCTCCAGTGATGAAGATCTTTTCCTCATCATTCTTTCCTAGAAAAAGGGAGGTTTTGGGTTCAACCTCTGATACGAAGTAGGGATTGAGAGGGAAAGTTTTGGGGCACCCCGGTGGCACATCGGCCAAGCGCGCACACCTTAAAGGCCGTGTCCCTCCCACGGTGACCTGGGTTCGATTCCTGCTCGGGTCATTTTCCGCATGTCTCTCCCCAACCCTCCTGTCTCTCTCTACCATGCAACTGTCAAATAGAGGTGAAAATTCCAAAAATAAATCTTAAAAAAAAAAGCAAATTTCATCTCCTAAAAGAGTTTCCCAGATAAGTGACGTTGTAAAATATCAATATATCTTAATAATTAATGCCCATGTGAAACGGCACAGATTTGCGTAAATTGGTTTGGGAGGCTCATGAAAGCCCCACTAGGTAGGAATTTCACATTGAAATATGAGTTTCAAAGTCTATCTATTGGTGGGCTGGATTATTACAGTGAGAATGGCATCTCTCCCATTACCGCAGAAGGACCGGGTGGCCTGCATCTGGGACTGTGCAACTTTCGACCGGGGTCCCGTATTCTCGCGAGACGGACGTTCTGCTTTATGGCGCACACAAGCTTTTGGATAAGGAGCGAATGGTAAAGGCAGCTAGGCTAGCCCGTCAGCCCGGTATCATGTCTTGAAAGATGAATGAGGCAAAGAAGCGAAAAAGGATGGTGTCGGAGGATGAAAAAAAGGGAGAGTGACCGTGCACGGCACAAAACCAGAGTTAATATTGGACCAGCTTTTTCACAGTGGAGAGAGCTCATGGCAAAAGAGGGCTGCAAGTCGGACGCTGAGCTGGTAGTGTTGCTGATTGAGAGGTGAGTTACATCCTCGTCTTCATGCATTGTATTTATCGCACATTGTTTATGTTGGCTGTGTTATCGTGTGTAGTCACAGTCACTATTTCGGTTATCAAAACGTAACTGATTGTAAGCCCATTCAAATAATGTAAACAAGGATAGCTGAGGTAGCATTAGCATTTCACCGGCAGCCTCCTTTTCGGAGTGTTTTTCATAGCGAACTTTATGCTTCATGGTGTGAGAAGTTTTTGACTTACTAGCAACTATTGTTTGAAAGTAAAGACAGGCCTTTGTAGGCTGGCGTTGTACCGTCATTATATTGATATTGTCCCGTTTTGAGGTTACAATGGCTCCTACGTCTGCTAAAGTTACTCTTAGGAGCAGTGCTTGTGCATATTTGTTGTAGAGCAATGGCTTTAATCCAACGCTGTCAAAGACTTCTGTTTAAACACAATCATTAGTAATAACTTTATTGATTCCAGCTCCACAAGTCTCAGGGTGTAAAAAAACTGCACATTCTCATGGGGGACGTTAGCCGGCAACAGCTCTCTGTGTTTTACGACAGCGGTGTTGCGCTTCTATTTGCTTTAGTGGCCGCTAGAGCGCACAAAACTGGGATTCCTATCTAGTGGGGCTTTAAGCAATAAGCCACAAGAATCCGTTCTGTACTATTCTGAATGTTGTTAAGGCTGAAGTGCGTTGTCAGTCATGTTGCACAGCTGAGTGACAGTTGTAAGGAAGGTGAAAATAAATGCTGCAAAGTCAGAGAAAGTTTGGATTTTTGTATCTGTAGTATTGCCATCATTACATTGCCATTTCAATTTTATGAATGTAGGCAATAGGCATTCACTTTTTCATTATCAATTCTTAATGTAGGTCATGCTTTGGTCTTGGTTGTTCTGGCAATAAATTGTTTGTCAATAAGGCGAACTTAATCGTGAACAGCCTGAGAGCGATCAAGCGGTAAAGCGTGAGATTACAGAAAGCCCTCTGAACATCTAACTGCACGCCGCTGACCAAGAGGCTGTTGAGCCGGAGGAACATCTTGCAGTCTGTCTGAGGTGGGCAAGTTGTTTTAAATTATGATTGGCTGATGCATTTGCTCGCAGTGGGAATGTTAGCAAAAATCAAACTCGATCCGAAAAATAAAACTTATAAGCAAATAAAATTTGCTTTTTGCAATGCATAATCGCATTCTGTGTAAAACCTCATGCCCAATCAGCAGTTCGAAAGATTTTTTTTTTTTTATTTGTGCGAATTCTTCACATCTGTTGTGTCAAGGCCTTTAGAACCATTTTGAGTAGATTTTCATTTTTGATTATCACAGGGCCACCAATTGGCCAGTTTCAACAAAATTATTGCTGGTAATTCATATCTGCACATCATTCAGACACAGTATCTGGTCACATGATAGCACAAAGCAATCAGGAGACACTTTTTTTTTAAATAAGCCCCTCCCACAGTATTTGTGAGAACTTTGACAACTAATTGTTGCAAAACTGAATGGAATATTAAGATTGTGAGAAAATTACTTTTTTTTTTCCTGACTTGGTCTAAAGATGATAAAATCCAGTGATCATTAAGCAAAAATTGGAGGAGTACCGAAAAATCTTTGAAAAAAAATTCAAAATGGCGGAACATTTGCAAATATGTTAAGGGAAGTGGCCAATATACTGTAGATAGATTTGTCTTGGTAATGAAGAAATTGGAAAAAAAGAATTTAGATGCTCTAACAGTTCAGTTTTTTTTTTTTTTTTTTGGTCAGTGTAGGGGGGAGTGATGTGGAACCAGTTGCTAGGTTTGGAAGCTGCAAGTATGGCTTTTGAGCTCCAGGAACTATCAGGCAGTTTTCAGAAGAAGGAATAGAACAATAACAACAACTACACCTGTAAGCAGGTATCCACAGGGTCCATGCCTCTCTACCTGTTTCGTGGGCAGTAGTCCATCGAGGCAATGCAAATCAAAGCTTAAGGCTCGGGGTGTGATGCTAGTGTCACTTTGTGAAGACGATGACATGGGGTCAGAGCCTGAGTGATGCTGTTACTTTGACGAAGTGGAATACAACCAACTTGCAAAAATTTGGATTGTGTGTAAAATGCCTCACCCACTTTGATCAATATTTATGAAATTTTTTGCATCAACTGAGTCCTGACCCTAGATCAGGGGTCACCAAATCTGTCCCTTAAATCCAAATGGATCGGCGGATCAAAATTCATATGATAATTTTTTTTGTCAGGATGGTGTGGCAATCATGTCTACTGAATTTTGGGACAACTCCGTCACGATTATAGCTGAGACTGATATTTAAAAATGGAAAAATTTATCGGCAAACAAACATAAATAATAGTAAAAATGTAAACTTTCTCATTTCATGAAATGAATGTACTAGAAACTAAAGTCTGTAACTTAATGTTTGTGTTTTATAACTGGCTCTTAATCCGTCGAATTAGGATTTCAGTGGGACTCTCCTTTGCTCTGCTGTAATTTGAACCCTGCATGTGAATACCAAAGGCATTAATGTGATGGTCCTGTATGCGGCGCAGGCCACTTTTAAGAGCAGCATTCAATGTCTGCTACAGTTAGCCATGAAGGATAGCCCTTTGATCTAGAAAGTTTTTGAACTGGGAGGAACTATATTATGCTTACTTCGCTCCATATTTATTGGTGCTAGAATTGGCAAAATATACTATTATTTTGTGATTTATTTTTGTCTGGTTAATAATGAAGCAATACATGTTTTTTCTTCCATATGATGATTTAAAAACCGATTTCATTCATGCAGAACATGAACATCTTAAGGTATAGGCTGCTCTAATGTGCCTTGACCACCCAGACTATCAACAGCTCTTGAAGTGTGGTTGTAATTGCAGCTGTTTCTTTCTCCACATTAACTTTTAACTTGAAGAAAGTTGAGAAAAATTGCCCAGAGAAACTAATGCTTGGAAGTTGTTCTATATGGCCCACTAGTATCAACCATGAAAACCGTTTAAGATTTCCAAAGCAAATTTTTGAGAAATCTGTGTTTTTAAAAAATCATGAATTCTGAGATGTATTTCGGGGATATAAATAAAAGAAATATGAGTTTCAGGGATATCTTTTCTCGCCATATCCCACTTGCCACTGCCGTGTCCGCAGATTTTAGCCTTTAGCGTGATAACTCACACAATACCTTACATTGCAAGATCACCGAAAATTTGCTTGATAAAATTGATGAACACATAAGGAATGATTACGATATCGATGATATTCGTTTGCCATATGGATTATGTTCAACATGCGAGAGTCCTTTTGCATGTTGAACATCATCCCCTAGGCAAACGAATATCATCAAATTTTTGGTGATCTTGAAATTTCCTTTTCGGAAACAAACCAGGCAAACTTTCTCTCGGCATTCAACATGCAACATCTTTCAAGTAACTGGGCACTTGAAGTGGTTGACACCAAATTTTGTTCACCTTTATTATGTAACATCATTACATCCCGGTGCAATCTATTGATTTCGTGTCCTTACCATTACCTAATGCTTATTATGCAATTCAAAGTAGGCCTTTTCAGATGAAATAAGTTTGGGTGGAATTTGTGGAATGCAGTTAGAACTTTCCTTGAAACCATTTATCCCAGACGGGTCACTGTCCTGCAATGAACTGTTATATATGTCAACTATTGA
The DNA here is from genome assembly GCA_029721435.1 of Gymnothorax reevesii. Classification (NCBI taxonomy): domain Eukaryota; kingdom Metazoa; phylum Chordata; class Actinopteri; order Anguilliformes; family Muraenidae; genus Gymnothorax; species Gymnothorax reevesii. The sequence goes on from CM056577.1 coordinate 112,880,776, forward strand.
GTTTTACATAAATATTTGATCATACAAACAAAATGGTGGGGGGTTTTGAATTGATAAGTAGGCAATGCTTAGGGAAAATTGTTAGTCACATTCCCAAAATAAAAGAAATATCGCAGATTTCTCAAAAATTTGCTTTGGAAATTTTAAACAGTTTTCAGGGTTGATACTAGTGGGCCATATAGAATAACTTCCAAGCATTAGTCTCTCTGGGCAATTTTTATCAACTTCAAGTTAAAACCTGGTGTGTCTCACTCATGCACATGCATGCTCACATACAAAAACACATATACACTCAAATGCGCACTCGTGCACACACACACATACACTCACATACTAAGGTGCCTTGCACTGAATAAAATTTATTGCATTTGCAGTTTTCAAAATGTTCTTGGAGTTTTGCATGGACAGTTGACTGCAGCTAAATATACCATGAGCCTGCTTGTAATCAATCCCCTTGAGTGGTTTATTTGTGGGAAATGTGTACTGATAACAAGGCACCTGATCCATAACATGACCAAGAGTTAGGAAAAAACCCGAAATGCTGCTGCATTTATAAGGGATTGTTGGAAGGAACATGGGGAAAAATGCTCATGTGGAATGAGGCTTAACTGAATAGAATGAGCAGTCAAGCTGCTGTCTGCTATTGGGCCTTTATGAGAAGGAACCCTCTTAAATTATTTAGTGGGGTTTTTTTAAGTTATGGCAATATGAGCTACCTAAGGATTGTGCATGTACATTTATGAAGTGTGATGGGCTGATCCACATTTTATTTTAGCTATCAATATCCTCACGTTAATTTGACTGGGATTTAAAAATGATAAAGCTGGCTGAAGGTATACAGTCATGGGAAAAAGTGCACCCTCTTTCAGTTTTATGTATGAGGACATTTAAAAAATCGACTGGGGCTCATCAGGTCCTAAAAGTAGGTGAATTTAACCTTAGGTGTAAAACAGATTCCACAGTGCTATTATTTATTAAACCAAACTTCAGCCAAAACGCAGTCATCTTCTGGAAAAAATTAAGTACAACCCATTATTCAACAGCTTGTAGAACCACGTTTAGCAGCAATAGCCACCACCATCTTGACAGTTGGTATGAGGTTTTTGAGTTGCTACGTTGTGTTTGGCTTGTGCCAAACATCGCACTGTGCATTATGACCAAACAACTCCACTTTGGTCACGTCTGTCCAAAAGACATTTTTCCAGGAGTTTTATGGTTTATTCAGATGCAACTTTGCAAACCTAAGCCATGCTGCCATGCTATTTTTGGAAAGAATATGCTTTCTCCTGGAAAACCTTTCAAATAAGCCACACTTGTTCAGTCTGTTTCAAATTGTTGTGTTGTGAACTTGAACACTTCATGCTGAGGCTAATAGAATCTTGATGTAGTTCTTGGGTTTTGTGCAATTTCCCTGAGCATTGCATGGACTGACCTTGGGGTGAATTTTCTGGGACGTCCACTCCTGGGAAGATTGGCGACTGTTGTGGCTGTTTTCCACCGGTGAATAATCTTCCTCACAGTAGAATGATGGATTTAAAATTGTTTGGAAAAGGCCGGATTACCCTTCCCAGATTGATGGGCAGCAGTAATTGCTGCTCGTAGATGATCGCTGATGTTTTTCTCTCTTGGTAATGTGTTAAAAAACGCCTAAGTGCTCCAGATCAGCAAAGTGCCAAAACCTTTACTTTAAGCCCCCGTTTACACGTGCACGGTTATTTTGACAAACGATGACATTTCCCTGCATTTGTGCCCTTTGTTTACACACAAATGGAGAATTTGCCACTGAAAATGATTATTTCTAAAAACTCTGGCTGGAGTAGAGATTTTGGAAAACTATGGTTGCAAATTTGCATGTAAACTGAGAAAAACTGAGTTTTAAGCAGCCGACGTCATGGTTTGCACCAGAACTTGCACCCGTGCCAAGAGTGCGACCTGTGTGTACATTTTAATTTGGTTGTGGTGATCATGGATGTTCATGATTCGTTTCTGTTGTTGCTATTTTCTGGATTCTGATTGGCTAATGTGGGGTTGAGCTTCTTGTTACACTGCCACCTACAGGTGTGGCATTCTCTTAACGGCATATATACACAGGTATGTGTAAACGAAAACTTTTCTGAAAATTGATACGTGTGCATGATATTATTTTTGAAAACAGACAGTGAAATGACCGTTAATGAAAATAGCCGGCCTTGTGTAAACGGAGTGTAATGGAGCGGGTCACACTTGCTGATGATTAATTAATCAAGTACGTCTGATAATCAACACCTGACTGCTAACTTCCTTCTTAATTCCTATGGAAGCAATGATGGCGTTCTTAGTTGTTCACACATTGCTTCTGCAATTTGGCAGAAATTTTGTAAAATTAATAATGGCATGGTGGAATCTGTTGTATGTTTTACATCTGTGGTTATATTTACACAATTTTATGACCTGAATATGACCAGCTGATTTTTTATTATGTCCTGATATGTAAAACCATAGAACTGAAAGAGGGTGTAAGTTTTTTTTTTTTTTCCCTTCTTTCTCATGACTGTACACTTTTTACAGGTCGTCCAGTTGACCAGCCTATACTGACAGTGAAAACCCAATTTGCTGCCAGATTCTTAATTAGCTAGGGATCACCAGATTGTTGTGAACACTGGTTGAACTGTAATAAAACCGCATAAAATCCCAAATACAATTGAAGTTTCATTAGGCTAGAAGAGTGTTTTTATGACTCATCCACTCTTATGTATGCCAGCTCATTGCTTTACTGCTGGGATCCTCAAATCTGGACCACAAATCCAGCCCAGGTTTTCTGTTATCCTAGGAGAGTAAATGAACAGTTAGTGCCTCTGATTGGCCAGACTGTGTTTACACCTGACTCCCAGGTAAAGAGAGGGTGGAACACCAGCAGTCCTCGGACCTCAAAGGGTGTGATTTGAGGACCAGGGCTTTACAGGGTGTACGTTCTGATTGAAGGTGGGGTAAAATTACAGTGGTATCTTTAGAGTACGATGAAGCTAGGGATTTTGCCATCTTATCCTGTGGGACGGTGGGGCAAACAAGACCTCTAGTCTTGGCGTCTGCCAAGTTTTGCAGTCTGGTGTCCGCACTACCTGCCTGAAGACTACCATCACTTCAGTTCCATGCACTTGGCACGCAATATCAAAGCTGTGCAACCCTGGATCCTTATCGATCTCCCTCTAAATTCATGTTTCCTTTGAGTCCCTATTCCTGCTGCCAGCTGATGTCATTGAAAGCAGGGTCATTCCATATGAAATCACCCAAGCTCCCATCTTGATGGTCTCAGAAATGCTTCATTTGGTAATATTTTGTTACCTGTGATGAGCAAATTAAATTGCAGGTGGTTTCAAGTTGATATCTCGTTCCGTTCTCATTTTATGGGCCCCACAAAAAAGGGGGTATGGCCCACATTAACCCTCTGGTCACAGTTTGTGACCATTTTCAAAGGGCTATAACCAATGAACTAATCAGGATACAAATTTCATTCTTTCAGGATATGTTTATTCTGTTTAATAGACTGCAACAAACCTTTTAATATAGTGATTAACCCTTTGACTGCTTTGCAATTAACCCCTAAACATTGAAATTTGGTGCCAAATATGTCGATTTCAAATGAAATATTATGCAAGTATCCTTAGAATGTCCCCTTTGCCATTTACATTGTTGATAGTATACCTGACGGAGTTTCAAATGAAGGTAAAAACATCTTTCTATCTTCATCCAATTTGGAGAAACATTAACCCCTTTTCAGCTAATTACCGAAACGGTGCACTTTTTGACCCTCATTTTGACCATGTGGGCCTGTTTTGATTTTGTTGGCCTCAAATGAAAGCTTATTCAAAGAACTTCAAAATGCCACACAATCAAACTTGGAACAAATACTCCTACTTGGAAAAACAAGACCCCTTTTTAGTGCTACTCAACGTTGGACCAAAATATAAGGACGCGATTCTCTCCTTCTCTTGCCACTTGGTCTTTCTATGCATGTTTGTACTTTACCGATATCTGCGTAAGCAGCAACGGCACAATCTGATCCAAATTTAGGATGGAAGAGGCCTGCTGCGGCACAGTCAGTCTGTCTGAAGACATCGTTCCGGTTTCACAGCTAGTTCGGCCTGCTCCCTGCCATAGAAGCTATTGAAAGTGTGTAAGGTACACCTGTGTCCTGGGAACTGTATTGTGTGAATGGGTGTGGGGGTTGGGGGATTTGGGGGGGTGCACCTTTGCTAATGTCCTGTCTGGGGTTTCCTGAGGAAGGAAGAGCTGTTTATGGTAAATGGTAGCCCACCCTGGGGAAGGAGGGAATGGGGTCTCCTGGAGAACAGAGTCTTTGTTCGACTGCTGGGAGGCCTGCCAGTCCGAGCAGATCTCCTGTGCATTTTTCACCAGAGAGGGGCGTTCATCATCTTTGGTGCTGCTCAATGTCAGCCCCAAGTCAGTTTTAAACAACCACATATAACTACACTTGTGTTATTATTCTCCAGATTGGGTTTGCAGTCAAGAAATTGCTATAATAAAATACTCTGGAATTTTTGAGTGAACAGACGCAAATACAGGTCTGATGCACTCTGATATTCCAATGTACGGGAGACATCAGTAAATTTATAGCATTGAGCTGTTTGTCGGCCAAAATGTCATTACTCCATTTCCTGCCGATGAGCCTTTCATTGAATGAAGGGCAGTGAACAAGGGAAATCCTCAGACTAGATGACAATCTAGCTGGAAGCCACGTCCCCCCTGCAGCTGATAGTTTCTCTGCCAAAAGGAAGTTGGGAAGATGTGGGGTGGTCGGAAGCTCGCAGTGGAAACAGGAGATGAGCGGAGGCAAGCTTGTGCCTTGCTGGACTGTGGCGAAACAGGAAGCGTTACCTGCTGGCTGTGGGATGTGGATGCTGGGGCAGGAGTCACCACCCAACGGCCGGTCATCCCAATGAACTCAGCCTCAAGCCCCTCACTGGTCGAGATGCATGCTACATGGACGTGTGACATGAATATTGTTTCCACTAGTGTAATTATTGAGCAAGCTTCTGCACTAAGAAAAACCTGCATCCCTCATAAATCGGGAACATGGCTGAAGTGCAATTATCCATCTAACTTGGTTATTCCATCTGTATGACATTTGATGCTGTGGTTTCATTGATTTTTATTTTTATTACCCCGCCCCACCCGAAGGGTGAGGGCAAGGAGTATTGTTTTTGGTTCGGTTTGTTTCTGTGTTTGTTTGTTTGATTGTTAACACTTTAGCGGCAAAACTGATGGCCAGATTCACTCCAAATTCGGTATAGGGATTGCCACTGACCCAGAATAGATCCCTATTAAATTTTGTACAAGCAGGTGAAAGTATGTGCGAGGGGCGGGGTTTGTTGTGCCTGGCACCGCTTGTTTGAGGAGTTTGTTTCCAAAATGCAATATATTCATTTTATTCATCTTGAGTAAGTCAACTTTTTCTATGTTGGTGCCTATTGCATTTTAAAGAAAAAAACAAACTTTGACCATGAAAAAATACACCTAATAGTATGAACTTCTAAAAACGGATTTTTGCACCATGTGTAAGAAGCACGGGTCTATCGCTGTATGGTATTATCTCAATTTTTGGTGCTTATTGTGTCTTGGAAACAAACTCTTTATTTACATGCTGAAATATAAGCTTTCATCATTTAAGCTTTGATTTCTTTGCAGACATTAACTGTGTATTGCCAGTTTCCCCTGGGAAACATGGAGGTCATTGAAAGCCATGTCAGATGTCGGCTGGTGAGGCTGTTAAGTGCCCTTCATGGGCTCCAGTGCTTAATGTTGCTGGAATAAAAAGGTTTTAATAAGGCAGTTATAGACTTACGGTTCTCGAGGAACGTTGGCGCAAATGAGGGAGAGTTTTTCTTGATCTCGGACCAATTGAGGTTTTCAGCTTGTGGTGGCAGCTGGAATTTCCCCGACACTGGTCACAAAGAGGATACAGTCACAAGGGAAGACCTTTAATTTGATACTCAGGACCTTCATTTGTGGAGTGGTTATGTGAAGCAGGCTCCTCCTATTTTCAGTGCACCTTCTGATTGGTTCCTGCTGACGTGGGTTGGGAGGGTAAAGTTGCTTTCACTCCGGACGCGGAACGAATTTGCACTGACTTTGAATGTAATCTATCGCACGAAAAATTTGTTTTGCGTCCGGCGTGAAAGCAACTTAAGACGGTCAATGTGGAAACCTGACCTTGTCCTGCTGTTTCTGTTGCATGGATGAATGGGGCTCAAATCCAGGCCAGGTTCGGTGGAAAGTCCTGCATTCCTGTTGTGCAGAAAGCTGTCGAAGTGCTGGCATCTCCCATACAGCCAGTGACCCATTAACAAACTTATCCTCAAAAAGTACTTTTCTAAGTAATTCTGGACTTCATTCTCTAATCCAGTCATAGGTCCTGCAGTTTATTTACTGTTTCAGGATGATAACGCTCAAGTGCTCTCATAATTCTGTAAATGCAAATATCATCTTGCTTGTTTCTGGTGTGTATAACTTTTTCCTAACTTTTCTAAAGAGCAACCCCACAGTAATGTACAACAACATTAATAAAAACACATTGGTAATCATCTACAATGCTAAAAAAGTTGGCACATTTTGGAAAAGACAATTAAAAAGACAAAATAGCGATTTAAATAGTCTGTTCATCCTCTACTATACTGAACAACAAAAGAAATGAAAATATGTTTTCGTCTAATTATTTTAGAAAACCAAATTTATTACTAGCGCGTGCACATTCACACTCGTTTAACCAAACTTTTCTTAAGTTTACTCAGTCAAAGTCACCGTAAAACAAAAAATACATTAACTAACTAGCTAACTTGCGTTTCTTTTGTTGCTCAGTATATATTGAAAACACTACAACACATTTTTTCATTAGCCTCATGGCATAATTGCCTGAGTCATATTTTGGCTGCCTGACCCGTCATGTGGACGAAAAAATGCATTTTTTTCAAATTTTTCAAAACCTTAAAAAATTCAATTTTTTCAAGTAATAATAATTAAAAAATAAAAGAAAATTTCAAAAACCCTCAGCATAATTGCCCATCTAATTTTTTATCAGGCTAATAATTTGATGCTTCAACTAGTGAATACAATTTTTGTTATTGAAAATATGCTAATTTCCAACCTGATTACAGTCACACCACCGAAAAAAGTTGACACAGGGGCAGTTTTGTTCAAATAATGATGTAACACTACCAACTGTGCAATAGCATAAGGAGCCTTAAAAATAGACCTAGTCCCTCAAGAGCAAAGACAAGTTGAGGCCGCCAATTTGCCAGCATATGCATGTACTTATCAGAAAGTTCCTCAAAGACAAATCAGTCGGATTTTAGGCATTTCATCCTCTACTGTGCATTATATAGTTTAAAAATTAGAGGGATTCAACTTAGACGTCCCCTTTACACATTGAAACCAAAAAGCACTTATAAAGCACTTCTTCACTTGTTAAAACATCAAGTAATGTGTTGTTGTACTGTTCATAGGAGATGCGTAACATCTTTTTTGATTTTTTTAGCATTTTTCATGATGTGCAACCATTTTCACAGAATTTTGGTTGTAGTTTTCAGAAGTTCCCACATTCACTTCATTCAGTATTTTTCTCCAAACCATAAAAGGGGTTAATTCAGTTGGCACAGAGTGACAGGGTCCAGTCCCTCATGCACCCAAGACCAAATCCTGCACCCAGTGCCTCTGCCTGCTGACACCAGACTTCTTCACTTTAGTTCCTGGGCTCCTGTTGCTTCGAGCTGTCACCAGCCTTGTCAACGCAACTGCCCTCAAGTCCCTGGGGATAGAAGCACCAGCATGAGATCTGTAAAGGCACTCAGTCATACCCTGTGTTCGAGTTTGAGTGGACCATTTTTGTCTGCAAGCCTTTCACAGTGACAAAGCAGGAGTAAAAGTGTGAATACAAGAGTGAGATCAAACAGAGAGGAAGAGGAGGTGAAAATGGGTCCGCATTGTTTGTGGCTCTCGCGCCTCCTCCTGGCCAGCAGGGCGCTCGTCAGTAAAATAAAGCAAGTATACAGTATATTTGGGTTCTTGCTGACCTTGTTCTGAGATTGCGAGGCTCCCAGCTGTGAGTGTAATGAAGTGAAGGCTAACAGGCGCATGTTTTGGAGGAAAACAACAAATCGATGCCCTCGTGACGACAGCATGAGTTACATACAAGCATGCTTGTTCATTCACCGTTAGCCAATTGGACATCCCAGATCCGGGTGGGATTGGACATGCCAAATAAAAATAAATAATTTTTAAAAAAATTTTAAATGAAATCAATAAAATCCATGTGGTGAAACATCAAATAGCGTGTTGTTGAATAGTTTTCCACATAATACCGGTTCAAAGATAATTCACAAGTCACTGCTTTCAGTTTTAGTTTAAATTTTAACATACCTTCCTAACTTTTTCTGATTTGGGCTTGTTATAAAAATGTAATTTTTTGTCATTGCACTCAACACATACCTGAGGTATGTTTCTAATTTGACAATTTTGGAGCGAATCTTAGAAATTCCTCAGCTTGGTTTCCCCCCCAGTGAAATGGAACAAAAGCCCAGTGGCAGGAAATGATGGAAGAGGATGGGAGCACAAAGCAGAGGGAAGCCACCAAACCTCACTGTCGTCAGCGACCCTCTGGCAGCCGAAGGACTGATGCTGCACTGCATGCAGAACTCGCCCAACCCCATTACCTCATGACAGGGTTCGCAGCCTTTTCCAGTGTATTACAGCCCAGGAATGAGGGTTGGGAAAGCCTGAAATTTTGGCCTGCTTTCTTGGTGGGTACAGGCATTTCAGATCAAAGCAGGAAAGATTTAATCTCCCTCAAAAAATCATAGTGTCAAATATGTTTGGTGTAGTCATGCATCTTTTTTTTTTTTTTACAAATGTATTTATCTACTTGTTTTAAATTATTTTGTATCTCCAATCCCACCTGAATCTCATGTAGATGTGACTCATGCCTCCAGTCTGGGAGAGGCAGTTTGTGGTCCTTTTCCAAAAGACGTACCCATCAGCTGTAGCCTCTTTTATTTTCATACCATCGTCTCAGTCCTAGCTACCTAAGAACAAGGGCACCAGAAACACTATCATGGAAAAAGATGGCCCAACCAGCTGCATCCCTTCCATATCACTGAGCACCATTTATATAAATTAAGTTATTACCTGAGGCTGCTGGCCTCCGTTAGCATCGGCATCCCCGCATTCAATCACAGAGGTGATCACACTATCACTGTAAGTCACTATAAGTGAGCTAACCCAGTGTCCCAATCATGTCTTGTATTATCAAGCTAGAGAGACCAGCAAATCATTCTTGAGTTTCTTAGATTATGATTGAAGATTTACAATTTATGCAAGACTATAAAAAGCAGTGATGAATGTTAGGATGTTAACCACCCAGAAATAAAGGCCAAAAAAAACCACTGGTAGATTCCTGTAGGAGAACACGTTTCTACAATTCCAGTCAACTGCCCATAATTTTAACTCCTCCTCTTTTAGAAAGCTTTGACGAAGGGATTTGGTGGCTCAGTTTCTGTGGCAACAGCGTAAGAGCAAATCAGGTGACTGCAGTTAGTGAAAGCTCTGCGAGGAGTTTTCAACACAGATTCTTATGCAGAAATTACATGGTTTTTTTGCGAATAGAAGGGCACTACTTTGATAGACGTAAGCAACGGATAAAGGACAAAATGGTGAACATGTACAATAAAATACATACATTACCAACTTTGCAGCAAGTATAGAGGTAGAATCCAGTAAAATGGGCTTTCAGTAACATCATCATTTCATCTGCCTAAAGTCCAACAACTTATGTTTCCTCTCATTGGACCGAAGAGTCTCTGATCTCTCTCAAAAACACAACTCTGTGATGCAAAGACTACAACGGCAAAACACCTTTGATACCTTTGATAAAAGTACATTTTTTAATAATAAAACATTTTAGAAAATATTTTATCTGCAACCTGTCCAGGGTGGGTCCCTGCCTTTGCCCTGAAGTCAGCTGGGATAGGCTCCAGCTCGCCCCGCGACCCTAGTGAGGAATAGGCGGGTATAGAAAATGAATGAATGAATTTTATCTGCAAATAATTTGTCAGAGGGATATGATGTCAGTGCACATTCACAACTCAAACAAAAATTTAATTGATGCCTTAATAAATTTTGTGCTTTGCGATGTTTTATTGGTACAGCATGCAGGCCCATGTAGGTGCCATGATTTTGCCTACTGCTCACACTAGTTTTGCGTGATGATGGGGAAAAGAACCAAAAGTCAGCCCACGGTAACTATCCGTGCTTGAACTCAAAAGAATTGAGTATTGTTTGGGACACCAGTATCCGGACCATTAGGGCTCCCAGATTAATACATTGAAGACTGTCATGGGACTTCAAATGGCGATGAGCTACACAACTGCATCTGGATCCTTTTGGCTAGCACCAACATAGACACTGATAAATGCGTACTGTCCCAGGCAATGAACCTCTGTAAATAAATGAACAAGGAGAAGTTTCGCAGGCGTAACTATGGCAAGGCAACAGAAGCAGTGGAGCCAGGGCACTGGTCCTTAGTAAGGTCAGACGGCTCCACTGCATTTGCTTAATGTGTGTTAAATTACTATTAAGTTTGCCTATTTTTAAGGCACACAATATCAATTTGGTAACTGTACTTAAATTTTTTTATATGATGACAATATTGCTCAGAATTAAATACCACATATGTGTATCACCGATGGTTGTGACTCCATCTTTATTTCCTGGACATGGAGTTAATTATTCACCACTCAGACAACCATGGTCCACAAGATGGCAGTAGTTTGTTACATTAGGCCTAACTTTATGTGACTGGTCATCTATTGAACAAAAGCGGCTGTTGTGCTGCTGAAGACACAACAAATTTTTGTACAACCAACAAAAAGGATACCTATTTTATCCATCCTTGCTTCACAGCAACACAGCATACACAAAAAGCCCAAAACTGAAACATTTCATCATACTTTTTATTTCTCAAAGCCTTACGTGGCTTACTCCAAGGCAGATAAAATTCAACAGGAAGTACCCCTGCCACAGTCTAGAGTCCAGTGAAAAAGTGTTTGCCCCCCTCTCAATTTCTTCCATTTGTACATTTCTGTCACGCTTAAATGTTTAAGATCAGAAAACTCATTTTAATATGACTTAAAGATAACCCGAGTAAACACAAAATGCAGTTTATAAATGTTGATTTTATTTATTGAAAGGAAAAAAGCTATCCAACCCTGTCTGGCACTGTATGAAAAAGTAAATTCTCCCTTAGTTTCAGAACCAACCAATTAAATTTAACTGATAATGAGCTTCAATTTCGATAGACACTCCCAGGCATGATTATTGCCAGCCCTGTTGATTCTGAACATCTCTTAAACTGAACCAGTCAGGCAATGTGAGGTTGGCAAAAGCAGCACATGTTGGCAAAATCTAAAGAAATTGAAAAACAAATGAGAAACAAAGCTGTTGACATCTATCAGTCTGGATAGGATTATAAAGTCATTTCTAAGGTTTTGTGACTCCAGCAAACTATGGTGAGAGCCATTATCTACAAACGGAGAAATGCTAGCTGCTTCGATGCTAGCTACACATAACTGGCAACCAGCTTAACAGAAAAAAAAAACAAATAAATAAACAACACTACATTGCCATAAAATTTTCTGGACAGAAGGTAGCCTTCCACTCCATTTGTTAGATCACAAAGCTCGCTGTTACAGTATCAATGGCACAATCTCGAGGCTGCCACTGTCTGTGGGACAGCCTCGAGAGAACGACCAATGTGTGTAAACACTGTTACTGTCGCTCAAAAGTAAACTGACCACTGGAGATGCATTGCTTATGCCACCTCCCATATATCTGCATGTTGACTTGATTCACCAAACTTTTTTGAACAAAAATAAGCACATAGAGCAAAAAAAAAAAAGAAAAAAAAAACGTGATACACACAATTTATGTTTTTTTTCAGAGCACAAAGCTTTGAATTTAATTAATTAATATTTGATCTCAGAACTACTTTATGCTCGCAAATATGTTTTTGACTGCACTTCAAGATGAAAACCACTGCTGATCAGAAAGCACACAAAAGCACAACTCATATTTGGCAAAAAACATCTTGACAACTCAAGACTTTCGGGATAATATTCTGTGAACCCATGAGTCAGAAGTGGAGTACGTTACATCTGACGTAAAGCTAACACAGCAACCCACAATCAGAACATAATAGCAACATTCAAACTCAGTGCTTGTAGTGTGATGGTCAAGGACACCAGGGAACCATGAATCTGCTCCCCACCAGAATATCATGAAGGAAAATGTTCGGCCATCAGTGTGTGACCTCAGTTGGGTTATGCAGTGGGACAATGATGCCAAGCACACATGCAAATCCACCTGAATGGCTCTAAAGCAGAGGTGGGCAGCGAGGGCCGTATCTGTCCCTGGTTTTCACACCAACGTCTGGTCTTTAATTAGTTGATTGTCTCAATTAGCCAAACCATTTATGAAATCTGACGTTTCATGCGAATTTCTTTAAATTATCATGAAACTACAAAGACTAGTCTTGCCTCCCTTCATAAAACATTTTCCTTCGATCGAATCATTGCGAAAATCTATATTTGTGCATGCAATCAATTAACTCAATTAGCCAGGGTAATTGATAGGAATAAAAACCTGCATACACACCGGCCCTCCAGGACCGTGATTGCCCACCCCTGCTCTAAAGGAACAATAAAGGTTTTGGTGCGTCCTAGTCAAAGTCCAAAATAAAATCTGATTGAGATGGTGTGGCATGACCGTAAACAGGCAGTTCATGCTCAAAAACCCTCCAATGTGGCTGAATTAACAATCCTGCTGAGGAGTGGGCCAAGTTATTATTTATTTTATTTAATTAATTTTATTTTCACTAAAGTGATTGGTTTTGAATTTTTACCTTTAATGAATGAGTGATCATTTAAAACCCGGATTTTGTGTTCAAGCATGTTGTCATTGTCCTGTATTAAAATTAGTTGGATGATCTGAAACATTTAAATATGACAAAAAATACAAACATTAAAGGAATTGGAAGGGGGCAAAAGTGTTTTCACAGCACTGTATTTGCCAATGATAGGTGTGACTAACTGCTGATATAGAGGACAAGAGAGTTGGGACCTCTTCCAGTCAACTCAAATAGTCGAGGCAGCTTTCTGTGCTAAATGTCCACCAAAATGTCCATGTGGGGTAAGATGTCCTAATCCTGGAGTATCTTGTGCAAGAACATGTGAAGAGAGGAAAAACAAAAAAACATAAAAATACACAAGTCCCACAAGCCCCTCTTTTGCAACCATGTCCAACAATTATATTGCCACTCAATGCATCAAAATCCTTACGCCTTACTCAGAGAAAGTAAGACAGCATTCTGACCTATTGAAATTTTTGAGGCAAGTTCATAAAGGCCATCTTGAAATGAGACGGAGAGCAGAACCCGCTGACAACGAATAAAGTATGTTGTGCGAGTTCATTGACTAAGTGCCTGATGACTGCGGCCGCACTGTGGCAAATGCCAGTTTGGCGTAGCACTGGCGCTGTGAGTTCATTAGCCCGCTAAATGCAGCTACTAGCAGAACAATCAGCAAGATTTGCGAGGACAGCGCAGTGCCTGAGCAGGTTGTGTTCAGGTGTCGCTGTTCAGGGCTCATCCCACACAACGGTGGTAGCCAGCAATCGCAGATGAAGTTGTACAAATAAACACAAATTTCTAAAGACTGACCGGCCTCCCATTGGATCTGCAATATTAATTTTTTTGCGAGTCTTGAGGGTGCCGGAAGCGGAGCTCTTTGGTTTGAATCCAAAGATTGGAGTGAAAATGTGTTAGAATCTGCAACCGGCTCCATTTCCAAACATAAGAGGCAGATTTAATTTGGTGGGGTGCCTGCAGTCACATAATGCAGCACTTGTTTTTAAGGTTCTGGGGGTCTTTGTAGCGCAGTCTCTGTTTGGGTCGGTACTTCTCCAGGTACGTTAGCTGCTTGCTGTTGATAGCGCCCCTGCGCTTCCTGAAACCAAAATAGTTCAGATTAACAATCTGAAAAATACAGCAAGAACAAGATTTGTCACGTGAATTTGTTTTTAAAAGAAAATTAAATGAAACAATGGCTTAAACAATAGGTTTCCTCCTTAAAACGGAGTATCTTGGAAATGTAATGTGTAGCATATCATCACAAAGTGTAGATTTCCCAACTAACTTCACAGTTTACATCTCATGCCTTGGGCTGTAAGCCAACAGGGCTCAAGGGGAGTGCTGTTTACTTACTGCCGAATAAACTGAATAGCGTCTTCATACTTCATTCCACTCTCGATCAAAGCTAAGGCCACCAGCACAGGAGCCCTGAAGAGAACATTGTACTTAGTGCTATGAAAAGTCAGAGAAATACGTCACATGACAAACCCTGGACTAAAGCTCAAGTGCCATCTGCCGTCTGCGGCCATTTTGGCTCCTCTGCTCACTTTACCAAGGCTGTTCCATCTTTTCAATGAAGAAAGAGCCTGTCCTCCATAAGGAAGTGTGCTTTGTTTGTTTAGATATCATTAGCCTAATAGCATAGTTGCCTAAGTCATATTTTAACCCTTCGGAAAACAAGAAAAAACACAAATTTTAGCAAGCACATTGGCATTTTTTTTTTTTTGGATATTGCAACAGTAAGCCAAAAAATGGCAATTATGCATTGAGGCTAACAATATATATCTATTCATATAATAAACAAATTAAAGCTTATTAAGTATAAGACAGGCTTCCGGTTCGTCTTTTCAGGTGAGAATGCTTTGAAGAATCACAAAGAAATTTAATCCATTCTTTTTGACAAATTGAACAGAAACATAGACGTGCATAGTATAAGAATACTTAAGCAATTTAATTTCCAAAAACATCAGCAATTTTTTGCATATTCAGCCACGGTAAACACTGTACTTCTGTATGTAATGGAGTCAATTTAGGGACTTGAAAGTATGTTGTGAGGGGACTTATCTCCAGAAAGGCACATTGAAACATTAATTTTCACACACTCCAACAAATTCAAAAATCTAGTTTTTCAATACGGTAGTGACTATTTTTGCAATGTAAAAGTACAGTAGAAATAACCCCTCTGTAATCCCAGCCCTTTGCTGTTTCGCAGTTCGGAGCAAAAGCGCTATATAGTGCATACAGAACCTTGCGAGATGACCCTGGGCACAGGGAACTATTCATTGTATAAATGAGCGTGTGGTCTATCCACATGGAAGGTATTTACATCAGTTGTGCTGGCCTGAGGGTCCATGTGTGCTCATGGCACAGTGAAAAGCAGCACAGAGACTAAGAGATGGACTCCAGAGTGTTTTCCCCTCAGCTTGCATCTCACTGTGATTGGCCATTCAGCTACATGCACAAAAAAAAAAAAAAAAAAACAAACAAACAGGGGCTGCCCCAAGCCCTTGAGCCAAGAGCTTAGCAAACCAGCCCATGTGAATTCAGTCAGATGGGAACTTAATTGCAGCAGAGTTCTTGTTTCTGTTGCCATATAAGGATTGGCAGAGAAAAGCAGTTTAGTAACAAACTCTTCAGCTGTTTCGTTGTTTGGTTTGGGGGCTCTCCGCTGGGAGCGGCAGGCGAGAGTTTTGCATAATGATAAACATTGAGTTCTAGGAATATAATGATTGAGAAAAAAAGGACACCGCAAACACGTGAAAACATGCTGACACACAATGGTTGCGGCCCCACAGTTCAGGTCTCTTAAATCCAAACATCTTTACATGTAGCCTCTCTGCTCTCTCCCCTCTCAACCATGTGGGGGGGGGTCTGACAGCAAGTGAATGTTTCCCATCTGAATATTATGAAAATAAATAAACCAGAGTGTGGGCTGGCACCCTTTCAAGCTCAGTGAAAGGGTCCCTAAGGATAGGATAAAGTGCGTCAGAGATGGTGTTCCACCAATCCGAAAAACGAGGTAAACATGGAGGGGGTGGGAAGAAGGCAAGTCCGTCTTCTGCCCCAAGAGTCCAGTCGCAAATAAAATGGACAGCCTGGCTCAACTGGGCCAGACCCTTCAAATAGTTGTATTTAAGTACTATTAGTATGAAGGGTATGGATTCCTCCAGTCATAAATAGGTATCATCAAGGCGTAGAAGATTAACAGCAAATAGCTCTTCCAAACTGGACAGATTCTGGCCTGACAAAAAAGGTTTGGGAAATATCATGTGTTGTTTACATAGTAAGGAGAACAGATGCCAATAAACCCTTTCCTGTTTTGTCTTGAGAGTTCACCAAGCCTCATAAAGAGCGGGGTAGAACCGCAGTTTGAGTGTAACATTAGCAAAGTTGACTTCGGCAGAGTGTTTTATTCCATATGGGAGTTCGGCATTAGAAGGCGGCGTGCATGCTGGATGGACAGACAACACACAAAAGGTATGGATAGGGAGAACATGGGATGTTGGGCTAACAGTGTTTGGCAGGTTTGTTCGTGGAGGGGGATGGGACATTGAGTCAATTAGTTAATGAAAAAGGTTGCCAATTATGGATCACCTACTATGCCCTTCTAAAACCCTCATCCAAAACTGTAGCAACACTGTGGGTAAATTGTGCAATTGTGAAGTTTCGACAAAAGAGGGCTGTTGTCCACGGCTGAAACATTGACAGCAACCTACGGTGCATTCCATTCCCTTCCCTTCCCTTTATTATTTGAGCTAATGAGGGGCTGCTCAGCCAAGCACCATCCCAGTGATCTGCGTGACATAGTGACCTCCCTTTTCTGAAGTCCAGTGGTCTGACCCAGGGTTAGACCCCTCATACCTTGGCCCAGGTTCTCAGAATGAACCACTGTGATTGGAGGGGGTGTGCGTGCTTAGGTCTTCCTCTCACCGTCCAAGACCTGCCACACAGTGCACTGCCACACAGGAGCCGGGGTCGTCACAGAACTTGCTCCTCAGCAAGCCAAGCCAGTCCTCCACAATTTTGGATGGAGGAGGGGCGCCGTCATCGAATGGCCAGTCCTGGGAGGAGGGAGGGAGAAAGGAGGTGGTGGTGAGATAAACAGGACTGGGGAGCTCGGACCCCAGAGGGAGGGTAGGTCATCAGCTATGAGTAGAAACATGTTTATACATGCATGTGGACCCACTCTTCTACACCCTCCCTCAGATTCACTCCAGATTGCTCATGTATAGCCTTTCCTACACTCAAGTTTGTATGTACGGTTCCACAGACACACTCGTAGATTTGCACATTCATGCGCGCCCTCGCACATGTAGACGCATATTCATACAAAAGCAGATACAAACTGCTCATTCAGACGCACATGAAAACAGACCATAGCCATCCCATGTGAGCCACCACCACAAGGAGCAACTGAATTGCACGTTCCCTTCTTCAAATTCTATCATATCTAACATCTAAAAAAATTTGGCAGTCAGCACAGGATGGGTTCCCTCACTATAGGTGGAGACCACCTGAGATTTCTTTGCATTTAGGAGTTTATTTTCCAATTGTTTGATGGTTCGGGGAGCTTTTTCTGCCTCATTTTACATTTTCGCGGTTTAGGCCCAGTGCAAACCTTATGCAACACCATAAAGCCTCTTTGTGACCCTCCTTCCGCATTATGCCCAATGCAAATAAAATCAAATTTGGTTTGGATATATATACACAGGCACAGGACACAAATCAGCATGAAAACCTCATTATCATCCCTCATGTATTGTTACGACACTCCTGTCCTGGAGTTTTGATACCAGGCGGCACAAACACTCATGCATGATCCTGGGAAAATGATCAAAAAATTGGATTTCTAAATGACGTTATACAGGAACTATTCAAAACTGACTATGCAATAATATTGTCATTTGGATTGAATATCGCTTTAGATGCACAATTATTTCTGAACAACCTTAGCCAGCTTCCAGTGCAGAGAGTGAATGTAAAAAGGAGTTAAATCTGAGCAGTGATATTGCTGCGCTGCATTCTCATATTCTCATTCTTTGTTTTCCCCAGACCTCAGGCTGCTGCATTTTGACGTGAAACAAAGGAACGGACCCAAACACACCCCTCAAAAACATATGCAACCCTGTAAATTAACGCCAATAATCACCGTAGTTTAATATGTCAAGAATGTGATGGAGGATGACTCAAACATGAATTGCTCTAACTCTGGTGAGGTCACCCAGGGGAAAAGCACAGAACTCCATCGCTAAAACTCAGAGAACAGACCTGGGAACACCCTCACAATACAGTTGTTTCCGAGCAACCCGAGGCAGCCGCACGCTTGGGAGCTTAACGCAACGTTGTGTCATTTTGTCGGGTTTGTATTCATGCGTATTCTGAAACCATGCAAGACTCCCTCAAGTTCCCTCCCAACCATGATAACTAGGACTCTCAGTCCAAATACAGTACCTCCTGCAGAAGACATACCTGAACGTTACACCCGTGATATTTGTGTTTTCTTTGGAGACTTAAAGCTGTGAAAGCCTGCACTGCAACCAAAGCAACAGCAATGCCCCCGAGACCCGAAGCACCTGGCAAAGAGCGGAGTTGTGATAAACACAAGCTCCCTCGAGAAGTCTTTGACATTACTGCAAAACAAGGTAAAAATGACTGCTTTTCAAAATAGAGACTATAGCTAAATCCAAACAGCAGACATACTCAAAACTGAGACATGACTCAATATGAGAATTCATAGCGATTTTTACAAAGAGAAAACTTGTAATGCCAACAAGAAAATGTCAGGGTCTAGAATCCACCTGTTTGCATCATTGCTTTTTGCTTCCTAAATAGGTGTAAGATATAACATTAAAATTGAATGCATTAGAAGTACTATACTTGTAATATTATGTATGTCTATAGTTTAACAGCGATTATATAATTACAATTTCAAAATGAAAATTCTTGCACAGACGATTGTTTCATTAATGTGTGCAATATAAATGTGAATATAAATAATAAAAGAGACAAATATACATCTTATTGAAGAAAAATAAGAGAAAATAATAATCCAGTGAAGCATTGATGGCAGGGAGACTCCAGCTTTTCTCCGATGTCTCCAGCCCATTGGTCAAGTTAAAAATAAAAATCCAGAGGCCTGCAGAGGTGGACGAGCGCTCTTCCCTCGCCTCCGGAATGCCATCACTTAGCTCTTAAATCCGAGGACCTTTTCCAAGACGCGCCCAGCCCATGGTTAACGAAGGAGATCCGGGTTGAGGGTCTCCGTTTTCTTGGAATCCTATATCGGGTGTTCCTCAGAAACTCGATACCACTTGGAAAGACGTGCCTCCTCTGCACCTGTCCCGCATCAGCGAATGTGCCCGCTGCCTTCCTGAGGTGGGGTTACCCTCAGATGCCCCGCTGTGTTCTACAGTTTAGTGCCACAAACCGATCTGGTTTCCTCTTTGGAACCTCCTCCGGCATGTGGACATCGTTCTGATCGTTATTGAACAGGCTGTATCAGACTTTGATCCAAACCTCATCTATAAACAAGCTAATAAAAGTTCTTTGCTTGCGTCACAGTACATCGCATCCAGGTCAGTCATCTAGCAGCTATACTCTAAAAACAGATTGGTTATAAAATAACTGGTCTAATTGGTTTGGGCTGATGTTGGTTGATTTAATAGCTATGTTGGTTGCTTTATCCTAAATCTTTGTTGATTTAAACAATACCTTAGCAACAAGCAACCAATATGATGGTTACTCTGTCAATCAGTCCTTAATGGTTGGCCACATATCTACTACATTGGTAGATATGTGTCCATCCAAGCAGGATTGGTTGACAGGATAAACATTATTTTGTAGTGGTAGGTCAATTAGTCAGATGCTAGAGTGCTCCCTCAGATTGGAATGATTGTCGAGCACTCGAACTGGAATTCTGACCGATAAGCCTAGCTGTCATTGGGGGAAACCCAGTCGAAATCAAAAAAACACTTGGGCTTGTCCGCGCTGGAAAGCATATCGCTAGTTTTAAACCAGGGAAAAGGACTTCAAAACAATTAGTGATTTTTAGATGTGATACAAATAAAATTCCAGCCTTACGTGATTTTGTTCTTTTTTTTTTTGTTTGCTCACTAATCTCTTTCGCCAAGTACCAAACCATATGGCTCTAAGACCATTGTATTGTTATTCTATTATTTGTTGCACGTGTCAAGAGGACCTCCAATTAGGGTGCTCTGCGTTTTTTAGGTTATTCCAAGTGTGCACCAATTGTGCATCAAAAAAAATGTAGGGGAGAGCCGCCACAATTGTAACGTTTTTCACTTTTCACTCTATTACTAAGAGATCATTTTACCTACATACATAATATTTTCAGGCAAAGCACTAGCACGTCTGCTATCATAAACCACTTAAAGTTTTTCAATTGATAAAAAAAGGTCTTGAGTAATATAACTGAAAGCGGACTCTGTTCGATGTTACAATTGAAGCGAGTTTGAGTCTTAATTGTAACTGCAAGAGTTACAATTGTAACACTGCTAAAAAGTAGCATTAAACTCATCGTTTTCAGGTCAAATCAGTTATATTTCATTCAGGGAACTGTTTATCGTTTCTTTAACACCAATAGTGTGATAAGAATGTCCCATGAAAACTATGTACCAGTTGGAGCATTTGTGTGAGTTCCTTGGTAGGAAAATGCATTGATTGTGCCTACAAAGCTAGCAACTTTGACTGATGGAGTTGTAAAAATGTTGTAGAACCCTAATTTGATTTAGAATATAAATGAATGACAGCTGACTGAATATTGGCAAATATGACACAAGAGTTTTGTAAAAGTCCCATTCATACCTGCACTGGTACCCCTGCAGGGTCAAATACGTAGCATCACCCCAAATCACTTATTTTTTACAGTATATGCTATAGAAAAACAGTCTATTTGCATTTTAAAGTGGGAGTGAATTTTTACTTACTATTCAGTAATATTAAAATATAAATATTTAGTAATCTTTGTTCAGCTTGTTAATTTTAAGCCCTTTTCCCCGCATTTCATTTTTTGTTCACATTTCTTTGAAAACTTCAAAGTAATAAAGTAATAAAGCTATGGTAGAGCTTCTAAGTAAACTCTCTTACCAGGATTTGTTATGAGCACAAGTGAAGCCAAAAGTTGATTTTATTGATAGTGGCAAATGGACTTGGACATAATAGCAAGAGCACAGTGTGCAGTAGCGAAAGTACAGAAGTGAAAAGCCAAGATAGCGAAGCGAAACCACTGTAAACCATATTAACTCATATAGTTCAGAATGGCCAGTGGAAGGTGATTCCAATAGTTAGGGTAAAGTGAAGTTGCACATATGTACCTGGAGTATGCATGTATGTGGAAGACACTAATCTTTTAAACAAATCTGCCTGGGTCTTGATGCTACAAAGAAGCAAATTTTTATGAACGCGACACCTTACAGATAGCAGCTGATAGCAAATATGCACACGCCTGATATTTGGAAGTGAGTTTGCGAACGCCTGTGTCATCATTTTGATTTTCCTGGTTTACCTCCTGTTACGTCTAGTTGTGCCGCCTCGCGGTAAATGCCAGTCAGGCCACACAGGACTGCAGATAATTCAGCAACAATCAAATGTAACCCTCCAAATGAACAATAATATACTGAGCAGCACATCTGGCACAGGCAGTGATCTGCAAGGCCTTCCAGGAAGTGAATTAATCTGTAAAGGTATTATACCCTTTCAGAAAATAGAGAGCACTTTCTTCAGATGTTTTCTGATGTGACTCTGATGCTCAAACTGTCTGTGTTTATTAATGTATGCCAAAAAAACACCATAGGAGCTTTTGCTTGAAAACATTCAGCAGTCATTCTGCCTGTAGCTCTCGAATACACAATCGATGGTCATTGGCAGGAACCTAAGAGATGGTAACACTGCGTACTCTGTGAGAGATGGTACAAACAGTGCAACAAAATAGCCTCAAACACTCCTTTCCCCCAGTGGAACATGAATCAAACACGTTTCTCCTTCGGCGCAAAAAGGGGAAAGAAATGAGGCCATGGAGGGAGAGGCGGCTGCTGGCTCCAGCCTTGTACTCTCGGAGATCCTCCAGCTACCATGGCAACGGCGCAAAGTTGACGGTACAAATTGGTAACACGTGCAGCCGCCTGGAAGGCGAGAGCAGGCTGGTGTCGGGTGGGGTGCTCTGGGTCCAATTCTGCTGCCACTGCTGTCATGTGCTCTTGCTTTATCTCCATCTCTCCCTTCTCCCCCTCCTGCCCTCCCCTTCTCTCTCCCTCCAGCTCTCTGCTCTCACTCTCCCTCTCATTCTCCCGCTCCCTGAAACTCTCCAAACAAATATTCAGAATGTCAACAAAAGAAAGTGTATCTCAACCCGTCCCTAAATCTCGGCCATTTGATATTGGGATCAAAAACTGCCCCAAAACGACCCTGACCAGGCAATAGTAGGTTAGATGGACGGATGGATCTCTCGCTGCCAAAGTGCCATAACTATCAATCATCTCTATTTCACTGTGTCAAGCCTATATTGATTACATAACCTTGGAAGGGATGATTTTTCTCCCGTGGATGGTACGAGATTTTGAATATTTTAGGAACTGAGGAGTGGGCTACAGCTCGAATCATCACAGGAAGCAGCTATCCCATCCTGAAAAGACACAGGGTTCTTCCCCACTCGCCTTCTCTCAACGTCTGCATCGACTTATTGCGACAACTGCCAATGCCCCAAGTTGTCTGGCCAGTCTTAAAATTGACAGGTCACCTGGTTTTTTTTAAATTATGTTTCAATGACTCTTTGACCTAAATGGCCTGCACATCTAATCCCCGAAAATCTCATGCAGGAATTTGAGAGATCTTGTAAACAGGCATGAAAATAAGTTTGCCTCATGAGCAGGACTGTGATGCCTATGATCCATTCTTCTCTTAAGTCTTCACACCAGTCACACCTGGAAACAGCAGTGCTTTACATGGGCTTGCATTAGTGTGCTCAGCAGATCTACCGAGGGACAACCCAGGTATGTAGCTATAGCAAAATACCTTAATGGTGGTGGCTCAATGTTATTCCGTTTGGAATTTGCGACGCCTCAAAGTCTATACTCACGACCACGGTGATCCCATCCTTCTCCAATCGGGTTTTGTCGTATGTGATTTCACACACTCTCACCACCGTGGTGGCGCCGTATTTCTTCAAGTCCTGCAAGGGAAAGTAAAGTCGGACAAACGAAGTTGCCTTTGCATCCTATCCTCAACGAGCGGAAAAATAAATGCACTCCTTGCTTCCAAGGTTTTCACCTCAATGACTGTAAGTTTATATCAACACAACTGTTGACGCATGTCTAACAATATGAGCTATTGCTGTTTTCAGATGCGAATTTGCCCTTGGCTGGTTTTGTGTTGTTGTTACACCTGTACTATGAGATGGTTGCTATGGGGTGAGCATCATGAGAATGAGCGGTACGTGTCGACAGCTATGATTTAGGACTTTTCAGTGTGGAATGTTTGGATTGTGGAGTGGCTCATCGGCTACATAGACAAGTGTGTGGCTTTGACTTTTCAATTTTCATGCTATGTTATAGTACACAATTCAGGCTCAGGAAGATGTAAATGCTGTGGTGGGCACATTAGCGATTCAGAAGAGACTGCAAATAAAAAGACAACTCAAGCGGGCGCTTACCTCAATGAAGCTGCTGAGGGTGGAGTTGGTCGGATTGTGCGTAATGAGGAAACGCATGTTCTTGTAGCACACCTCCACAGGAGCAGGGCGGTTCATCCGCGCCATGACACTTCTCCAGTCCGTATGTCCAAGTGCAAGAAAAACTGGAATCCTAAAAAAGTGCTGTTTGCTCTCTCTCAAGATTCTCCGCTGTAGGCTACCCTCCCCAAAGTTTCAGGTCTTGCGGCTTTTAGCTCCAAGCTTACATAAAAATAATGCGAGCTGGTGTCTTAAGTTGATGCCGGCGTTTTCTTAAGTCCTTGTAGGCTGCAGGGTGAGGAGGAAAGTCTCGCTTTTGGCTGGCTTGCAGTGGCCTGGCCAAGCGAACGCTACCCCATCGGTGTGTTTGTCTGGTGGGACAGGTCTGAGAGAGGCGGGAGCCCAATGAAAACTGTCACCTCTTGGCATCTGAAGGTCAGCGTGGCATGCTCATGCTACCCTGACTCAGGCGCTCAGATGTTGGGCATGGCAGTAGTCACCACTGCCCTGCAAGAACTCCATCAACGTCCCAAAGGCTAAGGTGCACGTCTGGGGAATGAGAGGGAGAGAGAACGAGACAGAGAGAAGGGGAGGGAGGAAATGGTGTTTTGTGAGACGCAAGGCTAAAAGGGCTTAGCTTTTACCAGCCATAGAAACCGCTGCTGACAAACTCCAGAAATTACATAACCTCCAGTGATAGCTTAATACCCATCTTCAGGGGAGATCAAAACAGCTTGAAAATTGTACTTTTTATTTTTTAGAATTTTATTTGCGTTTCATTGGAACTTCAAAGCCAGGAAGTGAGATGAAATTGAATTAACCTGCTCATAAACAAGAGACAAGAGACAAAACCCTTAAGATATTATTCTGAAATGAACACCTGAATTCAATTAAAACTACAGAACCCTGCAGTTAGGCTGCAACAGGGCAGGAAAGCACCTATCAGTAAGCGAAATAGCTTTAAGAGGGACCATCCTCAATGCTTCTCTCAACAAACATTGGATTAAATGTCCAAAGAAAGTTATCAAAAGTAATATATCACAGCTGTTCACCATTTGTACGTTAGGCGTACCCATTTTTATTGCCAAGTACAAATTCTTTACCAATTATATTCTTAACAGCCACAAACATAAGTGAAACAGCAGCAACAATTGCCTGTATTACATCCTACAAGTATGGCACCACATATCATGAAACAGAAAAATAAACAGTCTCGTCCCCGTTTAGTATTACCGTCACTAATGCAGTGAGGGAAGATCTGTTTTTGTAGACACACATCAGATCTGTATTCCAGGAAATGAAAAATACAGTCAAAAGCACACTCATAAATTTTGGAGTCCTACTCACACACTGCCTGTGAAATGTTCCCAGTGCATGGATGAAAAAAGCAGACTCAAGTCCGACTAAACGCTGATGGCTCCACAAAGCAAAGTGATTCGAGCTGTGAGTAATTAGAGTTCTTCCTCCAGCACTGAACTAGAGTCTTTAAACGCAGAGCAGTAAGACTCCACTGGGCTTGGAGGACCGGAGAAGCGGCTGTGCCGTTTACACGTGGACGGCATTGTGCCGGCAGACGTCCACAGGCAGGAACACGCGGTCCCCCTCCCGTTTCCTCAACCCTTTTGCTCTTACCTTTGTGAAGCGCCTTTCTCTCCCTGTTGCTAAGCTGGGAGTCCTGCCGTGAATCCTACGGAGTGAATCGTCTCTGCTGCTGATGCGAACGCTAATGACTCTCACTGCTCAAGACCAGTTGAGACTGCCCCGGGTGGCCATATGACACTGACAGCACACGACTGCTGGTGACACAAACAAATGAACCCTTAATGCTCTTAGTAGCACAGAGCCCACCCCCTAGCTCACTCCTGCGCTCACTTCACTTGGGGGTGGGGGTGCTTATTCCTCTCTCTGCAGCAGCCTGCCTCAGCTGGTAAAACAAAGCAGAGACTCACGGTCCACGTCAGTGTGAACTACAACACCAGCAGGTGGGGCATTTGGTTCTGTTGATTTTAGTCTTTATGAAATCCCATGATTTTTTTTTTTTAAAAGAGAGCTTTTTAAATTCAAATTTATTCATAACTATGAAAAAATAATGATACAAATTTATGATTGTGAACCAGTAAGGACAACTGGTCACCGTCTGAGTGTAAGTGTGCATTTATTGCACCAGGCTAGTGGAAAGCAATAAGGTTGAGGTTTCCTCCTAAATCAATCTCAGAGAGGAACTGGGGAATTTCAGACCCCCCAAAACCATGAAAGGTTCTCAATTCACCATTAAAATGAAAAAAAAAAAAAAAATGTAAAGGATCGACAAATTCATTCAATTTCTTATCCAAATTCCACTTGTTTTTTTTTTTCTTCCTGAGAATAAATAAACTAGGTCAAGAATAAAATACAATTCAGCAGAAAAAGTTTCTTTTGTCAGGCATGTTGTGGAGGAGGCCATAAAACCAAGCTGAGATGTACCAAATGTGCTGCCATTCTCTGACTGCTATGAGACGGGGAGACCAAACAAGTCATTGAGGCTTTGGGTGAGTCAGTCGACTCCCGAAATGGACACGATGCCTTTCTAAAGCACAACAGAGTAAGTGTAAATTCCTAAATTAAAAACTCAACAGAAACAAAATAAATCAAATTAGCTGGCTTGAGATCTAAGCATTGTGTTGCCTGATGGACAATTATGGATTCAAATCAGCTTCTTAAACAAATGAATAAAAATTTTCTATCCTTATTTTCATTTTTTTATTTAATATTTTTTATCATTCTACTTTTTTGTCCAACATTGTTCACATTTATAAGATTGCACAGTAAAAGTTTCAGAGAGATGAATAACTGGTGACGTGGTCGTTTTTTGCCCCCAAAAAGGGCATTTTGGTAAACTGGAAAAATTTACTGATTATTTGAGTAAAATTAATTTACTAAATTATGTCATTAAAAATCTTCTACAAATGATATTACTTGGATTACTGCATTTTTACAGAGAGATATATCAAAATCATAAAAAAAAGGAATTCTAGCCTCTTATCTTACTTAGTTCCTGAATTACAGGTCATAAAATGTGCTCTCGTTTTTAGGAATTTTGTGTTTTCGGCTGATTTTGAGGCTTTACCATACAGAGGTGGATCAAATACACAGAATCTAAGGCCATTTTCAGATTCTAGGGGATGAATATCGTTAGCATACCCAATTTCAGCCTTGTACTGTATGTGCAATCAATTCGGAGCAATAAGTTGCTAAAGTTGGCTGAAAATGGGTTTGTCAAAAAACTTTCAAATTTCAAAGGGCTATAACTTGAAATCTTTTTCAGATACTGGCCTAATATTTGGCATTTTTTAAAATTTTGTGCGAATATTTACTCGTGAATTTTTCAAAGAATTTTGAGTAGGTTACCTGGCACCCCCTGGATGATTTAAAGTGGAATGAGCCAGGTGCATGGGAGAGGGGTCACAAGGATTTTCAAACATTATTCCTCTAACTGCACTGTGCCTCAAGCTGAAAAGCGAACTCCTCCCAGGGATTGTGGTTGTGAAAGTCAACATCCCCATTCTGCTCACTATTTCGCAACCTTTTTGTACACAATCACCCATTGTCCACTGCATGGTGCCATGGTCATTTATGCAAATAAACTGAGGAATAAAGTGCAGACGGTTTCCTCTTTATCCACAATTATTTCCCTTTTTTTACAACAGAAAAAATGATTATCATGCTTAGCTTACAAGCCAGATCAGTAATGACCAAGCACATTCCTTTCATTCGAATATTATTAAATATATAATATAATATAATATAATGTAATATAATATAATATTATATTATTAATATTATTAAAGACCTGCCAGAAATGTGCCACAACTTGCAATCCTCATTGAATAACCATAAAAAGAACAAAGTTCCCAAACAGGCACCAAGTGATTTTGTGGATTCAGTCATGTGAGAGACTCGAAGCTTTAGAAATGCATGTGAGTCAAACTGAGCAGCTTGCATTAAGCATTTTAGATGAATAAACAAAGATGTTGCAGAAATGTATATTCAAACAAAATATTTTGGGCCAACTTTTTCTGAATGTGGTAGATCTGACAATACATGCACAAACTAATCACTAGATGTATTCCTATTTCCTCCAGCCACAAGGACTGACTGGTAACTGGCCCATAATTTCTGGAAAGAGAGATATTTGCTTTGAAATTTTTCAAATGTTGGCTTTTTTTTTCTTTTTTAGTGCTTTTAGACTGCAGTTTAGTTCATTATATTTTAGAGAAGGCACACATCTCCGTGGTTCTTGTCTCTAAAACTTAGCCACTCATACCAAAACAATCTAGATGGCTAAAAAGCGCTCAAGGTGAGAGTAAAAATATGTTTTTGTCTTTGCAGTGAAATGCCCCTTTAAAAATACTTTGAAGAGCCACTTCCACAAGCAGGTCATAGATGAGGTTGCGATGGTCCTTGCATGCATCGCACATGACAGCGAACATAGGGCAGAAGATGTAATATCACCGGGATGTGTCCTAGGGGATGGATGCTGAAATCTTGGCCAAGCCAATAAGCCTGGGTGTTAATTGGTAGGCAATGTTCTGCCTGGCCTCGTGGGCACAAAACCGCACAATTGATCACAGTGAGACTAGCATTTAACACACGAAAAAGTAAACAGCTTCTGTTATGTTAGCAACGCCAATCCTCACATCAGACGTCACCAACTGGGAAAGCAAGATCAATATTTTGCTTCTAAATATCATTTAAAAGTTACATTCAATGTCTTAATCTAAAAATACGTATTTAAATCAAAATTTGATTGACAGGGAGTCTGCTAAAATCATAGATCTTCTAAATAGGACTTGACTGAGAGGGACTGTGGGATTCATGTGCATGTTTCAATTGGAAACAGACTCAGTTTAGCAGTCAAATAGAGCTTTGACGAGCATTCTGATAGGCCACGCTTCAACCTGCTGGAGAGTCACCTGAGTGCATGGGACACACTTGCCATCATGATATTTCTTGGTTCCTCATACTTCCAACATAGCATCAGTGCATATTCTACTGTTTTACTCTCCTGACACTGACTACAAAGGGCATTTTGGTGCTTCAGTATGAGAAATAGATTACTGTTTGAGATGCTGTGTCTAATATTTAGTCCGCTTAAAGCTACTTGATCCTTATGTGTGCCCCTGTTTCTCATATCTCCCACTTTATTTTGATTCCATATATATGTAATTGCATTCCCTTTGTTTCACTGTCCCAGCTCAATTGCCAATGTTTGATTATTTGTCTTCATATTATACTTCTCCCCTCTGACTTAGACAGTTTTATCTGTGTTCTTTACCCACTGAGTCTGTCGCCACCTTGTCTGCCTTCTCACTACCAGAAATTCCAACATGTACTGGCACCCACATAGATGCTATGTTTTTCCCTTGATTAATTAATCTTGATTTAATAAACAGTATTTCATACACTAAATCGTAGGAGTTTTGGGCTGTTCCCATTCCAACAGTCAATAGTGCTGACACTGACTCGCTACTGATGAGTATTTTGCTTTCTGTTACTTCCTCAATCCACTCTACTGCAAGCAATCATTGCGCATAACTCATCAGCATACAGTACTGTATATGCTCAGGTCTTTTTACTGATTTCCACATGATGATGCGGAATCAATACAGCTGCTCCTGTTGCCTCTGTACCTGGGTTTCTTGATCCCACTGTGAAAACCTGTAAATAATTTCTGTGCGTATTTTCCCCATGCCTATAATGATCCTGTTCTAGATCTTCGCTGCAATTCAATTGCTAGGTTTGTTCAACAACTGCGGCTGTCCAACACCGTTGCAACCTCAGAATTGTGAATTTAAGTTCCACGCAATCTTTGCATTCCACCTCGCATCGCGTGTTTGAAGCTGGGAGATTTCGGTTCATACAAGGCCCGAACCAAACATCCTGTGCCGAACAGTTCAGCAAGAATATTCGTACTGTTACACCCCTAATCATCATGCATGTAGCCTCGTCATAGTATACATGGTCACATCCCTGTCACTGCTGTCTCCTACTGCCTTCCACCAACTGCCTGATTTTGTGTTGCCTCTCCATGCTGGTCTTTGCCATCATGGCCACCTGATCATCTGCCAGTGTGCTGCCTGGTCTCCATCATTGAAACAGTCTGATCTACAACCCAGCTGATTCCAAAACCAAGACTGCTTTTGTTAACTGACTTTTTAAACAGGTTAGTAACCATGAACTCTCTCCCTGGTCCGGTCAGAGGAGGATGGGTGTCCTCTCTGTTTTTTAAAATTATTTTTTGGGAATTTTTCCTTTATTTGACAGTTACACAGTGAAGAGAGACTGGAAAGTTGGGGAGAAGAATGGGGGAAGACGAGCAGCAAATGACCTGAGCCGGAATTGAACTTGGGTCGCTGCGGGAAGCCTTTATGGTGCGTGCACTTAGATCGATGAGCCACCGGGGTGCCTCAGGGGTCCTCTCTTTAACCTGGTTCCAGTAAGGTATCTTCCTATTTTTTACCATACAAGGAATTTTTATTTTCTACCGTTGCCAAAAGTTAACTTTTGAGGAGGTTCAGGCCAGGATTTACTGTAAAGTGCATCTATTATTATAATAGACAAGTGGCCTCTGTGTGTGTGTGTGTGTGTGTGTGTGTGTGTGTGTCCGTCCGGCCACTGAGTGCTTGATTCTACCTGGCGCTTATCTGCAGCATAGCGTGAGCGCCGCTATTTGGTTTCGTCTTGCAGGCGACCGTGTCTGGCCAATCAGTGCTAGACTCCCTGTACGTCTATTATAATATAGACGTACAAGAGGGATTCCGCCTTTTGAACCCAAGCCAGTTCATCCACACTGGCTGAATCCTGAATCCCCTCCAAAAAAAAAACAGAAGCCAGGCCGCAAGAGAAAGTAACATGTTATCTGCAGCATAACCTGAGCTACGCTATTTTGCTCCATCTTGCAGGCGACTTCATATTCCACTGACCCCGGAATGTCAGCGCAGCATATTCCCCATGATGGTTACTTAGTTTTAATTACTACAAATACATTGGTCGCATGACAACCACCTTGGTGTTTTATAGAAACACCATAGCAACGTGATGACATCATAATGGCGCATTGTTCACTATAAAATAAAGACAAAGTTGCAAAAAATAGAACCCGTGGATCCCCAAGGGCAGAGTGCTAGTTGTGATATACCGTATTGATCCGAATATAAGACGATATTTTTTTCCTTGAAAAATGCCTGAAAATGACACCTCGTCTTATATTCGGGGTCTAAGGAGTTACCCATGTAAAACAATATGTGGTGCCATATGAGCGCTTTTCTCTCTGTCAGTGTTTAGAGCAGTGTGACCCTAGCGTGATCCTGTAAACAAGTCGGCTGGAGTGGGTGTGTTAGCTTACATTTGCATGAGCTACTTAATGACAGAAAGCTACTTAATTGCAGCCAAGGCACAAAGATCCACTTGAAAAAAGTGCTTCCAAAATCAGTAAGGTGAATGAAAATTAGAGGAGAAGTTATGATGTGAAATTTAAACTTACGGTTGTAAACGAAGCTGAGAGAACGAACAACGTGAGGGCAGGAAAAAGATGTATGACAGAGTGCAACGTAATTATCGTAATTGGCAACCGAAAAATTAAGCAAACGTTTCCAGATGAATGATTGTCGTCTTACCTAATCGGGGAGAACAAGCAGCACCTGTTAAGTGCGGAGCGCTCTCGGAGTGAACATTTTGTTAATCATGAAAATGACTGCGAACAGGTCAAGACTAATAATTCTTTAAAACAGATGTTACGTCCACCCCAATTCTGTTTTACGGAATTTACCCCATGACTTCATCGCTGTTAGATCGCATGAGAAACCGTGTCTTCAGTTGCCTATTACGATAATTGGAAAACGCGTCAATAAAGAAAAATCATTGAGAACTAGCCAGGACTATCCTAATTGTCATAAAGGGACGTGTCTGTGCCACCCCAATTCCCGGTTCTAGCTTCGCCCCTGTACAAAACCTCCGTTTAAAACAATTATTAGTCCTGACCTGTTCTCACTCATTTTCATAATTAACAGAAGGTTCCCTCCGAGAGCACTCCACAGTTAACAGGTGTTCCTTGTTCTTGTTGTTGTGGGACAACAATCATTCATCTGGACGCGTATTTGCTGTATTTAAATCAACGTCATTCAGAATGAATTTGGAAAAAAACTGTTCATAGTGTTTTTGGATGTTAATGCTCTTACATTTTGCAGACTTTTCTGACAGTGTTTGTCAAGCGAATGAGCGCCGTTTATTGCACAAGTTAGGCCAGTGGGCCTAAGCCCGTTTTATTGCACTGTTTTCATGGCATATAACCGTGAAGTGCATTCTGCGCTTTTCCTATTTGCAGGGCTATGGATGATTTTATGATTTTCTCCCCCATGATAAACACCAAAGATGTTGAAATGTGCGAGAAAAACAATGAAATGTTTTTTAAAATTTTGTTCAAATAAAAAGTATTTTTCCAAATAAGGGTCTTGAAAAGAGGAGTCGTCTTATATTCAGGGTCGTCTTATATTCGGGTCAATACGGTATTTGTGAAATGTGCTATTTTGATTACTTCATTTAAGGTCTCGTTTGTATTGTTGACTTCAAAGGAAATGACAGTATGGCTACTGTCTTGCACATGGTTATGTAATTCAGTGTATTTCCCTTCTATTAGCTTAGAATTGCCAGCTGCCAGCCAGTCACAACATAGAGCACTTCTTACAGCATATTTCTCTCATACTGGCTTCAAGAGAAATCATGCCAGCTGCCAGGCTGTCACTGCACACAGAACATTTCACATAGCATATTTCTCTTGCATTGCTTTCAAGAGATATTGTGCGAGCCGCCAGGCAGCCACTACAAATAGAACACTCAACAACATATTTCTCTTGCTTCAAGCTCAGGAAAATTGTCTTAGCTGCAGGGCGGTCACTAGTTATAAAAATTTTACTCTAAAGCCCAGTTAGCCCGTGCCCAGCATGGTTCTGTTTGGGGGGTCAGTTGCAGCTCCCTACCGTCAGTTGCATGCTTGGATGGACAGGAATCTCTCAGAACAGAGCCATATTGCCAAACCCAATGTAAGCATGTAGGCCTGTATGCCTTCAATAAACCTCTTTTTGACAAAGATGTCCCATCAGAAATGTCTGTTGTCTGTTATATGTGTGCATAATTTCAATGACCCTCATAATTTCTCATGACAATTCTATATTTCATAGAATGAAATCATTCGTTGTTTGATATATCCAAGTGCCCGTGAAAAATGCACTGCTTTAGCATATTTTCAGTGCAAAGTTACACACTTGTAGCCAAGTAGTTATTCTCCTTCTTGGTCACACCTGTTTGGAAATCAGGTTGATTCACATGCTGTGATTAAGCTCAATAAGCAGTCTCATCCACAGCTGCCTTCAGGTTATTGCTTATGAGACGACAATATGAACACAGTCACAGATACCTTGCCAAATTACATACAATGCAGTATAGGCTAACTATGAGAGGGCTCAGTAATAAGCATATTCACTACAAGCACATGGGAGACTCAAACCATCACGTGCATCTACCAATGAAAAATTGTATATATAATGGTAGCATTGCCACTTAATTGCAGCAATAATTTGAGATCTTGTTGCACTCCGCTGAGTGTGCAACAACTCTGCAGCTAAGAGCTACCGGGAGGTTATCCTCCGGTGTCGCTTCTGAAATGGCTTCATATCAGAGCACTAAGAATTATATCTTAGTAATTATATATCAGGTTGCCAACACTGTGAAAGCCACTCATGAAATAAAGTAGCTGGACTCTAAACGGTATACAGGATCCTTCCGGAAAACTACACAAAGACAGATTGTTTAAAATAATCCCTCATCCTAAGGACAGTTACCTGAGTGTAAAACATATAGGATTTCATACTGGATATTTTAGAAGGTCTTGGACCACTGAGGGCCCATGAGTGACGTCAAATGCTGAAACCAACGGAGAAGAGAAGTGGCGTTCCGTGAAGTATAACAAGCTGAAGGAAGGCTGACAGTGTTCTGAGGGGACTCTTCATTGTTGAAAAGTCCCACTGAAGCTGGGTGGTGCTGTTCTGGTATGTAGTTGCGAAGAGAGTTGGAACAGTGGAACAGTCAAAGGGTCTCTAGGGGTATTCACGCTCTCACCTCGCATTGAGTGAGCTCCTGACGCTTTCTCGCGCAGGATGCTGTGTCTTTACTGCTAATTTATTCAGCTATATTTACCTTGATTTTTTATTTCTATTTTGGATGTCTGATATATGTTGTCAAATCAGGATGGCAAGCTGGGCTCTAGCTCATTAAATGCTGGAGGCTGATAGTCGCATGGATCACTGCAGGCCCCTAGTGGGCAGCTTCATTCATCACCGGAGCTGAATGGAAATGCGGGACTTTTGTAAGTAAACAATATGAACCAAAAGTAATGAGAGCTGCAGTTCTTAATGACTGAAAAATACAAAATTCATATGCAAACTGCACTGTGAATATTTGCAATTTCACATCACCTAAAGACTTCCATCTTGGCCAAATCACACTTCAGATTTGAAGTGTGTGTGTGTGTGTGTGTGTGTGGGGGGGGGGTCAGTTGTCAAAATGGATACTAAAGATAGAGGTCAACCTGCACAACAACTCAAGTCTGCGACAGACAGCCCTGGCAGACATGTTCTGGCACTTGAAGCACTTCACCATAGAATGAATAGGGACCCTTTCCATCACTGCACTTTCCTAAATTTACAACCACCACCTGCTTTCACACATTTAGCACTGCTAAAGAGTGTCAAAGATAATGCATAGACGCTTGAATGAGGCTCTTCTGGAAACCTAAGCAGCCAAGACTGAGTCAGTCTCACACAGGATAAGTGCTGTTTGGAGTGGCAGGAATTTAGCAGGAATATTATATCAAATCAAAACATTTGTAAAATCTTAGGACATTATATGTCACTTGTCAGGAAACTACATCCAAGTGAAGTAGTCACATTTACTCGAAATGGTGGAGCATTTTTATTTTCTGCTACGGAGTTTTAAAAAGCTGTGGATGACAAATTTTCATTTAGCAACTGCAATATGATGCCAAGTGGCAAGCATAGTGCATAGTTCTATAAGCCTATTTAAAAAACACCACAGAAACTTTGGGCAAAAACAGTGTTTTTAGTTGTATTTGGGCACGCGGGGGTCTATTCTCCCATTAGCGCGTAAGTCCTTTTTTACGCGATTCGAGTTAAGCGCTTTTAAGTCACGCGTATTCTCCCCTACACGCTTCGATCACGCCCACAGGGCTTAACTTCAGAATGTAGACGGCCTTATGAAAGAGGTGTGACTGATCCAAAACAGAGGCAGACTCTGTATAAAGCTCATTGATTATGGCTATCAGGAAAACATGGAACAAGGATTCTCTGATTAACCATGAAAATGCAGTTGTGGTCCATGGAAAATGCAAACCAGACTTTAAATTTGAATATCGTGGGCCTGCTGATAAAACCTCGTATCTCCAAACTGATAAGAAACAAAAACTCATATGCCCACTATTCTTACATGCAGAATTAAACTTTTTTTTATTTTAAATTATATTTATCCATTTATATTATTTTATTATTTTTTTATTTTATATATATATATATATATATATATATATATATATATATATACACACACATATTTTTTTTCCCCTGTGAAGTTTATGATTTTGAAGATACGAGGTTTCATCAGCAGGCCCACGATATGCGGCTGTAATATTAGGCCTATGTATGTCTGTGCCAATTACTCTAGCCACCATGGCATTAAAGCTATGCAAACAAACTAATTGCCACGATAATGAAATAATAAAGAATTTAGTGCATCTCAACCAACGCAATCAGATCATTGAAAATGTGCCCCTCCTACACCAGCCTGTTTGTTCTATGGAAGACAGGGAAGAAGTCAAAGACAACATTCTAATCACATAAAAATAACAATCAATGACAGTTTATATGATCTCATTTAGAAATTGCGCCCTTGAAATGTCAAACTCCGATGTCCGGTTTGCAACTAAAGGACAAGGCAACGCTTTCTACAAAGGATTCTTACCCCGCACGCGGAAAAATCTGCGGAGCACTGTAAAATCCAGGCTCTCTGCACACCGGAGAAGTGTGCACGCAGAGGTGGCATCCACTCTTTCTGCAGTGGAAGTGCATGGAGAATAACTTGGGGTCAATACGGATGAAGGAGGGTTACGTAAAATGGTCATATTTATTTGCCTATACACAAAGTATCATTGTGATAGATACTGGAAACAAGCTTAATATGGTTTTAAATATTTATTGTATTTTTTGGCATTTCAAGCAGTTGCGCAGTACATAGGCGTCATGGGCCGAGCCAGGGAATTTGGCGCAGATGCTTAATATGCGCGTATCATGATCGCACACAACTTGAACATTAATACTATGCCGACGTCCTTGGTCTCTGTACATATTCTCATTAGTGGAAGGGGTTCTGATTGCAACGTGAGTACAATCAATGGCTCCCACAACACTGGGGAACCTGGCGACCCAGTATAACCCCCCCTAACTCTCCGTCTTTCAGCTGGTGTTTCGAGGAATTTCAAAGTGGCTGATGTGGGCAGCATAGCGTCAACCAACTGTGTCAGATACCTTGACACAGACGCCTGTGATATATGCATGACATCATCAGCCACTCTCTGGAACGACCCAGATGCCAGGACCGACAGCGCAGTTGTGACCTTGATGACCATCGGTATGTTTGTAATTGTTTGTAATGCGTTTGTAATTGAACTAATTGGAGAACAGGCTGTTGCGTAATATCATATGATGATTTTGTTTGATGATTTATTACGGTTATGAGAAATGTAGTTTAGAAATAAGGATGAACAATCGATTATTGAATGTCTCAACCTTTACCATGTTAAATAAAATAAAATCAATGTTAAAATTCGGCCGAGAACCAACATCAAACGCAATATTCTATTTAGCCTTATGTTGGCGCTCGACCTAAATACAGCCCTCAAAAGCGTTTAACAGAAAAAGCGCGTAAGCCAAGGGAAGAATACACGTAAGTGTTTTTTCCCTGAGAAACACCCGGAAACGCCCCGATTTTGGCCTTGCTCCGCCCCAAGCGCGTAACTGCCTTCGGGGCGCGTAATGCACAGACTTAAGTCGAGGGGAGAATACGCGTACGTAGCTACGCGCTTCATCCGACTTACGGGCAAGGGAGAATAGACCCCAATGTGAATAAAATTCAGTCATGAAATCTTTTCAAGAGGACCCGCGAGCACATTGAGAAACTAGAAGGTTATCTGGTCAAAAACAAACATGATTAGGATGCACCAGGATGGGGGAAAGGCGAAGGCTTGAAGACTAGGTGTGCAATAACCAGGACCCTCTGTTTCCGGTTGGTGTGGGGCGGTGGTTGTTGGGCCAAGCAAGCCACTGTGATTGACGTGAAAGGGCCAAAATGACCCTCAGGGAAAGAGGAAGGTGGTGCATTGGATTGCAGACACTGCAGAAATGCTTGAAGAGACACAGTAACTAAGAAGCCTCACCATACAAGGCTAAGGGCACAGTTTGCATGCAGTGCAATTATGCCCTTTTGAATGCTTAAATTTGTCTCCACATTAAAAGGAACAATTTAGAGAACTGGTAATGCTGAAGTGAAATGCTGTGAGCCCTTGTGATAAATATTACTTTTTACAAATTGTTTGGGAACTCGTTTTCAGCGGTGAAATCTTATGTAACCTGACCTTTGTGCGCAACCTTTTTGGAGTGTCATACTCCAAACGCCAATACGTAAACATGCCCCCTGCCGTTTTACCTCCTGTTTTCTCCAGTGCAGATGGTTTTACAGGCATGATTAGTCAGGACTGCACAACCAAGTAAACTGTAAACTGTACATTCTGAGAATATACAAAATACCATTACCAAAACAGCTGGGAGAAGTGATGCATTTAGTTGATTTCACAGCTGTTATTCCACAAAAACACTCTCTCTCTCTCTCTCTCTCTCTCTCTCTCTCTCTCACACACACACACACACACACACACACACACGCACACGCACGCATGCACACAAACACATGCACTCACACACATGCTTTCACGCACTATCAAACACAAAAACAGTTCTGAAATAGCTCCTGAATACGCTGGCTAACACAGAAGGTAATGTTTGAATCAGTCAGTCAGAGATCGACCTTGAACAATAAGAAACTGTATCCACAGTGTATTCAACACTAGCTATTAAGTTGTTATGCAATGACAATTTAGTTACACTGCTCAGAAGAACGCAGCAGAAGCTAGGCTTTTAATGAAAGGATCCGCTTGGAGCTCTAAGGTCATGTGCAAATGTCATTCCCTCCAGCACACACTGAAACTAAGCACTTCTACGCCTGCACATTCAAAAAAAAAAAAAAAAACCATTGGCCCGAGCAATGTTGAAATAACATGCAGTCTTTTTCTAATGTAATAACAGAGTAGGCTTTGATTTTTACGGTAAAATCTCAGAAGAGCCTCAAAACAGAAATTGACTCAGATTTCAGCTTCTTCAATGGTCTAAATTCCTGAAGGTTAGAGCAGCTGCGAAACAGAGCAACTTTTAATAATATGAGAGACAGAACCCAACAAAACAGGTCAGGGATAGCTCCCATGTGCATCTCTTCCTGGTTTCATGATGACATTTTTAAGGGGGATATGGAACGTTTACTTCCTTGTTCAGGGTAAGGGGCTGGGTCCTCAGATGAATGATCCCTCCAATATCACAAGGCACAGCATTGCGAGAATCACTGTCCAGACTCACATCTGATCTTCATCCTGGAGTGGCACTGCTTGTCTTGCGGTAGTTGTCAACATGAAGTGTTGTAAACTGCCATTAGTCCATGACCTTCACTTCTCCCCATGGGGAGTGGTTTTTGCCTCCAGACAGGAGTATCCCTCCCGTATGAAGAGGCTGTTTATTGCAATTGGTAAGCCAGTTTAAAGTGAGCCATGGTGACTGAAACTGGAAAATGGCTGTTTCTCATCAATCATACTAGCTGGGACCTCCTCCAAGCTCGGGTCAACTGGGCATAAATACGTCTCTCAATGAAACTACCAGATCCTGAATGAAAATGA
This sequence comes from Gymnothorax reevesii, assembly GCA_029721435.1. NCBI lineage: Eukaryota > Metazoa > Chordata > Actinopteri > Anguilliformes > Muraenidae > Gymnothorax > Gymnothorax reevesii. Next base: position 112,919,512 of record CM056577.1, read on the forward strand.
AAGGAAAGCCTGTTATTTCTAATTGAACAACTGCATGAGGGTTTTGCTTCTATTGCAGATTTTTCCCTTCTATGCATGCTACTTGGAGACTTTAGACTAGATGCAACTTTGATTTGCGAAGACCAAACAGGGCTAACTTGTCAGCATGCACAGTTGAGGACATCAACCATGGGCCCAACATCTTGACTCTTTTCTGGCTGTACTGGCTTGAATAGCAAACCTTCAAAGAGTCAGCATTTACTTTAGCAACTAGCATATATATGCAGCCACAAAAGTATCTCTCTGACATTTCACTGTTCAACTTAAATTGATTTGATTTGACTAACTTTTCGGCAGGGCTGCTCACAAAAAGTTACAGCGAACAGAAAAATGCACTAGTTTGGAAAATCCCACTCACCTTCGCTTGTCAAGCTCTTCCTGTTTTAAAAAGTGAAACAACTCCACTCAACTTTGTTGAGGAAGTTCAAATCAATTTCATTAATTATTCCTCTCAACATTCCAATAATTTATTTTGAAGATACTGAAAGAATTTGTGAGGAAGTGTTTCTTTTCTTTAGATTGTTGCTTAGTCTGCAATGAGCTTTCTACAGGTTTGAAGTTTAACGTCAGCATAGACAGAGCTTCGGCCTGAGGAATTAAGCCCCTGGTTCCCCCTTCATTTTCTGAAGATTACACCGTAATGTTTATAAAGCCAATCTACTCATTCACCCCCCGGGGCTCAAGAGTGGTCTGAAGCTTTATCCTATGTTCATGTGAATTAAGACAATTCATAATTGAAAATAAATAAATAAAAAAGCCTATACAACTTCAGCTACCCAATGCCTTGATTTCCCTTAGTTTTGACATTTTATCTAATGCAGTGTACAATCTGTACTCTGCAATCAACAATGCAGGTTTATTAAACCACGCCACTGCATTTTTTGAGTAGGAAAGGTCTGGTCTCAAATGAGCACATATTTATTGCAGTGTCTTGCCATTTCTCCTGTTTCCATTTCTGAATGCCCTCACAGACACTCTGAGCATTACTTCCCGTCAGAGCAAACATGACTTCCTGTAAAACTGAATGCGGAGGCCTCTGCTTCACCATGCAGAAAGCTGTTCATGCAAAACTACTTCATTATGCTAAAACCGCTGCCTTCACAGTCCAGATGCTATTTATATGTTACAGCCTACTCTGCCTATACATTTACGGTAATACTGTCAACACATGCAGAAATATAGTGCTGTATTAGGAAAGTCACTGTGAATAAATATGACCCTTTTTTTTTTAGAGGAACATATGATGCAGATGCAAATACCCTCAAAGTTGACAGTTTGCATGAAAACCTAATATGTATAAACGTATAAAACCATTGCAATTTTCTCCAGTACAGAACTAAAATAATAGTCACTCACCAAATACTCAGTATGCATAATACATGAATTACCTTTACATTTTACAGCCTCAGGTTTCTAAAACCTGTCCTCGAACACCAGCAGTGCAATATTATCTAGCAGCAGGGTGGGAGATATGCAAAATTCAGCTTCGATTACAATGACTTCCTTTTCATACACACTATTTGCCAGTGTTATTCCACATAGGCAATGTTCTGAATTTGATACGGGTATGTAAACAGCATGTTACATCGAGACATCCTGAAGCAGGCCTTATTTCGAATGTAGCATTTTCTGATCAAGACGTGGGATAAGTCGGACTTTCAGAGTATTCTTTGGAAATGTATCCTGAACATTTAAAATAAGCTTCCAAATTGGGCACATCCAGCTTTAGAAGAAATTGACAATTTTTACATTCATCTCAGTCTGTGTGAACTTTTTCTGAGGCTTCCCAGCCTGGCCAAACTGATGGGCAAGTTTCGCCTCTCTTGTCTTTACAGGTGCCTCCAGTACTGACGCACCCAGGATTTAGTGTTTTGATTTCTCAGGTAGGCAAAGTTCCGCGGCACCTTGAATTTACAACCCCAATTCCAAAATAGTTGGGACAAAGTGTAAATTGTGAATGACATCAAAACGCAATGACTTTCAAATCACACCAGCCAGTATTTTATTCACGGTAGAACAGAGATAACATAGCAAATGTTGAAACTGAGAAATTTTACAATTTTATCCGCAAAATGAGCTCATTTTAAATTCAATGGCTGCTACAGGTATCAAAAACGTTGGGACAGGGACCTGTTTACCATAGCGTAGCATCCCCTCTTTTTAACACAGAGTGGAGGCGCCTGGGCATTGAGGAGACAAGTTTCTTGAGTTTAGCCATTGGAATTTGATCCCACTCTTGTTTAATACAGGCTTCCAGCTGCTGGAGAGTTTTGGATCTCCTTTACGGACTTTTCTTATTCTAATTATGCGCCAAATATTCTTAATCGGTGAAAGATCAGGACTGCAGGCAGGCCAGTTCAGCACATGGACTCTTCTGCTACAAAGCCATGCTGCTGTGATAGCTGCAGTATGTGGTTTTACATTGTCCTGCTGAAATACACAAGGCCTTCCCTGGAATAGATGTCATCTGGAGGGGAACGTATGTTGCTCTAAAACCATTTTATACCTTTCAGCATTCTTGGTGCTTTTTAAAACATGCAAGTGTCCCACACCATATGCACTAAAGCATCCCCATACAACCAGAGATTCTGGCTGAACTGAACGCTCATAACAGGAGGGGTGGTCTTTCTCCTCTTTAGCCCGGAGGACATGACGCCCATGATTTCCAACAAGAGTGTCAAATTTGGACTCATCTTACCACAGGACTCTTTTCCGCTTTGCAACAGTCCATTTTAAATGAGCCTTAGCTCACAGAACACGGCAGCGCTTCTGGATCATTCTCGACAATGGCTTCTTTTTTGCATTATAGAGTTTTAGCTGGCATCCGTGGATGGCATGGCGGACTCTGTTTACAGACAGTGATTTCTTGAAGTATTCTTGGGCCCATTTAGTAATGTCAATGACAGAATCATGCCGATGAGTGATACAGTGGCGTCTGAGGGCCCGAAGATCACGGGCATAAAGGTCTTCGGCCTTGTCCCTTATGTACAGAGATTTTTCCATTTTCTCTGAATTTTTTGAGAATATAATGCACTGCCGATGATGAGACCTTCAATGCCTTTGCAATTTGATGTTGAGGAACATTGTTTTGAGGAATTGTTCCACAATTTTTTAAGCAAACCTTCACAGATTGGCCATCTTGATTTCTGAGAGACTCAGCCTCTCTAAGACATCCATTTTATAGCCAATCATGTTACACACCTGATGCCAGTTAACTTAGTTACTTGCTAAATGTTCTTTCAGCTGATTTTCTAATACACTGACCGAAACTTCCAATGCAACACATACAATTTTTAAATATTTGGTGTACATAAAATGGGATATTGGTTTTGAGACATGATACAACTACAACCTAAAAGCTCAGAAAATTGTTTTGATTTTGTCGTGTGGGCAGCTTGTTCCGCTTGATTGCACATTGTTTAGAATTTTGCCTATCCCGTCAGGTTGAGTAGAACTCATTGACCAATCCTCCAAGAATTTGGTCAACAAATAGCCGTAGCAATGGGCAACTTAAATATTCCTTTGCATTATCCTGGGTCAACGTGTGACCATGCCGCGCCTAGGTCAAAATCAGCGAGAACAAGCCGTTGGTATGCTCACTGGTGGAATGTCACAAAGACGGGTTGCAAGAAACCCGGGAATCCAGGTGTCGACCATATCACGTCTCTGGAGCCAGTTTGATGAAACAGGAAGGACCGGTGATCGACCACGTGCCCCCAGACCACGTGTCAACACTCCGCAGCAGGATCGCCCTATTCGCCTCCAGCACCTGCGCAATCGCTTCCTGCCAGCTACAGTCACTACTGCTCAGACCAGAGGTCGTCACCAGAACTGGATTAGCGACCAAACCGTACGCAACCACCTGCGTGAAGCCGACTTGCACAACCAACGTCCCCACCGTGGTTTGGTGTTGACTCCTGCACGTCGCCGCGTCCGTCTGCGATGGTCAAGGGCACATTTGGGCTGGAATGCTCTCTGGTGGAACAGGGTGCTCTTCTCCGATGAATCGAAGTTCAAGTTGAGAGTGTCTGACGGAAGACTGCGTGTATGGCGTAGGCGACGGGAACGTTCTACTGACGCTACCATCCTGCAGCGTGACCGCTGGGGTGGACCCAGTGTGATGGTTTGGGCTGGAATAAGCAGTAGACACAAGACAGACCTCATTTTCATCGATGGAAACCCAGTGCAGCCCGTTACCATAACGACATCCTTACCCCTGCCGCAGTTCCACTCGTCCATCGCTATCGCCTAACTCTGCGACAGGATAATGCGAGAACACATGTCGCCAGAGTCTGTCAGGACTACCTGAGGCAAAATAATGTTCGGTGTCTTGATTGGCCTGCGTATTCCCCAGATTTAAACCCTATAGAACATCTATGGGATATTCTGGATTGCTGGGTGAGAAGGCTTGATCCAGAACCAGCCACAGTCCAACAGTTGCGTCAAGCACTCCAGGAGGAATGGGACCGCATCACACAAGCTGAAATTCGGCATTTGATTGACTCCGTGCATCGCAGAATCCAGGCTGTGTGTGACACCAGAGGAGGCCATACAAGATACTGACTGATGCAATGAATTGGAAACCAGGAAAAATCTGTTCTTCATTCCTGACTCTAAAACTGTGTTTTTGATTTGAATCTTAATGTTTGTTATGCATTGTTAAATTCTCTCATAAGAAAATGACGTGTTGCAATAAACCCGAGTGTTGCGTTGGAAGTTTTGGTCAGTATATATTAATTGCTTTTTCAGCCCTTTTTTGCCTGTGTCCCAACTTTTTTGAGACCTGCTACAGCCAGAAAATTTGAAATGAGCTCATTTTGTGGATAAAAATGCAAAATGTCTCAGTTTCAACATTTGAAATGTTATCTAAATAACATTGGCTCATGTGATCTGAAAGTCATTGCATTTCGATTTCATTCGTAATTTATACTTCATCCCAACTATTTCAGAATTAGGGTTGTACTTGCATGGAAATACCATGAATATTAATTAAACTTGGCGTGAAGATGTGATTTCTGATGATATGGTACTAATAGATATCAACTGATTAAAATCTGATGTAATTAGCAGTGAGAGTTAGATCTGAGAGATTCCCATGCTTAGCTTATGGATTTAATAAAACTGGTTCTTTGCAGGCTTATACAAAAAAAATTCTAGCACTGTCCAGTGGGTGGGAAATTCAGGCACTGCATTAGTATTAATTTTTAGAAAAGAAATATCACCAAGGTTCGTTAGTGTCAGTTAGATATTACATTCTGAGTTGATACGTGAAACCCTTGTCGGGAACTTTTGCATGCAGGATGATGTTTGTGAATTTTAAAACACATTTTACGCCCCCAAAAATGGGCAGATGTCACACAAATCCCACAAATTAGTTCCTCCTTGGGGGCAGTAAAGGTGGTGACTACCCATCTTTTCATGAAAAAGTCAAAATTTAAGAAAAAAAAAAATTATTTCCTCACAGGCTACCATTGTGATGATCGGATTTTTCAGACGCCAAATGCTGTGGCCGGAACGAAATGCAGAATAGCAAAATAAGAGACAAACATTGACAGAAATGAGAGAGGGAGACTCGCGCTTCCAAAGGACCTAGTTCCAGTCCGGATAACAATAAGCATGCAAAGCAAGTTCGATAAAACGAAATGAAAGGGGAAAAATCTCGGAAACCGAGATAAAAAGAATTAGCACCAGACGGTGCCCAGAAAGAGGAAAAACAGAAAGATTCCCTTGCAATCTAGAACTTTCCTCTATTGTAGCTAATACCTCAACAACTTTCTCACTAGAGACCTTCCTGGCTAAAATGCAAACAAAACACTGACACTCTAGCGAGGGCAGTGAGGCAGAACTTGGGCTTAAATAGAATCCGGGCGACGCCCCCAATTAATGCCAGCTGGCCCAAGAATCCGATTGTGGGCAAACCGATATCGTCCCAGACGAGAGCAACCAAGAAAGCTCTCAAAGCCACCACCAGCCTCAAAAACCATGGCAACCATACTGAATACACTTTCAAGTCACAGGTTTGTATTTTGATTAATAAGTCTATTTTTGCAGAAAAGGGGTTTTTTAAAATTGTTTATTTCACGCAAAAGATTGGTTTAAATCCTCGTTATATATTCAAACAGTCATAAACCTCCCTCTGAAACAACAGAATTCAAACAAATGATGAACTTTTTCTGAGGTGTTTGCATGGTCACACGCAGAATCAGAATGAGGTGATATATCAATCAGCTGTACTGGATTCGATGTCCAAAAGGAGTTTATGGAGGAAAGGATGTGCCGGAGTTTGGGGTATACGACTCAGTAATCAACTATAATAGTGGAATGAAAGATTGCAGTTATGTTCTAAAGCGCACAGGACTTGATCCTAGGTCATACTGTCTGGCAGGGTATAACGGAATCGATGGCAATAGGCAATACCAGGCTGAGCATGAAGTCTCTGATTAGGAATCTAGGAGGAGAAAATATCTCAGATGGAAAAAGCAGGGCAGACAGGACTGCCTTCAAGAAAAAGAAGGAACACTGTACGAGTCTGGGGCATTTTAAGGCCAAATCGTTGCATGTTGAAAGCTCTGTGGGTAAGAATTGCACAGACTTTCAATGCATTTTTCTTTCAAACTTGGTTCATGACTTCATACAGTATTGCTAAAAGTATCAGTCTTACTGACTTGAGCTTTGGACAGAAGCTAGAATTTATGTTTTTGCAACTTACCAAACTGAACTCTTAACATAAATACTGAGGTAGTTGTTGCCATGGATACCCCTCAAAACACTGAATGTGAAGGTCTTAGTCTAAAATAAAATATGTAAAAATATTTCTTGTGGACTGAGATTCTAGATTTTGGTTGGTTGCATAAAGGAAATGGTCTTGCTTTATTTGGGAAAAAAATGCAAATCAATATGTCAATTGTTCTGATCCTGTGCACTTTTGTATGTCGCTCTGGATAAGAGCGTCTGCTAAGAACCTGTAATGTAATGAAATGTAAGCTATGGCGTATTTGTTTTTGTTTACACAATGGCGGCCATCTTGAATTCTCGTTGCCATAGTAACCAAAATGACCAAAACTGGGGTCAAACATAAAACTTTCACTCCCAACAACTGTCTGACAAGTTGGAATGAAAAAATTCCTTAGCATATTCAAACTGGACTCCTTGGGGTAGTTACCACCTTAGACCGTCCTTGTGCAAGACTGATGAACTGACGCTCAAGGTTAAGCTCAGGAGACCCTGGGTTATGCTGCTGCTTTTGAAAGTAGAAGCATTTCAAATTTGCATGCAGTTGTGGTTGGAATTAATCTTTGACATTAACAGCTGAGAATATGCTTTGGATGCTCTCCAATGAACATAATAAATTGAAGTACAAGTGTGATGAGTATAGGCCAGAAAAGAAACAAAATAGCGACATCGTGGTGCCACAAACATGCATAAACGTCTATTAGTGGGCAAGGAATCCAAAATCTCAACTGGCAGAGTAGGGAAATAGTGGCATCCCAGTGCCACAAACATGTATACGTAAAAGTCCGTTTGGCAGGCAATGATGCCAATATCTCAGTGTCAGTAAATATAATTGTATGGATACTGAAAATGGTGCAGTAGGATCTAATGGGAAAATGGCATCCCAGTGCTGACTGCAATTACATGTAATTTTTGCATACATTTCACATACGCTTTAATATTGGCATTATACAATAAGGCCTGTATGCATGAAAGCGGAATAGGGACAGAATAGCCTGTACCAGGTATAAATCAATGGTTTTACCACTGTTGCTATGCATGAACGTGGTATAAGTTAAACTGCGGTACAACTTTAAACCTCGAATAGGGAGCCGTATGCACAAATATGGAATAGCTTAATCTGTGGAGCAAATACCGCAGATTTCCTGGTGTAATTTATACTAACCAAAGGGTAGGTTTTAGGTGTGTAATAAGATAATTTGTAGTCCACTTTCAGTGGATGTCTCAAAACTGTGCCTTCTGTTTTCAGGATACTGGCGAGAAGTGATGTTCAAATTACCCTGTATAGATTGACACTCAGTTGGATATGTAAATTTTCAACTCATTTTATACTTGTCTTCACCAAAAAAAAGTACAACTGAATGCCTGAACAAACATTGAAGGTTGCAGTGCATATTCATTTAACCGGTGAAACCAGCGACTCGAACCCCTTGCATATTGTCCTCGACATGTTCATTTGGCTCCACCTCATCGTCCTCAGCATCAGCGTCACCCTATTGTAATTAAGGAGTTTCTGCAAACTCCCCCAAAACGTGTATGCGAATGTCCATCTTTTGTGCGCCCAAAAACAGCGGTCGGCCAATAGATTGACGTTTGCGCACTAGCTCGCGAAAACTCCCTATTCTGAGTAATGAAGCGTGAGGGCAGGCCTATTTATAGATTTGAGGTAAATTACAGCAATAAATCATTGCATAACCCTATGACTACAGAATAGCGGATCCGCACGATAGTTATTCCACGAATAGTCAAACTACGTTTCGTGCATTCCAATTTTCTTACACCACAGGGTAACTATTCTCAATAACTATTCTCGGTATCAGCTTAACACCCAGTACAAGTCAGACCTCGTTCATGCATGTGGGCCTAAGTGTATAGTGGTGGTAAGCATTGCAATACGAGCATATCTAAATAAATAATAAAATTTGTAGGACTATATGTTGTCCATAATCCTAAACAAAGTTAAAATCAATTCATACCACATCAAAATACGAGTTAGTTCAAAAAGACTTTATATATTTACAATTAATGTTGTTCCAGAAATGCCATAAGGGAAGAAAGCTGCACAGAGGATAAAAAAATTAGCAACTTAAAGCCAACTCAAAGGTCTCCGCGGGGACAACTGAATGTCATCATTTATTCTCCATTTAGAGAAGCTTGCATTCCTTTGCACTGCCAACCAAATGGGCTTGATGAAAAACGTTGGGAACACGTTTGTGTTTACTCTGAGCAGGCACAGGTAAGCAATACTGCACCCCCACTGTAGATTTTCTTACGGATAGGTCACAAAGTGCCTTTCTCGATCACAGCCAAGTATTATTAATGAATAACAAGATTCAACTCAGTAATACTCAAAGGTACATTTGTTAGACAATGCATGACACCACTCAGGGCAATTTGACAAATTAGCCCACTGTACAGAAAGCTTGCAACTCCGTTCCACAATAAACATTAAACATGTAAAGTCAGTGAAGGAGACACAGCCAGTGTAATGTACAATTAAAATTTACACGCAAAAGATTTAAGAGGTCTGAATATACATTTACTAAGCTAACGTATTTGAGGGCAGAATGTCAGCGCAAAATGCATTTGAGCGATGGGATCAATGCGCAGGTACGCATCCACAGTTTAACACAATGGTAGCATGTGAAGAAGTCGATACGTGGGAGAGTCCATGCGTCATGCAACTTTGTATTTTGTCACTGAAGCAACAATTCATCTACTTTGTGATTACTTAATCAGAAATACATGTTGGCGAGTATTTTGGGGGCACATAGTTGAGTGGACTGGACAACTATTACAAACCATGCGCTGGTACTGAGGTGGGCGAAGAGGGTCGTATCTTTCCCTGGTTTCTGGCCTTAAATTAGTTCATCTTAATTCTCCAAACGATTTATGAAACCTGATGTTTCTGCTGCGTTTCTTTAAATCATCATTAATGACCACCAAAGGCTTTTCTTATCTCCCAACATATAACATTTTTTTGAGCTAATCCGTGTTTTTGTATACAACCAATTCGATCAATTAGTCTGGGTAATTGATAGAAATAAAAACCATACACACTGGCCCTCCAGGACTGGAATTTCCACTATGATGTTGGCAAGATTTTGATGAGACTTTGAGGGAACAGTGGCGTTTCGTGATATAATGTAAGCTGGAGGATCAATGGAATGGTGGGGGAGTTGAGCGATGGGTCATGAACGTCGTGTCCTGAATCAGGTTGAAGGAAAAAATATCCTTTGACAATCTTCGGCGGGTTTTACATCGTATGAGGTAACTTTAAAGGGGACCTATTATGCTGATCCTTCTTTTAATACATAGTAGTAATGTTATAATGTTGGTTGTCCAGGCTCAACCTCAGAGAAGTTTCTTAACATAAGGTTTTGCCATAATCTAAGAACGTGATTTTGTGAGCGTGATTTCCTCTCTGAACAGCTCCGACCGAGATCTTCACGAGATCTGGGCAAAACCGTACGTCAGGTTGCGCCATCCAATTGGTACAGACCTAGCCAGAGCCAACCACTGCGCTGGATCTGCCCACACCGGAAACTATTCTACCAGGCAATAACAACGGCAGGTCATACTATGCCTTAGTAGTGTCTACACTTTTGGAAATACGAAAGAAGAACCGCAGATCATTTGAGGTGCAATTTTGTCAGTATCTCTCCCAAAGCTGCTTGTCAGTTTACTTTTGGACGCGAAGAAAAACGAATATTTCTCTTCAAAAAGATGATGCCACCAGAAATCAGTGGGTAGCTTTTTGTCCCCTGCCGCGCGGAACGCGCAAAGCGACGGGACATAGTATTCACGACCGTCCATCCGTCCGTACGTCCCGAATCTTTGTCAGCGAGATATCTCTAGAATGAATTGACGGATTTTCTTCAAATTTGAAGTCAACATGTATTAGGGGGATACCCCGGCGCCAGTCGATTTTGGTGACCTTCGCGTCACTCTCAAGGTCACACCGAGAGATTGCTTCTTTTGACATGATTTCACATTTTGTGGTGGGGGACAAAGACACGTTAGTGGTAAATACGTGTTTTGTTTGCTGGCAGCAAACAGCCACGGCCGTAGGGAAGGTTAGCTGATTGTGCTCAGCATTTCACCAAAGACAGCTTTGTTAATAAAGGATAATTCGACTCAGGATAACCGTTTCAGCTGCTTCTCAAACCTGAAGCAGTTGCATCCATCAAGTGCTCGGAGCCACAAGCTGTAAGCAATGATATAACAGCAAATAATCTAAGTGAAGCTAACGTGTTATGGGTGGCGATCAGGACAGCTAGCGACAGTTAGCACTAACAACTGGCCTCAAACGCAGGCTTTGTAAAATATCTGAAGATATAGCCTGTATCGCGACTGTCCATGACTCACAGACACAGAAGCTGTAAGTTGGTTTTACTGTATAAGCCAACCTAACGTGATAGCCAGTTGATTGTGGCTGTAGAACAGCGGCTAACGTAGCCAAGTTACTGTTGCTATTGTTTGTGTCCTAATTATGCAAGAGTGATATCAGGGGAAATTCTACAGAAGGTGTGTGAATATAGACCTCATTTGAAGCTAACTTTTAATACATGTTTGTAATTTAGATGCTTCGTACAACTGTCCACGGCAACGGTACTTGCTGTCTGTAAATCCTGTATTGCAAGGGTTTGTCTCTGTGGTGCTCCTAGTTAACTCAAATGCAGTAATTCTGTTCGGTATACGTGTGCTACTTCGGTAAGCATCAATGTGGCAGTTTCATCATAACCCGATTGGCCGATTGTAGCCTCTACAATTCGTGATCGCTTCACTTATCCATGACCGGCATCAGCCGGATACTTCAGAAATGTCTGAGCAAGCTCTCTGGTGCTACCGTGAAAGCAATGCGAAACGCAGAAGCTCTACCAGTTTACAAATGATTTCTCAGGACTACCTTGACATAATTTCATCGCCCTTTAGAAATTGTTGTGGCTAATAAAAGCCAAAAAGGGCGGAGATTAAATAGGTAATTCTTTCCTGTAGAAGTGATCAATTCGCTAACGCCACATAAGCAACTTGTCCGCGCTAACGAAACTTATGGTATGCAAAACCTGTATTATGTTCAAAACATAACCAAGCTCTCTCTAGCTGTCGCTTACCATCCATAAAGCTGCTTTCACATCGGACACGAAACAAATTTCTCGCAGGACAGATTAGCCTACATTCAAAGTCAATGCAAAGATGCGAATACATGTTATGGGCACGTCAAGCCGCCTTCACACCGGACGCGAAACAAATTTTTTCGCCCGACAGATAAGCTACATTCAAAGTCAATGCAAAGACGTGATTACAGGCGTTATGGGCGCATTAAGCAGCTTTCACACCAGACGAGAAACAATTTTTTTGTGCGACATTACATTCAAAGTCATGACCGCTTATCCGCTTCTGCATGTTAGTTCGCGTGCTCTGCTAATTAAAAATGCATCTGGTTAACTTATATGCAGCAATCGGTATGCTTGTGTTACTTTGGTAAGCATCAATGTGACAGTTTCATCATAACGTTGCCTGATTGTAGCCACTGAAGTTGAAGCTAACCGGAGAGGTGCTGTCTGTGTCTGCCAAGTTGGGCAGCAGTCAGACCAGACGTAGATTTTCCAGAGCTTGGGGCGTGTTTTTGGGTGGTTCTGAAACGATCGCTTTACTTATCCATGACCGGGGTCTGCCTGATACATCTCCAATGTCTGGGCATGCTCTCTGATGCTACCAGTGAAAGCAATAGGGAGGCGCGCAGGCTATAACGTGTCCAGTATAACAAACGATTTCCCTGCATTGCCGTCGATTGAATATTAAATTCTTTCCTGTAAGTGATTGATTTGCCAGCTCCATATAAGCAACGGTTCACGCAGACGGAAATTACTGTCTGTAAAACCTGCATTATGTTCATGACATAACCAGAGCTCTGTCTAGCCCTCGCACGCTATCCATAATACGCCCATTTTCCACGAGCAAAAGCTGGTCATTCCGAAGGAATAAGTAAACCATTACCACGGGCTATTTCCGAAAAGACTGTTTAGCCTGGAGCTTTCGCCCTTCCGTCATATACCAGCGCGGAAGCTGTTAGTTTCTCAACGCTAACAAGACACCACAGCTATGCACACGAACCAGCAGGTCCTAATACACACCGAGGCAGTCCATAAGCTGTTGGTCCACTTTCAGCTGCTCCTCACTGTCCATGTTTCCCTCTAAACTCAGACCCACCGGATTTCTGCAGTCTTTTGGTTCAACACCCGCCACTGCTAGAAACGCTGCAGCCATCTCTGGGCCCGAGCTCATTTAAGATGGACTCAAGGTGAAGTGGAAAAATGTCCTGTGGTTGGATCAATCTAAATTTGAAATCCTTTTTGAAAATTTTTGACGCCACGTCTTCCGGTCTAAAGAGGAACGGGACCATCCAGCTTGTTATCAGCACACAGTTCAAAAGCCAGAATCCATAATAGTTGGGGGGTGTACTAGTGCATATGCATCAATTTATATTGCGCTTTTCTGGACACTCAAAGATGCTTTACAATGGATACATTATTCATTCACTCACACATTCACGCTCTGATGGTGGTAAACTACGTTTTTGTAGCCACAGCTGCCCTGGGGCAGACTGACGGAGGCGTGGCAGCCAGTATGCACCTACGACCCCTCCGACCACCACCAAACATTCACACACAGCCATACAGGAGTGTTCCTATATTTCATGTTTTGTGGGTGGGGGAAACCGGAGTACCCTGAGGAAACCCACGCGAACACGGGGAGAACATAACGCCCATGTGGTGCAGATAACTGGCACATCTGTAAAGACACCATTAATGCTGAACAATATATACAGGTTTTGGAGCAACATATACTGCCATCCAGATGTCTTTTATAGGGAAAGCCTTGTTTATTTCTGCAAGACAATACTAAATACCACATTCTGCACATTTCACAACATGGCTCGCCTGTAAGAGTCTGGGTGCTGAACAAGCCTGCATACAGTACAGATTTGTCATGCACTGCAAATATTTGGCACATTTTGTGACAAAAAATATGACAAAGGAGGCTGCAAAGTGTTGAGCAGCTAAAATCAAGCAAGAATAGGAAAACATTTTGCTTTCAAACCTACGGCAGATGGTCTCCTCAGTTCCCCGAGGTTTTCACACTATTGCTAAAAGAAGAGGTGATACAACACAGTAGTAAATATGCCCCCACTCCAACTTTTTTGAAACATGCTGCGGACATCCAATTCAAGATGAGCATACATTTTTCTAAGAATAATTTCGTTTCAACGTCTGATATGTTATCTTTGTGCTATTTTAATTAAATATTGAGTTTAAATCATTGCATTCTGTTTTTATTTACATTTTACACAGCATCCCAACTTTTTTGGGAGTGCGGTCTTACAGGTCTGTACTCACACTTTCTCATACACACACACACACACACACACACACACACACGCAGACTTAAAATCCCAGTGAGCCCCCCCCCCATTCCAATTTCCTGTCATGTCATTTGTGCGCTTCAGTTACAGTTCTCCAGCTGCTGTTTTAATAGAAATTAGAATATTCTCTGTACAAACAATCACAATTTGGTCAAGTAATCCAAAAAAAAAAAAAAAAAAACAAGCTAGTGGCTGGCTTCGAAGACTCTCTTACCTCAGTTTAGAAGCTTGCCTATTCCCTCTCCAAATACATTCATATCAGATATTACAGGCCTAATGTCTTTGTTGTAAATATCTTGGCCAACTGTACGTAGGCCTGCTTGTGACAAAAATAGAAGTCAATATCTTGAAATCACTGCTCCTTTTATTTTATAGTATGGATAATAATCAGAACTACAATACTAGTCCCATAAAATTCAAGAAGCCTGCTCTGAGAGCACACGATCCCCTGCCTGAGTTGTGCCTACGATATGCGTATCATCAATCTGTCTGCAGCATATGTGCAAAGTTTTAGGGATGTCCCATGAAAACTGTAGGAGGAATTGATTTCACCGGCCAAGTACCTTTTGATACAGACAGACAGACAGACAGACAGACAGACAGGCAGATGAATATCAGACTGCTCCACAACATAATCCCCCTTTTAGCATTTTCCCGATGGGGGATTAAAAACTTTTTAAAAAATTGTATTATACACTGCCCATCCAAAAAAAAAAAAAGTTGCCATTTGGATTAAATAAGCAGATACTCAAAAGCCTTGATTGAATCATTATTGCAGGAATTCATATGTTTCAGCTGGCAATAATCATTTTAATCCTGACTGATTCAGTGCATAAATTTTTCATTTCTCAAACAACCATGCTGGAAGACATATCTCATGGTGGTTGAAAAGATGTTACTGTATTTCAAGAGTGGCAAATTATTGGCCAGCATCAAGCAAAGAAAACCGCTATGGAGACTGCTGAAATCACTAGAATTGGGTTTAGGAATGTCGAACAATTTTTAAAACCTGGGAGGATAGTGGTGAACTGTTTACTTTGCGGAAGAAATGGATTGGAGAAAAATCTTGACTGATCTTGAATGAAGATCACGAAAATGCTTGGTGAGGTCTCATCTTAAAAAAATTCAACTGTAGAACTCATGGCTACGTTTAATTATTCAGGTAGGAGCTTTTCCACGAACACAATGCAACAAGAACTGGGACTAAACAGCTACATGACCACAACTGAGCTACTTGTTCGAGCGATTAATTGGGGGAAAAAAATGAGTTCAATTCGCAATTCAGCATAAAGATTGGACTAAAGAGCAATGTAAAAAGGTCATGTGGTCTAATGAGTCCGAATTTACCCTATTCCAGAGTGATGGGCATGTTAGGGTAAGAAAGGAAGCCCATGAAGCGATGCACCCGTCATGCTCTGTGCCTGCTATACAAGCCACCAGAGGCAGCATTATGATTTTGCTTCTATTGGGCAGGTCTAGGCTCAGCTCTGTACAGCAGCAATAGAATAAATTCAGCAGATTACCTGAATATTTTGTGAAAGAGTGGTTCATTGAGCACGAGGAATCATTTTCTAACAAAAATTGGCCACCTCAGAGGCCGAAACTTAAACAATTGAAGTCTTTTGGATGCCCTGGAGAAAGCTTAACAGAGTGGTTTGACGCCCCCGTCATCAACACTATATCTCAGCCAAAAATGTGCGCAAATCTGGTTGGAAATAAATGTTGTAATATTGTATAAGATTATCAAAACAAAATCAAAACAAATATGCACTGTGATCAAAGGAAAGGTGCCCAATAAAATATTACAGTTATGGGCAACTTTTTTTTGGACGGGCAGTGGATCAATAGTATTTCACATGGCACCACTTTTTGTCTGCTTTGAGTAATTGGAAGCAGACGGTTTTATAAAATAATAGACCAAATTTAATGACCATTTGAGAGACAGAAGGGAGTCTATTCATGGTATCATATAACCGCCTGCCAATGCTCTATCTGTGGTCACATAATGGTCCTTTAACTAGCGTTTTCACAATAAAATGTTAATTGCATAAATAATATATTTCCGAGAATGCAAAGAGGGCAATTGAAATCCAAGCTTTTTAGACACATCAAATCATTTTAATTGCTTGCAGCTGTCTATACATTTAAAAACAGGGATATAATTTTAAGAAATTGCTCATCATGTGAATTTAGGAATAATAATACCGAACACTGCTGATAATGTTAAAGGCTTGGGATTTACTCACAATGACGCAGAACCGAGGAGGTTATGGGCGGTTTACCTTCGGCAGCAGCTCCACTAGAGAATGCTTCAGCTGTTGCATCATACTACAGCTGACATACATTAGCATTAGTATCGCAATTTATTCCAGCAGTCTGCAGGAGAGGCAGGATTTAACTAAAATACACCCTTGAAACTGCACTCCAAGTTAAAGTACAAGGGGAATGGTGCTCTTGTGCGTCATGACACACAAATTCCCAGTACAGAGGGATACTCAATAACTAAAAAAGCTTAAGAAGACTACTTTATAAAAAAAAGTAAAAATAAAAGTTTAAATTAAAGTCACATTCTCCCCGTTTTATTTGTTTTTATCCAATGTCATCAAATGACCTACCATATGTAGACATCATAGCTGTATTGTCCTCAATCAAGCACGTCCAAATGAACTTCTTCCTTCAGTTAATTCTTCATAATTATATAAAACATTTTATCTCCATAAAGCTGAATGTCTCCCTAGTGGTAATGCCGGCGTTATGGGATTTTCAATGGCGTGCAGTGAGCTTCTGACCCTTAAACGCATAATTGCTTTCTATTCCTGTTTAAGATTGCTTGATTAATAGTCACTGATCAATCAAGACCAATTGTAAGCCTGTATTTATTAAGAAATGATTTAGAAATGACAGCAATCGTAGATGGGCTACATTGACAACATACTTATTAGTGATATTGCAGGAATGAAAAAATTAATTAATCTAATATTTTCTCTGCATTCCATCTCTCCTTGTAGCATTTTTTCTACATTTTAAGCCATAGAAAGGCTACAACATGAGATTGTAAGAACAAAGATCATCTAATCAATTGATAAGAAATTAAATCTAAACCTTATCTACCATCTTCAGCAGCAGCATTTACTACATAAGATTCTACTTTGAGGTGGAATCTTTTGAAATTTCAGTCATCGCTATCCATGAAGTCTTCTACTGTAGCCTACCTCTAAAGCAAAGCTTTGCGTCTTCATCAGTAATGGCTATGCAGCTTATTGGTAGCCTGTTCGCTCAGTAAATTAATTCAATTAATTGCCTGATTCTTTATCGGAAACAGGTTGAGCGTTAACCAGCATTATGGTAGCTAATGTCACTCGTTTTTGACAGAGTTTTATTGTTACATCAGCAACTTCACATGCATAGCTGAGTCGGCAAAGCTGCATTTTTTTTAACATTATCTTAGATGCAACAAGCCAACTGGACACTGATGGAGAAAAAAATACGGTTTTGTGAGCTGTGGGAATTCAGTAGCTTCGAAAGACATTGATGATTTATGTCACCATTAATGTGGAGAGGAAAATGCTTGATTACTATTGCAGTGAATGAAAATGTAAGCTGAGGGGAAATAGACTGTAATTGCACTGGTTAATCCTCGCGACTGAATTAATTAATGCTTAGTTGCTAATTTAGGAGTGTAAATGGGAATGTGTTTGGCAAAGTAATGCACTTTAAGGACAGCTGAGTGCCGGGTAATAATCCCTTCGATGGCTAGTCCCGAGTGGAAGGGGTACAAATAAGTAATTTTTACAAAGAATACAGAAAACTTTCATAACAAAAAAATATTCATACCAATATTTGTTTCCTTCCACTTTCCAGAAGTAAATATACTTCTAAAATTTCACAATCTTATATCAGCGAGCGTCAACATGATTAAATCATTATTTATT
The DNA here is from genome assembly GCA_029721435.1 of Gymnothorax reevesii. Classification (NCBI taxonomy): domain Eukaryota; kingdom Metazoa; phylum Chordata; class Actinopteri; order Anguilliformes; family Muraenidae; genus Gymnothorax; species Gymnothorax reevesii. The sequence goes on from CM056577.1 coordinate 112,937,641, forward strand.
CACCCCAAACTTATTTTGCCGCTTGTTCAAATCCATTGCAGTTTGGTATGTGCATCCTTATTTAACATCAATTAAATTAACTCCTGTCCATTCACAAATACACCAAAATAGTTTGTTGTACTTGGATATATGCATCTTGCTTGCCTGCCACGCGCTCTCCCTGCTCCATAACCATTATACTACTCTGCCACCCAAAAGAAATGGTCAAAGAACTGAAAATGATAAATGCCAGTAAGGCGAGGGCCAATTGGTCACATTTTATTTAAATGCCCTGAAAGTTCACACTTTCAATGATTGTGTTGAACCCTTATAAAATTCATAGTATAAAAAATATCAAAGCATATTCAATTGTTTTTGTTTTTCAACAGAAGGCCATTGGCAACCCAGGAAGAGAACAATGTCATTATATCAACAAGATGATGCAGGAGAGGTTGTGGTTCATTGTACCCCCTACCACAACCTCATGGGAACATTCACAACAGCCCTGATAGTTCCGCTCCTGATTTTGGACCTCAGAGAGCGTGCCCTGACAGATAAGTCTTTTCAACAAAGCCCCACCCAAAATCCATGCCACCCCCATGGAGTAATCAGGACCCCACCTGATTGGTGGGTCACCAAACCCAGACAAGGCACACAAGCAAGAAAGCGTCCCACAGATGCAAATAGGAGGGGGATGCTGTTCCCTGCATTCCTCTGCTCTTGTGACAAACATGCCAGCTTTTGAAGTTTTAGTACCGTTGTAGCTAACCACAATCAAAGATCTTTACCATCGTGTCAGGCGATTCATTCAAGTTTCAATGACTTCACCCATGAATTCATCTTTTTTTTTTTACACATTATGCATCTGGACTTACCCAGCTGGGTACTTATAGAATCATAGATATACGGCAATGATATCCTGCCATGATATTCCTGTTTTTGATGACATTTCCTCAGACATTATGGAAAGGAAATCTGACATAGTGCAGGAGCATTTCCATTTAAATTCAGTGGATCCATTACAGACACTACTGCATGTGCAGCGTCATCATGACTCTTGTCTGTAACCTTCCCAGACAACATTGTTCATTGTGAAACTTGGCAGGTGTGAAACAGATAGCTTTTGACTGCTGGAAGTCTCCTGAACATTGATGTCACCACTTTTCACCTACCATAATTACATAATATTCAAAATAATGACCCCAGATTGTATGTTTGACCAGAATTTGCAAGCGTCACACAGAAATAGTTGTTATTTGCCCAGTATGCAGGGATCAGAAACCCATACTTATTACTTTAAGAGGGTGAAGTCAAGCAACTCAGCAACACATAATGAACAGGTGCTTGGTAATGGCATCTTGAGTCAGTTAATGGCACACAAATGGCTGTGTATAACACTTTAAGGTAAAGCAGGTTTATTCTAGTTATGCCAGACATCCAGAAATGCTGATTCAGTTATTTTTCTCTCTGTTATTTTTATTTTCAGGCTCAAAAAATAAATAAAGTAAAATTAAAAAACATATTGGCCGAAAAGAAAATGAAAACTGGCAGTCTAACAAGTTCACACGCGCTGAGATAAATTACTTCTTTTTTTTTGGGGGGGGGGTTAAATAAATAAATAAAAGTCAATTAGATTATTTGATTGATAATTTCACTGTTTTTTTCTTAGCTTTGAGCAATTTTTTTTTAATTGTAGGCTTTGTTAAAATAAAAGGTTAGTCAAGCTACTCAGTCTAAATACAGTTTGCATGGGAATGATCACAGTAACAAAGATCAAAATCATTCGCATTTATGAATACACATTACTACACAGTTCGGAAACAGAACTCAAGCTATTTGTTGACTTCTTATTTATTATAGAGAATCCTTTTCAACGATACTCACAGGACACAGTAAATATTGGTGCAGAAACAGTGAACTAGACTGTGGTAGAAGGAGGCACTCATCTCCTCCCCTTTACCCATCATTCTGTCTGTTCCTGGCTATTCAACTAATCCACTCCCATTGTTGTTTGTATCCAATCAGTTCAATCTTTACAGAGAAGAGTAGCCCACCTTGTTTCAACATAAATCTACGCGCCTCCATCTTTAGCGCCTCTTGCCATGCCTGTTCCAGACAGAGCCACAGACTTCAGCAGTTGGCTTTCATTTCTATTGTCCACCACTTGTTCACAACTTTAACAGTTCAATAAACTGGACAAAAGACTATTGGCTTTAATCTCTTGGTTCTACAACAAGGCCATAACTAACAAAATTTCAACAGCTCAGAGGCTTTACATTCCATACAACACTCCATACACTGTACAACACTTCAAAGAAATAGGTAGATTTAACAAAGAACAATGTTTTTTGTCAATATAACTGGTCTCTGAAATGCTGAAGACAGTTTTATGGAACTGTTCTGCGTCTTGATGGCAATAACTGTCTGACTGCAAAAGAAAAAAAAAATCTCCTCTTCCAAAACCATACATCCATCTACAGTATTAGGTATACAGCTTATTCCTCTCTAGGACTGGCGGGGAGCATAGTCCCAGTTGACCATGGATGAAAGACGGGGACAAACCCTGAACTGCATGACATTCCATTGCAGGACGCACACACTACTAAAGCACACACTGATCCCCTCAGGCAATCTGGAGTCTCAAATGACCCTGTCACACGTGTCTTTGTACTGTGGGAGGCAACCAGAGTACCTGGAAGAAACCGGGAAACTCCACAGAGAACGGCGGCTGGCCCATGACCTGCTTGATGCGAGCTTGCAGTGCTGCCCACTGCACCACTCTTTTAAAACCAATTATTTTATGATACGTTTCTGTAACAAGCTCATTTTGAACAAAATTACATATGCTCTGAAATCCACATATGCAGACCATTCATGCAAAAACAAGAAAGCTCTCTGGAGGGTAGTGTTCAACATTTCATTGAAAAAAAAAAAAGGGCGACTGTAGTCATTTTGCGGTTGACTTTTCTGCATAAAATAGACAAAAAAGAAACTTCAAACTGTGATTATTTTCCAGAGCTGAATCGATATCAAACAGAACTCATAAAAGCACTAATTGCTCAGCGTGAAGCTTAATTAAAAAATTCTGGATGTGCATGCAGCCAATGTCTGGCTCCAGCCGGTATCCATTCTTCATGGGAGCGTATAGATGGTGGTATGCCAGCTCTTTTGAAGCGTAAGGGCTATAGAGTTACACAGCCCATTTATGCTTGGCTCAGTTCACCACAGGACAGCACATGAAGCTCATGCTGTCAACCCTTCCCACAGAAAATTCAGGGGCGATTCAATGTATGAATCAGGGGTAAAGTTCCTGTCAAATTAGACTATAAATGGACACCCAACACACTGGCACACACAACCTCACATTCAGGCGTCCAAGTCGAAAAACCTAGGTAAAGGCCTTCACTGGTTCGGCCAAAATTACCGAGCTTTGTGCTGGCGAGGAGTGGCGGGGGAGGGAGGGGGTGGGGGGTCGTGGAATATCAGGATTTCAAAATATTCTTTGGACACATTGCAATAGGACTCCACAGCTTTCAGCTGCAGTCAGAAACAAAGCCACCTGCTCTCTACCGCTCGACACCTGCAGACATGCCTAGTCGTTGATTGCACGCAGTGTTTATTGACACACAGTCCTCTGGCATTCATGACTGTCCACCGCCCACTTTAGTTTCAGGGCGCAAAACAACCCTAAATCAGTCCTTGTCGCTTACATGTGACCATGCGCCTGACTTGACCCTGAAAGGGCCCCTCGACCTGACTGCACCCATAATGACCATATTGGAGGAGCCTCCCCCTTTTCACGGGAGAATTACGAAAGCTGATCGTCAGTCAGGAGATATCTACAAGGCCCCCTTACTGAAGAGGTGCTGAGCTGAGCGCTATGACTGCAGCAGCGAATACAGAAAAGCCGCCATCAAAGTTTTGGAAAGTCAAATGCACATGTGAAGCACTGATTACTAAAAACCCACAAGTCAAGTCAAGTCAAGTGTGACTTATGGGGTTTTAGTAATAGGTGCTTCATATGGTGTTCTTGCACTTCCTTAAGTCATATGCATTGGCTTCTTGTCGCCCCCTCCTTCAAACCCCTAAGGAAACAGATGCAGTAAAACCTGCTGTCCATGGGTGGAGGGACAAAGGCATAGTAATGGAAAAATAAGAAAAAAGACCAAACAAATTTTTGGTGATGGACATTTGGCGCGACCAAATAAGAACTTTAGTCAAAGGATGTTAAGAAGGGAACAGCAATCAAATGCAAATCACAAGCAGACACATTCGGCAGAATGTCTTAGCACAGGTGATGAGAAGATCATCATCATTGATATTTTGCTGATGCTCAAATCATGCATCTGCCTGCAATGTGCTGTACATCTCCTCAGTAGCTCTGCCAACACTGAGAGGGAGTAATCGCTGCAACCTTAACTCCTACATAAAGCCCCCTGCCATAAAAGGTCTGTTTGTTTCGCTGCATTTCGCTCGGCTCTGTGTAAATGACAGACCCAATCAGTCTTTTTCTCTCCTGCTTGCCCCAAAGCGAAATTCCCGCTGTGCTCGTAAGTCGAAGAGCGTCGGGACATGGCGGGGCCCTGCACAGGAAGCATTTCCTGTCATTGTGCCTTGGAGCTGCCCGGGGATCTCCTGAGGTCAGCCCCGCTGATGTAAGAGCAGCAAATCAGATCGGTCACTGTGAGGGGGCGCAAGCCGCTGCCACATCGTCAGTCTCCCACAACATAGATGTCCCAGAAAAGTCCCTCGAGATCAATCCCCACTTAAATGGCTATGTTAGTCTCAGCATCGTTCTGCAAGCAAAATATGTGTAGGCAAAAAAGACTGTAGGAGGCAAGAGATGTTGACGACAGATTTGAGGCAGTATAAATCTTAATGGACAATTGTTGGGGACTTTGGATGTCACTAAAGGAAACCATACGAGAAACAAGCTTAATTGTCCGACATCAGGCCAATTTGTCCCCTGTAGATTGTCTGAAATGCGGAAGTGCAAGTGCCAAGGTAATGTCAGGGAAATCCTACACACCTTGCAATTCATCCAATGAAAGGTAGGCTTGATTTTGTAAGGAACCCCCCCCCCCCACCCACCCACCCACCCACCCACTCCATTTCAATGTAGTTACTCAAGAGTTTAACTGCTTTCTGTATGCAGGGATGATTGCTACATTAGGAACAAGCTGATCTGATCTCAATCTTTGACCATAAATGTACAAAAATATTTCCTCTCAACCAATGAGTGAATGAATGAATAATCTCAAATGTATCTTTTGACTAGTACCATTGCGCTGGTGTCACTTCACCATTATGTGCAGCCAGTTGGAACGCAGTTAACCACAGCCATTCCTACACTGTTTTCTCAATCAGCAGGTTGACCATGGAAGTTTTGTGACCTCTCTATGGCCTGCCAACTGTAACCCTGGCATAGGGCAGACAACATCCAAGGCAGAGCAACAAACACATTCAAGCTAGTGTTGCGGTACATACCATTCATTATTTCTCAAGAGAGTTACAAAATGAGAGATTTTCACGAAAATATTCTATTTAAATTAAAATAATTGGTTGTAACCTTTTGAAATGAAGAGAACAAGCACAAGTACATTGTCTGTGAGTGTGTATGGCAACATTTTTTCGACTGCTTATACACTTTCTCGCGTATGTGCTCTGATGTAAATTAGAAGGCACCATTAATAACCGCTGTCAATAAGATCATGTTGAGCCTGGGGTGGAAGTGGCTTCTTCAATAAATCATCATGTGATACTTAAAGAATGACAGTCAATATTGTATTGAAAATACCAAATGTTGACAAACGACTGACAAGAATTTAGAAAACTGCCGTAGCCACATTGTTTTGAGTGTTTGCCCCAAAGACACCTGCAGAGCGTCAAAAACTGGTCTACAAATCGGCATACCGAAAGCAGAATCGTCCAATGTCCGACTGACATACAGCAGAAACTCAACTTTTGAACTTTACTGCTCAGAATTTTTGCTTAAGATTCAAAGTAAAACATTTTAATGACCTTAAAATAATTTTTAAGGGTGCGCAAAGGCCAGAAATATTCACAAGTCATAAAGCAAGAAATGAATGAAGCCTACCCCAATGACAATCCATGGAGAAAACAGAAACCGTGAACCGCTCTGGAGCTCTGCAGAGAAAAGGAAGAGAGATAAAATAAGCAGAATCCTGTTTTTATTTTTGGGATATCCCTCGGATATGCAGCTGGGAGCACTCAATTGGCATGCTCACGTCAAAGGCTTTCCTGCTCAAGGCTTGCGGCTTGACCTAAAATGTTTCGGAGCACGAAGGGATGAAATAAGAGAAACCTCAACTGTGAGAGATTCTTCCTTCCCCTGCAGCCCTTCTGGACACAAACACCCCTGCAAGCATGCATTCAATTAAACCAAGATCTCGCCTTCATAGTGCGAGGAAGTTTGACTGGGCCAGTGCTTAACAAGGCGTTTCAGCTGTGTGTGAACATATTTGCAATTATATCTACATTTGTGAAAGTGGGAGAGAGAGAGAGAGATAGAGCTGTCTGCTCTATGAGGTCTGTGTTCAATTATTGCCGTAAAATGCCAGTTCGAGGAAAAAGTAAAAGCCAGTCTCTTTGGATAATCGAGAGGGTGCAGCGACTGATGGATATTGCGCAAATCCAGGGGTTTAACTACTTTCCTTTGTCAGACCATTGCTGTTGGTGGTTTTCTAGGATCTGGGGCACTCCAGGAGGTTTGGACAAGGGAAGCGTCTTTCTGACTGATTTAGAGTCAAGCGTTAGTATGAAGCTGTAATGGAGCAGAACAACTGCAGGGGAAGTGTTTCAAAACCGTTAATTTAAACTTTATAACTCTCACTGTAAAATTTCCAAACAATTGTTACGAGAAGACCCAACACAAATATTTCCACCCACACACAGCTCTAACTCATACAAATAGGGGGAAGAAGTTGTTATCAAATCTCTGCACTGTCTCATGTCCTGAATATTTCCTCAAATGTTTTCCTCTGCAGTCTAGCCATTTTTATCAGTTTCAGTTTTGTTGTCGTCATTGTTTCTCATTATTAAATTACTGTCTTGTGCGTTTAGCTTCCCATTTTATTTCTACCTTGTGCTCACCACTCTTAACAGTTCCCACTTTATTTATTATTGTCCTTGTGTATTTAAGTGGTTGTTGTCTCCCGTTTGCTAAATTCCTTTCCTTCATCTTCAGTGACGGAACTGCAATGCACGTTTCTTCAGATTTCCTTACGGGGCACCCCAGACACTCCCACTTTCATTGGCAGCGAATTGGTATTACTTTAATGTTTTTTTGATCTAATGTGATTTGACAATTTTCGTGGCTGTCAGCAATGTTCACACCCACCGCGACGCTTCGTCTCGACTGTCAAATCATCTACCGTCTTTTCAACCTGGTAGCTAAGGGAGATGGCATGTTCAAGTGGAAGCGCGGAAACTGAACACAATTCGGTTCTTTCCTTACAAAAAGAGCCTTTCTCAAGGCGTTCTCTGGAGGAACAAAGGAAAGTAAAGGAGCTTGGCCCGGACCGACCTGATTTAAAGATTCAGCAGTAGGCAAGTGATCGCGGGAGATCTTACACTCGGGGCTTCTTCCGCACTTGTTACAACAAACGGAGTTGGCTAGCTGGATGTGGCGTTAGCAGTGCCTTTTACTGCTCTCCCAGATTATTGTTTCAATTTGGCAGATTCCAAAGAAAGTGTGACCAATTGACAACTTTTATTTTTGAACCAATATAAAATGTTCCATCTCTGTATGCATGCGCAAGCAGATGTTTACTTCCTGATAGTAGAATTTTCACCAAGTCGCCTCTGTGTCCCTCATAAAAAAAGGTAAAAATTTCAGTCCACAGTAATAACGTTAGGAACAATCTGTAATCTTAGTACAGCACTGCTGTGAATGAGGTTTGGCGGCTGCTGGCAGGGTATTTAAACCCTTTTGCGCAGACGTGTCCGCCAGTGGACACGGAGCTGCAGATTTATGCACGCAGTTACAATATTCTATCACTAGATGGCCCACCCGGATCAGTAATTGAATTTTCTCCAGCAAGCCGAGTTCGAACACAGTTTATTATATGGATGAGTTCACTCCAATCCCTGGACGGATCAAGCCAACCTTAGTTTGACTTTAAGGGGTTGGCACATCCATACTACAGGGTGGTCCAAAAAAAGTGACCCTCCTTCCTTTTGGAACTCTAAGGTGGATGAGGAACTTAGGATGAGTGGGCAGGATTGACTGATTATCCATTGTATGAATTTTATTGCCACAAAATAAACCTGGGTAAAAACTGTGCATTTCAGGGCACTGTTCAAGAGTAGGTATTCAGACTTTAACAAAGCCCTGCTTATGTGGATTAGCGGGTCGGTCACTGGTGTGCCTTCCCTTTTCTCTGCTCATCGTGCGGCATTGACTCAGACAATCTTGTCACCATTTGAGTTTTTGTCCCCCGCTGCGCGGAACATAGTATTCACGACCGTCCGTCCGTCCGTACGTCCTGAATCCTTGTCAGCGAGATATCTCAAGAACGAATTGACGGATTTCCTTCAAATTTCATGTCAGCATGTATTAGGGTGATACGCCAGTCGATTTTGGTGACCTTCGCGTCACTCTCAAGGTCACACCGAGAGATGGCTCATTTTGACACGATTTCACATCTTGTGGCGGGGGACAACGACACGTTAGTGGCAAATACTTGTTTATTTTATAATTTCATCCTCTTAAGTACAGTGGGTCCTGTTGGTCGCACTTTCTGTGGAATCTGTAATTTATGTACATAAATATGCAATTTACCACAGCTGTAAGGTGCTGGAAAAGCATGAAAATGCACCTTGAAAATCCTCAAAGTGCCTCGAATTTCACTTTTGAAATGTGTAAAAAGCCTGTAGACAGCATTTCAGTGCTGTGTTTTTAGATTTGTGTTTTGTTTTTTTGTTTTTCTGTTTAACTATGTTCCACTAATTGTTTGCATCTTTACAAAACATCAAAATCCCAGTTAGTTGGTGGAATATCTTTAACATGACTGCTTTTACAATCAATCTGTGGACATGTGGACATGGGGGATTCGTCCTCATTTCATAATAAACACAAACCCTGGTAAAATCTATAGGCTACATTTTCCTTTTTAATAACTGACTGTTGACATCAAACCAGCTGTCAGGTGTGCTGCGCCTAGATAAATTGCGCCCCCCACTGGTTCCCAGTGCCTGCGGTCCTTGGGAGTGGCGCTTCTCCCTCTTTCCTCCAAATCCGAGAGTCTGCATCTGCCCTGCGTGCCCTGCTCCATTTAGCCTGACTCGCCAACTACTGCTCTGCCTACCCTGATCTCCAGTGATCTTGTTTGCTCCAGCCAGACTTTGGACTGTCCTCTGACTATCCTCTTTGTTTGACTTTATTGAAACTTCTATCTTCTATTTATTAAAGATGCCTTGGCAGCTTGTCTGCGATCTGCGTGTGGCGCCTGTGTTCAGTATTCATGACAAACTGTCTTAGTGCAACATTTGTGCAAGTTCACTAAAATTGCCACATGAGAATGCTTTGAACGCTTCTAATGTCAAAGCATTGGTAATTGAATAATGAAGCAAATTGGTTATTATTGCATATTGGCCATGAGTGTGCCATTGCCCCTTTTCACATTTGTTATTCTGTTTGTACTGCGGTCAGCAACTCCCAACCACGGTAAATCTGGTGTGCATTCATTCTCTCTTCTATCTTGTAAAAGAGAATACATTTAAAATTGGAATCATCCTCTTTGGCTTATTGTACCCAAAGCCTTGGCCCAATTGGTGCGAATGAGATTCAGAATCTTCCAAAGGCATATGCTCTGTTTCATGTCATCAATAATGTGGATTGGAAAATGCCTGATAACTACCCTATGTGATGCAATGTTCAACAATGCTCCCAAAACAATAATGTTTGGTTACAAATTAGGAAAAGTAAATGAGAATTGCTCTGGATTTACAGGGGGAGACTACTAAAAGATTTTATACCTTCAATGGCAAGTCATTGATGGCCCCAGGTAAAAGAGATTAAAAGGTCGCTAAGTACTACTGGTGATGTCCACAAAGGGCTGTGGCTTATTTCATGAAGTTTGCTTGACTGATTGGGACTCTGAATGATGCCATCCTATCCACAATACTAGAATTCTCTTCCCATTTGGATCTTTGCACGGCAAAGTACTTGCCGGTCTGTTTTCTCACTGTTCACACTAAGTTGCTGCCTGAGGAATCGATATTCTATCTGGGTTTGAGATTTATGAGAGTGGCCATTTGTGCACCAGAATGTACAGTGCTGTGCTGAATATTGCTGAGACATTTAAAAATGACGTAAATCCTTTCATTGAGCCATCTGTCAGTATCATGCCATCACTTCGCTGAAACATCGGGATAAAGTACATTTTCAAAATTACTATACTGAGTACAAATGAGTACAAATGAAAACGCACCACTTGAAAAAAGTCAATATTTAAGTTCAAATGAACTTCAATATAATTTTTATCAGGCATGCAAACTCCTCACCTTTCGGCGAAATTCGCCATTTTGAGTTCGAAATTGGCCATGTACGTGAATCGCGCAGATCCGCGGAGAAATTTTTTTTGGGGGGGGGGGGGGTAGCGAGCGAGCGAGCGATCGAGCAGAACAGTGGACCGCAGAAAACTACACAGACCTACATTACACTCCACTCCTGAGAGTAAATGACTGACGAGATCCTCTAATTGAAGCAGCATTTTACACCAATCATGAATGAGCAAGGCGCCCCCTTCTTCATAATTTTTTCCAGTGTTGCCTACTTTAAGCAATTTACCCTCGAAAGAAATCAGCTCAAGGCCTCTGTTGTGGGAAATGGAACCTGCGGCAAGGTAAGGCATAAACGATACAGTTATACATTTCTTAAAGTGATAGCCTATGAACAGCTTCATAAATCAGACGTCAATGTTGTCGTTAGATTAATTCCTGCACTTGGAACTTGCGCTGGTTTCGTTCGTGCCTACTGTGCTGTTCGTAATTCATTCTGCCATTAATAGGCTACACGGCTCTTTATAATCCTGTAGAATGCTCCATTCACTTCCCAACATTTTACTGTGATATTTCTTGATAACAGACTATTGTATAGCCTACAACAGGCTGCTGTTAAAGTGAAACAGAATGTTGCCATGAGGATAAATTAACTAATCTGTAAAAACGAATTTATTCCTCGGTATTTGACCGCCTCGCATAACGTTATCCTGGCCTATCAAATGAACTGCACAGCAGGTCTACCGACGTGATGTTTGAGAAAGTTTTAGCTAGATGAGCAAGCCTGTCTCTTCAACAACTCTTTTAAGAGTAGCTTAAACCTAAATAGGTCGCAGGCCATCTCCCTTGCATTTATAATTTCGAGGGAGACTCGTTTTTGGGAACAGATAAAAGGCTAAAGAGGCCTACCGTCTCAGTCACGTATTTTATAATTAGTCACGACTCTCCGCCATGTGGCGATGGGTGGTATTGTTTAGACCTCGCCCTAATGAGTAAAGCACATCTCGTTTTCTTGAATTAAAATAATAAATTATCAATAGCTATAGCTTTTTGTGGTTATATTAAAACAATTGTGCAAATGTTTTAACCAGTATGATTAATGAAATTAGAGAAGTATGGAACTTAGTTAAGTTTAATGTAGGTTGATAAAGGCATGAAAAAATGCATAAGGTGTGCCTATTAAAAAGTGACTTTCCATGTTACCGTTTACTGACATGTGCATAACTTTTTGACTTTTATTTAGGTGTTCATGGTAAAAAGGGCATGTGATATCTGTCCAGGCCAAAACGAAAAATGACATGTGCATAACTTTTTCACTTTTATTTAGGTGTTCATGGTAAAAAGGGCATGTGATATTTGTCCAGGCCTATACAAAAAATGACATGTGCATAACTTGTTGATTTAGATTTAGGTATTCATGGTAAAAAGAGCATGTGATCATTGTCCAGGCCAAAAAGAAAGAAAAAGGACCTGTGCATTAGTTATAGTTGTTTTGAATGGTTGTCTCAATAAAAAAGAGATGTATATGGTCAGTCATTTTATACAGTATTCTATTCAAGATGCCTCTGGTGATGCATGTTTCTATAACGCAGACTATGAAATTTATGTTTCTGTTCGCGCCGTGTGTCTGTGCGCCCTTCTCACCTTTTTCACCCATGACCATGTTGCATGCCTGTTTATACAACAACAACACTACAGTGATGTCACCTGACATGCCAGGTGCAAGAAATGCGAGAATTTCAAGTTAACTGTAAAGCTAGGCAATTTTTTGCAAAAACGCAACATCTTGCACCCACACCACGGGAAAAATGAATTTCACTCTGAATTTGTGCACACATTGCCTTTAAAAGCATGTGAATCCGAATAAAATTTCACTTCTTCACTGACACTTGTGGAACGTCGACACTATGCCGCGACTTACAGCCCCTGAACGGGAACGTGCCATAGGCATGCTTCAAATTGGCGCCAGCACCAGGGAAATTGCCAGACGACTACACTGCGCACACACAACGATCGCAAGACTCCATCAAAGGTTTCTGCAAGCGGGGAGCACTCGGGACCGTCCTCGACCGGGTCAACAACGTGTGACAATGGCACATCAGGACCATCAGATCGTACGGGATCATGTCAGAGACCGAACACTACCAGCGACAAGAACGGCTGCTCAAGTCCAAGGACGACGTGGATTCATTCACCCCAACACCGCACGGAACCGTCTGCGAGCTGCAGGCCTGCGTGCATGACGTCCTTATTTCGACCCATATTGACGGATCATCACCGAAACCAGCGTCTACAGTGGGCAAACAGGCACCAGAATTGGCGACTACGACAATGGCACGGTGTCATCTTTTCTGACGAGTCGTGATTTCACTTAAGGAACACAGATGGCCGTATACGTGTTTGGAGGAGACGTGGTGAACGTTATAACACTGATTGTGTTGTTCAAACAGACTGTTGGGGTGGTGGCAGAGTTATGGTGTGGGGTGGAATAAGCTACCGTCACAGAACCCCTCTCCATATCTGCAGAGGAAGGGTGAACGGTGTCTACTACCGGGACCAGGTGCTGCAGAACCATGCTGTGCCGTTCTTCAACCAACACCACGATGTCCACACGTTCCAACAGGACAACGCTAGGGCACACACAGCAAGGGTGTCCATGCAGTACCTTGCACAGCAGAACATCCCCGTGCTTCAGTGGCCAGCTCTGTTACCCGACCTCTCCCCTATCGAGCACTTATGGGATGAAATTGGACGATGTCTTTCACGTCGACGCCAGATGGACAACATCCGAGAACTTGAGGTTGCCCTTGTTCAGGAGTGGAATGCTATCCCTCAGAACACTATCCAGAGACTGATCAACTCCATGCGACGACGATGCACCGCATGTGTCAATGCAAATGGCGGTCACACCCGTTTTTGACTTTCCCGTTTGACCCCTACACCAGTTAAACCTCTCTCGTGCATAAACATTATCGTGAATGAAATTGAATGATGTTTCCATGTCTTCTTAAATCATTCATTATCTCAAATGCATCATACGTATATACTTCACATATCAATCCGTGGAGCTATTCCAGATTTCGTGAGTGGTGCGTTTTCATATGGACTGAGTATATTATCATTCAGTGTATGTACTCTTTAGAAATCAAACTGGGAAAGGCTCACCTGCAAAGAATGATAATATCCAATCACTCAGGTTACAGATATTGAAACTTTTTTTTTAATGCAAGTAGTCTGCATATACAGGAATCTTAAAGAAGCGTCATTTTATCCACAATTGCTGTACCACATCAGGGAAAAATTCTACAACCTGATTACAAGCAGCCCTTTTTACATTTTTTTTGAAGTACGTACATTTTTTTAAATAAATATAAGATTTTAGATTTTGGTTAAAACCAACTATTTGGTGGTAAAGGTGTCAACACCGCTTTGAACCATATTCTTGGCCTTTTTTTGCGTGAGACTCTTGCTTTCTATTCTGCTAGATTAAAAAAAGAGAAAATAAGCTGTTTCCTATGTTTCAGAAAAGCTGCTCTCCCAAGTTGAATGGTTAAAATTTTCAACATACTTTTTTTTATCTGAATACAATGTTCTGATTTTAAATGTAATCTGAACACATTTAGAATAAGTGCCATCTTAATAAATCACATAACTGAGAAAGTGAAACAATGGGAGATGGAATTAAGAGAATATTTTGAATTCATATTTTTTATTATTGCCATCCTTACAGTATCACATCTATCATGAGTAAGCTATCATTGAAGCTAATGAGTGGTCTCTGTCAAATTTGAATTAATAATATCTAAATCGTTATAGTCAATACATTAATTGTTAATCAGGAAATTTTAAAGGGGAAAAGTTTGAAAGCAATAACGCATTTAAAGGTGGAAGGCTTGACAGCACGCCACTGAAAAGAGAAATATAATTTTTGTTTATTTCAATCATTTATTTCAATTCAACCACATATTTTTGTGAATATTCATGTGCATGTGTTCATGTGCATGTCTGCATATTATGGAGTGTGTACACAAGTGTGTGTATTGTTTAGTTTACTCATAACATTTGCTTGAGTTTACAGTGAGTACAGTGCAAAGGGGGATTCCCCTCAGGAAGTGCTCTCTGCCCAACTGTTAAAAGTCTCTCGGGTTACTAAGTCACAGGCTCCCTGAATAGGAAGCCACCCCACGGCCCTCAGGAGCCCTTTTACGTCATGGGCCAAGCCATTCCGACCAATGGCAGGTGCTTTGGGCGTTGACACCCAGTATGCCACATATAGCACCAATGCAAAGGTCGGTTGGGAGAGGAGCGGTCCAGGCACCCAGGCCGGAGGAGGAAGCCCTGCCCACGCCGGGCCTTTCCTATGCCCCTGATTAGGGAGAGGCCGGGAGGAAGGCCATTTGGCTCTTTTAGGATTACAGGATGATGACATACACTGTTCTCACAGCAAGAAAGCGTAGAAATGAATAAATGAATGTCATATTTCCATAAACTACACACAATAGGTACTGATAATCAAAAGCGACTGAACAGCCAAAAAAAAAAAAAAATCCCTGCGCAAACCAATCCCTCAAAGTGGAGATTTAGCTGGGCGCAGGCATCACAATTGTAAATCATACTGTGAAGATGACACTGCAGATGGTTTTGGAAGTGAGGATTTGTGCTGCATCACCATCCCTATACTCAATGACAGCTTCAGCACCAGCCAAATCGCCTGACAGTCTGTGATTGTATTCCTCCAGATTGAGTGTTTGATTTTTTTCAAAATGTTTTAAGTAATTCTACATAGTGGTGGTTATGATGTGGGAAGGAGAAGATGTGTTTTATGCAGGAGAATAAAAAAAAAAAAATCACAATTATGGGCTTAAGTTGTTAGAAACACTTGTGTTTCAGCCTTATGAACTATAAATATACTGTATCTAAATACTCAAAATATGATGCTTTTGTTCACAAAGAGATAATGCCTAAAATAGAAATAGTTCAGTTTTGAACCTATTTCAGAATTGGTTTTCTGGACTCTCAGTATTCTACAGGGATTACAAATGGTTTAAATAACGAAAATGAAAACTGCAAATGAGCAAAATTTTGGCAGGAATGTGATCAAAAACAGGAACAGAGTTTTGGTTGTTCTGGAGTGAAAATGCTATTCTCAATTTTAGTTCAATCAGGAGATACTCAAGGGAAACAAGGAAATGTTTATTTTGCATTGAGCATAAGTGGATAAAACACATGCTTAGAATTAGAGATGTCTTTGCACTGCACGGGAAGACCTGTAGAGCAGGAGCACAGTTCAGAGCAGCAGCAGGAAAATCCCCCGCAGAGTCCAGACACTGGTGGTGGTGATGACTGAAGGCTGACAAAGCTGGAGCGCGAGTACGGAAGGTCTGACGAGAGCAGGGTGGCGTTGGGGAGGAGGAGGGCCCACGAACGGCAGCATGAGTGAACCAAGGCAGAGAGAAATGTCATTTTTCTAAAAAGACAGCAGCAGAATGATTGGCTAGCAATGCGAATGTGGTGTGCCACGGTTAGATAGAGGAGATCAGCTGCTACACCAGCTGATGGCTCATTTGACGGCCCCAGGCAGTGACTGCAGAGAATTAGGAGCGAGCATGCATGTGAATGATAGGAAAATAAACAGAGTTGAAGGGCGCAAGAAAGTCTTCCTGACTGAACTTTCGCTAAGCTTCGTACAACATATCAATAATGTTATATAACTTTCCAATTCACCTTTCGCTAAGCCCCGTCCTAGAATGCAGACTGGCCCATCACAGCGTAGCCAACAATTGGCTCCGACTGAACTCTGACGCTTTCATGGCAACGCTCCATTGAATGAAGTTCAGGCGTCTCAGATTTTCATACTTTTCGACACTCGTTATTGTGGACTATAACATTGTTATGGTTAAACGTTGTGCCTGGGGCACTTTTAAGACCGACGCTCGTTACCCAGAGAGATGGGCCGGGGGGGGGTTAGGGTTAGGGTTAGGGTTAAAGGACTTTAAAATTGGTAAATTTTGCCCCAAAATACAATTTTTATGAAATTGGCATTTGCCATCCTTAACTAGTATAATAGTTGTTGGAAATAAATGCACTAGTTATTTGATGGAGCGTATTTGAAAATTTGCCCTTCCAGGCTCATATTTCAGAGAATGGCTCACAAGTGTTTCCCAGACCACTTGTGTGGCTTGTAGGTTAGCGCCAGAGTTTATGATCCTGCATAGTGTGGAATAATACATCTTTTGTATTATTATCATCTGAAATATTATCAAAATATCTTTCTATCTTCTGTGTCAATACCCCAAAGCTGATAAACCTATTTACCCAGAATGCGTGAGAGTGGATGAGAGAAGCTGTACAGGAGGAGCAAGGTACAGAGTGGCACAGAAATGCTGGCGCCCTGCCAAAAGACAACGCCCAAGGAGCAGTCCAAAGTGGCATCAGGTATCCTGTAACCGCCTTTCTGTGACCTGTCTAAAGTAGACTGGACAATATTATGTAGAAAGGCGGGAGCTGGTTAGACTGCGGTTACAGACAGATCTACAGCCAATTGATGTACAGCTAAAGGACTGTGGATTATAAGAACTGATGCCCGGGCAACGCCCTGGGCAGAGCGCTCTCCGAACTGTGGCTAAGAACATCCCTCTTGTTACAGTATGTAATTTTTACTCTTTGTCTGCTATAAACAACTATTTTCGACATTTGGTCTACAATTCTCTTATTTCTAGTCACTCTCTCCCTAGAACACGTAAAATCAGACTTGACAAAAGGTGAAATAGCCCACAATAGCAATCTCCCCAGCCCTGCATTCCACAACAAGGTGAAAAGATTAATTATCTATCCAACACTAGCTATCCTTACCTTGACCAAATTCTGTAAAAAATAAAAAATGTGCAAATTAACCTACCAAAGACAGTTATGTCTCTCTTGTTCCATTGCCAGCAGCACAAGTTTAGGATGTAAACGCTTAACCTTCATATAAATTAACCTGTAATTCACTAAGTGTGGGGGGAAAAAATAGCTTTTGCTGGCCCAACAATGTGAAGGTTGGCTTGAGTTGCTTTTTGAAGGGCCTCCTCCTGTTTTCTTGTGAAATTAGTTGGTGTAAGTTACTTTATCTTATGTGCAGCAGAACTCTGACTCAAGTCACCACTGCAATCATGGCAATCAAACATTGTAAGTATATAAAAAGTAAATTATACTTGCTGTTCCAGACATTATGGCCTCTCACTCAAAATGAGAACTATTGCAAGGTATTGATGTTAGTCTTTGTGTTTATGTCATCTTTGCATCAAAGAGCTCGGCTACTCTTTGGTCATCAAAGTTTTAGGTTTGAGGCTGTTTTAGGCAGGGCTGTAGCTGGCAATTAGAATTGTTCATGTTCATCATCGATTATGCCATAAGTCAAATGATAGTCACTGTAGAAGTTTCTTCAGGACATGTGGCCATGCAGTAAATAACTGGACTGAACTATAGTCACAAAGTAATGTTAACATATGTTAACATTAATGTTAAGTAATGTTTCCACTCAGAATCTGAAACCCTCTGCCAAAAAGCATGTTCCCTATAATCAATGTCATTCTGTTATCCCTATCAGGGCCTATCAGGAGCCATCTTTAGCCAGAATGTCCGAATAAATTAAGGTAATGGATGCAAATGCTGCATTTCATACACTCTGCAAACAGCCACGTGGCTGAAAATGTTTGCTACAGGCTCAGAAGCTTTAAATCTGGTATGGTGGATGTAGTGCCAACAAATATGCACCACCTGAGGCCATGGGGGATCTTCAATGCAAATAAATCAGTGACACCAGCGAGTATTGGAATTTTTTGTGATAATGCAGGCTGTACTCTACAAACTCGTAATTTGAATTGCCTTTACAAATTGCCATGTTTCCTCACAGTGTTGGCCAATGTTTTTACATGATTATAGTTCAAGCACCCTACCTAGGGTACAGCTCCGATTGCTGCGCTATGTCTTGTAGGCAAGTGATCAGATATTTTGCCAGAATCAAGGTTAAATCCACAAGCTGTGGTAAATCCCACCTGTGCTGAACTAGGGTTAAGCCATGTCAGACAGTCCATTTGTATCTTGTTTTTACCCACGCGTCGTGGTTTATCTCACATCCGCACACAATTGCAATTTTCACAGAGGCACGTCATCTACTTGGTCAGCATTGCTAATACTTTGTTAGCATCAGTCTCAGCATGTTGAGGCTCACCCCCACAGGTGGGGCAGCTATTTTTAAAGTGTGCATGTTCTAGTGCTGGGATTCCCCAATCCAGACTCCTCAACATGCTGAATTAAAATAAATGATTTGCATTCTGAAATTTTCTTTACCATCTTATGCAAATAATATTGGGTTCAAAATGTACATTTTGGCATCCCTTCTCCCTTCTCCCTGGGTGTAAGATAGAGCCAGACTTTTTAAATGAGAGAGTTGGACAATTTTCAGAGAAACCCCATAGATCAAGTTTTAACCATTTATTTACCAGGTAAGTTACCTAAAGCCAATTACAGTCCAAATTAAACATTGATCAGATTACCAAAAAATGTATTTAAAAAAGGGTAAATATAACACTGAATAAAACAGTCAAAATTGAACAATCTCATACCTGTCAACTAGCAAAACTACACAGGATGGGTCATGTGGGAGTCTGGCCACAGAACTCAACATAGGCCTTGTTTTTTTGCTTTAAGTACACAAACTAGTTGGTTCATCCTTCAAACAAAGAGCCATAAATGAACAATTTAAGATTTTGAGCCTCAGTTCCCAGGACTACAGGAGGTGATTGTGGGGTATCCGGGCAGATGGCTTCATAGGGGACAGATAAGAACTCCGGTCCATTCATTGCCTACGTTTTTTGATGTTTAGACCTATGTAAGGAAATTAGACCATTTTACCAGCACTGAGACAAACATGACCATATTCAGAACTTGACTATGAAACATCCCATGCCATATGCAGCATAACAATGACAGAAAAACTCAGAGTTGGGAGAGAAAGAAGAGAGTTAAGGGGGGTCAGGAAGACAGATACTAGGGAACACAGTTGGAGTTATTATTCACACCTTCAAACAACCTGAAGCTGTCGAGAAGGAAAGGTGGGAGCTTAGAAGGGAAGCTGTGGGCCACTGACCAGACTGAATCATTTTTATGACCACAGAACCATAGAAGGTGTCCCAAGTTCCTCGAATTTGAAAGTTTAATTACGAGCTGCAGAAGATTCTGCTACATCAAAACGGGCTTTATAGCCAATTGTTTTCATTAGCATTTCTACTAAGCATGCTGTGTAAGTTTTCAGTTTGGAACTGAAGAAACAGAAAGCAGATGCGCAAAACGGCGGCTTCATAACCCACTGCCTTCCTTATCCTAATAGCAAGCCTCAATAAGAACGCCTGCTGGAAATTCTTAATGAATACTCAGGTGACCTGTCTGTTTGTGTTACCATGGGTGTCATCACCATGAACTGGGAAAACTAAAATTTAAAGCAAATTATAAATTAACTTTACATGTAAAACTGCAATTTCAGGATTTCCTCCTACTCTACAATCATCTCCCTCAAGATGTGATAAAACTCATGGTGAGACAAGAGCAGTCCAGCTTGGGTACCCTTCTGAACATTTTTATTTTTAACAGAATGGTCTCAGAAAGTTTCAGAATAATATAAACAGAGAAGCTCATTTTTATATCTATGACACAAACTGAAATATAAAAATAGGTAGAATAAATACAGAATAGGTAGAATAAATTTTTCCAAGATAATACTAACGGTTAAGTTCCAAGTGTGTAATTGGAATCAGCGTTTTTGCTTTTATCTGCAATAAATGAAATTAACACAAAGCAGAGTGAAATGTGATAGGACATTTTAAGGCAGAGGCTGGCACAAAGTCATCTCTGGGTCTTGACCCAGCTGATCACGAGTGGTCTCTCAAGAGCCTCACCAAATGAGGCCACCCACCCACTACGATCTGCACTCTAAAGGATCAAGGTTACCTTTACAGAGATTAGCACTTTATCCACAGTTGCTAGTACAGTTAACATCATGGCTCCAAGAACAGCCAGCTCTCCAACGGTAAAAAAGACAATAATATGATAGTGAAATGCCGATTAAAAATGAAAAGCCAACATATTTATTGCATCATAACGTGAAGGGAGAACACACCACAGCAAGAAGACCAGATTACCCCATGACTCTGAGCTGCACTGAAAACTACTCTTTTCTGTTGAACTTGTGGGCTCATATTTGACATCTTCACACAATTATAATGCAGGGATTGATAAAGGCTTTGTTAGTATTATTAGCTTTGTTTATCTCAGTTTATCTCTTTTTGTGTTCAGAATATGTTCCCACCATTCAGGTTTGAGGAGGCACACCAAATTCAAGCCCCCTTGGCATTCATCCTACATTTCTTATGACTAGTCATGGTTCTCAGCCAGAATAAGGTTGAAGGGGAGATGCAGTGACACAAGGTCCAAAAATATTCTTACTTGGGGCTATATGACAGTGAATTATATCCATTGGGATGCATTTCCAGGAAATGTTCAAAAGCAATCTTCCAGGAATCAGGGCAGAGCAGAAAATTACAGGCTCCTGCTTTCAGGAAAAGGGGTAGGGGAATCTGGGATCCAATAGTCAGCTCTGAGTAGTACTGCATTTGAGGGTTCTGCTGTGGCTTTTCCTGAAACGTGTAGTGTAGCTTGAAACTTGCTGTGAAAGGCTACTAAGAGAGCAAAAGCAATTTTTTTTTTCCTGCCCCTCTGCATGAGGACTGAAGTATTACATTTAAATCACATGAATTTAAATCAACAAGTGCAAATTCATAATTGCAGCTATGATGTGTATAATGCATCCACACACGCGCGCGCACACACACACACACACACACACACAAGCACACATCCTTGTACAAGTACTTATATCTTTGTGAGGACATTACATTGACTTCCATTCATTCTTTCTGTGTCTCTACTGCCTTTCCCTAATCTCAATAAGCAATGTATGCCTAACCCAAACCCTTACCCTCACCTTAACCTATTCCTAATTCTAACCTTACCCCTAACCTTAATAAGTCAGTTTGCCTCTGTAGTTGTGAAGACATTTGAAAATGTCCTTATTTCCCAATAATGTCCCCACTGTGTAAGAAAAAAACTTTTTTAATTCTCATTTTTTAGCTTATACAAGAACACACACACACCCTCATGAACACTTCATCTCCATGGCTGACCTGCACACTGCTGAGTCTTTTGATTCCTCACAAGAGTCTTGGACAGTTCATGGGTGCATCTCGAACTGTAGGCTGCTTCCTTAGAAGGCTGCATTTTTAGGGGTTGTCACTTATTTCAGTCCGCCAAACTGACGTTAGATCACTTCATCTCCGTTAATCAGCATTGGTTTAAGTGAGTCATCACTGGTTTCCATAACCTTAAACCTTGTCCCTTACCCTAAATGTCAGTTTGGTGGATGGAAGTAAGTGACAACCCCTATAAACACAGCATTCCAAGGATGCAGCCCACGCTTTGAGATGCCCCCAAGAAGTTATCAAAGGCGGTGTGGCTAAAGTACAGGGGGCAGGGCAAATGGTCTCAAATGAAAAATGAACTCTGTTTACTCCAAAGATGACTCCCACAAGTGCTGAAAACTAACTGTTACTGAATAATAACTGGGGGCATGGCTAAGGTCACCAGGTGTCCCACTTTGTGCCGTGCTGCATAACATTTTTATCTCTTATCCCTCTGTTGAGCCTCCCGCAATTTTACATTATTGCCTCCAGACGCTGCTCAAAAATTAGGCGCTTATCCAGTAGCACAATAATGGTCTGGCGCTTTGGTGTTATGTGGCTTAAAAAAATTAATTAATTAAATTACATTTCCCATTGGAACTTGTACAAACAGAATAGAACACAATAGTCAAATTGGTGCCCTAATGGGAAACAATTGTTGAAAGTAAATATAATTCTCACAATATTCTGTGACTCTTGAATGGAATGGGCAATTGAAAGCAGCTGACGTACTGCTGCACTATAGCAACATCGGACTGATGCTCTGCAGGCTTAGAGAATGCTAAACTAAACTAAACTAAACTAAACTAAAAATTATATTGCTATTTCTTTGGCAAATAACAAACTGTAACAACGAAATAGTCTTTATTCACACATAAAAACCAAAAATCTATAATATATTTGAGGTCCTCTGTGTGTGTGTATGTACACGTTTTTCTCCTAAATTTCTCCACCGATTATCTCCAAATTTGGAGTGAATATCCACTTGGACACCAGGAAGGACTTGACGTCGCCCGATTTTTGAAAAACGGTCATGCACGCAAAAAAAATGGTAATTTCACTCCGGGTAGCGGGTAAACTTATATAGCCTGATGCGTGTAGCAATATCCGGTTGCACCGCTAGGATCCTAGTGTCATTACGAACATGCGTTGAGGTAACCTGCGAGCAGGCTACTGTTTGCGATGGGGCAGAGGGAGTGAAAAGACAGCCTGCACGAAAGCCAGGCTTTTTAGAGGGCACTGCGTTCGTCCACGAATGCAGCATTCTGATTACTCTAACTTGACAGTCCTGGCTGATTCTAGATGGTTTCCCTGGATTAACATGTTTTCCAATTCAAGAATAATCAAGTGGCAATTGAAGACATGGCTTCTCCCCATTCATGGTCTGCTCTTGTTGATCACAATCCTGCTGTCTTAAGGATTTACAAAGACGGCACCAGAGTGCATAGTTATATTTATGTCTTTGGTAATACTAAATATCAGCACTCCTTGGAGCTTCTTTGTATGCCAAATTATATGGTAAACTGCAAGTTACAAAAATGTAAAAAAAAAAAAAAAAAAGATTGCATCTCTTAAATCAAGTCAAGCACTGGGAAATTTGGTTAAGGGGGGAGGGGGTGACTGGCATAAACAAATCGAGAGCAGGTCATCTCTGCTTCAGTTTTTTTCAGGTTTTAAGGACACTGTATTACTACCTGTGCACATGATAGAAGCTTTGAGTCAGTGTTTGGTTAATCTCAACTTACTCCAAATCACACAACCTCTATGTTTTGTGGTTTTGAGATGATATCAAAGTGGCTGCTTTGAACGTCGGAAGCAGGGCCCAGTTTATTACTTTTTTTTTTTAATCCGAAGTTGATAAAGATCATATCCACATGAGCCAAATTCCAAGGTAAATTATGTCAGTACTTGTCAGTGTTTTCATCTATTCACCAAGAACCTCATGAACCCACCCCCTAATGGTAAAGTACAAAGGATTTCAAAGGCTTGTAAATCCAAGAGTCTACTTTCTGTTTCACTGTTAAACAAAATTGCGGTGACAATACCTCTTCAGAAGTCATTCACCGCAGGGTGGCGTCAAACATCTATGGACTACAGTTGCCAGTGAGGAATCTGTGTAAGCTTCCAGCTCTTAAAAAGGATATTATAAATGAAGGGCATTTTGGATGGACAGCACCAATAAATATGTTGGATCTATGTACAACCCAAAATGGTTGGGACAAAGTGTAAATTGTGAATAAAATCAAAACGCAATAACTTTCAAATCATACCAGCCAGTATTTTATTCACAGTAGAACAGAGATAACGTAGCAAATGTTGAAACTGAGAAATTTTGCAGTTTTGTCCACAAAATGAGCTTGTTTCAAATTTGATGGCCGCTACAGGTCTCAAAAAAGTTGGGACAGGGGCCTGTTTACCATGGTGTACCATCCCCTCTTCTTTTTAATACAGAGTGGAGGCATCTGGGCATTGAGGAGACAAGTTTCTTGAGTTTACCAATTGGAATTTGATCCCACTCTTGTTTAATAGAGGCTTCCAGCAGCTGGGTAGTTTTGGGTCTCCTTTGACGGGCTTTTCATTTAATTACGTACCAATTTTTCTCAAGCAGTGAAAGATCAGGACTGCAGGCAGGCCAGTTCAGCACACAGACTCTTCTACTACGAAACCATGCTGTTGTAATAGCTGCAGTATGTGGCTTTGCATTGTCCTGCTGAAATACACAAGGCCTTCTCTGGAATAGATGTTGTCTGGAGGGGAGCATATGTTGCTCTAAAACCTTTTATATACAGCATTCATGGTGCTTTTTAAAACATGCAAGTGTCCCACACAATATGCACTAATGCATCCCCATACCATCAGAGATGCTGGCTTTTGAACTGAACGCTGATAACAGGAGGGCTGGTCTTTCTCCTCTTTAACCCGGAGGACACAACACCCATGATTTCCAATAAGAATGTCAAATTTGTACTCATCTGACCACAGGACACTTTGTCACTTTGCTACAGTCCATTTTAAATGAGCCTTGGCCCACAGAACACGGTGGCGCTTCTGCATCATGCTCAACAATGGCTTCCTTTTTGCATGATAGAGTTCTAGGTGGCATCTGTGGATGGCACAGTGGACTGTGTTTACAGGCTGTGGTTTCTTGAAGTATTCCTGGGCCCATTTAGTAATTTCAATGACAAAATGATGCCGGTGAGTGATGCTGTGGCGTCTGAGGGCCTGAAGATCACGAGCATCCAGTAAAGGTCTTCGGCCTTGTCCCTTACGCACAGAGATTTTTCCAGTTTCTCTGGATCTTTTGATGATGTTACGCACTGTCGATGATGACACCTTCAAAGCCTTTGCAATTTGACGTTGAGGAACATTGTTTTTAAAGTATTCCACAATTTTTTTATGCAAGCTTTCACAGGTTGGAGAGCCTCTGGCCGTCTTTACTTCTGAGAGACTCAGCCTCTCTAAGACATCCCTTATATGGCCAATCACCTGATGCCAGCTAACTTAATTAAATGTTCTTTCAGCTGATTCTTTTATATAATAATAGCTTTTTCAGCCCTTTTTTTTTGCCTGTGTCCCAACTTTTTTGAGACCTTTTGCAGCCAGAAAATTTGAAATAAGCTCATTTTGTGGATATAAATATAAAATGTCTCAGTTTCAACATTTGAAATGTTATCTATGTTCTATTGTAAATATCATATTGGCTCATGTGATCTGAAAGTCATTGCATTTTGATTTTACTCACAATTTACACTTTGTCCCAACTATTTCAGAATTGGGGTTGTAGGCTATGGCCCTTATTAAGATTGGTGCTTAGGTATTTGGGAGCAGGGTACATTATGCCAAATTGTAAGTGAAGTCATAAGTATATAAATTGGTTGTTTAGCATGTATCCTTAGCTGATGGAGGCCATTCAATACGCTGGCTGAACAGTGGATGTATCAGTTTCATGGAATGTAAAAAACTACCAAAATTGAAATTTGATCAATCAATTAAAGGTCAGAATCAATACCAGAATTACAGTATTAATTAATAAAATCAATCAAATGAATAAAACACTATCTCTCTACCTCATTATCTAAATAGGCAACTTTCATCTAAACCAGGAATCAAAATAACTGGCTGTTGAATCCACACATGTCCCAAGCTTTCTTTCCTTACCAGTAAGTCACTAAATAATTAGCTCTGTCGATTGGCCATAATGTCATGACAACAGACTCCCACGTAAAGAAAGAAAGGCTGCGAGTGTGTGCATGTGGGCCTGTTTCTGCAACTTGTCGGGGACCTTTTCTGGTATGAACTCTGATTCTGTTGGAGCCAAATCCCAGTCCTAAAGCAGCGAAACATCATTGCTGAGGTCATGGTTAAGGTGAGGGGTCAGATGTGAATGAGATTAACTGGAGTCATGTGTATGCGGGTGTGTGCGTGTGTGTGTGTGTGTGTGTATGGCCATCTGTGTGTTTGGATATGTGTGGTCAAAATACTGTGTCTGTTCCGGTGGCTTGCTTGCGCGATGGCATGTGCGCACCTTAGTCACACACATGCTCAATGCAGATGAATAGTGATAGATTCAAGTTTCCTCTTTCAGCATGTAGAAGAATCAGGAGAACGCTACTTTACCTAGTGTGAGTGTGCCGATTTGGAGAAAGGCTTTGTGAGAAAGAGAGGGGTTGCATGCAGTGGTATCTCTATATCAAGCTGGCGCTGTACATGACAAAGCCAACTATGAAACATAACACATGGAGATATTTATAATGAAAAACATTTAAAAAAAGACAAATTAAAGTCACATATTCTTTGATAAACAGTCATGTCATTGAGTTACAAATAAAGCTCATCTATTTAGACGTTCCCTTTTCTAATGATTTGGTGACTTCTGTGGCAGACATAAGAATGCATTGTACTAAGCAACTGATTCATGCCTATGAAGTTCAGTGATTTTACATTTCCTCAAATGATACTGCATATCTGTATATGCCTACAGATGAAAGATCCATTACATATTTTAACTGTCACTTCCTTAAAAATGACATTGACCATAGAGTACTAATCGCAAAGCTAAAGAAATCACTAGAATGGACAAAAAAACGTGATATGCCACTGTTTAGATGGACTTTAATGGAACTTTATTGTCATTATCCTATTTTGCTTTATCTTGTTCTTAATTAGCTAGCCCGCGGAGGATGGGCTTCCCCACTATAGCCGGATTCCTCCTGAGATTTCTTCCCACTGGGGAGTTTTTTTCAAACCACTGTTTGAGGATTTTTCTTCCTACTGGGAGTTTTTTGCCTCATTTGCTGTAGTGTAGTAGTAGTGTATATAGTTGATATAACTTTAGAATCTTACTTCATGTAAAAATCATCAACATAATCTCTGTACTCCCCCTCTAAACTACCTTGGTCGAAAGCTTCTCACAGTTCCATTCAGGACGCTATCCTTCGGTAAGATGGCGGATGCGAATCTCGCCAAACTCTAGTGTTTTCCTTAGCTCTGTGGTACTAATATGATTAAATGACAGTTGCAATTCTGACTGTTGGTGGCAGTATTGAGCACTATGTTGCAAAACACGTAGCTTCTCCATTCACTCCCATTCATTTTGCCTGACTTTTGACATCAAATAATTTTACACTAAAAACATTAGGAACTTTCACGTCAGCGATAATATTTTCTACAGAGAAACTACATTTTGTAGCAGACGTCTTTACTTCGTATGTAACATTATGTTCTAATAGTAAGCATTTTAAGCCGATGGCACCAGGCTAGGCTAAAAGTGACATGAAATGCCGGCGACTTTCTGTCGCACAGGACGTAAGAAAACAGCATCATCCCACCGTCCACTTCTTTACTGACTATGGATTTCACATGGGACGAATTGAGTTGAATGTAAATAGCCGTTAGATCCACAGGAATAAGCTACGTTTTAGCTACATAAAATGCACCTTAGTACTGTATAAAGTCACCTGAAATACAACCCCATTTTTGTAAATTATACAAATCTAGTAATCTTTTAACCCTTTAAACTCTGACTTTTCACTTAAGTTTTCCCTTAAGGTTCAAAGTCAGAAAAAAGCTTCTTTTTTTCATATTTTAGTACAATGTCACAAACATATTCTGCATTTCCTAGTCGCTGCGCTTCACTGAAACTACATGACACTTACAGTGCCCTCCATAATTGAAGCACCTATTACTAAAACCCCATAAGTCATACTTGACTTGACTTGACTTGTGGGGTTTTAGTAATCAGTGCTTCAATTATTGGCACCCCTGGTTAAGATGTGTTAAAAGCCTTAAAATGAATTCAATTTTTATTGCAGAAGTATACTCTCACACTGAAAATTGTAGAAAAATGTAACCTTCAACTCAAGTGAATTTTAAGGGGAAAAAAAATTTCTGACTAAGAAATAGTTATTTTTCATAAAATGAGCAGTTCCACAATTATTGGTACCCCTAACACTTCCTAGGAATTAAATATAATTGAAGTATTTCTGTCATTTCCACAGTAGTTTACAAAGTTGATCAGAGTATCTAGGAACATTTAATTAGTGAAACATCACTTCCTGTTTCCCTGGGGTATAAATATGACACGACACGAGGCCATTTCTCTTATCCACTCTTCAACATGGGAAAGACAAATGAACACACCATTCAAGTAAGGCAGATGTGTGTCGACCTTCACAAGTCAGGCAATTGCTACAAGAAAATAGCCACTCGCCTGCACCTGCCCATATCTACTGTCAGAGTAATCATTAAGAAGTTTAAAACAACTGGAACAGTGGTAAACAAGCCTGGACGAGGACGCAAGGTTATTTTGCCACCACGCACAGTGAGGAGGATGGTAAGAGAAATAGAAAGTTTTCCAAAGCTCGCTGTTAAAGAATTGCAGTAAATGGTAGCATCTTGGGGTCACAAAGTCTCCAAAACAACCATCAGGCGCTGTCTACATGCCAACAAGCTGTTTGGGAGGCATGCACGGAAAAAACCTTTTCTCACTCACAATCATAAACGCAAAAGTCTGGAGTTCGCTAAGCGGTACTGGAACTTCAACTGGGACCGTGTGCTTTGGTCAGATGAGACCAAGATAGAGCTTTTTGGCAACAAACGCTCTAAGTGGGTCTGGCGGAACACAAAAGATGAGTATGCTGAAAACCACCTCATGCCCACTGTGAAGTATGGGGGAGGATCGGTGATGCTGTGGGCCTGTTTCTCTTCCAGAGGCCCTGGGAACCTTGTTAGGGTGCATGGCATCATGAACGCTATGAAATACGAGGACATTTTAAATCAAAATCTGGTGGCTTCTGCCCGAAAGCTGAAGATGGGTCATCACTGGGTCTTTGAGCAAGATAATAACCCTAAACATGTGGCCAAATCTACGCAGAAATGGTTCACCAGACACAGAATCAAGCTCCCCCCATGGACATCTCAGTCCCCAGACCTCAACACCATGGAAAACCTGTGGAGTGAGCTGAAGAGGAGAGTGCAGAGGAGAGAACCCAGATCACTGGATGATTTAGAGAGATTGGGCAAAGAGGAATGGTCAAAGATCCCTCTTTCTGTATTCTCCCTTCTTGTGAAACATTATTGGAGAAGATTAGGTGCTGTTTTGTTGGCAAAAGGGGTTGTACAAAGTATTAATATCAGGGGTGCTAATAATTGTGGCACACGTGATTTGATGTAAAAGACTAATTTCTTAATGTTGGATTTTTTTCCCACTGTAAAAATGCACTTGAATTAAAGGTTGGATTTTCCTCTTTTTTTCATTGTGGTCCTATATTATTATTTAGAAAAATACTGAATTAATTAGAAGCTAAAGAACACATCTTTACCAGGGGTGCCAATAATAATTGAGGGCGCAGAATATGAAGAAAAAAATTCAAACCCAGGCGGCAACGTTTTTATGGCGACAGCATTACATCAAATGGAAAATATTGAGATCTTATGTGTCATTTTATACACATTTCCCTGAGCTTCAGTTGGACATACAGTATTTGGGATCGTTGGAAACCTTGAGATCTCCATCAGAATTTAAAATAGACCTGAAGTTTGCAGGTTTGAATGCAGCAGTTACATTTTCTGGACCGACACTGTATATGAGTTTGTTGGTTTTATGAAGGTTAAGCAGTGGTGTCTCCCTGCGCCGTCCTGGTCTTGTGTGGTGAGGCGGAGTTCGAGAGTGGACATAATCCATCGTGCCCACTACCCCTGTACTGCTGGACCTGTCTATAACCATGGCTAGGGTTGACCTAGTAGATCCTGTTTGCCCCTTGCCTGACTAGACTGCTCCTGACTGTTCATGGCCTTTGAACTGTTGAAGTTTTTATCTTTTCTTTGTGCCAATTGCGGCTTATTTCTTTATTAACTAGAAAAGCACTCGGAGAGCGCAGACCTCCGCCAAGCTCAACATTTCCCTCCATATTGCGACTTCCACCATAGATATTAGTCTTAAATTAATTTTATCTTCATTTTTAGATTCCTTGACCATGAAAACATGGCAATTTGATTCATAATGCTATATCAATATTAGTTCAACAGCGTCTTGGCAGTTTAAAGATGTCTGTTGCATGTTTCTAGCTTCATTTGTTCTTTTTTTTTTTTCTTATGATGCAACATTTCCCCTCATGTTGTGATTTACACATAAATATTAGTCCTACATTTATTTCATCTATTTTTTTCAGATTCCCTGACCAAGAAAACATACCATTAGCAACTGAATTCGTAATGATATCAATATTCGTTCAGTAGTTATTCACGAAAATCTAATTTTCCGTAATGGTGGTTTTCTTCTGGATCTAGTTCCCTGGCTTTTGAAGATACAGTAAATCCGGTGACACCCTCCTAATTCTGCAATATCTTGGCTATATAATGGTGTTTGTCGCATGTTTGTAGCTTCATTTGTTCTCATCTTATAATGAAAGTTCCGAAGGTCCCCTACTTTCGTATTCTGGATCATAGTATCATAGTATCTGGAATTATTCCATTTTCAGTATCAGTCTTTGACATATTGTAGAACATGTTCGAAACTTGTCCTGTATTTTTTTTTTCCAAGTGCCCTGACCATTTTTGGTGGAGTTATATGCATAAATCTCCCAATGTTAAAGAATCCTTTAAAAATTCCTGGATCCAGACGGAGATCCGGATCACTTCCAAAATCTAATCATTTCTTCCTTTTACCAATCTGTACAATCCCTGAAAATTTCATCAAAATCTGTCCATAACTTTTTGAGTTATTTTGGAAACAAACAAACAAACAAACAAACCCAGGCAAAAACATAACCTCCTTGGCGGAGGTAAATATAGCCCTTGAGACTTTTTGCCGTCTGGTTCCTTCACTGATGCAATTAATATAAACCACAAATAAACTCACCGACCATGTCTGCATGTGCATGCAAATTTTTTTTACTTTTATTACCTCTTCATAACACCACCCATTGTTTCCACTTGCTTCATCATACCCTAAATACTATGTTACTCCTATCAGTTAGCTAATTTAATTTTAGCACACTACCAAGCTGAACAGCTAACATTTTCCCCAGACAATGCCAACTTCTGAGAGCCCTAAGCTAAGTTTGCCTGAACTTTGGTTTATCAGGATAGCATCAGATTCACTAAAACTGTGCAAAACAATCAATTGCTGGATATAGTATAGTTATGAATGTATAAATACATTCCTCCCACATTTAGCATACTGCTGCTACTTCAAAATTTGAAATGAATGTTGTCAGGCAGTATTTTTTTTTTCTCATGCACAGTCATGTACCATGTTTAAAATAGCCTTGACTGCCCCCCAACAGGCCTAGTGCTGCACTGTGTTTAAAATATCTTTGACAGGCGCTTCTGGGTTGGTTCACTTCGTAAAGGTGCCGCTTGCAATGCAAGTGTGACCACTACAGCTTCAGATGAAATGCAGCCTTGTTAGTGATGATGGCTGCCAGGAGCCTCATGAGGGAAGCGCAAAACTGGCCTCTGGCAGCTCAGGGAAATGGAAGTGATATAGTTTATCCAGTTTGGGTTTGAATAATTTGTTGCTCAAGTGCCTCCTACTGGCTGTCAATTGGATATTTCTCAACAGCCACACTTGGGTTTCCTCCACCCTTGTTCTGTGAATGCAAGATCTGTGACCACAAGTGAAAACAAACAGCGGTTGAAAGGCCAGTGTTTCGGAGGAAAATTGAAAATTGTTTGTGCTCTGTCTAAGCGACAGCATGAGTCACATGTGAGCATGCTCGTACAAAATTAACAGATAATTAGACATTCCTCATAAAGTGTTACAAAATGGTATTGCACCATGTGTGCGCATATTAACAAGGAATGCCAGTCAGTTAGAATGGAACAATTTCTCTCACTTGACTAAAAAACTAAACATTATTATATAGTACAGTGGTTCTCAGTGTCACTCCCGGGAACTTACTGTGTGCGCAGGTTTTTGTTCCAACTACAGCTGCTATCATAAGATTTTAACAAGCTGTTAATTTGTCTTAATTAGGTGCATGTTTTGTGTCTGCAGCAATTATTTACCCTCTTAAAGCCACGCGATGACAAAAATATTCACGCATCCCGTGAAGAATAAACACATTGTGATATACTGGAAACAACTGCTTGAAAAGGGAGACATTTTTAGCCAATTAAATAAGGAAGAAGTAAGTTCCTCATTGATGAAATATAATTGACCCACAGTTGCAAAAACAAACCTTTTGTGATGGAAGAAAAAAGCGGCGAGTCAAACTTGTTTAGTGCCAGGATTATGCAACTAAGTTCATGCAAAGTGTATTTTGAAAGAACTCAAAACATCAGTGTTCAGCGGCTTGAATTGGAGCTTATTGGTTTCCTTAGAGTGTAATTTGATCTGTTTAAAAATGCTATGACCTGGAAAAAAAAAAAATTATATTCAAGGGTCATTCGTCATGGCATACATCAATATTTTTTATTAAAATGCATCTTAAGAGGGTAAATAACTGTTCTCTCATGAAATGCACCAAGTTCAGAGGACAAAAACAAACCAGCCCAGCATACAACGAACATTGAGAATCACGGTCACTTTTTCAATTTGGGAAAAACCACAAATATAGCTGTTGGTTTAAAATGCCATTGCAAAGTATATACCAAAACTATCCCTGACAAACTGCTTCTGTCATGGGGCAATTCATAGGTACAACCCTGTCAATATGTCATGAATTAGGCGTACGTTTATTTGTTGGACCTTTCTTTGCTCTATTATGCAGGACGATATTGGATTTCTTTTCCATCAAATTCCTGGCCCAGCTGGCTGATTGAGCTGGGACAGAATTTTCTGGACTCTATATATATGGCCAGGGGTTCACCACACCAATCACTAAAGTGTCTGTTTGTTTCTAGCACTTTGGCAGGAGAAAATCTCGTCAGATTTCCTAGTGATTTGTTATTTTCCATTTATTGTCAGGAATCGCTTCTTTTAGAAATTTTCTCTTTTCTCTCTTGTTGTTTGTTCTCTCTTGCACTGCTTCCGTGTTGCGGACTTGTATTCGTCCTTGGAAGCGCGAGCTTTTACCGGAGGTGTGTCCCTTTTTGTGTTTGTCTCTTACCTGGGCTGCTCTCAGTTCTTTCTCTCACTAGTCGTGGCACCTGGCATCCTATCACCACCCATTACACAACAAAGACTAATTAACAAGTACAAAGTAAATATAAAATTATAATAAATGGTCCTGTTCCCAAGCATGAGAAATGAAGTGGTGCAAGTGGTGCATAAGTAAAGTAGTATGATCAAAAGAAAAACTATGGCTATTTTTAATATAGTTACGAATGACAGATAATTTTTCTTGTTTATTTGGTCATTTATTTGGGGCTCAGTGAAATTAAGAGTATGAACTAATTTATGCAACTGTCATTTAATTATTTATTAGGCCGAGACCGTAAGCTAATAAGTTAGGCTATACAAAGCCAAGGCTATTATGAATGGGATATTTTATTTTTGTAGAGCAATTAAAACGTTAACTCATGTCCATATAGTTGAGTGCACTAATTTTACTTTTGTATTTAATGGCAGTTGTCTCAAAACCTAGGGTAAACTGTAAAATAATAATAATAATAATAACACTAAAAAAAGAGATATTTGCCACTGGCCGGCTGATCCTACCGAAATACTGAGATCAGTTGGATTATAGTAATTTGACCACAAGGACTGAATTGAATAATCACTGTAATACTTAAGTCGATATGATGGGTTGGCAAGGGAGAATACGCCAATCAGATCATTCAGAATATAACAGATGATATTGCTTCCAAAAATACAATTGTGTCAATACATGAAAAACAAAAAGTGAGTTGGACCATTGAAACCACAAAGTAAACAAAATCAAGGTTCTCCACTATGATTTCTGCTTTATTAAATTAAGAAAGTTTTTGAACAGGCTACTTGATTCTGAGCAGTATATTTTTAGAAAAACCTGCTGGCTTAAAGCAGCGCATGAAGATATCCTGGCATTAAAGGCAGCAAGATCAGGACCAACACCACCATATAAAACACACAAACACATGCAGACTGCCCGGGCTGCACTTTGTCTGATGCAAAACATCATGTCAAGCTCACAGTTAATTGCTCCCTGTAGACCACTCATCAAAAACATTCTCTGTACCCAACACCCAGAGGGCAGGTGGGCTTGCATTGGGCCTTCAACTAATCAACATCAGACAGTTTGAGGTTTTGATGAGGAAGAGAACCAATGATGTGCTAATTGTCAACATGCTTATCAGCCTAGCAGTCAGCAGACTGAATATTTCTGCTCAACAGCAAGGCAAAAAGGACATACTGACCTTAATGGAGACAACACAATACTGTGTTCACATAGCGAAATGACTGAGAAAAATAAAAATAAGCATGTTGGTCATGTGTAAAACATCTTGGCTGACTTTTAGAAAGTTAAATGAATTTTTACTTTAAGGGGGATTCACTATCCATATTCTCAGGTACATCCTTCTAATGCCGGATCGGACCTTTTCTTGCCTCGAAGTGTTTATATCCATTGCAGCACACACTGGATACATTGAGTATGTGGAGACATTCAATGCATGATGAGCTCGATGGTGAAGATAGTCTGGGGTCCATCACTGGGCTGCCAGGTGGCGTCCATCCTCTCATGCAGCCGTTTGCATGTCTATGAGAAGTATAATCTCTCTTGATTGGTTTATGTCTTGCATGCTACCCTCACTGGCTGTGTCCTATTCAGGTTTCCCATACCCGTGTGTGTGCTGATGTATTTATACCCCCCCACTTTCAGTTTGCAAGTTGTTGGATTTTCACTTGCTACATGCCCATTAGCAAAGAGTCAGTATTTTCTAGTAAAGGTCTTTTGTCCTTTGAAATAATATGTAACCGTTAAATGATAGACATATACAGTACTTGTTTTCTTAGTTCAGTTAATAGGAACATGCTTTTGAGCCTCTCTTGCGGTCTCCAGAATTGGGACAGAGTTCCTGTTAATCCTCTCTCAGTACTTTTCTCTGCCCATTTTATTAGGAACAATCTACCAAGCCATCTACATTCATCAGGATTGGGACGATGTTCTTGCCAAACTCCTCTGTCCTGCCTTCTGACAGTTCAGCTCTGGTGAAGTGTGCTCTCTATCTGGCAGCTGTCTTGGAAAGCCACTTGCTGGGCATAGGATATGCCCCCACATCTTCCTGTCACATCTGAACTCCTACCTCTTCCCCTGACCTGGCAGTGTTGCCCTATTTCCACCTGGGCCTTAATTAACTCAGGGGCAGATGGTAACTTTATTCATCCTTGCCTTGTTCGCTGCCTAAGGGTCCCGATCGGACTGCTGCCAGCACCCCTCCTGTTCTAAGGGTTCATGGGGATAGCCCTTCATGTTGTCACAGAGGTAACTTGGTTGCTGCCCATGCTGACCTACGGTAACCACACATCATGGAGTCATCACGTGCCCTGGTGGTGTTGGGGAAGTTTCTAGCTTGAACATCACAACCCTCATATGGACCGGCCTTCAGGATTCATCCTGGAGTGGAGTTTGTCATGTTAACAGTCCTGCCTCTGCTCAACCTCTAGTCCCACAGCACCTTTAACCTCTGACCACCAGAGGGAGCATACCAGACTTGAAGAGGGTTCCTTCCATTTACCACAACCTTCGTCTGGCATTCAGCATAGCTCAAGCTACGTCACTTCCCCTACACACACCCTATGATTGTACCATCAATTTATTACCCAGAACATCACCCCGCAGGGGTTGCACTTTACTACTCCGGCATGTATCCACCTTCAAGACGCAAGGGAATCGTCATCGCCGACCAGCTTCTGCTGATCAAGCATGGCAGAAGGCTTGGTTCACTATGAAGGATATTTTGCGCAAGGAGACATCGAAGAGGCTCGCCCCATGATTCATCGGCCCATTCACCATTTCAAGGATTTTATCCTCATCAACTGTCAGGGTCTTCCTTCCCAAGTCCCTTTGTAGTATTCGCCCTGTATTTCATGTCTTGAGAATTAAACCCATGCGCTTTTCTCTCTATAGTTGTCCCTCCCACCGTCCGCCTCCCCCCAGGCGTATCAATTGTGGTCCCATCTACACCGTGCGCCAGATCCTGGCTGTCCTGTATAGGGGTCGCAGATGCCAGTTTCTGGTGGACAGAGGTTCGGGCCCTGGGTCCTGGAGTGAAATGTCTTAGACCGCTCTGTAGTTTGTGATTTCCTATGCCGGCGTCCAGGGTCCTCTACTTTTTGAGTGGTCATTCTCATCAACTGCTGGATGGTTACTATTGGAAAATATGTTAGGTTGTTTGCCGATCAGGCTTGGTTTGAGGTGCTTAATTCGTACACTTCCTGGGAAACAGTGATGGGACTTAGCACATTCATAATCTAAATTGATGCTTCCTTGTGAATATCCTGTTTGCATTTTGCTCTATCCAACATCTAGCTGATAGTAGTAAGATTTCAGAACAGAGTGCATCAGGTGAGACTCCATGTTCACGGGTATTTACATCTACAAAGATGGGTTTACAGCCATCTCACTTCAATGTCTCAAATACATCATTTTTGGTTTCCTCGTTGCCTCAGAGAATCTAGGAGACATTGAAGTATTCAACGATAGGATTCCGAAAGGACTCAATGTTGCCTGTAGGATTTCTGTGGTATTCTCACAGTACAGAGATAAAGCATCTCTGTCTAATTAAAACCTTGTTGAAATTAATGTCACTGATGGGATTTCTCTGGGACATTGTAAAATGAGTGTCTTTATGAAAATAATGTCCTGGCTGTACTGATGTGTCAAGCAGACACAACAGACTAACAAAAACATTCAGCTAACTTCTGCTTTCTATTCTTATTGATAATTTTCAAAAACATGACTTACCTCAATCCCACATGAGTTCCACTGGAATTCACTGAGTGTCCTACCTCAATCCCTCACTAGTCCCCTTCAGAGTTCACACACAATGTCCTACCTGAATCCCATACTTGTCCCATTGGAATTCAAGCTGTGTTCTTCCTCAATCCCACACTGGTCCCATAGGAATTCACTGTGTGTCCTACCTGAGTCCCACACTAGTCTAATTGGAACTCATTGTGTGTCCTACCACAATCCCTTACTGGGCCTATTGGAATTCACTGTGTATTCTACCTCAAACCCTCACTCGCCCCATTGGAATTCACACATTGCCCTTCCTAAATCCTCCACTAGTACCACTGTAATTCACTGTGTGTCCTACCTGAATTCCACACTCATCCCATTGGAATTCACAGAGTCTCCTGTCTGAATCCTACTCTAGTCCCACTGGAATTCACTAAGTGTCCGACCTGAATCCTGCATTTGGCCAATTGGAATTTACTGTATGTCCTACCTCAAACCCATATTAATCCCATTGGAATTTATTGTGTATCCTACCTGAATCCCACACTAGTCCTAAGGGAATTCACTTAGGGGTCTATTCTCCCATGCGCGTAAGTATTCTCCCCTCGACTTAAGTCTGTGCATTATGTGCCCCAACCGCAGTTACGCACTTGGGGCGGAGAAAGGCCAAAATTGGGGTGTTTCCGGCCGTTTTTCAGGCATAAAACACTTTCCGTATTCTCCCCCCGGCATACGCGCTTTTTCTGTTAAGCGCTTTTGTATTTTGTATTAAGGTCAAGCGCCAACATAAGGCGAAATGAAATATCGCGTTTGATGTCAGTTATAGGCCGAATTTTAACATTAATTTGTATTTAACATGGTAAAGGTTGAGACATTCAGTATTTGATTGTTCAACCTTATTTCTAAACTACATTTCTCATAACCATAATAAATTATCAAACGAAATCATCATATGATGTTACGCAACAGCCTGTCCTCCAATTTGTTCAATTACAAACATACCGGTGGTCATCAAGGTCACAACTGCGCTCTGCCGGATTGCCAGGTTCCCCAGTGTTGTGGGAGCCATTGATTGTACTCATGTTGCAATCAGAACCCCTTCCACTAATAATAATACAGCGTCCTCCATAATTATTGGCACCCCTGGTTAAGATGAGTTCTATAGCTTCTAATAAATTCAGTTTTTTTTTTCTAAATAATATAGGACCACAATCAAAAAAAGAGGAAAATCCAAACTTTCATTCAAGTGCATTGATTCAGTGGGGAAAAAATTCCCACATTAAGAAATAATTCTTTTGCGTGGTCTGCATAAACGCCGATGTTTGCGTTTATGATTGCGAGTGAGGAAAGGTTTTTTTCGTGCATACCTCCCAGACAGCTTGTTGGCATGTAGATAGCGCCTGATGGTTGTTTTGGAGACTTTGTGACCCCAAGATGCTACCACTTGTTGCAATTCTTTAACAGTGAGCTTTGGAGAACATTTTATTTCTCTTACCATCTTCCTCACTGTGCGTGGTGGCAAAATAACCTTGCGTCCTCATCCAGGCTTGTTTACCACTGTTTCAGTTGTTTTAAAATTCTTAATGATTCCTCTGACAGTAGATATGGGCAGGTGCAGGCGATTGGCTATTTTCTTGTAGCCATTGCCTGACTTGTGAAGGTCGACACACATCTGCCTTACTTGAATGGTGTGTTCCTTTGTCTTTCCCATGTTGAAGAGTGGATAAGAGAAATGGCTTCTGTGTCATGTCATATTTATACCCCAGGGAAACAGGAAGTGATGATTTACTGATTAAATGTTCCTAGATACTCTGATCAACTTTGTAAACTACTGTGAAAATGACAGAAATACTTCAATTATATTTAATTCCTAGGAATTGTTAGGGGTGCCAATAATTGTGTAACAGGTGATTTTATGAAAAATAATTATTTCTTATTCAGGGATTTTTTCCCCCCTTAAAATTCACTTGAGTTGAGTCTGCAGAAGCAGAGTGTGCTTCTGCAATAAAAATTGAATTTATTTTAGAGGCTTTTAACACATCTTATCCAGGGGTGCCAATGATTATGGAGGGGGCTGTATATATTTTTAAATGTTGCGTGCGTACAGAGGTGGGGTATTCGACAAAGGTTAGCACTCCTTATCATGTTTCAACACACCCCAAGTCAATTTCACACCGGAATTCTCCTTTAACATTACTTGCTTACTACATGACTAGGCACCGGTGAGACTTTTACAGCTCTCAGTAGCATTGATGAGGTTTTTTAATTTCTGAGTGACAGATTTGTTCTGTTGCATAACAATGCTTGCTAATCAAGCAGTTACCAGCCTTGCAATTTGGGGCGACACTTTCAACTGGACAGTGTTTTGTCTTCCCTGTGGGTTCTTGACAATCTCTTTGGGTGCCCGAGACCCTCAGGACCAGCAAGTGCCTGTATTCTTGATGACATCAGGTTTAGCTGATATGACCAGCTGAGTATCATCTGCATGACGATAGAAATAATACCATTAATACCATTTTTCAGGGCTAAAGTTGCTGAAAGGTAACAAATTGTATAAGGAAAATTGGTCTCAGCATCAATTCTTGTAGTACAGAGCAATATTTATTGTTTGTTAAAACTAATTGTAATTGTTCTGAGAGATGAGACCCCAACCAAAAGAGTGACTGGGCACAAAAGCCAGCAAGATTTTTTTTAAAGTCTGTTTAACAAACTATTATAACTGACAATGTCATCGGCTGCAATTAAATCTACATGCAAAAATAAAGAGATACAGCCATTGTCAGAAGGTACAAGCAGATTATTGAGTAATGCAGTTTCCTAACAACACTCAGGGGTAAATCCAGACTGACCTATTTGCAAAATGCAATTTGCTAGGACCCTTTCTCATTTCTGGAATGAGAGATTTGTGACAGGGCTGTAATTTGATATTTTGTTTAAATCGAAAATTAGGCTCCTTGAGTATTGACTTCATAGCTGCCATTGGAAGAACAGAGGTTCATATTCAGACATGAGTGAGGCAGTGATAACCTTTGATGAAATTGTGCAATAATTAATCATTTTGTTATTGTCTAACTATGAGGCATGATTTTTCAAGCAGTTAAAGGGGAAAATTCACTCAAACCAATTTGTCATAAAGAAGCAAGGCATATAGTGGCCATTTCATTACAGTCTGTGCAAGCTGTGCTGGAGGCAGAGGTACAAGGAAGATTTCGTTTTGTGTTTCAAATTACCAGGTTTTCTTTAGAAAGAAGCACATGATTTCTTTGCTGCTGTGAATAGTGGGAATGCAGGGGTCTGATAATCCCCAACTCTTGTTTAGCTTGGCAGCAGTTTACTCAAACACCATAGATTGTCTTTATTTATCTCTTAATGCAGAAAAGTAAGTGTCTACCTGCAATAAGAGTGATTCATCAGATTAGCGTGGCTGTGCAGTGTGCCACTGGATCTCAGATGAGCATGTGCTGCCTTCCATAGGATTGAGTGATGTGAATTTATAGATCAGGTTAAAAGAATTCACTTTGTGTGTGCTGCCGTCTAGTGGACATTTTGCATAACCACTGGTGTATTTCCAAATAATTTCTTCAAAATTTTTCTTTATCTTGCTTGAACATTCAGCAAAGCATACAGTGTCTGAAAGTGTGATTCGGGATTCATTTGTGCCTTGGGCACTATTTGTCTATGAGCACAAAATCGTGTTCCCGACAATTTGTTCACTGAGAGCATCACTGTATTTCTTGGTTTTTTTTCTTTTTTTGTGTTCCACAAGCAATGTTAAAATGAACAAGCAATAGAGGGCCCCATATGACTATTGTTTGTATTCAGCATTGCAAGCTACATTTATCCATCCATTTTCCATACTGCTTCTTCCTCGCTCGGGTCATGGGGATCTGGAGCTTATCCCAGGTGATTCTGGGCGAAAGGCAGGGACCCACCCTGGACAGCTCGCTAATCCATCGCATGGCGCACACACCATTCACACACACACCATTCACTCTCACACTTATACCTATAGGTAGTGTGGCATCTCCAAATAACCTGATATGCATGTCGTTGGACTGTGGAAGTACACAGAGGAAAGCCACATGAACACAGGAAGAACATGCATACTCCAAACAGAAAGGCCCTAGGCCCGATTCGAACCCACTACCATCTTGCTGTTATTTGTATCCTTGGTATATTGGTATCCTTGGTAAATATTAGCAAAATAGGCAATTAAAAATGTGGTTACAATTAATCATTTATGAAAAATATTGAAGAAAAATATTCTTATCTTAAAATAAATATTTTTCATCGAAAGATGTGCCGCTATTATTGTTACTTGTAGACTGCTCTAAATAAAAATTGAATAGAAATATATCACCATTCAAACTAAACTTTATTGAAGTTCACCATAATGATTAAGAAAAGGTAAATGGTCATTCATGACTTTCTGTTTCCTCGGGGTATGGACAAGAGGTAGTACATGACCAATTTCCTTTAGTCATCCATCACCATGGTTAATACAAAAGATTAAAGAAATGATACACCAAAGGAATGTTGTTGTGCCTCATAAATGCAACGTAGAACTGGCTATACCATGGAGCAAACAATTTGCAAAATACCCATATCTTCAGTTAGGGCAATAATTAAGACGTTTACGGCATATGGCAGTGTTAAAAATTCAAGTGGAAAAGGACATGCTTCTATTCAGATTGTGTGGGCTGTGAGGAGGATGGTTCAACTGGTAAAGCAAACTCCAAATACCACAGTTGGAGAATTGCAGATATTAATTTTGTCATAAGATAAGAAAGTATCCAAAACTACAATGAGAT
The DNA here is from genome assembly GCA_029721435.1 of Gymnothorax reevesii. NCBI lineage: Eukaryota > Metazoa > Chordata > Actinopteri > Anguilliformes > Muraenidae > Gymnothorax > Gymnothorax reevesii. The sequence goes on from CM056577.1 coordinate 112,979,554, forward strand.
GCAAGTGATATAACAAAAATATTCGGGGGGATATCCTGGATAAAAGGAAAACAACTTCTTTTTCTACTGCAAAACAAACTTGTTCTGTTTGCCGAACAGTAGAGGAGCTCCCAGAGGGACTGGGTTTTATGGCCATATGAGAGCAAAACAGAGCTTGTTTTCAATTTACACCTGAGATAAGTCTAGCATGGACCTCAAAATGGACCTCATTTTAAAAAAATGCTTGAATTTCAAACCAAGATATTGTGTTGGCTCAAAAAGGAAACCAGCATTTTGTAAAAAAAAAATATCCTACTTCTTGAGTCAGTGGGAAGCTTTACAGTGGGAACCCAATGGCACTTGGATCGTCCAATACCGCCGGAAACTTCTGTTCCCTAGGCCTAAAGCCGCCCGTGTCACATGATTGCCTCAGCTTGAAATGGATCAAATCGGCAAGAGGGATTCCCCCGTGACTTAAATTCAAGATAAAACATAGGGGTCGCTATTTCGATATTTAATGTTCAATCAGTGGTAGAATGCCTAACTATGCTTCTGAGTCATGGATCAGATGTTTGTTATCGATACTAAATTCAGTATTTCTGTATTATCCATGGACAAAGTGCTCGATTACTGTTAGTTTTAGAACATATTTTATCATCATATTATATTCAGAGTGTTTGTTATTCATTTGCTTGCTTGTTTCCTTCAGAAATATATTCAGAAATTGACAATAATTCTGAGTCCGCATAACTCCAAAATCCAATGTCAAAAATACGGAAATTACCTAGATTTTCCAGGGAACGGAGGTAATCTTTATATAATGAGGCTAAGTGCTATTGGGTTAATGAGGTATGACCTAGAATTTTTCATATGAGCATAATCATGTTAATTTCACATTTTTAAGCCTTTTTTTTCCCTCATGCACCCAGACAATGAAATCTCTGCAAAAGTGATGCGTACCTCGGGGAATATCAAATATATGACATGAGTTGAGCCATGGGAGAAGTGCTATAGTTGTGTGATGAAGAAAAATCTAGAACAAATGCCAAATTATGGTTCTCTTCAACGGGCAAGCCATTGCAAACACCATGTAATCAAAGGCAGCGATCCAGTTGCGCGTCCCAAGCCCCACTTTGGACAAAAATGAATATTCATGACCGCAATAGTGGTCAATTTACACTTGACTTTTAGCCCTCAGGTAGCCCCTCCCTTTCAACCAATTAAAGGCAAGTATGCGTAAATTGGTTGTCTTGGAGACATAGCTTCCATAACTGGGTCTAATATAGCTTCTCTGGAAAGATGATAAGAAGGAGTTCGCTGAAATATTGGTAGGGACAATCTTGCTTCCAAAAATATTGATGGGGACATGTCCATATGCAAACCTACACCCTTGGTTTTATTAGTGCTCGAGAATGAGAAATGAAACTAAATTTTCTTGACCGGATGCTTGATGGTTTTACTCACCTGAATCTTTCTCTGGGTCCCCAAATATCAAGGTAAACTGAAAAAGTAGGCCTACTGATTACACTGGATAGTGGTGGATGTTGAATATGGAATTCTTTCGCACCTGCATTTTTGGCAGATTATGCTGTCCACTACCTCATTCTGTCAGCTGTCTGACTTTTGCATCACGTCCCGCACTTTGAAATATCGCAGCCGCGTTTTCTTCAGTTTTGCGCGGCACTGCTCTATTATTCTGTGAGAAGTACGCAAATGTAACTACTCACAAATTATTCCATTAATCTCCAAGTATCAGACATGTATTATGGATCAGACAGCGCAGGTGGGGAGAAATCAGCAGATAGCAAGGGTGGGCGAAATAAATTAGAAGCTGACATGTTTAGGGGAGACCGGGGTTACCTTGTCATGATTTTATATTTGGCTCCATAACTCTTTGTTGCAAAAACTTAGAGAAAAACCTTTATGGTATATGTGTAGTGCAAAATCTTGTCTACAAAACTTGTGAATGAATGAATGAATGAATGAATGAATTTATTTTGGTACAAAAAAAAACTGATTTCTCAGTTAGCCTATGTACCCGAAAGGGTGTAAGTTGAAGCAAAAGCTTATATACACCTACCCCTTTTACCTTAGAAAATTATGCACGCCACTACAAATACAAAAGAGGAAAGCACAGACATTTGAAATTAATCAGTAAACTTAAATTTCTCATCACAACAAAATAAAGAATAGCGCACAGCGCACAGTCCAAAATAATAGTATAAAATCAGTAAACTTAATTTTCTATACTGTAACCAGAAATCATATTTTTATAAAGAATTTTAAAGCCGATTTGAGTGGAGCATAATTTAATATTTTCAGGACAGTTGTTCAAGATGTTTACCCCTTTAACAGAGACACAGTGATTTCTTACAGCAGTTCAGGTCTTTGGTTTGTCAAATAATAATGTTCCTCTCAAGTTATAATTGGAGTCCTTCATTTTGAACAGATTTCGGACATGTTGAGGAAGAAGTTTGTTTTTTGCTTTGTACATGGTTTGTATTGTAATGTAATCAACCAAGTCCTTGAATTTCAGAATGTTTAAGCAGATAAAAAGTGGCTCACGATAAGGTTTATTACTGATGATTCTTATGGCTTTCTTTTGCAATAAAAATATTGAATTAGTGTTTGTTTTATACATGTTTCATATTCATTAATATGAGCTATTAATGAATAATATAGTGGTTAACCCTCTTAACCACCACAGCATATCTGCTACATTAAGTGAAAAGGTTAACAGCCTGGACACCCTGCTGGTTTTGTTTCTTATTGCCAAATAAACATTTGAGAATAACTTGAATGGTCTGAAAGTTAAAATAAAAAAAATTAAATTTTTCAAACTATTTTTCCAAATATTGGCCCATAATCAACATATCTGCCAATGGAAATGATTTTTACACCATTGGAAATAGGTTTGGTTAATAGAGGGTTAATGAATATTGAGAGAGAATCAAATAAGAATCGCGATGGAATTTGACATTTTGGATTTAACATAATTTATGTGTGATTTCCAGCTTAATTTATCATCAATAATAGCTCCAAGAAATTTGGTTTCAGTTACAATTTCAAATCCAGCATCATTTATTGTCAAGTTTCTGCTTGAATTCCTGGGCTTATTTCCAAATATAATGCATTTTGTTTTACCGTGATGATAATTTGTTTGAATCAAACCATTGTTTGAATTTCTGTAGTTCCTTCTCCAGCATATCCAGAAGCTGTCCCAAATGATCCCCAGTACAGAACACAGTTGTCTCATCAGCAAATAAAATACAATTCAGGGACTTAGAAACCAAACATATGTTGTTAATATATAAAAGAAACTGCATTGGACCCAGGACTGAACCCTGAGGCACCTCACATGTGATCTTCAAGAATTCAGAATTTTTCTTATTAATATGGACATACTGATACCTGTTTTGTAGATAGCTGGTTATCCAATCATATGCCAATCCCCTGATGCCATACTTCTCTAATTTGTTTAATCATGAGATGTGATCAATGATGTGAAATATTTTCTGTAAATCTAAAAATACCCCGACTGTATATTTCTTTTTCTCAATTGCATTTGTTATTTGTTCAACAAAGTCCATTAGAGTTAATGATGTGGTTCAATTTTTCCTGAATCCATATAGCTGTTCTCAGAGCATTTGGTGTTTAGCAATGAAATAATTTAACCTCTTTTCAAATACCTTTTCCAAAATTTTTGAGAATTGTGGTAATGGTGAGATTGGCCTGTAGTTTGTAAAAACATGTTTGTCATCAGATTTAAACCGTGGTATCACTTTGGCTGTGGGTGATCGGAGGTTACACTCATTGACCACAGGTGACCGACCTGTCTATTTGTACATATGCATTCACTGGAGGCGGTCTCCTAATGTTGATATGACATTAAATGACTACTTGATAACTAATTAATTCACATATCCATCTTTTGCAAATAGATATAATAAAGCTACCTTCAAATCATGGTATATCCACAGAAAAAAACTTCCCCACCCAATAGTTATAAACAAGGTCCAATACACTCATTCTGTTGTAATTGCCTCCGACCAACAAAGTTGAAGGAGGTTATGTGATCATTACCGTTTGTCTGTTGGTTGGTTTGTTGGTTTGTTTGTAAGCAGGATTACGCAAAAAGTTATTCAAAAGTGGATTTTCCTCAAATTTGGTGTAATGATTAAGTATTGTTCAAGGAAGAGGGGATTTGATTTTGGGAGGTCAAGGTCAAAGGTCAAGGGAATGCAAAAGGTCAAAAACATGTACAAAACATATTTGCGCGAAGACTACAGGACTGCATAAACACAGGGGTTGCTAGCTAATACTGGCAAAAATAACATTGGGAACATTGGTGGAGGTACTTGCGCTCTCTGAGCACAGCTTTAGTTGATGATATGTTTCTCTCTATTCAATGCTTAATTTAGGCTGAAGGAGTTCCATGTTTTTGTTTGGCTATTTTCATCAGTGACGTGCCGTCGAAGGTAGATTAGGTGAGGCAGAATCCTCATCGTTAACAGGATAACTCCCCATTACTTAGCTTGATTTGCAATCAGAGGATTGATTAACTAATTTGCCAAGACTAATCGGCAGAATAACAGGATAATTTCAGTTTCCACGGCATTATTGCTCACTGTATAAATACTCACAAGACTGCAAATTTGCTCACAGTTGCATACAGGAAGCTAACGCAATGCCGTTAACAAATATTAAAACATTCCTTATGCCGCATTCAATGCTTGGTCAATATATTTACGATAATGTATTCCTCCATACATACTTTTTTGTGCTTTTCAAAAAATAGGGAGTTTATTTTCAGTCTTCTTTTGTAATCTGATTAGCAATAGGTTACAACAATTCACTAAATTACCAAGAGAATTTTATTTTTTTCTAATTAATTATTAAGATTTCCATCCTTGCAGTCTCAAATCAAATCATATCTGTACATGAATCTTTTTGTCATAATCACCTCTTAATCACAGGCAACATATTGGCTAGGTCTTAATTGTCTGGCAAAAAAGAAAAAAATCGATTGATTGTCAATCAGGCATAACAAAAGAAAAAAGGTTGACAAAATCCAACGATAAAAAGTCTCCCTTGACATTATGTCTCTGATTTTCATCGGCTTTTACTCATCACAGGAATGATGTGCTGAATATCATCACGGCTGTGATTTGGCCATAGGCACGAGGATGCAGGCCGAGTGCTGAAGTAGCGCAGCCCTGATGATATTCAGCAACAGCATCACAACCTCCAGTGTGTTAGGCCTATTGCTTTTAGACAACAGTTCTACAAATGTCACTTATTACCTGGGCACAAAAAACGACAACAGATTATCATTTCTTTGTTTGTTTAATCAGTTATGCCCTTCTCCTGCGCAAATAGTTCTATTATTGCCAGACCATTTCTCCACATCAGTGCGATATGGCAGTATATGCTTGATCGGCCAACAGTTTCTATGTTTTTTGTTTACTGTTTTTTGAAGAATAACTTTTTGTAGAAGGAAAATGAGGACATGAAATACTAAATCTAAACGTTAAATATAAATCAGATTGCTAAATATAACTCAAAATGTTATATATATATACACACACAGTCGTGCCCAAAATTATTCATACCCCTATCAATTTTTGCTAAATATTTTTGATAAATCAAATTTATTCTTGTAAAAATGACACAGTAAGTTGACATAAAGCTGTAAGAAGTATAGTAAACGATTTTTCCGAGAAATGCATTCATTTTTGGCATTTTATTTGACAGTATTTGTTAGATTTACAAAAAATGCCATGTCCAGAATTAATCATAACATTTTCTCAGTAATTGCGGGCAAAGTCTTTATTCACGATTACAGCCTCCAAATGCTTCCTGTGGTGAATCACAAGGTTTCTCACATCTGCATGGGGATTTTGGCCCACTCCTCTTTGGTGAACTTCCCCAGGTCCTTAAAGTTTAAGGGTTTCTTTGACATGACCTTGGTCTTCAGTTCCCTCCACAAATTCTGGATAGCATTGAGGTCGGAGCTCTAGCTTGATCACTTCAAAACATTCACTTTGTTGTCCACTTACCATTTCTTGAAGGATTTGGCCCTGTGTTTAGGCTCATTATCCTGTTGGAAGATCCATTCCTGCCAAAGACCAAGTTTTTTAGCGGATTGCTTAATGTTTTAACTGAAGATCTGGATATACTGGTCCTGTTTCATAGTGTCATTAATTTTAACAAGGTTTCCAGGCCCATTCACTGAAAAGCAACCCCAGAGCATGATACTCCCGCCACAGTGTTTGACTGTTGGGACCGTGTTTTACGGTTGAAGACTTCACCTTTTTTACGCCACTTACACTTCTCCAACCCAGACACACAAAAACTCCTCTACCCTTCACAAAAGCTCACCTGGATGAGGATATAAGCTTCTGGCTGTCAATGTTATGGACAGATGAAACAAAGATCAGCTGTTTGGGCACAGAGATGGGGCTTTTGTTTAGCATAGAAAGGTGAAGCGTTCAACCGGAAAAACACAGTCCCAACGGTCAAACATGGTGGCGGGAGTATGCTATCCGGAATCTGTGGAGGGAACTGAAGACCAAGGTCATAGCAAGGAAACCCTCAAACCGTAAGGACCTGGAAAAGTTTGCAAAAGAGGAGTGGGCCAAAATCCCCTGTGAAAGGTGTAGAAACCTTGTGATCAACTTCAGGAAGCGTTTGGAGGCTGTATTCATTAACAGAGGCTTTGCCATCAATTACTGAGAAAAGGGTATGAATAATTCTTGACATGGCTTTTTTTTTTTTTAATTCTTGTCAAATAAAATACCAGAAAGTAATGTATTTCTTGAAAAACTGTTTACTGTACTTCTTACAGCCTAATGTCAACTTACTGTGTCATTTGTGCAAGAATTAATTTGATTTGTCAAAAAATATCTCACAAAACTCAAATTGGTAGGGGTATAAATAATTTTGGGCATGACTATATAGAAATATACACTCTGTGCCATTAAAAATGCGCAGGTGAGGTATGGACTGTATTTGTGGCAAATTGAAGAATCGATTGATTTTTATTGCTTTTCCAGTGAGGCACAAGAGGAAATATGTATGTAATGCATTGGCTACATAGCCACCTGGGTAGGGAGCTAACAAGGCTACAGTCCACTTTCACTGACAGAGGTATCCTCATAAGTAATTACTACAGTTACTCTCAGAAATTAGGCTACAGTTTGCGTGCACTGTTATACTCGCTAGTGAGCTTGTTGGCTACATAGCTAGCAAGCTAAAGTGATATCGAACAGTATAAAGTGAGAATAAAGGGTTACCACCTTTTTGTGTTTGACAAGTGCTTATGGTGTCCTTTTCGCAGGCTGCAAATGTTTTTTTTTTTCTGAACCGTTAATACATGACAATTTCTAGGACCAAGAGGGAAAAAAGGTCCCCTAATAAGAAAACACTTCCGTAGTTCACATTGCTCCTGATATCCAATGTGAATAAAACTGAGCACTCCAGACTTTCATCATTGAAGAGATCATAATGATTCCCAGTAACAGTTACTGTGAATGCCTTCCTGAAATTAGGAAAGTTGGGATGTTTAATACATTGGAATGCTAGCTATTACATAATAGATTTCAATGACACTTAATCTTAATAGCTAGACAGACAAATAGCTCACTCGTGAGTACTCCATTTAAGCGAACTGAAGCCTTTTTAGCTTGCTAGCCAGTTGGATATGCAGCTAAATACATTTTTGCGCTAGCTATAACATTATAGAGTTGGACATCACTTTAGTTTGCTAGCTAGTTTGCCAACTTTCCTCATTTCAGGAGGCCATTTACAGTAAATGTCACTGGGAATCATTATCTCTTCAATGATGAAAATCTGTCGTGCTACCCTGCAAAAAAATGTGCGATAGGAATCCTATAGGATTACCTTGAGTGCTATAGAATACAAGTTCTATGGGAAATTTCTATATGAAACAATTCCATAGAAAATCTCTATAGAACAGCTCTTGTAGAACTCCCCCCCCCCCCAATTTGGCATCTTCAATCCCACCCGAATTTGGAAGGCGACTAACAAGCAACCATCCTTAAACCTTCCCAATTTGCATTCCTGTAGCGCAATGGCTAACAGTGCGCAACTGTGACCAGGGCTCGGACCTAAACACTTCTGCTCCACAACCCGGCGCTTTAACCGAGTGAGCTATCCAGCAACTGGGGAAAAACTGATCCTGATTCATTTCAAATGCATTTCAATTGAATTAAATTGAATCTGAAGGAGCTGAGTGCCTTCGCTGAAAAGGAACGCCATGTTAGTAATCCTGTTAGGTGACCATGATACATGTATAAAGACGGTGGGAATAAGACCTCAAAGTGTATTCAAACTAATTCTAAATCTGCAAATAATCTGCAATCACATGCATGTAGCTAAATGGAAAGGAATAATTTGATTGAATTTTTTTTTAATTCAGGAAAAAGTTCAAAAGCTCCAACTTTCAACATAATTCTGCCTTTGTAAGCAAAAGAGGAACATAAGTATTCCGAGCATAATAAAGTTGTAATGCCTTACTTTTATATTTTGCTGCCAAAAAAATGGAAAGAGGTCTTCACATACGCAACTTAAATACTGCTAGGTTGTGCAGTCAGTCAGTCAATCAATCGTTTGATCACAGAATCATCAATGAGTTGGTATGTGCGTAGTACTCCATGTGCTTATAAGCACACCTCAAAGTTAAAATGGACAAGATTTCCTTTTCCTACGTCAGTATAGTGGAGATCACTGCATATTGCACATTTTTTCATACTATTAGTCCGGTCTCTCTCTCTTCCAGAACCTGGGTACACATAAGGTAAACTGACCCTTCGACTGAGCATTGCGAGAAGTCATAAGATTTATTTTTATTTGACCCTTATTTAAGATGTCTTTCCCATTGAGCTTTTGTTCTATTAGAAGGTCCTAAAAACCATTAAAAAGTCCTATAGAACAGGTTTTTCTAACTAGGGTGTTCCAAATGAAGGCCTTATGGAACAGCAATAATGTTATAGGACTTTCTTTTCCAAAGAGATTCTCTGCAGGTTTTTAGCAAATTCCTATAGAACACTCGGAAAATCCTATCGAACAAGCTGTTCTACTAAAATGTTCTATAGAATTCCATATAAGTCCAACAGAACATTTTTGCAGGGTAAGCTTTATTCACATTGGATATCGGGAGCAATGTGAACTACGGAAGTGTTTTCTTTTGGGGGACTTTTTACCCTCTGGGTCCTAGAAATAGTGATGTGTAAACGGTTCAGAAAAAAAATGCAGCTTGCGAAAAGGACACCTTAAGCACTCGTCAAACACAAAAAGGCTGTAGCCGGTTATTATCGTTTTATACTATTCGATATCACTTTAGCTTGCTAGCAGGTAGCCAACTCGCTCGTTAGCGAGTATAACGATGCGCGCAAACTGTAGCCTTATTTTGTCGGCGTAATAATTTCTGAGAATACTTCGGTCATTGAAAGTGGACTGTGGCCTTTTTAACTCGGTAGCCAGTTGGCTATGTAGCTAAATACATGTGCGCTTTAAGCTATAACATTACGCCGTTGGATTTAGTTTGCTAGCTAGATAGCCAACCTCGCTCGTGAGTTAGACAGTTGGCAAACTGAAGCCTTATTTTGTCGGCGCGATCAAGATGCAAATGGATGCGATTAAGGGACGAAAGTGAAAGGAACCCGAATTCCTGAGTAGCGAAGCATTAACGTTACAGAAAAAATATCGTTGCCCGCACACCTAAGGAAACGGGCAACTGTATGGCTGCTGCCAAATTTTGGCTTAAACAGCAATGCTAAGATGACAGTGCCATCTACTGGCGAACAGGTTAAATCTAAATCCTAAATCCAGTAGCAATTTGATTTATATTTAAGGTTAAGATTGAGTATTTAATGTCCTCTCTTTCCTTCTACAAAAAGTTATCCTCCATAAAACGATAACACCATTTCTATCAATTTACTCATATTTCTGTGTAAATGCGTGAAAGAGAGACGTTTGAAAATTGCAACACTTCTTTTTCTCCTGGTTTCTGACTCTAAATGTGCAAAAACTGAACGGTATAAAACGATACACCCTATTTTACAAACGGTGCCCCATAATCGATGCCCAGAATTATTTTAGAGAGGGATGTTTAAAACTGAATTCTTAACATTCTACCTTATTGTTCTCCAATTCGTCATTGCACATCGGATTGCTGTCAATATGAAAACGATTGACGCCTTGAAAGAATGCACTAACCATTTGGATGAATGGACTGATGATTGAACTGAAGGTTAGTGAAAAAATGCTATCTGCCAAACATCGCTGCACAAGCAAATTCCTTTCACGGTGAAAGCTCCACTCTACCAATTATTCACAAGATGTCTCAGAAAAAAATTTAATTTCCTCACTGTAAATTTCGTCGTGTGTATATCATAATAGGAAGAATTCCGTTGCACGTCATCAATTATGAACCAAAGCAACTGTGTTGAGTTTAAATTCCCCTATAACATCTGTTGATTTCGAATCCGTTAAGCTCTTCGGCAATTTCATTGAATAACACGAAAAGCTTTCATGAAAAAGTTTTGGATTGTCGTATATTTTCGGACACTTTGGACTATGTTAAGACGACAAAGGTCAACAGCTATCAAGGCTGACTTTGCAGGCCATTGAAAAATACATTTGATTCGGTTAATCCATATGACCATGAATAACTAATGGAATATATCGTTGCATTCAATAATCCATCACTGGGTAAATCGCCTGTTACTGCCATGTTCCAAATATTTGAGCACTTACGGACGCCCAAATTCACATGGCTAAAACAAACGTTTTCCTTCCATTATTTTTGGGGTAAATAATGCAGTGAGTCACGATATTAAATTCAATTCAATTCAATTCAATTCAATTGTTTATTTCAAACTCGAAGTTCATAGTATGGTAGAAAAATACAATAAAAAATAACTATAATAATAATAATAATAATAATCATAATAATATGATACAGTGACTAGATCAATATAAAATGGTTCGCCACCACTTCCAAACGTTGGAATGTAGCGGGGTTGATGAATTAACAAATGCAACAATAAAACAATTTGAACACGATTGGAGTCGCCTGATAAAATTATACACATTTTTACGCAACAGTTCACCAAAAGACGGAATATTGACTGAGACAAACATATCACTTGCATTTGCTCGCCTAGGAACACCTAACAATCTCCTCAAAGAGTTATTATAAGCAACACGTAACTTATTGTGAACAGTAACATTGGTGCTAAACCACAGCGGTGAGCAATACATGGATGTACAATAAGTTTTAAATAACGTACATTTCACTTCTGGTGAACAAAGTTGCAACAATTTAAACTGGTGCTTGTATAAATTACACGTGATGTTTTACCACATCAATGTATGGAAAACTTCAACATTTTCATACCAGCTCTCAATGCTCGTGAGAGCCCAACTTAACCCATTTATGCCTGAATTTTCTTTTTTTACTTTTTTATGTTATACTTCAAAATACCACTCTAATAGTCATTCAAACAGGACACTTTTTCTTAACAGTTCTCACGTGAGGACGCTAGGCATAAAGGGTTAAGACAGGGATTTATAAAACCGAATATTCTTAACATTCCACTTTATTGTCCCTTTCATCGTTGCTATTCATTAGACAGCTTTTGAACGATCAACACCTTGCAAGAATTCTAAAACGCTTAACGTGAAAAAAGCTTAACGTGGCTTAATGCACCAAAACAGCGACCAATAACCGCCAAATTCCTCTCTGGCATTTCTGGTCAGGAGCACTTTCTCCAAACAAAAAATTAAAACCGAAGTCCGAAGAAAACAGACGTTAGGCCTATATCACATTAAGTTAAGCGTTTCCCACCCTATTGACGCACATGATAAGGAAAAATCTTAACGTGGCTTAATGGTCCGAAACGGGGACCAGTAATCACCTTGTCTAGAGCACTTTCTCCTATTAAAAAATCAGAACCGAAGTCCCATGAAAACAGACGTTTTATCACATAAGCTTTTTTTTCCCGCCATTGACACGCATTATGAGGAAAAAGCTTAACGTGGTTTAATGCTCCAAAACAGCGACCAAAAATCACCAAATTCCTCACGGACGTTCCTTGTCTGGAGCACTTTCTCCAATAAAATTAAAAAAATTGAAACCTAAGATGTTTGCGAGGAATTTCTAAATTATTTGGCGCTGTTTAGGTACATTAAACAATGTTAAGCTTTTTCCTCATAATGCGCGTCAATGGAAGGGAAAACGCTTGACGTGCTACAACGACCATTTTCCTTGCAGTCTGGTTTCAATTTTTTATGGTAGAAAGTGCTCCTGACAAGAAATGTCCGAGAGGAATTTCGTGATTATTGGTCGCTGTGAGGGGAGGCCGGGGTTACTTCGGCCACGGCGTAAAGTCCGTCACTCCAGTTTTTTTTTCATTTCAAACGCACGGACGGGAAAACGAAAATGTACAAATTATGTGACGTCCCAGCGACGTCATTGCTTGGAAAGAAGAGTGACTGGTTGCGTCATGTAGGCCAAGTGTTTTCTGACTAAAAACTTGAATTTTGACCCAAACTGTGAACTTTAAGTTTCTGAAAGAAATGCGTCTAGTTTCTTTGAAGACAAAGAATTCCCGTATGTAACTAGAGTTATTAACAACCCATAAGATAAAGGCCCGCTGCGATAGTGAGATGAGAAATGCGGCTTGATTTCTAAAATGGCTACACGTGGCTGGCCAACATGGGGTTAGTTCGTCAGGGTTATTTGCCCCGGGTATGCCGAAGTCGCCCCGCTTATATACAACTTAGCTGTCAGGAAGCCTTGACCAGCCTCTCTTGCCCGAGCAACGGCCTACAACGAACACTCAGTTCGTGAATCTTCACCAAGCTGGGTGAGCTGTATGACAAGCACAAATTTGAACCCAAAGACATATGGGTGACATGAAACCGGTGTTTCAACGGTGCAACAGCCTGGGTACGTAACCTTGTGAATAAACTGTAGCCTAATATTAAAAAAATTAACCATGCGCAAGATAATAATAATAATAATAGCCTAATGATAACTACTACTACTACTACTACTACTAATAATAATAATAATAATAATAATCAGCTTCAGCTGATTGCCAGCTATGACGATTTTACCCCCACCCATCTGGCGAAGTAACCCCAGATATGGGGTTATTTCGGCATGTTTGTGATATATCGAAAATTGAATATTGAGACGTAAATATATGTTATATTGAGATTGTATCAATACAAGTTTTGTAGGCGACATTCTGCACTACACATACGATACTTTAAAGGCATTTCTTTAACTTTTAGTAACAAACAGTTTTGGAGCCAAATACAAAATTAAGACGAGGTCCGGTGTCCCTTACATTAAACTAGCTTTTTCCTCATAATATACGCCAATGGAGTGGGAAACGCTTAACGTGATGTAACTAGTCTTCAGTCTTCGGTTTAAATTTTTTATTGGAGAAAGTGCTCCTGACCAGATATGCCCAAGAGGAATTTGGCGCTTATTTGTGGCTGTTTTGGTGCATTAAGCTACGTTAAGCGTTTTAGAATGCTTCTGGCCAGTCAGATAAATAGGTGATAACTGGGCATGAAGCGCTGTAATTCAATAGAACGCAACAAGCAGCGCTGCACGACCTAATTCAAGTAGACTACATCATTACTTTAAGCAATAACACCCAGAATTACCGAGGGCAATTTTCAATATATTTTCACTTACATTGAATTGCTCAGTTTGTTGATTAAAATATAGCTACACCTACCATAAATCGAAACAAGGTGCTGATTTTGAATTCCATTAAACATGTGGTTATTCTGAACAGAGTTTAGACTTTTCTGTTATTTCCCCGAATAAAATGAAAAGCTTTTATGAAAAGTGTTCTTAAAAATCATCATTACACGTAGCAGATTTTCACTTTTTGTAGTAGCAAACAATAATTTGGGTTCTGTCAAACATTTTCGTAGCTTTTAGAAAATGGTCAGTCAATAGCTTGGGCAACTGAAGTACAAGACCTGTTATGGATGTCTTTGTAAAATGTGCAGTTCACTTATTTTTCACTTTGTAGAAGATGCATGACTTTGAATAAGTGAAATGAATATAGGCTCCTGACCCACCATCTAAAAAATCAGAATATCTGTCACGGCAGAGCGCAAGAAAAAAAAAGAAATTTGATAAATTAGGGTCAAGTGTTCTGCCATGTCATGTTCACAGTTTGCTGTGCCCTAGTAATGTGTGTTTATTTATTTCCAGTGTTCCCTGCCCAGACTGACTGTCTGACTCCACCTCTCAAAGTTCACGTTCCATTTCTTGTTTTTGTCATCTCCTTGTCTCTTGCATCATCACCGTATTCGGTAGCGGCATCTGGTATTTCCTCACTTCCTTCACAGCTGTTCTATATTCTGGCCTGCTCTAAGCTTGTGTGATTGATTGATTTTTTTATTAGTACTAATTACTAAACCCATCACTAACAATGCATGTGAAGGTGTTTTATTAGATGGGCACTTACTAATCAGTACTAAATTAGTTAGGGCATTGACTGGTTTTGAGTTCCCATGTTCACTATTTTCAGATCTCTGTGCTGTTCTGTTTAAAGTTTCACTTCTCTGCTTTCTCTTATTCTTGCATTGGTATGTCTATGCTGAACGCGGTCATTACTCTTAGTACTCTCACTCACACACCTTATTGTCAAATTACTTAGTCATTGTCTGGGTCCACGTTTCCATTGTGCTTCCCTATGTCTTGTTATCATGTAATTTCCACTTCATGTGCAGCCCAGGAGTTCTTCGTTCCCATTGTCGCACCCCCTTGCCTGTATCTGGGAGAGGCTGGAGGAAGGCTGTCCTGTTTCATGAGTTGTGTTGTCTCCATGAGCCTTGTTTACCATGTAGTCTTCTTGAACATTTACTGACCTGTATTTTTGTACCATAGTATTGTTTGAATTTGGCCTAGTCTAGCCTTTCTAGTTTTGTATTATCCCCAGGTCTGGAAGTTTTTGTTTTTGAGTTTATCAGCTCTTTGCAGCACGCCTTTGGTCCATTTTTTTTCAGCCCATTGGGTGCAGCTTTTTGTTGGCCCTCGTGCCTTGTTTTCCGTGTTTTTGTAAATAAAGATTTATTGCTACTTTTCATTTCACGCCTGGGGCCTGTACCATAAAGCTGGATTAACATAACCGGGGTTTCTCCCATTTGTCTGGCTGCACTGAACCAGACTTCCGCATTCCTGATAAGCGGTACCACAAAGCCAGTTATCAACTAGGTATCGGAACCCGGGGTTTTCCAATCTAGGTATGTGCGCGATCACATTAGAGGGGCGGTGTTTGGAGCAAATGACCAATTGCAAACATGGGCAAACCAACTGGAAACAAAGCTGCGTACTTTTCAAATGCGGAGCAAGAGCCCTTAATAAAAATATGAAGAGAATAAACATATCATCCTGACAAAAATTAACACCGTTGCAGCTGCCAAATACAGAAAGGACAGTTGGCAAAAAAACACTGATCGTGTAAATGTGCAAGTTAATTATTATGATCATATCACTGCAAATAATTCCCGTATTCATGATTGTATGTGGGCTATTGCTGCAATAGTGATGATTTAATTTTACTTCTGCTGCAGTAAATCATGACAACAGGCGCTATGTAGACTAGTGAGCACATCTCTCTCCTTTTCTGCTTTACAGGATAAGTTTGATTCAGCACGAAGCCTATTGGGTATAGGGATGTGCGTGTTGAATTGTTGATAATGTCACTGTCCCATCAGTAAAATTACAGTTGCCTATTTCATCAAATTGATGTGATGCGAGGATGTATTATGGCGTGTATGATTTTTTTTCCAGCTGCAACCCCAGCGGTGTCAAAAGAGCCGGAGAACAAATAATGTATTACTACAAAAATGTAATTCAAAGTGGTCAGTAGGTTTACTTTCATAAGTGCAACAATTACAAGGCTTTAGTGCTTTTCCCCGTGGAAAAATACAGCATTGTGATGAGCCTACTTAAGATGTGAAACTAAATGCGCACGACTCCGCTGCTTTCGCCACATGTCAAACCCTCAGGTGAGAACCTATAGATAATAAAAATAAACTTGGCTTAAAACAGTACATAACATATTTTAACACAAAATGCACACAATTTGGACAAATTAACAGCTTGTTGAAGTCCTATGATGGCAATTATGGTTGGGACAAAAGCCAGCATACACAGGGAGGCCCCAGGACCGGGTTTTGGGACGCCTGGTCTGTAGAACTTAAATCTGTCGGGGCTGACTTTGTAATACGTGCAGTCCACTCACATTAGACTCCGTAAAATCGCAAGATTTTGAATAAGTGGATGAAATACATAGACGCATGCAATATGCCTTAAATCTCTTGTCGAATAATCAACTGTTGCTACCACAACACAAAGCCAATTCAAGAAAATGGTAGGCTACAGCTGGTAAGTAAAGTTCTCGATTTCGTTTCAGTCGTTACCACAAAGAGTACGTAAGCTATGTGCTCGCATGTGCAATGGACGTCGCACGTAGCTACATGCATGCGTAGCCTAATGGATGCCACATGTTTGGTAAATTTTAAATATTAATAAACTCTAATGAGCTTTGAAGACGTTAAACATAGTCAAGCGGTCATTCAGAATAATGTAAAATATTTGGTTTTGAAATATAATATCTCCTAGAAGTTCAGACGAAGAGACCCATTTAGAAGGTGGCAATATTTTTTCAAAGTCCACTTCCGAATTACTATGACATTCAAAACTCCTTCTCTGTTTCAAAACGTAAATAGCCAACCAACCCCGTAAGAAAAGATCGTTGAAACAGTCAAACCCTAAATAGAAGCCTACAAGTAGCCTAGACAGCATTTTGGGGTAAGTTTTTGACGAACAATAATCACGCTTCCGAATGGAAGTGGCTATTCGCCCCGTAGCGGGGTGAATTTGGGGAAAGAGATTGGCTATCTGCCTTGCAATGGGGCCGGCAATAGAAGTAGTTCTGCTATTTGCACCGTGATGGGAAGGATAGGAGAAGCACTTCTGCTGTTTGCCCTGCATTGGGGCCAATGAATATTTCATTTATAATCCGTCCCACTCTTTGATCTTTCAAGCTGAACCGCCGCTGGGCGAATTGCCTCTTCCCTTCAGAATGTTGCTCACTGGCCACACTGAGCAAAGACTGATTTATTTTTCCAAATTGTAAGAATAGGGTCTACAATATATAACAATTGGCCCATCAATTAAAAAAAAAAAATATTTTTACGGATTAGTTAATATTTCCATTGGAATCATCACTAAAATAGCAAAGTCACATCTTCCTGTCATGAAAATTTTAAAGGGAAGGAAACATTTCAATTCAAAGGTGGAAATAAAATGTGTTCAAGTAAATAAAGCAGCGGGTTCCTCCTTTGAGTGAAACTATAAGCAGATCCTGATCCAAATTTTTTGAAAGAGCCCTCCAAAATGTTCTGCTATTTAATAATATTAATGCCAAAATTTTCCTGTGATCATATTATACTGCTGAAACCCCCAAATAGGCTAAAAATAAGTCATTTAATCAGTCTTACTATATGATCCTGTACAGGCTGTGATGCTGTACATTTGTCCTGAAACGGTATAAATTTAAGTAAGTGCAGACAAAAAATGCATTTATGCATATACAAGAGAGACAGCAAAATTTACTTTTACAGTAGGAGTAACATCATTCACTGGACCGCCTTAACATTTACACCTATTAGCTGAAGAAAGAGACCGCACCCCTTAAGGAATGCGCACCTTTTGACCATTGTTCTGACAGGGTACATATGGGAGAGGATTTGAACTCGTCATTAGTGATAAATCTGCTCAATCCAACCGCAGCTCTTCCATCTCGCCAGCGATGTGGACTCCATTCCCTCAAGAGATGAGCAACGCGCTTAGTATCACATGCGAGAGGACTCGTTTTCCCTTTCAAGCGCCACCCAGCGATTTAAAAAGAAGAAGATATCAGCGATACGCCAAAAGCCACAGAACCTATCTGGGACTAATTGCATTCGCTATTCAGAAGTCTCCAAACAGAAGACTAACATTCAGTCAGGTAAGACACAAGAGTGTTCTTTTTACCAAGAACTTTTGTAGAATTGAGTAGTGTTCTCAGGTAACAGAAGCTAAATTGGTGAAATATTATGATTTGTCATTCTAAGGTCTAACATTTATTTTTCTAAATATTATTTTCTTCTTACAGATAATGGACAGCTTGGAGCCATTCGTCCACGGCGAGAGGAGGGGTCTCGTAAATAATATCAGAGTCTGCTTGTCATCAAATGACTGCTTTGTGAAGGTTTGTAACCTTTGGATCAAAAATCCTCTCATTCATTCAGTTATTCGTGCAATGCTTTGATTCATGCGCAAAAGTTTCGACGCATCTAATCCAAACATTTGTTCTCCAGGTTCCGGTGCATCCTGAGTATCCAAACTCAAAGAAGAACTTCTGGAAAGTCGATGAAACCCGTATTACTCCCAAAATGCTGCGACGCCACTTTAAGGACATGCAGGACACCTTCCCTCACCTGGCATCCAAACCGAAAGAGTGCGATGATGCTACGGGAGAAATGCACGCGGTTCACCTCCTCCCGAAACCAAGGATGTCCTCTTGTACGAAGGGAACCTTAACCAAGTTCAGTGGTCCATTTTCTATTGAGTCAATTTTGAAGAAAGACTCATGCATTCTACCCTACCGAGGGAACTTGGGAGAAAAAGCAAACGTCTCGCCTTCCACAAACCTCTATGCCCCATCTTATTTCAGTCAGGAAATCCTGAGCGTTCCCGAATGTCACCAAACCTCAAGACTCACGAATAGAATGCGCATTTGTCGTGACTTCTCGGACATCGCGTTCACCAGACAAGCCATTGCGACTCAGTTCCACTGTGCCACGAGAGGACACGCTCCTAACAATATGCTGCATTCTCAGTATAAATATCATTTAAATCATGCACAGCTTGGACTATGAGTAATTCCCGCAATGAACGTACACTTTTGCCCTCCATTATTTCTTGTCAGAAATGTTTTTTATTATTCACAGTATTTTGTAAGAACTGAATTGCCCTGAAATAAATAGCTATACATTCCATAATTTGTTGCAGTGATTGTTGCTGTTGTTTTGTCCTGTTGATTTGCTACAGTTCTAATGAGCCAAAGCCGAATCAACTGGTTTTTATGCACATTTAGCAAGTATCATGCCACCGTCTCTGGCCTTACTCTGGTAGCCTATATACTGAAGCCGATCATTCAATATATATACAATCAAACATATACAGTATTGTCATGTCAAATCTTGCTGGTCTGTCCACGAACCATGGCCGCTGAGAACGTACCACTGGTTTTGAGACCGTGGCGATACGTTCGACAATAGTTGGAAACGCGATATTATTTCTAAAGACATAGCGCTGTTTGACTGCTGTATATATAACGTGTCCTCGCTTTCGGTGGAAAACAAGTGTTGTTGCCCGTGCAAGGTTGAGCCATAGATGTTGGAATTAGGGGTGCAGGTAGTGACTTCACCTTCAGTTTTTTAATGAAAATAATTGATTTTAAAATTCGTCTGACTTCTAACTTTCATCTGTCCACATGGGCATTCAGAATACAAAACAATTAATGAAAATGTTTGCAAATGGCACATACAAGCATGGTGTGCACAAAAATAAATGTTGGAATACAAAACCCACAAAGTCCACTCAACCTCTTGTGTTTTAAATTGTTTTGTTTTTTTTTTTTTACTCCGCATATTATTAGTTCGCAAGTACGCTTTTGGGAAACGCGCTGAGCAGTTTTAGGGGAATGAACCAATTCAAAGCTCTGCTGTGTCCTGATGTGGCAGAGTGGAGTGGTTTATTGGATGTAATGACCTCCTGCTGACAGAGGAGGGCTGTCTTGCATTCTGCAGCCATACACTGTATAAAAAAAAAAAATGTACTAAGCAACCGTGACGTCACCCAATGTTTTTTTTTGCATACCATTTAAGGAGCCTTGGGCTGCGTCCGAATAGTCAAAAAATTATGGCCTATTCACTAATCCCTAAACACTTTTCTTTAACCTTTGTGGAAAACGTCATAAGGGAAAGGAAAGGTGTAAAAGGGAAATCCAAACGGCTTAGGAAGACAACTGCTCGAATTAGAGAATCCGAAAGCACTTACACTAGGCGATGTTTGGTGGCAGGGGCAAGAAAACGGCATGGGATACACGAGGGATCTTTGATGATGTAACTCAAGCCTTCTGTGCCTCAGCTTCCACCCCAGATACCATAGATGACTGGATGGAGCCTCTGGAACGATTTGTGGTGTTGCTCTTCGCTCTTGGGTGTAGCAGCCAGGAATCGGTTAATCAGGCACGAAAATAGCGGTTCACCCAAAAAGATAGAAAAATCAAATGCAAATTTGGACAGGGCACCTGAGGATCATGTACCCCTCAAAGTTTGGTCACCCTAGCTTCAGTGGTGGCCGAGCTGTCGCAAGGAGAAGCACGCACGCACCCACACACAGCCGGACGGACGGACGGACGTAAACTGTATACCCACGCTGCCTTGTCGGGCATGGGTAAAAATTGCATTTCATTGGAAAAATTGGCAATTACGACATTGTATTCACATGTCACAGTTCCAAAAAAATGCATAACTTCGACAATATTAAACTTTGGTATGCTTTTACAATTATACAGTGACCTAAATGCGAGCTATATGTTGTTAGGTAGGTACAAGCATGCCGTAAATAGTACCACTGCATTGCTCATCCTCAAAAATGTAGGATTAGCCACCGGAGTCAAGAGCATCGGCTGTCTAGAGCCTGAGCTACTGATAAAACAACAACCCGTTGCGGCCATCTTGGAAAATGGCCGCCGCTGCGATGCCCCTATATCCAAAAATCATCTTTAGGGTATGCCCTAACAGCGTGCAAAAGCTCATGCTTTTATCGTAAAGTGCATGATAATTTCACATATCTGCTGGACGAATGCGCTTCTTTAAGTGATTGGTCAGATGAGTGGTAGCCGATTTAAATATTGCTGCTGCACAGAATTGTGGGATAGCGTAATCCCCTGTCTTTTTGAGAAGGGTGCTTCTGTGTACCCTATGCGAAAGGAGGTAAATTAGGAAGCACTGAGACACCTTTCCTTAACATTTGAAGAGTTCGAATCCCCTTGTCATGGCTGCCACATAATTATTTCCAGATAATTTTTTGGGAGTCAAGAACTTTCCTTGGCAAAAAGACTATGCAGACGAGGATAGCCACGTCCCTAAAGCAAATTCTGACTTTATCCTTTGTCTATTTGGAACCATAATTTACAAAAATGAACATCTATAATATATTTGAGGTTGATGTCTGTCTGTCTATCTGTGTGTATGTACACGTTTTTCTCCTACATTTCTCAACCGATTATCACGAAATTTGGTGTGAATATCCACCGAAAAACGGTCGTGCACGCAAAAAAAACTGCAATTTCACTCCAGGTAGCGGATATCAGCTAGTCATGATATATTGAAGTAGACTTGAAACTTGCTTTAAATACCAGAAAATAATGTGGAAAAGCATTATTCAAATAGTAAACAGGTAGGAAAGTATGTTCATTTTCTCAGACTTCCATAGGGTTGAACTTCTTTCTGCAACCACCGATGTCGTCATCTGCTGGCCATTAAACAGAATGCATTTTTTTTTTTTTAAAGAGATTTCCGCATCGGCCGCACTGTTAAGACCCGGGTGCTGCGTCCATCTTTTTATACAGTCTATGGCTGCAGCTTGAATGAAAACTTTACATCTTACCCTGCCTGTAAGCAGCAGTCAATGGAGTAATCTCAGCTGGGGAAAAACAAGCATGATCTTGGGTGCAAGCAGAGAATCAGAGGCTTTCTGGATGAGCGGCAGAGGAAGGATGGTACAGGAATATCAATATATATTCCATTGCTGTCCCACTATTGTTTCGTCCATCCATCCATCTGTTCTGAGACTTGGAAATTACCTGGAACAATTTGGGTATCGCGTCATGAAAACGAGCCTACGTACAAGGTCACTACCCGTGTCCATCTGGTTCAGGGGTAGCCCGAGTGTCCGCCACCTTGGTGTCTAGCTTTCTACTTAACCATTTGCAGCATTTATTTTCTAAGCCACATTTTTTATCTGTCAGTGCCTTTGCCCATCCAGAGCAGGCTCCACTAGTAAGAAACAAACTCTGTCAACTGGTTGTAAGTGGGTTTTGCGCAAAAAGAGAACGCAATGCACACATCAGGTAACCTTTATTAACAGTAAACCTTTTTTTTGATTGGCCAGACATCAAATATTATTTATTCTATATAAACTGGGAATGTATCAAGTATAGGACTATGAAAGTGCAAACAACATTTCAAGATTAAGTTGCTTTTCAATATAAAATTTACTGGGCTATAAAATACTTAAATTTTAATGTTAATTTTTGTCGACATTTTTACCAGGAAAATAAAAACAGAATTTAGCATGCCCCTCCTCATACTGCATAGTTACACTGCAGCGACTCATGAAATTCCACAAGAAATGTCCATACTTGGCAATCCTTACAGTTTCACTTCTGCAGGAGACATGGTGATACTTTGTTTTGTCACGGATCCAATTTCACAACAGCCACAAACCAAATTACAGAAATAAAAAATTAATGAAACTTTGACGAGATATATTGTTCTGGAATTCCATTTTAACATAATTTTACAAACAGCACATCATTACATAACAAAGCCATATAACCAGTTCAGATGAATAACCGCAACAATATATTTCATTGTGAAATTTGCATTAATTTCCATTTCAAATAAGAATAATAATATTTTTAAAATACAATTACGTTATCTTCCAAAATGTAGTGTTCAGTCCTCTAATAATTTAGGGCAAACCATTCAAATTTGTCACTCCAAATTGAGAATTTGCACAGCATTGCACCTATCTATGGCAAGCTTGCACATTTATTCCTGTGCAAACCTCATATACAGTGAGATCCATAATGCCTGGGTCAAAGATTTATTCATTTTTATATTGGCACTGTACTCCGCAATTTTGTATTTTAATCCAAACTATTCAAATGGCAAATGTGAATATTCTCGGCTTTTATTTATGGGCATTTTTATATACAGTGATTTCACCATGTAAAAGTTACAGAATCTAAATAGCCCTTCCCCCCTCCACAAGGCACAATAATGTTAAGGACAAATGCCACCACAGGTTTTTCTGATTAATTAGGTGCATTCAACTACTTCCCTATTTTCAGACCTAAAAGCTTTCATTATACAGTCCCACAGGTCAGAAACACTAACCTGTCAATGCCAGTCACGATATTCCACACAAGACTTCACAAATGAAACTAAAGAGGCTACACAGCAAGATACCAGTTGTTAGAAATTTCCTGCAGCAACAGTATGGCCAGCCCAGATTATACATAGAAATATCCAAGGTAAACCATCAAGGTTAACTAACTAAAGGTAAAACAGGAAGTGCTTTAAAAAAAATCAAGATAAGGCAGCAAACCAATGCTACACTGACAAGGCATAACATAAAGACCACCTGCCAATTCTTGTGTGGGTCCGCTCATGCCACAAAAACAGCTTTGACCTGCAGAGGCATGGAGTCTGTGAGATCTTTAAAGGTGTCCTGGGGTATCTGGCACCAAGACGTTAGCAGCAGATCCCTTACGTCCTGTAAGGTGCAAGGTGGGGCCCTGTGGATCAGACTTGTTTTTCAAGGGAATTCCACCGATGCTCGAAAAGATTGAGAGCTGGGGAATGTGGAGGCCGTGTCACGTTTCCCGAACCATTCCTGAACGAGTTTTGCAGTGCGGAAAGGTGCATTATCCTGCTGAAAGAGGCCACTGCCAACAGGGAAAACCACTGCCATGGAGAGAGGAACTTGGCCTTCAAAGTAACATCCATTTGAATGGCAGGACCCAAGCTTTCCTGGCAGAACATTGCCCAGAGCATTACACTGTCTTTGCTAGCTTGACCTCTTCCCAAAATATATCCTGGCGCAAACTCTTCCCCAGGTAAACCATGCACAAGCACCGAGCCATCCACATGATGTTTAAAAAAAAAAAAAAAAAAAAGATTCATCACAGCAGGCCACCTTCCTCCATTGCTCCACGGTCCAATTCTGACTCTCACATGCCCATTGTTGGCACTTTCAGAAGTGGCCAGGGATCAGCAAGGCCAGCGCAACACCGTACACTGCAAGCTGCGATCCATGTAGCTCTCCCTTGAGATCGGTTAAAACAGACCAGCCTTCACTCTCCACGCACATCAGTGAGCACTGGACGCCCTTGACCCAGTCGCATATTTACCTGTTGTCTTTCCACGGACCCCTTTTGGTACGTACTAAGCACTACGCACTAGGAACATCTCAAAAGACCAGTAATTTTGGAGATCTACCAATCACAAATTGGCCCTTGCAAAAGTCGCTCAGTTCTTTATCCTTGCCCACTTTTCTAGCTTCCAATAAATCGACTTCATGAACTCACTGTCCGCAGGCTGCCCAATATAACCCTCCCCTTAACAGGTGCAAATGTGACAGGATCATCCATGTTATTCACTTCCCCCGTCAGAGGTTTTAATGTTGTGACTGATCGGCGTAACTGCAGTTCATATAAGTACAAAATAGTCTGAACACAGGAGACGCCAAGAAATGTTGCTAAATCAATGTTGAATTCTGATAGCAGCAGCTAAATTAATTGCACAAATGCTTTTCTGCTGAAGTACAAGCCTATGCCTCCAAAATCAATTTACAGCAGAAGGTAAGAAACTAACAAACATAACTACATAATTTACATAAAAATAACGTGTACAAACATTAACACCCTGAAAAAGAAGGGGGTTGGGTGGTTTACATGGTGAAACTACAGTGTACAAACAACCTTTCAAAAAAGCTAAGAATGTAGGCATTATTAACATGTACGATGTTTGTGTCGTAATAGTTGAGTCCACCAAGTCGAAAGCTATTGGCATTTACAAATAAATGGAGACAGATGCCATAATGCTAGCAATAGGTATAAACTATTTAAATATTAGTGCAGTCCATAAGTACTTTCATAGTGATGTGCTTTTTGTGATTTTAGATTTGCACTTCAGCGCACTGGATTTGAAATAAAACACTGAGTATGATGTTTAATGTTTGGCATCGCTGAGGAGACGCACATCCATAGATGAGCTGGATTGCAGCGACCTCATTTTCAATGTTAGATTTCAAATCAAATGAACTGGAGTACAGAACTAAAACAACAAAAAATTCTGTCACCGGTTAAATACAATCTAACTGCACAGTATGTTCGATTTTCGGTGCATCGAAGTGTTCTTTAAATTATCTAAAAATTTGATGAGTAGTTGAAGACAAAAATATTTTTAAAATATTTAAAAAGTAGTCTATATAACTTTAAATGCAATTTCACCACACTTCACTTGATTAAATGAAACTTATGTGACAGTGCGCAAATCGTTTCTAAGCGTCAATGCTGAGCTACTTCTGAAATGTGGCAGTAACTAAAAAACTATTTTAAATAAAGGCACATTAAGTATAAAACCATTAGGGATCAGATGCAGCCATAAGTCAGTTTACAAATTTAGCTTCAGTTATCAATACAAAGGTGATTGAGTAGAAAAAAATCTTAGCCGATCAAAGGTCCAAATTTCTCAAGCCTAGATCATGATTACTCAGCAGACTTGACAGTTTATCAGTTCCTCCTTAAACTATTCTAATGGTTCTGCTGTCCTTTGTCAACTACAGAATAAGTAAATAATGGATCCTTGCAGGGGAAGGGGGTGTTGATTGGTACTTAGCAATGTAGGCACAATATGCCTGTTATAACCATGGTTCCTCCTGAAGTACATTATGCACAGACAAACTGCAGCTTGGTTGGAACCTGTTCTGACAGAAATAGGCAGAGATATGGATGAGATCAGGCAACCTCTGGTGTCGCTCAGAGCTCTACCACCATCACTGAAAAAAATGAAAATGCCTCCTGTCCAGTAGCCTCATCTATACATTGCTGCTAGAGCGTCGTCCAAGAGAAGAGGACCCACCCCGATCCCAAAGCAAATCCCATCCCTTCTCCAGAGAGAAAAAATGAGTCCTCAGGGCAAAACCTACTCTGTATATGAGAAGCAATGTACTGAAGTCATTTGGTTTATCATTTACACGAACTTGCCGTTAGTCATCTCTGAGTTCATGCCAGCTTTTTTTTCACTCCCTCACTCTCATACACGCACACTCACTCACTCACATACACGCACTCACACTCACTCACTCACTCACTCACATACACGCACACACACATACTCACTCACTCTCATACACGCACACACTCACTCACTCTCTTACACGCACAAACACACACTCACTCCCTGTCTCATAAACGCACAAACACACACGCACTCACTCACTCTCATACATGCACACGCACTCACTCGCTCACTCACTCTCATACATGCACACGCACTCACTCACTCTCATACATGCACACGCACTCACTCACTCACTCTCATACATGCACACGCACTCACTCTCATACATGCACACGCACTCACTAACTCACTCTCATACATGCACACGCACTCACTCACTCACTCACTCTCATACATGCACACGCACTCACTCACTCTCATACATGCACACGCACTCACTCACTCACTCTCATACATGCACACGCACTCACTCTCATACATGCACACGCACTCACTCACTCACTCTCATACATGCACACGCACTCACTCACTCACTCTCATACATGCACACGCACTCACTAACTCACTCTCATACATGCACACTCACTAACTCACTCACTCACTCACTCACTCACTCACATGCTCACTCACTCACTCACTCACTCACTCTCATACATGCACATTCACTCACACACTCACATACACCTTGATCCCCATCTTATACTTGCACAGTGGATATGAATTGTCTGCACACCCGAAATGAAACCTGCAAATTTGCTCTCAGGCTGTAAATTCATAAAATCAAAGCTGAAGCCAAAAACAACATAAAAATCTGACTTTTCCCATCTTTAAAAAAACCTTCCAGCAAAAGAACAGGAGGAAATGAAACAAACTCTAAATTATTTGGAAATATAGAAATAAAACAGCACAGCTTTGGTAGCTTTAAGGAAGAGTAAATGCATGATAAACCTACATTGTCAGAAGGAGTACATAATCTCTGCTATCCAAAACAATAAGCCATAATAATTTTTTTTTTTTTTTACATCGTGTAATCTGCTTTCAATCATCGCATAATCCTACAAATTTCAGAATCTGCCATTGAAAATAATCGACCAACCAAACAATAGGAAATATTCTGCCCAGACCAGCGCGTTACATCACCTGGGCTGATCATGTCTTTCGAGTGTATGGAGTCAAAGTATAAGTATTGAAAGATGAAGGAACCCCTTGCGCTTCAGTCCCACCATCAGCGGAGGTCGGTGCTCTCAGGAAGGACAGTACATACATAGAAAAGACGAGACAGGAGAACTTGAATCACTTGCATCAATTTATTTATGTGCCACTCTTGGCAGCTAAATACATTGATGCAAGTGATTTGAGTGCTCCAGTCTCATCTTTAATTCATAAGTATCGACAGTTTAGTTAATGATTAAGAGCAGTGACGTGCCATCGGAGCCGAGTC
Organism: Gymnothorax reevesii; assembly: GCA_029721435.1. Classification (NCBI taxonomy): domain Eukaryota; kingdom Metazoa; phylum Chordata; class Actinopteri; order Anguilliformes; family Muraenidae; genus Gymnothorax; species Gymnothorax reevesii. The sequence continues at coordinate 113,007,188 of CM056577.1, forward strand.
AGGCGAGGCAGAATCCTCACTGTTAACCAAACGATAATTCCCAATTACTTTGCTTGATTAGCAATCAGAGGATTGAAGAAATAATTTACAGGACTGAATGGCAGAATGGCATGCCAGTTTCATCCATGACATTATTGCTCAGTGCATCGAACTTAAAATGCCCACAAGTCAGCAAATTTGTTCATTTTTGCTTAATGGAAGCTCACAAAATGCCATTAACAAATATCAAAACCTTCCTTATGCTGCCTTCATTGCATCTTCAATATGCTTACAATAATGTTTCCCCCCTTACATACATACCTTTTAATGCCATTCAAAAGGGAAAAAAGGAGTTTATTTTCAGTGCTCTTTCATAATCTGATAAACAAAAGGTCACAACGATACACTAAATCACTGAGAGTGTTGAGATTTTTTTCTAATTAGCCCAATTATTAAGATTTTCATCCTTGCAGTCTTGAATGAAAGCATAAACATCAATGAATCTTTTTGTCGCTGCGACTTCTTAATGATTACAGGCTACATATAGCCTAGCCTAGGTCTTAATTTTTTGGTTAAAAAAAAAAAGGTTAATACTGATTAATTGTCAATCAGGAAAAGTATGTGGAAACAGGTTGCGAGGCTGTTGGGAGTTCCAGCGAAACAGGCGATCCAAACCTGACTGATGTGAACTACTAGCCCGAGTGACGTAGACATTCTCTTCTAGCCGAACAAATTTGGCTGCTTGCTAGAGCGGTCTTATTCCAGACATTTATACGCAGATTACTTGGTGTAAAAACTAATAATAATAATAATAATAATAATAGCATATTGTTTTGGATAACAGAGATTATGTACTTTATCTGGCAATGTAGGTTTACCATGCGCCTACTTTTCCTTCAAGTCTGATCATCACAAGTTCCCCCCACCTCCGTTGAAGCAGCTTTTGCATTTCCAAGAGCAGTTAAGAAGTTGTGAATAATCAAACGTAATATCTTTGCAAATCTAGAATTTGAATTTAGTCCCACTCTTTTCAGTAAAAATAACAAACTGCTGTCTCTTATGTAAAAATAATATATTACATTCAGTCACCCAAAACCATATGGGAGAAGGCTTGGTGAGTCAAAGACTGAAATTTTTTGAGAAATCTTTCCAAAAATTTTACCTTAAAGTTAAGTTTGGAGCATAGACAAAACAGCCCCTTATCCAGGTAATGCCATACAAAAATGATGAGCCTGGTGAAGGTAGCATCATGCTTGGGGGAGGCTTCACTTTAGCTGGGACAGGGGCTATTGTCTTCATACAGTGCCGTGAAAAAGTATTTGCTGTTTTTTTTTTTTTGAAGAAAGAGCAGGATAAAATTCAAGCCATGAAAAGCAAATTATTAATCTGGGTGTCATTTGTTTTTTATGTCAATTTTCAAAATTAACAATTTCATCTTGATTTTTGATAGTTGGAAATTTGCATCAAATATGGAAGAAGTCTGAGATTTATTAAGTTGCCTTTTGCTTTCATTTCCAGAACCTGAAATTCCCAAAAGGGTGTGCAGACTGCTCATATTCACGAAAGTCTTTTTTCACTTCAGGGTTTGAAACTTCAGATTTTAAATTGAAATAATTTCACTTCCACAACCCATGATGCTGCCAAAAAAAAAATAGAAGAAAAAGAAAGTTTTTTGTTCACTTGCAGCCACAGCTAATGTGGTAGTGGGTGGAGATATTACAGGGGCTTCTCAAACCAAGTGAACTTGGTCTTCCCACTCAGGGCTATGTGGTTGAAGGTCAGGACCAGACTCACATTCCGGAACATCCGGTTGGCTGGGATCAGTATTACAGTCCGCTTCCCTGTCATTGGGCTCTGCGTTCACATTGCCCGCGGTGGCCATGCCCTCCAATTCCACATGGGAAAGCCTCACCGCCTCCTCCCCCACGTGAGACGATGGATCCCCCACCTCTACATCGTCCTCTTGTATCTGCGTCAGCACTGGAGGGTCTCTGCGCACGTCCACATGTGGGTCTGAGGCCGAGGGGATGAACGCGATGCTCTGGGGGTTAATGTCGTGGAACCAGGCCATGATGTTGCCGAGCAGGTTGGCGTTTGCGGTGGGGTCATGGCAGGCGGAATCGGTGTCACTGGAAGAGGAGAAAATTCCCCCCGGCGACTCACCGAAGGGATGCAGGTTATCGAAGGGCTCTGGAGTGTACTGACTGGTAATGTTTCCCAGCCTCATCAGGCTGTCTCCCAGCTCCAGCAGCTCAGAGCTGCTCAGAGCAGCACGGGGAAGATCCACACTGTGCAGTGCAGGGTCCAGCCTAGATGGCAGAGAGGTTCCAATTGCTCCAATGGAGGCTTCATTACTGAGCATGTCCTGTGTATCGTCACCCAAGACAAGTCCAGACTCTTGCAGAGACAGCTGGATGGCCAGCAGGACATTGGGGTCATCCTCATCGAGGGAATTAAGGCCCTGGAACAAAGAAATATAAATTCTTGATTAAAAAAAAAAAGCGAATCAACTCTTCAAAAAAAAAAAAAATCAATCAATAAATTATGTAAGAAGTATATACATTTTCGGCAATTCAGAAGGGAAACTTAGCATAAGTAAAATTTTCAATCTGAGATTGATGCGCAGAACTTTGGATGAAAAAATCCATCGAGACGGCTTCTGCTTCAGCTGAGTCTCAGTGTTAAATGGGAGTCACTGCCATCATAAATGCCAGTAGAGCATTTTGGCAACTTGTTGCTTACCTTGAAGGAATAAGTGATTTTATTTTTTAAAGGGACATGATTCCAGATATTATAAGGTACTAAAAGCCTTGGAGTACACCAATTGGAAGTTCAGCCAGAGAAATATATCCTTGTAGACTGTCGTTTTGCAAAACAACCACCAAAAACATTTCGGACACAGTTTGCGACTTTGGAGTGTCGTTTATTGGTTATTTGGAAAGACGGTAAAGTAGGGTCTTTTCAATGATATAAGGCAGCCAACTCCTACTGATGGGGAAACTTAAATAACAAAACTGTGCTCATACGCTTGACAAATTGGCAATAGATTTAAACTAAAATGGCTCAATTACAAAACTTTCATCATCACTACATACAAATCCTATAAATATTCAGATGCATATTTTTGAAATGTGACCCTAGTAAACTCAGATTTCGACTTGGACTCTAATCAAACCCTTATGACTCAGAATTTCTGAAATCTCATAGACGAGGGCCAAGTAAGATGAATCAACTAAAACCCTATCAGGTGGTTCATTTAACTCAGTCTTACAAGTATGTAACCTTAAAACAACACAAGAATGCAATGTTTGATCTACCAAAAATCAACGTGTAAATTTAGTTCCTTCCATAGCCAAAAGTGAAAGTACGTAAACTATTCAGTATCAAGATTTAGAATTTTGAGGTCTTACTGTCATTCATTTGTAATAATCTTTGCAACTATGTGTATAAAAGCAAGAATGTCTCCAAAAGACGGACAGAGTAAGTGCACCTCTGTCAGGGTCCTTTGGATTTAAGCTTATGTATGTGCAAAATAGTTGTTATCTTTATACAGGATTTTTTAGAAGGTATTCATAATATAGTAATAGCAAAATGGAGCTACATCAAAATCAGCTTGCCAAAATCATAGCTCACCAGCAAAATGGTATTTACTATTCTTCTGAAAACAATTGAATAGTCGTGCTATTAAAAATACACTGAATTCAGTATAATTGAATTAATAGAATTTATTAAGAAGTGGAAGCAGAGCAAGTTTTTAAAGCAAGATTTTCATGGCTGCATATTAAGCCCTGTATTCAGTTACCAATGTGCACAGTCTGATGGACTCACCAAGTGCTAGAAATTCACCTCCCAATTCACTTACATTGAAAATATGGCACTCAGCTGAATATAAACAACACAGATCCTAAGTTACCAACATACCATGATATTTATGAGCTGAAAAATAAAAGGGTCTGTTTATGTTCGTCAATTCCTTGCTTGGTTTCTGCGTAATTATAATTTTTGAACCGGGTAAGCGCAAGTAGATCTGGTCTTTCAGATAAGAAGTCCTTTCACCTCAATGCGCCACTAGACGCTGTCCGATTGGTCCAACCACGTAACGGGGCAGGTCTGTTCCCAGGAAAACAAACTCAGCAATTCCGGGGTGAAATTATCTAGCTGCATGACTTTGAGAAGCACAGTGAAATAAAAATAGGACCAAACTAATCAACCCTTTTACGTAAAAATTTAACAGACCATTTCGAGGGAAAAAAAATCATATACCTAACACATAGAACTGGACAGGTTCTTTGAAGTAGACAAAGCGTATATTCTGCAATCTTTTTAGGCACAATGTAAGTGAAGTGGTTAATTTCAAACACCTCCTTTTCAGAGGCATGTAATGTTGATGAGTCAATAGCAGATGCATTGTGCACATTGGAAACTGCATATTGATCCCTTGTGAAAATATTGCTATAACAGAAGTCATGCTTTTCAGCAATTAAAAGAGATGCGACACATGACATGAGAAGCTGTTCTCAATACTCACAGAAGCTGAACTCACCATAGAGGGCCCGTGTCTCCGTCCCCCACCACCATCAAGGGCGTCTGATTGAACACAAGAAGAAAATACTGTATAGTACTGTACCTTGTCAACTGCACATATATCATAAAATTTGAGCTTTTTCCTCAATTTACATTTTTGCTAGTAGAGTGATTTAAAGTTTGGAAGGTACTGCAAAAAGAAATTAGTCAGGCCTGAAATTCAAATATTTCCAGGTCCATGACATAAGCTATAAATCATTAACACATTTTTTTTCAGCCAATAATTCTGAGTTTGCTATTCCTATTTGACCACAGAAAACATGCATCAATTTTCCTTTGGTAGGTACTTAGTACTGTACTGGACACAAGGGGCAGAATATCTTCAAATCAACCAAACGTCAGTTTAGTTTTGAAATGAGAATCAGCTGAAATCACTTATCATGCGAAGATAAACTCTTTCTTTATAACATTAGCAGAGACATGAAGGATTGAAAATTTAATTTGACCATTTGAGACACATTTGGAACAAAAAGGAAACCAATATCAGAAGTTTCACTGGAGCTTCTACTTTAAATAAATTCAAGTAACATCTTAAGGACATTTCCAATAAAATGCAACATGCATGAAAAGGAATTCAGAGGGAATACAAGAGGCTCTGAGATGCAACCTCCAGACCTTTTACAAAACGGCTCTTATGAACAAACAGAAAAACCACCTAAGTGTCCGAATTAACTTTAAGACCACCAAGAGCCTCCAAAACAGTTTAAAGTACATTGGCATCGATTCTGAAAGTCTCTGGAACACTGCTGACAGGAAAAAAACACTGCTCTTCCAAAATATATTCCTGCACTTAGTGTTTTGAAGGTTTCAAAGTGTGCTGTCCATGGTTTGGCGTGACATACGTCTACCGGGCTTATTTGATTGTGACACACAATCACTAATTAAGAGCCATGAATAATGTTTGATTAACTGCTTGTACTACCCTTGTGCTATCAGGCACAAGAAGAAGTAGCCAAGCTATACCACAAATCAGTATGTAGCATGTTGGTAACAATTGGATTCCATCAATGAAATAGCTCTGAGATAGATTTCCAACGCCAATTCCAAAATAGTTGGGACGACATGTAAATTGTGAATAAAATCAAAATGCAATGACTTTCAGATCACATGAGCCAATATGTTATTCAATATTCTATACAATAGAACATAGATAACATTTCAAGTGTTGAAACCAAGGCCTTTAATATTTTTATCCAAAAAATGAGCTTATTAAAAAAATTTCTGACTGCAACAGGTCTCAAAAAAGTTGGGACACAGCCAAAAAAAAAAGGGCCAAAAAAGCAATTCATATATAAGAGAATCAGTTGAAAGAACATTTAGCAAGTATATAAGTTAACCTGTATCAGGTATGTAACATGATTGGCTATAAAAGGGATGAGGCTGAGTCTTAGAAGTAATGATGGCTAGAGGCTCTCCAACCTGTGAAGGCTTACGTTAAAAAAAAAGCGAAATACTTTTCAGTCTGCCGTGCCATCCACAGATGCCACCAAAAACTCTATCATGCAAAAAGAAAGCCATTGTTGACCATGATCCAGAAGCGCCGCCGTGTTCTGTGGGCTAAGGCTCATTTAAAATGGACAGTAGCAAAGTGGCGAAGTGTCCCGTGGTCAGACGAGTCCAAATTTGACATTCTTGTTGGAAATCATTGGCGTCGTGTCCTCCGGGCTAAAGAGGAGAAAGACCACCCCTCCAGTTATCAGCGTTCAGTTAAAAAGCCAGCATCTCTGATGGTATGGGGATGCATTAGGGCATATGGTGTGGGACACCTGCATGTTCTAAAAAGCACCATGAATGCTGAAAGGTATATAATGGTTTTAGAGCAACATATGCTCCCCTCCAGACAGCATCTATCCCAGGGAAGGCCTTGTGTACTTCAGCAGGACAATGCAAAACCACATACTGCAGCTATTACAACAGCATGGCTTTGTAGTAGAATAGTCTTGGTGCTGAACCGGCCTGCCTGCAGTCCTGATCTTTCACCGATTGAGAACATTTTGCGCATAATTAAACGAAAAGTTAGATAAAGGAGACTTAAAACTCTCCAGCAGTTGGAAGCCTGTATAAAACAAGATCAAATTCCAATGGCTAAACTCAAGAAACTTGTCTCCTCAATGCCCAGACGCCTCCACTCTGTGTTAAAAAAAGAGGGGATGCTACACCATGGTTAACAGGCCCCTGTCTTAACTTTTTTGAGATCTATAGCAACCATCAAGTTTGAAATGAGCTCATTTTGTGGATAAATTTTAAAATTTTTCACTTTCAACATTTGCGATGCTATCTCTGTTCTATTGTGAATACTATTGTAAAACACAGGCTGGTGCGATTTGAAAGTCATTGCATGATTTCATGCACAATTTATACTTCTTCCAAACGATTTTGGAATTGGGATTGTAGAAATGGCAGAAACATCGAGATGCAAAAAAATCGCTGTATGAGGGAGTTTACCACTGCAAACATGGAGGCAAGAACATGGACGTCAGTTTCTTTTTCTCCGAGAATAACATATGTGCCACAAAGCTGGCCATCTCATTTCCAATGTTTTTTTGTAGTTGTTTGGAGGGTTAGAAAAGGCTGTCTAACTCACTGCACTGTTTTGCTGCTGGGATGAGAATATAATACTATGCTGATTTCAGTTCTGACAATAAATTAAATTAATCGTCTATTTGGGCTCTTTTTATTCATGGACAGCCTATTAATAAAAGTCTGTGTTGACAGAGGAGACTTTCCAGCTGAACTGACTGAGTATATGAATGAAACCTTTACATTATGCCTTTTAAAACCTAATTGTTTTAATCTATATCAAAGGAATTTGATAACTTTATAAATTATGAAATTTCATTTAGGTTGCATGGTCTGCCTGAGTGTGTCTGGGGCATAATGTTAGCCAATTAACAATGAATTGTCATGACCAAGCTTGTACGTATGCTCATGACCAAGCTTGTACGAATGCTTTCTAATTGTCAGATTTTCTAAGATAAAGAACAAACATCCATTTTTCTAAAACTGGCCGCTGGTTTTGTTGCCTTTTCAATTTCCCATTCAAAGATAATACATACAATGAAAATGAAGTTTGACTCCACTGGAGCAGATTTATTAAAAAACAAAACAAATAAATAAAATTATAAATACAAAGGCAAAGTGAAAAAATGTCAAAGAAAAGTAAGAATAACAAAAACCCCAGCAATAATTTGTAGAATTATTTGTAATTCTTAATTTGTATAATTTGTAATTATTTCCCAAAAAAAAAAAAAAATCTTAACCAGGAATCGAATCTTCAGAAGCTCCCCAGCAGTGCGGCATTTTAACCATTAAACTACGCCAACTGACGACTCTGTGGTCAAATTGCCTTCTTAAGAAATTTAAAGAAAATACGTACTGTTCTGTTGTAGTCTCAGTATTTGTGCGGAATAGAGCAAAGATTCTGTCAGAAAACGACTTTGAAAATGAATGTTGAATATTTAGCGGATAATTATTCAGAAAATACCACAAACTAACTATTTATGCGTTTATATAGTCGCACTATTCAAGAACATGCAAATGGCCCATGGACTTAGTTTGACACACTGGGTACACAAGGCTGTAGCTTAGGCTAGGTTTCTGCGATTAAGGTGGTTTAGAGTTCGTTGGAAACATCAGGACTCATAGAATGAAATGCCTACCGGCACAGTCTTACTGACAGCATCGCAAGCCGATCGCTGAGAGGAAAATACATTGCAAGCAAACTGAATGCTAAGGAGCTGAGATCTTTGAAGCAACGCACTTGGAAAGAACATGCTAGGATACTGGCAGATCTAGTTTCGTGATAACCTGACCACATTGGACTAACAATAGTGAGTGCAGATTTACCCTCGAGCAGTTTTTTACTACAAAATATCAAAGGTCAGAATTTTTTTCTGCTCATCTCTGTAGACTGTAAAGTGTATGCCTGCTGTTCTTTGAGTGTGGTGTCGGTTTAAAATGACAGGGCTGATATCGTTGGACTCTGTGGACTTTCTTCTTTCATTTGAGGTATTGTTTCTATGCGTAGCACTAATTCAGGGGAAATTCTGCGCTGATATGATTTTATCCTATGTTTTCCTGCTTATTTACTTGCTTAGTGCTTGAATTGTGTTCGGTTAAGGTAAAAATGATCTACATGAGCTTTTGGCAGAGTTTCTTCGCAAAATATGGATATGCCACATGACAATGTTGCGATTTGGAAACATGCTGTATTTATAATGCGTAACCACCGGCCCTCGGTACTGGGAGTTAAAACCTTTTTAAGACTTCTTAAGGTATTAAATGCAAATTTGTAAATTCAAGACTTTTAAGGCTTTTTTAGACCCCATGGGAACCCTGTTATGTTATGTTATAACAGTGGACATACGAGTTTTTGTCTCTTATCAAATTTGGAGATACAAGGTTTTATCAGCAGGCTGACAATATGCTGAACATATTCTTTAGTACAACATAATAAAGTTATCTAGTACAACAGGCGACCCCGCTGCCAGTATTTTCATTGGGGGCAAGCAGCACTGACCTAAAGTGCTGTCATTGGGATCGTCGGGGTCAGGGGTGTTACTGCGCAAGCTGTGCATATCACCACGCCGTCGCTGCCGGTGTCGTCTGCGGTACTGGAACTCCGCATACTCCTGGAAAAACACACATTACAGGAGGAAACACACCTTTGAGCAGAGCTTTGATTAGGCGCAGAAGATCAACATCCATGACTGCATTTAGTGCGTAGACCCATCAGCAAACAGCTCAAAGGAAACCACAGTACTTTTCAGGCAAGATATGGCATTCCAGAGAGCAAAAAAAAGGGTAAAATTGCCACCTATGCACACAAACATGATATCAAAAGAAAAATGTGTTTATCATTTTGGAATGGATATAATTAAAGACACACTAAAAGTAATTTCTGTAATTCCTAAAAATACAGCCTTCTAAATTGATGGCTGCTGTACAGTTAGCTATGCCATTCTGTTACTTTACCATCATAGATTGACATTCCTTCCTTTTACTTCTGACATAAAGCAGCCCTAAATAAAAAGGGAAAGTCACAGGCCTGGTGTTGGGGTGTGAAATGGTCAGCAGAGGTTAACAACCCTTTCCTGGGTCTGCTTCAGAGTGAAAGGGCCAAACCAGATTAGTTGTTGCGAGTTTGAATCAAGCACCCTCAAGGCTTGGAAAAATGATAAACATTTTGGATTCTGTGTTCATTTAATTGGCTTTCAATAAATCTTTCATTGCAAGGACATTACCTTAACTTCATAGCATGTGCGTATAGTTGGCTTCCAATTCATGGAGAGGAGTGACATGATATGTTTCAATAACATTGAACTAAGCATGAGATCCGTCAGAAGACTGAAGGAAAAACAGCAGCAAAACGTACTCAGCAGTTCCTGAGTCAATGATGCAAGAGCAAGCAAGCTATTTATGATTAGCAGGAATTCAAAGTTGCGTCGCGGATAACACTATATCCACTGCATACACATTTTTAAGGCGCATATCAAGAGACAAGATGATGAGTTTGAACATCATACTAAAATAGACCTCTGAAACACAGATTATTATTAAAGTTATAAGATTCATTACTCTCAAAAATTTTGTGCCATTTGTATTAGAAAGAATCAATAATACTGAAATCATGCAGAATCAATATTTCTTCCAGATACAGGGGACATTGGGCCTCATGCAATAAGTGATATGCGACAAATTCTCTCATTTTTTTTCGTATCCATGATTTTCTCATATTTTTTTAGTATGCACTTATTTCTGAAATTCACCAAATTTCTCTTATTTTTGCTCTTCTCTTATGTAAGAGAAAATTTTATGAGTGATCGAGAGCACACTTACCAATGAAAGGGAAAAACATCCCATTTATGCAGTCCAGAAATTGTACGTCCAATGCATGTAAACACAAGTTCTACATTTCAGGAACATGCAAAATGCATCATAGCACACACATCAACCTCTTCAGGTTCCCACCTGTATTACCTACAGTAAATATCTGTAAAAATCCTTAAACATCCATAAAATGTTTTTCAAAGTTTTTTTTTTTTTGAATACAACCATTTTTTTCATAAATGAAATTATAAATGGAGTGTGAAAATTTCAGTAAAATATTTTAAAAGCTTAAAATGCTTTCTATTCAAGCATGAAAATAAAAACCTCAAAGTCTCATCCAGGACAATGAAAACATTCATGCTTGACATGCTGACGTTGCACACAGGCATGTCAGGGATCCTCGATTGCGCTCCACCCTGTGAAAATCTTAAACTCGCCAAACTCGAATTCATATTCTGATCATTCCACTGGTAAATCACAAGGGAGAGGGGTGCTGTCCAGTAATAGCCAATGCTGTGCAGCCTCAGATATCACAAGCTCCTCTTGATAATCTGTTCTGTGTTTGTATGTATGCCACTGATAGTTTTGGCGACTGCACAGAGCATATCCTGTTTCATACGATCTTTCTGGTCCGTAGGCATGATGAGCTGTAGCACGAAAAGTGGTCCACTACAGTCAATGGCAAATTTTGTTGTGCCACGAAAATAAGCATCCATTTGGTGTTTGTTTGCGGCGGTATGTGTTCATGCGCTCTCCCATCGTTGTCAAAATGAATAGCTTCCAATGCATCTGGAGTTGGCTTCTCTTATTTTTTCTCTCAACAAAAAAAAAATAAGAGAAAATATGACATAATTTTAAGAGAATGTTTCTACATGAGGCCCATTGTCACATTTCCATTTATTACAATATGTTTGCTGCTAGAACAGCCCACCAGCACTGCTGTCCTTCAAGAATGCAACATTGTGCAAATCAATGGCGGGTGTTGCTCAGTGAGCCAACAATTTTTTTTTTCCAAGCTCACAAAAATAAAATAATTTCTGTATTTCTTATTTGGTGCGCATGGTCACTAAACAGTAACAGTAACAGTCACATACTGTACATATTTAATTCTCCATTTTGAACAACCTTAATATAGATTCTTTCAGACAAAATCCATATAAAATAAGCCCCAAAACTCTGTTCAGAATTGAAATATGTCCAGTCAAACTAGAAGACAAGTCTTGTGTGAGTGAATGACACCGATCTGAACATTCCAGGGACTATTCTGTGCTGTAAAGTCTAATGTGGATCAATTTGTGTTAAATATCCCATGTTCATGCTGGGTTTCCACCTTCGAGCAATATAGGCAGATGAGATCACAGTAAATTGTAATGCCTTGAAGCCCAAAGGCAATTACTCAATAACATAAAAAATAGCATTTTCTTAAATTATTATTTCAATGAAATATGTGTTTATGTTGTGTTTATGTAGGATTCAGCTTTTTTTTTTAATCATAGCTCAGAAAAATATAGTGAAATGCTGTTGGCTACCTGAATTTGATCAAAGTACTGATTAATTATTCAGAATCTAACGGTCAAAATAGACTGAAGGACCGCCAGACACCAAAATCAGACACACAAACAAGCATTTAATAGCAATCACCATAGAAACACACATCATATAAACACAGATTAAAGCATAATTGTGCGGCCATTGATGGAAAATGCACAGAAACTACATTCAAGATTACCTCAGGAGAAGCAAAGCCCAAGTACTCCCAGTCCCATGTTCCACCAGCAAAACTGAAAACACAAAAAAAATGATCAGAATCCACTACTGCACAAAACCAAAGTCGTGAAGACCATGAAATGAAGCCAATTAATATTCATTACTATTCGAAAACCTAGTTCAAAAATGGCTCAATTTGATATTCAGACCATTTCTCAAGACAGTGTGGGCGTGGCGCATCGCGGTGTGACTGGCCACTACCTCGATTTGAATGACATCTCACTGGCTCCGTGAGCGTTAGTCACAGCAATGGCGCAAGGGTCACAGTCCAGCCCTATTTGTTTGAGCCGTCAAGTTGCTTGCACTATAGACGCAAAACGAATTTTTCGCATGACACATTATATTCAAAGTCAATGCGAAGACTTGAATACACGCGTTCGCATTGACTTTTAATGTACAAAACCCAAAACCAGTGATGTTGGCGCTTTGTGTAACACACAGAAAGGCCCCAGGCCAGATTCGAACCCACAACCTTCTTGCTGTGAGGCAGCAATGCTAACCACTGTGACACCGTGCCACTCCTGAATTTTAGTAAGCTAACCATCATGCACATACAACCCTAAATAACGTAATTCAAAGGTTTTTATGGACTTGGGTTTACAGAGGCTTTAAGAAATACCAAATGTGGCTGCCATATTGAAGTCTAAACATTTGATTTATGTTATGTACATGACCTTGGACATATTTTTTTGTTGAGCCTTCATAGGCAGCCCGCCAATCCATCCCAGAGAACACACCATTCACTCACACAGTTATATTTGTGGACAATTTAAAGTCACCAATTAGCCTGGCATGCACGCGTTTGGACTGTGGGAAGACACAAGTATATCATGAGGAAACCAACGTGAACCAGCAAATGCTGCACAGATAGGCCCCAGGCCGCATTTGAACCCATGACATTCTTGCTGGCAACAGTACTGCGCGACCTCGCCACCCTGTTGGACTTTCTCCGAAATTGAAATAAAGCCATGACCACAATAGGCTTTTATCAAAATGCATCCATTTTTTTCCCCTTCTTGGATCTCGTTTTTCTGCAGAAGGCAAAATGCGGCCCTTAAGGGAGTGACATAAGGCCAGGATGCCGGGAGGCTTTCTAATTTCCATGGAGGATTCTTCACCAGGTGTCATGATCAACTCAGTTCATTGCTTAAAAAATAAAACCATATTAGAATGTGACATTAATGGATGCCCGAATGCCCGGGGGAACTTCAAAAAGCCGACGGGAAAGTAAAACTTGTAAGGACATGCCCGATCGGGCAAGCACAACTCTGGGCGTTTTTATTCATCAATTTTATGATTTTCCTCTCTCGTTTCTGTTACTATAAAGCCCCCGAGTAGCTAGACGCAATGTGTCGCTGCCTCCATTGGCTGAACGTGTCTGCTGAATAGATTGATATGTAGAGCACTAGTTTGCTGACAGAGTACGCTCAAGTGAAGCATCTGTCCCAGGAACGTACACTTTAAAATTATATTTTCAAAAACACTTGCGCGCAAGTCGGTGTTATTTTGGTATGGGTGTGCAGAGCAACACTTTGTCTCCCCAAATATGTGCTTTCTGAAGGATGGAAAGTGGCACAATTACTACAGGGACGATCGAAATGTGACTTGGTGTCAACATTAAAGAGCGAGCAGAAAAGTTAAGTTAATGTGACCGAGGCTTTTATAATGACCCTCTGATAAGATATTTGCTAGCAAGTTATCGCAGTCATACGAAATGTCGGTGAATGTCAGTATACGTTGTCAAATTACTCTCTGGTTTCCTCATTTCATTGAACCCTGGTTGACTATTTGCCATCAACCGAATTGTTTACATTGAATCATATGGCTAATGCCAACGTTGATAAAAGGAAGTGCTAGTTAACTCTGGCTACTCCTTTACTAAGCGTCATCTTTGCCCATGTCCCATTAAAACGCTGCTCTCAAAATGATCACTGCACAGCACAGATCGAGGATATGGATATGGAGTACGTTTTTTCTCCTGATTTCGAACAGCCAAGTCTTTCTTCCTTCCTTGTCTTTTGGAGCTGTGTATAAACAGACAATAAACCAAATAAAAACAGAAGAAAAGCATCATTTCATACTGGCACGCGCCTGTCCAGGCTTTTATTCCGTCGATTTCGTTAAATATTTATGTGTGACTACCATCACCACGTTATGGCACTAAAGTCCGCGAGTGCTTAATTGTAATTTCTGTTTTACATTGTCCTGATGCATAGGATAGCAGCTGGTGCTGTGTCCGATTCGGTTTCACATTAAATAACGTAGGCCTACTTCCTAAAAACGCAAAGCAATGATATCAGTAAAAGACACAGAGTATTCATAGAAAAAGGCAATATATTCTCAGGCATTTATGTCCCATCAGTATTCTATCATGGCACTACAACCCCTGGAAAAAAAGATGGAATCACCACACACCGAGGATGTTAATTTACCTTTTTCCCTTCATAACAAAGAAGCAAATAAAACATAAAAAACTATTTTTGTTTAATAGCTTGACATTCAGGCTTCATAAACATTTCCCTTTGAAACTGAAGGCAAAACACGTAGCAAATGCACAAATCTCAGGAGATGGTAGAGTATTAGAATTTATCCCTGTACGATGCGTCATCTCGTCTGTGATACCTTTCGTCAGAATAAAATGCTTCATCAGCACCCGTAAAGTTATTTTCCGCGCAATTTCCGTAAGCTAGGGGCAGCATCATAACTTTCTCAAGGGGAATTAGGGGACACAGTTGCTTCTAATTTCGCTACGAATAGGGTCACAAGCAAAGAAGCGCATTTCATGAATGCAGCAGCTTTGGTGATCAAACACAATCCTGTTTGAAAGGAAAGGCAACGCACAGTATAGCCTATTTTTTAAGCTGCCTAAAGCAGCACACGTTTCAAACACACAATTTGAAGACCTGTTTCCTAGCGATAATGCAGAAGCGATTTGTCTTTCACAGAGACGATTCTCTCTGACCAGTGGGCTGCTGTGTTCTCACGTAACATATTCAATTTTACATTTTTTTTCAGCAGCCAGTAATAGGCCAGTCAGTTATAGGCCTGTAGGTTATTCATGAGTGGGGCCAAGTAAAACATTTTATTTATTATTTTATTTTATATTATTATTATTGTGCTTTGTTGGAATGTCAGTGCTTAATGAATATTTTCATAATTTTGTATTTGATTTATTCTTTGAAGCATGAATATTAATGTATGGAATTGGAATGCCTTGACTTTATTTAGGCAAGAACACAGTCATAGCCATAAATGCGATGGTACTAAAAATTGGCATAATAATTTCTTTCAGTGTTTCGGTTTTCGGCCAAGCAGTTCTCATTTTCGGTTTTCGATTTTGCCAAAAATTTTCATGTCGGTGCATCCCTAGTGTGTATTAATACCTTATTGGCATTGTAAATATGAAATTCCTGAGTTTGAATTTCTTCAGAAAACAACCTGGTGCAGCTTTCACATTGCACTGATCTGTTCAAAGCTAAATATAATTTTCTGGGCTAACATATAGCTAAAAAATACACTTTTCGTAAGAAATAAGTTGTGTATGACTTTCCACAGTCGACAGGCAATGGATTTTAGTTCCAAGTATGTTTGCGAGCAAAATGTACGCACTTGAGAGCCAGAAAAAGTACCTCCCAGACAGGGCAAGCAGGAATTTAGACGGGGCAAGTAGATTTGGGAAGCACTTGTCCAGAGGGGCAAATAGGCAAAAACCTTAATGTCACACCCTGCATATTTCTGGACTGGTTTTATTCGGTTTGATATTTGACAAAAAGAAGCATTACATGTATGGAGCCATACGCTGTTGTCATTGTGGAACACTGAAAAAACAATGATTTAAAACATGACACACTGCAACAGATTAACCACGGACTTTGGACTTTTAACCACAGCTATCTGCAAGCACTGAAAACAACAGTCCAGGAAAAAAATGCTGAAACTGGAAAGCACTCAAGTGAGGAATAATGAAAAACAGGATAGGGATGCAGATCTACCAAAAACAGCAAATGCACTGTAATACAATGTGGCTGACAGCGCCTTCTGTGGACAGACTTGGAAAATTTAACTTCACCTGTACCATCCTATACTCCAACCTCAAAAACCATAGCTCATTCAAGAGCAAGACATTTCACAATTCCAGACCTGCTAATTAGTGGAATCCATGTGCCAAACAAAGAATAGACCTACTGGAAGGTCTATCTCCTATGAAAGGATTGAGCAGCTCTGCATGAGGAGATGCAAAAAAACTACCCATCCATTTTCAATGGTCGGCAAAAATATCACTATTGAGCTGCGAACATCAATCCAGATGTAAATATCTGAACAAAACTTGTGTTAATCCACTTGCCACTATTCTTCTAGCCATGTCTCCAACTTTCCGCAATCTACAACAAAGCCAACTGCAAATTCATCGTTTTAAATCTTCTTCATCAAACCTTATTTTCAGAGTCTCACACATACCTTATCAAATGGTTTATATTTCATGCATAATTAAGTTGACCAATCAACTATCTTGAGCCTTATTTGAATCAAAGCACTTTGTAGCTTCCTCAAGAGAGTCAGAGGCTTGACTTGACGCAACGAAAGTCAACCAGCAGACGTTGTTTTACACGGGATGGTACCTGCGACGAGGGGCTTCAGGAGAGTCATTCGGAGCTACACCCCTAGCAACGGAAGCTAAAAACTCTTGTCTCTTCTGTTGAACAAGGCAGGCAGCACGGATAATTTTATGGTGGGGTGTGCGGAGGTAAGGGCGGTTGACTTTCTGAGCTAGGTCCTCAGTCACCATCTCCAGGTCAGTCTGAGAAGGAGAAGATGAGCAGGCAAAGACCCGCATTAGTGTTTGCAAATCAGATCTGCACCAAATCCGCGAATACATCAAAGGACAGAACAGCCCCTATGCAAGAGTTACATGGTTCATCAGATATGGATTTAAATGCTAACAAATTAAACCTGACAGCATTTACTTCAAACGAAAAAATTGTTTTTAAACCGAATGCACTGGATTACGATGCCAAAGAGTGAAAACTTGGACTTTATCCAAACCCTTAATACATCACGCACTGCACGTGAGAGGGCCATTGCAATACCTGCATAAGTTCAAATATTTCTTTCTTTGTGCTTTTAGGTTCCAGAAAGAAGCCATATGGATAAGAGCACTTGAGGATGCGACGAGTCTTGAGAAGCTCAAGCACAGCGTCTTCGATAAACGTGGTGTCAGGTGCAGTGGCCTCCCCTGATGAATCAGAGACCAAAGATCAGTTTGTGAGCTGAAAGTACGAACCGTTTTATCCCAACTCAGCCTATTCCCCTTATCTCTGGCGTGAAAAGTTGTTTACAAGTATAATGCGCCGCATTTCAAAATGTATGAAATGGACTCAGGAAGCACATGTTCAGATGTAAATGAATATTATATCACCTATGGCAGATATTTACCTTTTTTAAAAGGCAAAATTTTCAAAAATGATTTAAAAAAATAAATTTAAAAAGTTTCTGTAACATGCAGTAACAAAAACACATCTATGTCAAAACAAAAGTCATTTAAAGTTTATTTTAATAAATGATTTCTGGAAAAAAATACAACAGTAATTATGTCTAATTCTTATTCTTATTAGCAATAAGGAAATGCTATATTCCAAGCACTTACTTCCACTGAAGGCTTTGCTCAGCTGTTCCATTTTTTCTTTGGCAGTTTTCAGAAGACGCTGTTCTAGCTGTGTGAACAGCAGACATTAATTAACTGGCACCTTGGTCTGGGTGTGCAGCTAATCCCCTCCCGAGAGTAACCCAGTCTGGCTCCTCACCTGGTAGCTGTGCTCATGGTTTTTGTAGCGTGTGTAGTAGTGCATGAAGCGGTCCAACTCCTGAAAGCTCTTGTGCTTCTTTTCAGCCTACAAAAAAAAAAACAAAAAAACACCTCAATGGTAAATGAGTCATTAGGACCTAAATGATTCATGACAGAACACTAGAGTCTGTCATCCCAAAATGCTTACCAAAAGTCTCAAGCATTTGGGGAACTCCCCTGTCTTTCCACTAACTGCAACAAAATTATCAGCTTAGGAGCAACTGTCTTACATTTCTAAAAAAAAAAAATAAAAACAAGTTTTAAATACTGTATTTAAATAAATATCAGCGAAACACTTCATTTAGAAATCACAATCAAATCTTTTTTCCTCCAAACTCAAGACTAATATTCAATCAACCAGTAATCTTCTGGTGATTTAAGGCCATTTCTATCAGTTACAAACAGCAGCTGCAAGCGGGTATGTTTGCGTATGACACATGAATTGGAATGGCTGTGCAGCAATCCATCGATGTGTGACCTGACAGCATTGTTCAGTACCTCCACTGTCATTTCCTTGGATTGTTCTTCCACCTGCTGGATGACCTCATAGCGGGTGCAACGGTAATAGCCTCCAGTGGATGAGCTGTGCTTCTTCCACTCCTCCAGACAGATCCAGCAGAAATCATATTTACACTGTAGAACACAGAGACTCTGTTACAAACTCAGAACGAAGAGTCAGTGAGCCAAACTGTGGGTACAGCGAAGATCAGCTCCGTCATTCAACAATCCAAGTCGGTAACTTGGGTTGTTCGTGTTCTGCGGCTGTGCACACTTTTATGTAGTTCGACAAGACCCCCTGCATTTTAAGAGTAATGACATTTACTCCTGTATTCAATGCACTGTCAGAAAGTAATATTTGCGTTCAACTTAATCTGCATTTTAAATGATGCCTGGGTTTACAGTGCCGTAAAAGTTTTTAAGCAATCACTTCATTTAATGACAGAAAAAAGCTATCCAACCCAACTTGTCCAATGCGAAAAGGTAACTGCCCACTTGGTTACTTAATTCTTTAACTAGTCAATTTTCCTCCAGCTGTACAGTACCAATCGATTTTTTTTCCAGCAATACAGTACCACTCAGTGAATTTTTTAGCAAATAGATGTACATTATGTAGAAGTACATTAATGTAACAACAATTCCACTTAAAAGCATTTACATACTTTTTTGTAATTGACAGTTAATTCATCATAACTGTGGTTACAATAAATACTTCAGCTAATGTATGAATTGGGAGTTTGTCTTATTTTTCATACATTTCTACTGCCATTCTCAGAATAACAAGCCCAGCATCGCCATGGTCTTGATCAGTACTGTCAACAACAATCTCAACATCGCCTTAACCACAAGAGGACCAACTTCTGTGTTCACCAGAATCTACTTAAGATGTTCATTCTTCACCATCAAAGTGAAAATCTTTCACATCTAGATTGCTGCCAGAGCCTTGGCTATTGGAAGAATCACTTGATTCGCCGATGAAGCTCAAAACCTGCCATAAATCATATGTACACACTGGTTTTCTAGGAGACCGTCTTGGTGTTTGACATTTTGACCAAATTGGAAAATTCAGACATATTCCTCAAATATCAAATACTGCAGCCTTGTTCTGGCCAAATATTTCATCAGACAGGCAATGTATTTAGGTATCATGTAGGGACGAAGGCACAATCGGTTTTAGCCTGAGTTTACTCACAGAGTTCATTTAAATAACAACGACCAGAAATAACAACTAGAGGGTGTGTCCGGAAGGCCACATCACCCCACCCGATCTTCACCAAAAACTTATCATTTCTTCCCTTCTGCCAAAGGATTGTCCCAACCAAATTTGAAGACAATCCATCCATGATTGTGGCCTGTAAAGTGCATACGGACACACAGATAAATAAACTCGAGGGTGTGTCCAGAGGGCCGCATCACCCCCATCGTGCCCACAACGCCACGTGAAGGTGAATGTCATGGCGCAATTGGTGTCCTCATATATGGTGTCATATTTGTGATTGAGAATAATATAGGGCCTATCTCTGCCGATTTCCCAGTTACAGAGCCTCACAATATGAAGGTCGGCCATTCTGACCCTTCAAGGTCACTTGAAGGTGAAGGTGACATTGCCAATAGATTCCCCACATGTGACTTCCTATTAGCCTTCAATAGTAACTATGGGTCCATCTTGCACCATCTAGCTGCTAGAGCACTTGGAAAAGTGGTGATGCTGAGTTTTACCTTTTAAGGTCACTTGAAGGTGAAGGTCACAGTGCCATTAGATTCCCATATGAGACTTCCTATGACTGGATAATAGTAACCATGCCTCTATCTCCCATTCTTTGGCCCCTAGGACAGCCTGAGAAATGGGCGGCCTTGAGTTTGACCTTTCAAGGTCACTGAAGGTCATAACATTTGGTGGTTAAAGAATCTCCATACCAAACTTCCGATTAGTGATGAATAGTAAGTACATGCCTATTTCCAACCAATTTCAAGTTATAAGCAGTGGAAAGTCCGCCCTCTCAGCGTTAACGAAATCTTCAAACTGATCCAGAATCCAGGATTTGATCCGGATCTTCACTAAAAACGAATCAATTTTACCCTTTCGCGAAAGGATTGTCCCTACCAAATTTGAAGACAATCTATGCAGAATTGTGGCCTGTCGAGTGCAAACAGACACAAACACTGATAAACTAGAGGGTGTGTCCAGAAGGTCACAACACCCCGCCCGTGCCCTCAACGCCTTGTGAAGGTCAATGTCATGGTAAAAATGGTGTCCCATATATGTTCTCCTTATTTGTGATTGAGCATAACATAGGGCCTATCTCTGGCAGTTTCTCAGTTACAGAGATTGAAAATATGAAGGTCAGCCATTTTGACCTTTCAAGGTCATTTGAAGGTCAAGGTCACAGTGGCATTAGATTCCCCATGTACGACATCCTATTAGTGTTCAATAGTAACTACGGTCTATCTTGCATCATTTGGCTGCTAGAGAACTGGGAAAAGTGGTGATGCTGAGTTTGACCTTTCAAAGTCAGTTGGAGGTGAAGATCGCAGTGCCATAAGATTCCCCAAATATGACTTCTTGTAAGTGTTTAATGGGTCCATCTTGCACCGTTTTGGCTGCTAGAGCACTCAGAAAAGTGGTGATGCCGAGTTTGACCTTTCAAGGTCACTGAAGGTCTTAACGTGACAGAAATGTTATTTGACTGGTATTAAGGTCGCTGGTTTAGCTAGTTACCAGATATTTGTTCAATATATACGCTAGCTGAATAATGATAACTGCTGTTCTCGCTGACCAAGCGCTAGTTAAGTAGAAATATAATCACTGTTCTACACATCACTCGCAAGCAAGTGATTAGTCGCCAGCTGTGTAATAACTTCCCAGGAAGCAAGTAATATGTTTTCCTGTAGATAGCCAATGACAATTTATGTCACAGATTGGCTTCCGCCGGGTTACAATAGTGAACGTTTGCTGAAACTGTGTTACCTGATTGGCGAGGAACAAAGTACAGGCTACTTGGATGTTTGAATAATGGATATCTATCTCGCAAAATGAACTACAAATTAGACTAATATGCAATTGCATTACATTTTCAGCAATAAACTACTAATTTGATGTGATAGCTTGATGTGAACCAGCTCAATTAATTATTATTCAAGTAATGCTGGACAGTTTTCAAACCCCATAATAAATAGGGATTTTACTTCCAACACCAAAAGCTAAGTGGCAGTGACCGTCACCTCAGCACTCCATTACCAAGGTGTTTCAGCAAGTTACCAAACCTTCAATCTTGTGGTTGTTGGACTGTATCTTGTGTTTAACTGCTGGTTGCTTTCATTAAGAATGAATTAGCAACTCCCGGACACCTACAACATTGTTTGGATTTTTGGATTAAGATTCTTTGAGGGGCAGTTCCAAAGTTTGAATGATCAAACTGTGTCAGCAACAACAAACTTCTCTTTCCTTAATGATATATCGGTCAGGTTATGTGGAATAGACTTGTCTAATTTTTGATGGTACACATGTATGCACGTTCATCTAAACCACTAATGTAGCTAGCAAGCTATTCAGTTTTGGCAATTAGTACAAAAGTAATTCAAGAGTCATCACTTCCTGCTCCCCATCAAAAACTGGCATGTAATCAAGTGACATGATTGCACGTGAGCCATTAGAAACGTAGCCAAGAATGAAAGCTGACATCTAGGCAGTTCTCTAAACAAAACTAACAGTGCACATGTGGACAATTTTCCAGTTTTGATAACAAAGCACACAGAGTTTCTTTTACTTTCCTTCTGTGCTTTATCAACTTTTCAATGTATGTATTACTATGAGCAGAACCTCCAGACTTTTTCTTGTCTATCACCCAAATTTCTGTGCTTTTGGTCTGGAATTCATAATTCCACACTTTTACTTTCGAGACCTGCAAAAGCACCCATTGAAATGATCATTAAAAAGCTGAATTTTGTGTTTACCTTAGATTAGTTAAAATTAGTTGAATAATCTGAAACATTTAAATATGACAAATAAGAAATATAATAATAGATGAATTTGGAAAGGGGTCAAATACTTTTTAACAGCACTGCATATGTTATCTCCAGTATAAACCAAAGCTGCCGTTTTGGCTCACTCAAGAAAGGCATTGTTTGCAATGTAGAGTGACAACCATGGCATCAGATCAAACCCAGCTGTGCCAGTGCCAACTGCGGCCAGCAGCCTCACAAGAGCTGCGCATAATCAGCTTCACGCTGCTCAGGAAAATGGGAGGGATACAGTCGGTTGAAGTCAGCATTGTTTGTTGCTGAAAGGCCCACTGCTGGCCATCCAGGCGCTCGTCAGTTGCATTCACAGCAAGCACGTGTTAGGGTTTCCTCCATCCTTGCTCTGTGTGCATGAGTTTTGAAACTTCAAGTGAAAAAAACCAGTGGCTGATAGGCAGTTGTTGAAGAGATCCGCAAACTGTCATTCAAGCTATTATTTCACTTCCTCATCTTTATGTGTGATTTGGGCAAGTTACCGCAAGTTAAAATTACCGCATGAAATTTTAGACAAACTTAAAATTTCACACAAAAATGTCCATCGAAAGGAGACCGCCATCTAGGTCTGGGACAGAAAGAGAAGTGAAAGGCCCAAGTGTACAACTAAGCCACGGGACAAGCATAATTGGGTCTCTTGATTAAGAAATGCGACAGACGCTCACTTGGTAGCATCCTTGAATAGTACGGACTCAATACCAGCATCTGCAACTACAGATGTGCTGATCAAGATTTTAAGTCTCCCAATGTTATCCATCAACAGCATTATTCAGTATCGGCTGAAGCCAAGTTGATGCTAATATTTTTACCGTCTCTGCAAAACTATTCTAAGGCTAGTGTTCAACCAAAAACCCCCAGCTTCGGTTAAAATCAGACAAACTACTCCAGGGCAGGCAAGAGGAGCATAGGTATGAACAAATAAAAATTTTGAAAGGTAAATTCCAAAGTAAGCTGAAAGCCAACTGTTGCAGTAGGAAAATACGGCAACAGATCACCATTTTCATTAGAAGCATGAAAAACTATGTGTGACATACTGAAAAACATTGAAATGTTGGATAGAAAACAAAAAGCCTCCGGAAAATACTTTGTCAATACAGTGTTGTGTACACAAAATTTTTGGAGTATCAAATTAGGTAGTGTTCATTACCTTGGCACACTGCATGTGGTTGCAGCCTTCATTCTTCTGAATTGGTGACTTGCAATTGGCACAGGGCTTGGAGTTTGTGAGCAACCAAAGGCAATTGGCAGCATCCTCATAAGCCTCACTCACGCCAGCCACTTCCAAAGAGAGTGTTAAGTTGAATTAGAACTGTTAATATTCTCCAAACGTTGCTTATTTCAATATCGCACAACACAGCAGCCAATTCAAACTGATAAAACCATGCATTACCTTGAACTAGTCTTTGCTTAATTATAAGTTACATACAGGTGTGGAAGGGCTGAGATGTCATACTGGTCTATCAGGTCAACTGTCAATCAATGCTTAAATCCAAAAAATGCAGTTTTCTCGATTGCTGAACAAGGTCAGACCTTGGCCGTAATCATGCTGCTTGAGTATGAGACTGATATGAAAAAAGCATTAGTATTAACACACCATTTGATCACTTGAAAGGTGCATTGAAAATTTGATGACCCCTCTTCTCTCAGTGATCTTGGGGCCCAAACCCCTGTTCAATTCGAAAATTTGCAGAATTTCTATCTCACTCGGCTACTGAATAATATTTGAAAAAGTAGCAATTTAACGCGGATTTGATTTGAATCAAAAACAAATACCAATCATTCTTTTACATCATTTTTAAACCATTGTGAACATTATAGAATTAACTGGCTTTAGTGAGAATAAAGCCAGGTAATGAAAAATGTCCTAGCAATGAAGACCTTGTCTTAAGATCTGGCGTGAGAGAACTTTCCACCTTATAAGCACTGGTGTCTAGCCCCTTCCCACCGTTTCATAGCTACCCATGGACATATATTTGGTAAAATGTTTAAGTTGCAGCAGCATAAAGGTGGGTTAGCAACTCTGTTGCACATATTTCATTGAAGATGGTCAAACTGGCCAAAAATGAAGAACTATGGACATGTGTGGTGCCCAACAGCAGAGGCATCATGCAGCTATTGCTCTGAATTTTCAAGGATAGCAAGAAACATAAATATTACATTCTTCAGGTTTCATCTCAGTCACTTTCTGAAGCCACATCTTCCAGGTTTGGCAATCACATGGCTCATGGGCCTCTCCCAGGCACTCCCTGCATGAAAACCAACATTACAGGTAAATAAAAACATCCACGAAGCAGAAACTAAAGGGCCGAGTTCTGGGTATACCATTGTCATATTCTCCAAACTGCTTGGAGCAGTCCACCTTACTGAGGTTTTAATTAGACCTACTGCTCATGGATTAACCAAGGTCCTGCTGCAAGATCATCTTAATAAGTCAAAATATTAACATTAGTGCAATCAAACAATCCATTTTTAAACTTGCACATTTGTGATTATGATTCATCAAGAGATGAAAAAATATGAAGGATTACCTACAATAATAATTTCAAATTGAAATCAAATTTAAACCAATACCACAAAAAGAACTGGCAGAACTTGGTTCAAAAATAAAAAGATCCTGAATGGCTGGCAGGCAATGCCATACTTGGACTTTTAGATTCACCTCATATGAACACGAGCATTTTATCACTGAACCATTTGCAGAGACAAACTAATGGCCCAGTCACACAGCGAAAACGCATGAATTACACACGAATTACGCACAGATTTTCGTTTCTGCGCAGAGCGTACGTCGTATGTGTAATTCGTAGGTGGAACGAACGTGGACTGTCAGTGATTGTAAGTGGATGTGCGTCGAAGGCGGTTTGTGCGTGATTTTGATTTGAGTTTTGAATGGTTAAAAATTTTTCCGACTCACAACTGTGCGTTGGTGTGCGTAATTCATGAGTCGGCATGCGTAGTTTATGCGTCGAGTATGCGTAACTATGCGCGGGACACTCGTCGGCCGTCAGTGCTTATGCGTCAGAACTGGTTTGAACCCGCGCACGTCCACGTCCGTCCACTGATTCCCCACGTTCATATCACGCACGAAACGCGCATGTATCACGTTCATTCCACTGACATCCACTGACAATACGTGAAGCGTTCGTGTTTGGACGTGCTCCATCGGTGATTCAATGCGTCGGGTGTGCGTCGAATGTTCGTGGAATACTGCACCGTATTTGCTAGTATGCGTCGACGTGTGCGATATGTCAGTAATTCGTCAGTGATTGTAAGTGATACATGCGTGGTTCATGCGTGATTCATGCGTGATTCGTCAGAGATTTCTACCCCCCGAAACCCCGAAAAATTGGTCAATTTCTCAACGCACAAGCACGTACAAACCCAATCTGTGCGTGATTTGTGAGTGATTAGTGCGTGATCGGCTGTGTGACAGGGCCATAACATAATAGTATTTTCAGGCAAAGGGACAATCTTTTTTCTGTATACTGCTGATAAAAAAATTATTTTATATGGTTAATTTACAATCATTTTTTAAAGCATCAATCCGTTTTAATCATTTGTGTTAATATGCTGCCTTCAAATTATGAAAATTAATGAAAATAAATGTATATTGCATTCCCATATGTATGAATTTAAAAAAGCTGTGTCACAATTACTGGGCATGCTCAAAACTTACATCCTAAGAAAATGAATCTTCTTGACTGCATAATCTGATTCCATCGTTTCCAATCAGTCTTCGTTTTGCATGATTTATACATTTAATTTACTCAGGCATTATGTTTTTTATACAACCCCAATTCTGAAATAGTTGGGACGAAGTGTAAATTGTGAATAAAATTAAAATTCAATGACTTTCAGATCATGAGCCAATATCTTATTTAAAATACAACATAGGTAACATTTAAAATATTGAAACTGAGTCATTTTATATTTTTATCCACAAAATGAGTTTATTTCAAATTTTATGGCCGCAACAGGTCTCAAAAAAGTTTGGACACAGGCAAAAAAGGGCTGAAAACACAATAAGTTGATTGACGAGCACGAACGAATAGATTGTAATCTGTTCCCCTATCCTTATTATTTGTTCGTGCTTGTCAATCGTGATTTTCAAGATGGAGGCGACTGAAAACTACCTCAGGGTACGGTCTGCATAAACTTTTGTTTTTTTTAATAAACTACCTGTGCATTTTCAAAGTTCTCAGTGCCTCGTTTTAAATGTCAGGGCCCTCGGAATTCTAGCGATGAAGAGTGGAGCTACTTTGAGCCTTGTTAATGATGAAAAAAATAACGATTTCTTTGCATGGCAAAGTTATGCCCGATTCACTACCATTATAAGCCTGTGGGGAGCTTTGGCTAAAAAGCCATATATTTCGAAATGTTGCTTGCGTACGGAGGTGGGGTATTCGACAAAGGTTAGTACTCGTTATCATGTTTCAATACACCCCAAGTCAATTTCACACCGGAATTCTCCTTTAAGGAGTTGTATATGGACATTCAAGAATTGAAAGTGCTATTTTTGTGCTGTAGCCCAAGGCTTGTTTGCCAACCTCATATACAATCATTGAAGAGGAATATCCTTTCCTCATGGATATCAGTATACCTTGCTCCATAGCATTGCTACAATAGCCACGCAGCCAACATTGTCAATCAATTCGGCTAGAAGTTTAATTAAGTTTTAAATGAAGTTGCTAGTTCAGAAATACTTAACCCCTTTCTGCAGATGTAGACGCTCGCGTCTATAGACATGCAAATGTAAGCACTTAAGTTACAGTACTCGACCACAAGATGGCACCCCCGGATCAGCTATTGGATATTCACAAGCAGGCAGAGCTGAAACGCGATTTATAGTATGGAGAAGTTCCCTCCAATCCCTGTTTTTCAGGAGTAGCATGGACTAAACTCCTCAGCTAAGCCTGATGTGCAAACTGGTCAATAACCTTGCCCATAGTATCGATCCAGTAGTTTTAAAAAATTATCACTTGCGACAGAAAAAAAACGTACTACTCTGTAGCAACCATTTTAGCTACAGTGAGCCAACAGTATTCCAATTAGTGGTTAAAAAATACGTTTTGTGAAGAAAAAAATCCGACATAGTATTGCTTCTCTCACATTCTACTGTCAGTTACAATCATCACACACAAAATATGCGTAGTTCCCTCCCATGGATTAACGCTTAGATTCCTCCATCGACAAATTCAGCGCTCCCTTCTATCCACCGAAGTACTGGTGTCGATAGCCAGTCACTCAATGATATACTCAGATTCATCTGCGTAACTCTACAGTTATAGTTCACGTCCTCGTGAAGCTTCCCCGGTAACGATGTGTTGACAGACTCGTTTCTTATCCCATTCCTCAGTGTCTTAACTTTCCTCTATAACTGAAATACATTGATCGGACAATAAGAATGGGATACAAAGCTAAGCGTAAAAGTAAGGTCGGTTGTATTCTTCGAATGTTGGCCGCGGTTGCGCAGCTGAAAATGATGCGATATCAAAGAAATAAAGACACTCGAGACCGTTCTGAAGTGTTCAGTTTCATTTACGAGATTTAAATGTTGTATGGACGCGGTCAACGGGAATTATTCCGAATGAAACAGAACTGGAACGTTCCTTCTACCCGATACATCTGTCTCTGGAGGGGGGCATCAATGAAGAAAACAGGTTATACTTCTACTCTGTCTGCATTTTGCTTAATTTGGCTTTTTGCTGTAGAATCTATACCGCGTTTAAAGACATCGAATGCCGAGGTTTTCGTTTCTCCAAATGCATACATCCCACGCAGGTCGGTAGATCCCTCGGTACGTTCATTACACCACTCTGATGAATATGGAGGCATATGTTGTATTTTTTTCCTGAAAGTGAAATTTCTGTTCTGTTAAAATAAGGTGTATTTCAGAATTCAGATATTACTGAGTTAGTGAGTTTTCACCCTTATAAGGTGTAAGGTTATGAGCTCGGATGTGAGAGCGGTTAGCTTTTTATTCATATCATGTTTGGTCTTGCGTGAATGTTATAGCTGTTAAATCTGCACTTCATTTAATGCTTGGGGTACTTCGAAGAGAAATGGACAATATTGTTAACTTTATTATGGAGAAAAGGCATGTTTTGAGAGGTTACTGGTGACCAATGATGTTCCACTGCACTGATATTGATTAATTCATGTAAAACTCAACCAGAAAATCATTAGTTCATGCCGAATTTCAAGCCCCAAAAGTTTATTTGTGTTAAATATATGATTCATGTTTGATTTGACAGTTAAAAATGTTGATGGATGTCAGACTTTGGAGAGACACCTGGATAGCTGTCTAATTTGTCTCATAGCAAGCGGGTAATCTAAAATGGAATGTTAAAGATGAATTGTACTTGTGGTCAAGAAGTTTATGATCCCAGAAATGTATAGTTTTAGGCCCCAGCAGTTTTTCAATTGTCAGCATTATTTTTTTTTTCTATTTCAATGGTGAATTCTCATGAAGATTTTTTATGTTTGCAGCCCCTTTTCTCCAACAAAATCATAAAAATAAACTATAATTTGATGGGAGTCTAAATGCTTCAAGTGTCTAGACTCAATTGAGCCAAAGTTTTCCTGTCTGTAAAGCTGCAATCTTAAATTATAAAGCCTTAAATCAGGTAACACCTTAAAAGCCAGATTTGGCTTCTGCGCAAAGGGGTTAACCTACAAAATCTGCATGTGAAATAAAAAGTTATTGTGGATACTGGTTAAGCTAGCCATGCAGCGTAGCCTCAATAGCTATTTAGCCAACATTAGCCAGCTATTTGGCTTGTTGTCTGATGAATTTTCAGTAACAGAAAAAAGATAATTTGGCTAGCTGGCTAGGTTACTTCACGAACAAAGTTGCACATAAACTAAAAGATTTTTGTGGATATCAGTGCAGCCAACTACTTTACGTAGCCGTATTAGCCATGTAGTGAATGTTATCTAATCATTTGGCTAATTGTCTGATGACACTATTTATACGAAGCGAGTTGAGAAGCTAGCTACTTAAACAATATTTATGTGTGAAATGAAAGGTTATTGTGGAGATCAGCATTTATCTGCTACTTTAACTTAAAGGTCCCCTATTATGCTGTATTTAGTCAATTAAGATATGTCCAATGGGTCCTTAAAATAATGTTAAGAATTCAGTTACAAAAACAAAAAAAAAAAACAAAAAAAAAAAAACATCCAGGCCTAGTGAGACGTCTTCTCTCACCCCATCTATGCCAGCCTGAAACACAAGTCATTTTGAAATGGCCGGGGATGCTATGCTAATGAGGCACTGCTCTGATTGGCAGCCTGGCCGCTTTGATTCCAGGGGAGGGTCCAGACCCAAAAAACCAGGAAACCAAGATGGCAGATATTTCAGGACAGCTCTCTGCGGCATATATAGCTGTGAGACCATACTTCTTTGATCCCGAATCAGACACAGAACCTGAGGAAGAAGCAATTGAAGTATTGCCACAATGTTTACAGCAGGATTTCAATGAATGGCAAGCAGAAATTTCTGTGTTTTGCTCATACTGTCTCGCCCTGCATGCATGTGATTGTAGCTGTACTGTTGGATAGTCATGTTATATATCCACTTCGCTATCCAGAGGAAACTTTGCTAAAAGCTTCTGCTAACCATTTCCACCAAAACGAAACGCAATTCCGACACCAAGCCACTAAATGAGTTTGTAGCAAAAACACACAAATGGTGTAAGCGTTGCTTATGTGGAGCTAGCAAATCGATAATTCTAGCAAAAAAACTTTATCCGTTCTCCTCTTTTTCTTTCGGCTTTTTATTCGCCAGAACAATTTTCAAAGGTGGATGAAACTCCACCAAGGCAGTGCAGACAAATCGTTTGTTATACGTTATCGTGTCTTTCGAGATTGCTTTCACCGCAGTAGGATCAGAGAGCTAAACCCACACCATGGCAAAGTACCGGGCTGACGCTGATCATGGATAAGTATAACGATCATTTCACAGCAGCAGTGAACAAACCCAAACACGTACCCTAAGCTCCACAAAGCCTCCATCTGGTTGAACAGCAGCCTTATCAGCCGAACTTTACAGACAAGCACAACACCTCTCCGGTTAGCTTCAACTGTAGCGGCTACGGTCAGGTAATGTTATGACAAAACCACCACCTTGATGCTAACCAAAGTAACACAAGCATACCAATCTGAATTACTGCATGTAAATTAACCAGGTTTTACAGACAGGAAGTTACATTACTGTGAACAATTGTACCAAACATCCAAATTACAAACAAGTATAAAAAGTTAGCTTCAAATGAAGCTTATGTTCACACACCTTCTGTTGAATGTCCCCTGATATTACTTTTGCATATTTAGGACACAAACATTAGCAACAGTAACTTAGCTACGTTAGCCGCAGTGCTACAGACACATTAAACAGGCAATCAAGTTAGGTAGGCTTATGCATTAAAGCACCACAATATGGTAAAACTTACTGCTTCCACGTCTGTGAGTCAAGGACAGTTGCTACCGATCCAGACTTTATCTTCAGATATTTTACAGAGCCTGAATTAGCGGCCAGTTGTGAGCACTAACTATTGTTAGCGGTCCTGCTAGCCACCTGTAGCACATTAGCTTCACTTACATTATTTGCAGTTAAATTGTTACTTCTAGCTTGTGGCTCCAAGCGCTTGACCGATCGAACTGCTCCAGGTTTGAGAAGCAGCTGAGACATATCCAGCTTCAAATGATCCTTTATTGACATAGCTGTCTTCGGTGCAATGCCAAGCCCAAACAGCTAACATTGCCTTTGAGTGTGGCTATTTGCCGCCAGCGAACAAAAAAGCTACCCACTGATTTCTGGTGGCATCGTCTTTGGGAAGAGAGACAGTTGCGCTTTATTTCACATCCAAAAAAAAAAAAAAAAAACAGACAAGCAGCTCTGAGAGACATACTGACAAAACTGCACCTGAAATGATCTGCGGTTCTTCTTCTTCTTCTTCTTTAGCATTTCAGGAAGTGTAGACGCTACTAAGGTGTAATATGATCCGCGGTTGTTTGTGCCTGCGAGAACATTTTCTAGGGTGGGCAGGTCCAGCACCATGATTGGCTTTGGCTAAGTCTGTACTAATTGGACGGCACAACCTGACGTCAGGTTTTACCCAGATCTCGTGAAGATCTCGGGATGAGCTATTCAGAGAGGAGATAGCGTTCAGGAAATCATGTTCACGGATTATGGCAAAACCCCTGTCTCTTATGTTTAGAAACTTTACAGAGGTTGAGTATGGACAATTGACATTATAACATTACTTGCATGTATTAAAAGAAGGATCAGCATCATAGGTCCCCTTTAATATTGGGCAGCAGCTCCCAAATCCTTCACCTATAAGCTGCATGCTTTGAGTTTGGTAAACCAGCCAGTCATTTTAACCTGAAAATAACCATAAGCGGCGGTCGGCTATGAGTGTCAAGTTTTCAAAGTTACGCACACGCGCAATAATCGCGACACAGCTCCTTTCATACATAGATTATTAACAGTTTGTTTTTCCACATGCAGCCTTATTTTTTATTGAGGAAGCCGATTGTATTTGGGTTTTATTTACAAATTGTGAAATAGAAAGTTCATTTTAAGTTATCAAAATGCACAGCAGCCAACTATTTGTTCAGCATTTTCCACAAAATGTTAATACTGTTTAAAACAATTAATGTTCACTCCAGGAACTGGAGAAATAAAATATCATTTTGCAAAAATCAGCCAGTGGAAACCCAGGTTCTAAAAATCCCTGAAATACAAATGAAAACAATGGGGAGGTGCAAGAGGAATGCAGAGTTTTAGCCTTCAACAGCAGGTCTGAGTGGGACGGAAACTGACCAGCAGAAGATATGCCCTTTCCCACAATCAACTGCAGGAGCTCGGAGGATGGGAAAACTGAGGGAATCCGAGGTAATGGCACCCGGGCCCTGTCGAATGAGCCGCACAGCCCTCTCACATCCCGCCGTGGGACACCATCGAATTACAGGGTTGTTCTCCACAAACGCCTGAAAAGCCAAAGGTTAAGCACCAAGCTCAATGACCGATAGATATCCTCATAATTGAACACCCAGTACTGACTTAACAAAAAATACAATAGAATTTCAAATGGCCAGTTTGAACTTTACAGCAGGGGAAAAAAGGCCCAAAAAAATCCCTCACCTTCAGTAAATTTTAGAAACCAAAATAAATACAGACTAGAGGCAAAATAACTAACATTTCAAGTATCTTGTCATCAGCTCTCATTATTCACCTGCATGCATGTTGTGCAGGTAACCAACAATTTTGTCTGCACAACTGCTAAAGTTACATTTCTTAAGCAAATCTGAAGTTATACTAGAAATGTTGCTGCATATTAAAGGGTGTACCATGAGAAAGTTTGTGGCTGCCACACAATGCATGAATGTTCTTCTTTTCTGTTCATTGAGGTTTCATTCGATCAAAACCCAATGAGCATGAATTGGCCATTAATGAGCCTTGAAAGGCCTTAACTGAGGATCAGGAGCACACAATCATCGGCATATGGCTCTGCAACTGTTGACTTATTCAGCACTGTATCTGAAAGCCAATTCATGCGTCTTTTATTACCCATGCATGTTGATCTCCAATGATTGAAAATGGGTATGCAGAGGGGTTTTTTTTACCTCAATCAGTGAGAGACACTTCCTGTTAATTCATAAAAAAACAGCTAACCATTCTGGATAATTGCACATCTTTTTGAAAAATTATGCACAATGAATACATACAGATACATTGCCATCTTTGTAACTTAATTTATCCAGTCATGCAAGGCATAGAGTGGATATAAAAGGTCTTTACACCCTAAAAGAAATAGCAGGTTTTTGAAATAAATGTAAGATTCTGCGACGTTTTTTCCTTCAAGAGGGGGGGGGGAGAGAATTAATGATTAAAAAAAAAAAACTCCCAGGTCGCAAAGTCTGCTCTGGCAACATGCTCTCTTTTGTGTCTCTTCAGAGCTGATGCACCAACCTTTATGTCAAACTGGAGATAGCGCTTATCCATCTCTCGAGAAACGACACTCTCTATAACTTCCACAGGCACCACCTGAAAACATTCATAAGCTGGACAAAAGATGTTGTGAGCTTCTCCCTCCTGTATCTTCAGATTCAGAAACCTGGCGAAAAGAACAGAAAGGACATGAGTTCAAATAATTTGCAGTTACCGGTATGTCTAGAAACTCAAAAGCAGTGACCTGCAATCAATACGATGAGAGAATATTTTATCCGAGATAACTCCTGAGTAGAAAAACAAACTACAAGGGATTGAGACAAATTTGAATACAAATATGCTATTGAATGTAAACAAAACCCCTCATGCACACCAATACAGGAACACTTAAATCTCTCAGCAACTCAAAACTCACCCTTCCCAGCAGGTTCTGCAGAACTCGTGCCCACACGACATGTCAATGGGGTTCTCGAACACAGATATGGCACACATACAGATGCCGCACTGCCAAAGAAAAATACATGAAACTAATCAAATGTGATTTGCATCCACTTAAACACACAGTTGTAAGTATTTTTTTCATATTCTATCGGCTACCGCTCACCCAGATTAATAGATTTTTCAGGTCTCCCAATCTGTGGCGATATAAGTGCAACAAAACTGGATTGAAAAAAAAGTTATTTTACCAAATATAACCCTGTAGTTGCACACACAGATCAACACACTTCTTCAAGGTACCGAGGTTCAAAATTTTAAAGGTTTGAGGTGATACGGTGGAAAGCAATGTTGTACAGTTTCAGGTCATTTTGAGTGCAGATGTTTTTTTTACTCTCAATAACTTTCAATTATTGAATCCAAAACAACCAAACACCACTCTTTAAGGCTCTGAACCCCACAATTTGAATATTTAACTGGACTCAAAACAATACAATTGCACTATGTGGGAAAAGACGTGAAGCTGAACTCAAATTTGCAGAAGCATATTGCTCCACTCTGTGGACACAGAGCAGTGCTGGTGAAAGACTGCTTCTGGGAAACTGCCAAGGGACAATAATGTAAATAACTCCGATTTGCACTCGGTCAATAACATGTATTGACACTAATATCTGTCATACATTATTTGCGGTCCCGATACGTGTATGCAAACTTCCAATGAATGTTAACAAAGTTTAACTTTGGTAACTCGCCATCAGCAAGCTAATGAACAGCCAGATGCATGAGATGAATCCGGCTTCAGACCTTGCTGAGCTCTTTTAGCTACTTACCACAACATCACTTAGCAAACATTATCATTGCCTCCACCCAGGAGGTTATGTTTTTGCCGGCGTTACTTTGTCTGTCTGTCGGTTTGTGTACAAGGTAACTCAAAAAGTAATGAACGGATATCTCTGAAATTTAGTGGGTGGGTTGCTATTACATCAGGGATGGACCCTTTTGATTTTGACCGCGATCGGTCAAAGAATATGGCCGCCACAGCAACCATCTCAAATCTTATGTTGCAGATACCTTAAATTTCTTATGAGCTCTGTTCACTCAGCAAGATTTCAACTGTGCTGCCTTGGCAGAGGTTTGCACTCCCGGAGTGCCTCGAGTTCAGAAATAAAATGTAAAGAGGAGAGTGTACGTATACATTTAACCCTGTATTTCAGATAAATTACGCATTTATTTTTCAAATTTTATCAATTTTATTTTATCAAATAAAGTCATAGAATTAACGTCAGCAATTGGAGGTGACAACAGTGCTAATTCTGATAACAAGCTAGCTCACGTTAATGACAACTTTGTGGGCAGGGGGTCAGTAAATAAATTGCAAAATAGCCGCCAGATGAAACAGTCAGTCTTAGCACAATGTTTTCATAGCAATAAATCAAACAGATAAACAAAATTATACCAACTCATCTCTGCATTTAAAAACTGCCCAGCTTAAATGAAATGTTCCTTTAACTCTGCCACCTCCTCTTTCCCCAGCAAGAGGGTTTTTAATCCAATAGGAAAACTTTCTGACAAGAGGAGCACCCTGACAGGCGCAAATTCAGAGAATCTATGCTCTTTGCTCTGCAACCTGCTTCTAATTGACTTGACAGTAATGAAATGTTCAGTGTTTGGCTGTCACTAAATGGACAGTACTGAGGTTTATTGAGCCAATTACTTTATTCATATTTGAAATTTTCATTAATTTACTGTAGGTGTAATAACAGTAATAACAAATGACATAAGGTATAGCATAAATAATGTGAAGTTTAAAAAAAGAATAATTTACTACAGAGGATAGTCCCCAGAATTTTAGGATTGATTTTACAAAATCCATATGAAGACCAAGGAGAAGGACTCTGTAAATGTAGCACAACTGTAGATATTCCATTGTCATGCTGGTGTAAACCACACGACTGAGCCCAAAGAGAAAAATTATACAAGAATGCTCAGAAACAATGATTCCAAATGTTTGTTATTTTGATGAAAATAAAAGGTGTTCCGTTTCTTTTTTTAACCTCTGCTTGTTTGAAAAAGTTCCCAAAACCTTTGACAGGTTGACATGTAGCCTTTGTGAGGAATAGTTTGAAAATGGACTGTCAGGGAATCTCACCAGGGGTATGCTCTCATCCTCAGGAGACAGGCTGATTTCATCAGGCGATGTCACAGAGGAGCGGGTGGTACGGGGCGTCCGTGGTGAAGGCAGGGTATCCCAAGCATTGTACCCGCTGGGGGGAGGGGTGGGCATATGAACACCTGATCTCTGGCAGCATTCTTCAGGGTTGGACATCCAGGCTTCCAGCAACTTCTCCCTGTCCCAGTCTGTCCCAGAAGAGTACCCAGTTAGCACCTCTGTGCCCCACCATAACCAAAAAGCAACATGCAAAATATTTTATGCCCTACTAAGAATCAATGGCCACAGAACCATAAAAACAAACAAAAAAAAAAGCAAGATTTTAATGAAAGCCCTTGAATTAAAGCTGAAAATCTACACTTCAATCACATCTTGATTAATTTGTTTCAAATCCATTGCAGTTGTGTACACAGGCAGAATAATGAAAATTATGCCACTGTCCGAATACTTCTGGACCTAACTGTAAGTTTAGGGTCATTTTCATACTCATAAAAACATTCAGTGACCCCTTGCGCCCAGTGAGGTTTGGGCCAGTGTCCTGGATGAGACCACTCCCATCATGGCAAGAATGGTTTCATCATAGGATTCAAAGGTGATCAAACAGAATAACTCATTTACAACGGCACCGATTTGCAGTGACTCTACTGCTTTTGAGGGGATGAGTGGACCCACACCAAGCCAAGAAAATTAACAGAAGCATGTATATTTTTGATGTTTGTTTAGAGTTTTTCCTTAAATTTGTAACCTATATGAACATACGTAGTTAAACCGTAATGTTTTCTATTTATAAGCTTCCTCTGGGTTTGATTATTCATCAGCATGATATAGCTTCTCATTGCTATGCTGACGATACACAGTTTTATCTTTCAGTGAAATCTCCTGATTTCACCAATGTGTCGGCATTGCATGACTGTTGAGCCAATATTCAAAATCGGGTGATAAATGATTTCCTGCTGTTAAATTCAAATAAAAGAGAACTCATCATACTTGGCCAAAAGCTAGTCTTGGGGGAAAAAAAATGAAAAAATCTCAAGGACCTCTTGCTTCAAATATTAAGCCCATTTCTCAAAATCTTGGAGATATTTCTGATACCAAACTCGAGTACAGAACCTTGTAGTCATGCTATTTCCAACTCTAAAACATAGCTAAAATAAGTTCGGTTTTGTCTTTTAATGCTTTCATTTAAGGTAGAATACAGCTATTAAGCATGAAAATCTTCATTTCATCACATGAAATTGCTTTATTAATATGAGAAGCGAACATTAAAATTCACAGGGATGGAGGTAATTTGCATAAATTATGCAAATTAGGTGTCCAAGATGGCTGCCGCAGAGGGGCATATCATGACAATTTCTAAACACCATACCTCAGCAACTAATAGACATATCAACTTCTTATTTTGCACACAGGTTGCCCCCCCCCACCCCCGACTCACCTCGTCTGCGAACAACTAAATGCAAAGTGCAAACACACTGAGCAAAACCATTTTGTCAGTTTGTGGAACATGTCGAGAAACAGAGTGAGTAACTTGTACTGTTACAATGCCGCAAGAAAGAGAACTTCCTTTTGGCAAGTTTTCTATGCCGTTTTGTCCATAAAATAATCATTATGCCAATAATTTAGTGCGTCACCATTGGCATCAAACATGTCTGTTCGCTGCTAATGGTGTTAGCAGCAGAGAAGTGCGGTCGGAGGTTAGTTTGGTGAGGCAGAATCATCCCCTTTGCTTGATTAGCAATCAGACGATTGACTAATTCAGTTACTGTTCGGCAGAATGACGGGCCAGTTTAAGTTTCCGCAGCGTTATTACTCCGTACCTACACACAACCGTAACGCCTGACCCATTGCTGGGACTGAGCTGCTAACAACTCAAGCTCCAGACATTAACCCATGCTACTACTGTAACATTTAATTTAATTGAATCGACATAGCGACATGTCCCTAACGTTACTGTTTCACTAATTAAAGCAGACATTTGACTTTATGTTGTTACTAACCAGTCCTGGAGAAGAAGAGCTAGCTCCGAGTCAAATTGCAGCCCCTTGCAGTGCTCTCCACCTTGGAAATGCAAGGCCAATATTAATCCGGGTTCTGTCTCTTTCTTTATGAGACTCCTTCTTCGCCAATGATTGTTGTTACTTTAGAAGTAATTTTGGATCCTGCTCATCTTCAGGTGAACGTTTCGTTCCACTCTCCACCATTTCGCTTTTAAAAAAATGCGTACTGCCACTGCTCACTGGCTATAGCCTTTTATAGGGAGGGAGGGCCAAGGGCTCCAAGAGGAGGGAGGAGGCAGCGATTCACATGAACCTACGTGAACGCGCAGCCGGACCGACTTGCAAACAAGGGGTTGGAGATCAACACAGAGAGCAGGTGTGTGAAGTCCTGCTATACTCCAGATAAAATTACACCTCTCATTCTTCACATAGCGATTTTTGAATTCCTTCAATCTGGAAATTTTGCATTTTCGCCTGTTGCCCAAAATGCAAAGGTTTTTATAAATTTTGCTCTTGACTTGAAAGTTCTCTACCTCATTATATATTCAGCAGCCCCTGAAATAAAAAAAAAAAATTAAATATTTTTTAAAAATTAAAAAAAAAAAATTTTTTTTAAAATATTTTTTAGATTCTAAACAACCATCATGCTGTAAACTATTTATGTTCCAAACTTCATTAAAATCAGACAAGCGGTTTTTGAGAAATGGCGCATTAAAAATGTTTAAATGGTAAAATGGTATTTTTATAGCAGTAATCTACTTTAATCGAGGTTAGACTACAGTAACTCCTTATTTACCTGTCAGAATAGCCCACATTACTCCAATTTTTGAAATGAATTTTTGAAATGAAATATGAGTTTCTCATCAGTATTGGACTGAAATTATTAGTTATGAGGGCTGTCATTTGGTGCAGCAAGTCAGGAGTGAAGCTGGGGAGGGGAGTCTTCCGACTGAAAAAGACTGAAGTTCTGACTTCACAGGAGAGCAAGTCCTGGGGGTCAGAAACTACACCCATGAACTCAGTCAATCGTTTTTCACAAATTCTGCCTCCAGGCTGATGATATGCACAAACAAATTAGCAAATTCAGAAAGTTATTACAGTTATATTCTATATTAATAGAACTTAATATTATATATTTAATAGTAATATTACATAATATATCCACTGAGTCCATCACTAATCTTACACGATTGGTATCCCTCCATGCAGAGGCATACCGATGTAAATTCAGCATTCTTAAATGCCCTTAAGGCAACCATGGGGATATCTGTTAAGACCAGCAGTTGAGGAACTATGGGTTTGGGAGGGGACTTCATAGTGTCAGTGATAGTATCTATTACTTTATCCTGATGATGCAACTAATGGATTCATATTGAAGCATTTGAAATCATGACTGATATAATGAGTAATATTACTGTTCTTTCACAGCTGATACAAGAGAGCTATACAGCAGTCTATACGTGATTTAAGACGTGGCCTTTCAGTATTCAGTAAATCTCCTTAAACCAAAGTAAGACATGATCATATGCTACTCTGCCCAGCAGTTTACCTCAGTGATATACAATTGTACATCTAAGCATTAAGCTAATAAGCAGTAACAGACAGCACCCTGACTCAAAAAAAGCGCGTAATTCAAACCGGCAAATGGCCGCATTGTCAGAGAGAACAGTCTGGTCCCAACAAAACGTGCCCTTTCTGCTTTCAAAAACACCCTGTTTCTTTTTCACCATCACAAAAATAATCTCTTACGAATAAAGACTGTTTAGAAGTGCTGCATACATTTTAAGATCAAACAGAGCCGGCTATTGCCAAGGCTACCTGAAAATTAGAGCCAGATGTTATTGATGTATGTTGCTAAGCTTACACGAATGGCTCTACATTTTCACAATAATAGAAGTCATTAGAGAGAGCAGGCGAATGATAGCCCTCCTGAATATGATTGAATATCATTAACAGTTTGACGGTTGGTCAGGAATTAATAATCAAATATGGGCCACCGAATCTGAACTAACCAGCTACAGCAGTCATTAGAACATTTCCATTGCTATTAGACAACTTCATGATCTGCAATTTTTTTCAAAATAATAAATACATTAGCAAATAATTGCAATGCCTTTTCATAAGCTTGGCACAGTGTCTGATGAGACAAGATGTTGGCTCACATTAACTTTGTTAAAAACACTTTTTGGTGAGGCACACTAGCAACGTGGTTAGAAAGGATGGACTAGTTAACTTAGTGTCATTATTTTCCTTCCTTGCCTCACCATTATTACTTTAAAAACAAGTAAATAATTATTTAGCACCAAAATAACGATTAACTTTAAGCAAATTCCCAAAAAAATGTGAATGTCATCAACTTCATGTCCCTCTTTTGACTTCGGTGGGGGAAAAGCTCCAGTTCTCAGCCTGGGTTATGGGGTTACCACATTCAAATAAATTCAAAATGTACAGTATAGCTATCAAAGGAAATGTATAACAAATGTTCCGCAAGTTATCAATGCAACAAACTGGCAACAATTTAGCCATTTAGGGTCAAAACCGGTTACAAGATTGGGCTCGGGGCTATAAAGCCCTTTGGCATGCCTTACCGGTGGGAGTGGTTTACCTTTGTAGGTCAAAATTTTACCTACGACCTTCACACCAAATAGGCTTCTGCAGACACCCAATATGCATAACCTGTTAAAGTTTGAGGGCGGTCCCTGCAACGCTTCAGCAGCTCGGGCAATAATAAGCGATGAGAAGACAGATAGAGAGACAGACAGATGACTAGTGGAGGGTACGACAGTACCTAATCGGCAAGGAGCGCCAAGGGGCGTAAATATAAAATATAAAATTAATCACAGCTCATCAAATAATTACCATAGATTACATTATTCTCAGTTGTACTGGCACACCCCATCAGGAAGAAGACAAGGACGGCTTTACAAAATCTGCCTGGTGCGCAGCGGTATTTTCACAAACTTGGTGTGAATAAAGGCTTAAATAGCAGGGCCACACTTGAAAGTTCCACTTCAATTGGGTTTTTGTGTTTCTGCAGGTAATTCCTCGAAAAGGTACGTACCGTGTACCCTGAGGAGCGCTTCAGCGGTAAAGAGCGGTGCCTGGAGCATATCGGCCGTCTCCACAATTAGCATGTCCTTCAGCCGGCGGAGATCCTGAAGCTTCAGGCCCTCATATGGCTGTGCAGACAAGAGCAGAGAATCTGTCACACTTAAAAGCAAACCATTTTAGATCCTGCTAAACCATCTAAGATTACTGTGCAGTGTACTGTATTTTACAATAAATTTAGTCTCTGTCAGAACGGTGTCACAAATGGAATAGCAAACCTACCACGTGTACAACACCAGAGACATCATTTATAACCATTGCATATGCACAGAACATGCTTCAGAGTGTGCTGGTTTATAATCCCACACAATGCTTGCAATACACAAACTAAAACTAGACAAACATTTATCTTAGAAAACAGTGAACCAATGGTACTAGACAGTTTGGAGAAAGCAGGAATTGATGAAACCCACAGTGAATAAGGCATACACTCCTCTCCTTATTACAGAACCTCAACTCCAGTTTAGGCCTTTATTTACCCCGAAATTACAGAACCTCACTTTCAATTCAGACCTTTTATTTACCCCCCAGAGGCAGAGGGACAAGGAAAACCTTCCACATTTACATCTGATGCAACGTTACTACATTCAATATTTAAACTAGTTGGTTACCCCAAAGCTCTGGCAACTAAAGGGCAAATCTTTTAGTGGTGTATTTCTGTTAGTGACACCCCTATCTGACATGCCTTAAAATTGCCTGTTATTCAATCCTGGTGGCATTGAAATCGTCTCACACAAGAATAAATACTGTTGAATGAACACCCATACATAATTCAAGAGATATTTGCATTTACAACTTATGGGTAATTGTGGGAGTTAAAAGGGCCGCCCGGGCGTTAAGCTTGCACAGCGCCCAAAAAAAAAAAAAACGGCTGTCATTTTGGTAAAGCACATCACGGTGCAGTCGCATATTTGTATAAATCTGGTAAAGCATAAATCGTACACAGTTTTCTGATGTAAGTGCCCACGCACACTGTTCTTCTGCAACTACACATTGTTTTTTTTTTTTTTTTTTACTCAAATGAAGCCTCAGAAAGCCTTAAGAATATTTTTGGCAG
The DNA here is from genome assembly GCA_029721435.1 of Gymnothorax reevesii. Lineage (NCBI taxonomy): Eukaryota > Metazoa > Chordata > Actinopteri > Anguilliformes > Muraenidae > Gymnothorax > Gymnothorax reevesii. Next base: position 113,049,425 of record CM056577.1, read on the forward strand.
TAAAAATTGTTAACAGAAAATACTGCTGCATAATGTTAGGGCAAATACATATTTATCCTCATCTGGCTCCATACTTCAAAATTTTGGATTTTGTTTTAATATGTTCAGTTCATCAGCTTTTATTAAAATATCCTATACATTTTGGTTTCACCATGCAAAATTACCGCAATTTCTTCCTCCAAATTAAGAGACCGTAACATTTGGGATAAACTACTCTGTAGGTGATAATGAATAATTGGTTATATTCAATGCGTTTGTCCAGGAATAAGACAGCTTCAGTATTCAGCCTTGATTGTAGGCTTTTATTTGCTTTTCTAGTCTATTATTAGCTTTAATCAACTTGAGCTAAATCAGAGCTAACGACAAAAGTCAAGGTCACTATTTCAGAGAAGGAAAAAGCACCCGAAAATAATTTCTGACTTGTTTAGCTGATCATAGAAATGCTCTTTCCCCCCCAGATTCCCTTTCTTCAGAGAGACTAATTTGCCACATGGTCCACTGCCATATTGGATGGAAGAAAATTTGAGCAGGAGTCAACATGAAGAAGAAAGATGCCAGATCTAGCTTTTTCACTGAAATTCCTGACCACCCTATCAGTGCACAGTTTGCTGTTGCTTAGGTCTATTGCATGCGCATAATAGCATTGAATGATAGCAATCTTATCATCTTCATCAGTGCTTTTCAAACCTCTCCTGAAGAACCACTTCTGCTGCGTGTTTTAGAGCTCTGCCTGCTCCGGCACAGGTGAGTGAAATGATCAGCTCGTTACCCGTGAAGATGCTTGATAATGAGCGAATCATTAGAATCATCAGTGCTACTGGGGAGAGATCTAAAACTTGTAGGGGGGGGGTGGTACTCCAGGAGAGGTTTGAGAAGCACTGATCTACATAATCTGTGATTGTTAACGGCAACCCAAAAATTATACTAGAAATTATATCCATCGCCTGAATATTGCCAGGGAAGGCACTTTTCTAAAATTCGAGAAAATGACCGTTCCCCCGCTGAAAGCTCCTTAATGCGGCTTCTATGCTCGGTATCGTACAGCCAAGTATCCGTTACCACGCACGCTAAAAGTAACTTTCTTCAGCTCCGCAAGACCACAAGTGACTTGGCCACCGAACTATCCCATTAAACATCGGAAATGGGGCGTGACTGCAACATCAGGGTGTTTTTTCGTATTGACGACAGCTCGATGGTGCAGCAATATTTTTTATGGTCAAAAAGCCATTTCTCCCATGAAAACAACCACATTGAACAAAATTGTGCACCCAGCCCAAGAAATTTCCTGAAGCAATTATTCAAAATTTTCACATAAATGCAAATGACGTTTAAAAGCAAAGTCAGAGCACCACAAAGCCTGGCAGTTGTATTCAGAAAATGAAACAAAGAAAACCTGTAAAATTTGCTTTCAGTCCGTAAAATGATGGTGCCATTAAAGGAAAACGAGAAAATGCCCACAGCACATGAACCAAAATGACCAAATAATTAACCTGAAATTGTGCACCTTTAGCACCAGCAATCTTGAAGGAACACATACATTTTAGTGAAAGGTACTAGCACCAGCATGTTTTTGGTTCTTTACAAAACTGAGGACTATTACTTTTTTTGAGAACAAATTCCCAGAAGGAGGAGACATCATTTAAGCGACAACAGTCCCTTGCTCACAAACCATGGCTGGAGCATCCATGTCAAGTCTACCTCTTTATGGTGAAGGGCTGCATGTTCAGCCTCAATACTCTCAGCCTCTGGGTTCATGGAGAAGACCATCTGAGCCTCAAGGCTGAGAGCCAAGTCCTTGTGGTGCAGCTTTTCAGCGCAGTCACACGGCGTCTCCTTATTTTCGTTCTCTGCGAACAGGTCGGCATTGCTCTTCACCAGGAACTGCAGGCACAGAACAGTCGTAAAGATCAAGTATTAACAAAAAGACTGACGCGGCTCAAAATGCTGAAATTACACAAAAAGCAAGGCCAGGAAGGATGTAAAGCTGTTCAAATTCCAGATAAAATTAAACAGTGTAACAAATGCTTGAGTGATTGGTCCCAATAATTGCCACCTGAGGCAATTATTTTTGGAGCAGTGGTTATTTCAGCAGCATTAACTTCTCAATTTTTCAATCGCAAAAGTGTTTGCACAGGAATAAAAATATCACTGCAGAACCAAAAATTGGTATTTAGCTTCTCTTTGCCACTAAGGTAAAAAAATATCTTCTCAACCGACAACTCACACTGTGGTCTAATCGGAAAAAGTGAAAGCATTTTATAACCCTTTCTGAGCCTTTACTTCACCGACACAGGGAATCCCCACCTCCACACAGGTCTTCATCCCTGAGGCAGCGGCGTAGTGCAAACAGGTGTTTTTCTTGTTGTCAGTGGCGTTAACATTGACTCTCTCGTACTCCCCGTGGTCCAGTTTGGCACCGGTCCATTTGAGGATTATCTGCAGGCAGTCGGCTCGCTTCTGCTCATCCTCAAAGGGGCGGGTAATGCGCGGGTGCAGCGCGCCTTCCGACAGCAAAATCTGTGGCCCCATGCACAGCAAGTGCAACGCAGTCTCGTTGTGAACGTTGCGCTTGTTGGGGTTTCCATCCTTGCAAAAGAGGAAGGATCTGCCAAACGCAAAGGGGGATGGGATAATGGTTTATTTATGTCATATCCCATTTCAATGAAAAGGATTTCTGCAGAAACCCTCTCAGATCCGCACATATCACCATCATGTTGTGTGCCTGATTGCCAATTAACACAACATATACCACAATGCAGGACTCCGGGAGGAGTGTTCACTTTGCCAGACCATATCTTTAAGATATTGATGCATGGTTTGGATCAGATACAGAAAATCTAACCGTGAAATTAGACATTATTTTAAAATATACTTAAATTAACCCACAGACATCCCATTTAATATGAGGTACTTTGTGTCAAGTCACCTGAAGAGACAAGGCTTTTGCATCATCCATCTCAGATGCTGCTGAAACTATCAGATGGAGTTAACTGATGAAATAAGTATTCTTCATACAAAAAAAATGTAAAATGTGCATTGTTTTTTATGAATATAATTAATTTTTATGGGTCAAGTTGGCCATTTTGACTGCAATAGTGTTTTTGACTCAATAACTTCAAATTGTGTACCTGATTTCAACCAGCTTTGGAAATATTACTGATGAAGCGATAGTGAATCCAAAACAACAACCACACACCCCCATTTAGCCTCTGAATCCCACAATTTGAATATTTCACTATACTTCCACTACACTTCCATCTGATTGCTGGTGATATCAGTTAATGGCTTTTTTTCAACACGAGGCCCCGAGTCAGGATAGTGAAAGTATAGGTTGTTATGGTAAGGCTGAGGAGCAAGACAATAAATAGCAAGTCTAATAAGCCAGTCTTATTTCACCTCTGCCAGGAAGTTATAGGTTTTCACTGGCATTTGTTTGTTTACGTGTCTGCTAATGAGGTATCTCAGAATGTTATGGATGGATATGAACAAAACTTAGTCAGTATGATATATACTGTGCAAAGCAGGAAGTGATTCAGTTTTGGAGAAGATCAGACTCATATTCTCAATCCAGGATCTGAAAGAATTTCGATGCGTGTAAAGACAGCACTGTTGTGACTTGTTTCACACCAATATTAAACGATAACGCGACGGCAGAGGTAAAGCACTCTCCAAGTGCCTTCTAGTCAACGTTTTTCTCTTCCTGTCCTCATGAAAAAAAGAGAAACGTCCAAAGTCCTGCCCTACAGATCAGAAACGCTGGTCCTTGGGTAGGCTAGGATGGGTCAGCAATAACCATCTGAAGAAGTGGTCACCAGCGGAAATACAAAAGCTACACAGCAAGAAGCATTATCAGGCAGCAAAAAGCAAAAAGGAGAGGCTACGTATAGTTTATTAGCACCTAAAACAGCCAATAGATTTTCACCAAGCTATTGCCAGGTCATTTTGTTTATGCTGCTCTCAGGCTCAAGTCCTTTTTTAGCACTGTTTCCAGGTAATATGCAGTACCAGCGTGGATAAAGGTACCGCTAAAGTTAACGAGAAGTTGGCTTCGCGTTTTCGTCCACCTTTCTCTGATCGGCCTGACGGGTGGCGTAGGATTACAGCAGGTGTCAGTGTAATCCCGGCAGGCAGAATTTATGGGGGCCTGTCGATAGGTGGGAGCGGTTTTTGGGTATGGCTGGTGTGTACCAGATGTTACTGCAGGCCTTGAATTTTTGCTAGAATAAACAACCACAACTCTTTTGGATACGACTTATTTAAAAGTCAATCGATATTTTTGTTATTAGAGTTTTAGAATATCTAATTCTACAACCCCGATTCCAAAATAGCTGGGACGAGGTGCATATTGGTGAATAAAATCAAAATTCAATGACTTTCAGATCACATGAGCCAATATGTTATTTACAATAGAACATAGATAACATTTCAAATGTTGAAACTGAGATATTTTATATTTTTATCCACAAAATGAGCTTATTACAAATTTTCTGGCTGCAGCAGGTCTCAAAAAAAGTCTCAAAAAAAGGCTGAAAAAACAATTAATGTATAAGAGAATTACCTGAGAGAACATAGAGGAAATAAATAAGCTAACTGGCATCAGGTGTGCAACATGATTGGCCATAAAAGGGATGTCTTAGAGGGACTGAGTCTCTCAGAAGTAAAGATGGCCAGAGGCTCTCCAACCTGAGATGCTTTGCGTAAAAAAAATTGTGGAATACTTTAAAAACAATGTTCCTCAACGTCAAAATACAAAGGCTTTGAATGTCTCATCATCGACAGTGCATAACATCATCAAAAGATCCAGAGAAACTGGAAATCTCTGTGCGTAAGGGAAAAAGGCCGAAGACCTTTACTGGATGCCCGTGATCTTCGAGTCCTCAGGCGCCACTGCATCACTCATCGGCATGATTCTGTCATTGACATAACTAAATGGGCCCAGGAATACTTCAAGAAACCATTGTCTGTAAACACAGCCCGCCGTGCCATCCACAGATGTCACCAAAAACTCTATCATGAAAAAGGGAAGCCATTGTTGAGCATGATCCAGAGGCGCAGCCGTGTTCTGTGGGCCAAGGCTCATTTAAAATGGACTGTAGCGAAGTGGCAAAGTGTCCTGTGGTCAGACGAGTTCAAATTTGACATTTTTGTTGAAAATCATGGGAGTCATGTCCTCCAGGCTAAAGAGAAGAAAGACCAGCCCTCCTGTTATCAGCGTTCAGTTCAAAAGCCAGCATCTCTGATGTTATGGGGATGCATTAGTGCATATGGTGTGAGACACTTGCATGTTTTAAAAAGCACCATGAAGACTGAAAAGTATATAAAGGTTTTGGAGCAACATATGTTTCCCTCCATAGGACATCTGTTCCAGGGAAGGCCTTGTGTATTTCAGCAGGACAATGCAAAACCACATACGGTAGCTTTTACAACAGCATAGCTCCGTAGTAGAAGAGTCTGTGTGCTGAACTGGCCTGCCTGCAGTCCTTTCACCAATTGAGAACATTTGGCGCATAATTAAACAAAAAGTCCATCACAGGAGACCCAAAACTCTCCAGCAGCTGGAAGCCTGTATTAAAAAAGAGTGGGATCAAATTCCAATGGCCAAATTCAAGAAAATTGCCTCTCAATGCCCAGACACCTCCACTCTGAGTTAAAAGAAGAGGGGATGCTACACCATGGTAAACAGGGCCCTGTCCCAACTTTTTAGAGACCTGTAGCAGCCATCAGATTTGAAATGACCTCTTCTTTTTTTTTTTTTTTATATATAAAATTGTAAAATTTTTCAGTTTCAATATTTGCTATGTTATCTATGTCCTATTGTGAATACAATACTGGCAGGTGTGATTTGAAAATTATTGCGTCTTGATTTTATTCACAATTTACACGAAGTCCAAACTATTTCAGAATTGGGGTTGTATAAGAGGGAGTTAGAAGCGGGAGTAGTCACTAGGCATGAAGTAGAAACGTTTTCCTTATGGATGAGAACTTACGCATTTATTGTCACAAAATATTTATTGATACATTTATAATTTCTTGTTGGATGCCCAAAATTTTTAATCTTGCTCGTGTCACGGTAAATGTTGATAATTTGCCAAGGCTAAATATTGGTCTTAATAATGTAAGACATTGGCTCGCACACTGTTCGCAAATTGATAACTATACCATTAAATCTGAATATAAATGTTTTACACAGTATACCTAAGGTGGATACGCAATAATTTCTCACAGATGAGAAAACATAATCAGTCCCGCGGCGAGATCAGTTTTTAATCCGCGCTACCCCATGACACTTGCAACTGAGAAGGGCTTTATTGCGTTAAGTTGTCGGTAACAGTCAAAATTTATTCTTGAGATTAGCTTTAAAATTATGAGTAAAAGGCGACAAAGTTAGCACACCTTACCTTCAACCGTTTGATCCGGCTGAACAAGTCACCGCTTTCTTGACAGAGGTTTTACAGAACGAGGACTAAAACCTCCAGATTTCCAAATGCCAAAACATTTCTTGTGGACTTAGGAAAAAGTGACACAGTTCTTGTAACTTGCAACTATATAGATAATTGCATATTTTATTTTTACTTTCAGAAGTGTGGGTTTTGTTCATACTCCAACTGCACGAAAGAAAATCTGAAGCAAAAATGACTTCAGGTGTTTACACTATACTACAAATATAATGGACGTCATGTTGTCCGACGAAAAAATTTCAGCGCTGAACTTATTTGGACTTCTTTGCGACGGGGATTTACACCAAGATATGTGTGAAACGGCCAGCCAACATGCCTTCTCATTCACTCTACTTCTCAGTTCAGTGAGCAGGGCACGTCCACCTGACTTCGGCTGACACACGGCCAACGGCGCGTGGGCGAAAGTGGAACCGTTATCCACGCTGGTATTCGACTTTAGCAACAACATTATGCAACAGACTGAAATTATTTGCATTGTATAAATCTACTGCAGACCTTAAGCGCTACATTTTCCAATATCATTGAAAAGTGACAGCAGAGTGGAATAAGTGAACTTATTTCCAGAAGTTCAAACAAAATGGTACAAATTCAGTTTGTTTTTCTTTCTTTCTGTAAGGTATAACCCAGCCGTAACCGAGCCCCCAGCATCACTGGTCAACCTGCAGGAAACACTGGGTCACCTACATCCAGACAATCCAGCAAACAAAAAAACAATAGCTGCCCAAAGTTTCAATACCTCTGAATTGCTGACAAAATAGACAAGTTAATGGGAGCATGAGAATGAGAAGTGCTGACCTCAAGAGGCGGCTCATGGCATGTCTTGAGGCATAGTGCAGGGGGGTGTTGTGCTGATATGGCTCCCCGTATGAAGTGTTGGGATCCAGAGACTCTTTAAACTGGGGATTGCTCTCGTACAGCTGGCAGGCCAGACCCTCATCTCCACTCATCAGCGCCTTCCGGAACTTTGTTGCCGTGTTCCCCATGGCTCAGTCCGTGTTGGATGCTGCCGGGCTGCTGGCACAAACTTGACCTCCACTTCTATCCCCTTGAGGTGCAAACAGGCAGCATCCTGCGGGCTCTAGGAGAGGAATGGTGGTGGAATGAGTCCAGATGTTAAAATCAAATTCTCTTCTCAACCTAAACTGGATACATCTACTTCATAGAATGGCGAATGAAAAGTTAAATTCAGTCAAAATGAAAATGCAACATCCCATAGCATTATCAATTTTGTACACTTAAAAAAAACTGTGTGATATTTTCCATTACAAAGGCATTTTTTTAAACTCATTTTAATATTATTTTTTCTATTTTAAAATTTCTTTTTCCTTTAATCTCGAATTGTTGTTTGTGAATATAGTGTATTTTCATCTGAGCTGTTTGTCTTTAACCTACCTTTTTGTCGTATTTGTTTTATTGAAATCAGGGCTCCCCTGCAAAAGAGACCTCTGTCTCAGTGGGACTTCACTGCAATAAAGGTTATTGATTGATTGATTGATGTTATAGTCAATAGATAAGAACACGACCAAACATTTTTGATTAAATGTCATTTGTTGCAACACGTTTTCAACACAGACCAACACATCATCACCCAATACCATCCAGGAAAAGGCTGACCTTCACCCTAAGTAGCTAATGTACTGTCAGGTAGGATACATCTTAGCAACTATTATCAGCAAATGATACATTTATTCCCGGACATAACCTTGGCACCAACTATTAACAAATCTGACATTGCGTTAATTTATAAATGGTTGCAGACTATTATTCTAACTCTGATATCCAACTTGTAACCGCCATGCTGCCCTGAATCAGATTTTTAGAAAAGCTAAGAATGATAATCACATAAGATAATAATACAACTAGAAATACCACTGCTACTGCTAAGGCTACAACAACCACTACAACTAATAATAGTAATCATAATAATAATAGTAGATGTGCAACCCATGAACACACGTCTCTCCACAAATAATTGTCACTGTCCATTACAACCAACTGTAAAACAAAATTAACATTTATTATTATTACCTAGTCAATTGTGCTATGCACCATGAGCGGTAAAGCACTTTATTTTACAAAAAAATTGAATGTTTCGTTTCATCAGAAACTGTACTTTCATTGATTAAAAAATAAAATTGTGTTAAATCAAATAATTAATGTTCCCTAAATTCAGAGTACTTTCTTCATTGTTAAAATAATATTCATCTACCACATGATTAGACACTCTTTCCAACGTCATAACATGCTTAAACATGTTAAACCGTTTTATGTTTGTGTTTTCATGCTTTTTAAATTTATTTCTTTGTTTCAATGTACAGCATTTTGGCTACCCCTGTGGCTTTTTTTTTTAATGTGCTATATAAATAAAGTTGATTGATTGATTGATTAAACCGTAAAACACGGAATTTGGAAAAATTCATGAGGGAAAACAGATTTTGAGAAAAAATAAAACAGAATCTGGAACAAGTTCTAACAGGTTTCATAGGGACCTTAATGTGTTTGATACTTTCCTCCCAAGAACATTCTTTCAGTTGCCAACCGCCATCAGCATTTTTGAGGATTGATTATATTCATAGACCTCAACACCCCCAGAACATTCAGTTCTACGAACAAAGAGTATAGTGGGACTTCTAGTTTTAAACACAAGAAACCATTTCTTTCTAGCTTAATTCTTTTTTTTTCAAACTCTTGAATGTTGGTCATTTCAATTAAAAAACCCCATATTTCAAAGAAAAAGGTCTGAAAAGCAAATGAATGTTTTTTAACACTGACCTGCCGCTTTGTTTTGAAGTTTTTCCATACATATCAGGGAGATTCATCACAGCTCATGAAAAAGCTTGTGATCATGGAACTTACCCAAGAAAAGGAAAACAATTCCATCTTTACATGTTTGCAAGGAGCGTGAGAACACACAGTTATCTTGAATATTTGACCTATTTTCGTCAGAAGATCTGGAACAGTGCCCGCCACCATATAACAGAGAACACTCAACATAAAATCTTGTAAATAGCAGGGAAAGTATTCATATTTGTTCAATGGACTGGCACAAAACAAAATAATAAAAAGTTAGACGAGTAATTCAATAATTATCTTAACCCATGACTAGACAGCATACAACTTTGGAATCCCCTTAGCAATGAAACATTATTCTTGGGAACTGTTGATAAAGTGAATAACATGCAGTGGAATTTTCTAAGGCAGGGGTGGTATAATTTAAGTGCACACATTACTTTACATTCACCCAAAATCCTTTGGATTAGTAATGGGCAATTAATACAATAAAATAATAGCAGCCATTAATTAAAACAAGAACAATAAAATACATAAATGTGCGAACCCATCAAATTCCAGGCCGATTCCAATGGTTTACTTTGAAGCAAAACTTCAAAAAACTGTCTTTGACTGTCTTTTGGCAGAGATTCATCCCTACTCCATCCTCGCTCGTCCTGGACTTTACTGTGCCTGAAGAGGACACAATGGAACCCTCTTTCTCACCTTCTGCACAGAGCCTCGGCGAGGGGATGTAGCAAAAGCAGTGAGCCAAGCATGCAGGTACTCCCTGTATGACATCAGGAGAATCTATCCCTCTCTTACCACCTATTCAACCCTGCGCCAAGTTCAGGCCTTGGTAACCAGCTTACCTAGACTACCAAAACTCACTTTCAGCCAGCCTGCTGGCATCCACCATCAGATCTCTGAAGCCACAGCTTGTCTGAACTACAACTTCCCCAGACACTCTGACGGCACTACCCTTCTCACTGCCCTCCACTGGTTTAACACACTGGTGCATGTGTTCCAGGCGACTAGATGGACAGCCCAAGCCCAAATCATCAAACCCTATTCACTAGACAGACCTCTCCATTCTGCCACCACTGCTTGACTGGCACTTTCCTCACTCCGCTGTCCAATCACATCTCTGGTCTGTTCTGGCAATTCTGTGGAATGAGCTTCCAACAGAGGTCAGAACAGCAGAGATGCTGACTCACAGGTTCAGACTTCACCTTTCCCCAGTAATGTTGTAACTGCTACTAGGTTTAGTCATTATAGAATGGTCTTTAGCTTCATGAATTGTTTTATGGATTATTTCTATTTTCCTCCATGGGTGTTTCACCAAGCAAAGTCCTTTCTATGCATTATCACCACTGGTATTTAAAATGCAACTTCCGTATTGGGTTTTCTGCACTCCTCGTCCTTTCAGACACACGTTGGGTCATAAGTCGCTCCAGATATGAGCGTCTGCTAAAATTAAAACTTGACAGTCCGGTTGGCCGCGACCACATGGGTGTAGCCCCAAAAAGCCTGCTTCCCCACTTTTTGCACATTATTCAGCCAATACTGTTGCCACAGCAACCAAACTCAAGACGTGTCATAACTTGAGTATAACACATGTCCATACCAAATATGAAAGTAATCGGTCAAAAATTACAGCCTATACAGCGTCCACAAGTAAGTGTCCATGTTTCAGAACAAATTACTACATTACTCGGCCAATACTGTCATCATGGCAACCAAAATCAATGGGTGTCATAAGTGCAGTATAACACGTCCATACGAAATATAAAAGCAATCGGTCAAAAATTGCAGTCAGTACTGCATCTACAAGTAAATCTCTATGTTTTACCACAAATTTGCGCATCATTCGGCCAATACTGTCGGCATGACAACCAAAATTGATCAGTGTCAAAAGTGAAGTATAACACAAGTCCGTCCCAAATATGAAAGTAAATGGTCAAAAATTACAGCCTGTACAGCGTGCAAAAGGAAGTGTCAGACGGGGACACAGCAGCGGAGACAACAAGCATGAGTCCATAATAGCCGCCCGACTTTGTCCAGGGGCTACAATAATGTACTGCAGTCATGCAATGTAATGTTTGAATTACATTCATTCAGGAACACATTAATCACGTCACCAGCTAACAAGCTGCAAGTCCATAAAATTTGTATTCACATGAGAATTACACCAAATGATCAAATTGGGAACACCTGTCCTTTTTATGCAATTATACAATAAGCCAATCACGCAGCAGGAATACAATGCATAAAATCATGCTGATATAGATAAGAAGCTTTGGTTAATGTTCACATCCAGAAACAGAATAGGGAAAATGTGATCTCGATGGCTTTGACCTTGGCATGGTTTTTGGTGTCAGATGGGCTGAGCAGCTGAATTCTAGGAATTTTCACACACAATGGTCTCTGCAGTTTACACCGAACAGCAAAAAAAATAAAAAATACAGCGAGAGGCAGTCATGTGGACAAAAAAATGCCTTATTTATTAGAGGGGGCAGACAATAGTGAGGCCGGTTAGAGCTGACAGAGGGGCAATGCTTACTCAAATAACCTACAATTTACAACTGTGATGAGCAGAAAAGCTTCTCACATAATGCTGAACCCCAAGATGAATGGATCGCAACAGCAGTAGACCATGCCTGTGTCCGAAATCACTCACTCATTCGCTATTCCCTACTCACTATAAAGTGGACTCATATGTAGGTGACCATATAGTGAGCTCATGGGCAGAGGGAAGAAACGCTTCTGGACACGACCCAGTTTGTTTTGTTGGTGCTGTTAATGGCATCATTGCTGTTGCACAATTAATTATTCTTCCATTTTTGTGCAATGCAGGATGGGATGTATTGCTGGGTCAGTGAGTTAGTTGCTCACTACATTTTGCCGTGGATTGTGGGATGTATTGAGTTCACTATATAGGGGATAATAAATAATTCGAACAAACAATTAGAACAGCACTACAAAATGGTGAACACATAGTGCACTATATAACAAGATCAATCCGAGATTTCAGATCTCCGCCAAGGTATGACGTGGATAGTAAAACAAAATCTCTTTCTCGAGGGCGTAGCAATTTCAAAAATGTCATTTAAGTTCCATCTGCCACGATTTACCTTTGGTCAAAATTTCATCAAGACTCGCCATGTAGTTTTCGAGATATCTCACTTTGATTTCCTGATCCAGATCCGGATCCAGATTCCTGGTCCTAATCTGGATCACCAGCAAAATCAGATAAAGTGATCTTTGTGCTACGATTTACCTCTGGACAAATTTTCATCAAGATCCGCAAAGTAGTTCTCGAGATATCTGCCTCAGAATTCCGGATCCGGATCTAGATCCAGATTCTTGATTTTGATGTGGATCATCACCAAAATCAGAAAAGGTGATCTTTGTGCCATGATCTACCTCTGGTTAAAAATTCATGAAGATCTGTCCAGTCTTTTCTGAGAGAAGCCACTTATTGTTCTTGATCCGGAATTTCATCCGATCCAGAATCCAGGTGTGGATCCGGATCATCACCAAAATTTAACGAAGTTGTTCCCAGATCATCATCTGCAACTGGTAAAAATTTCATGAAGATCTGTTATGTTGTTTCCGAGAAATTCCACTTAATAGCTCTGATCTGGATCTGGATCCAGAATCCAGATCTGGATCCTGATCACCACCTAAATTTAATGGGGTCGTCCTCGGCCCAAGATCTATCTGTGGTAAAAATTTCATAAAGATCCATCCAGTAGTTTCCGAGAAATCTTGTCCACAGACAGACAAACAAACAGACAAATAAATAAATAAAATAACGGACCCGATCGCATTATCTCCTTGGCGGACATAATGAGTAGTGAGTGATTGCGGACACAGCCCATGTTCAATTCAACTCCAAGAACAATAATCTGAGGCTGTAGTAGGCTCAGTCCCACAAAAACTGGATGGATGAAGATTGAAAACCATAACCTGGCCTGATGAATTTTTATTTCTGCTGTGATATGCTAATGGTAGATGAGTCAGAAATTGGCATTGACCACATGAATCCATTGACCCAAACATCCTTGTGTCAACTGCTCAGACTGTGGTAATGGTAGAATGTTACAGGGAATTTTTTCCCGAAAAACTGAGGAGTCGGGGTCTTCCGTGTCAAGTCACCAGCATACACAAGGCTTGACACCAACCCACCAAGACAGCATACACTGATGAAAGAAGAGTTCTTTAAACAGCTTTTTGAAGAAATGTTCATTCATTTTATGAATAATATTGGGGCAAGTCAGCCATTTTGATGGCAGATGTATTTTTAAAATCTGTTTAAAATGATGATTCTGATTTGGAAAGCTTTGGCAGTGTTACTGATTAACGAACAAGGAATTCAAAACAAAAACTAAAACGCCCCAAATGAAGCCTCTGAACCCCAAAATTTGAACATTTAGTTGGACAGTACACAATACAATGGCACTATGTGCGACAATATGGAGCTTAAGTTCTATAATTAATTTCTTAACACTTGATATACTGCTCTCCTTTAAAATCGTAAAGGTTAATTTCTGTTAGAAAAATGCCAATGCACATGTTGTAAAGAAAACGGGACTAAATGGACCAGGCAACCTCCTCAAATTGCCGGTGCTCATGTGCCCATTGTACATAGGCGCTTTCAGCAGTGGCCTGAGGCTAGAATGGGGCCTCTGAATCGTCTGCAGCACCACAGCACTTATATGCAATAGGGTGAGATGCCCCATGCTGTGACACATTCCTAAAACAAGTATCATTAAAATTTAGGGCAAATTGTGCCACAGTAGCCCTTCTGTTGGTTTGGACCAGATGGGACAGCCTTGCTCGTCCTTGTTCATTAAGGAGCATTGAGAACCCAAAACCCTGTAATCAGTTCATTGTTTCTCTCTCGTTGAACCACTGTCAGCAGGTACTCACCACTGCTGACAGGAAAAACCCAAAGGGTATGCCATGTTGGAAATGCTCTGACCCACTCGCCTGGCATTAATGATTTTGCCCTTGTCAAAGTTGCTCAGGTCCCAACTCTCCCACATCCAGCACATCCATCAGCCACAAGAACAGACTGATCGCATACTATCTGAGGCTGGTCAGCAGAACCTGACATTTGCATTATTACTAGATAATCAATCTTATTTGGTTCATCTGAGAGTGGTTTTAATGTTTTATTCATCATTGTATGTCATCACACAACCTGGACTTGTTTAAATTGCTCTTTTGTGGCACGGGTGGCTCAGAGCGATTCAATTTGGGGATCAATTGTTTTATGATAGGGTTCACATACAAGGAGAAAGCATACAGGAATCAGTTCATATAGCACCATCTAGCAACTGGCCAACTACTGTAGGTCCACTGCTAATGATTAATAATAAAGGATCTGAGTGCTTATATAATCGATCCAAGTGAGCGGTTATCAGTTCCCTTCAACCTAGCTTCTATGGTAAGAGAACCACAAGAGTCTTTCAGGCCAATTTAAAAACAATGCCCCGCTTAACTTCAACCTGGTCCATATCAGTAAGTGTACAGCAAGAATCCAGTAGTTACTTGATTTGCACAATCAGAGAACATGTATTCCACAGTTTAATGACACTATTCTAATTTCTACACATTTGAAAGGGAAACTGGTGCTACAGTTTATGAGATATAGAGTAACTGTGAGCGCAGGAAAGACGGCAGATCAGGTGACAATATCATTAAGATGACCACAAAACGTTGCTGAAAACTGGTTAAAAAACTTGCTGATGTGCTTTTTAAATTTTGTTAATAAAAGAGCCCAAAACCCTTTATATCTACGCACAAAATTACTGAGTTGGCAACAGTGGCCAGGTCATAGTCGCCCAGCGCTGACACACTCTGGAGAGGTCCGTCTAAAACACCATTGTGCATTAGAGCCGAGTGATGCCTATACGTATCAAGGCGAAAACACTAAAAACGCTGATGCCAGTTCTAGCCTATCTGACATTGTTTTAATTCACAGCATAATTCAGGGCAGGTTACACAAAAGGTAGGTCTTATTACGGAAATAATGTTTCACTTTTTCACCAGAAAACAATACATTCTCTTCCACATCTGTATTCCATATTTTAGATTGATTATTACTATATACTCTAGAATATAGCAGTATTCCATATTTTTATGATAGTAATAATTATTACCATAAACTCTAGCTAGTATGCAATATAGGCAGTTAGCAAGTTGCCGAGTTTTTGCCACATATTCTCACTCTGAGCTTCATCAGTGTACTGGTAAACCAGGTTCGCTAGGCCTTGTGACATCAGCATTATAAAATCCAGTCGACATCATTCGAATCATTGTTCATGTACTTGGGTCGAAGGAGGCAAAAGGAGACAAGAACTGTGACATACATTTGATACTGAAATTGACTGTTTTCTTTCTCTCTCTTTTTAAAAAAAAAATTACTTTAACAGCCCGAAATGACCGTCTCGTTACATCGTTCGATGATTCCGAGGCGTGTGCTCTGTATTTCACGACAGAAACGATCCCATATTAGCTTAATCTCATGATCACTTTACATACCCGACATTCAGAAGACTAAAGAATCATCAGAAAGCATTCGAGCTGCATTTCTAAATCAGGTCTATGAACCGTGCGGCTCTTAACTAACGTTAATGCTAGTTAAGAACTTCTGTGATTGAAAGACTTGATACCGTTGCAAGCAAAGGACACCTGCTCACGAACAGCATTACACCGCAAATAATGTAACTCGACGCTATCTAGCTAAGTGGATAAACTACATAAACAACACACCCTGTGTTGTCGCCACAAAACAGAACACCCAGACAGCTAGCTAACGTTAATTATCGAACAACAATACTGGAAATCTAGCTTAACCTTTAAGAATAAAAGTTACAGCACATTAAGCTACCTGATAAAACAGGATCGAATAATTCATCTGATCCAAATCAGATAACATCCACAGCAAAAATACACACTAATACAAATTCGCATTTCCTTGAGTTCACTTATTTATGACGGTCAGATTACGATCTATTAAATTCTGGCTAACGCTCATTAGCTAACGTTAAGCTATCTGGATACTCCTGTGTTCAGTGAGCTAGCAAATTGGTTGACCACTACTTACACAACAGGATTCTTCCGAAATACATTGCACTTTGCTTGACACGAGCGTCTCCCTCGATCTTTATTAATCCAACATTGTGTGTTTTCTGTTTCTGACCGTAGGTATGTTGATCACTGATTGATTTCCACAATTTACCGTCCTGTTTGTGAAAACAATGGAGAAATTCCACTGTTTCTGTTGGAAGCTGTAATAAATAAAGTACTTCCGGCAACCAACCGCACAAAAAATTCAAAATAAAAGTTCTATTGAGACTGTATCGTTAACAAAATCGGACTGTAGTTCTGTGCCGTACTGAGACAATTAAAATCAGTAATCATATCCCAGTTGATTATTCTTCAGATAATCCTCTCTCACAGCGAAGACCTCGTTTCCATATAATAATCGATCACAGACTCCGAAGATGGTTCTCTAAGTGTGATCCAACAAAAGCTCTTTGTTTTTTTTTACATGCGTCCCCAGAAACAGCACTTAAAATAGAAGCACATGTTTATCTGTTAAGTATGTCAACATACAGGGTCAGATCAGTCTCTTAATGAACGGATGCACATGGAAGGATTCACAAATGTATTTTGAGATTTATATATCAGTTACTCTGGCCTAACAAAAATGTTCAAATGCACATACCAATACTTTGTATTGTTGCACATGAATGTAGAAAAGAAAATCTGCTAATAAAAAGTTTCAGGAATGTATTTCTGATGCACAAACACATATTTTTTGCTTTAAATACATGTAACAGAAGAAACTAATATATGAGACAAATAATGTGTGTGTGTATGAGTGTGTGTGTTTTCATGATACTGGTTAAAATAAGCATGAGCTTCACAAACAAGAAAACAAAAGTTGTCAACAATGCTTACGGGTAACTTCAACTGTCAAATTAATTCATGTAATATTTCTGAAGATAATGTTACTCTGAAGCATAACTTTCATCTCAGTGGATTGCAGTGGACAAGAAATGGGTACAAATTAATCTGACACTGCATGATGAGAAATCGCATTCTATTCCAAAAATATGAAATCAAGAACACAAATTATATGGAAAAGTACTAAAAATAGCAGTCAGCATCATTTTACCTTGCGGGAGGATTTCCAATTGCTGAATGATGGTCAATAATAAGGATGGATTCGGACTATTTTTGTCATAGTTCCCTTATCACATAACAGTCGCTGCAGCACACAAAATTGTGCACAAGAAACGCATGGCCATGGAAATCAACCGACTCACAGCAACAGACCGAAAACCTTTCTTGCCGATAAAATGTGGCACAGAGTCATTCCAGAGAAGGTGTGTATAAATTGTGTAACATCAAAGAATAAAAAACTAAATTTATCTTTGGTAACACTTGTGATTAGCTGAACGCAAAATTATTTTTAGCATGTGAGTTATGGTTTTTCAAAAATTGACGGAAATTAGCGGGGAAGAATTTGATTCATCGGCGAAAGGAAAGTTAGTTCTCCTGTGGAGTAGCAGTAGGCCTAAATTCGAGCAGTGCCATTTACTCAAGACCCGCCTGCCTCGGTAACAGTCGTTAACACAGCGGACACGTCAGGCAACCACCATAAGTCGATAATTTCTGTTTGATATCGCCCAGTGTTCTGACCAGAAAAGTTTTGTAACAAAGTGGAATTTAGTCAATGGACTGCGGGTAAATAATTTATGCGCAAATGCAGATCATGCTGACTCATTTTAATTTCTCACAGCCTATCTGATAAAACTTTTTTTTGAGGTCACATGTTGGTGTCCTCATTTGAGCCAGAAATCATTTTTAATAATAATAAAACTAATAGGGTACAAGTGGTAGTTTTATCCTCACTATATCTGTGTGCAAAATAATGAATATTAATTAAATGCATCAATCATTATCTGCTGAGAATAAAATAATGATCAACTATCCCTGAAATCTCTCCAGTACAGTGAAAACACGTGTGCACACACACACACACACACACATATGTTTATATATATATATGTGCAGACTATTGAGTTTACATCTGAATGTTGTTAGATTTATGTACAGACTGTTAAAACTGCACAAATAACTGTTCATTTGTAAACTTCACTGCATTTGTGTCGGGGTTTCTTTTTTTTTTTAGACTTAACTGTTGTCTTTAAGATTCAATTCAAAAATGTTTTTTTTTCCCAACAGGAAATTTTCTGTAGCCAGTCAGATGTCTCTCCCTTTTTAGCCAATCACATAAGAGAGAAGTAATGGAGAAACCCCTCAGACGACAATATATGAAACTCCTGCCATTTTTTATTGAATGAAGGGGAATAAAATTGTATTTCCCCTCCCATACTGAAAAATATAGAGAAAAATAAACCAAAGTGCAATTTCACCCAATGCTTTTTGTGAACAAAGTTATTGCAAGGTTGTTTTCCCCATCTTTGACAGGAGAAGCCTTAGCGCAGGGGTGTCCAACCTCATCCAGAAAGGGCCGGTGTGGATGCTGGTTTTCATTAGAGCCCAACACTAACGCACCTGATTCTACCCACCAAGGTCCTGATTGAATCCCCTGATTAGTTAATTAGAGGAATCAGGTGCAGTTGCACTGCTGGCTGAGACAAAAACCTGCACCCACACCGGCCTTTTATGGATAAGATTGGACACCCCTGCCTTCACATTTTTTGACTTCCAGGAATGTGGACCACTACACAAATGTTTCTCCTGGATCAATTGATAAAGTCCAGGGGTGGCCAACCCTGGTCCTGGAGAGCCACAGTGTCTGCTGGTTTTTAGTGTTACTCAGCACGTAATTGATTAATTAAAGCAGTTGATTACACACTTCACTTATCTCACCTCGTGTGTTGGGTTTAAATTGGGTGGAGAAAAACCAAACCCAGCAAACACTCTGGCTCTACAGGACTCCTGCCCACTCCTGCCATTTAAACTTTTATCTGTACTTCTACTTTGTCAGCATTACAACTATGCTAAATATCCAACCACATTGACAAATCTTGGTTAACCTGTTGATTGCTGTCACAACCTGCAAGTCTGCTTAAATTGGCTCTAGGAGTCTTGTGGGTTGTTCCTGCTAATTGCTTGATTGGCTCATTATTACCAAATTAAACCTGAGACACCAGGTGAGATCAGTTAAGTGACTAATCGCCTACTTTAATCCATCAATCGAATGCTGAGTAACACCAAAAATCAGCAGAGACTGCGGCTCTCCAGGACCAATTTCACCCCCACCCAATTATGTGCTATGAATCAATAACTAAAACTTCAATTAAAAATAAATTGCATGCTTGCAGACACTTGTTTCAGTGGTTCTGTCTCCCTAATCATAAACTTATTGTCACTCCAATGCCATGTGTTTTGTTGCATGCATAAGTAGAGCTGCACAAAATCCATTTATGACACTCAACAGTCAATTGGCTGCGACCACATATATAGCCCCCAAAAGCCCATTTCTCCACTTTTTTGGGAATTATTCAGCAAATACTGTCACCGTGGCAATAAAAATTGATAGGGGTCATAAATTAAGTGCAACACATGTCCATACCAAATACGAAAGTAATCTGTCAAGAATTGCAGCCTGCAGTGCGTCCACAAGAAAATCTCCATGTTTTGCCACTACTTTGCATATTATTTGGTCAATACTGTCGCTATAGCAACCAAAATTGATAGGTATCATAAGCGAAGTACAACACATGTCCATACCAAATATGAAAGAAATCGGTCAAAAATTACAGCCTGCAGAGTGTCCACAATAAAGTGTCTATGCACGCAGCGGCAAAGACGGCACACGTGAATCGATATTAGCCCGACTTCATCCGCGGGCTACAATTACGTTAATCTAGCTATCTGGAGCTAGTTCGTAGCAAATTCTCCAAAATAACTAGTTAGTTAGCAACCTTATTGCTCATTGTTAAATCACTAAATTTCACATGCAAGCTGTTGTCACTGTTAGGTTTACATGTATTCAGTTTATATTGTTTAAAATAGAACATGCTAGAATCACAGGGTGCTCATTGCCACCAACAAACGTGATAGCATTAAAGTTTGGCGAATGATAAAATGTATTCTGCATTTGACAATGTCCAACTGTATTGGAATTGCAATCGGTATTTCACGACACGAACGCACAGCAAATGATAGTTTTCCTCTTCCTTAACCTCCTTTGTGCAGATTTCGAGGCCTGCAGACATGGAGTTGCTCCATTTATGCACTTAATGACACAATTTTATCACTGACCCCGGATCAGTTATTGAATATTCACAAGCAAGCAAAGCTCGGAACATAACTTATAATCTGGACGAGTCATGTTCCCTCCCTGTTTCCCAGGAGTGGCATGAATTAAACTCCTCAGCTCAGTCTGATGTGCAAATTGCTATACTTGCCCATAGTATCTATCCAGCAGTTTAACCTTCTGGGACACAGTCATAAGCCTTTTCCAAGTCTAAAGGCACATGTAGACTGGATGGGCGAACTTCCAAGACCCGTCCAGTATCTCTGCAAGGTTAAAAAGTATGTCCACTGATGCGTGGCCAGAACAGAACCCGCATCTCAGAACAAATCGCGTCCAACCCCCATACTTGCCACTGCGGAGCTTTCTGACAACCCCAGTAACTCCATCTCGGCCTCCTCGACAGTTGGCATGTCTGCCGGATTCAAGAGTTCCTCAAAGTGCTCCTTCCATCACCAAACAATATCCCCAGTCGAGGTCAGCAGTTCCCCAAACCCACTGAAAACCCCTGCGAGGCAAAGCCCTGACCGTCCCCTCCTGAGTGATCTGGCAGTTTACCAGAACCTCTTTGAGGCCAAAAGTCCTTTTCCATAGCCTCCCGAAACTGCTTCTGCAATCACATACGCTGCAGCCCTTCTCGCCTGCCGGTACCTGTCAGCTGAGTGAGGAGTTGCCTGGGCCAACCAAGCCTGAAAGGCTGCCTAGTTAAGCATGTCAGTCTGAAAAAAAGAGGTAAATCCTAAGCTATTCTTTCGATGTTCATTTTTTAAACATGATCAAAATGCGAGAAAAGCAATGGAAATTAAAGCTGCAAGCAGCGTTGGACGGGTCCTCGCCCACCCCCTCACGTCGATGCGGGGGCGAGACGTGTTCAGGTGGCGTTGAGCATTCTCATTCTTTGGACAGTGCGAGACTGAGTGAAATGTTTTATCTTGAGTCCAGTGCAAACTCCTTTACTGAAAGAGATTTTTCCTTTGTAAAATTGGAGTTGAGTCATGGAACCTGGTTAAAGTTTCTATTGCAGATTTTATCACTGCTGTGTATTATGGAATCTTCCCCCATTCATGAACTAAGTGAAGGGAGATGAGCCATCAGATCCTACTGCCACCCGGTGGTCAGGATGTGTAGCACCACATAGAAAAACACTGAAAATGAATAATAATAAAGAAATTAATAAATGGTTCATCCACATAAATCCTACAATGCTGAAATTTTGGGAGGATGTCCACAGCACACAGACAAAACTTTCACATGCTGCAACCTATAGTGAATTCAGAAGTCTGTCACTATTTTTTTCAAAATATGAGTATTCATAAGATGTGAATATCTCGCCAAATATTAGTTCAAATGGTGCCACGCTTGGCAAATTGTTACTGCAAATGGAGATTATGAAGTATACCAAAGGACATTTTGATACGATAAACAATTTGTCCACAGCAAGGAAGTATATATTACTGTACAGGGTATTATGTACATAAATGTTTTTATTTCAAAAAGTCTTGAATTAATTTTCACCAAATAAGTGACAACTCAGGTCATGGTACAGGAATGATGTGTGAATTTTATGTCATTGCGACAGGCCGTGGTGATTGCGAAAGCCCCATTTTGGTGTATTTAGGTGGCGCTAGAGAGCCATTTTGTCTCTTAAGAGGAGAATTTTCCGATTGGAAAAATGTTTGAAGACACTTTGAATTAACTGCAAAATTTGTTTCGTTTCTGAGCATGTTTAAGGGGTCACATTTAGGTTGGAAATCGCGTACGCATAGGAGAAAAGCAGTCAAGGTGACTGCGAACTACTGATGCCTTATAAAATCAAAACCGTTCGAGTTTTGACAAAGTTTTACAGTAGTTTTCATCGGCAAAGTGTGGTTTGTCATCCATGAGCTTTTTGAGCCGATACAATGAACAGCCTTAAAGGAGTTTGCATTTGTTCCAGGGCAAATTTAGGGGCGAAAGGCAATTTTGATATGCAAATTGTGAACTAGCTGTTCGATTTAGGTCAGTGGTGTCGATTGTTCATCTCATTAAGACCTAAAAATGCACAATGTAGTGTTGGTTCCATCTCTCTATGACTTTGCTACCAGTCGTGGTGGCCATCTCAACGCCAATTTAATGTTTCTAGGTGGCACTAGAGAGCCATTTTGGCTCCTATGGGGATAATGTTTACGTTTTAATAAAATTTTTCGCCAGACATGGGGTGCCTGCCAAATTTGGTGAGTTTTTGAGCATGTTTAGGGGGTCAAATTTAAATCCAAAGGTGCTCAGTAATAATAAGAGAAACTTGAAAAACAATAGGGTCCTTGCCAAGGCCTTCCAGGCCTGGAGGCTCGGACGCCAATCAACTAAAATGAACAAAAAGTCCTTAAAACTAAATGATAATTGAGGGAAATTTCAACAAATCAGGAACGGTGTGCTCCCTCCTTTATGCAGCCTAAGATTTAAGATCATGGTAATCAATTGATTTGGGATGGATGCTGCAGATACCGTTTTTTTCTGAGTTTAGTTTGTTCCTTTTGAAATATCCAATCTGAATAAAACTGCATAAATATTGCTTCGTTGTTAAGATTGGCAGCACCTCTAATCTATCAACTATATCATTAATGAGAACACTCATACTCCATGAAAGACAATATGTCAAAAGGCAATATAGCCTAGAGGTCGAGTGAGATGTCCGTGTGGGTGCGGACCTATAAATTGGAGAAAATAATAACGTTGAGTGGGCTGCGCAATGATGACTTCAGCGTATATGCAAATTTGTATAATGAGAGACCCAATTTACACATCTCTAATGAAGATACGATACCAGCAGAAAAACCTCAGTGTAAAATTTTACTTTTGTCATTTCTTTGGCCACCCCACTTCTCAAATGAATCTTGCACCCCTGGTTTGTGTTAATATTGTGGAATGGAACAACAGGCAAATATGATTACATGTTATTGCAGCTGACTACTTGTCAGTTTCTTGTGTGGAATGTTCTTCTTGAACAAGATTAAATTGCACACAATTGATTTAATTCTTTATTTTCAATACACATACATATATAAATGCAAAATTACAAAACGTTACAAAGATATAAATCTAAAAATAATACAGGGTGATATTTACAAAACTCTCTTATATTTGAATGAATCTATCTGAATTTAATGTCCATGGTCTTACAGAAAGCATAGCTTCATAAACGGTTTTAAAATAGTGCCACGAGACAGACAAATTAAAAAAACTCTGATGGCTTTTACATTTGCTGAGGTAAGGATGAAAATAACCACCTTCATTAAAGTGTAAAGACGTAATCTCAAAAAACAGATTACAGCGTCAATCACAATTTTTTAAAAACTTATTTACAAACTTAAAACAGTGAAAACTGAATTAAATGTAATTAAACATGACCAAATCTTATATGACAAACCAAATGATGAAATTTAAATTCAAATTTACTGCACTCAAATTATTTTTGTTTTGTGGCACGCATTCATCACTGGTGGAGATTACGCTTTTCCATCTAACAGAAGTCAGTTTTTAATAATAAAAAAATATTACAGCAACACAATCTGAAATAAGCTTAATAAAATAAACTGCATCAATAGGTCTAATAAAGTACTATTTTGGAACTACAAATGCATATATTATACATGCGCATACTTGTCTACATTTCGTTCATTTGGTGCCATTTGTCCACCCAACTTCATTAAAAGCTTCACAATTAGTCCAGCCTGCAGACACAAGGACAAAAAAAAAAGTTGACTACAATTTTTGAAGCTTCAGACAGTTTACAGGCAGCAGTCTATTCTGATGAATGATTTGCTTCAAAGGAAAAGCTTAAATTATAGACATGTAGGTAAGATGACATGTTCACAAGTAGGATCCCAACATATGATAATCATTCTGAACACTGAAAAGGCATTCCAGTAATCACTTCAGTTTTCAAGGCCCTCCACAAGGTTTTCGCTTTACAACAAAAATACAGTTGACTGTCTGCCACATTTTGACAAGCACCGCCCTCCTAAACTACAGTAGCATGATAAAAGGGGATGAAATGATCGGGCCTGAGACAAAGTTGACATGCAGGTTAGATGACATGTTCACAAGTATGACTTCAAAATCTGAAAAACACTCAACACCGGAAATTCATTCTTGTTATCACTTCAGTAGGAAAAGCCCTCAATGGCTCTGCTTAACCAGTAAAATACAATTGACAGTGAGCAAAATTGACAAGCACCGCCCTCCTTAACTACGGTTGCTATGCATAACAAAGGGGATGAAATAAACCAGCTTGCACCCAGGTTGACAGAGAAACAATGAGTATAAACACTATTATGCCGAGTCACCCAGCTTTAAATTCCACTTTTGCATCTCATGGACTTTGTAGCCAAATTTCCAAATTATCCATGAACTTTCAAGATGCTTGTAACTTTCCATGCTTGTAAGAGGATGAAATGTATTCATAGCCAGTTCACAGCTCTGAAGCGGTTTTGGTGAGTAATTGAAAATTCAATATGCCAATTGTGAAATTAAAGGTCACAGAATGTCAAGTTGTGGTCAGCAAATGGACTTCATATATGACTTTCTAAATGTCTGTATACAAACCTTGGCTCAATCGGTGACCATTTTGGTGATACAAGTCATTGTAATTTCACTGTCAAGTTTGACCCTCAAAAAGGTCACTGACAGTCAAGTTGAATGTCACCAAATGAAAGTTCATACGAGACTTACTATATGTCTCCAATACAACCCTACACTTAATCTGTCACGATTTTGCTAATACAAGCCATTGAAATTTCCCAGTAGGGTCAGTCCATATCTAAGCATCCAGACTATCCCAGATGACCCCCTCAGAAATTTCTCAAAAAATTGATATGGTCACCTCTGGTGGACTTATGAAATAATACAAAGTAATATCCCTAACAGTTTTGAAGTGATGGCCTGTCACAATTTTAAGTTTTTTTTTTTTTTTTTAATTTTGACGAAATTGTGTTTCGTCCAACTTCGGGCTTCCAATGCTCCTCTTTTATTTAACGTACAGATAAGATTTTTGGTTTCCCCAGCCAACTTTTCCCCTAGAATTAGAATTTCTGGTCAGATTAAGTGCATCTACCTTGATTGCTCGACAAGAGGGCTCCAAATTTGGCCGAAAAGCTACAAATCGCGAAAATGGCTGTACTGTTTAAATGCTACAGATCAGAAAGTTTAGGGAATTCAAGCTTGAGATTTTTTTGTGACCATTCCTGGTGCCTCTCATGGGTAATCCACTTTAATCTTGTTTGTATTTGGCAGGAATGAGAATTTTTTTTTATTTTTTATTTTTTTTTAAACTTTGCTCGTTTTTCATTTTGTGGAAAAAACAGCAAGTCCATGGTTTACCATGTGCGCAAGTGACCACATCCTTTAAATCTTTACCATAGAGTTCTATAGTTGTCAACTTCATCTGAAAAAAAAATTGGGATGGTATTCAGCCTTGTTTATTTTGTGTGAATATTTCAATAGACACACCATATTGGCCATTTAAACGCACCATCGTACATCATAAAATGCCATAGATTTGTTGAAAGTATGAAAATTAAGTAATGCTCAGTTAATCATGTTAAAAATTGAACAAACAAGTGCACCGCCTATCGGCAAATGTCGTATTGCTGCGCAATACTATTCCCTTACCGGTGTATGCATATTATATTTCCTAAAAAGTAGGTCAAAGTGATCTGAATAGGGTACATGACACATCCTCTCCCCAAGATTCATCCACACACCAACTTTGATGTTCCTAGGTCATACGGTATTGAAGTTATGGAGCGGACACGAATGCGGACGGACGGACTGACGGACGGAGGGAGTGCAATCCTATAGTCCCCTCCGTTTCCGGTAGGGGACTAATAATGAAATCTTTAGACAAGCACAAACTTGTTTCATCTTACATCATTAAATCTGCAATCTGAGGTAAGTGAAGTGTGATAACTTCATCCATAATTTGTCTGAACTTGTTTTGGTATTGCGTAATGATGACCAGTAAAAAAGAGCTCCAATGATTAAATAATCATAATCACTCAAACGATGGAGGGCAAGAAGGATTTACCACAGTGTGACTTAGGCACCAAATTGGGTGATGAATGTATGGCTAGAAAAACTGGCTTCTTCAGAGTGAATACCTTGAGGATCAATGAGGATCAAGAATTGCTCGCCTGGAGATCTGGAGTTATGCTCGAGGAAATTGAGCAAATTGGTTTTCATCATGAGATGATGTTTTTATCTCGGTTCACGATTGAACAGCGTACATGTGCACATCCAGGAAATATTCAAACCAAACAGATTTCACGTAAGTGTAATTTCCATGTTTAGGTGTAGCAATTGTATAAGTTCATCCTGATTCCATTACAGATTTGCATAATGTGTGATTTTAGTCCTCCAAGTTCCTGGCAGTGTATGTAAATTTGATACTAAGCAATGTTAGCAAAAATTACATGATGAGAAAAGCAGAATTCTTATGGTGTCTAACAAAAACCACGTGAACCATTCCAATGTAGTAGTGAACTATTCCAATGTAGTAGTCTTACATGTAATCCATTGTCAAGCTTCAAATAAAACAATGATTTTGTTTGAAAAATTGTATTAAAGTCATTTTTTGCATGCATTTAGATGTTTCAAAGAGCCTAGATGTGGCAAATGTGCTGAAATGTGCAATTTCTAACAATTACCAGTTCTGCTAGACAGGAGGGGGAGGAGAGGGGAGCAATTCTCAAATAAATAGTATAGAATGATGTATCATTATGATGTGAGCTGCGGAATGGCTTTTATGCATGTCTTGAGACATTCTATTTTGAACAGCTTTAATGAAATAGTTTTCTTCACAGGCCCAACTTCATATTTGGTAAATATATCAATTAGACCTTGCCCTTTTCACCTATTTAATTTTTTTTGTGGTATTGCCAGTCAGATTTTTCTATAGACAGTCAAAATACAGATCCGACGAGCATTTTGCCATTTTTAGGGGCCTATATATAAGACAAATAAAAGTTTTTCACAGATATAACATTTTTTTCTGTACTCAAACAGGTCTCATATATTAAAAAAATAAATCATCTGCTGTTATTAAATCTGGAGATATGGGGAGGCAAAAGTGCAACCATGAACAAATGTTTATTCTGGGAAGCCATTTGGTGGGCTACAACTCTGCAAATATGCCACATAAAAAGTTTTATTTCTGTATACAGAGCCTTACAATATCAAAGAATCAAGTGTATAAATTTGAACTGTTTAGTGTTAACACTTCAAAAGTATGGACATCAGATTGCGTGCTCGGACACATGGGCCCATTAGTTAATTTTGAAGGGTTGACATCTCCAGTGAAGATATTGGCCTAGAATTCCGCACAGCGGTTATTATTTACAAGAACATTAAAATAAAGAATTATGAAGAAAATCTGAGGTGGTCGTGCGGGAGCCATCTGGTGATTTGGCATGGAATTACCCACAAAAGAAGCATCACCTGCTTAGATTTGTGCTCAATACTTTTGGCAATGTATCCCAGCATCCAATTAGCTTTTTTAACTGCTACGGCACAATGGCTAGAACCTGTGAGGGTTTGATCAACAATCAATCCCAGATCATTCTCTTGCGCAGCAGATTCCAGTTTTAAACCTCGGCATAAATCTGCATTGAGATTCAAGTAAAACCCCCTTAAATCTTTCCCACATCTCATTTATGGACTCACAGTCCAGGGGTGTCTCCCATTTTATTTCACCTAGATATGAGCACATTCTGTCAAAGTTTGCTCGCCTAAAATTGAAAATTTTTGTTGTAGAATACACCTTTTTAACTTCTCATGAAACATCAAAATTAACAGCAGAGTGATCACTTGTCCCAAGTGGCTCCAGTACCTCAACATTGTTAATTCTATCAGGGTCATTACAGAGCACAAAGTCTAAAATTGCCTTCTCTCTGGTAGGTTTATAAACATACTGCACCAAGAAATTATCATTTATAACATCTAGAAATTCTTCCTCCCCCCTACCATGTCCTTTTACCATTTCCTAATTGATACCGGGATAATTTAAGTCTTCCATAATAATAGTCCCACCACCTCTACAAGCTTGCGTAACCCTCTTAAAAAGCATTTCATTGATTGTACTGTACAAAGCTGGCGGTCGATAGCATACTCCTATGTTTAAACCTGTCTCGCGTTTCACTTGGACTGACCCTGTACAGTTTGGCCGTTGAAGGTCACTGAAGTTCAAGTTCAAGGTCACCCAATGAAACTGCATACATGACTTCCTATATGGCCACAATACAAACCTAACCTCCATCTGTAATAGTTTTGGTGATAGAAGTCATCAAAATTTTACTGTGTGAAGTTTGACCTTCAAAAGGTCACCGAAGGTCCAGTTCAAGGCCATCAAATGAAAGTTCATCTATGACTTCCTATATATGTCCAACACAAACACTTTATCTTAACGTTTTTCCTGATATAAGTCATTGAAATTTCACTGTGAAGTTTCGTCATTCAAGGTCACTGAAGGTCAAGTTCAATGTCACCAAACAAAACTTCAAACATGACTTCCTTTATGCCCACAATACATGCCTACGCTCTGTCTGGTATAGTTTTGGTGATAGAAGTCATTGACATTTCACTATGTGAAGTTTAGCTAGAAATATACGTGCTGCGTGACAGAACAGACGCGTACACATTGCGCTTCGAGAGTGCACACACTTGCTGCAGCACAACGCGTCCAAAACGCACAGTATTGGACGTCTCCACTAGAGGCAGACAGCAGCATATCGAACCCTGAAATTGCGAAAACGGCAGGTGGTATTACCCGGATATCGCATACACTGTCACAATGTATTTGTCCGCACGAGCGCCTCTAGTGGTCATGTCAATACTGCATCTCGCGCACGTGGCACGTTATCAATTAGTTTGCAAGGCTTCTTTCACAAGAAGCCACGACAATCCATTGTCTACAATCTTAATATAGAAGTAAAGAATGCGATGTTGCACAGCTTATTGCTTAATGAGCCTCATTAATCAATTTGCAAATCTATGCCGTTTCATGAGCTACTTGAGCGCGGAATTTATAAAGACGTAGGCCTGAGGCAATTTATGTCGTAATTTATCTGCGAAAGAAAACCCCTCATAGTTTTGAGGTACAATGTATAACAATGCTATCGAAAATAAATTTGACTCAATTGACTGTCCTTCTAACAATTCGAATGAGCAACTGCTGATCAAGAAAAGTAAACTGTGAAAGGTTTACGTCATTAAGCTTTGAAGGGCGAGGTTTTTGCTCACCCTTCCTTACGGCCGACGACTCGTCACTGGTTTTGATAGCAGTCTTTTTTTGCAATCGTTGGCGCAGAATTATTTCTGAATAATTTATGTATCCCCTCTATTTTTAACTCCAATCACAATGCCGACAGGTGAAAGTAACAAAAAGAAAAAAAAATGCCGAATTACAGTGACAAAGTGTGGCAAATTGACAAAATTATGGAGATACTGAAATTCTCTCAGGTTGCGTGTTAAGTGTTGATAAAGCTTGGGAAGTGGTCTTCATAGCCAGTATCTAGCACTGTTGTCAGTGTGAGTGTTGGAATTACAGGAAAAAGTCTGAATTTTGCGGGTGGCAGAAGATGGACAAAATGGCTAAATATGATTATTTTTTCAAATGACCCAGTGTTTGCTTGGAACGTCCTTTGGTTGTACTTGCATGATAGCATTGCCCAAACGGTGTTCCAGTGCAATACTGAGCCAATTTCCAAGACGGGAAACAGGGAAAATAGGGGAAACTTTTTCTTTCGAGAATGGTTTTGATTTGCATAGCGCACGCTGATTGGTCACTGTGTGAGGGACATTTGAGACTATGGACCTTTACTTTTTATTAGCTGAGGTGATGACCTAAAGCTCCATGGTGGATTTGCTGCTGTGCCCCCAAGGCAGCGGCAGACTTTGCTGTGGTGCCCCTTATATGGAGGCACATTTGCCGTAGGGCCCTTATATTTTCAGCATGGACCACGGCAACTTTTGCCGTGCCCCATATCTCCTGTAGTTTGAGGCCTGCAGTTGGGAATTCAATAGAATACCTAAATGTTCACGAGGGGGAAAAAAAAAAAAAATAATAAAAAAAAAAGAAATTACTCCCAATACTAAAGCTATTGTTACCGGAAGTGGTCGGGTTTGGTACAGCCACTCAATGTTGTTACCATGCTGTGGATAGCTCCAAAATTTCACCAAATAAACAGAGACTTTCAGAGCTAGATGTGAGAAAGGTCCTACCTATAAACCATTTCTACGTGGGATTGGATGATTTAATCTTAATCAATAATTTGCTATGGGTCAACTAAGGACTGTGATTTGATCTTGCTAAAAAAAAGGTGGGTGGATAAAACATTTTCCAGTAGAAGACCTGATTACCATTTGCGAATAGACCACACATTTAAATGCAAAAATGGAAAAAACTTTTTACCTGTTTGGTGTGCACAATGAAGTTGATTTTATTTTCTGGGCTTTGGATGTGGAAGTACTGGTCTGCCTGGCCCAGCTGCCACAAAAAAGACCCGTACTTCAGACTTAAGAGCAGCATCTGATAGAAAGATAAAAAAATGTTTATTATTATTCAGAGGTATCATGCACATAAAATACAGAAGCTGGTAAGGAATATTCAGGTGTACAAGCTGCACATTAGTGCTGCGACATTCAGTCTGAGAAGATGTTTCTGTACGTGGACATGGCTCCGTTTTACTACCAGTAATACTAAAAATCGCTTAACTGACTGAACTCAGCCCACAATCCTGCGCCGTCACTCATTAGCTTCCCTCACCTCCGCAGCATTTGCATTCAGAAGACTATGGTAGGATCACAAGCTACAAACCATTAAAACTTTCACACTCACTCCCTAAGTTTCGACGTGAACATTTTTCACAAGTATGATGAAACGTTTGCCGTTTGCGGAGTATAAAGACAGCAGAATTCACGGACATGTACTGTAACTGCACAAAAACCGCAAAAATCGCCCGAGGATTCTTTTCAGCTACCAAGCTGACCCACTTGGTAAAGGGGCTGTTTGCAATGCCGGCGTGAGCACCATGCTCCGAAATTGAATTGGGCCATACCAGAGCCGATTGTGACCAGAAGCCTCAGACGAGCAGGACATATCGGCAAAGCGCAGCTCTGGGATACGAGAGCGATACAGTCAGTGTGGGTATGTGCTGATCTTTGCTCAAGCGCCTCGGACTCTCCATCCAGGTGGCGTTTGGTTCATCTCTGAGCAAACACGTGTTCGAGTGTTTCCATCCTGTGCATGCTAGAACACAGACTGAGTCGAAAATAACCCTGGACCAGAAGACTATATTTCGCAGGAAAACTACAAGTTGTCTGCAATCTGAGGAGGCAGCATTATTTACATACGAGCGTACTTGTATACAGTTCACCGATTGGACGTTCCAGATTAAGAGGCTACTATTTTTATTAGTAATAAATAAAAATGAATAAGTGAAACATTTTAATATAAATAAGAGTACTGATTTCACCTTTTATGCAGGTGGCTTTTTCAAATACAAAGATGTACCATCCATAAGGGACATGCAGTACAAGCCTTAGGTTTGTACACACTTAACTCGCATTAATGTACTCTGTTTTTTGTGAAAAAATAAGAGCTCCAACTGCAATGAATAACCTCAAAAGGCACAAGAAAAAAGGAAAAAGAAAAAACAAAATCATATCACAGGACAGTGTCCAAAATTGTGGAATTCATAAACAGCCATCAAGACTGTAAACAAACAAACTAGAGCACTTGGCAACCGAGTACATGTATCCCCCGAAGGTCCCCCAGTTGGGCCCTGATGGTCCCAGAGTACCCAAAATCAATAGGTGTCGTGAACTTACCATAATAATAAATTTGAAAAGAATCGGTGCACTTATATGGGCTGTAGAGCGTTCACAAGAAAATCTCTGCGGACGCGTGACGAGGCCAAATCCATAGTATCCTCCGAACTCATTCAGGGGATACAATAAATTATTTACATTTTCCAACAAATCAAGCTAGTTTGAGACTTAATGACCATAAGTCTGTGAGAAGCAATTTAAACGTACAGCATATGTGGGAGCTTCTACAGTCGCACTGGATTGAACGCCCAGCACCATATGACTGCTGTTCAAGAAAAAATGTTCAGCGGTTATAATAAATAGGATAAACATATATCGGAAATAAAGATGTGTTGACTTTTCTCTTTTCTTTTTTCTTCCAACCTCTGATCATAAAAAAAATTTTAAAAATAAAAAATGGGACGGAACTTCTGGGGCAATCTTCTGCCAATGGACCAAGTCACGGCAGAGATTCTGGCCATGTACCGCATCATTAACTGGCTGTCCTTATCAACCCTTATAAAAGACAGCTGGAGTCCTCTGATCTCATACTCGGACTGAACATCAGTTGATTCGAGTGGCACATCCCCATTTATTACATAAGCAAAATTATTGCAATTTATCATCAACTGTGAAATGAAAATAATTTCATGTGTGACACTGGATTGCAATCGGAAAAGCCCATTGTGATGACAGTGGTGCAGGTATGTCCCAACCTTGGTCTCCATATTCATCAGATGCAATCCCTTGTTGTTGACTGCGACGTACACGTGGATGACCTTGTGATTACTCGAGCTGGCCTTGGTGAAGACCTGCCCGGTGAAGAAAGCTGCGCCATAGGTGGGGATGTCCCAACAGTTCTGGAGGAACAGGCGCTGGAGATGGTGCATCTCTTTGCTCAGACCCTCACTTGTGCTGAGGTTCTGGAGAGGACAAGAAAATAACATTCTCACCTAAGGGCTTATCACTGCATCACACCACTGCTAAGTCATTCCCTGTCTGTCTGACCGCATATGGAGTTACGGACGTATTATAGTTAACCACCTAAAAACACAGCCAATTGAAAAGCTAGCTTAACTATGACTGACACAATAAAAATGACAAAATCAGCACCAGGGGAGCCCAGCAGCACATACAGATAGAAGCTCAATGAACTAGAGATCACACCACCTACTCTTACAACCTCCTACTTCTGGGTACCCCGCTTATTCTGCACCCAACTTTGATCTAGGCCATCGCTGAGACCTCAGTTGCACACCTGTGAAGTTTTGTGACTGAATCTTGCATAGTTGTCCCGCTCTCACACTGACAAAATCTGCCCACAGACAGACTGGCAAAGTACTCAGAACGACAGTTTCCACCACAGCAGGAGTGTTGGGGACCACATTCTGCCATGAGAACACACAGACACGCCCACAAACTCACAAGGTGGATACAAAGCCAGCAGACACTGAAATGGCTGGTAATAAAACTAACCTTGTATTCATGTAGAATCCTGTTTGTCCAATGGTGCGCTTTGCTTTTTACTTTGGATATTGGAACAATGGATTTAAGGTTTTCCTCACTGGAAAACAGAAGCATATCTTAAGTCGTAGAGCAAACAGTGCAATGACTGACAATACATAATACAATTATTCTGCTTATTTCAGGCTCCAAAGCCCTTAACGTGCATAATATTCCCGCAAACACTAAGCACACACAGGGTCACAAACTCACTTCAGAAATCCTTGCTTGTGTTTTTTGCTCTCATAATTTCCATATATGATCTGCAACAGCAGGCTGGCCAATGTGATGAGCTTGCTGTCCGGTGAAGGGTAAAAGCCCTTCAGTAAGCAGTGCCGAGCTTCATCAAACAGGATTAGGATTGACAGAGGGTCTTCTACCTGCCACATATCAGAAGCACGTACAGTCAGGTCCACAAACATTTGAAAGTTAAAGTTATTGTTATTTCATCTAACGACCATAGAATATTGAAGTTGAAACGAGTGAATGAGTTTAAAGTACAAACTCTCAGCTTCAGTGTGAGGGTATACAAATCAAAGTAGATAATAAACAAATAAATAATGTGCGGGCGTATTCTGAAGTGATGCTTGTGAATGTGTCCATATATCATGCATTTATTTCAATGCTGTTTTCATGACGTGATACTGTGTTTTAGTAAAGCAGGTAATGTTGATGATCAAACCTTCTTCTCCACATCAAGAGGAAGGCAGACATCCCTGCGCAAAAAGAGCTGCGGTGTCTCTCGCTGCGGGTCCAACACAGTGAGATCTGTGACTATTTCAGTCCAAATGCGCAAGTGCTGCAGAGGTTTGTGGCACGGCTTCAGCTGCAGGTCTGAGGGAACACAGAGGGTCACACAGAACACATCAGGCATAGAGAACTGAG
The DNA here is from genome assembly GCA_029721435.1 of Gymnothorax reevesii. NCBI lineage: Eukaryota > Metazoa > Chordata > Actinopteri > Anguilliformes > Muraenidae > Gymnothorax > Gymnothorax reevesii. The sequence goes on from CM056577.1 coordinate 113,084,189, forward strand.
AGCTGCCCAGTCAGTGAGGACACAGGGACCACACATCGTCGGCCTGCTGACAAAACCTTGTATCTTCAAAATGATAAACTTTACAGGAGAGCTTACAAAATGTTTAATTTTGCATGTAAGAATGCAGTTGAGCTGTGTTCGGGTAGGATGACCATTTATCTTCCAAGAATGTATCCAATCAACAAAATTTTTTATTTTGCAATGTCGTGGACAAACAAGTTTTTGTTTCTAATCAAATTGCAGATACAAGGTTTTATCAGAAGGCCGACGGTATATATTCTTACTGACCGCAAACTCTCTCACCAAGGTGACAGAGAGCGCACAGTGTCATGAAGTTTAAAAGAGCTCACATGGTCTAAGAAATAGATTAAGTCAGATACTGTAACATTACAGTCGCAAAGAACGGCCACACAGAGCAAAAAAGCCATAAACTTCAGAATAAAGTGGGTCTGTACTCAAGGGCATCATAAGGCATAAAGACTTCAATGAATAACAGAGAAAATGGTATCTTATAAAAAAAAAAAAAAGCCACAACAAGTTAGCCTTGTGAAAATGAGAAAAAGGTCACTGCACACTAAACGGTACAATTCCCTGTGTTGCATAAGAATGGTCAATAAAATTTTTTCTAAGGGATTTAAATGATTTGCATTGTTCATATTTATTCACTCCCTGAATGAAGATATACATAAGAAAAGAAAAAAAAATCAGAGTCATCGGTCTAACAACACAGCAGAAAAAGTGGTTTCCTGATGTCAACCAAGGCATTGTGACAGACATATTTTGTCACAAAATTTGGCAGCCAACTTCATGAAATGCTCATGACATGTCTGTTGATTCTTTGAAAGAAAATGAAATGAAATATTGTAGAGAAATGCCCATAACAACAGTTTAAATTGTCTGCACTAAATTATGCAAATATCATCTATCCAACAGTTGACAAATTGACCTTTCACAGCAAAAAATAATAATAATTTATATAATAATAATAATTTTAAAAAATCAGTTTCCATTGTAGCAGCAAGCAAAAGCCACAACAGCCCAAAAGTACGACAATTTAGTGCTTGGGGGAAGGGTGGGGGGAAATCAGCTTTTGAAGCAAATAAAATTCATGGTATAGATAAAAAAAACATTGTATTGATACTACATCATTCTACTGTCGATTATAGAGATCGGAAAAAAATAAATAAATAAATTAAAAATAATAATAAATATATTACCTTCCTATTCATTTACACGTCGATACAGTGTGCCCCCCCAGGGTTCAGCAGTCATTTTTTATTGACTGACAAACATTTTATCCAAGAGAGGAAGAATGAACATTCAAACAATTATTGTAATAAATTGATTGGGCCTCCAGAAAAAAATAAAAATAAAATAATCCCTTGCATGACAGCAAGTTAGGTAGCATTACCTCAACTTCGCGCATCTGAATAAAGTGACCGCATCGAAAGATATGCTACCATACACAACCTAAAGACTGTTCACGTTACTTTTATGAGATGGAATATGCCCATCTTCAGACGTGAACACCAGCAGTGAGTCCAAAGGGGACTGGCCGGTGGGTTTTCTGAGCCGAGCAATATTGATTCTGTGGAGGAGAAAGCCAAAACTACCATGGGGAGTCTTTCTCCTCAATGTACAAGTATTGCTGTGAGGAATATTTCAGTTATTCGGCTTGTTGTGTTGTGTTTCCACTTTTCCACAATTACAGTTACAATATTGCTGTAGCTAGTTGGTAACATTAGTTATCATCACTCACTGTTAGCCTTTGTAAATAATACCGAATATCATGGCATACCGCTCCGTGTGGTGATCAGTTCGAGAATTTATATCGAATTCAACAGTGTAGAATGTCAAGGTTTACGCCATTTTGTCAAGCAAACAGCTAAAGGACATCAGTATGCCCACAGACGCTGGACTATAAACTAGCCTCAGCATGGAAAGCAGGGTAAGAACACAGAGCACAGTCAGACAGAACACAACAGGGCCACAAAGAGGTCACACTGATGCACAGATCAGTTACATGTACACAGACTAACAGACAGAGTGGGAGAGAGGGAGCAATTCTCACTTAGGTTCTCAGAGCAGATCCAGATGGTGAAGTACTGCTGGGTTTCCTGAGACAGACGCATGCCCTCCATGATCTGCTGAACTGACGTGTTGTTTCCGTGCTTCAGCTCAACTGAGCGATAGGACCCATCCATGCGATAGATCCGTACCTTTTCATACTGCCAAACAAAGGAGTCATCTTTTTAATCATCATCGCAACCCCATTTCTGAAAGAGTTAGGACGATATGGAAAATGCATAGAAAACGGTTATTTCAAAATCATCCTTGACCTGTGTAATGTGAATATAGGCCACTTGATGGCAGTATTTACCTTTTTTTTTATTCAGCTCAGACTGGAGCTATGTTTAGACATGTCCTGGACATGTCTGGGGCAAGTCCCCGAAAAGTAAAAAAAAGAGGTCTAAATGTGGGTGGGGTCTGCAAAAGAGTATATAAGGAAAAGAATTGAGACAGTAGAGTAGTAGGAGAAATTGCAAGAAGAAGGATACGTGTGACCAGACCTGTCATTTCTGTTCAAGACCTGTTAAGTTTCTTTTGTGGATTTTTCTCACCCAGCACATCACCAGGAAACCCACCAAAGGGACTGTAAATATTTCTGTTTTTTTTTTATTCAATCTTGGTCATTTAGTTGTAGGTTATTGTTAGTTATTGTCTTTGTTCATTAAATGTGTTTGAGTTTTTAAAATTGTGTCTGTCATCCCTTGCTGTTGTGTTATAAATGTAATAACAAATTGGGGCCATAACAAATTGGGGGCTCAAGGTCCGGGATAGACCATTTTGTGAGTAATTTATTGAAAATCTAACATTTCAAATTGTAAAATTGATTTTTTTAATTGAATACATATATATTGACAACAGCAATGGATGATTTCTTGGCATCACCAACCGTAGGGGTTTTGAAGTCTTTTAAAAAGACAGAACTGTTGGAAATATGCAGACATTTGGAGCTGACAGAAGTAAAACCAGCCATGCGAAAAGAAAGACTGGCTAGAGAGATAGTTGAATATTACATTGATGAAAATGTGTTTGCACCAGGAGATCTGGAACAGTTTCCAGTGGAAAATCCAAATATAGAAATGGAACTTAAATTAAAAATGCTAGAGATTGAAAGGGAGGAAAGAGAAAAAGAAAGGGAGGAAAAAGAGAAACAAAGAGAATTTGAAAGGGAAGAAAAAGAAAAACAGAATTTGAGAGAGAGAAAGAGGAAAGAGCAGAAAGAGAGAGACAGAGACAGAGACAGAGAGATTTTGAATTAGAGAAATTCGATAGAGAAGACAGACTCCAAATGGAACACTAAAAATTAAAATTGAAACTAAAAATAAATTTTGTGCCAGTCAGGAGGTAAAACTGGTGCCTCCATTTTCGGAAAAGGACGTTGACAACTATTTCCAGTGTTTTGAAAAGGTAGCAAAGAGTTGCCAGTGGCCAAAGGAACACTGGCCTCTGATGTTGCAAACTGTCCTCAAGGGTAAAGCTCAACAAGCCTATTCGGCTTTGTCTGCAGATGATTCCTCTGATTATGAGGTTGTCAAAAAGGTTATTTTGAGAGCTTATGAGTTGGTTCCAGAGGCTTACCGACAGAAATTCAGAGGTCTGAAGAAACCTGAAAATCAGACTTATGTTGAATTTGCGAATGAAAAGCAGGTTTGCTTTGAGCGCTGGTGTACTTCTATGGAGGTCAAGGATGATTTCAACACACTAAAAGAGATGGTGGTAGTTGAAGAATTCAAGAACTGTGTTAAAGATGATGTTAAGACCTACCTTAATGAGAAGCAAGCACTGAATTTGCAATCAGCTGCCAAATTTGCAGATGAATATGTTCTCACACATAAGTCCAAATTTCAGTCTAGCAGTAATAATAGATGGTCCCAATTTCAGAAAAAGGGTTATGGTGATACCCAAGATTCCTCACCCAAAGACAAAGACAAATCTGGTGATGGTGCTCAGAAATCCAGTAACAGATCTGATCAAAGTGTGAAAGCTGACAGTGACAAAAGTGGTCTAGTTTGCAGTTATTGCAAGAAATCTGGTCATGTTACAACTAACTGTTGGTTCCTCAAAGCTAAGAAAGAAAAAGAAAAGGATACCAAACCAAATGCCTTTGTGAAAACAAGGTTAGAAACCCCTGTAGTAGATAACCAATCTGCTAAATTGCCTGCTTCTTGTGGGGCTAAAAAGCCTGATACAGCTGACTTTGTGAGGGAGGAATTTTTTCCATTTGTGTCAGAGGGATTTGTGGCTCTGAATGAGCATACTACTCCTGTCCCCATATATATCCTAAGGGATACCGGAGCTTCTCAGTCATTTTTGTTGATGGACTCCTTGGAGTTACGTGATGAGACTGCTTCAGGGGATTTCATACTTGTACAAGGTATTGAAGGGAGGACTGTATCTGTACCCCTGCGCTCTATATTCTTGAAGTCAGATTTAGTTACAGGACAGGTAAAGGTGGGACTTATGTCAAGTCTACCTATAAAGGGTGTTTCTCTGTTGCTAGGCAATGACCTGGCTGGGGGCAAAGTAGTTCCCCCTGTACATCTTACTTCACAGCCGAGCACTGAAGATGGGGATGAGGACCCATCTCTGTATCCTTCTTGCGCAGTGACTCGTGCTATGGCCAAGAAGGCTAAAGAAGAAGATGATGTTGTGGTGCCGTCCAGTACATTGAATAGTCAGGACTCAGGTGGTTCGCCTCATGACTCTGATTGGCCTGCTATGGTTTCTCCGTTTGAGGACTTATCAGACACTTTTATCAGTTCATTGTTCAGCCAGCCAGATAGGTTTGGTGATTCTGATGTGTCTGGAGATTTGTCTCTGTCCAGAAAGCGGTTGATTGAGGAGCAAACAAATGATCCTGAAATTTGTGCACTAAGGAGGAGAGCCCTTCCGAATAAAGAAATAGACGCAGTTCCAGTTGGGTATTATCTCAAGGATGGTGTGTTGATGCGGAAGTGGCGCCCTCCTGATATCCCTGCCAATGCAGATTGGGCAGTGGTCAGGCAAATTGTTGTTCCGAAGGTCTACAGGAATGAGATCTTAACAATGGCTCATAGTTTACCTTTAGGAGGTCATCTTAGTGTTAACAAGACTGTTGATAAGATCATGAAACACTTCTTTTGGCCTGGGCTTCGGAAAGACGTTTCCAACTTTTGCAAAACCTGTCACACTTGTCAGGTAGTTGGAAAACACCAGTTAGACCCACCTGTAGCTCCATTGCAGCCTATCCCAGCATTTGGGGAGCCATTCTCTAGGGTCATTGTTGATTGCGTTGGACATTACCCAAGACTAGATCTGGAACTCAGTACTTGTTGACAATCATGTGTGCATCTACCAGATTCCCCGAAGCCATACCTCTACGTAACATCAAGGCAACTGCAATCTCGAAGGCTTTGATAAAGTTCTTCACGTTGTTTGGTCTTCCCAGGGAAATTCAGTCAGACTAAGGTAGCAATTTCACTTCAGGATTGTTTCAGCAGGTTGTGTATGAACTAGGTGCAAAGCAGATTCTTTCTAGTGCCTATCATCCAGAAAGTCAGGGTGCCTTAGAGCGGTTTCATTCCACTCTCAAGACAATGATGAGGACTTATTGTTATGACCATGAGAAAGACTGGGATGAAGGGGTTCATTTGCTGTTGTTTGCAGCTAGAGAAGCAGTGCAGGAGTCTACTGGATTCAGTCCATTTGAGCTAGTGTTTGGTCATGAAGTGAGAGGACCTTTGCTATTATTGAGTGAACAATGGCAAGAGATAGTCTAACAGACTGATATGCGGCTCTATGTTAGCAAGTTCAAGGAAAGATTGCGTGCAGCTTGTGACCTTGCCAAAGAGAACTTGAAATCAAGTCAGGGAAAAATGAAAACTTGGTATGATCGTAAGGCTAGAAGCCGTGAGTTTAAACCAGGAGACAAGGTCCTTGTGTTGTTTCCCTTGCAGTCCAATCCATTGCAGGCTAGATTTCATGGTCCTTATGAAATTATGACAAAACTCAATGATCTCAATTACATTGTTAAGACTCCAGATAGGAGAAAACCAAAACAATTGTGTCACATTATCATGCTGAAGCCTTATCATGACAGAAATGCTAGGGTTGCAGCTGTCACTTCAGATCCTCCAATGGCTGAGATGTGTGAAGATGAGGGGGAGTTTCAAGATGATGAACCTAGAATAAAAGCTGAAGTTCTTTCATGTAAATTGTCAAATTCTGAAGTGTTGCAAAATCTTGATGTAAAACTCCAGCACTTAGAACCCTCACAGAGAGATCAGTTTGAGAGGTTGATCAAGAAATATGAGGATCTGTTTCCTGATGTTCCAAAGAGAGTTACTATAGCCTCTCATGATGTAGATGTTGGTGATGCCAAACCAATAAAACAGCATCCATAACGGATGAATCCTGAAAAGAGAAAGATTGCTGAGAAAGAGGTTGAGTACATGTTAAAACATGATATTATCAGACCCTCCAACTCAGATTGGAGTTCACCCTGTGTGCTAGTTCCAAAACCTGATGGAAGTACTAGATTCTGTAAAGATTATCGCAAAGTCAATGCTGTAAGTAGACCTGATGTGTTTCCAATACCTAGGATTGATGATTGTATTGATAGAGTAGGGCAAGCAAAGTTTCTGACCAAGATTGATTTATTGAAGGGTTATTGGTGTGTGCCTTTAACTGAGAGGGTCAAGAGCATCTCTGCTTTTGCCACACTATCTGGGTTGTACCAGTATGAAGTCCTACCCTTTGGCATGAAAAATGCCCCAGCCACGTTCCAAAGGATGATACAGTCTACAATCGCCGGATTGCCACACACGGGTGCGTACATCGACGACCTGATCACATGGAGTGACTCCTGGGAAGAACATCTGAAAGATGTAGAGACGTTGTTCCAGCGCCTGACCCAGGCTAACCTGACTTTTAACCTGAACAAGAGTGACTTTGGTTGTGCTACTGTCACCTATCTTGGCTACGTCATAGGCCAGGGTAAGGTGGCACCCATAAATGCTAAAGTCCAAGCCATCATGGACTTTCCAGTTCCTGACAACAAAAAAGCTTTGCGCCGCTTCCTTGGAATGATCGGGTACTACCGCAAGTTCTGCAAGAACTTTGCTGAGATTGCTCTCAGTCTAACTAACCAACTGAAGAAAGGCGTAAAGTTCACTTGGGATGATGCATGCCAGAGAGCCTTCGATCGCCTAAAGTCTCTGCTGTGTCACTTCCCCGTGCTCAAATCTCCTGACTTCAACAAACCGTTCTCCATCGCGGTCGATGCTAGCGACCAAGCGCTCCTACAGAGAAGTGACTCTGATGACATTGAGCATCCCGTGGCATACTTCTCCAGGAAGTTCAATCGCCACCAAACGAACTATTTCACAATAGAGAAGGAACTGTTTGCTCTCGTCCTTTCTTTACAACACTTTGAGGTTTATGTTTGTACAGGGGAAAAGCCAATGATTGTGTACACTGACCACAATCCGTTAATGTTTTTGAGTAAGATGAAAAACAAGAATCGGAGATTGTTGAATTGGAGTTTGATTTTACAGGAGTTTGACTTGGAAATTAAGCATGTGAAGGGTACAGACAATGTAATTGCTGATTGCTTATCCCGTGTTTGAATATGTATATATATATATCATATTTTTATTTGAATATTGTATGTATAGACAAGTGTTCACTTAACCATTTTGTATTGAAAAGAAAAATTTTGCCTTTCTGAGTCAAAATTTTTCCCTTTTGGAATGGAGGTGTAATGTGAATATAGGCCACTGGATGGCAGTATTTACCTTTTTTTTATTCAGCTCAGACTGGAGCTATGTTTAGACATGTCCTGGACATGTCTGGGGCAAGTCCCCGAAAAGTAAAAAAAAGAGGTCTAAATGTGGGTGGGGTCTGCAAAAGAGTATATAAGGAAAAGATTTGAGACAGTGGAGTAGTAGGAGAAATTGCAAGAAGAAGGATACGTGTCACCAGACCTGTCATTTCTGTTCAAGACCTGTTAAGTTTCTTTTGTGGATTTTTCTCACCCAGCACATCACCAGGAAACCCACCAAAGGGACTGTAAATATTTCTGTTTTTTTTTTTATTCAATCTTGGTCATTTAGTTGTAGGTTATTGTTAGTTATTGTCTTTGTTCATTAAATGTGTTTGAGTTTTTAAAATTGTGTCTGTCATCCCTTGCTGTTGCTGTTGTGTTATAAATGTAATAAATTGGGGCCATAACACCTGTATTATACTGAAAGCAGTGCAAAGACTAGATATTCAATGTTTTCACTTCCTGACTATCACTTATTCTGAATTTTATGCTCGCAAAAAATCCAAAAGAATTGGGACAGGGATGTGTTTTTCACTGAGTTACATCCCCTTTCTGCTTAGAGACGTTTGGGGAATGAAAACAGTTTTGCAGGATTTTATTCACATTCTTCCTTCACAAAAGTTTTCAGCTGCATAGGTTGCTCACATAAGCACTGAGCATTAGTGCAGACAAAGACTGAGGAAGCTGATTTTTTCCATTTTCCCAAATTTAAGGTGTTTTTGCACATTTCTGGCAAGCCTGCCTAGAGTTGATTGTGCATCCCTGAGCTTAGACTGGTAAAACAATGTACTAAACTTCACACAGACCAAAGATGATTTAAGAATCACTGCTTTCTTATGTCACTTGCAAACTTTTTTTTCCCCCACAAATGGGGATGCATAATAACATTATCAATGTCTTATCAGTTTAAAGCTGCATTGGTGATTAAGCGTAGCCCACCACAAAGTAATTCAAAACTTCTGAACAGGAGAGGATAATGCCCAGAGGGATGAGAACAGTAGAGGATAATGCCCAGAAGGATGAGAACAGTAGAGGATAATACCCAGAAGGATGTGAACAGTAGAGGATAATGCCCAGAAGGATGAGAACAGGAGAGGAGAATGCCCAGAAGGATGAGAACAGGAGAAGATAATGCCCAGAGGGATGAGGACAGTCGAGGATAATGCCCAGAGGGATGAGGACAGTCGAGGATAATGCCCAGAGGGATGAGGACAGTCGAGGATAATGCCCAGAAGGATGAGGACAGTCGAGGATAATGCCCAGAAGGATGAGGACAGTCGAGGATAATGCCCAGAAGGATGAGGACAGTCGAGGATAATGCCCAGAAGGATGAGGACAGTCGAGGATAATGCCCAGAAGGATGAGGACAGTCGAGGATAATGCCCAGAAGGATGAGGACAGTCGAGGATAATGCCCAGAAGGATGAGGACAGGAGAGGATAATGCCCAGAAGGATGAGAACAGGAGAGGATAATGCCCAGAAGGGTGAGGACAGTCGAGGATAATGCCCAGAAGGATGAGGACAGTCGAGGATAATGCCCAGAAGGGTGAGAACAGTCGAGGATAATGCCCAGAAGGGTGAGAACAGGAGAGGATAATGCCCAGAAGGATGAAAACAGGAGAGGATAATGCCCAGAAGGATGAGAACAGGAGAGGATAATGCCCAGAAGGATGAGAACAGGAGAGGATAATGCCCAGAAGGATGAAAACAGGAGAGGATAATGCCCAGAAGGATGAAAACAGGAGAGGATAATGCCCAGAAGGATGAGAACAGGAGAGGATAATGCCCAGAAGGATGAGAACAGGAGAGGATAATGCCCAGAAGGATGAGAACAGGAGAGGATAATGCCCAGAAGGATGAGAACAGGAGAGGATAATGCCCAGAAGGATGAGAACAGGAGAGGATAATGCCCAGTAGGATGAGAACAGGAGAGGATAAAGGCCAGAAGGATGAGGACAGGAGAGGATAATGCCCAGAAGGATGAGAACAGGAGAGGATAATGCCCAGAAGGATGAGAACAGTAGAGGATAATGCCCAGAAGGATGAGAACAGGAGAGGATAATGCCCAGTAGGATGAGAACAGGAGAGGATAATGCCCAGAAGGATGAGAACAGGAGAGGATAATGCCCAGAAGGATGACAACAGGAGAGGATAATGCCCAGAAGGATGAGAACAGGAGAGGATAATGCCCAGAAGGATGAGAACAGGAGAGGATAATGCCCAGAAGGATGAGAACAGTAGAGGATAATGCCCAGAAGGATGAGAACAGGAGAGGATAATGCCCAGAAGGATGAGGTTCTCTCACGGGCTTGTTAGTGGCTTCCTGGAGCAGTTTTGCTGCTTCCTCCCACTCATTCTGCTTGTTCTCCTCACAGACTTGCAGCGGGGATCTTTTCTGCTGGTCTATAATGTGCTGTAAAAAGGCAAAAACAAACAATGATTCTTACACAGACAATAAAGAAAAAAAAACTTCCACCATCACAGTGTTTATACCACTTATTTTATCACTTATATCACTTATGTTCAGCGATATGAAGATCGGTAAGCATGATAACACAAGGCTCACTGCTTCAGGCTAAGCCTCCACTCTCCTAAGCTTTGCAATCTTTAAATCAGCAAGTTCTATTGAAAACTTGTGAAGGCTACACTTTATATGCCAACAGAAGAAACAGCAGAAGACTCCAAGATGGCTGAAATATGAAATAATCACATCATATCCCATAGTCATAAACATAACGCATGAACTCTTGTCCATTATCAGACGATACACTGTGACTAGGGGTACAGAAATTCATTTTCTCCAACAGAATACACATCCCAATGCTTAGAGTACTCGAATAACTGCTTTGTAGTTCTTTTCTTCCCCCTAGTGGTGCTGTGTGCAAAAGCTGTGCACTAGAATCATTGTGGGCAGCATGAGGCTGTTGTTAATGGTACTGTTTATGAATCCATTCTGAAATTAAGGATGCATCGAATAGTTGGAAGCTTCAATCAAACTGTAGACAATGGAATCAACATTGGAATGTTGGAATTTCTCCATAGTTGCAGACAACGATTAGGCTACAAAAATATTACAAAACCCAAAACCAGTGAAGTTGGCACGTTGTGTAAATCGTAAATAAAAACAAAATACAATGATTTGCAAATCCTTTTCAACCTATATTCAATTGAATACACTGCAAAGACAAGTTACTTAATGTTCGAACAGGTAAACTTTTTTGCAAATATTAGCTCATTTGGAATTTGATGCCTGCAACATGTTTCAAAAAAGCTGGCACAAGTGGCAAAAAAAACAGTTGAGGAATGCTCAAACACTTATTTGGAACATCCCACAGGTGAACGGGCTAATTGGGAACAGGTGGGTACCATGATTGGGTATAAAAGCAGCTTCCCTGAAATGCTCAGTTATTCACAAACAAGGATGGGGCGAGGGTCACCACTTTGTGAACAAATGCGTCAGCTGATTGTCGAACAGTTTAAAAACAACATTCCTCAACAAGCTATTGCAAGAAATTTAAGGGTTTCATCATCTACGGTCCGTAATATCGTCAAAAGGTTCAGAGAATCTGGAGAAATCACTGCACGCAAGCGACAAGGCCGAAAACCAACATTGAATGCCTGTGTCCTTCGATCCCTCAGGCGGTACTGCATCAAAAACCGACATCAGTGTGTAAAGGACATCACCTCATGGGCTCAGGAACACTTCAGAATACCACTGTCAGTAACTACAGTTCGTCGCTACATCTGCAAGTGCAAGTTAAAACTACAATGCAAAGCGAAAGCCATTTATCAACAGCACCCAGAAACGCCGCCGGCTTCGCTGTGCCCAAGCTAATCTAAGATGGACTGATGCAAAGTGGAAAAGTGTTCTGTGGTCTGACGAGTCCACATTTCAGATTGTTTTTGGAAACTGTGGACGTCGTGTCCTCCGGACCAAAGAGGAAAAGAACCATCCGGACTGTTATAGGTGCAAAGTTCAAAAGCCAGCATCTGTGATGGTATGGGGGTGTATTAGTGCCCAAGGCATGGGCAACTTACAAATATGTGAAGGCACCATTAATGCTGAAAGGTACATACAGGTTTTGGAGCAACATATGTTCCCATCCAAGCAATGTCTTTTTCATGGACGCCCCTGCTTGTTTCAGGAAGACAATGCCAAGCAACATTCTGCACTTGTTACAACAGCATGGCTCCGTAGTAAAAGTGTGGGTACTAGACTGGCCTGCCTGTAGTCCAGACCCGTCTCCTATTGAAAATGAGTGGCGCATTATGAAGCATAAAATACGACAACGGAGACCCCGGACTGTTGAGCAACTTAAGCTGTGCATCAAGCAAGAATGGGAAAGAGTTCCACCTGAAAAGCTGAAATTGGTCTCCTCAGTTCCCAAACGTTTACTGAGTGTCGTTAAAAGGAAAGGCGATGTAACAGTGGTAAAAAGGCCCCTGTGCCAACTTTTTTGCAATGTGTTACTGCCGTTAAATTCTAAGTTAATGATCATTTGCAAAAAAAAAAAAAAGTTTCTCAGTTTGAACATTAAACATCTTGTCTTTGCAGTGTATTCAATCGAATAAGTTGAAAAGGATTTGCAAATCATTGTATTCTGTGTATATCTACGATTTACGTAAAGTGCCAACTTCACTGGTTTTGGGTTTGTATTAGTATTATAGTTTAACAGAATCCTGTGGTGGGTAAGTGAAATTGTTTCTGGCTCTCACAATCCAAAAATTTCCAACAACTCCAGATCACTGTACCACCTAAATTCCAAGAGTAATAATAATCTATTGAAAAAAAACTAATAAAATTGATAATGTCATCACTCCAAAAAATTAAAAACTCTTGGACAAATTCCTCAATTTGGATAAAGTGATTCATCGCATTAAATGGATTACTTTTTCATGAAATCAATTTTAATGAATATTGGTCGATATTATCGTCAATAGAAATACATGCAAGCAGCAAGCAGATCTATTAATCATAGAACAGCATACTAATAGTTCCCCTTAGGGATTATCATCAGTGTTCGTAAATTGCTTCCAAATTGGCAGTATTTTGACACATTTCTACAGAGATTGTTGTATGAAAGTGACAATGTGACAGAGCAATTCTTTTTAAGGACATAAGTAATTCATTATATTAGTCCTAGAGCTGAACTTGTGAAAATGGCTTAAATTTTTGTTATTTTGGTTATATGAATGTAATTACCGACGCCCGACGAGGCGGCGTGGGTATATACTTTGTCTCCGTCTCCGTGCAACAGCTCAGTCACCACTGAAGCTAGGGTGACCAAACTTTGTGGGGTAGATGATCCTAGGGTGCCCTGTCCAAATTTACATTTTGCGGTTGAAGGGTCAAAGGTCAAAGTCAACAAGAGGCGTGGGTTAGCATCTCTGTAGAGTGCGCATCATCTAGTTTTTGAAGCTGTTAGATTAGTGTTAGACTGCCCTGTTAACACATCTGCCAGTGTGAGGCAAACAGGGGAGCAGTTTTTGACCAAAGCAAAAAATTTGGTAGTTGTCATTAAATACAGATTGCCGCAAAATATTTTGAAAGATAACTAGATGATGCGCACTCTGTAGCGATGCTAACCCATGCCGCTTGTTGACCTTTGGACCTCAAAATGCAAATTTGGACAGGGTACCCTAGGATCATCGATCCCACAAAGTTTGGTCACCCTAGCTTCAGTGTTGGCCGAGCTGTCGCGCAGACACGGACACTGTGCTGAACTGTATACCCACGCCGCCTCCTCGGGCGTGGGTAAAAACATGTAGTGATTGCTCATTTCAAGTGGATAAGAGTCTGCCAAGTGACTAATGTAATTTACCAGAGCCAGCTGATGTGGATTGTGCCAGAAATGGATTTGGTTTGCAGCTGCAATCTTACTCTGTCAATCTCTGGGTGCTGGAGGAGGAGTTGTACGATCTCAGAGTGGCCACCACCCGCTGCAAAATGGAGGGGAGAGCTCAGCTGCCCATTCAGAAGGTTTGGGTTACAGTTCCCCTTCTCCAGCAACAACTTCATGGCTTCCACCTTTCCATGCCTACATCACATTAGGGGACAACACAAATACTGTTTTGCAGACTATCAAATTTTCACACCCCCGGGCAATACACATCACGAGAGAGAAAAAAATAAAAATACTGGGCTCGTAGCTCACGGTCCTTGCTTTCTCTACAACTAAACAAGCATTTCTGACCAGAAAACAAATGAGCTTTGACAAACTACAGTACCAGTGTGGATAAAGGTACTGCTAAAGTCAACGAGAAGTTGGCTTCGCGTTTTCGTCCACCTTTCTCTGATCGGCCTGGCGGGTGGCGTAGGATTACAGCAGGCGTCAGTGTAATCCCAGCAGGCAGAACTTAGGGGGGCCTGTCGATAGGTGGGAGTGGTTTTTTGGTATGACTGGTGTGTACCAGATGTTACTGCAGGCCTTGAATTTTGGCAAGAATAAACTACCGCAACTATTTCGGATACGCAACCTCGAAAGACCGTGACTGAAAAATGGACTATGCAAAACTATGGGATACGGTTTACCCCTGCATTAAATAACCATTTTGTATGAAATACAGATGTGTGCGGTTTGCATGGTTTTATTGTTGAAAATGTTCCTGTTGACTGTTTGTAACAGCAGCAATTTATAGCGCGTTACACAGACGACCCAGTCTTACAAGCGTTTTTATTAGCGATAAAAATTAACTTAAAATCGACAATGAAATTTCTTAAGATTCCACAGATGTAAAATATATAAAGCGCTTTTGACATGATCTGCATGTTGATAAAATTGTTTAAGGGTTTAGTTTCTTAATTCCTATCGGCAAATATTACAGCAAAAACATTACGGCAAAAATACATGAATTTGCAGAAATTAACTTTCCTGAAAATAAATGTATCGCCAGCTGCACGAAAGAAAATCAGTAGCAAAAATTGCTTCAGGCGCTTACACTATAGTACAAATATAAAGGACGCCATGTTGTCCAACGAAAAAAATTCAACGCTGAACTTATTTGAACTTCTTTGCGACGGGGATTTACACTAAGATATGCATGAAAGGGGCAGCCAACATGCCTTCTTACTCATACTCGGTCCAGTGAGCAGGGCACGCCCACCTGACTTTCGGCTGACACACGGCCAAAAGCGCGTTGAAGAAAGTGGAACTCTTTATCCACACTGGTACTGTATGTGCGTTTTCAGGAAAAAGTGAGCAGTTGTATGTTGTTAACATCAAAGCAAACATCCATCTTTCGACAAGGAATCCTAGTACAAACCAGCATGCATAGTGAATCGGGGCCCAATGGTCACTGTCAAGTTGCTTGACAGAGAAGCCGCTGTCCAAGAGCTTGGAAAGTAGGTCTGTGTCGCCTTCACATGCGCTACGGTGTAGAGGGAAGTCATCCACCCACTGCCGCTCCCTACGGGGAAACAAGCCAGCACTTAGCACTGATGCAAAATCTCAATTTTCATCAAGAAAACAACCACTGAGCACCATACATTGTTTTCATCTAGACAAGATACTGAGGGTGAACAATATTTAATGAAGAGCAGGATGTTTTCCAAAAATGTTAAGTTTTTGAAAGCAAAATAAATTCAGGCAAATGTTTGAGCCCGTTTTGGGCAGCCTTTCCAGTGACACTTCATTTAAGACTAAACCAGACAGTTTTGAGAAAGACTCAAGAGTTTAAACACTCACTCCTTTTCAGTAGGCACCACTCCTGCAGCATTACCACTCATAGAAGTTTCTTTAATATTATACCAATATTCCATGAAATCTTTTCATCAAAATTATTATACTTTTAAACACACTGTTCAGTCATTAACTCTGGAGCACAGGCATGCAAGGGCAGGTTCTCACTCATCGTGTAACCCTTTCCTTACTTTTCCTCTGTCACGTTGCTCATGCTATGTTGCCACTTCTCCCTTTTTGGTATCTGTATTTTGGAGTAGTCTGGAGCACCCAGTCCAAAGTATGGGTTGATGATAACTTTATCAACCTAAAAAAAGGAGAGATGCACTCAATCATCGTTTGATCATTGTATTTGTATGCACGGTGGGACACAAAGGGTCTCATCACTTTCTGGCATTACAATTGTTAGCACAAAATTACAGGAAAACCATTAAAAAGGTTTACACAGCAACATGATGCATGCGGATGTTCCAGACACGTGCATGATCTACATACACACACACACATGCATTTTGCAAAGTATACTATTCTTTAATAAATTAAATTTAATGGCAGGTACCAGGAATATGACTGGAGCGTGGTGTGAATTAGTGTGCCCTTTTTGCATGATTTTACTGAATAAAAACGTCCTTTCATCTTATAAGAGGTAATGAGGCACACTGGATGTTAAAGTCAGATCTTTGAGTTACAGTGCACCCATTATGGTTTTTCTTTTTTTTATGTCTTTGTCTATATCATATAGGTTTTCTGGGCATGTAAAAGGTCTGTAGATGAAAATAACCCAAAGTCACCACCAAAGTTAGTTCTCTCTCCCACACAACACACGGCTCCAGAGTGGCTTGAAACACCCTGATCACATTCCTCCATCTTGTCCTTCCAATGGTATAATGTCACCGATTGAATTTTTGCGCCAGACCGCTTGTTGAATCAAGCCCTTGAATCAAGCTGGTCATGGCCACAAACACAGCTATATACAGCATGCAATATAAAATCCTATCTGAAAGAACATCCAAAAAAGGAAGTGAAGAAGCAGTGGCAGTTTTATGTCTTTTTACTGAGGACTGCAGGGTGAACTGGACACAGTTCGATGCTGGATATTCTCAATGGTTACTCCTGAAAGACAAAACTGTGCCCATTTTGTAATTTCAGGCCGTTTTGGAGTATGTAATGTCATGAAGCCACAATGGTAATGCTGCGCTAGTGTGGCTTGCTGGGGGTTTGGTTGTTATTGTAATTTATGCTTGTCATGTCTTGTGCCAAAGCTCCCTTGTCTTTTTTGTTTTGTAAAGTTCCTGCACATTGTATAAAGTTAGCGCGAGTTCACAGAGACTGTCCGTTTTCATGCTCGGTACTTATTTCAAAGTAAAAAGTGGAATGTTAACTCCACTAGCTTTGCCGTTTTTCCATGGGATTTCCCATAAGTTCTGTATGCATCATGCTGAGTAAAGATTAGCATCCTCTGAACCAGTTAAACTGGAAACCAGTTCACAAACACTAGTGCACTTATGAGAAGCTCTGAAGCACCAGTCCAAATGTGCTAATAGACCAATATATATTTTTGTTTTATTTGAGAACAAGTATTTGCCACTAACCTGTCTTTGTGCCCCGCCACAAAATGTGAAATCGTGTCAAAATGAGCAATCTCTCGTTGTGACCTTGAGTGACGCAAAGGTCACCAAAATGGACTTGCGCCGGGGTATCACCCTAATACATGATGACATGAAATTTGAAGAAAATCCGTCAATTCGTTCTTGACATATCTCGCTGACAAGGATTCGGGACGTACGGACGGTCGTGAATACTATGTCCCACCGCTTTGCGCGTTCCGCGCGGCGGGGGACAATGAAGCACATCCAACAGTCTTAACAGTAGTTTTTCCAGAAATCTGCACACAAATTGTTTTTAGAGGTGGCCATATTCAGTGATGACTCTAGAAAATTTCAGAAGTGGGCCAACTCCCCCCCGACTTTAAAAAAGTGGGCCAATGGGGAAAAATGTGGGCCAGCTGGGAATACCTGGTAAAATGCCACTTATATCAAGTTTTTTTAACATTACCTTGACTGGCTCACTAATTTATATGTACACGCACTCAGTTTTTACACCCTATTCACAAAACTAAAACATGAAATACAGCTTCAGTTTAAAGTTTTAATAGCAGACGTTCACAGTATGTGCCAATCATAATTATAAAGTCAATGACAAAATAGCGCATAAAATAACAGTCCCTCATGCCTGATTTGGTGCATAGCTTAAAGCTTCCCTCCAAACCGAAGTTGTACTGCTGAAGTTGTAAGTACGGATACTTCACCAGACAGTGAAGCCATTCTCTTCATAGGTGTATGTTGAGCAGCGCGCAGACTCACAATTTCACCTACATTTTGTTTTTTTCATTCAAATGAATTCTGAGCCACGTATCGTTTTTTAAAACCTATAAGGAAGCCTTGTGCTGCATCAGCCTCAAGCGATGCCATAGCTTGCACACCAGAAGCTATGTCTACACCTATGGCTCCGGCTCCAGTGCCCACCACAAGCACATTAGCTAGCTACCCAAAGCATGCATTCAGTGCTTAATGGCGATCATTCAATCCAGCCTGGTATCTTACACGGCCGTGGCTGGAGTACTCAGTTCAGCGGGATGTATGCTTTTGCTTTCAATGCAGGAAATATTTTACTGCCGGTGAGAGGGATGCTGTTTTTACCTCGCGTGGTTTTACCAACTAGAAAGCAGCAATTGAGCGTGACAGGGGGTTACAGAAACGTTCATCCAGCCACAGTCATATACAGGCTCATACAGAAGTCTCTTGCTACTGACATTTTGACAATCTCTGCAATAGGTTTATAAATTTGTTGAATAAATGCACAGAAGTTGGTTATATACGATGTTTTCATATCAATCTACGCACTAGAACAAAGGTTTCACGCCAAATAATATATGTAATGCATAGTTGCTGGCGCACTGAAATATTAGTTTAGCGCCAAGTCGGTCAAACTTGCAGGATCCCGCAAATTACGCATCCTGGAATCATCACTGATATTGTACTTCTGAGAAAAAGACATAGGACTTGATATATAGATAAAGTATAATTTAAATTCCTATTTTGTGTATAAAGACAGGCAGCGGTGACGGAAGGAAAAACGCAACCTGTTGCCGGTCTTATTATTTTCCTATGTTCACAAAAAAATATAATCCATTTATAAAATCCATCTATGGTAAGAAGCGAGACATTTCTGGTGCAGGCGCAAAGTGGTTGACCAATCACAGCACAATGCGCTTTTCCTGAGGGGAGGGCAGGAACTCAGAGTGTTTCAGACAGAGGTGCTGTAAAAATGGCCAGTATGAGGGGGAAAAAAAGGGGGTTTTGAACACTGAAGCATGTATACCACTGAGTAGACCCCAACAAATACAAAATTACTGTAAAAACAAGCACAATAGGAGCACTTTAATTTTTGGAATTTGATAAGTTGTTTGGAGAATCCATTTTTCAGATTTTCCGAGGGCAGCCAAATTCGATATGTGCACAAATCTATGGCGTCACATCATAGGTTGACAATACTCCAGCGCTTTCTCTTTATGACCCAACACACACGCACAGACATTATCTTGCAAACTGTGTGAGTGGTTAGCGGAAGAGATGGGACCCCTAGGTGATAATGCATTATCTTATCAATCCAGCAATGTCAGACAGAGTTTCCACATTTTTCGCTGCTCAGATCAACAGTTCCAGTGTTTACTGATACACGGTTTCTTTTGTTGTTCGCTGTCGTAGTCCATTCCAACACCTTTTCTAGTCAAATCTGTTTTAAAAACTTTGTTTCTCATTTTGGTCAGAATCATTCTTCGAATTGAGGAATGGATTAGATCAAGCAACCACACTTTTTGAAGCTCACATCATAGATTTCCTCGTACGAGCTTCCACAATCCAAATATAAAACCTAGGGCTCCCGAGCATGTTTATAAACAATACTTCTTTTTCTACATTTATTGTATTAGATTTTAGACAAATAGCATGAATAATTTGATGTTTTATACTAAAAGAAGTCTTCCTGTGCCACTGCCCTGGTACCTGCCTTTAAACTTATTTTTGGTTGGGAGATTTCCCAAGGTGCCATGACAGCTGCTTTCAAGACTGGTGCATAAAATGGACCTTTCCGAGTATATTAATCTCGTCCTCTTCACAAAAGCAGTATCAACAGCACTGCTAGTATTTGCAGCAAAAAGGCACCTCACTCGGTTTGTGTATTGCAGATCAGAGCCATAGAGAGGGTTCAGGATGCACATGTCAGCTTTCTCCAATGACATCATCTTGCTCTTGATCTCAAGGGCCGTGTAGCCCATATGCAGAGTCCCGTCAGCCTGCTTGCCCTCTGTGGTGTAAACTGGATTACTGACATCAATCTTCACCCTGTCTGCTGGCGAGGGTCGAAACAGGGCAGGGATGGCATGAGGAATTATGTGTTGTTCAGCTAGCCACCTAAAAAAGGACAAGACACACAAGGCGCGTCACAACAGCTTCACGTGGAACCAATTTAAAATGAAAGACTGAGGCATACTTGTCCAAGGCAAGAAGCATCTTTGAAGTCACCGAAGAGAAGTGGGCACTGGTCTCACTGCACACCCGCATGATATCTTGAAGACAATAAAAACATGGAGACCCAGGACTGCATATGGGTTTACTATTGTCTGCAGGGAGAGAAGACGAAACATGAAGTCAATGCCTAACAGCTCAGAGTTAAGGTTTGTATCCCTGTAACACCAATACTGATAACAATAGTTAGCAAAGGGTTACCAAAACTATCCTTCTTCGACACTTAGAAAGAATTTAAAAAAAAAAAAAAAAAATTTAAAAAAAAATTAAAACACAGCTGGGTTGGTTCAACTTGGTAAATGCGTCGCCCACAGACCAAGGGTGACGACAACGATCTCGGTCGCGCGAGCGGCAACAGAGGCCAGCAGCCTTAGAGGAGCAGCACATAAGTGGCTTTGAGCAACTTAGAGATTTGGGAGGAATGTAGGGATATAGGAAGAATATAGTCAGTTTGAAACATTTCCTGGAGTGCCATTTAGTTCTTCTAAATGCATTTGCAATGTGTTGGAGGAAAGAAGCAGGTTAGTACTTGCATTAACAAGCATTATGAATATTCATGTGATGAAGTTCTACAAACCTAGTAACTTTTTTTTTATTGCGGGAATGATAACCATTCACACTTATCTGAAACCTTCAGTGTCAGTAATACGCATCTAAACTTGCCTAGATTAGTTAGATAAAAAAAAAACAAAAAAAAAAAAAGGTTTTGCTTTCTTGTACAAATGATTCATTGATTTTTACTCCTGGATAAGTGAAGCTTAGGAAGAAATGTTGTGATGAAATTCGAGTGTCACTCACTAATCAATCAATCAATCAACTAGAACGGGCACTCTGTAGAGCGCATACCTTCGCCGACGCCACTGAATCCCTCGCCACTGGCGTTGGTTTCATGCCGATCAGATAAAAATTGACTGAGATATGGTCGAAAGTCGGTTTTGACCTTTTCGTGGCCTTGACCTTGACCTTTGACCCGATCACTCCCAAAATCTAATCGATTGATCCTCAGGTCATGCCAAATCAACCCACCAAATTTTATGAAATTCCGTTTGGTACTTTTTGAGTTATTCGATACACATACAGACAGACACACAAACAAATAAATACACGGGGATCAAAACATTACCTTCGTCAGCGAAGTCGCTAGCGAAGGTAATCAGCCGTTAGCACAACTATCGACAATAAGATTCACAAACAGCTTATCCAGAAGTTAAATGTTGTCACTTTGATGGCATGATGCGACACCATCAGTAAAAGAAAGGACATCAGACATGACCCCACCTTTCACATTGATTGGCACAACAAATAAAGAGGCTTCTTTCCCAGCGCTTTCGCCATCGAGAAGGAATTTCTTCATGTGCACCACACGCTTCCCTGAAAATGAGGAATCACAATTATAAAGACAGCAGCACACCATTCTTTGGTAGGTACATGGTGTGCTGTGAAATCCAACTTCATTAAAATTTTTATTTTCACCATTCTTCTTGACAGACCCCACCAGTTTGTCAATTCAGGCAAACTGGTTTTCATGGTTCGGACGCCCTAAAAGTTGTGCTTAAAACAGGCTCAAGGCCAGGAATGCACCCAGCCG
Organism: Gymnothorax reevesii; assembly: GCA_029721435.1. Lineage (NCBI taxonomy): Eukaryota > Metazoa > Chordata > Actinopteri > Anguilliformes > Muraenidae > Gymnothorax > Gymnothorax reevesii. The sequence continues at coordinate 113,105,912 of CM056577.1, forward strand.
AAAATTTAATATTAACCCTTTTGTGCCCGCATATGGAAATTTCCACATTATGCCAATCGATTCCTCTTCCCTAGTATGGGTTTTTCTGCGTTTTTCAATTGCCTTCGGGTCTTCAATCTTGTCTACAGAGGGCCAGTGTGGCTGCAGTCTTTCATTCCAACTAAGCAGTCACACGCCAGATTCCACTAATCAAGCTCTTCAGCAAAGATTCAAATTCAAACTACTTACGCATCTCTGAATATTTGCTCTTCATACGTAAAATCTGCAACATTTTGCATCAACTTACGCTGAAGTGTATGAGCAACATTAAATTTCATCCATGTCATATCATGAAATGCTGTGGTTCATTCAGAGCGGGTCTGAACTGGATAAGAGTAGCCATAATTAAAGATGTCATGTTTGGTTTTGTAAAAACTGGATGTCAAAGAGTAAATTACACCACGCTATATAAAAAAAGGAAATTACTCACAAAAAAAAATGTTTTCAGTGAAGCTTTTGGCAGAAGTGCAGGGTAATTGCAGGAAATCAAATTAAATGGCCCAACGCTAGTATGACCCGGCCTGTCCTCCAGCAAAGTTTCAGAACACAGACTTTTGTCGCTTGCTGCTACGCAGCATTTCTGCAGTAGTTCAGACAAAACACAATCCCTACTGGGGGGACTGCATGAGATTGAAACCTCAATTCCAATCAAGAGAAAAAAAAAAAAAATTCATTGAGCACTGCTCTGTACCATATGTTAGTAATATTGGATATTATAAGAGCATTAATGCTTTTTTTGCATTTTGATGTACAAACAAAATTTTTAAAGTGCAAATGAGGCAACCCCCTTCCCAGTTTCTTTCATTTTTGTGCATCAGTCACACTTAAATGTTTCAGATCAAACGTTTTTTAATATTTGAAATGATCACCGAAATTGACAAAAAACACAGCTCTTAAATGATGATTTCTTTTATCGATGAAAAAAAGCTGCAATGATGCAAATTAACTTGGTTCTACACACACACACACACACACACACACACACACACACACCAAAAAAAAAAAAAAAAAAAAAAAGATATTGCCCCCCTGTATAATGGAATGGGGAGCCAACTGAAATAGTGATGTAATGTTTCTTTTGCAGGCTAAAGTATACACTTGGTCCAAGGGCTGATATCTTCATTTCCACAACTAAATGAGGACAATGAGTCATAAGTAAGGCGCTACTAAGCTTACCTATAAAACCCTGGTTGTTAGATATAGGTTTGGTAGTTTCATCCACATATTCCAGAATGGATCTTGAAATGTCACCATCTGCTAGGATTTTGGTCTCCAACAAAACCTTCTTCTTTTTCTTTTCCTTTCCTTCAGGAGGAACTTCTATCAAAAGAATCTAAGAGAGAGAGAGAGAAAAAAAAAAAGTATTTAGTTTGGTGGTTCAATCAATATGCAATCAACAAGCTTGGAAAACAAATTGTGCGTGCCACAAGATCAAATATGTTTGCTTTCCTAAAATGTAAAGTTTGCAGAAAGATACTACCTTCTTAAGGGCTTTATTTGTCAAGAAGAAAGATGCTCTTTCAAAGGGTATCTTGTGTCATACCCAAGCAATTTGCATCTGAAATGTCAGGTTAATGCAATTTTCTTCATATTAAAAGGGGTCATAACACAAATTTTATTTCTGGATAGTGTGTGCAATTTTTTTATTGCTCATGTTGTACAAGAAAATGCCCATTATTTCCTTCAAACTTAGCTTTTGTGTCCTGAATAATAAAATTTAGGAATTCACCCATTTTCTATGTAAAAACAGGAACATTTGCGCATTTTCATTTGCATAAAGCAGCAGTCACACTTAGCCGGATAGCATTAATGGACGTCCATCAGTGCGCTAAATTTTCAATCCATTCCTCTCAGTTCGCACGCATTTCTTGCGTTCCTTGACAGGCGATGTCCGTTCAATCCGGTAGTAAGCTTAGTGCTTTTTGAGCAACAACTTTCACCACCAGATAATTTTTTTTTGCAAAGCTTTCACCTGTTGGCCTTTAATTAAATCTATCGCAGCCAGGTGTGACTGCTGCTTAAGGTCTGAATAAAACAAAATATGAATGAAATTTTATTGAATCTGTATGATATCAAATCTTCCTATTCGACCAAGCAAAATTTGTCTGTCTTACCTTCAAGTTTTTGTTTTTTTTTTGCAGTGCTCATAGGTAAAATGAGGTGCCCAGAGTTCAAGTTGATTCCCAGTGGGCATGCCAAAATATATCTTGTAGGCTTCAAACATTTTAGCAGATGCCATAAGAGTACTTTTGCTCCCGTTTTGATAAATTGGTCACATACATTGCAGAATGCATCTAGAGAATGCTTGAAACTTCTTGATGCCGGCTCTGAAAAATTCTGATATATCAACATATTTACTTGTGCAGCTAGCACTACATTGGGGTGGTGAGTGGCAAGCTGCTGTATAGATATTATTATGGAAAGATCTAGAGAATCTAGAAAAGGTTTCTTGAAATACTTGTAAGTTCTACAACATCCTATAAAAATTCTTGAAACTTCTTGGAAGTTGCGCAACAGTCTCGAAAGTTCTTAAATGCTTGTTAGCTCATGAAAATTCTCAGTTAGCAAAGCAGCTGTACATCTACCTTTAATGTCCTGGAAAATGGGTAATGAATTTTTCAAATGGTACCAAAGTTACAAAAGCAAAGTTCAGAGTTTCCCCACAGCGCTTTAGTGTCAGGGCGGCTGCCTGGACAACAAATGCTCCCCGCTTCGACTACGTCGCCCCGGAAAAAAATAAAAAAATAAAATAATAATAATAATTCTGCTGCTTCCACGCATGCATACAGAGGAAAATAAGGCCGCATCGCGATGAGGCTGAATAGCGGCCGGCATCTGTTGGTTAAATATGTTACTGCGCCATCTATCACCTGTTGCTTCGCCAACGTTATTTTTTGTATCGGGAGGAAGCTTATTATCCGGATATGCAATTACCTGTCATCGTCCTGGGAAGGACACGTGGAGGTAAGATAATTATTCATCTAAACTAACATTGAAGTAGTGTCTCCTATCAACTGCTTGCCCACTTATTCTGTTTCATTAACCCCTTTCCGCAGATGTAGACGCTGGCATCTATAGAACTGCAAAGTTAAACACGTAGTTACAGTACTCGACCACGAGATGGCACCCCCGGATCAATTATTGAATATTCACAAGCAGGCAGAGCTGAAACACGATTTAGAGTATGGAGAAGTTCCCTCCAATCCCTGTTTTTCAGGAGTTGCATGAATTAAACTCCTCAGCTAAGCCTGATGTGCAAACTGGTCAATTAGTTTTAAAAAAATTATTACTTGCGACAGAAAAAAAAAAATAAATAAAAAAAAAAAACTCTGTAGCAACCACTTTAGCAACAGTGAGCCAACAGTATTCCAATTAGTGGTTTAATAAAAAAAAAAAACTATGAAGCAAAAAAAATGACACTGTATGGATTCTCTCACATTCTACTGTCAATTACAGTTATCACACACACAAAATGCGTAGTTCCCTCCCATGGATTAACGCGTAGATTACTCCATTGACAAATTCAGCGCTCCCTTATATCCACCCAAGTACTGGTGTCGATAGCCAGTCACTCCATTATTTTCTGAGATTCATCTGCGCAACTCAAAATTATAGTTCACGCCCTCATGAAGCTTCCCCGGTAACAATGTATTGATTGACTCATTTCTAATCTAATTCCCAACTGAAATACATTGAACGGACAATAAGAATAGGATACAAAGCTGAGCGTAAAGGTAAGGTCGGTTGTATTCTTCAAATCTTGGCCACGGTTGCGCAGCTGCGATTTCAAAGAAAAAAAAAAGACACGAAACCGGCCTGGATGGTTCGGTTTCATTTATGAGATTTTTGTAAATGTTGTATGGACGCAATCAATGGGAATTATTCCAAATGAAACAGTACTGGAGGGATCCTTCTACCTGATACATCTGTCTCTGGAGGAGGACATCAATGAGGAAAACAGGTTATACTTCTAGTCTGTTTGCATTTTGTTCAATATGGCCTTTTGCTATAGAATTTATATTTAAAGACATCGAATGCAGAGGTTTCCGTTTCTCCAAATGCACGCAGCCCACGCACATTGGTAGATCTCTCGGAACGTTCATTGCACCATTCTGTTTAATCTAGGGAGGCATATGTCATTTCCATTTTCAGGAAAAATCTATTTCTGTTCTGTTAAAGTAAGGTATATTTCAGAATTCAGATATTACTGAGTTAGTGAGTTTTTACCCTTATAAGGTGTAAGGTTGTGAGCTCGGATGTGAGAGCGGTTAGCTTTTCATTGCAGGGTGAATGTTCTAGCTGTTTAATCAGCACTTTATTTAATGCTTGGGGGACTTTGAAGAAAAATGGACGAAATTGTAGACTTTATTATGGAGAAAAGGCATGTTTTGTGTTTGGAGAGGTTACTGGTGACCACTGATGTTCAACTGCACTGATATTGATAAATTCATGCTAAACTCAACCAGAAAATCATTAGTTCATGCTGAATTTCATGCCTCAAAAGTTAATGTGTTAAATAAATGATTTGACAGTGCAACATTTTGATGGATCTCAGACTTTGGGGAGCCACCTGGATAGCCATCTGATTTGGCATATAGCCAGCAGGTAATCTAGAATGTTATGTTCTAGATGAATTATACTTGTGGTCAAGAAGTTTATGATCCCAGAAATGTATAGTTTTAAGCCACAGCAGTTTTTCAATTGTCAGTATTACCATTTTTTTTTTTTTTTGCAATTTCAAAGTTGAATTTTCATGAAGACTTGTGATTGCAGCCCCTTTTCTCTACCAAAATCTTAAAAAATAAACTTAAATATGATGGGAGTCTAAATGCTTCAAGTGTCTAGACTCAATTGAGCCAAAGTTTTTCTGTCTGTGAAACTGCAATCTTGAATTATAAAGCCTTAAATAAGGTAACACCTAAATAGCCAGATTTAGCATCTGCGCAAAGGGGTTAAGATATGAAATCAAACTAATTGCATATAGCCTATCAAGGCTACCGATGTGTCTGCACGTGGCTTTCTGCCATGTTTGACAATTGCACGTGGGCAGAGTAATGGACGGGAAAAAGCAGTCAAAAATATTACGGTACTTTATTCAAAGAAGCCGGCCTACTTCACCATCTGCGCGTAATTAGATCTCATAATTACGGGATAAGGTGTCAAGATCGGTTAATCGTGCAGCCCTACCTGCCAGTGATCATGTTATGGTTGATCCATAAATATTAATGGTAAGTTCATAAATGTTTGGACATTTACAACATAACTGTGATTTAAGCTGTCAACCAGAGCACGAGAGGAAACTATATAATGAATGAGTGCAAAATCTCAGTTTTAAAGATATTTACTTCCTGATATTTTGCATTTTATATCCTAGGTTGGTGTAGGAATTACAGCACCATTTAAAATAGTCCCCCTTTTTAAGAGACCAAATGTAATTTGTCATTAGGCTGCTCTGGTGTTCCATGACCAGGTACGCCTTATTCTCTCTTGATTTGATATACAACAAGTGTTGCCACTAAACGTGGCCATGTCCCCCGCCAGGTCACGGAAATTGACAGGGGTCAGCGCATCACACCAATACACACTGAAGCCAAAGATGAGTGAAATCCGTCAAACCGTTCTTGAGATATCGCGTTCACAACAAACGGGATGTGATGGACGGATGAAGCTGAATACCATGTCCCCCGCTCCGCTTGCTACCGCGGTGGCAGGGGACAATAATGCAGATAAATAGAACTGACAACAAAATATTTACAAAAGTATTAACAATAATTTAAAATTTATGTTGCAACTGGCCTAAAACAATATTTTCGGCAAAACTGAAACTAAATGTGAAAATGTAAAAATCAAGAACATCATGATTGTTTCCTCCGCCTAAGTGGTTGTTTTTGCCAGCGTTGGTTAATTTGTCTGTCTGTTAGTGTACAAGATAACTCAAAGTAATGCACAGATATTTCTGAAATTTCATGGGAGGGTTGCCAATACATCAGGTATGGACCCTATTGATTTTAACCATGATCGGTCAAACAATATGGCCGCCGTGACAGCAATCTTGAAATCCAATGACGCGTGATGACTAAACTTTGCTCCCAGTGATATCACTCAAATTTTGTGGGTTGATTGGTCTCGCATCAGGGACTGACCACATCCTTGAGCCATGTTAACTCAGCAATATTTCAACTGTGCTGTCTCGGCAGAGGTTTGCACTCTCCGAGTGCCTCTAGTTTCATTTCAAATGCACTACAGTGGCGCCCAGAGCCACTATGATGAATGTTATGTTGCTGTCCGAACACTAACAGACCTGACTGCGTTCACATTCACATATATCATATCTGAGTACAAAGATCATAGAGTGCTTACTTCAAAAGCTTTAGCTTTGTATTCTTTGGAGTTTAGGCTGACTATATTCTTGGGACGAATTACAGCAATAAACGCATCCTCAAGGTCATCTTTGTCTCCCATTATTAGTTTGCTTCAGCTCAAATCAAGACTCCCAAGGAAGCACAAATTTTGCAGGGTCCCCATGCCTAGAAAATCAAAAATAAAACATTAAGATTATAAAAGAAACCACAATAACAATATTAAATACAACCGGAAACACAGATTTCAAGGATCCAAACAGCAAAAGCAACAGTGACAAAACTGAATCTATGACTGGTGGACATCAACTTCACATATACGTATATGTTCCAAATAGGATATGCACAATCAATGCAATAAACCTTAGAAACAATCTAATGCAGCAACTGATTTTTTACTTCATATATTTGGATCTCCCTAGTGTCATCAATTACTAGACTGGGCAAAAATGGTTAGTCTAGAACTGAATCTTATTTAGTCTTCAAATTTGAACTCCAATTTTCAAATGAAAATAAAACACATCTCGAGCAATAGCAAAGGTTACCTTCTTTTGCACTACAATTATACATAGAATTATTTTCATAGTTAACACACACTTTTCAAATCTTGCATGGTTTTTAAACATTATTTCTTTTTCTATGAGGGACTGGTCACAAACAAGGCTATGAACAAGTAATTCTAAAAAAGTTGGCACACAATGGAAAATGTAAAGAAAATTTAAGAAAGGCTGATCAGAAAAATCCATTGACCCTCTAACATACGGAGAGTAATATAACACATTATTTGATGCTCCAACTTGAATTTAATTGCCGACTGAAAATACACAAAATGATGACAGAGACACAGCCCAAAAACACTGGCAGCCCACTGTTCATCACTGTGCAAGAGCATGTCTTTTATTCATACTCATTTAAGGTTTTCTGCAAGGATAACACCAGTTGGTCTCATCAAACATGCACTTCCCCAATTGCTCCACCATGTAGATTTTTAAGCTGTGGAACTGAATGGGGGCCTTTGTCACGGTATATTTGCGTCATAACTTGCCATACATTCTCAATCACAAACATATCGGGACTGCGAGCGGGCCCATTTAGCACCCAGACTCTCTGCTTACACAGCCATGCACTTAAAATCTGCACAGAATGCGGTTTAGCGTCGCCTTTCTGGAAAACGCAATCCCTTGAACAAACATCGAGATGCTAGCAAATGTTGCTCCAAAATTCACACATTTCTGCACTAATGAGGCCCATTCAAATGGGGGAAGGAAGGAAAAAATAAATAAATCACCCCTGCCATGTCCACTGACACATCCCCATACCCCCACACCACGCCCCACACTGCGTTTTGAACCTGACTCTGATTAAAGCTTAGGTTATCCTTGTCATCTCTGTCTGGAGAACATGGGGGTTGTCTTTCTAACAAGAGGCAGATACGGCCTGTATTTGTGCGTGTTTGACGACATAATCCTTTTCAGTCATGCAGTTTTATAATTTAAACACTGGACAACTGAATGTCATGCCAACAGTTATTTTATCATCCACAGCAAGTAATGAAGTGATATTAAACCATAAGCAATCAGTTACAGCAGTAAATACGCTATCAACTTGGAATGAAGTCACTGTAATATAAAGGAGTGTGGGTCAGCGAGTCAGTCTTGAGAGAACCACAATAAATGGATTTTTAATCCATGCACACAAAATAAATCAACATTTTAACTTCATTAGAACCACGACTTGGAACACTTTTAGCAAGTTTGATCAAATTTACCCACAGCAGCTTGAGAAAAAGACAAAAATGTGCCAGCCATTCAGATAGCAGAACAACCATACTGGATTCTAAATCAACGATTTATATACAGAGGGGGCAAAAAAATGTTTAAAGAAAACTACTTTCATCAGTGTACAGCAGGACTATTCAACATTATCCAGAAAGGGCCAGTGAGGGTGCAGGTTTTCATTCCAACCAAGCACTTACATGCCCGATTCTTCTAATCAAATTTCTTAAGTTGAAATTATTGACTTACCATTGCTACGTCACAATCAGACTTGAGGTTTTGGTTGCCCATGTATAACTGTTTGTGCAGCAGCTGCATTGACAACAACCAGCATGGATGCTGTCATCATTTTAAAAACCTTTTCCAAGACCTCCTAATTTGCCTGATAACTTTAACCATTTATTCTCCAACATTATTATTCACAACAGACCCATGTCTAAAATTTTGCTGTAAGGCTTTGCTGTTTATAATCATTATTTCTCTGAAAATCAAAAGAAACGGCCAAAACAATGAGCAGTAAAGTTGAGCCTAGCATGCGATCAGAAGGTAATGTTAGAGTTGAAGTTCATAGAACAGAAGCAGTCCTAGAGCGTAAAGCCCTCTCCAGGCGAGAATAAGCTTTTAGGGCTTTCGCGGGAACTCTTTAATGTATTTGCAATCAGTAAATAAGATGATATTTCACAAGGATATGAAATTCTTGGATATAACTGGGGTTAATTTTGACAGAGAATGTCACACCTGGTAAAAGACACTGGAGATTTTGCTGGGCGTCAAACAGTCTGAAAATCAGCTACAAAATGACTTTGGGCAGGACTAAAACTGCAGACATGCTCTGGTAAATATTACGTTGCCCCCCCAGTAAAACTAATCCCAATAAAATAGGGCAGAGGTAAAAAAAATAAATAAATAAAAAAAAAAGCATATTACTTACCTATGCAGCAGAAATCACGCAGCTTCAAAGCCATTTGTATTGCACAAGACTTCTCGTGCTATTTGGGCCTGCCTGCTTCAGAGCTTGCTACATCACAATCCTTCGTTTATTTTGTTGATCCACATAGAATTTTGGCACACCTGGTGCAGAAACAACACTGTTTGGGCACAGAAATCCAGACAGGATACCCCGCAGCAGCTCCAGGCAATGATCCAGCAGACGTAACCTATAGCGCAAGTTCAGAAGATCTTGCTGGAAGGCGCATCAGGTCTTATTCTGCAAATGAAAACATTAGATATTTTCTTTAAACATGGTGACCACTACATAGGGTGACCAGTACCTTGTAGGACAAAATAACTAATTTTCATCAACAAGAGCAATTTGTCTTCACATCTCAGGTGGGTGAACATCATTTGAAGCATAACCGTTTGTGTAATTATCCATTTTGATGATGTACATTTTTTGTGTAAAAATGACTCTGTGGACCTTTATCCCCTGAACTAACTTTCCATGCAAGTTTTTCCTTTTTGGTTCAAAGTCCAATTGTTGTTGTAGGACAATTACCATATCATTAGCCTCATATCATAATTGCCCATTTCATTTTTTAAGTTTTTTTTTTTCCTTTTTAAAAGACAGTAAGAAGACAACATGAGTGATTTTGGATACCGAGGCCACAGAGGATGACAACATTACTGTCAAGGTTCGCCAGCAAAATGAGCGCAAATGTTGACCAATTATTATGAAGATTGTGGCCACAGTGGCATCACTCATTGGTGAGTGTTTGGAAACAATGGAAAGAAGTATGGCAATGTCATGTTCAACCTTGATCAAAGTACTGCCTGGCACTATGGGATACCATTAAATTTAAGTAGTCGCCAATGCAGAGAATGAACACACTTCAGTAAATTATGACAAAAGCACCATTAAGTGGACACACAAAGTCCACACAATGGTGACAATACCATTGTGGCAGTAGACTGATAAAAACGGTGGTGGTTTTGGAAATTTCAAAACTGTCACCTAACATGAGCGAACTATGGCGAATTTTGGCAAACTACTGAAAATCATCGAAGAAGACTGACCACACATCAAACACCGTATCACCACATAAGATGACCATCATGATAAACTTAGTGAAGACTAACACACACTGGGCATTTCGATATGACTCGCATTACGTTTTTTGCCCACTTTTCAAAGTAAATCTAGGTGTATCTGCAACAATTTTTTTTTAACTGTTCCACCTGTTGTATGCAGGAAGCCATTTGCAAAAGTTATTAAAGCATATCAGAAACTAGAATGATTATATAATTAGTCTTTAATTACCGTGTGACGGACAGTTACACAAAAAGGAAAGCACAAAAACCTACCCTAGGGGGCCGCCAAGCCAATGTTGACATGGAGATTAAAAAAAATTTTTGAAGTATGTATTATGATTGGTCATTATAAGTGGAAAACTCATTGTAATATATTGCTAAACTGTAAAAACGTAAATAATTATGTATATACGTATAATATATTGAAATAAATACATTGAAACTTATTAATACTATTGTTGTCATTCCGTGACAATTTGCCTCTTGTAATTCCGTGACATTGACTTTTTGAAATTTCTTGCCCATAAAGCAGGGTTAAAGTCAATATTTGTTTCTATAACTTACGGTATTAACAAAAAACACCTTAAATATGAACATATTGAAGTTTCATAACTTAACTATGATAGGAACATCACTTTCTGGATAGTTAAACAAAACATTAAAAAAAACCACGTCAATTTTGTGTAATTCCGTGACGGGGTAGTTTTTGCTTGTTTCTTCTATGAAAATTTCTCAAAAAATATATTTTCACTTAATGATATTAAAGAACAAGTTAATACCTTCAATATAACACATCATACTTGATTTTATCTTATTTAGTTGTAGAGTTACAACCCAAAATGTAATGGGACTGTAATTCCGTGACAGCTTGGCGGCCCCCCCTAACACTTTTCACAATTCTGCTAAAACCATTAACGACAGGAGTTAATTCATACCTTTACTTCATTAACAACGGGGCATCACACAACATAAAAAATGGGCCTCGCTGAAGCAGGCAGTACCCCTCAGCCCCGAAGGTCACTGCTGCAAGGTCAGAGGTCAAACAGACCTTTGACAAAAACTGACAAAAACCTCGAAAAGGCACACCTACCCCCATGGGGAGTCCACATATGCAATATGAACTTCCTAACCCAAGTGATTACAGAGAAATGGCCCGAACAAAATTGGCAGCCGCCCGCCCGCCGCAGGGACGACAATACCCCTCATGCCCTTGTCGGACTGAGGGGTAAAAATTAAGCAATTTTATTTTTCAAATATGGGCACAAAGGTGCATAATCAGCATGACTCGCATTACATATTTCCATGACTCACATTAAGGTACACTTAACACACAGTTCTAAATTTACAGTGTTGTCAGAGATTTTCGAGATTTAGGGAGACCATGTCTTAGACCAAACTTGTCATTAATCCTTAAAATGTTTAAACAATGGAGATATTTTTTTTTCAAAATATGATCCTGCTGACAGAATCAAATTTGTCTTACAGTATTCCATGAATTGAAAAAAATAAACCCTGATTCATGCAAAAGGTTAACAGAGTACTGCAGGAAACCTTGATGCAGACACTACTGCAGTGCATACAAGCAATTCCTGATAGAAGCTTTACTTCTCAGTTAGAATCCAAGAAACCAGTTCATCAACACCCTATTAGCATGTATCAAAAAGGCTTATCTGTCCAGATACATGTCATTCAGTGGCCTATTTAACCCCTTTATGCAGATGAGCTGCAAATTTATGCATGCAGTGACAATATTCTATCAGATAGCGCACCCGGATCAGTTACTGAATATTCACAAGCAAGCGGAGCTTGAACACGGATTGGAATATGGAGGAGTTCACTGCAATCTCTTTTTTTCAGGAGTTGACCCATTTGAACTCCTCAGCTAAGCCTGATGTGCAAACTGCTCAATATAATTGCCCGTAGGATCTATCCAGCAGTTCACAAAAAATGATCTCTTGCTACAGGAAAAAAAAAAAAAAAAAAATCATTGTCCTCTTTGGCAACCACTTCAGCTACAGAGCCAATGGTATCCCAATTAGTAGCAAAGAAAAATCAGTTTTCTGAAGCAATAATTCGATATGGTATTGATACAATGTCATTCTGCTATCAATTATAGTCATCACATATGAAAAACCTGTAGTTCCCAACCATGGATTTACGTGTAGACTCCTCTATCAACAAATTCAGCACCACCTTACATCCTTTTAAGTACTCATGTTGATTGCCAATAACGCAGTTATTTACTAAGGCTCAACTGCGTAATGCACACTTATAGTCCACGCCCATATGAAACTTGCATGGCAATAATGTATTGATTGACTGGTTTCTTATCAAATTCCAGAGAGTTTTAACTTTTCACAGTAACTGAAAGACATTGATTGGACACTAAGAAGAGTATATAAACTTGTGCATAAAAGTACAGCAAGTTGTATTCTCCTAATGTTGGGCATGGTCGGGCAGCTGAACATAACGCAATTTCAAAGAAAAAAGAAGACATCCAAAACCGGCCAAGTGTTCCGTTACATTTACGGGATTTAAATGTGATAAGACATGGTCAATGAGAATTACTCCAAATGAAACGGGACAGGAGGGTTCCTTCTCCCCGATACATCGGTCTCTGGAGGAGGGATTCGATGAAGAAAGAATCTAGTCTGTTTACATTTTTCTCAATGTGACTTTTTGTTTGAGAATTTATATTGTCTTCAATGAAATCGAATGCCGAGGTTGTCGTTTCTTCAAAACGCAAGCTGGTCACGCAGTTCGGTAAACCCCCTAGTACATTTATTGCACCATTCTGTTCAATTTAGGTATGAAATTGCCTGATAATTCCTGATAATGGAATGTCTATTTTGTTAAAATAAGGTATATTTCAGATATTACTGAGTAAGTGAGTTATACTTGTTCCTTACAAAGGTGTGGTAAGTGTTATATAAGGTCACAAGCTTGGAAGTGGGAACTGCTAGCTTTTCATAGCAGGGCGAATGTTCTTACAATTAAATAAGCAGTTATTTTAATGCGTACATGTTTGCTGGCTAGTGGGACTCTGAATAAAAAGTGGCAAAGCCACTGCGCCCGCTTGGCCAAACAAAAAAATGGAAACGTCCCCTATTAGCCAAAGTATCGGTCCGATTCGGCTCAAAATCGAACTTGGTCTCAAACTTATGACCATCAGGGTTCTGCTGATGCTGGTTGGCGCCGACCAGCACTTGGAATGCACCAATTAACACTCGGTTCAGATAACTAGTGCTTCTCCCGACAGGCACTACTTTTTCAAAGATCAGTTAAAGGACCAGTGTGGTCAGATTATAGATTGCAACCAAACGACCATTTCCCCCCCCCCAATCTAATCATCAGAATAGCGAACTTTCGTTTTCTACCCATGCCCAGTCTGCGCTGGTCTTCATTGATACTGAAAAACCTGCCCAGCAGTGATGGAAATACCAAGTGACATCCGAGGCCACTTGAATTTGGCTGTGGGGAAGTGACCGATGCGGTTTTCTCAATCTAATGAAAGACAGGTAATTATGATTGGGCAGGGTGATTAAATTCTGTAGCGCTGTACTTTGCATGTCGAGAGAAAAGATTTGTAACATGAACGACAGTAAAACTAAATAAATCTCTGTCGAGGACAATAACATTCTTTCAAGGCTTTCAAAAGTTTTGAGTTGGCGGCAATGGCTAGAGGTGCCTAGAATCCAAGCACTGAGGTCGTAAGCCCTCCAGGGGGCATTCTACCAGGAGAAATTTAAAAATTTGAAGCTCCATGATGCATTCGGGTGCCTTCTAGTGTCTGATTTCCTTGTCATTTGGTGATGTAAATTCAAAATTTTTTTAGTTTTAACATGTATATTTGAGGATGCTTGTCATTATTAGCTCATGATGCATTACTCTATACATGTACTGTCACTTCTGATTATCAGTTATTAGAATTGGATACATGCAACAAACCCCTTTGTGAAGAAGCAAAATCAGAAAATGTTTGCATTCCCTGTTTAAGGCTTTATAATTCAAGATTTGAGCTTCACAGCAAAGGGGAAAATGGCTTCAGTGAAATCAGACACTTGATGCATTTAGAGTACCATCGTATTTCAGTTTATTTTCAAATTAAAATTTTTGGACATTTAATGAAATGGCTGGTGTCAAACTTAAGTCATTTCGTGAAATGACAAAATTTTATAATTTCAAGAAATGACTGGTTTCATGATCTGGCTGAAACATATTGCCATTACACACTGCAACAAAATTTTTGCTTTTTCCTGTTCCTGGGCAGAAAGTGTTATTTCCCAATTGCTTATACCTAAAGTAAAAGGAGAAGACCAATCAAACTTTGCTTTTGTGACTCGCATTTTTCAAATGGTACTCATTTTCCAGGACATTAAAAGGTAGAAATAGAGCTGGTTTGCTAAATGAGAATTTTTTTGAGCTTACAAGCATTTAAGAATGATTTAGAATGTTGTGCAACTTCCAAGAAGTTAAGAATTTTTCTAGGATGTTGTAGAACTTACAAGTATTTCAAGAACCTTTTAAATTTTCTAGATCTTTCCATAATAATATCTATACAGCAGCTTGCCACTCACCACACCAGTGCAGTGCTAGCTGCACAAGTAAACAAGTGGATCCATCAGAATTTTTCAGAGTCGACATCAAGAAGCTGCAAAGCTTTCTCTAGATGCATTCTGCAATGTACTGTATGTGACCAATTTATTAAAATAAGAGCAAAAAAGTACTCTGACAGCAACTGTTAAAATGTATGAAACCAACAAGGTATATTTTGGCATTTCTGTCGAGGATCAATTCAAACTCTGGGCACCTCATTGTACCACTGCAAAAAACTCAAGAAGGTAAAACGGACAACTTTTGCTTGTTTATATAGGAAGATTTGATATTATACAAATTAAATAAAATTTGATTTATGTTTTACTCATACCTTATGTATGAAAATGTGCAAATTTCCCATTTTTACCCAGAAAATGGGAATTCCTAAATTTCATTATCTTGGTCACAAAAGCAAAGTTTGAAGGAAATAATGGGCATTTTCTATTCCTTTTATACAGAAGCAATAAAAAAAAACAGCATACACAAACCAGGAAAAAAATTTGTGTCACAGTGTTATAGAAGTAACTTGTATTAGCATGTTAACTTAGGTGTCCTGAGTGGGACACCGTTTGTTAAACATTCCCTAAGGGAGACGCTTTCAGCCTGACCCATTTCCCAGCCTTTTTCCGGGCATAGAAATGCATGATGAGGAGTATGTTTCCCTAAAGCGTAGGTTAGCAACTTACATAGTTCGTTCATTTAAAGTCAATGATTCCAACCATTCAAGTTATCATCTGCGATTTCAGGTAAAGCAGCCCAGTATGAAGCGCAAGTTTGAGTAATTTAAACAGGGTTAAGAGTCTATTTGTCAAACTTCACATACGAAAGGGACTTGGACCAGAAAGCGGCGTGAACAATCAAATCACAGTTTGGCAACGCTCTTTCACACATAAAGAGTGTGTACTTTCACTGACTGTACTGCTTTATAGCTAGTTTTACACTGCTTTTATACTGCTTTGTCCAGCAACCGAACATATTTACTATCGTGTGACAATCTGTGGTCAGGGGACGAGAGAAGCAGAAATATCGGGTGTCTGGGTGGGTTACCGCCACGGGGAAGAATCATAGAGAAAATGAAGCTGTTTTTTCTGATCTCTGAAACACTACCATATGCAAAATGATGTATCACTAAACCATTTCCAAATAACTATTCAAATAACCTGGTTAAGCGAGAGTCAATACAGATGCTGATTTTGCCGACTCAGGATCAAGCTTTATCAAAATTCAACATAAGGAGTTTGCAATGAGGAGCTAACGTTCCGAGTGTTCCACTCTGGGAATAGAGTAGAGCTAACTTACAGGTGTTTGCATACTTTTTCCAACTCGTGCAAAGACAAAGCTCCAGTAAATTATTAAAATGATATCTGGTAATATAGGTAAGCCGTTACGCTTTAACATCATTATATTGACTGATATCACTTATATACTTGATAACTTAACACCATCATTTTATATTTTGTAATTTGAGGGAAATTTCAATCGAATGCCTGCAATTATAGTTGTGTTCAAAATTATTAAATCCCCAATGCTGTAAAGGGTTTTAGGGAATTCAGTGTACATTTGTAATGGTGTTCATAATGACATCTTACAAGGACTTTTTAAAGAACCAAATGCAACTAAAATGACATCAACTGCTTTTGTAATAAAGTATTAAATGGCCTTTTTGTGATTTTTTCATTGACACAATTACTCAACCCCTTTAAGACTACCACTCTTAACAGAGGTTCATTCAAGTGTTTTCAATCAGGTATTGAAAACACCTGTGGATGTCAAAGAGCATCAATCAAGCATAATAAGCACCAATTAGGCAGATTTAAAAGGACTGAGATACTCAGCTCCTTCTAGATATTTACTGGTGTGTTGACAAACATGGTGATGGCAAGAGAATGGTCCCAGAAGGCAAGAGATGAGGTCATTTCTCTTCAAAAGAATGGCAATGGATATAAGAAGATTTCCAAAATGTTAAACATTCCAAGAGATACTATCGGAAGCATCATCTGTAAATTCAAGGCAAAGGGCACAGTGGAAACGCTACCTGGTCGCGGCAGAAAGAAGATCCTGACGGCGACCTCTGTGTGCTACCTAAAGCACTAGGTGGATAAAAATCCCCCTGCGACTGGTGAGGAACTGAATAAAGGTCTGTCAGATGTGGGCATTGAGGTTTCAGCACAGACAATAAGGTGCACACTGTGTAATGATGGCCTCTACGCCAGAACTCCAAGGCGCACCCCCTTGCTGACTCCAAAGAATAAGAAAAGTCGACTGCAGTATGCCAAAAGTCATGTGGACAAGCCACAAAAGTTTTGGGAAAGTGTTCTGTGGACTGATGAAACTAAATTAGAACTGTTTGGGCCCATGGACCAGCGCTATGTTTGGAGGAGGAAGAACCAGGCCTATGAAGAAAAGAACACCTTGCCTACTATGAAGCATGGCGGGGGGGTCAATTATGCTTTGGGGTTGTTTAGCTTCTAATGGTACAGGGAAGCTTCATCATGTGCAGGGTACCATGAATTCTCTTCAGTACCAGGAAATCTTGGAAGAAAATGTGATTGAGTCTGTCACAAAACTGCGGCTTGGGAGATGTTGGACCTTTCAACAGGACAATGACCCTAAGCACACATCCAAGTCCACTAGAGCATGGTTGAAGATGAAGGGCTGGAACATTCTGGAGTGGCCATCGCAGTCACCAGACTTAAATCCGATTGAGAACCTCTGGTGGGACCTAAAGAAAGCAGTTGCAGTGTGCAAGCCAAAGAATGTGGCTGAACTGGAGGCTTTTCCCCATGAAGAATGGGCGAAGATACCTGTTGGTCGCTGCAAGAAACTTGTGTCAAGCTATGCTTCACGCTTGAAAGATGTTATAACTGGAAAAGGATGTTGGACTAAGAATGAATGTTACTTGGGGGTTGAATAAAACTGATAATGATGTGAGCACAGAAAAGACATTTGTGGTCATTTCATTATAAATGTTATGTTATATTTGTCTAATTTACAAGTGCCTCTTTGATTTAATTGTAAATAAGATGACTGAAATGATCAAAATCAATGTCAAACTGGCCAAAAAACTTAATTTCAGTGGGGGTTGAATGATTGTGAACACAACTGTAAGTTTCCCCATGCAGGAAACAGTTCCGTATATTGCCGGTAATCAAAACGTTACATATGAAATAATGGTCCTTTTTAGATGCGTAAAAGAGTGCATCTTTACCTTTCTTGTTAAAGGACAGTATTGTTGAGGTTTTTAGTATTTTTCTTAGAGGTTCAGACATCTCGTATCCTCGGTCAAACGGAGATGCAAATTTTTTCAATGCAGGCGGGCCAAAAATTGACAGAAGTCTCAACTTCATCATGCAGAAAAGGTATGTTTTGTGTTTAGAGAGGTTACTGGTGACCATTGATGTCCAACTGCACCAAAATATTATTTTTTTCATAATTTCAATGCTGAATTTTCATGAAGATTTTTAGTGCGTGCAGCCCTTTTTCTCTACCAAAATCATTTGGCTTCTGCGCAAAGGGGTTAACCTTACCTTGGTCAAAACGGGAAAACAATAAAATCAGTTATGTTTGGTCGTTTTACTCAGTTACATACTAAAGTACCAATGAGACCTGTCATGCCTGCACAATGCATCTGGGCCAGGTCACGCGGTAAAGGAGTCACAAAATTGGTGTATTTTGTATCAGAGCTCCAGAACTAAGTAAGATGGAGTTACAATTTAAAATGGCTTTTTTAGGCCTTCCCTAGTACTCCAAAAAACAACATAGCCAATTCTATCTATTTGATTTATTTTGGGTGAAAAGGGCAAAAAAAAAAAAAAAAAAAAAAAGGTTGGTAACGGAGTTACAAATTTGTGATATTTTGACCTCTAGTGCAACACTGATTACATGATTGTGAAGTCACAATATCATTTTAAGGTAGAGCAATCATAATCCTACAAGAATATATAAAGTTGGTTAAAATTGGTCAATCCAAACCAAAGTTATGGGACTTGAAATTTCCCTACACCAAAAGTCCAGATTTGGCAAGTCGTCTGGAAGGGGTTAAAAAACGGTGTTTGGGGTGTAGTGGGAATGAGAACATTTCCTGATAACATCTTTTATTTTACTGCCAGGACCCAGGGCGACCAGAAGATACCCATTAAGTATGATTTTGGGGGGGTTCATGTGGACCCCTTGTAGCCCACCACCTGTGTGTGTATAATATTTAGCGCAGTACCAAATATCATTTTTTTCACATTTGATTTTTTTGATATTCGATATTCGAATGAAGCTTTGCCCCCCCCCAAACAAACCCAATCGGATCCGAGATGCAACACATGCCTTAATAATGCATTCTCCTCAGAGGCAACATCATACTATGAAAAAAAAAAATGGTAACTAAGAAATAAAATATACATTTCTAAAATGTTTTTGATTTTAACAGTGAGGTACAGAACAGACGTGATAAACATGCGCACTTTATGAAAGGGACGAGTGCATAACGCCAAACCAATCGTGGCCCATCTAGAAAATGGCAAAATAAAAACTTTACTTTTTCCAAACGAGCCGGTTAAGCATAATAACCAATTCACGTTTTGTAAATATGGGCTATTCCACAATCAAGCTTCAACTCTTCTGACACAACCACGCAAAAATTAAACCATGTTAAAAATGAAGTAAGCAGCATTTTCATGCTCCATGGGATGTCAAGTTTGGCATAAAAATCGATGAGATGATAGTTTGCCTCCATACAACAACACATGAGCTCGTCTGACACCAATCCCATTCGTCAATGGACGCCATCATACTTTTTGATTCTACTGTGCCAGCTGTGAAAGGCTATGAAGCGATACGTACCTGTTGGCATATCATTGACCACATCTCCCAGTACCTCAGGAAATAAAAATCAAGGATAGCCAAACAACAGTTAAGCCAGCAAGAGGATTACTCCTTCAGGTCAGAATGTGTTGCTGTGTCTTCGTTAAACGTCAATAAATGAGTTATTCTTCAAGAGTAAGTTAACATTTATGAAATAAAGCAAATCCCTGTCTTTGAAATTAGGCTTTTTACAGACCTTCAAATATGCTACCGCAGAGTACAGAGTAATATTTTCAAGCAACTTCAAGCACCCAGAAATATATGATGAACTAAAGTGACACCTATAAAGGTCCATGTTCCGGAGGCGCCCTGGTGCCACATCAGTCTAACTGCGTGCACCGTAAAGGCTATCTCTTTCCCCTGGCGACCTGGGCTCAATTCCGGCTTGGGTCATTTGACGCATGTCATCCCCATTCTTCTCCACAACTTTACTGTCGCTCTATCTGTAACTGTCAAATAAAGGTAAAAATCCCCAAAATATAATCTTAAAAAAAAAAGTCCATATTCCTCAAGTTATCATAGCAGATTTTCTCCCCTGAAAATTTTAACGATTTAGGTAAAATGCTTTTCTGGATACAGCCATGTCAAAGTGGCACCTCAAAAATTGCTGTTCAAAAAGGGCCAGAACATAGATGCAAAAATATTTTTTCATGATATACTATTAGGAGTTGAGAGCAAAAATTTTGGAATTATCCTATGAAGAGTCGTATGCACCCGCTGGATTTTTTTCAGTCAAATTTGAGATGGTCAAGTGGGAAGTTTCTCTGAAATTTGGAAATTTGACATGGAATGACCCTATAACAACTTTCAGTTTTTTCTTGTTACATGTCATTGATGTCTAAGTGGATTAAGGACACATGATTGAAACAAAAGTATGACAAAAATCATTCTGTGCGATCAACTGTGACCATCCGTGACGTCCGTCTGCGACACTGACCTTGGCATGTAAATTAACCTTTGTTAACTAGACAGTGTTTGAAAAATACTGACTTTCCCTTTATATCACGACCTTACATACTACTGCACAATTTTGCCCATTAATCATAAATTCTCACTTAAACATTTTCATAGAATAAAACCTGCAACTTAAAACAGAATTTCTCACGAATCTATCGATTTCCGTCCGTGAAGGGAGAAATTTAATAAGTACAGCTGGACCTCTGGACTATTAATTTTGTTCTCCATGGAAAAATGATGGGGCACAATTTATATATCAAAATGATGTATTAGGCTACTTCCTGGATTTTGTAGCTTGTACAATTTTTTTTTTCTGAAATGAATCTATCAAATGTCCATCTGTGACGCTACAGAGCTTTTGAATCTGACCCTGCAGAAATCGATATTCACTTAAAAATAATAATAATAAATTAAAGAAACGTCAAAAAAAAAATATGTTGTTGTGTCCAATGCAGTACAGATCAAAGAGGAAAAACTTCTGCATATTAGTGGCTAGTCCAAAATTTGGCTCTGAAACTTCTGTTCCCATCTTTTTGAGTCTGGGAACACCACTGCAGCCAAGAAGACCGTTTGTAATTGTGTTCAGAGCTCAAGAGTATAAATGGGTTTATATCAACGGATTGACAACGTTCAGTAACCTACGTGTTCTAAAACAATCACATAAATAGGAAATTAGGACCATTTCCTATTCGGCAAAGAAGCGACTGTAACCAGCAGGTACATCAGCCCGAATATTTCAACAAGCCTCTCTTATCAGTATGAAAAAAAAAATCGCATAACTTTTGCAAGTGGCTTGCATTTAACAGAAGTTCATTCAATGGCTTTGAGAAAATCGGGCATCGTATCGTCTTCTTAAACGTTTCCTAGAGTCACAGAATATACAAAATGGAATTCCTACGATATAACCATTGACAAAGGGATGATTATGAGTCATTTAGTCATTTAGCAAGCAAGTTGAAACACAATAGAAGTCCAGTTAACATAATACAACTGATTCGACATAGTTTAACTGCAGAAGTTGCCGTCTTTCAGTAGTAATATTACCAATAATTTACAAGTTGGCAAATAAAGTGACTTCAACGATCTTAAATAGGACCAGACACGCCCAGGAAACGAACTTTAACTGTTCCACATACAAGCTTGGACCGGTGTCCGTCTAGCAGTAGATTGAGCTTATCTCCAAACAAAAGCATATGAGCTAACTTCAGATGACTCAAAAGTCCAGCAAGTTACAACCCGCTGTTCCCCAGAATGTCGGCTAACTAGTTAGCTAACTATCGCTAGCTAGCAAGCTAACATTAGACCGAGAACCGTGGCATAATAAGTTATCGTCACCGTTATCGAACCACCAAACTCTTTTTTCGTCATCGTTCACGGGGTTAACTTGATTATAAAATAACACGTACCCCAGTATTTGAATCCAAAGTTACCATTCAGTTAGTCGGTCAACACTCCGGGAACGTCACGAGAAAACTTATGCAAATGTGAGTAGGGTTACAACGACACCAAATTGGACACTTAGCTCGTGTTTCCTATTTATCCCCATCGTTACCGTGCCGAAATGAACAAGTCGGAGCGTGAACTCACTTCCGGCGGTCACGAGAGCTGCAGATTTCATAATAAAAGTGAAAACCTCCGCTTAGTTCCAGGTCATGAAACAAATGACGTTTAGGAAAAAAAAAAAAAAAAACTAGACCGCGCCAACAGTGGCGGAGCCAGAACTCGGACTTTATAGGCGGGGCACAGACCCGTGCCTTTATGACAATAATTAGACCTAATAATTAGAAATCCATTGCCAATTGAAGACACGGCTTCTCTCCCTATGCGATCTAACAGCGATGAAGTAGTGGGCTAAATTTACAGAAAAATAATTCACTTATTCATAAGCCTATGCTTTACCAAAGACAAACTGCTCTGAAACTTCCGCACTACCTTTTCCACACATCAGGCTATTTAACTTGTGCATCATGGTCGTTTAACTTCATTATTTAAAAGTTAAAAAAAAAAAAAAAAACTGCCATGCATAGAGACTTCAGTTCCGCATGAGAATCTCTTAAATGCATGTTGATTGAATAATGACTGATCCGCGTTCCAATGAAATACTGCCTTTCACTCTCGGTACAGCGGGTTCCAGGGGCAGAGTTAGACCTGGAAATTTAGGTACTAATATCCATCCCTTTATTGACAACAATGAGTGCTAGCTAATTCTAAATGGTTTTCCTTTATTAACACGTTTTCAAATTCAAGAATAATGAAGTGGTAATAGAAGATATGGCTTCTCTCCCCCATGCGATCTAAAAGCGACAAAATAATGGGCTACATTCAGTACAGAAAAATGATTTAATTATAATTAGGTCTATGCACCGGCACTAGGCGGTGGCATTTCAGAACTCTTTAGCGAATTAAGGTAATTTTGGTGACTAGTATGTGGTTTTGTCCGTTTACATTTTCCAATCAGACAGCTGTCTATTTTTTTACAGCAAGTTGTGTGACTGCAAAAACAGGTGTATGTAGCCTACTTGTCACCAAAATTACCTTCATTCGCTGAAGATGTCTGAAATGCTGCCGCTGAGTGCTGGGGCATAGACCTAATTATAATTAAATCATTTTTGAATGGAGACCATTATTTTATCACTTTTAGATCGCATGGGGGAGAGAAGCCGTGTCTTCAATTGCCACTTGATTATTCTTGAATTGGAAAACATGTTAATAAAGGAAAACCATCTTGAATTAGCCAGGACTAATTGTTGTCAATAAAGGGATGGATATTAGCCCCCAAATTTTCAGGTCTAACGCCGCCCCTGGCGGCTTCATAAAAAATGACACTCAGCAATTAAATATAATTAGTGTGCGACTCAAGCCATATGCGCCAGAGTTGGCAAGTATGCAATTTTAAATGACGCTGATTTAAATGTGGCAAATACGCGTTCTGATGAATGATTGTCATCTTACCTAAATGGGGAGAACTAGCAGCGCCTGATAGTGTGGATGTTCACAGAGTGAATCTTTTGTGAATTACAAAAATGACTGTGGACAGGTGAGGATGAATAATTGTTTTAAATGGATGTTCTGTCCCTCCCCCCAATTCCCAGTTCTAGCTCCACCACTGCCTGAGCACTGTTCGCTGTGAAATCTGTGCAGAAATGTGTTTTTTTAATTCTCTCGAAAACCGTAATCTCACTGATATTTATGGATGAATATTTGAATTTTTTAATTATCAGTTTACCTGATTTTGATCAAATTGGTTATATCCTAAAAGCTTTCTCTCATAAGTATGTCCTTATTTGAAAAACGGCCCTATAGGAACCTTATTTTCAAAATAAAATAAAAAATATGTATATGTAATTTATTTCTGAACAGGGTTGTTTACTATGCTAACTGTACATTTTGCCATGAGCGGAAGAGGGCGCCTATATGACCATGGTGAGATACACCAAGAAAACACAGTGCACGGTCCAGTTTTTTCATTACGTCATTGCCTAAAACCACACCCACAGCCCACACGCCACACCTATGGCAATGGTGAGTGCTGTCCTTTTTTTTCTATCCCCTGCCACAAAGTGGTGCAGGGATATAGGATTGGGTTCCGTCTATCTGTCCTCCCTTCCATCCCTCCGTCCTTGACACTTTTGATGGAGACAAGTTGCCTCAAAAAATATGACAGTTACATGGGTCAAATTTTGTAGGCTTAATAAAAACTTCAGTGAGATCAGCATAATCATTAGGAACACTAGACGGCCAACTAAAGATCAGGCTGGCCCCAAATTCCTCACCCTGGTCAGAATCTAATGTTTTGCTGACTGAATCAGAATCGAAAAAATTCCTCTAAAAGGTAATCGTCCTCTGGCTGACACCAATCATATTGAGGATCCCATTCTAACCCCTCCTCTTCCCCCTTTTCTCGTCTAGGAGGGTACGGTGAGACAACTTCCTCACACCCGCTCCAGGCATCAGCCTGCCCCATAGCTTGATGTCTGGGAGAACAAGTTTCATTCTCTGTACAATGAGACCTGCAATTGGTGCCCCCGTGGATGATAGAATTATTCTGTTCCCCCCAAATGATGCAAGGTCTATGTTCCCAAAATCAAGAATGCCCTAAAACAATTGAAAAAGCAGGGGAACTGATAATAAAAAACCGAACCTCCTCAGAATGGCCACCAAAGGAAATGAACATATTTAGCGGTTCAGAAATTTCGGTTATAACTCTCATACTAAGCAGGCGCCCGTCCAAAGTTCTTTCAGAGCGTGGCTGTGAAAGAGGAACGGTGGGAAAGGAGTCCCTCCTAGCCCACTTAACATCCATGAAACAATTTAAGGCGCCCGAATCCACAAACGCTTCGATAATAACCCTCCTGCTCCCCACAGTCAGTTCAACAGGGATTAGTGTTCGGAAGGGAAATTGGGTCTGCCCCTCTAGCGCCCTCCAAACCGCTAGAGGGGTTTCCCGTTTCCCTGAAGCTTCGGGCGATGTGGACGGGTATGACCCGGCTCATTACAATTAAAGCAGATTACTCTTCTGCGAGTAGTTTCATGAGTCCGACTCTCAAACGAACTATCAACTTGCATGGGCTCAATCGGAGTAGAATTTTCAGTGGGTGGAATAGGAGCCGCACGCTCTCCACTAGCAAACTTTGGCCCCATTATCAGCAAACGGCAACCTGTTGAGCTTCTCCCTGTTACGTTTGCGGATGTAATTGTCAATTCGCACGGCAGTGTGAACCAAAGAATCTAAATATGTACAGGGCTCCAATGTAGCCAATGCGTCTTTTATCTCCTCAGGGAGAGCATGACTGAACACAGACATAAGAGGAGCCTCTGGCCAGCCTGCCTCTGTAGCCAGCGAGCAAAATAAGATATGGAACTCTGCGGCACTTTCTTTGCCCTGTTTAAGGTGCATCAAACGCGTAGCTGCATCCTGACCACAAACATCTTGATCAAATACTGACACCATCTCCCGAACAAGAGCCTCTACAGAACTTACGACTGGTGAATTGGATCTGATAAGTGGGCCCACCCAAGTGAGTGCTGTGCCAGCCAACAGGGATAGTATAAATGCCTCCCGAGAATCCTCATTAACAAATCGTGACGGCTGAGCCTTAAAAATATCTCAAATTAGGCAATGAAATCCTTATATTTTCCGGCCTCGCTACTATATCTTTGAGGCAATTTTAACTTTGGTTCTTGGGGAAAGTGTATGGGCAATGCTTGTGCAACTTTTTGTGAAATTTGTGTAGACAGGGATCTAACACTCTCTGTCAAGCTTAACAGAACGCTCTCCTGTTTCTGAAGCAAATTCCCCTAAAGGCGGAGTCTCTCAGCTAAACCAGCTTGTTGATTGCCCAGGCTGGAAAGCCCTTTGCCGAAATCAGACAGCATGTCTTGCTGGCTGGTTACAGCCCTTTTAATCGAGGTCACCGCTGATGTCTCCATGTTGGCTAGAGTGTACTGTGATGACTGGTGTTTCGAGACGCTAAACGCAGCGGCCGAAATGAAAGGAAGTCCAGCAAAATAAGAGAGACAAACCAACAAAAAGGGAGAGAGAGAGAGACTCACGCTCCCAACGGACAAAGATCTTAGTCCAGGTACAAAAGGAAGCAAAGTGAGCAGGACTGAAACAAAATAAAGGGAAAATCTCGACTACCGAGATAAAAAGATAAGGCACCAGACGATGCATAGAAAGAGAGAAATAACGAGAGAAAGATTCCCTTGCTAACTAGCACTTTCCTCTTTGCAACTAATTCCAAACACAATTCTCTAGCTACCTTACCAGCAAAAGTGCAAAGTAACACTGACACTCTAGCAAAGGCAGCGAGGCGGAACTTGGGTTAAAATAGAGTATGGGAGCCGCCCACAATAAATGCCAGCTGGCCAAAGAATTTGATTGTGGGAAAAACGATATCGTACCAGACGAGTGAAAGAAAGAAAGCTTGCCAGCCTCCAAAAACCATGACAACTGGAAGTAATCAGAATGATGATTTGACAATTTGGTTATAATTATTCAAATTATAATTTGGTTTCTAATTTAAGCTTGTGCCTGCCTGGCAAAATACATTGATATTTGCATTTGTTGTGGGTTTTCTGACTCTGAACAAACATATTTTCCAGTTTGGAGTCCTAGCTTCCAATTGGGTTAGGACTGTAAACACATGCCTGATCAACATGCTTGGTCTGCATTATGAGGTGGATTTTCCACGCTGTGATGAGTGTTATTTGGACTGGTGCCAAGAGAATCTGGAATACCGAAAAGGAATCGGTCCCTGAACAGGCTTTCCGAGGAGAATTTTGTCATACCGAATAGGAATCGGTCTCTAAGCAGAGATCTTGTTTTGGGCCCCGACAATACCTAGTCATAACTGACGTCTATGTCAAATTATCGCACGGAATAAGACCGACAGCCTCTGAGATAATTCACCAAATTAGGTAGTAAAGATGTCTTGGTCCGGCGGAGTAAGGCATAGACTAGTTCTGAGTCCGATGCACAACATAGCTCTAAATTCATAAATTGGAGTCAAAAATCATATTTATGCAAACGCAAGGTAAATGCGATTGGGTACACCTAAATTTTATATCCAAAATTTAATATGGAGTCAGATGAATTGTAAACGGTACAACATTAGGACTGCAGCATCCGCAAGGCACGTTTCCGGCCATTTAAAAGCAGAACGTGAAATACGTTTTCACGTTTAGCCTGAGGCAGTGGTCTAGTGCTGACGCTGTAGCCAGTCCCCATTATTATAATGGAGACTGTTTAAGACTTCCTTTTCCCTGGCTGTTAAGGCAACACGCTGAGACCCTCCGCCTCAGCTAGGACCCTCCTTGACCGAGTTGCACGGTGTTTACAAAAGCGTCAGCGGTTGGCCTGCCCCTCAAAAACGTTAAGGAGGTGCAATGGTTTTTTGGTTTTACAAATTTTTCTAGGAGGTTTATCCGCAATTTTAGTGCAGAAGCTGCCACCATTATCGCGCTCACTAAGAAGAATACCTCCTTGTCGTTTGCTCCGGTAGCTGAGGCTGCTTTTCAGGAGTTAATGATTTAGCTCAGAACCCATTCTTACTTTGCCCGACCCCTCTCTCCCATTTGTTATGGAGGTGGATGTGTCGGAAGTCGGGGCAGGTGTCATTTTGTCCCAGTGCCCCCTGGGGACAATAAGTTGCACCCATGTGCCTACCTCTCCCGGTCGTTGTCGGCAGCTGAACGGAATTACAGCATTGGTGACCGGGAGCTGTTGGCCATCAAGTTGGCATTAGAAGAGTGGCGCCATTGGTTGAAGGGGGCTGAACAGCCGTTTGTGGTTTGGACGGATCATAAAAATCTCCAATACATCCAACAGACTAAACGACGTAATTCTCGGCAAGTGCGGTGGTAGTTGTTTTTCAACTGCTTTAACTTCACGTTAACCTATTGCCCGGGGTCTAAAAACATCAAGCCCGAGGCTTTGCCGCGGATTCACGACCGCTCCGGTCATGACCCTATTCCTGAACTGGTTATCCCGGCAGCTCAAATTGTGGCTCCCATTCAGTGGGACTTCGAGTCTGTTGTGCGAGAGGTGTTGAAAAATGATCCCGGACCTGGTGAGGAGCCACCTGACTGTTTATTTGTTCCTTTAGCAGTGCAGGTTTTAAGTTCTCCAGTGGGAGCACTCTTCCCGTCTGACTGGTCACCCAGGGGTTCATCGGACCAAGCAGTTCTTAGCCAGACATCTTTGGTGGCCCAGCATGATGGAGGACATCTGGGAGGTTGTAGCTGTATTGTTGCCAAAAAGCTCTATCTTGGTCTCATCTGACCAAAGCACACGGTCCCAGTTGAAGTCCTAGTACTGCTTAGCGAACTCCAGACGTTTGCGTTTATGACTGTGAGTGAGAAAAGGTTTTTTCCGTGCATGCCTCCCAAACAGCTTGTTGGCATGTAGATAGCGCCTGATGGTGGTTTTGGAGACTTTGTGACCCCAAGATGCTACCATTTGTTGCAATTCCTTAACAGTGAGCTTTGGAGAAGTTTTTATTTCTCTTACCATCCTCCTCACTGTGCGTGGTGGCAAAATAACCTCGCGTCCTCATCCAGGCTTGTTTACCACTGTTCCAGTTGTTTTAAACTTCTTAATGATTCCTCTGACAGTAGATATGGGCAGGTGAAGGCGAGTGGCTATTTTCTTGTAGCCATTGCCTGACTTGTGAAGGTCGACACACATCTGCCTTACTTGAATGGTGTGTTCGTTTGTCTTTCCCATGCTGAAGAGTGGATAAGAGAAATGGCCTCTGCGACATGTCTTTTTATACCCCAGGGAAACAGTAAGCGATGAATAACTAATTAAAAGTTCCTAGATACTCTGATCAACTTTGTAAACTACTGTTGAAATGACAGAAATACTTCAATTACATTTAATTCCTTGGACTTGTTAGGGGTGCCAATAATTGTGGAACAGGCGATTTTATGAAAAATAATTATCTTTTAGTCAGGGATTGTTTTTTCCCTTAAAATTAACTTGAATGGAAGGTTGCATTTTTCTACAATTTTCAGTGTGAGAGTATGCTTCTGCAATAGAAATTGAATTTATTTTAAGGCTTTTAACATTACTTAACCAGGGGTGCCAATAATTAGGGAGGGTGTTGTATTTTACCATTGAGTAAGGGGCACTTTAATTAAATAGGCACCACATTGTATCGGGCATTTTAATAATATAAAGTTTATACTTGCATTTCTGACATTGAAATAAGTAAGCAAATAAATAAGTAAAGTGATAGTGCTGCTGACGGCAAATTTCCTCAATCAAATTTTCATCATTAGTCGGAGCATACTATAACGTTGCAATTTGCTTATACTTCAGAAACATTTGCACAATGTCAGTCAGTTCAATTTCAACTGATACTTTTTATATGTAGCCTACTTCCTAAGAGCAATGGATACTTAACAATTAAAGCTAGGAATTTGAGCAAGCGTTTTTGTCTATGCGCCCATATTATTTGCCTTTAAATTAGAACATATATGCCTTTAATTGATAATGTCTCATTAGATAAATGTCTGAATCAATCATTTTGCAACTGCGCAAAAATAGATTTAGTCATTTCGGAACTGAAAGGTCCAAGACGGCACTTCAGCACTTGGAAAATGGTAAGCTTGGCAAAAACAAGACAGTTGTGAATTTCAGCTGTGACGACTTTGTCAGTCATTTTGTTCCGTTATGTAATTATTATCAGAGAATGGTTAATTGATGGTAATATCTGGATGTGCCTAAGCAGATAACGCTTAACATAAAGAGCATTGCTGAAAATCCACAGGGGTCCGCTTTTGACCCCTGTCATTGCCCTGAGTGTTAAAGACAAGAACAATCAGTTGTGAAGGTTCGGCTGCGTGTGGAACCGCACACGGCTCTTGATCCATCATTTTTCAAAGACCTCTCCCAGGTAATTCTGCAATTTTTAAGGCCTGTTACCAAATTGTTTCACTGATTGATGTAATCTGCTATGCCCTCATGTGCCGGTATTTAAACAAGGAGAAAAAACTTATCAGTAGTAATTGCCATGTCCAGAAACACAATTCTTCATTTAATATTACATATATAGCAGCCCCTGCAAAGACAGCCAAAAATTGCCAAATCTGCTTATATTCCAAGCTGATCTAGCGGGGTATTGGGTTAAGTTTTCAAAACCAGCAATAATCGCGCCTCGGTTAGTGTTTTATGAAAAATGTATTGTATCCATCCATGTTTTCCTTATACATTTCTAACCAAAAAAAAAATTAAAGAGAGCAAAAACAAACACATCCATAATTCACATCACTTATAATTTACCTAGTCATAAAACCAGCATTATTATAAAACATTTTCTTTCCCTCCCACAGCCTTTTAAAATCAGAGTAACAAACACAACCTGATCTATACAGCAACCAGATACATTAATAAAAAAAAAACCTTTATCCAGAGCAGCAATGTACACTTTATACAATTCACCTTCACACCATCCCTGCTGCATCGCCATATACAAAGTCTTGACCTGGCCTCCTTACTTCTCCTCCTCCAAACACGAGGTTCCAAGCTGCCAGTCCCCATCTGTTCCTGGCCCATTCAAGTCCTTTTCTCCGCAGATCCCTCTGCATGTAGTCTTTGGTGTAAGCCATCGGCATTCCTCCTCATTGCGTTGCTTGTCAGTGTTTTCTTTTGTGTCAGTAACAATGCTCTAGCTGTCCAGATAGCCTGTTTCACACAGCTTATCACCATCCATAAACACCGCCATTTCTGTAGCCTCCTCTGCCCACTACACCCAAACATTACCGTCTGAAAGGATAGACTTGAGCCTGGCTCCAAAAACAGCTCCAATAAAGGCTCATACTGAATCCATAGTTCCCGGACCACTTGACAGTCCCATAGACAGTGCACCACCGTCTCCTCCTTGGGACACTGGTCTCTAGGGCATTTTGAGGATCTGGCCAGCCTCCTCCCATGCATTACCTCATGGACTCCAAGAACCCAGTGCGCCGCCAGCCAGGCCAAACCTCTATGACGATGCAGCAGGTCAGGGTGGGTCACCGCCTTCCATACCTCCACTAACTGGCCTCCCACCTGGCACACTGTTTCTCAGCCCTGGATAAAATTTAAAAGAGCTTTATATTGACACATTATTTCTTTCCCCACACCTCCCAACTCATTTTTAATGATCAATTTTTTCATGCCATCATAAATACACAGCAGTTTAAAAGACTCCTTAAAAACCCCCCCAATAAAAAAAAAAAACGTACAAAAAAGGCTGCTTTACATTTCATCAATATACACAAAGACACGTGGATTGAAATAAAATGACACCATAAAACAACGTAAAAATCTGGGACTCCCCTTCCCCCTTTTTCTTCAAAACATGAAGAAGAGCATGAAGGCTTTTTTTCAAAACATGCCTTTGCATCCTCTCCCACTTACAGCCCCACAAGAAATAAAACATCAAACGATCCAGGTGATAAAAAACAGTAAACGGAGGAATAAACACAGTGCCCACAAACAATAACATCGGTAAAATTATTGCTTTTAAAATCAAAACTTTCCCTTCCATTGTTAATTGTCTTGAGCGCCAAAAATTCAACTTCTTCTCAATCTTGAATAAAATGTCATCCCAATTCCCTTCTCCCAAACCTTCTGAATTAAAATTAACCCCAAAGATCCTCACCTGGTCTGTCACTTCTGTCAAGGGCATGTCCAGCTTCTCCGTCTCTGTCCCTTGTCCATATAGCTTCAGACTACATTTCTCTCTATTCAGTCTTGCAGCAGATGCTTGTCCAAACCATTCAGTCCTGTCCAAAGTCCTGTCCACTGAAGTCCGGTCAGTGCAAAGAACAGTTACGTCATCCATGTATAAAACACATCTAGTCTCGTGCCCTCCACTCCCTGGAATGCCCAATCCAGTTATACTGGCTTCCCTTCTCAAAACTTGTGCTAGTGGCTCTATACAGCTAACAAACAGGAGCGGCGATAGTGGGCAACCCCGGCGGACCCCAGAGTTGACATTCACTGCCTTTGACAAGACCCCATTGACCATAATTCTACTTGTCACATCTGTGTAGAGAAGTCCCACCCATGCTAAAAAACCCACCGGAAACCCCATTTTTTGCAGTACTTTAAACATATACTGGTGCAAGACCCGATCGTCAGCTTTCTCAAAGTCTAAATTTAGCACCGCGAGCCGAATGTTTCTGTCTCTCAGAAACATAACAGATGGCGTCTCTCACCAGTACAAGGCTGTCCGTGATCCTCCTGCCAGCCACAGCACAATTTTGATCTGAGTGAATAACGTCCTCTAAAACAGTTTTCATCCTTCGTGTTAAAATCTTACTAAGCAGTTTAAAATCCACATTTAGTAAAGTAATTGAACGCCAGTTTTTAATCTCTTCCTTTTCACCTTTTTTAAACAGAAGAGTCACCATTCCTTCTCTAAAACTCTGTGGTAAAATCCTAAAATTCCTAAATTCCCTAAAAACAGCTAAGAGGTCAGATCCCACGAAATCCCAAAAATTTTAAATAAAACTCAACAGGCAACCCATCTAATCCTGGAGATTTGCACTTGTGAAAAGATTTAAGACTGTTACATAATTCACCCATTTCAATTTGTGATCCCAGCCCTTCCTTCTCTTTAACTGTTCCCTCTATAAAACCTTATACCTCTTTTATAATTCTTTCCTCTACCTCTTTTCCCCAGCTTTGAATAAAAGTTTTCCACTCCTTCAAACATTCCCTTTGTGTCTTTTTCGACTTTCCCATCTTCCCTCTTCAGACCTTTCATGACTCCTCCCCTTGACATATTTTTTCAAAAAAAACTAACGTGTGCACTTCTCTCCCTCATCTGTTTGTCTCTCCTTACTCCGAAATATAACTGATTTACATTGATTCTCTACTAACATGGCCATCTCCTACTTCACCTCCTTTACCTCCTTTTTAAAATCAAATCCCATCCTCACTAAATCATAATATCTATTTCGTCTCCTCTGTAACCCGACCCAAACCCTCTTTTGTTTTGCTTTCCTCTCTTTGC
This sequence comes from Gymnothorax reevesii, assembly GCA_029721435.1. Lineage (NCBI taxonomy): Eukaryota > Metazoa > Chordata > Actinopteri > Anguilliformes > Muraenidae > Gymnothorax > Gymnothorax reevesii. The sequence continues at coordinate 113,139,029 of CM056577.1, forward strand.
CAACCCGGATAACGAAACTTTTAATCCTCCCCTTTACCTCCTCCCACCATTCAGCCCGTGTAGTAAAAAATTCCTGGAGGGATTGCCATTCTTTATATTGTCCTCTGAATGCCATCACCACTGCCAAGTCCTCCAGCAAATGACCGTTCAGCTTCCAAATTCCTCTGCCAATCCCTAATCCTGACTCCATGGCCAGGGAGCAGCTGAGCAGGGAATGGTCAGAGTAAAAAACTGCGTTCAGTGATGCCAAAAGACCAGCAAAACCCTGTGCAAAGAGAGAATCAATCCTCGATGCCCGAGATCCATCATTTGACTGCCAAGTGAACCCATCCTGACCAGGATGAAGAGAAGAATAAATATCACACCGATTAAAATCCAATAAAATTCTTTTCGAGTAAAGAGATGTTTTATCCAACCTAAAATCATCTCCAGCACCCTTCCGCCCCGCTCGGTCTAAAACACAATTAAAATCCCCCACCAAAAGTAATGGTTCCCTCCCCAACAGGAATGGAGGTAATTCTTGCAGTAGTTGTAATTTCTCCTGCTTATAGGGTGAACAATAAATATTTAAAAGGTTAAACTTGATACCATTAAAAGACAAAGTTGAAAACAAAAGTCTACCATTCACCACCACCGTACTCCCCAACACCTCCACCCCTTTGTTTTTTATCAACACAGCCACTCCATCTGAACGGTTTTCATTTCACCCGCTCCAAACTGACGATCCGAGCCATCATATCTTCTTCCAATCCTTGTAAGAGGAGAGATATGATAACCCGCATTCCTGTAGGCAAATTATATCTGCCTGCACCCCATCCAAAGCTGTCAGAACACACCTTGCCCTCATTACTGTCCTCACACTATGAACTTTAATCGTTACCACTGTGAGGGGTATAAACTGAGTGCTCATTTTAAAGTGAAAAGATAGAAAAACCAAACCTATTAAGAACACACCCACAGAAGAAACTGTATGTCTTACCTCCATTTTCATTTTCGACTTTCCTCTACCGTCCTTCAATTCGACATCATCAGGGCTAGCATTTGATTCAAGGACATACGGCATTTCATTTGGAGATGCCGCTTTATAAATTGGTGAGGCTCCAGGTTCATCACTATCAGATAAAAAAATTGATCTACTGCTTTCTCTTCTCCATTTTCCCCCTCCTATTGCCTCCACCGACTCACCATCCTCATCCTCTACCACCCTCTTCAAAGACCCCAACTGCACTTCCATTTGAGCACACTGTGCTCAGGTTCAGATTCCACTGTCTCCATGGACCCTACCTCCGAATCGGACTCCTAAACCCACCCACATCCTCTCCTCTGTTCCACCTCCATTCCTCCTGACGCAAGGACTTACCCTTCCCATCCTCTCCTGCTTCCCCACTACCTCCCTCAAACTCAACACTAACCTGTGCCTTATGCTCACTCCTCCCCTCCACCCTTCCTATTCTCTCACTTAACTTCAGCTCCTCCCCCTCCTTAACCTCACTTACTTCCTCTTGATCCCCTTCCTCAGGCTCAGGAACTACTCCCCCATTTTGTTCCTGAGACTCTAAAATCCCAGCCAAAAAACTACTATCCTTATTTTTTCCTTTCATCCCTTCTCCTCCCTCCTCAAACCCTTTTCCTATGTCTCCCCCTTTCTCTCTCTCACTTTTTTCACCTGTTTCACTAGCTCCCTCTGCTGGTCCCTGGGCCTCCTCTGCCTGCCTCGCCCGTTCAGCCCTTGCGACCTGCCTCACCCAATTTGCAAAAGAATCCGGGCAGTCCCAAAACAAATGTGTTGGGGACCCACACAAATTGCACTTAAGCCCATCTTGACAGTCCTTTAATAAATGTCCAATTTCCCAGCACTTAGAACAAATCATTCCTTTACAGCCTCCTACTAAATGTCCAAAAGCACCACACTTTCTACAAAGCTTTGGTTGCCCTTGATAAAAGATGAACCCACGATTTTCTCCTATAATAATCATTGAGGGCAGATGTTTCAACCCTCCGTAACCATTCCCATTTGGATATGATTTCTCTGCAACCCGCCAACTCCCATTCCAAATTCCATCCAAATCCAGCACCTTCTCAGGTGGGGCTCGAACCAAACAAAACCTACTTAGCAAAGTAGTGAAATCCCACTCATTTACTACTTCACTAAACATTTTTATAATGACTACTTTCAAAGAATCATCTGTCAATCTTTCAATTTCAAACATATTAAACTTCTCTTTCACGGTGTCAAATTTCTCCCAGAACGTCCTCAAATGCACCTGGGTCAGAAAACTCAAGTCAAATCCTTTCCCTTGAAGCAAAGCAATTTAACAATTAACATCCGCAGGTGAAAACCCCAAAATACCCTTCACAAATTTCCAAGAAAAATCAAGCCTCGAAATTTCCATCAACCGCCCATCCTTTTCCCTTAAAATAAATCAGACACAACAGTGCCTTCGGGCTCCGACCTTTGCAACCGACATCCCTTAGGCACTATTGCTCCCCGCAAAACCAATAATGAAAAAAACCTACACACAAAGAAAACACAAAACGGACAAAAAAAAGCCCCGAAGGGCCTTACCTCAAAGAAAAAAACCAACTCGTCTCCAAAACCAACCTATGAGAAAAAAAACAAGAATATAAAGTTATTGATGCACACACAATGAAATATCACTCACCAAATCAGATAATGAACCTTCCAGGTGATGATACTGCCACTGCGCAAAGATAAATAAGATTACTTCTTCTTCTTCTTTTGAATTTGATTGGCGGTTGGGAACCATTCTGGTGCATTACCACCACCAACCGGACTGGAGTGTGGATCAGGACATTTTCCCCGTCTAAATAATATTAAATTAAATACAAAAAAAAAAAAAAAAAACCTTTTTGATACTTAACTATATTCTTTCCATTAACCTGGTCTTCTTTAAATAATCAACTAATTCCCTGATCACAAGTTGTCCTGAATCTCCTGAAATACTCCTCAAACTGACACTCAGTTTTGCTTTTTCTAAAGCTGAGATCAATGGCTTCCTTTCTTCCTCATAACCCCAACATTCTATTGACACATGTTGGACAGATTCTACCTCACACTTTAAACATTTTCCTGTTGCGTGTTTCCCTGTTTTTTGAAGTGATGAATTGAGCCCTGTATGTCCTATTCTAAGTCAAGTGATGACTGCCTCCTCTCTCCGATTCCTGCCAATATTTCTTCACCTTCTAATCTGTCTTTGGATGCTATAAAGATGTCTTCCTGCGTCCTGTATATCCCAATATTCCTGCCATATTTTCTCCATTTGTTCTCTGATTATCTTTTTACATTCATTTTTAGACAAAGGAATTTAAAGGTCTATTGTTTGCAGTTTGAGTGACAGCTTTGCCAATTTGTCTACACTTTCATTTCCCCCTACTCCTACACGAGCTGGGACCCATACAAAGCAGACAGCCATATCTGGTCTGTGCATTCTGTATGTAATATTATGGATTTGAAATATTAAATCATCATTGATTGATATATACTTATTAGTGATGACCCGGCTGCTCCCCAATCTCGCCCAGGCAGACATCTTAAGAGGTTGTTGACCTTTTTACATTTCTCTTTTATTTTATCAATGTGTTGTTTCCAAGTTAGTTTTTCATCAAACACTAGACCAAGGAATCTCACTTCACTAACCTGTTTAAGAGTTTGTCCATATAATTTTAAGGATATTTCTTTATGTCGTCTAGAAAAACATATGACCTGTGTTTTTTCCACTGATAATTTGAACCCCCATTTGTTTGACCATTGTTCTACTGAATTTATAGCTGTTTGTAATTTCCTCTGACAATATTCTAAGTTCTGTCCCCTTATCCACACTGTCCCATCATCTGCATACAATGATTTCCCAATTCCCTCCTCTACATGTTCAAATATATCATTTATCATTATATTGAATATGACTGGGCTACAAACACTGCCTTGCGGGGTGCCGTTCTCAACTTGATATTGTTTTGAATATTCTTTACCAACTCTTACTTCTATTGTTCTTCCTATTAGGAAATCCTGAACCCAATTGTATATATCTTACCACCCATCCCCAATGCATTTAATGTGATAAGCAGTCCTTCTTTCCATAACATATCGTGAGCTTTTTCTATGTCAAAAAATACTGCTATCACTACTTCTTTATTGGTTTGTGCTTTCCTAATTTCTGATTCTAGTCGTAATATTGAGTCCATAGTGTTTCTTCCTTGACGGAACCCACTTTGATATGGAGAGAACAATTCCATTCTTTAAAGATGGTATGTTAGCATATCCGTTTCCGTTCTCTCCATTGTTTTTCCTAGTTGTGATGTAAGCGCTATTGGTCTATAACTTAAAGGTTCCGATGGATCTTTTCCAGGTTTTAAAACTGTTGTGATTCTGATTCCTGCATGTCATGTTAAGTTCTGTGCCTGGCTCTGCCATGTTAAGGATTCTTGTGTTTAGTGACCACTGCCTGTCTGACTATTCTTAGGATTGTGTTTTGTGTTTTGGTTATTTAGATTACCTGTTTATTATTTTTCATGTTTAGATCATTTAGTTTCCTAGCCATGTTTTCATTTTCATGCTTTGCACTTTGTCTCCCCTGTCTTGTCAGGTGTGTATCTTTGCTCACGGTCCCTTGTCTTGTGTGACACTCATTCGGGTGATTTATTGGTTTCTGGGTTTCAATCTTCTTTCATTATCTCGTGTTCTTCCTTCCTCTCTCTCTTTTTCTGTCTTACTAACACATACTAACAGTTTATTGTTTTTGCTCAATACTAATCCACACTAACCTTGTATATTTGGACTAACTTACTAACAAGCACTTGGGATTGTATAGCTGCACTTACTAATTGACTAATGATCTCTCAGCTGTCGCCCTATTCTAGTCTCCGCCTCCTTGCCTATTCCTAATTATCTCTGCTGCTAGTTTCTGTGGATTTCCACTTATACTTTGTGCTTTCCTTTTCTTTTATCTTGGCACTTTAGTACTCCTTAACCGGAGCTGTTGTTTTGTACTTAGGTTTGTCTTGTGATCCCTGTCTGCGTTTTGGCTACAGCCAAATTCATGTAATTAGTTTATCCCTCATGTGTTTCTCCCTGATCATTGTTCCCACTGATTGCACCTGTTCTCCCTGGTCATGTGTTTACCCCGGGTGTGTATATAAGATGTCTGTTTGGTACACTTTCTTGTCAGATCGTTCTCCCTAGTTTTCTCGTGCCACGTTTCTCGCCTTGATCTCTCAGTGTTTATCTTTCTGACTGGACCGTCTTTGATATCGAGCTTTGCCTACTCCCTGTACTTTTGCCGCATTCTTGTTTTTTGACCTCTTTTGTCTGACTACGATTTTTGTGATTGGTGCCCTGTGTATGACTCTGGATTTCGCCCTTTGGATTCTGATTTTGGATTGCGGACATTGTACTGTTGCCAGCTCTGTTGGGGGGTTTCCCCCTTCAGAAATAAAGCCTCCTTTTTGCATTTTACTGGTGTTTGCTCTTGGTTCATTTCGTAAATCCTCACAAAAACTGGTACAATTATTGACTTTTTCCATGCACTCAAAATTTTCCCTGTTTCCCAAACTCTGTTAAATAATTTTAGAATAACCAGTAATGCAATGTCTTCCATGTGAGCCAACACACTATGACGTCCTTTCCTGGCGCCGATTGCCGTGTGTTTAAACTGGCCCTCCTAAGCTCATACAAAGTGAACGGTAAATCTAAACTGTTAGTTGTTATAGCTTTCTTAAAGTTTATTTCTTTATTCTGTTCAAGAATGTTAGCCCTACTTTGTTTAGCGGCCATTGATAATTTCTCTGAACTATGAACTTTGACGAATGTTTCCGCCAATAGTTCTGCCTTTTCTATATTGCTATCTGCTGTTTTTCTATTACTTATCAGTACTGGTATTAAGTTATTTCACCTGATGCCATTCATTTTCCTGATCATTGCCTATACTTCGGACAACTGGGTCTCTCTTCCCATTTTATTGCAGTATTGTCTCCAGTACTCCCGTTTAACTGTTCTTATTGTTCTCCAAACCACAGTCTGCGATTTATTATACTGAATTAATGTTTCTAGTGAATGATCCTTTTTTAATTGTCTAAATGCTTTATTTCTATTCTTTACCACTTTCGTGCAGTTTTCATCCCACCATGGAACATTCTTTCTCATCCTGTTTCCTTTACTCTTAGGTATCGTTTTCTCTGCTGACTGTATAATACCTGCAACTACTTTATTATTAAATTCATCTTCGTTCACTATGTCTTCTCCCAGTAAATCCACACATTTATCATTACTTATTATTTGAAATGCCTCCCAGTCAGCTTTGTCTAATTTCCACCGGGTTATCTTCATGTTTTCTTCCTGTTCCACTTCAATACCAATCTTAATACTAATAGGATAGTGATCACTACCCACTGGTGATTTACTAAACACTTTCCAGGTTGTGATACCAGCAATTATACTTGATGTAAGTGTTAAATCAATTGCACTTTCCCTATTTTTTACACTGTCATACCTTGTGCCACTTCCATCATTAATTCAGACTAAACTCTTGTCCTCCATGAATTCTTCTATCATCAAACCATTTGCATCTATCCTTTCACGACCCCATATTACATTGTGGGCATTGAAGTCTCCACACCAAACCTCTTTACCGTGTGTCTGTCCACCTACTTTGTCCAATGTATCAAGACACAGCCTGTTACATGGATTATAATAATTAATTATTGTTACTTCTTCCTTTCCTGTCCAAGGCTTAATTACAATGGATTCATGTTCTTTCCCTAATTTAATGACACTGAACCTCATCCCCTCCTGTACACATGTTGCAACACCTCCTCCTTTTCCATTTTTCCTGTCATTTCTAACTGCTATATACCCCTGTAAAACAAAATCCCACTGTGGTCTCAACCATGTCTCTTGTATGCATATTACCTTTGGTTTATCTTGCAAGTTTGACAAAAAATGTTAAAATTTTGAACATTTGAAATTAGACTTCTTGCATTCCACTGTAATATGTTTAAAATCATTGCACTCCACTACCACCTGGTTGCAATTGTGAACTCACTATTCCTCCATTTAAGGCTTCCTTTATTTCTTCCCACCCGAAATCCTTAATTCCCAGGAACCTTTCTGCTGACTTAACAATTATCTTTATTTTCTCATTTTTCTTTTCCGTTTGTGCAGAGCAGTTTATAGCATCTACCATGAAGTGTATACATTCCTTTTTCCCAACAATCAGCGTGTCTTCCTTTATTTTATTGCATCCTTCATGTGATGCCATTTTGGTCCTGTCTGTCACTACTGGTTTACTGTCAAGTTTACTTGGCTGAACTGACACTTTCTTCGCTGCTTCGGCATATGTGATTCTTTGAGAAACTTTAATTAGTTGTATTTCTGCTGCCCGCTTAATAAACTCACATCCTCGATAAGCTGAACTATGTTCACCTCCGTAATTGCAACACTTAAGTTTAGCTCTACTTTCGCACTTTCCACATCTTTGCTTGCCTTTACATAATGCCGCTACATGTCCAAACTTTTGAAATTTAAAGCACCTTAGTGGCGGAGGGATATTTAGTCTCACCTCATAACTGATATATCCGATATACACTCTGGATGGTAGATTTTCCTCCGCAAAGTTTAATAGTACCGACAGGGTGTCACATTTTTCGCCAGTACGGGTGGTTTTTAGTCGCGTTACTTCAACAGTTCCTGCTCCTGTCACATTTTCTTTTATCTGACCCACTGATAGACTTAGAGGGATTCCCAATATTACACTTCGAACTATCTTTTTATAATTTTCCATAGTTCCCTGTACTTCCTTACCATCGATTCTAGTAAGCCTAGGCTTTACCTTGTTGAGTAGGCTACTGTCTCTGCATAAGATTAGTAGGGAGCCGTTGCGCAAGACTTTTACACTTTCCACTTCGCCAATTAACTTGTTAATAGATTTAGTTAATTTGATCGGGTTCCACTCACCGAAAGACGCACCTTCTAGAACCAACTTCACAAAGACTTTCTATCGATCCTTTCGAGCAACTATATCTCTCTCACTCTCTGAATTTCCTGATTGTGACTGTTTATTTATCTGCAGCAACTTTTTACGTTTTCGTTTCATACCTTTCCACTGCATGCCTATACCTGACTCCAACCTGCATCATTTTCCCCGCTATATATTTCCATTACTCTCCCACTTCTTGAATCTTCACTTCCTTCTACTATCTCCTGTCCATTCTCTGTCCGGGCCAAGCACGCCATCATTTCCCCCGACTGCTTCGCGAGCCCCGATAAATGCGATTAATTAAAAGGGAATACCCCAGCCGAACCCATCAATTTTTTTCAAAATGGTGATGTTTTTTTGCAAAATTTGTTAAAAATACATGTCACCTACAGTGGCGGCTCGTGAATTGGCAACAGGGGAAGCCAAAACAATCCCTTAATGTTAATGGTTGTTCATCACCTGCTTTCAATCATTCAGTTAAACAGTGGAGGGTCGTCGGCCGTAACAAAGTTAGCCAAAACCTCGCCCTTCAAAGCATAATGACTTAAACCTTTCGCAGTTTACTTTTCTTGATCAGCAGTTGCTCATACGAATTGTTAGAAGAGCAGTCAGTTGAGTCAAATTTATTTTCGATAGCATTGTTATGCATTGCACCACGAAATTATGAGGGGTTTTCTTTCACACATAAATTACGACATAAATTGCCATAGGCCTACGCTATAAATTCCGCGCTCAAGAAGCTCACGAAACGGCATAGATGCGCAAATTGATTAGTGAGGCTCATTAAGCAATAAGCTGTGCAATATCATATTCTTTTCTTCTATATTAAGATTGTAGAAAATGGACTGTCGTGGCGTCTTGTGAAAGAGGCCTCGCAAACTAATTTATACAGACGTGTTGATAATTTGCGTCGTCATTTGCTATCGAAAATAAATTTGATTGTCCTTCAACCAATTCGTATGAGCAACTGCTGATAAAGAAAAGTGAACTACGAAATGTTGAAGTCATTAAGCTTTGAAGGGCGAGGTTCTGGCTTCCCTCTGATACGGCCGACGAGCCGCCGCTGGTCACCTATGTAGTGACTACACAATAAAACCATGCAATCCTTAACATGATTTTTGAAGCGAACAATTTCATGTAAAAAGTGGAATGGTAGCCTTGCCAACTATTTAAAAAAAATTGGTAACACGGAGCATTCTCGGAAATAAAGGTGAGGGTTCCACCTTTGTGTGGAGCCACCGGTCCTTCACTGCTTCCGATTTACACTCCCGGGCACATTTCCTGAAAAATACTGATTCAGCAGTATGTAGGCTACTATCCAATTGCATAGTCAGTTCAAACATTAAAATTTACTACAATTGGATTTGTGATGATAAGAATTGCATGTCTCCGAAGAGAAATAGCAAAAATCATAGGTGCTTCATTCAACGTATGACTCAAATCCCTGCACCATTCATAATAAGGGATCAATGGCCTTCATTCTCACGACCACCAGGCATTCACACCAACTGCAGGAGGAGGCTAGATCCCTTTGGGAATGCACAACGTGTATCCATTATTCTGAAAGAATACAAATGCGATAGTAGCCTATCTTAAACTCAATCATTCGCGGTTCAGTTTAACACCTTGCTGTCGAGATTATCTGTGCCTACACTTCCACATTTAGAAAGAGTCTTCAACAGTATCTTAATATTTCTGGCCTCAACATCACAGAATTGAAACCAACATTTTTTACCATCCATTTTTTCACCACTTATCAGTTTACCAGGATTGGAACCATTGCTTTCTAGGCACTGCCTCAGGTTGTTCACCTTATTTATAAAAAAATCATTAAAATAATTACCAATATCTTGGGACTTTGTACGGAGCACTCCATTTGATTATAAAAATGAGGCACATGGACTATTTTTTTACTCGCAATTTCATTCAAAACTTTCCAAAGTTTTTTCCCCGTCATGTTTAACACAATCAATTCTTTCCCTGTAATATTCCTTCTTCTTCCTTTTGTTCAGTTTAGTCACTTGGTTTCTAAATTTACAATATTTCCGTCTGTCCTCCAATAAACCAGATGTAGCAGCTACCATTTTAGCTTCATCTCTCTGCTGCATTAAATTTTTAAGTGGTAAATCAATCCATTGGGCCATATTAGTTTTAACTGTGAACTTCTTCATGGGTGCATGCCTGTCAACAATTTCCATAAATATATTCATGAAAGCAGTTAAGGAAACCTCTGGATCGTCAGCACTATACACACCACTCCAGTCAACCTTTCTAAGATCTTCTACAAAACTATCATTGACAAATCTTTTATAAGACCTACTATATATAACTTTAGCTCTTGCCTTTGGAATTTTAGCCTTTCAACTGAAAGCATCCACATTATGGTCACTGAAACCAACTGGTATGGAAATCTTATTTGAGCATTGCTCAGGTACATTTATATATATACAAAACCCAAAACCAGTGAAGTTGGCACGTCATGTAAATTGTAGATAAAAACAGAATACAATGATTTGCAAATCCTTTTCAACTTATATTCAATTGAATACATTGCAAAGACAAGATGTTTAATGTTCAAACTGAGAAACTTTTTTTTTCTTTGCAAATAATCATTAACTTAGAATTTAAAGGCAGCAACACATTGCAAAAAAGTTGGCACAGGGGCCTTTTTACTACTGTGTTACATCGCCTTTCCTTTTAACGACACTCAGTAAACGTTTGGGAACTGAGGAGACCAATTTTTGAAGCTTTTCAGGTGGAACTCTTTCCCATTCTTGCTTCATGTACAGCTTAAGTTGTTCAACAGTTCGGGGTCTCCGTTGTCGTATTTTACTCTTCATAATGTGCCACACATTTTCAATGGGAGACAGGTCTGGACTACAGGCAGGCCAGTCTAGTACCCGCACTCTTTTACTAGGGAGCCATGCTGTTGTAACACGTGCATAATGTGGTTTGGCATTGTCTTCCTGAAATAAGCTGGGGCGTCCATGAAAAAGACGTTGCTTGGATGGCAACATATGTTGCTCCGAAACCTGTATGTACCTTTCAGCATTAATGGTGCCTTCACATATGTGTAAGTTTCCCATGCCTTGGGCACTAATAAACCCCCATACCATCACAGATGCTGGCTTTTGAACTTTGCGCCTATAACAGTCCGGATGTTTCTTTTCCTCTTTGGTCCGGAGGACACAACGTCCGCAGTTTCCAAAAACAATTTGAAATGTGGACTCGTGAGATCACAGAACACTTTTCAACTTTGGATCAGTCCATCTTAGATGAGCTTGGGCCCTGCAAAGCCGGCGGCGTTTCTGGGTGCTGTTGATAAATGGCTTTCGCTTTGCATTGTAGAGTTTTAACTTGCACTTGCAGATGTAGCGACGAACTGTAGTTACTGACAGTGGTTATCTGAAGTGTTCCTGAGCCCATGTGGTGATGTCTTTTACACACTGATGTCGGTTTTTGATGCAGTACCGCCTGAGGGATCGAAGCTCAAGGGCATTCAATATTGTTCTTCGGCCTTGTCGCTCACGTGCAGTGATTTCTCCAGATTCTCTGAACCTTTTGACGATATTACGGACCGTAGATGATGAAATCCCTAAATTTCTTGCAATAGCTTGTTGTTTTTAAACTGTTCGACAATCAGCTCACGCATTTATGCACTAAGTGGTGACCCTCGCCCCATCCTTGTTTGTGAATAACTGAGCATTTCAGGGAAGCTGCTTTTATACCCAATCATGGCACCCACCTGTTCCCAATTAGCCCGTTCACCAGTGGGATGTTCCAAATAAGTGTTTGATGAGCATTCCTCAACTCTCTCAGTCTTTTTTGCCACTTGTGCCAGCTTTTTTGAAACATGCTGCAGGCAACAAATTCCAAATGAGCTTATATTTGCAAAAAATTACAAAGTTTACCTGTTCGAACATTAAGTAACTTGTCTTTGCAGTGTATTCAGTTGAATATAGGTTGAAAAGGATTTGCAAATCATTGTATTCTGTTTTTATTTACGATTTACACGACGTGCCAACTTCACTGGTTTTGGGTTTGTATGATCAATACATGTTGAGAAAAGATGACCAGCTTGATTGATGAAAATTCTTGTTGGTGAGGAAACAATTTGCGATAAATTACACACATCAATAAATGATATCTTTTTCTTCCTCGAACAATTATCAGCTAACCAGTCTATATTCATATCCCCAAGCAAATACACTTCACTGTACACATCGGAGACTGTGTCAATCATTTTACATATTTGAGTAAGAGACTCAGTTTCAGCATTGGGAGGTCTGTAGCAACAGTCCACCAATATAGGTTTCAAATAGGGTACATGCAACTGAACCCACAAAGCCTCAACATCATTCAGCATAAAATCAGCACGTAGTTTAACAGGAAGGTGACTTTGCACAAAGATGGCCACCCCCCCCCACCATGTATATTTCTATCCCTCCGAAAGAGGAAGAAACCAGAAATCAGTAACTCAGAATCATTAATAGTTGAATCCAAATGAGTCTCAGATACTGCCAATATATGAATGGTATGAGCACACACCAGACTGTTCAAGTCATAAATCTTGTTCCTGATACTACAGATGTTCACATGTGCAATTACCAGACCATTGTTTGGGAGCTTAAAAGGACTCTGTGCCATTATCTAAGAAAACTACCAGGAACTAAAATCAAATATGCAAATTTCAGGTAGTTTTCCTGGGTCTGATGATCAGCTTGTCATACCTCAGCACTGCTGAATCACCCCTCTCCCAGGCAGCTCGCAACTCAGGCATGAACTCCTTCCTTTTCTTTTTAACAATGTCAGAGTAATCGTCATTAATGTAAATCATTGTTCCTTTAAGCCTTTTGGCCCGTGATTGAATCATCAGCTTATTCTTATAACGCAAGAGTTTTACGGCAATCGGCCTTGGCCTGCTTTCATCAAACTTCCCAACCCTATGGGCCTGTTCTATTTCAATGTCCTTCACATTCAGACCCAATTTGTTACCTAGTATTTCTTGTACTCTCTTTTCTGACATCTCCCAGTTCTCAAACTTTTCCTCAGGGACACCATCAATAATAATATTACTCCTCCGTGATTGATTTTCCAAATAGTCCATCTTCTTCTCAGTCTCATGAATTATTTCCGAAGATTTTGCCAGATCCACTTCCAGCTGTTTCAATTTTTGTCCACTCTCACGCAGCTCATTGTCCTGATTCTCCAATTCACCACGAGCAAACTCTAGACCTGTCTTAAGTTCCTGTATCTCTTTAAGTGCACTATCCACTCTCTTATGCACACCATCAGAGATGATTTCATCAAAGGTTTTGAAATTCTTACTTTGTTGCTCCAGCAGCTCTCGATACAAGTTCTTTTGTTGCTCCATCATAAATTGCAGGGTAGACATTGTCACCAGTTCGTCCTCGTGAATTTTTGTACTTTGGGAGGCATCTTGTCCGAGACACTTAGAGGCTCCACATCAATGCGTAAATTAGCAGCACACAGTGGTAGGCCCCAATTCCCATAGAAACGGTTTAAAATCTCTCTGCATCCAAGTTTCTTTATTCCATTAAGAGGCTTACAATGCCATACTTGACTCACAAAAATGAGTGTTTAACTTTAAAGAAGTTTCAAGGATATGTTTTTTTAAAAAATACAAAAATGCGAGTAGCAAACAGATGAGATCACTGACAAACAGGAAACAGGAAATTCATGTGTATCTAATGCCTGAGTGAATTTGCGATATATGGTCTGATTGAACAATGGGATGATTGAACCATTTGGATTTGAATAATTGCCTGCAACTGCAATTTGTGCACTGTGGAAATTATATATTCTAGCCATGTTTCATTCATTCATTTCATTTCACTCTGACGAAGGCTTGATTCAGCCGAAACGCATTAGCACTTTTTTAGTGTTTGCCGACAATAAAGTTATATCTATATTCCGTCTTGATTTGTTTATTTGGATGTGCGACCATTCTCTGCGTTGAGAGTATCACATTATTTGTTCCCTTTTGAGGTCGGCACTCCCTGTGGAACTCCTTTTTGTTGCAGCGCAACTTTTTTTCCCCTTTTTTCAGTGTTCTAATATTTGTTTAAATGTTTGCTTTTCTTTTGACAGATATTGGACAGCTTGGAGCGCTTTGTCTCTGGCGACAGGAAATTCAATTCAAGACAAATGTATAGCTCCAGAATATATTTTACCATTGAGTAAGGGGCACTTCAATTAAATAGGCGCCACATTGTATCGGGCATTTTAATAAGATAAAGTTTATACTTGCATTTCTAAGACATTGAAATAAGTAAGCAAATAAATAAATAAAGTGATAGTGCTGCTGACGGCAAATTTCCTCAATCAATTTTTCATCATTAGTCGGAGCATACTATAACGTTGCAATTTGCTTATACTTCAGGAAACTTTGCACAATGTCAGTCAGTTCAATTTCAACTGATACTTTTTATATGTAGGCTACTGCCTAAGAACAATGGATACTTGACAATTAAAGCTAGGAATTTGAGCAAGCGTTTGTCTATGCGCCCATATTATTTGCCTTTAAATTAGAACATACATGCCTTTAACTGATAATGTCTCATTAAATAAATGTCTGAATCAATCATTTTGCAACTGCGCAAAAATAGATTTAGTCATTTCGGATCTGAAAGGTCCAAGACGACATTTCAATACTTGGAAAATGGTAAGCTTGGCAAAAACAAGAAAGTTTTGAATTTATGCTGTGATGACTTTGTCAGTCATTTTGTTCCATTATGTAATTATCATCAGAGAATGGTTAATTTCTGGTTTTATGGCCCCAATTAGCTCCGACATATAAGACAGCAAGGGATGACAGACAAAATTTAAAAACTCAAACAGATTTAATTAAACAAAGACCAACACTAACCTACAATGTATACTCCTGACCATTATTTATAATATACAAGAAAAAAAATATTTACAGTCCCTTTGAGATGGGGTTGCTTGGTGATGTCCTGGGACATAAAAATGCTCCAACACAGGCAAAAATTCGCAAAAAAACTTCACAGGTCTTGAAAAGAGTGATAGGTCTGGTCAAATGTATCCTTCTCCTTGCAATTTTTTTTTACTACTTTACTGTCTCAATTTCTCTCCTTATATTATCTTTTGCAGCCCTCTCCCACATTTTAGACTTTAGACTTTTTAATTATCTTCCATCTCAGACATGCCCAGAACATGCCCAAACCTAGCTTCAGACTGGGCTTCACAAAAAAAGGTCAATATTTCCATTTAGTGGCTTTTTTCCACATTACACCTCCATTCCAAAAGGGAAAAATTTTGACTCATAAATGCAAAATTTTTCTTTTCAAGACAAAAATGGTGAAGTAGACACCTGTGTATATATATGTACATATAATACAATCCGCTAATAAACACATGTAATATATATACACATACTCAAACACGGCATTAGCAATCAGCAATTAAATTGTCAGTACCCTTTACATGCTTAATTTCCAAGTCAAACTTCCTGTAAAATCAAACTCCATTTCAACAATCTCATATTCTAGTTTTTCATCTTACTCAAAAACATTAACGGATTGTGGTCAGTATTTACAATCATTGGCTTTTGCCCTGTACAAACATAAACCTCAAAGTGTTGTAAGGATAGAAGCAGAACCAACAGCTCCTTCTCTATTGTGGAATAGTTCTTTTGGTGGTGATTGAACTTCCTGGAGAAGTATGCCACAGGATGCTCAATGGCATCAGAGTCACTTCTCTGTAGGAGCACAGACCCACCAGCTTGGTCGCTAGCATCGACCGCGATGGAGAACGGTTTGTTGAAGTCAGGAGATTTGAGCACGGGGAAGTGACACAGCAGAGACTTCAGGCGATCGAAGGCTCTTTGGCATGCTTCATCCCAAGTGAACTTTACGCCTTTCTTGAGTTGGTTGGTGAGACTTATGTGCAATCTCAGCAAAGTTCTTGGAGAACTTGCAGTAGTACCCGATCATTCCAGGGAAGCGGCACAAAGCTTTTTGGTTGTCAGGAACTGGAAAGTCCATGATGGCTTGGACTTTAGCATTTATGGGTGCCACCTTACCCTGGCCTATGACGTAGCCAAGATACGTGGCAGAAGCACAACCAAAGTCAGTCTTGTTCAGGTCAACAGTCAGGTTAGCCTGGGTCAAGCGCTGGATCAACGTCTCTACATCTTTCAGATGTTCTTCCCAGGAGTCACTCCATGTGATCAGGTCGTCGATGTACGCACTCGTGTGTGGCAATCTGGCGATTGTAGACTGTATCATCCTTTGGAACGTGGCTGGGGCATTTTTCATGCCAAAGGGTAGGACTTCATACTGTTACAACCCAGATAATGTGGCAAAAGCAGAGATGCTCTTGGCCCTCTCAGTTAAAGGCACACACTAATAACCCTTCAATAAATCAATCTTGGCCAGAAACTTTGCTTGCCCTACTCTATGAATACAATCATCAATCCTAGGTATTGGAAACACATCAGTTCTAGTTACAGCATTGACTTTGCGATAATCTGTACAGAATGTAGTACTTCCATCAGGTTTTGGAACTAGCACACAGGGTGAACTCCAGACTGAGTTGGAGGGTCTGATAATATCATGTTCTACCATGTACTCAACCTCTTTCTCAGCAATCTTTCTCTTTTCAGGATTCATCCGGTACGGATGCTGTTTTATTGGTTTGGCATCACCAACATCTACATCATGAGAGGTTATAGAAACTCTCTTTGGAACATCTGGAAATAGATCTTTATATTTCTTGATTAACCTCTCAAACTGATCTTTCTGTGAGGGTTCTAAGTGCTGGAGTTTTACATCAAGATCTTCACACGTCTTGACCATAGGAGAATCTGAAGTGACAGCTGCAACCCGAGCATTTCTGTCATGATAAGGCTTCAGCATGTTAATGTGACACAACTGTTTTGGCTTTCTCCTATCTGGAGTCTTCAATGTAATTGAGATCATTGAGTTTTGTCAGAATTTCATAAGGACCATGAAATCTAGCCTGCAATGGATTGGACTGCAAGGGAAACAACACAAGAACCTTGTCTCCTGGTTTAAACTCACTGCTTCTAGCCTTATGATCATACCAAGTTTTCATTTTTCCCTGACTTAATTTCAAGTTCTCTTTGGCTAGGTTACAAGCTGCACGTAGTCTTTCTTTGAACTTGCTAACATAGTCTAACAGTCTGATATGCGGCCCTTTCTCTTGCCATTGTTCACTCAACAGTAGCAAAGGTCCTCTCACTTAATGGCCAAACACTAGCTCAAACGGACTGAATCCAGTAGACTCCTGCACTTCCTATCTAGCTGCAAACAACAGCAAATGAACACCCGCATCCCAGTCTTTCTCATGGTCATAACAATAAGTCCTCATCATTGTCTTTAGAGTGAAATGAAACTGTAAGGCCTCACGAAACAAGACCAAACGAAGGACATAGCTGTGGGTGAAGGAACCACGTGTTCTCTTTGTCTAATTTTAATTAGAGCATTCTCCTGACTAGCGTGAATCACAATATAATGGATAAAATTCACCGTCCATTGACAAAGTATAGAAACTCAACGGTTACAATCAATCTGACTCCATTAAACAGTTAGCATACCAAATTTAGTCGTATCCTCGTTAAATATCTGACTCCAAATTAGAATTAGAATTGATAGTTCTAGTACAGCATGCTTGAATCTCAAGACAGTGATAACCAGTTACCCAGACTCTAAGGAAAAACATGAAGTGATTATACCTTGAATTCCTAGCAGACAACCACCGCTGCTACATCAATGTTCCCGGGAATTAAAACCATGTCCGAATCCTAGGTTCGTTGAT
Organism: Gymnothorax reevesii; assembly: GCA_029721435.1. Classification (NCBI taxonomy): domain Eukaryota; kingdom Metazoa; phylum Chordata; class Actinopteri; order Anguilliformes; family Muraenidae; genus Gymnothorax; species Gymnothorax reevesii. The sequence continues at coordinate 113,156,842 of CM056577.1, forward strand.
TAGATTAGAGGTTGGAAGTCAACCATCACTGCAATAGCCTTTGCTGGCATATATACAATGAACCCAGATTATTTGTAAGCCCATGGGTTCCTTTAGAGTATTTCAATGGATAACCGACTTTATCGAGTCCATGGATTTCCTATATGTTAAAATCTTAGAACCAGCATACATAAATCCTTACAGTAGGTAGGTCATGGTCGCTTAAACCAACTTAATCAACCAATTCCCACACCGGGCCGCTGGCCAGTCGTTCCTCAGTGGGGATATTACCCCTAGGTATCCGCCGAAACGGGGCTAGGAAGAATAAAAAGATTAAAAGACACGGAGACCACTCAGGCTAGAAAAGGAATAACAATAATTTAATTACCAGGTAGGCACAAACTTGAATTAAACAAATCAACGTTAAGCCAGTTACCAGTTCCATGTAATTTAGATTATATTTTCATACCTGGAGAAGATAATGGCCACATGGAACCAAAGCCGTCCCACGTGGCCGGGGAGAATTCAGATGCTCCCTCGCTCCACAGAGCAAGGCGTCATGTGACTTTCCCCAACTCACCTACGCTCGTCAGATGTTGACAAAGAAGAGAGAGAAAGAAGAGAGCCCCCCCCGGTTAGGATCTCATACCTTAAAAGACCCAAGACCACGCCTCCAAACAAGGTAGAGGCTGAATTAGAGTTGCACTCGAGAAGGTGATCAGAGTATTTTGCATAGAGAAGTAAGCAGGAATTGACCAATACAAGATCTTCACAAACAGGATTATCCATAATTTCAAAGGAAATGAAACATGTTCCATTCAATTCCTGAGATTTCCCCGAGAATAAAAAGACCAAACATGATAGGAATATGTGCTAAAATGATGCAGTTGTCATGGAAAGCCTTAAAATGGAGTATTATAGTCCAATTGTGTTGTAAATATGTAAAGGGTTTCTTTATAGTATATTGAACATAAACATGTTATGAATTTGACAGAGATTTAGATTGTTTTCAGCAGATTAATGTAACTGGGCTTAAATTTCAATGGGACCAGTGGGGTGAGTTTCAGGAGAAGTTGGGCCTGCTCGAACAAATGGCTCCAACCCTCTGCGGGGTAGAACAAAGAGGATTCTACCCCCGCAGCCAGGCAGCCCAGCATCCAGGTTGTAAAAGCTAACTGCTAGATCAACCAAACATTCAGATTTTACACGCCTAATGAGCACGTGTTCCAACAATATGATTTTTGACATGTTTTGAGCCAAATCAAATATTCAGGTTCTACAAAACCGCACCCTGACTAAGGCACCCTGACTCTCTGGATGATAGGCACTGGAAAGAATCTGCTTCACACCAAGTTCATACACAACCTGCTGAAACAATCCGGAAGTGAAATTGCTACCTTAGTCTGACTGAATTTCCCTGGCAAGGCAAAACAATGTGAAGAACTTTATCAAAGCCTTTGAGATTGCAGTTGCCTTGATATTACGTAGAGGTATGGCTTCAGGGAGTCTGGTAGATGCACACATGATTGTCAACAAGTACTGATTTCCAGATCTAGTCTTGGGTAATGGACCAACAGAATCAAAAATGACCTTGGAGGAGGGCTCCCCAAATGCTGGGATAGGCTGCAATGGAGCTACAGCTGGGTCTAACTGGTGTTTTCCAACTACCTGACAAGTCTGACAGGTTTTGCAAAAGTTGGAAACGTCTTTCCGAAGCTCAGGCCAGAAGAAGTCACTGGAGATGTATCCTAATAAGTACATGCCCTGGCTACCTTGCCAATAAGCCTGGCTCTTTGGCGATGTGGTCAGCGCGCATGACTCTTACCCGGGAGTCTGGAGGTTCAAGTCCCCGCCTGGGCCCTCTTTCGGCCTGCTACATTATCAACAGTCTTGTTAACACCAAGATGACCTCCTAAAGGTAAACTATGAGCCATTGTTAAGATCTCATTCCTGTAGACAATTTGCCGAACCACTTCTCAATCTGCATTGGCAGGGATATCAGGAGGGTGCCACTTCTGCATCAACACACCATCCTTGAGATAATTCCCAACTGGAACTGCATCTATTTCTTTATCAGGAAGGGCTCTCCTCTTTAGTACACTAATTTCAGGATCATTAATTTGCTCCTGAATTAACCGCTTTCTGGACAGAGACAAGTCTCCAGGCACATCAGAATCACCAGACCCATCTGGCTGGCTGAACAGAGAACTGATAAAAGTATCTGATAAGTCCTCAAACAGAGAAACCATAGTAGGCCGAACAGAGTCATGAGGCGAACCACCTGAGTCATGACTATTCAATGTGCTGGACGGCACCACATCATTTTCTTCTTGAGCCTTCTTAGCCATAGCACGGGTCAAGTCAAGTCAAGTCAAGTTTATTTATAAAGCACATTTAAAACAACAGAGTTGAACCAAAGTGCTGTACAGTGGCAATTGGCAAAAAAAAAAAAAAAAAAAAAAAAAGGGAAAACTAAAACAATTATAAAATCAATAAACAGTTAAACGAAGTCAACATAAAAGAATACACATATAAAACAGACAGAAGCAGATAAATTAATAAATAAAGATAAAAATGCACACAATTAATGGGACAGTCAAAAGACAAGCATAGAACTGCAACAGGAAAATGGTACACAAAAAAAAAAAACTTGACATGACAAAGACAGATAAACAAGCGGATTAAAAAGAAAGAGAATAAAAATAAGTTTTCAGACGCGATTTAAAAATGGCAAGAGAAGGTGAGGACCTGATGTCTAGAGGTAGTTTATTCCACAGTTGAGGAGCCGCGACTGAAAAGGCGCGGTCACCTTTGGTTTTCAGGTTTGACCGAGGAACCGACAAGAGCAGTTTATTGGATGATCTTAGGGACCGTGCAGTGGAGTAGGGCGAGACAAGATCTGATATATACCCTGGAGCCAAGCCATGGAGAGCTTTAAAAACAAATAATAAAACTTTGAAATCAACACGAAATTTAACTGGTAGCCAATGCAGGGCTGCCAAGACAGGGGAGATGTGGTCCCTCTTTCTTGACCCAGTTAAGAGGTGAGCTGCAGCGTTCTGAACTAACTGAAGTCGGGAGAGGCAGGACTGTGAGATACCCAAGTATAGAGAATTACAATAATCCAACCGACATGTGATAAAAGCATGGATAACAGTCTCCAGGTCTGCTTGGGAGAGCAGAGGTTTTAATTTAGAAATACGTCGGAGTTGAAAAAAGCTGCTCTTAACCACTGCACTAATTTGATTTTCAAAATTGAGAGAAGAATCAAAGAAGACACCGAGATTTTTTATTACAGAGTGTGTGTTGACAGAGAGGGGACCAAATTTTCCTTTAGTGATTTCAGACAAGCCAGGGGGCCCAAAAATAATAACTTCTGTTTTTCCCTCATTTAATTGAAGAAAATTGTTGTTCATCCAAGTTTTGACATCATTTAAACAATTGACTAAGGGCTGCAAGCAGGAGGTTTGATCAGGTCTTAGGGAAAGGTACAGCTGAGTCACTGCTCAGGAAGGATACAGAGATGGGTCTTCATCGCCATCTTCAGTGCTCGGCTGTGAAGTAAGATGAACGGGGGGAACTACTTTGCCCCCAGCCAGGTCATTGCCTAGCAACAGAGAAACATCCTTGATTGGTAGACTTGACAAAAGTCCCACCTTTACCTGTCCTGTAACTAAATCTGACTTCAAGAATATAGAGCGCAGGGGTACAGATACAGTCCTCCCTTCAATACCTTGTACAAGTATGAAATCCCCAGAAGCGGACTCACCACGTAACTCCAAGGAGTCCATCAACAAAAGTGACTGAGAAGCTCCGGTATCCCTTAGGATATATATGGGGACAGGAGTAGTATGCTCATTCAGAGCCACAAATCCCTCTGACACAAATGGAAGAAACTCCTTCCTCACAAAGTCAGCAGTATCAGGCCTTTTAGCCCCACAAGGAGCAGGCAATTTAGCAGATTGGTCATCTATTACAGGGGTTTCTCACCTTGTTTTCACAAAGGCATTGGGTTTGGTATCCTTTTCTTTTTCTTTCTAAGCTTTAAGGAACCAACAGTTAGTTGTAACATGACCAGATTTCTTGCAATAATTGCAAACTAGACCACTTTTGTCACTGTCAGCTTTCATAATTTGATCAGACCTGTGACTGGATTTCTGAGCACCATCATCAGATTTGTCTTTGTCTTTGGGTGAGGAATCTTGGGTGTCACCATTACCTTTATTGTGAAATTGGGACCATCTATTGTTACTGCTAGACTGAAATTTGGACTTATGTGTGAGAACATATTCGTCTGCAAATTTGGCAGCTGATTGCAAATTCAGTGCTTGCTTCTCATTAAGGTAGGTCTTAATATCATCCTTAACACAGTTCTTGAATTCTTCAACTACCACCATCTCTTTTAGTGTGTTGAAATTATCCTTGACCTCCATAGAAGTACACCAGCGCTCAAAGCAAAACTTCTTCTCATTCGCAAATTCCACAATTCCTCATAAGACTGATTATCAGATTTCTAAAGACCTCTGAATTTCTGTTGGTAAGCCTCTGGAACCAACCCACCAAGCTCTCAAAATAACCTTTTTGACAACCTCATAATCAGAGGAATCAACTGTTGGCAAAGCCGAAAAGGCTTGTTGAGCTTTACCCTTGAGGACAGTTTGCAACATCAGAGGCCAGTGTTCCTTTGGCCACTGATAACTTTTTGCTACCTCTTCAAAGCACTGGAAATAGTTATCAACGTCCTTCTCCAAGAATGGAGGCACCAGTTTTACCTCCTGGCTAGCACAAAATTTATTTTCAGCATCTATTTTTATTTTTAGGAGCTCCATTTGGAGCCTTTCTTCTCTATCGAATTTCTGTAAATCGAAATCTCTCTGTCTTGCTAATTTTTCTAACTCAAATCCTTTGTTTTTCCTTTTCCTCCCTCTCAAATTCTTTGTTTTTCTTCTCTTGCTAATTGTTCTTACTCAAACTGCCTTAGTTTTTCTTTTTCCTCCCTTTCTCTTTCTGCCCTCTCAAATTCTCTTTGTTTTTCTCTTTCCCCCCCTCCAGATCTCCTGGTGCAAACACATTTTCATCAATGTAATATTCAACAATTTCTCTAGCCAGTTTTGCTTTTCGCATGGCTTGTTTTACCCCTATCAGCTCTAAATGTCTGCATATTTCTAGCAGTTCTGTCTTTTTAAAAGACTTCAAAACCTCTATGGCTGGTGATGCCAAGAAATCATCCATTGCTGTTGATCTGTCTATATATATATATATATATATATAAAGGAAAATTGAAAAAACAATTTTACAATATGAAATGTTAGATTTTCAATAAATGACTCAGACAATAGTCTATCCCAGACTTCAGCCCCCAGTTTGTTATGGCCCCAATTAGCTACGTCATATAAGACAGCAAGGGACGACAGACAAAATTTTAAAACTCAAACAGATTTAATTAAACAAAGACCAACACTAACCTACAATTTATACTCCTGACCAAGATTGATAATATACAAGAAAAAAAATATTTACAGTCTCTTTGAGATGGGGTTGCTTGGTGATATCCTGGGACAGGAAAATGCTCCAACAAAGGCAAAAATGCACAAAAAAACTATGCAGGTCTTGAAAAGAGTGACAGGTCTGGATAAATGTATCCTTCCCCATGCAATTTCACCTACTGCTTTACTGTCGCAATTTCTCTCCTCATATACTCTCTTGCAGCCCCCTCACACATTTTAGACTTTTTTTTTTAATTCTTTGGGACCCTCCGTCTCAGACATGCCCAGGACATGCCCAAACAGAGCTCCAGACTGGGCCTAACAAAAAAAAATCAATACTGCCATCTAGTGGCTTTTTTCCTCCACATTACACTGGTTATATCTGGATGTGCCTAAGCAGATGACGTTTAACATCAAGAGAGATGATGAAAATCCACGGGGGTCCGCTTTTGACCCCTGTCATTGATAGTATCTTAGACTCAATCATTCGCGATTCAGTCACAAGTCACCAAACTGTCACATTGGCCCCTGAAAAGATGAGCAACTCGCGCGGTATCACAGTCGAGAAGACTCGATTTTGCTTCCGAGAGCCACCCGGTGTATTGCTAAAGAGAAAATATCACCAATATATGAAAAGCCGCAGTACCCATCTCAGACTATTAGTGAGCATTATTCAGAAGTCTCCAAATTAAAGATTAACACCGAGACAGGAAAGACAAGCGCGAAGATTCTTCTGCGCAAGCATTAATTTATAACGGATACCAGCGGTGCTGTCAGAAAGCGCATCCCTTTAAACCTAGCTACTACACCTTGTCTGCAGGTGCATGGTATACAGTAGACAGATTTTGCTGTGTTGCAATGTGTTCTAATACTTGTTTAAATGTTTGCTTTTCTTTTGACAGATATTGGACAGCTTGGAGCGCTTTGTCTCTGGCGACAGGAAATTCAATTCAAGACAAATGTGTAGCTCCAGAATATATTTTACCATTGAGTAAGGGGAACTTTAATTAAATAGGCGCCACATTGTATCGGACATTTTAATAATATAAAGTTTATACTTGCATTTCTAAGACATTGAAATAAGTAAGCAAATAAATAAATAAAGTGATAATGCTGCTGACGGCAAATTTCCTCAATCAATTTTTCATCATTAGTTGGAGCATACTATAACGTTGCAATTTGCTTATACTTCAGGAAACTTTGCACAATGTCAGTCAGTTCAATTTCAACTGATACTTTTTATATGTAGGCTACTGCCTAAGAACAATGGATACTTGACAATAAAAGCTAGGAATTTGAGCAAGCGTTTTTGTCTATGCGCCCGTATTATTTGCCTTTAAATTTGAACATACATGCCTTTAATTGATAATGTCTCATTAGATAAATGTCTGAATCAATCATTTTGCAACTGCGCAAAAATAGATTTAGTCATTTCGGAACTGAAAGGTCCAAGACGACACTTCAGCACTTGGAAAATGGTAAGCTTGGCAAAAACAAGACAGTTGTGAATTTCAGCTGTGACGACTTTGTCAGTCATTTTGTTCCGTTATGTAATTATTATCAGAGAATGGTTAATTGATGGTAATATCTGGATGTGCCTAAGCAGATAACGCTTAACATAAAGAGCATTGCTGAAAATCCACAGGGGTCCGCTTTTGACCCGTGTCATTGCCCCGAGTGTTAAAGACAAGAACAATCAGTTGTGAAGGTTCGGCTGCGTGTGGAACCGTACGCAGCTCTTGGTCCATCATTTTTCAAAGACCTCTCCCAGGTAATTCTGCAATTTTTAAGGCCTGTTACCAAATTGTTTCACAGATTCATTATATTTGCTATGCATTCATTTGCCTGTATTTAAACAACCAGAAAAAACTGATTAGTAGTCATTGCTAAATCCAGAAGGACAATTCTTCATTAATTTAATACGACATATATAGCAGTCCCCGAAGAGACTGTCAAAAATTGCCAAATCTGCTGATATTTCAAGCTGATCCAGCGGGGTATTGGGTTAAGTTTTCAACCAGCAATAATCGCGCCTCGGTTACACCTCATGGGCTACGATACTGCCACTGCGCAAAGATAAGTTCGATTAATTAAAAGGGAATGGCCCAGCCGAGCCCATCAATTTTTTCAAAATGGTAATCTTTTTTGCAAAATTTGTTAAAAATATATGTCACCTATCTAGTGACTACACAACAAAACCATGCAACCCTTAACATATGATTTTTGAAGCAATCAATTTCATTTCAAAAGTGGAACGGTAGCCTCGCCAACTATTTAAAAAAAAAATTGGAAACACGGAGCATTCTGGGTAATAAAGGTGAGGGTTCCACCTTTGTGTGGAACCACCGGCCCTTTACTGCTCCCGATTTACACACCCGGGCACATTTCCTGAAAAATACTGATTCAGCAGTATGTAGGCTACTATCCAATTGCATAGTCAGTTCAAACATTGAAAATGTACTCACTTTGGATTTGTGATGATAAGAATTCCACATTTCCGAAAAGAAATAGAAAAATCATCGGTGCTTCATTCAACTTATGACTCAAATCCCCGCACCATTCATTATAAGGGATCAATGGCCTTCATTCTCACGACCACCAAGACATTCACACCAACTGCAGGAGGAGGCTAGATCCCTTTGGGAATGCACAACGTGTATCCATTATTCTGAAAGAATACAAATGCGATAGTATCTTAGACTCAATCATTCGCGATTCAGTCACAAGTTACCAAACTGTCACATTGGCCCCTGAAAAGATGAGCAACTCGCGCGGTATCACAGTCGAGAAGACTCGATTTTGCTTCCGAGAGCCACCCGGTGTATTGCTAAAGAGAAAATATCAGCGATATATGAAAAGCCGCAGTACCCATCTCAGACTAATAGTGAGCATTATTCAGAAGTCTCCAAATTAAAGATTAACACCGAGACAGGAAAGACAAGCGCGAAGATTCTTCTGCGCAAGCATTAATTTATAACGGATACCAGCGGTGCTGTCAGAAAGCGCATCCCTTTAAACCTAGCTACTACACCTTGTCTGCAGGTGCATGGTATACAGTAGACAGATTTTGCTGTGTTGCAATGTGTTCTAATATTTGTTTAAATGTTTGCTTTTCTTTTGACAGATATTGGACAGCTTGGAGCGCTTTGTCTCTGGCGACAGGAAATTCAATTCAAGACAAATGTATAGCTCCAGAATATATTTTACCATTGAGTAAGGGGAACTTTAATTAAATAGGCGCCACATTGTATCGGACATTTTAATAATATAAAGTTTATACTTGCATTTCTAAGACATTGAAATAAGTAAGCAAATAAATAAATAAAGTGATAATGCTGCTGACGGCAAATTTCCTCAATCAATTTTTCATCATTAGTTGGAGCATACTATAACGTTGCAATTTGCTTATACTTCAGGAAACTTTGCACAATGTCAGTCAGTTCAATTTCAACTGATACTTTTTATATGTAGGCTACTGCCTAAGAACAATGGATACTTGACAATAAAAGCTAGGAATTTGAGCAAGCGTTTTTGTCTATGCGCCCATATTATTTGCCTTTAAATTTGAACATACATGCCTTTAATTGATAATGTCTCATTAGATAAATGTCTGAATCAATCATTTTGCAACTGCGCAAAAATAGATTTAGTCATTTTGGAACTGAAAGGTCCAAGACGACACTTCAGCACTTGGAAAATGGTAAGCTTGGCAAAAACAAGACAGTTGTGAATTTCAGCTGTGACGACTTTGTCAGTCATTTTGTTCCATTATGTAATTATTATCAGAGAATGGTTAATTGATGGTAATATCTGGATGTGCCTAAGCAGATAACGCTTAACATAAAGAGCATTGCTGAAAATCCACAGGGGTCCGCTTTTGACCCCTGTCATTGCCCCGAGTGTTAAAGACAAGAACAATCAGTTGTGAAGGTTCGGCTGCGTGTGGAACCGTACGCGGCTCTTGGTCCATCATTTTTCAAAGACCTCTCCCAGGTTATTCTGCAATTTTTAAGGCCTGTTACCAAATTGTTTCACAGATTCATTACATTTGCTATGCATTCATTTGCCTGTATTTAAACAACCAGAAAAAATTGATCAGTAGTCACTGCTAAATCCAGAAGGACAGTTCTTCATTAATTTAATACGACATATATAGCAGTCCCCGAAGAGACTGTCAGAAATTGCCAAATCTTCTGATATTTCAAGCTGATCCAGCGGGGTATTGGGTTAAGTTTTCAACCAACAATAATCGCGCCTCGGTTACACCTCATGGGCTACGATACTGCCACTGCGCAAAGATAAGTTCGATTAATTAAAAGGGAATGGCCCAGCCGAGCCCATCAATTTTTTCAAAATGGTAATCTTTTTTGCAAAATTTGTTAAAAATATATGTCACCTATCTAGTGACTACACAACAAAACCATGCAACCCTTAATATATGATTTTTGAAGCAATCAATTTCATTTCAAAAGTGGAACGGTAGCCTCGCCAACTATTTAAAAAAAAATTGGAAACACGGAGCATTCTGTGTAATAAAGGTGAGGGTTCCACCTTTGTGTGGAACCACCGGCCCTTTACTGCTCCCGATTTACACACCCGGGCACATTTCCTGAAAAATACTGATTCAGCAGTATGTAGGCTACTATCCAATTGCATAGTCAGTTCAAACATTGAAAATGTACACACTAAAAAATGCTGGGTGAATTTCATGACTCAATCGTTGGGTCGTTGAAAACAGACCCAGATTGGGTGACTAATTTAGTCTTGGGTGAAATATCTTTGGGTCTTTTATTGTTGTTGCACAAATATTAACCACAACCTGGGTCACCGCAACGGACTACACTGCACAATACCCAGGTCCTGGTCATCAAGTACTAATTGCTGGGTGAACTGAAGGACCCATTTGATGGGTCCGTTAATATTGGGTGATTAATTTAATCTTGGATTAAATATCTGTGGGTCTTTTTTGTTGCGGCGCGAACATTGACCTCAAACTGGGTAACCACAACGCTGGGTCCCATTCCCGCTGCACCATACCCATTTAATGGGTCAATTTTCCCGCTGCTGTGGATTGCCGACAGGGGCAAGGGACGATCCTCGGACCTTGGAAGTAAGTGGCTTTATTTCATATTAATATTATTCAGCCTTGCCAATATTCACGACATAGCACGGCTCATACATGCTAACTTTACCGCCTTTGCGGCTTTTTTTATTCAGAATGAATGAAAAAATTATTGTCTATAGCGGTACAGTTGGAATGTATAACGTACACGGCATCTTGTGTGTTAGGCTATTGCTTACGTTAGCTGTTGTCTGTTAGGCTACCGAGCTAAGCCTTCTGGCTACGGAGCCAGTGCTACTGATACTGTAGGCTGGTCGGATTAACGTAAATAGAAAACTGAGTTTAAACTAGGCTGGAGGCTGGCGGTACGGAGCCCACCGGCCAGACCCCAACGAGTCGTTATATTTACTTGCCAGGTGTTCCGTCGATTTCTCCTACCTATAGACCGATTCAACGGTCAAAAAACTAAAAGGAGAAATCGAAAGAACACCAGGCAAGTAAACCTAGCGACTCGCTAGCCTGTTCGGGCAAGTTGCTAAAAATAGTAAAAGTATACGTCCTCCGCTGGCCGTGAAGCTGTGGGGTAACGTTACGGGGCTGTGGGTGTGGAGCTGTGGGGGTGCAGAGCGATGTGGGGCGGAGGCTGGCTAACCACAGCACGATACAATAGCTTTCTATGATGCTGAGCTGATGCCACGAACTGCATTTATAAAATAGGCAGAGGAATAGCTTAACATAAGACGTACTGAGCAAGAGACCGCAACAGAGAGGGAGAAGCCATCACTAATTGTAAAGCTAAGTAACTAGCAGTTTGGTAAAATAACTAGCTGACTGCTAACCGCTAAGCAAATGTAAGTACCATTTCTGAGTAGAGCGTAAAAAACAGCAAGACACTCGCGAATAAAGAGAGCTATTTTCTCTGCTGCCGAGCCTCGCTTCTCCCCCCCCCCTCCCCCAACTGTCGGTTTATTTCGTGAAACGAGTGAGGAACATCAGAGCTGTATACGTTAAAGGACTACAGCTCCCATGATCCCACGCTACTCCATGACGTCATACAGCTTCGTTTTTTGACTGTTCAGAAAATAACCATGGACCTTGAAAATTACACATTCAACTAAATTTTCTTCAGATTTTTTTTTTATCTTGTATGTGTGAATTTGTGATAACGTCAAGACGTCAAGCCTATATTAAAAATTGATGTCAATAAGTTATTTATAGTTGTCAAAACTATAAAAAAGGAGTGTCACATTGGCCTTTTATTATAGCCTATAACAGACTAAGACTAAGCATAAAAATGGATGGTCATCTTTGTTGACATTTGATAGCTGCTTAAATTAAACAATTTGTATTTGGGTGTAACTAAAAACTGACAACTTGCCTGACTGAGCTAGTGGGGGAAAAAAAAAAACCTTAACCTTGAACCCTGTTGTTGTCGCAGCCTGGCCTATATGTTTCATCTGAGCATTTATGGAGATATAAATGTAATGTTGATAACTGATTGCTGTCTCTTTGGTCTCATTTCCTACTCCATGGCTGAGTACGTAAAAGAGCGACTCAGATCACGGAATCTTGAAGAACTCATCCCGAAATTTGAAGGTATAGTAAATCTGTCTTTTGCCTCACTCTGTGTTGGGGCTCTCTGTCATTAAGTGTGTGCGCACGTGTGTGTGCCTGTGTGTGCGTTTGTGTGCGTACAGAAAGGACGCTGGCTGCTTCTCCATGTGTGTGAATGAGAAGAGTCAGGTGCTTTGGCTGTCATGAAAAGTGCCATAGAAATGCAGTGAATCATTATAAATATTGAACTGTTCGTGAAATGTGAGGGACACTTGAAGGCAATATTCTACTTTCCCCATGTAGTCCATGTCAAAATAACAACGATTCTGTACCACTGTAAGGAGTATTAAACTTCCCCCATTTGACTTAACATTTATTTCAGTAAAATTATGAAAGTTCCTCATTCCTGAATGGAATCTTTTTTGTTCACAGATTGGAACCAACATGCCAGAGTATCTCAGTGAAGCCGATGCTGCTCATGAAGCTGTCTGCCAGAGAGGATGGCAGTCTGAGGGCCAAACGCTCCATCAGCCCCAACCAGCAGCACCCTCTGTCCACCTCTCGCTTTCTCACATTTGTATTTTTAATGGTTTTGTACTGTTTAAAATATGTATCAAATATATACAATGTAAATAAGCAGTTTCTGTGTTGTCTGTTATTTATTTAGAACCGAATAAGAAAAGGCCATACAAAGTATCAAATTAACAAATGGGTAAGAAATGCCCAGCACTGGGTAAAGAATTTCAGAGTTAACTAAATAACATCAACCCAACAAAAGGGTAAAAATTAACCAATGCTGGGTAAGAAATGCCCAGCATTGGGTAAAGAATTTCAACATTAACTAAATAACATTGACCCAGCAAAAGGTGAAGAGTGACCCACACTACTGGCTCAAAGTCACCCATTTTTGGGTGAAATAGGTTGACCCAGTATGTTGGGTCAAAATTGTGACCCAAGTGCCTTGGGTCCTTTTGACCCAGTGCCCAGTAGGTGATATAGTGACTACCCATTGGGTCACTGAAATTACCCAATTTGGGTGATTATTGACCCAGCAGTTTTTAGAGTGTACTCACTTTGGATTTGTGATGATAAGAATTCCACATTTCCGAAAAGAAATAGAAAAATCATCGGTGCTTCACTCAACTTATGACTCAAATCCCCGCACCATTCATTATAAGGGATCAATGGCCTTCATTCTCACGACCACCAAGACATTCACACCAACTGCAGGAGGAGGCTAGATCCCTTTGGGAAAGCACAACGTGTATCCATTATTCTGAAAGAATACAAATGCGATAGTATCTTAGACTCAATCATTCGCGATTCAGTCACAAGTCACCAAACTGTCACATTGGCCCCTGAAAAGATGAGCAACTCGCGCGGTATCACAGTCGAGAAGACTCGATTTTGCTTCCGAGAGCCACCCGGTGTATTGCTAAAGAGAAAATATCAGCGATATATGAAAAGCCGCAGTACCCATCTCAGACTAATAGTGAGCATTATTCAGAAGTCTCCAAATTAAAGATTAACACCGAGACAGGAAAGACAAGCGCGAAGATTCTTCTGCGCAAGCATTAATTTATAATGGATACCAGCGGTGCTGTCAGAAAGCGCATCCCTTTAAACCTAGCTACTACACCTTGTCTGCAGGTGCATGGTATACAGTAGACAGATTTTGCTGTGTTGCAATGTGTTCTAATATTTGTTTAAATGTTTGCTTTTCTTTTGACAGATATTGTACAGCTTGGAGCGCTTTGTCTCTGGCGACAGGAAATTCAATTCAAGACAAATGTATAGCTCCAGAATATATTTTACCATTGAGTAAGGGGAACTTTAATTAAATAGGCGCCACATTGTATCGGACATTTTAATAATATAAAGTTTATACTTGCATTTCTAAGACATTGAAATAAGTAAGCAAATAAATAAATAAAGTGATAATGCTGCTGATGGCAAATTTCCTCAATCAATTTTTCATCATTAGTTGGAGCATACTATAACGTTGCAATTTGCTTATACTTCAGGAAACTTTGCACAATGTCAGTCAGTTCAATTTCAACTGATACTTTTTATATGTAGGCTACTGCCTAAGAACAATGGATACTTGACAATAAAAGCTAGGAATTTGAGCAAGCGTTTTTGTCTATGCGCCCATATTATTTGCCTTTAAATTTGAACATACATGCCTTTAATTGATAATGTCTCATTAGATAAATGTCTGAATCAATCATTTTGCAACTGCGCAAAAATAGATTTAGTCATTTCGGAACTGAAAGGTCCAAGACGACACTTCAGCACTTGGAAAATGGTAAGCTTGGCAAAAACAAGACAGTTGTGATTTTCAGCTGTGACGACTTTGTCAGTCATTTTGTTCCATTATGTAATTATTATCAGAGAATGGTTAATTGATGGTAATATCTGGATGTGCCTAAGCAGATAACGCTTAACATAAAGAGCATTGCTGAAAATCCACAGGGGTCCGCTTTTGACCCCTGTCATTGCCCCGAGTGTTAAAGACAAGAACAATCAGTTGTGAAGGTTCGGCTGCGTGTGGAACCGTACGCGGCTCTTGATCCATCATTTTTCAAAGACCTCTCCCAGGTTATTCTGCAATTTTTAAGGCCTGTTACCAAATTGTTTCACAGATTCATTACATTTGCTATGCATTCATTTGCCTGTATTTTAACAACCAGAAAAAATTGATCAGTAGTCACTGCTAAATCCAGAAGGACAATTCTTCATTAATTTAATACGACATATATAGCAGTCCCCGAAGAGACTGTCAAAAATTGCCAAATCTGCTGATATTTCAAGCTGATCCAGCGGGGTATTGGGTTAAGTTTTCAACCAGCAATAATCGCGCCTCGGTTACACCTCGTGGGCTACGATACTGCCACTGCGCAAAGATATGTTCGATTAATTAAAAGGGAATGGCCCAGCCGAGCCCATCAATTTTTTCAAAATGGTAATCTTTTTTGCAAAATTTGTTAAAAATATATGTCACCTATCTAGTGACTACACAACAAAACCATGCAACCCTTAACATATGATTTTTGAAGCAATCAATTTCATTTCAAAAGTGGAACGGTAGCCTCGCCAACTATTTAAAAAAAAATTGGAAACACGGAGCATTCTGGGTAATAAAGGTGAGGGTTCCACCTTTGTGTGGAACCACCGGCCCTTTACTGCTCCCGATTTACACACCCGGGCACATTTCCTGAAAAATACTGATTCAGCAGTATGTAGGCTACTATCCAATTGCATAGTCAGTTCAAACATTGAAAATGTACTCACTTTGGATTTGTGATGATAAGAATTCCACATTTCCGAAAAGAAATAGAAAAATCATCGGTGCTTCATTCAACTTATGACTCAAATCCCCGCACCATTCATTATAAGGGATCAATGGCCTTCATTCTCACGACCACCAAGACATTCACACCAACTGCAGGAGGAGGCTAGATCCCTTTGGGAATGCACAACGTGTATCCATTATTCTGAAAGAATACAAATGCGATAGTATCTTAGACTCAATCATTCGCGATTCAGTCACAAGTCACCAAACTGTCACATTGGCCCCTGAAAAGATGAGCAACTCGCGCGGTATCACAGTCGAGAAGACTCGATTTTGCTTCCGAGAGCCACCCGGTGTATTGCTAAAGAGAAAATATCAGCGATATATGAAAAGCCGCAGTACCCATCTCAGACTAATAGTGAGCATTATTCAGAAGTCTCCAAATTAAAGATTAACACCGAGACAGGAAAGACAAGCGCGAAGATTCTTCTGCGCAAGCATTAATTTATAACGGATACCAGCGGTGCTGTCAGAAAGCGCATCCCTTTAAACCTAGCTACTACACCTTGTCTGCAGGTGCATGGTATACAGTAGACAGATTTTGCTGTGTTGCAATGTGTTCTAATATTTGTTTAAATGTTTGCTTTTCTTTTGACAGATATTGTACAGCTTGGAGCGCTTTGTCTCTGGCGACAGGAAATTCAATTCAAGACAAATGTATAGCTCCAGAATATATTTTACCATTGAGTAAGGGGAACTTTAATTAAATAGGCGCCACATTGTATCGGACATTTTAATAATATAAAGTTTATACTTGCATTTCTAAGACATTGAAATAAGTAAGCAAATAAATAAATAAAGTGATAATGCTGCTGACGGCAAATTTCCTCAATCAATTTTTCATCATTAGTTGGAGCATACTATAACGTTGCAATTTGCTTATACTTCAGGAAACTTTGCACAATGTCAGTCAGTTCAATTTCAACTGATACTTTTTATATGTAGGCTACTGCCTAAGAACAATGGATACTTGACAATAAAAGCTAGGAATTTGAGCAAGCGTTTTTGTCTATGCGCCCATATTATTTGCCTTTAAATTTGAACATACATGCCTTTAATTGATAATGTCTCATTAGATAAATGTCTGAATCAATCATTTTGCAACTGCGCAAAAATAGATTTAGTCATTTCGGAACTGAAAGGTCCAAGACGACACTTCAGCACTTGGAAAATGGTAAGCTTGGCAAAAACAAGACAGTTGTGAATTTCAGCTGTGACGACTTTGTCAGTCATTTTGTTCCATTATGTAATTATTATCAGAGAATGGTTAATTGATGGTAATATCTGGATGTGCCTAAGCAGATAACGCTTAACATAAAGAGCATTGCTGAAAATCCACAGGGGTCCGCTTTTGACCCCTGTCATTGCCCCGAGTGTTAAAGACAAGAACAATCAGTTGTGAAGGTTCGGCTGCGTGTGGAACCGTACGCGGCTCTTGGTCCATCATTTTTCAAAGACCTCTCCCAGGTTATTCTGCAATTTTTAAGGCCTGTTACCAAATTGTTTCACAGATTCATTACATTTGCTATGCATTCATTTGCCTGTATTTAAACAACCAGAAAAAAAATGACCAGTAGTCACTGTTAAATCCAGAAGGACAATTCTTCATTAATTTAATACGATATATATAGCAGTCCCCGAAGAGGCTGTCAAACATTGCCAAATCTGCTGATATTCCAAGCTGATCCAGCGGGGTATTGGGTTAAGTTTTCAACCAGCAATTATCGCGCCTCGGTTACACCTCATGGGCTACGATACTGCCACTGCGCAAAGATAAGTTCGATTAATTAAAAGGGAATGGCCCAGCCGAGCCCATCAATTTTTTCAAAATGGTAATCTTTTTTGCAAAATTTGTTAAAAATATATGTCACCTATCTAGTGACTACACAACAAAACCATGCAACCCTTAACATATGATTTTTGAAGCAATCAATTTCATTTCAAAAGTGGAACGGTAGCCTCGCCAACTATTTAAAAAAAAATTGGAAACACGGAGCATTCTGGGTAATAAAGGTGAGGGTTCCACCTTTGTGTGGAACCACCGGCCCTTTACTGCTCCCGATTTACACACCCGGGCACATTTCCTGAAAAATACTGATTCAGCAGTATGTAGGCTACTATCCAATTGCATAGTCAGTTCAAACATTGAAAATGTACTCACTTTGGATTTGTGATGATAAGAATTCCACATTTCCGAAAAGAAATAGAAAAATCATCGGTGCTTCATTCAACTTATGACTCAAATCCCCGCACCATTCATTATAAGGGATCAATGGCCTTCATTCTCACGACCACCAAGACATTCACACCAACTGCAGGAGGAGGCTAGATCCCTTTGGGAATGCACAACGTGTATCCATTATTCTGAAAGAATACAAATGCGATAGTATCTTAGACTCTATCATTCGAGATTCAGTCACAAGTCACCAAACTGTCACATTGGCCCCTGAAAAGATGAGCAACTCGCGCGGTATCACAGTCGAGAAGACTCGATTTTGCTTCCGAGAGCCACCCGGTGTATTGCTAAAGAGAAAATATCAGCGATATATGAAAAGCCGCAGTACCCATCTCAGACTAATAGTGAGCATTATTCAGAAGTCTCCAAATTAAAGATTAACACCGAGACAGGAAAGACAAGCGCGAAGATTCTTCTGCGCAAGCATTAATTTATAACGGATACCAGCGGTGCTGTCAGAAAGCGCATCCCTTTAAACCTAGCTACTGCACCTTGTCTGCAGGTGCATGGTATACAGTAGACAGATTTTGCTGTGTTGCAATGTGTTCTAATATTTGTTTAAATGTTTGCTTTTCTTTTGACAGATATTGTACAGCTTGGAGCGCTTTGTCTCTGGCGACAGGAAATTCAATTCAAGACAAATGTATAGCTCCAGAATATATTTTACCATTGAGTAAGGGGAACTTTAATTAAATAGGCGCCACATTGTATCGGACATTTTAATAATATAAAGTTTATACTTGCATTTCTAAGACATTGAAATAAGTAAGCAAATAAATAAATAAAGTGATAATGCTGCTGACGGCAAATTTCCTCAATCAATTTTTCATCATTAGTTGGAGCATACTATAACGTTGCAATTTGCTTATACTTCAGGAAACTTTGCACAATGTCAGTCAGTTCAATTTCAACTGATACTTTTTATATGTAGGCTACTGCCTAAGAACAATGGATACTTGACAATAAAAGCTAGGAATTTGAGCAAGCGTTTTTGTCTATGCGCCCATATTATTTGCCTTTAAATTTGAACATACATGCCTTTAATTGATAATGTCTCATTAGATAAATGTCTGAATCAATCATTTTGCAACTGCGCAAAAATAGATTTAGTCATTTCGGAACTGAAAGGTCCAAGACGACACTTCAGCACTTGGAAAATGGTAAGCTTGGCAAAAACAAGACAGTTGTGAATTTCAGCTGTGACGACTTTGTCAGTCATTTTGTTCCATTATGTAATTATTATCAGAGAATGGTTAATTGATGGTAATATCTGGATGTGCCTAAGCAGATAACGCTTAACATAAAGAGCATTGCTGAAAATCCACAGGGGTCCGCTTTTGACCCCTGTCATTGCCCCGAGTGTTAAAGACAAGAACAATCAGTTGTGAAGGTTCGGCTGCGTGTGGAACCGTACGCGGCTCTTGGTCCATCATTTTTCAAAGACCTCTCCCAGGTTATTCTGCAATTTTTAAGGCCTGTTACCAAATTGTTTCACAGATTCGTTACATTTGCTATGCATTCATTTGCCTGTATTTAAACAACCAGAAAAAATTGACCAGTAGTTACTACTGAATCCAGAAGAACAATTCTTCATTAATTTAATACGACATATATAGCAGTCCCCGAAGAGACTGTCAAAAATTGCCAAATCTGCTGATATTTCAAGCTGATCCAGCGGGGTATTGGGTTAAGTTTTCAACCAGCAATAATCGCGCCTCGGTTACACCTCATGGGCTACGATACTGCCACTGCGCAAAGATAAGTTCGATTAATTAAAAGGGAATGGCCCAGCCGAGCCCATCAATTTTTTCAAAATGGTAATCTTTTTTGCAAAATTTGTTAAAAATATATGTCACCTATCTAGTGACTACACAACAAAACCATGCAACCCTTAACATATGATTTTTGAAGCAATCAATTTCATTTCAAAAGTGGAACGGTAGCCTCGCCAACTATTTAAAAAAAAATTGGAAACACGGAGCATTCTGGGTAATAAAGGTGAGGGTTCCACCTTTGTGTGGAACCACCGGCCCTTTACTGCTCCCGATTTACACACCCGGGCACATTTCCTGAAAAATACTGATTCAGCAGTATGTAGGCTACTATCCAATTGCATAGTCAGTTCAAACATTGAAAATGTACTCACTTTGGATTTGTGATGATAAGAATTCCACATTTCCGAAAAGAAATAGAAAAATCATCGGTGCTTCATTCAACTTATGACTCAAATCCCCGCACCATTCATTATAAGGGATCAATGGCCTTCATTCTCACGACCACCAAGACATTCACACCAACTGCAGGAGGAGGCTAGATCCCTTTGGGAATGCACAACGTGTATCCATTATTCTGAAAGAATACAAATGCGATAGTATCTTAGACTCAATCATTCGCGATTCAGTCACAAGTCACCAAACTGTCACATTGGCCCCTGAAAAGATGAGCAACTCGCGCGGTATCACAGTCGAGAAGACTCGATTTTGCTTCCGAGAGCCACCCGGTGTATTGCTAAAGAGAAAATATCAGCGATATATGAAAAGCCGCAGTACCCATCTCAGACTAATAGTGAGCATTATTCAGAAGTCTCCAAATTAAAGATTAACACCGAGACAGGAAAGACAAGCGCGAAGATTCTTCTGCGCAAGCATTAATTTATAACGGATACCAGCGGTGCTGTCAGAAAGCGCATCCCTTTAAACCTAGCTACTGCACCTTGTCTGCAGGTGCATGGTATACAGTAGACAGATTTTGCTGTGTTGCAATGTGTTCTAATATTTGTTTAAATGTTTGCTTTTCTTTTGACAGATATTGTACAGCTTGGAGCGCTTTGTCTCTGGCGACAGGAAATTCAATTCAAGACATGTATAGCTCCAAAATATATTTTACCATTGAGTAAGGGGAACTTTAATTAAATAGGCGCCACATTGTATCGGACATTTTAATAATATAAAGTTTATACTTGCATTTCTAAGACATTGAAATAAGTAAGCAAATAAATAAATAAAGTGATAATGCTGCTGACGGCAAATTTCCTCAATCAATTTTTCATCATTAGTTGGAGCATACTATAACGTTGCAATTTGCTTATACTTCAGGAAACTTTGCACAATGTCAGTCAGTTCAATTTCAACTGATACTTTTTATATGTAGGCTACTGCCTAAGAACAATGGATACTTGACAATAAAAGCTAGGAATTTGAGCAAGCGTTTTTGTCTATGCGCCCATATTATTTGCCTTTAAATTTGAACATACATGCCTTTAATTGATAATGTCTCATTAGATAAATGTCTGAATCAATCATTTTGCAACTGCGCAAAAATAGATTTAGTCATTTCGGAACTGAAAGGTCCAAGACGACACTTCAGCACTTGGAAAATGGTAAGCTTGGCAAAAACAAGACAGTTGTGAATTTCAGCTGTGACGACTTTGTCAGTCATTTTGTTCCATTATGTAATTATTATCAGAGGATGGTTAATTGATGGTAATATCTGGATGTGCCTAAGCAGATAACGCTTAACATAAAGAGCATTGCTGAAAATCCACAGGGGTCCGCTTTTGACCCCTGTCATTGCCCCGAGTGTTAAAGACAAGAACAATCAGTTGTGAAGGTTCGGCTGCGTGTGGAACCGTACGCGGCTCTTGGTCCATCATTTTTCAAAGTCCTCTCCCAGGTTATTCTGCAATTTTTAAGGCCTGTTACCAAATTGTTTCACAGATTCGTTACATTTGCTATGCATTCATTTGCCTGTATTTAAACAACCAGAAAAAATTGACCAGTAGTCACTGCTAAATCCAGAAGGACAATTCTTCATTAATTTAATACGACATATATAGCAGTCCCCGAAGAGACTGTCAAAAATTGCCAAATCTGCTGATATTTCAAGCTGATCCAGCGGGGTATTGGGTTAAGTTTTCAACCAGCAATAATCGCGCCTCGGTTACACCTCATGGGCTACGATACTGCCACTGCGCAAAGATAAGTTCGATTATTTAAAAGGGAATGGCCCAGCCGAGCCCATCAATTTTTTCAAAATGGTAATCTTTTTTGCAAAATTTGTTAAAAATATATGTCACCTATCTAGTGACTACACAACAAAACCATGCAACCCTTAACATATGATTTTTGAAGCAATCAATTTCATTTCAAAAGTGGAACGGTAGCCTCGCCAACTATTTAAAAAAAAATTGGAAACACGGAGCATTCGGGGTAATAAAGGTGAGGGTTCCACCTTTGTGTGGAACCACCGGCCCTTTACTGCTCCCGATTTACACACCCGGGCACATTTCCTGAAAAATACTGATTCAGCAGTATGTAGGCTACTATCCAATTGCATAGTCAGTTCAAACATTGAAAATGTACTCACTTTGGATTTGTGATGATAAGAATTCCACATTTCCGAAAAGAAATAGAAAAATCATCGGTGCTTCATTCAACTTATGACTCAAATCCCCGCACCATTCATTATAAGGGATCAATGGCCTTCATTCTCACGACCACCAAGACATTCACACCAACTGCAGGAGGAGGCTAGATCCCTTTGGGAATGCACAACGTGTATCCATTATTCTGAAAGAATACAAATGCGATAGTATCTTAGACTCAATCATTCGCGATTCAGTCACAAGTCACCAAACTGTCACATTGGCCCCTGAAAAGATGAGCAACTCGCGCGGTATCACAGTCGAGAAGACTCGATTTTGCTTCCGAGAGCCACCCGGTGTATTGCTAAAGAGAAAATATCAGCGATATATGAAAAGCCGCAGTACCCATCTCAGACTAATAGTGAGCATTATTCAGAAGTCTCCAAATTAAAGATTAACACCGAGACAGGAAAGACAAGCGCGAAGATTCTTCTGCGCAAGCATTAATTTATAACGGATACCAGCGGTGCTGTCAGAAAGCGCATCCCTTTAAACCTAGCTACTGCACCTTGTCTGCAGGTGCATGGTATACAGTAGACAGATTTTGCTGTGTTGCAATGTGTTCTAATATTTGTTTAAATGTTTGCTTTTCTTTTGACAGATATTGTACAGCTTGGAGCGCTTTGTCTCTGGCGACAGGAAATTCAATTCAAGACAAATGTATAGCTCCAGAATATATTTTACCATTGAGTAAGGGGAACTTTAATTAAATAGGCGCCACATTGTATCGGACATTTTAATAATATAAAGTTTATACTTGCATTTCTAAGACATTGAAATAAGTAAGCAAATAAATAAATAAAGTGATAATGCTGCTGACGGCAAATTTCCTCAATCAATTTTTCATCATTAGTTGGAGCATACTATAATGTTGCAATTTGCTTATACTTCAGGAAACTTTGCACAATGTCAGTCAGTTCAATTTCAACTGATACTTTTTATATGTAGGCTACTGCCTAAGAACAATGGATACTTGACAATAAAAGCTAGGAATTTGAGCAAGCGTTTTTGTCTATGCGCCCATATTATTTGCCTTTAAATTTGAACATACATGCCTTTAATTGATAATGTCTCATTAGATAAATGTCTGAATCAATCATTTTGCAACTGCGCAAAAATAGATTTAGTCATTTCGGAACTGAAAGGTCCAAGACGACACTTCAGCACTTGGAAAATGGTAAGCTTGGCAAAAACAAGACAGTTGTGAATTTCAGCTGTGACGACTTTGTCAGTCATTTTGTTCCATTATGTAATTATTATCAGAGGATGGTTAATTGATGGTAATATCTGGATGTGCCTAAGCAGATAACGCTTAACATAAAGAGCATTGCTGAAAATCCACAGGGGTCCGCTTTTGACCCCTGTCATTGCCCCGAGTGTTAAAGACAAGAACAATCAGTTGTGAAGGTTCGGCTGCGTGTGGAACCGTACGCGGCTCTTGGTCCATCATTTTTCAAAGACCTCTCCCAGGTTATTCTGCAATTTTTAAGGCCTGTTACCAAATTGTTTCACAGATTCATTACATTTGCTATGCATTCATTTGCCTGTATTTAAACAACCAGAAAAAATTGACCAGTAGTCACTGCTAAATCCAGAAGGACAATTCTTCATTAATTTAATACGACATATATAGCAGTCCCCGAAGAGACTGTCAAAAATTGCCAAATCTGCTGATATTTCAAGCTGATCCAGCGGGGTATTGGGTTAAGTTTTCAACCAGCAATAATCGCGCTTCGGTTACACGTCATGGGCTACGATACTGCCACTGCGCAAAGATAAGTTCGATTAATTAAAAGGGAATGGCCCAGCCGAGCCCATCAATTTTTTCAAAATGGTAATCTTTCTTGCAAAATTTGTTAAAAATATATGTCACCTATCTAGTGACTACACAACAAAACCATGCAACCCTTAACATATGATTTTTGAAGCAATCAATTTCATTTCAAAAGTGGAACGGTAGCCTCGCCAACTATTTAAAAAAAAATTGGAAACACGGAGCATTCTGGGTAATAAAGGTGAGGGTTCCACCTTTGTGTGGAACCACCGGCCCTTTACTGCTCCCGATTTACACACCCGGGCACATTTCCTGAAAAATACTGATTCAGCAGTATGTAGGCTACTATCCAATTGCATAGTCAGTTCAAACATTGAAAACGTACTCACTTTGGATTTGTGATGATAAGAATTCCACATTTCCGAAAAGAAATAGAAAAATCATCGGTGCTTCATTCAACTTATGACTCAAATCCCCGCACCATTCATTATAAGGGATCAATGGCCTTCATTCTCACGACCACCAAGACATTCACACCAACTGCAGGAGGAGGCTAGATCCCTTTGGGAATGCACAACGTGTATCCATTATTCTGAAAGAATACAAATGCGATAGTATCTTAGACTCAATCATTCGCGATTCAGTCACAAGTCACCAAACTGTCACATTGGCCCCTGAAAAGATGAGCAACTCGCGCGGTATCACAGTCGAGAAGACTCGATTTTGCTTCCGAGAGCCACCCGGTGTATTGCTAAAGAGAAAATATCAGCGATATATGAAAAGCCGCAGTACCCATCTCAGACTAATAGTGAGCATTATTCAGAAGTCTCCAAATTAAAGATTAACACCGAGACAGGAAAGACAAGCGCGAAGATTCTTCTGCGCAAGCATTAATTTATAACGGATACCAGCGGTGCTGTCAGAAAGCGCATCCCTTTAAACCTAGCTACTACACCTTGTCTGCAGGTGCATGGTATACAGTAGACAGATTTTGCTGTGTTGCAATGTGTTCTAATATTTGTTTAAATGTTTGCTTTTCTTTTGACAGATATTGGACAGCTTGGAGCGCTTTGTCTCTGGCGACAGGAAATTCAATTCAAGACAAATGTATAGCTCCAGAATATATTTTACCATTGAGTAAGGGGAACTTTAATTAAATAGGCGCCACATTGTATCGGACATTTTAATAATATAAAGTTTATACTTGCATTTCTAAGACATTGAAATAAGTAAGCAAATAAATAAATAAAGTGATAATGCTGCTGACGGCAAATTTCCTCAATCAATTTTTCATCATTAGTTGGAGCATACTATAACGTTGCAATTTGCTTATACTTCAGGAAACTTTGCACAATGTCAGTCAGTTCAATTTCAACTGATATAAAAAGTATGTAGGCTACTGCCTAAGAACAATGGATACTTGACAATAAAAGCTAGGAATTTGAGCAAGCGTTTTTGTCTATGCGCCCATATTATTTGCCTTTAAATTTGAACATACATGCCTTTAATTGATAATGTCTCATTAGATAAATGTCTGAATCAATCATTTTGCAACTGCGCAAAAATAGATTTAGTCATTTCGGAACTGAAAGGTCCAAGACGACACTTCAGCACTTGGAAAATGGTAAGCTTGGCAAAAACAAGACAGTTGTGAATTTCAGCTGTGACGACTTTGTCAGTCATTTTGTTCCTTTATGTAATTATTATCAGAGAATGGTTAATTGATGGTAATATCTGGATGTGCCTAAGCAGATAACGCTTAACATAAAGAGCATTGCTGAAAATCCACAGGGGTCCGCTTTTGACCCCTGTCATTGCCCCGAGTGTTAAAGACAAGAACAATCAGTTGTGAAGGTTCGGCTGCATGTGGAACTGTACGCGGCTCTTGGTCCATCATTTTTCAAAGACCTCTCCCAGGTTATTCTGCAATTTTTAAGGCCTGTTACCAAATTGTTTCACAGATTCGTTACATTTGCTATGCATTCATTTGCCTGTATTTAAACAACCAGAAAAAATTGACCAGTAGTCACTGCTAAATCCAGAAGGACAATTCTTCATTAATTTAATACGACATATATAGCAGTCCCCGAAGAGACTGTCAAAAATTGCCAAATCTGCTGATATTTCAAGCTGATCCAGCGGGGTATTGGGTTAAGTTTTCAACCAGCAATAATCGCGCCTCGGTTACACCTCATGGGCTACGATACTGCCACTGCGCAAAGATAAGTTCGATTAGTTAAAAGGGAATGGCCCAGCCGAGCCCATCAATTTTTTCAAAATGGTAATCTTTTTTGCAAAATTTGTTAAAAATATATGTCACCTATCTAGTGACTACACAACAAAACCATGCAACCCTTAACATATGATTTTTGAAGCAATCAATTTCATTTCAAAAGTGGAACGGTAGCCTCGCCAACTATTTAAAAAAAAATTAGAAACACGGAGCATTCGGGGTAATAAAGGTGAGGGTTCCACCTTTGTGTGGAACCACCGGCCCTTTACTGCTCCCGATTTACACACCCGGGCACATTTCCTGAAAAATACTGATTCAGCAGTATGTAGGCTACTATCCAATTGCATAGTCAGTTCAAACATTGAAAATGTACTCACTTTGGATTTGTGATGATAAGAATTCCACATTTCCGAAAAGAAATAGAAAAATCATCGGTGCTTCATTCAACTTATGACTCAAATCCCCGCACCATTCATTATAAGGGATCAATGGCCTTCATTCTCACGACCACCAAGACATTCACACCAACTGCAGGAGGAGGCTAGATCCCTTTGGGAATGCACAACGTGTATCCATTATTCTGAAAGAATACAAATGCGATAGTATCTTAGACTCAATCATTCGCGATTCAGTCACAAGTCACCAAACTGTCACATTGGCCCCTGAAAAGATGAGCAACTCGCGCGGTATCACAGTCGAGAAGACTCGATTTTGCTTCCGAGAGCCACCCGGTGTATTGCTAAAGAGAAAATATCAGCGATATATGAAAAGCCGCAGTACCCATCTCAGACTAATAGTGAGCATTATTCAGAAGTCTCCAAATTAAAGATTAACACCGAGACAGGAAAGACAAGCGCGAAGATTCTTCTGCGCAAGCATTAATTTATAACGGATACCAGCGGTGCTGTCAGAAAGCGCATCCCTTTAAACCTAGCTACTGCACCTTGTCTGCAGGTGCATGGTATACAGTAGACAGATTTTGCTGTGTTGCAATGTGTTCTAATATTTGTTTAAATGTTTGCTTTTCTTTTGACAGATATTGTACAGCTTGGAGCGCTTTGTCTCTGGCGACAGGAAATTCAATTCAAGACAAATGTATAGCTCCAGAATATATTTTACCATTGAGTAAGGGGAACTTTAATTAAATAGGCGCCACATTGTATCGGACATTTTAATAATATAAAGTTTATACTTGCATTTCTAAGACATTGAAATAAGTAAGCAAATAAATAAATAAAGTGATAATGCTGCTGACGGCAAATTTCCTCAATCAATTTTTCATCATTAGTTGGAGCATACTATAATGTTGCAATTTGCTTATACTTCAGGAAACTTTGCACAATGTCAGTCAGTTCAATTTCAACTGATACTTTTTATATGTAGGCTACTGCCTAAGAACAATGGATACTTGACAATAAAAGCTAGGAATTTGAGCAAGCGTTTTTGTCTATGCGCCCATATTATTTGCCTTTAAATTTGAACATACATGCCTTTAATTGATAATGTCTCATTAGATAAATGTCTGAATCAATCATTTTGCAACTGCGCAAAAATAGATTTAGTCATTTCGGAACTGAAAGGTCCAAGACGACACTTCAGCACTTGGAAAATGGTAAGCTTGGCAAAAACAAGACAGTTGTGAATTTCAGCTGTGACGACTTTGTCAGTCATTTTGTTCCATTATGTAATTATTATCAGAGGATGGTTAATTGATGGTAATATCTGGATGTGCCTAAGCAGATAACGCTTAACATAAAGAGCATTGCTGAAAATCCACAGGGGTCCGCTTTTGACCCCTGTCATTTCCCCGAGTGTTAAAGACAAGAACAATCAGTTGTGAAGGTTCGGCTGCGTGTGGAACCGTACGCGGCTCTTGGTCCATCATTTTTCAAAGACCTCTCCCAGGTTATTCTGCAATTTTTAAGGCCTGTTACCAAATTGTTTCACAGATTCATTACATTTGCCTGTATTTAAACAACCAGAAAAAATTGACCAGTAGTCACTGCTAAATCCAGAAGGACAATTCTTCATTAATTTAATACGACATATATAGCAGTCCCCGAAGAGACTGTCAAAAATTGCCAAATCTGCTGATATTTCAAGCTGATCCAGCGGGGTATTGGGTTAAGTTTTCAACCAGCAATAATCGCGCCTCGGTTACACCTCATGGGCAACGATACTGCCACTGCGCAAAGATAAGTTTGATTAATTAAAAGGGAATGGCCCAGCCGAGCCCATCAATTTTTTCAAAATGGTAATCTTTTTTGCAAAATTTGTTAAAAATATATGTCACCTATCTAGTGACTACACAACAAAACCATGCAACCCTTAACATATGATTTTTGAAGCAATCAATTTCATTTCAAAAGTGGAACGGTAGCCTCGCCAACTATTTAAAAAAAAATTGGAAACACGGAGCATTCTGGGTAATAAAGGTGAGGGTTCCACCTTTGTGTGGAACCACCGGCCCTTTACTGCTCCCGATTTACACACCCGGGCACATTTCCTGAAAAATACTGATTCAGCAGTATGTAGGCTACTATCCAATTGCATAGTCAGTTCAAACATTGAAAACGTACTCACTTTGGATTTGTGATGATAAGAATTCCACATTTCCGAAAAGAAATAGAAAAATCATCGGTGCTTCATTCAACTTATGACTCAAATCCCCGCACCATTCATTATAAGGGATCAATGGCCTTCATTCTCACGACCACCAAGACATTCACACCAACTGCAGGAGGAGGCTAGATCCCTTTGGGAATGCACAACGTGTATCCATTATTCTGAAAGAATACAAATGCGATAGTATCTTAGACTCAATCATTCGCGATTCAGTCACAAGTCACCAAACTGTCACATTGGCCCCTGAAAAGATGAGCAACTCGCGCGGTATCACAGTCGAGAAGACTCGATTTTGCTTCCGAGAGCCACCCGGTGTATTGCTAAAGAGAAAATATCAGCGATATATGAAAAGCCGCAGTACCCATCTCAGACTAATAGTGAGCATTATTCAGAAGTCTCCAAATTAAAGATTAACACCGAGACAGGAAAGACAAACGCGAAGATTCTTCTGCGCAAGCATTAATTTATAACGGATACCAGCGGTGCTGTCAGAAAGCGCATCCCTTTAAACCTAGCTACTACACCTTGTCTGCAGGTGCATGGTATACAGTAGACAGATTTTGCTGTGTTGCAATGTGTTCTAATATTTGTTTAAATGTTTGCTTTTCTTTTGACAGATATTGGACAGCTTGGAGCGCTTTGTCTCTGGCGACAGGAAATTCAATTCAAGACAAATGTATAGCTCCAGAATATATTTTACCATTGAGTAAGGGGAACTTTAATTAAATAGGCGCCACATTGTATCGGACATTTTAATAATATAAAGTTTATACTTGCATTTCTAAGACATTGAAATAAGTAAGCAAATAAATAAATAAAGTGATAATGCTGCTGACGGCAAATTTCCTCAATCAATTTTTCATCATTAGTTGGAGCATACTATAACGTTGCAATTTGCTTATACTTCAGGAAACTTTGCACAATGTCAGTCAGTTCAATTTCAACTGATACTTTATATATGTAGGCTACTGCCTAAGAACAATGGATACTTGACAATAAAAGCTAGGAATTTGAGCAAGTGTTTTTGTCTATGCGCCCATATTATTTGCCTTTAAATTTGAACATACATGCCTTTAATTGATAATGTCTCATTAGATAAATGTCTGAATCAATCATTTTGCAACTGCGCAAAAATAGATTTAGTCATTTCGGAACTGAAAGGTCCAAGACGACACTTCAGCACTTGGAAAATGGTAAGCTTGGCAAAAACAAGACAGTTGTGAATTTCAGCTGTGACGACTTTGTCAGTCATTTTGTTCCATTATGTAATTATTATCAGAGAATGGTTAATTGATGGTAATATCTGGATGTGCCTAAGCAGATAACGCTTAACATAAAGAGCATTGCTGAAAATCCACAGGGGTCCGCTTTTGACCCCTGTCATTGCCCCGAGTGTTAAAGACAAGAACAATCAGTTGTGAAGGTTCGGCTGCATGTGGAACTGTACGCGGCTCTTGGTCCATCATTTTTCAAAGACCTCTCCCAGGTTATTCTGCAATTTTTAAGGCCTGTTACCAAATTGTTTCACAGATTCATTACATTTGCTATGCATTCATTTGCCTGTATTTAAACAACCAGAAAAAATTGACCAGTAGTCACTGCTAAATCCAGAAGGACAATTCTTCATTAATTTAATACGACATATATAGCAGTCCCCGAAGAGACTGTCAAAAATTGCCAAATCTGCTGATATTTCAAGCTGATCCAGCGGGGTATTGGGTTAAGTTTTCAACCAGCAATAATCACGCCTCGGTTACACCTCATGGGCTACGATACTGCCACTGCGCAAAGATAAGTTCGATTATTTAAAAGGGAATGGCCCAGCCGAGCCCATCAATTTTTTCAAAATGGTAATCTTTTTTGCAAAATTTGTTAAAAATATATGTCACCTATCTAGTGACTACACAACAAAACCATGCAACCCTTAACATATGATTTTTGAAGCAATCAATTTCATTTCAAAAGTGGAACGGTAGCCTCGCCAACTATTTAAAAAAAAATTGGAAACACGGAGCATTCGGGGTAATAAAGGTGAGGGTTCCACCTTTGTGTGGAACCACCGGCCCTTTACTGCTCCCGATTTACACACCCGGGCACATTTCCTGAAAAATACTGATTCAGCAGTATGTAGGCTACTATCCAATTGCATAGTCAGTTCAAACATTGAAAATGTACTCACTTTGGATTTGTGATGATAAGAATTCCACATTTCCGAAAAGAAATAGAAAAATCATCGGTGCTTCATTCAACTTATGACTCAAATCCCCGCACCATTCATTATAAGGGATCAATGGCCTTCATTCTCACGACCACCAAGACATTCACACCAACTGCAGGAGGAGGCTAGATCCCTTTGGGAATGCACAACGTGTATCCATTATTCTGAAAGAATACAAATGCGATAGTATCTTAGACTCAATCATTCGCGATTCAGTCACAAGTCACCAAACTGTCACATTGGCCCCTGAAAAGATGAGCAACTCGCGCGGTATCACAGTCGAGAAGACTCGATTTTGCTTCCGAGAGCCACCCGGTGTATTGCTAAAGAGAAAATATCAGCGATATATGAAAAGCCGCAGTACCCATCTCAGACTAATAGTGAGCATTATTCAGAAGTCTCCAAATTAAAGATTAACACCGAGACAGGAAAGACAAGCGCGAAGATTCTTCTGCGCAAGCATTAATTTATAACGGATACCAGCGGTGCTGTCAGAAAGCGCATCCCTTTAAACCTAGCTACTACACCTTGTCTGCAGGTGCATGGTATACAGTAGACAGATTTTGCTGTGTTGCAATGTGTTCTAATATTTGTTTAAATGTTTGCTTTTCTTTTGACAGATATTGTACAGCTTGGAGCGCTTTGTCTCTGGCGACAGGAAATTCAATTCAAGACAAATGTATAGCTCCAGAATATATTTTACCATTGAGTAAGGGGAACTTTAATTAAATAGGCGCCACATTGTATCGGACATTTTAATAATATGAAGTTTATACTTGCATTTCTAAGACATTGAAATAAGTAAGCAAATAAATAAATAAAGTGATAATGCTGCTGACGGCAAATTTCCTCAATCAATTTTTCATCATTAGTTGGAGCATACTATAACGTTGCAATTTGCTTATACTTCAGGAAACTTTGCACAATGTCAGTCAGTTCAATTTCAACTGATACTTTTTATATGTAAGCTACTGCCTAAGAACAATGGATACTTGACAATAAAAGCTAGGAATTTGAGCAAGCGTTTTTGTCTATGCGCCCATATTATTTGCCTTTAAATTTGAACATACATGCCTTTAATTGATAATGTCTCATTAGATAAATGTCTGAATCAATCATTTTGCAACTGCGCAAAAATAGATTTAGTCATTTCGGAACTGAAAGGTCCAAGACGACACTTCAGCACTTGGAAAATGGTAAGCTTGGCAAAAACAAGACAGTTGTGAATTTCAGCTGTGACGACTTTGTCAGTCATTTTGTTCCATTATGTAATTATTATCAGAGAATGGTTAATTGATGGTAATATCTGGATGTGCCTAAGCAGATAACGCTTAACATAAAGAGCATTGCTGAAAATCCACAGGGGTCCGCTTTTGACCCCTGTCATTGCCCCGAGTGTTAAAGACAAGAACAATCAGTTGTGAAGGTTCGGCTGCGTGTGGAACCGTACGCGGCTCTTGGTCCATCATTTTTCAAAGACCTCTCCCAGGTTATTCTGCAATTTTTAAGGCCTGTTACCAAATTGTTTCACAGATTCATTACATTTGCTATGCATTCATTTGCCTGTATTTAAACAACCAGAAAAAAATGACCAGTAGTCACTGCTAAATCCAGAAGGACAATTCTTCATTAATTTAATACGACATATATAGCAGTCCCCGAAGAGACTGTCAAAAATTGCCAAATTTGCTGGTATTTCAAGCTGATCCAGCGGGGTATTGGGTCAAGTTTTCAACCAGCAATAATCGCGCCTCGGTTACATCTCATGGGCTACGATACTGCCACTGTGCAAAGATAAGTTCGATTAATTAAAAGGGAATGGCCCAGCCGAGCCCATCAATTTTTTCAAAATGGTAATCTTTTTTGCAAAATTTGTTAAAAATATATGTCACCTATCTAGTGACTACACAACAAAACCATGCAACCCTTAACATATGATTTTTGAAGCAATCAATTTCATTTCAAAAGTGGAACGGTAGCCTCGCCAACTATTTAAAAAAAATTGGAAACACGGAGCATTCTGGGTAATAAAGGTGAGGGTTCCACCTTTGTGTGGAACCACCGGCCCTTTACTGCTCCCGATTTACACACCCGGGCACATTTCCTGAAAAATACTGATTCAGCAGTATGTAGGCTACTAGCCAATTGCATAGTCAGTTCAAACATTGAAAATGTACTCACTTTGGATTTGTGATGATAAGAATTCCACATTTCCGAAAAGAAATAGAAAAATCATCGGTGCTTCATTCAACTTATGACTCAAATCCCCGCACCATTCATTATAAGGGATCAATGGCCTTCATTCTCACGACCACCAAGACATTCACACCAACTGCAGGAGGAGGCTAGATCCCTTTGGGAATGCACAACGTGTATCCATTATTCTGAAAGAATACAAATGCGATAGTATCTTAGACTCAATCATTCGCGATTCAGTCACAAGTCACCAAACTGTCACATTGGCCCCTGAAAAGATGAGCAACTCGCGCGGTATCACAGTCGAGAAGACTCGATTTTGCTTCCGAGAGCCACCCGGTGTATTGCTAAAGAGAAAATATCAGCGATATATGAAAAGCCGCAGTACCCATCTCAGACTAATAGTGAGCATTATTCAGAAGTCTCCAAATTAAAGATTAACACCGAGACAGGAAAGACAAGCGCGAAGATTCTTCTGCGCAAGCATTAATTTATAACGGATACCAGCGGTGCTGTCAGAAAGCGCATCCCTTTAAACCTAGCTACTACACCTTGTCTGCAGGTGCATGGTATACAGTAGACAGATTTTGCTGTGTTGCAATGTGTTCTAATATTTGTTTAAATGTTTGCTTTTCTTTTGACAGATATTGTACAGCTTGGAGCGCTTTGTCTCTGGCGACAGGAAATTCAATTCAAGACAAATGTATAGCTCCAGAATATATTTTACCATTGAGTAAGGGGAACTTTAATTAAATAGGCGCCACATTGTATCGGACATTTTAATAATATAAAGTTTATACTTGCATTTCTAAGACATTGAAATAAGTAAGCAAATAAATAAATAAAGTGATAATGCTGCTGACGGCAAATTTCCTCAATCAATTTTTCATCATTAGTTGGAGCATACTATAACGTTGCAATTTGCTTATACTTCAGGAAACTTTGCACAATGTCAGTCAGTTCAATTTCAACTGATACTTTTTATATGTAGGCTACTGCCTAAGAACAATGGATACTTGACAATAAAAGCTAGGAATTTGAGCAAGCGTTTTTGTCTATGCGCCCATATTATTTGCCTTTAAATTTGAACACACATGCCTTTAATTGATAATGTCTCATTAGATAAATGTCTGAATCAATCATTTTGCAACTGCGCAAAAATAGATTAAGTCATTTCGGAACTGAAAGGTCCAAGACGACACTTCAGCACTTGGAAAATGGTAAGCTTGGCAAAAACAAGACAGTTGTGAATTTCAGCTGTGACGACTTTGTCAGTCATTTTGTTCCATTATGTAATTATTATCAGAGAATGGTTAATTGATGGTAATATCTGGATGTGCCTAAGCAGATAACGCTTAACATAAAGAGCATTGCTGAAAATCCACAGGGGTCCGCTTTTGACCCCTGTCATTGCCCCGAGTGTTAAAGACAAGAACAATCAGTTGTGAAGGTTCGGCTGCGTGTGGAACCGTACGCGGCTCTTGGTCCATCATTTTTCAAAGACCTCTCCCAGGTTATTCTGCAATTTTTAAGGCCTGTTACCAAATTGTTTCACAGATTCATTACATTTGCTATGCATTCATTTGCCTGTATTTAAACAACCAGAAAAAATTGACCAGTAGTCACTGCTAAATACAGAAGGACAATTATTCATTAATTTAATACGACATATATAGCAGTCCCCGAAGAGTCTGTCAAAAATTGCCAAATCTGCTGCTATTTCAAGCTGATCCAGCGGGGTATTGGGTTAAGTTTTCAACCAGCAATAATCGCGCCTCGGTTACACCTCATGGGCTACGATATTGCCACTGCCCAAAGATAAGTTCGATTAATTAAAAGGGAATGGCCCAGCCGAGCCCATCAATTTTTTCAAAATGGTAATCTTTTTTGCAAAATTTGTTAAAAATATATGTCACCTATCTAGTGACTACACAACAAAACCATGCAACCCTTGACATATGATTTTTGAAGCAATCAATTTCATTTCAAAAGTGGAACGGTAGCCTCGCCAACTATTTAAAAAAAAATTGGAAACACGGAGCATTCTGGGTAATAAAGGTGAGGGTTCCACCTTTGTGTGGAACCACCGGCCCTTTACTGCTCCCGATTTACACACCCGGGCACATTTCCTGAAAAATACTGATTCAGCAGTATGTAGGCTACTATCCAATTGCATAGTCAGTTCAAACATTGAAAATGTACTCACTTTGGATTTGTGATGATAAGAATTCCACATTTCCGAAAAGAAATAGAAAAATCATCGGTGCTTCATTCAACTTATGACTCAAATCCCCGCACCATTCATTATAAGGGATCAATGGCCTTCATTCTCACGACCACCAAGACATTCACACCAACTGCAGGAGGAGGCTAGATCCCTTTGGGAATGCACAACGTGTATCCATTATTCTGAAAGAATACAAATGCGATAGTATCTTAGACTCAATCATTCGCGATTCAGTCACAAGTCACCAAACTGTCACATTGGCCCCTGAAAAGATGAGCAACTCGCGCGGTATCACAGTCGAGAAGACTCGATTTTGCTTCCGAGAGCCACCCGGTGTATTGCTAAAGAGAAAATATCAGCGATATATGAAAAGCCGCAGTACCCATCTCAGACTAATAGTGAGCATTATTCAGAAGTCTCCAAATTAAAGATTAACACCGAGACAGGAAAGACAAGCGCGAAGATTCTTCTGCGCAAGCATTAATTTATAACGGATACCAGCGGTGCTGTCAGAAAGCGCATCCCTTTAAACCTAGCTACTACACCTTGTCTGCAGGTGCATGGTATACAGTAGACAGATTTTGCTGTGTTGCAATGTGTTCTAATATTTGTTTAAATGTTTGCTTTTCTTTTGACAGATATTGTACAGCTTGGAGCGCTTTGTCTCTGGCGACAGGAAATTCAATTCAAGACAAATGTATAGCTCCAGAATATATTTTACCATTGAGTAAGGGGAACTTTAATTAAATAGGCGCCACATTGTATCGGACATTTTAATAATATAAAGTTTATACTTGCATTTCTAAGACATTGAAATAAGTAAGCAAATAAATAAATAAAGTGATAATGCTGCTGACGGCAAATTTCCTCAATCAATTTTTCATCATTAGTTGGAGCATACTATAACGTTGCAATTTGCTTATACTTCAGGAAACTTTGCACAATGTCAGTCAGTTCAATTTCAACTGATACTTTTTATATGTAGGCTACTGCCTAAGAACAATGGATACTTGACAATAAAAGCTAGGAATTTGAGCAAGCGTTTTTGTCTATGCGCCCATATTATTTGCCTTTAAATTTGAACATACATGCCTTTAATTGATAATGTCTCATTAGATAAATGTCTGAATCAATCATTTTGCAACTGCGCAAAAATAGATTTAGTCATTTCGGAACTGAAAGGTCCAAGACGACACTTCAGCACTTGGAAAATGGTAAGCTTGGCAAAAACAAGACAGTTGTGAATTTCAGCTGTGACGACTTTGTCAGTCATTTTGTTCCATTATGTAATTATTATCAGAGAATGGTTAATTGATGGTAATATCTGGATGTGCCTAAGCAGATAACGCTTAACATAAAGAGCATTGCTGAAAATCCACAGGGGTCCGCTTTTGACCCCTGTCATTGCCCCGAGTGTTAAAGACAAGAACAATCAGTTGTGAAGGTTCGGCTGCGTGTGGAACCGTACGCGGCTCTTGGTCCATCATTTTTCAAAGACCTCTCCCAGGTTATTCTGCAATTTTTAAGGCCTGTTACCAAATTGCTTCACAGATTCATTACATTTGCTATGCATTCATTTGCCTGTATTTAAACAACCAGAAAAAATTGACCAGTAGTTACTGCTAAATCCAGAAGGACAATTCTTCATTAATTTAATACGACATATATAGCAGTCCCCGAAGAGACTGTCAAAAATTGCCAAATCTGCTGATATTTCAAGCTGATCCAGCGGGGTATTGGGTTAAGTTTTCAACCAGCAATAATCGCGCCTCGGTTACACCTCATGGGATACGATACTGCCACTGCGCAAAGAAATGTTCGATTAATTAAAAGGGAATGGCCCAGCCGAGCCCATCAATTTTTTCAAAATGGTAATCTTTTTTGCAAAATTTGTTAAAAATATATGTCACCTATCTAGTGACTACACAACAAAACCATGCAACCCTTAACATATGATTTTTGAAGCAATCAATTTCATTTCAAAAGTGGAACGGTAGCCTCGCCAACTATTTAAAAAAAAATTGGAAACACGGAGCATTCTGGGTAATAAAGGTGAGGGTTCCACCTTTGTGTGGAACCACCGGCCCTTTACTGCTCCCGATTTACACACCCGGGCACATTTCCTGAAAAATACTGATTCAGCAGTATGTAGGCTACTATCCAATTGCATAGTCAGTTCAAACATTGAAAATGTACTCACTTTGGATTTGTGATGATAAGAATTCCACATTTCCGAAGAGAAATAGAAAAATCATCGGTGCTTCATTCAACTTATGACTCAAATCCCCGCACCATTCATTATAAGGGATCAATGGCCTTCATTCTCACGACCACCAAGACATTCACACCAACTGCAGGAGGAGGCTAGATCCCTT
The DNA here is from genome assembly GCA_029721435.1 of Gymnothorax reevesii. Classification (NCBI taxonomy): domain Eukaryota; kingdom Metazoa; phylum Chordata; class Actinopteri; order Anguilliformes; family Muraenidae; genus Gymnothorax; species Gymnothorax reevesii. The sequence continues at coordinate 113,194,585 of CM056577.1, forward strand.
TGGGAATGCACAACGTGTATCCATTATTCTGAAAGAATACAAATGCGATAGTATCTTAGACTCAATCATTCGCGATTCAGTCACAAGTCACCAAACTGTCACATTGGCCCCTGAAAAGATGAGCAACTCGCGCGGTATCACAGTCGAGAAGACTCGATTTTGCTTCCGAGAGCCACCCGGTGTATTGCTAAAGAGAAAATATCAGCGATATATGAAAAGCCGCAGTACCCATCTCAGACTAATAGTGAGCATTATTCAGAAGTCTCCAAATTAAAGATTAACACCGAGACAGGAAAGACAAGCGCGAAGATTCTTCTGCGCAAGCATTAATTTATAACGGATACCAGCGGTGCTGTCAGAAAGCGCATCCCTTTAAACCTAGCTACTACACCTTGTCTGCAGGTGCATGGTATACAGTAGACAGATTTTGCTGTGTTGCAATGTGTTCTAATATTTGTTTAAATGTTTGCTTTTCTTTTGACAGATATTGTACAGCTTGGAGCGCTTTGTCTCTGGCGACAGGAAATTCAATTCAAGACAAATGTATAGCTCCAGAATATATTTTACCATTGAGTAAGGGGAACTTTAATTAAATAGGCGCCACATTGTATCGGACATTTTAATAATATAAAGTTTATACTTGCATTTCTAAGACATTGAAATAAGTAAGCAAATAAATAAATAAAGTGATAATGCTGCTGACGGCAAATTTCCTCAATCAATTTTTCATCATTAGTTGGAGCATACTATAACGTTGCAATTTGCTTATACTTCAGGAAACTTTGCACAATGTCAGTCAGTTCAATTTCAACTGATACTTTTTATATGTAGGCTACTGCCTAAGAACAATGGATACTTGACAATAAAAGCTAGGAATTTGAGCAAGCGTTTTTGTCTATGCGCCCATATTATTTGCCTTTAAATTTGAACACACATGCCTTTAATTGATAATGTCTCATTAGATAAATGTCTGAATCAATCATTTTGCAACTGCGCAAAAATAGATTAAGTCATTTCGGAACTGAAAGGTCCAAGACGACACTTCAGCACTTGGAAAATGGTAAGCTTGGCAAAAACAAGACAGTTGTGAATTTCAGCTGTGACGACTTTGTCAGTCATTTTGTTCCATTATGTAATTATTATCAGAGAATGGTTAATTGATGGTAATATCTGGATGTGCCTAAGCAGATAACGCTTAACATAAAGAGCATTGCTGAAAATCCACAGGGGTCCGCTTTTGACCCCTGTCATTGCCCCGAGTGTTAAAGACAAGAACAATCAGTTGTGAAGGTTCGGCTGCGTGTGGAACCGTACGCGGCTCTTGGTCCATCATTTTTCAAAGACCTCTCCCAGGTTATTCTGCAATTTTTAAGGCCTGTTACCAAATTGTTTCACAGATTCATTACATTTGCTATGCATTCATTTGCCTGTATTTAAACAACCAGAAAAAATTGACCAGTAGTCACTGCTAAATACAGAAGGACAATTATTCATTAATTTAATACGACATATATAGCAGTCCCCGAAGAGTCTGTCAAAAATTGCCAAATCTGCTGCTATTTCAAGCTGATCCAGCGGGGTATTGGGTTAAGTTTTCAACCAGCAATAATCGCGCCTCGGTTACACCTCATGGGCTACGATATTGCCACTGCCCAAAGATAAGTTCGATTAATTAAAAGGGAATGGCCCAGCCGAGCCCATCAATTTTTTCAAAATGGTAATCTTTTTTGCAAAATTTGTTAAAAATATATGTCACCTATCTAGTGACTACACAACAAAACCATGCAACCCTTGACATATGATTTTTGAAGCAATCAATTTCATTTCAAAAGTGGAACGGTAGCCTCGCCAACTATTTAAAAAAAAATTGGAAACACGGAGCATTCTGGGTAATAAAGGTGAGGGTTCCACCTTTGTGTGGAACCACCGGCCCTTTACTGCTCCCGATTTACACACCCGGGCACATTTCCTGAAAAATACTGATTCAGCAGTATGTAGGCTACTATCCAATTGCATAGTCAGTTCAAACATTGAAAATGTACTCACTTTGGATTTGTGATGATAAGAATTCCACATTTCCGAAAAGAAATAGAAAAATCATCGGTGCTTCATTCAACTTATGACTCAAATCCCCGCACCATTCATTATAAGGGATCAATGGCCTTCATTCTCACGACCACCAAGACATTCACACCAACTGCAGGAGGAGGCTAGATCCCTTTGGGAATGCACAACGTGTATCCATTATTCTGAAAGAATACAAATGCGATAGTATCTTAGACTCAATCATTCGCGATTCAGTCACAAGTCACCAAACTGTCACATTGGCCCCTGAAAAGATGAGCAACTCGCGCGGTATCACAGTCGAGAAGACTCGATTTTGCTTCCGAGAGCCACCCGGTGTATTGCTAAAGAGAAAATATCAGCGATATATGAAAAGCCGCAGTACCCATCTCAGACTAATAGTGAGCATTATTCAGAAGTCTCCAAATTAAAGATTAACACCGAGACAGGAAAGACAAGCGCGAAGATTCTTCTGCGCAAGCATTAATTTATAACGGATACCAGCGGTGCTGTCAGAAAGCGCATCCCTTTAAACCTAGCTACTACACCTTGTCTGCAGGTGCATGGTATACAGTAGACAGATTTTGCTGTGTTGCAATGTGTTCTAATATTTGTTTAAATGTTTGCTTTTCTTTTGACAGATATTGTACAGCTTGGAGCGCTTTGTCTCTGGCGACAGGAAATTCAATTCAAGACAAATGTATAGCTCCAGAATATATTTTACCATTGAGTAAGGGGAACTTTAATTAAATAGGCGCCACATTGTATCGGACATTTTAATAATATAAAGTTTATACTTGCATTTCTAAGACATTGAAATAAGTAAGCAAATAAATAAATAAAGTGATAATGCTGCTGACGGCAAATTTCCTCAATCAATTTTTCATCATTAGTTGGAGCATACTATAACGTTGCAATTTGCTTATACTTCAGGAAACTTTGCACAATGTCAGTCAGTTCAATTTCAACTGATACTTTTTATATGTAGGCTACTGCCTAAGAACAATGGATACTTGACAATAAAAGCTAGGAATTTGAGCAAGCGTTTTTGTCTATGCGCCCATATTATTTGCCTTTAAATTTGAACATACATGCCTTTAATTGATAATGTCTCATTAGATAAATGTCTGAATCAATCATTTTGCAACTGCGCAAAAATAGATTTAGTCATTTCGGAACTGAAAGGTCCAAGACGACACTTCAGCACTTGGAAAATGGTAAGCTTGGCAAAAACAAGACAGTTGTGAATTTCAGCTGTGACGACTTTGTCAGTCATTTTGTTCCATTATGTAATTATTATCAGAGAATGGTTAATTGATGGTAATATCTGGATGTGCCTAAGCAGATAACGCTTAACATAAAGAGCATTGCTGAAAATCCACAGGGGTCCGCTTTTGACCCCTGTCATTGCCCCGAGTGTTAAAGACAAGAACAATCAGTTGTGAAGGTTCGGCTGCGTGTGGAACCGTACGCGGCTCTTGGTCCATCATTTTTCAAAGACCTCTCCCAGGTTATTCTGCAATTTTTAAGGCCTGTTACCAAATTGCTTCACAGATTCATTACATTTGCTATGCATTCATTTGCCTGTATTTAAACAACCAGAAAAAATTGACCAGTAGTTACTGCTAAATCCAGAAGGACAATTCTTCATTAATTTAATACGACATATATAGCAGTCCCCGAAGAGACTGTCAAAAATTGCCAAATCTGCTGATATTTCAAGCTGATCCAGCGGGGTATTGGGTTAAGTTTTCAACCAGCAATAATCGCGCCTCGGTTACACCTCATGGGCTACGATACTGCCACTGCGCAAAGAAATGTTCGATTAATTAAAAGGGAATGGCCCAGCCGAGCCCATCAATTTTTTCAAAATGGTAATCTTTTTTGCAAAATTTGTTAAAAATATATGTCACCTATCTAGTGACTACACAACAAAACCATGCAACCCTTAACATATGATTTTTGAAGCAATCAATTTCATTTCAAAAGTGGAACGGTAGCCTCGCCAACTATTTAAAAAAAAATTGGAAACACGGAGCATTCTGGGTAATAAAGGTGAGGGTTCCACCTTTGTGTGGAACCACCGGCCCTTTACTGCTCCCGATTTACACACCCGGGCACATTTCCTGAAAAATACTGATTCAGCAGTATGTAGGCTACTATCCAATTGCATAGTCAGTTCAAACATTGAAAATGTACTCACTTTGGATTTGTGATGATAAGAATTCCACATTTCCGAAAAGAAATAGAAAAATCATCGGTGCTTCATTCAACTTATGACTCAAATCCCCGCACCATTCATTATAAGGGATCAATGGCCTTCATTCTCACGACCACCAAGACATTCACACCAACTGCAGGAGGAGGCTAGATCCCTTTGGGAATGCACAACGTGTATCCATTATTCTGAAAGAATACAAATGCGATAGTATCTTAGACTCAATCATTCGCGATTCAGTCACAAGTCACCAAACTGTCACATTGGCCCCTGAAAAGATGAGCAACTCGCGCGGTATCACAGTCGAGAAGACTCGATTTTGCTTCCGAGAGCCACCCGGTGTATTGCTAAAGAGAAAATATCAGCGATATATGAAAAGCCGCAGTACCCATCTCAGACTAATAGTGAGCATTATTCAGAAGTCTCCAAATTAAAGATTAACACCGAGACAGGAAAGACAAGCGCGAAGATTCTTCTGCGCAAGCATTAATTTATAACGGATACCAGCGGTGCTGTCAGAAAGCGCATCCCTTTAAACCTAGCTACTACACCTTGTCTGCAGGTGCATGGTATACAGTAGACAGATTTTGCTGTGTTGCAATGTGTTCTAATATTTGTTTAAATGTTTGCTTTTCTTTTGACAGATATTGTACAGCTTGGAGCGCTTTGTCTCTGGCGACAGGAAATTCAATTCAAGACAAATGTATAGCTCCAGAATATATTTTACCATTGAGTAAGGGGAACTTTAATTAAATAGGCGCCACATTGTATCGGACATTTTAATAATATAAAGTTTATACTTGCATTTCTAAGACATTGAAATAAGTAAGCAAATAAATAAATAAAGTGATAATGCTGCTGACGGCAAATTTCCTCAATCAATTTTTCATCATTAGTTGGAGCATACTATAACGTTGCAATTTGCTTATACTTCAGGAAACTTTGCACAATGTCAGTCAGTTCAATTTCAACTGATACTTTTTATATGTAGGCTACTGCCTAAGAACAATGGATACTTGACAATAAAAGCTAGGAATTTGAGCAAGCGTTTTTGTCTATGCGCCCATATTATTTGCCTTTAAATTTGAACATACATGCCTTTAATTGATAATGTCTCATTAGATAAATGTCTGAATCAATCATTTTGCAACTGCGCAAAAATAGATTTAGTCATTTCGGAACTGAAAGGTCCAAGACGACACTTCAGCACTTGGAAAATGGTAAGCTTGGCAAAAACAAGACAGTTGTGAATTTCAGCTGTGACGACTTTGTCAGTCATTTTGTTCCATTATGTAATTATTATCAGAGAATGGTTAATTGATGGTAATATCTGGATGTGCCTAAGCAGATAACGCTTAACATAAAGAGCATTGCTGAAAATCCACAGGGGTCCGCTTTTGACCCCTGTCATTGCCCCGAGTGTTAAAGACAAGAACAATCAGTTGTGAAGGTTCGGCTGCGTGTGGAACCGTACGCGGCTCTTGGTCCATCATTTTTCAAAGACCTCTCCCAGGTTATTCTGCAAGTTTTAAGGCCTGTTACCAAATTGTTTCACAGATTCATTACATTTGCTATGCATTCATTTGCCTGTATTTAAACAACCAGAAAAAATTGACCAAATTGTTTCACAGATTCATTACATTTGCTATGCATTCATTTGCCTGTATTTAAACAACCAGAAAAAATTGACCAGTAGTCACTGCTAAATCCAGAAGAACAATTCTTCATTAATTTAATACGACATATATAGCAGTCCCCGAAGAGTCTGTCAAAAATTGCCAAATCTGCTGATATTTCAAGCTGATCCAGCGGGGTATTGGGTTAAGTTTTCAACCAGCAATAATCGCGCCTCGGTTACATCTCATGGGCTACGATACTGCCACTGCGCAAAGATAAGTTCGATTAATTAAAAGGGAATGGCCCAGCCGAGCCCATCAATTTTTTCAAAATGGTAATCTTTTTTGCAAAATTTGTTAAAAATATATGTCACCTATCTAGTGACTACACAACAAAACCATGCAACCCTTAACATATGATTTTTGAAGCAATCAATTTCATTTCAAAAGTGGAACGGTAGCCTCGCCAACTATTTAAAAAAAAATTGGAAACACGGAGCATTCTGGGTAATAAAGGTGAGGGTTCCACCTTTGTGTGGAACCACCGGCCCTTTACTGCTCCCGATTTACACACCCGGGCACATTTCCTGAAAAATACTGATTCAGCAGTATGTAGGCTACTATCCAATTGCATAGTCAGTTCAAACATTGAAAATGTACTCACTTTGGATTTGTGATGATAAGAATTCCACATTTCCGAAAAGAAATAGAAAAATCATCGGTGCTTCATTCAACTTATGACTCAAATCCCCGCACCATTCATTATAAGGGATCAATGGCCTTCATTCTCACGACCACCAAGACATTCACACCAACTGCAGGAGGAGGCTAGATCCCTTTGGGAATGCACAACGTGTATCCATTATTCTGAAAGAATACAAATGCGATAGTATCTTAGACTCAATCATTCGCGATTCAGTCACAAGTCACCAAACTGTCACATTGGCCCCTGAAAAGATGAGCAACTCGCGCGGTATCACAGTCGAGAAGACTCGATTTTGCTTCCGAGAGCCACCCGGTGTATTGCTAAAGAGAAAATATCAGCGATATATGAAAAGCCGCAGTACCCATCTCAGACTAATAGTGAGCATTATTCAGAAGTCTCCAAATTAAAGATTAACACCGAGACAGGAAAGACAAGCGCGAAGATTCTTCTGCGCAAGCATTAATTTATAACGGATACCAGCGGTGCTGTCAGAAAGCGCATCCCTTTAAACCTAGCTACTACACCTTGTCTGCAGGTGCATGGTATACAGTAGACAGATTTTGCTGTGTTGCAATGTGTTCTAATATTTGTTTAAATGTTTGCTTTTCTTTTGACAGATATTGTACAGCTTGGAGCGCTTTGTCTCTGGCGACAGGAAATTCAATTCAAGACAAATGTATAGCTCCAGAATATATTTTACCATTGAGTAAGGGGAACTTTAATTAAATAGGCGCCACATTGTATCGGACATTTTAATAATATAAAGTTTATACTTGCATTTCTAAGACATTGAAATAAGTAAGCAAATAAATAAATAAAGTGATAATGCTGCTGACGGCAAATTTCCTCAATCAATTTTTCATCATTAGTTGGAGCATACTATAACGTTGCAATTTGCTTATACTTCAGGAAACTTTGCACAATGTCAGTCAGTTCAATTTCAACTGATACTTTTTATATGTAGGCTACTGCCTAAGAACAATGGATACTTGACAATAAAAGCTAGGAATTTGAGCAAGCGTTTTTGTCTATGCGCCCATATTATTTGCCTTTAAATTTGAACATACATGCCTTTAATTGATAATGTCTCATTAGATAAATGTCTGAATCAATCATTTTGCAACTGCGCAAAAATAGATTTAGTCATTTCGGAACTGAAAGGTCCAAGACGACACTTCAGCACTTGGAAAATGGTAAGCTTGGCAAAAACAAGACAGTTGTGAATTTCAGCTGTGACGACTTTGTCAGTCATTTTGTTCCATTATGTAATTATTATCAGAGAATGGTTAATTGATGGTAATATCTGGATGTGCCTAAGCAGATAACGCTTAACATAAAGAGCATTGCTGAAAATCCACAGGGGTCCGCTTTTGACCCCTGTCATTGCCCCGAGTGTTAAAGACAAGAACAATCAGTTGTGAAGGTTCGGCTGCGTGTGGAACCGTACGCGGCTCTTGGTCCATCATTTTTCAAAGACCTCTCCCAGGTTATTCTGCAATTTTTAAGGCCTGTTACCAAATTGTTTCACAGATTCATTACATTTGCTATGCATTCATTTGCCTGTATTTAAACAACCAGAAAAAATTGATCAGTAATCACTGCTTAATCCAGAAGGACAGTTCTTCATTAATTTAATACGACATATATAGCAGTTCCCGAAGAGACTGTCAAAAATTGCCAAATCTTCTGATATTTCAAGCTGATTCAGCGGGGTATTGGGTTAAATTTTCAACCAGCAACAATCGCGCCTCGGTTACTCCTCATGGGCTACGATACTGCCACTGCGCAAAGATAAGTTCGATTAATTAAAAGGGAATGGCCCAGCCGAGCCCATCAATTTTTTCAAAATGGTAATCTTTTTTGCAAAATTTGTTAAAAATATATGTCACCTATCTAGTGACTACACAACAAAACCATGCAACCCTTAACATATGATTTTTGAAGCAATCAATTTCATTTCAAAAGTGGAACGGTAGCCTCGCCAACTATTTAAAAAAAAATTGGAAACACGGAGCATTCTGGGTAATAAAGGTGAGGGTTCCACCTTTGTGTGGAACCACCGGCGCTTTACTGCTCCCGATTTACACACCCGGGCACATTACCTGAAAAATACTGATTCAGCAGTATGTAGGCTACTATCCAATTGCATAGTCAGTTCAAACATTGAAAATGTACTCACTTTGGATTTGTGATGATAAGAATTCCACATTTCCGAAAAGAAATAGAAAAATCATCGGTGCTTCATTCAACTTATGACTCAAATCCCCGCACCATTCATTATAAGGGATCAATGGCCTTCATTCTCACGACCACCAAGACATTCACACCAACTGCAGGAGGAGGCTAGATCCCTTTGGGAATGCACAACGTGTATCCATTATTCTGAAAGAATACAAATGCGATAGTATCTTAGACTCAATCATTCGCGATTCAGTCACAAGTCACCAAACTGTCACATTGGCCCCTGAAAAGATGAGCAACTCGCGCGGTATCACAGTCGAGAAGACTCGATTTTGCTTCCGAGAGCCACCCGGTGTATTGCTAAAGAGAAAATATCAGCGATATATGAAAAGCCGCAGTACCCATCTCAGACTAATAGTGAGCATTATTCAGAAGTCTCCAAATTAAAGATTAACACCGAGACAGGAAAGACAAGCGCGAAGATTCTGCTGCGCAAGCATTAATTTATAACGGATACCAGCGGTGCTGTCAGAAAGCGCATCCCTTTAAACCTAGCTACTACACCTTGTCTGCAGGTGCATGGTATACAGTAGACAGATTTTGCTGTGTTGCAATGTGTTCTAATATTTGTTTAAATGTTTGCTTTTCTTTTGACAGATATTGTACAGCTTGGAGCGCTTTGTCTCTGGCGACAGGAAATTCAATTCAAGACAAATGTATAGCTCCAGAATATATTTTACCATTGAGTAAGGGGAACTTTAATTAAATAGGCGCCACATTGTATCGGACATTTTAATAATATAAAGTTTATACTTGCATTTCTAAGACATTGAAATAAGTAAGCAAATAAATAAATAAAGTGATAATGCTGCTGACGGCAAATTTCCTCAATCAATTTTTCATCATTAGTTGGAGCATACTATAACGTTGCAATTTGCTTATACTTCAGGAAACTTTGCACAATGTCAGTCAGTTCAATTTCAACTGATACTTTTTATATGTAGGCTACTGCCTAAGAACAATGGATACTTGACAATAAAAGCTAGGAATTTGAGCAAGCGTTTTTGTCTATGCGCCCATATTATTTGCCTTTAAATTTGAACACACATGCCTTTAATTGATAATGTCTCATTAGATAAATGTCTGAATCAATCATTTTGCAACTGCGCAAAAATAGATTTAGTCATTTCGGAACTGAAAGGTCCAAGACGACACTTCAGCACTTGGAAAATGGTAAGCTTGGCAAAAACAAGACAGTTGTGAATTTCAGCTGTGACGACTTTGTCAGTCATTTTGTTCCATTATGTAATTATTATCAGAGAATGGTTAATTGATGGTAATATCTGGATGTGCCTAAGCAGATAACGCTTAACATAAAGAGCATTGCTGAAAATCCACAGGGGTCCGCTTTTGACCCCTGTCATTGCCCCGAGTGTTAAAGACAAGAACAATCAGTTGTGAAGGTTCGGCTGCGTGTGGAACCGTACGCGGCTCTTGGTCCATCATTTTTCAAAGACCTCTCCCAGGTTATTCTGCAATTTTTAAGGCCTGTTACCAAATTGTTTCACAGATTCATTACATTTGCTATGCATTCATTTGCCTGTATTTAAACAACCAGAAAAAATTGACCAGTAGTTACTGCTAAATCCAGAAGGTCAATTCTTCATTAATTTAATACGACATATATAGCAGTCCCCGAAGAGTCTGTCAATAATTGCCAAATCTGCTGATATTTCAAGCTGATCCAGCGGGGTATTGGGTTAAGTTTTCAACCAGCAATAATCGCGCCTCGGTTACACCTCATGGGCTACGATACTGCCACTGCGCAAAGATAAGTTCGATTAATTAAAAGGGAATGGCCCAGCCGAGCCCATCAATTTTTTCAAAATGGTAATCTTTTTTGCAAAATTTGTTAAAAATATATCTCACCTATCTAGTGACTACACAACAAAACCATGCAACCCTTAACATATGATTTTTGAAGCAATCAATTTCATTTCAAAAGTGGAACGGTAGCCTCGCCAACTATTTAAAAAAAAATTGGAAACACGGAGCATTCTGGGTAATAAAGGTGAGGGTTCCACCTTTGTGTGGAACCACCGGCCCTTTACTGCTCCCGATTTACACACCCGGGCACATTTCCTGAAAAATACTGATTCAGCAGTATGTAGGCTACTATCCAATTGCATAGTCAGTTCAAACATTGAAAATGTACTCACTTTGGATTTGTGATGATAAGAATTCCACATTTCCGAAAAGAAATAGAAAAATCATCGGTGCTTCATTCAACTTATGACTCAAATCCCCGCACCATTCATTATAAGGGATCAATGGCCTTCATTCTCACGACCACCAAGACATTCACACCAACTGCAGGAGGAGGCTAGATCCCTTTGGGAATGCACAACGTGTATCCATTATTCTGAAAGAATACAAATGCGATAGTATCTTAGACTCAATCATTCGCGATTCAGTCACAAGTCACCAAACTGTCACATTGGCCCCTGAAAAGATGAGCAACTCGCGCGGTATCACAGTCGAGAAGACTCGATTTTGCTTCCGAGAGCCACCCGGTGTATTGCTAAAGAGAAAATATCAGCGATATATGAAAAGCCGCAGTACCCATCTCAGACTAATAGTGAGCATTATTCAGAAGTCTCCAAATTAAAGATTAACACCGAGACAGGAAAGACAAGCGCGAAGATTCTTCTGCGCAAGCATTAATTTATAACGGATACCAGCGGTGCTGTCAGAAAGCGCATCCCTTTAAACCTAGCTACTACACCTTGTCTGCAGGTGCATGGTATACAGTAGACAGATTTTGCTGTGTTGCAATGTGTTCTAATATTTGTTTAAATGTTTGCTTTTCTTTTGACAGATATTGGACAGCTTGGAGCGCTTTGTCTCTGGCGACAGGAAATTCAATTCAAGACTAATGTATAGCTCCAGAATATATTTTACCATTGAGTAAGGGGAACTTTAATTAAATAGGCGCCACATTGTATCGGACATTTTAATAATATAAAGTTTATACTTGCATTTCTAAGACATTGAAATAAGAAAGCAGATAAAAAAATAAAGTGATAATGCTGCTGACGGGAAATTTCCTCAATCAATTTTTCATCATTAGTTGGAGCATACTATAACGTTGCAATTTGCTTATACTTCAGGAAACTTTGCACAATGTCAGTCAGTTCAATTTCAACTGATACTTTTTATATGTAGGCTACTGCCTAAGAACAATGGATACTTGACAATAAAAGCTAGGAATTTGAGCAAGCGTTTTTGTCTATGCGCCCATATTATTTGCCTTTAAATTTGAACATACATGCCTTTAATTGATAATGTCTCATTAGATAAATGTCTGAATCAATCATTTTGCAACTGCGCAAAAATAGATTTAGTCATTTCGGAACTGAAAGGTCCAAGACGACACTTCAGCACTTGGAAAATGGTAAGCTTGGCAAAAACAAGACAGTTGTGAATTTCAGCTGTGACGACTTTGTCAGTCATTTTGTTCCATTATGTAATTATTATCAGAGAATGGTTAATTGATGGTAATATCTGGATGTGCCTAAGCAGATAACGCTTAACATAAAGAGCATTGCTGAAAATCCACAGGGGTCCGCTTTTGACCCCTGTCATTGCCCCGAGTGTTAAAGACAAGAACAATCAGTTGTGAAGGTTCGGCTGCGTGTGGAACCGTACGCGGCTCTTGGTCCATCATTTTTCAAAGACCTCTCCCAGGTTATTCTGCAATTTTTAAGGCCTGTTACCAAATTGTTTCACAGATTCATTACATTTGCTATGCATTCATTTGCCTGTATTTAAACAACCAGAAAAAATTGACCAAATTGTTTCACAGATTCATTACATTTGCTATGCATTCATTTGCCTGTATTTAAACAACCAGAAAAAATTGACCAGTAGTCACTGCTAAATCCAGAAGAACAATTCTTCATTAATTTAATACGACATATATAGCAGTCCCCGAAGAGTCTGTCAAAAATTGCCAAATCTGCTGATATTTCAAGCTGATCCAGCGGGGTATTGGGTTAAGTTTTCAACCAGCAATAATCGCGCCTCGGTTACACCTCATGGGCTACGATACTGCCACTGCGCAAAGATAAGTTCGATTAATTAAAAGGGAATGGCCCAGCCGAGCCCATCAATTTTTTCAAAATGGTAATCTTTTTTGCAAAATTTGTTAAAAATATATGTCACCTATCTAGTGACTACACAACAAAACCATGCAACCCTTAACATATGATTTTTGAAGCAATCAATTTCATTTCAAAAGTGGAACGGTAGCCTCGCCAACTATTTAAAAAAAAATTGGAAACACGGAGCATTCTGGGTAATAAAGGTGAGGGTTCCACCTTTGTGTGGAACCACCGGCCCTTTACTGCTCCCGATTTACACACCCGGGCACATTTCCTGAAAAATACTGATTCAGCAGTATGTAGGCTACTATCCAATTGCATAGTCAGTTCAAACATTGAAAATGTACTCACTTTGGATTTGTGATGATAAGAATTCCACATTTCCGAAAAGAAATAGAAAAATCATCGGTGCTTCATTCAACTTATGACTCAAATCCCCGCACCATTCATTATAAGGGATCAATGGCCTTCATTCTCACGACCACCAAGACATTCACACCAACTGCAGGAGGAGGCTAGATCCCTTTGGGAATGCACAACGTGTATCCATTATTCTGAAAGAATACAAATGCGATAGTATCTTAGACTCAATCATTCGCGATTCAGTCACAAGTCACCAAACTGTCACATTGGCCCCTGAAAAGATGAGCAACTCGCGCGGTATCACAGTCGAGAAGACTCGATTTTGCTTCCGAGAGCCACCCGGTGTATTGCTAAAGAGAAAATATCAGCGATATATGAAAAGCCGCAGTACCCATCTCAGACTAATAGTGAGCATTATTCAGAAGTCTCCAAATTAAAGATTAACACCGAGACAGGAAAGACAAGCGCGAAGATTCTTCTGCGCAAGCATTAATTTATAACGGATACCAGCGGTGCTGTCAGAAAGCGCATCCCTTTAAACCTAGCTACTACACCTTGTCTGCAGGTGCATGGTATACAGTAGACAGATTTTGCTGTGTTGCAATGTGTTCTAATATTTGTTTAAATGTTTGCTTTTCTTTTGACAGATATTGGACAGCTTGGAGCGCTTTGTCTCTGGCGACAGGAAATTCAATTCAAGACTAATGTATAGCTCCAGAATATATTTTACCATTGAGTAAGGGGAACTTTAATTAAATAGGCGCCACATTGTATCGGACATTTTAATAATATAAAGTTTATACTTGCATTTCTAAGACATTGAAATAAGAAAGCAGATAAAAAAATAAAGTGATAATGCTGCTGACGGGAAATTTCCTCAATCAATTTTTCATCATTAGTTGGAGCATACTATAACGTTGCAATTTGCTTATACTTCAGGAAACTTTGCACAATGTCAGTCAGTTCAATTTCAACTGATACTTTTTATATGTAGGCTACTGCCTAAGAACAATGGATACTTGACAATAAAAGCTAGGAATTTGAGCAAGCGTTTTTGTCTATGCGCCCATATTATTTGCCTTTAAATTTGAACATACATGCCTTTAATTGATAATGTCTCATTAGATAAATGTCTGAATCAATCATTTTGCAACTGCGCAAAAATAGATTTAGTCATTTCGGAACTGAAAGGTCCAAGACGACACTTCAGCACTTGGAAAATGGTAAGCTTGGCAAAAACAAGACAGTTGTGAATTTCAGCTGTGACGACTTTGTCAGTCATTTTGTTCCTTTATGTAATTATTATCAGAGAATGGTTAATTGATGGTAATATCTGGATGTGCCTAAGCAGATAACGCTTAACATAAAGAGCATTGCTGAAAATCCACAGGGGTCCGCTTTTGACCCCTGTCATTGCCCCGAGTGTTAAAGACAAGAACAATCAGTTGTGAAGGTTCGGCTGCGTGTGGAACCGTACGCGGCTCTTGGTCCATCATTTTTCAAAGTCCTCTCCCAGGTTATTCTGCAATTTTTAAGGCCTGTTACCAAATTGTTTCACAGATTCGTTACATTTGCTATGCATTCATTTGCCTGTATTTAAACAACCAGAAAAAATTGACCAGTAGTCACTGCTAAATCCAGAAGGACAATTCTTCATTAATTTAATACGACATATATAGCAGTCCCCGAAGAGACTGTCAAAAATTGCCAAATCTGCTGATATTTCAAGCTGATCCAGCGGGGTATTGGGTTAAGTTTTCAACCAGCAATAATCGCGCCTCGGTTACACCTCATGGGCTACGATACTGCCACTGCGCAATGATAAGTTCGATTAATTAAAAGGGAATGGCCCAGCCGAGCCCATCAATTTTTTCAAAATGGTAATCTTTTTTGCAAAATTTGTTAAAAATATATCTCACCTATCTAGTGACTACACAACAAAACCATGCAACCCTTAACATATGATTTTTGAAGCAATCAATTTCATTTCAAAAGTGGAACGGTAGCCTCGCCAACTATTTAAAAAAAAATTGGAAACACGGAGCATTCTGGGTAATAAAGGTGAGGGTTCCACCTTTGTGTGGAACCACCGGCCCTTTACTGCTCCCGATTTACACACCCGGGCACATTTCCTGAAAAATACTGATTCAGCAGTATGTAGGCTACTATCCAATTGCATAGTCAGTTCAAACATTGAAAATGTACTCACTTTGGATTTGTGATGATAAGAATTCCACATTTCCGAAAAGAAATAGAAAAATCATCGGTGCTTCATTCAACTTATGACTCAAATCCCCGCACCATTCATTATAAGGGATCAATGGCCTTCATTCTCACGACCACCAAGACATTCACACCAACTGCAGGAGGAGGCTAGATCCCTTTGGGAATGCACAACGTGTATCCATTATTCTGAAAGAATACAAATGCGATAGTATCTTAGACTCTATCATTCGAGATTCAGTCACAAGTCACCAAACTGTCACATTGGCCCCTGAAAAGATGAGCAACTCGCGCGGTATCACAGTCGAGAAGACTCGATTTTGCTTCCGAGAGCCACCCGGTGTATTGCTAAAGAGAAAATATCAGCGATATATGAAAAGCCGCAGTACCCATCTCAGACTAATAGTGAGCATTATTCAGAAGTCTCCAAATTAAAGATTAACACCGAGACAGGAAAGACAAACGCGAAGATTCTTCTGCGCAAGCATTAATTTATAACGGATACCAGCGGTGCTGTCAGAAAGCGCATCCCTTTAAACCTAGCTACTACACCTTGTCTGCAGGTGCATGGTATACAGTAGACAGATTTTGCTGTGTTGCAATGTGTTCTAATATTTGTTTAAATGTTTGCTTTTCTTTTGACAGATATTGGACAGCTTGGAGCGCTTTGTCTCTGGCGACAGGAAATTCAATTCAAGACTAATGTATAGCTCCAGAATATATTTTACCATTGAGTAAGGGGAACTTTAATTAAATAGGCGCCACATTGTATCGGACATTTTAATAATATAAAGTTTATACTTGCATTTCTAAGACATTGAAATAAGAAAGCAGATAAAAAAATAAAGTGATAATGCTGCTGACGGGAAATTTCCTCAATCAATTTTTCATCATTAGTTGGAGCATACTATAACGTTGCAATTTGCTTATACTTCAGGAAACTTTGCACAATGTCAGTCAGTTCAATTTCAACTGATACTTTTTATATGTAGGCTACTGCCTAAGAACAATGGATACTTGACAATAAAAGCTAGGAATTTGAGCAAGCGTTTTTGTCTATGCGCCCATATTATTTGCCTTTAAATTTGAACATACATGCCTTTAATTGATAATGTCTCATTAGATAAATGTCTGAATCAATCATTTTGCAACTGCGCAAAAATAGATTTAGTCATTTCGGAACTGAAAGGTCCAAGACGACACTTCAGCACTTGGAAAATGGTAAGCTTGGCAAAAACAAGACAGTTGTGAATTTCAGCTGTGACGACTTTGTCAGTCATTTTGTTCCATTATGTAATTATTATCAGAGAATGGTTAATTGATGGTAATATCTGGATGTGCCTAAGCAGATAACGCTTAACATAAAGAGCATTGCTGAAAATCCACAGGGGTCCGCTTTTGACCCCTGTCATTGCCCCGAGTGTTAAAGACAAGAACAATCAGTTGTGAAGGTTCGGCTGCGTGTGGAACCGTACGCGGCTCTTGGTCCATCATTTTTCAAAGACCTCTCCCAGGTTATTCTGCAATTTTTAAGGCCTGTTACCAAATTGTTTCACAGATTCATTACATTTGCTATGCATTCATTTGCCTGTATTTAAACAACCAGAAAAAATTGACCAAATTGTTTCACAGATTCGTTACATTTGCTATGCATTCATTTGCCTGTATTTAAACAACCAGAAAAAATTGACCAGTAGTCACTGCTAAATCCAGAAGAACAATTCTTCATTAATTTAATACGACATATATAGCAGTCCCCGAAGAGTCTGTCAAAAATTGCCAAATCTGCTGATATTTCAAGCTGATCCAGCGGGGTATTGGGTTAAGTTTTCAACCAGCAATAATCGCGCCTCGGTTACACCTCATGGGCTACGATACTGCCACTGCGCAAAGATAAGTTCGATTAATTAAAAGGGAATGGCCCAGCCGAGCCCATCAATTTTTTCAAAATGGT
The DNA here is from genome assembly GCA_029721435.1 of Gymnothorax reevesii. NCBI lineage: Eukaryota > Metazoa > Chordata > Actinopteri > Anguilliformes > Muraenidae > Gymnothorax > Gymnothorax reevesii. The sequence continues at coordinate 113,212,073 of CM056577.1, forward strand.
AATCTTTTTTGCAAAATTTGTTAAAAATATATGTCACCTATCTAGTGACTACACAACAAAACCATGCAACCCTTAACATATGATTTTTGAAGCAATCAATTTCATTTCAAAAGTGGAACGGTAGCCTCGCCAACTATTTAAAAAAAAATTGGAAACACGGAGCATTCTGGGTAATAAAGGTGAGGGTTCCACCTTTGTGTGGAACCACCGGCCCTTTACTGCTCCCGATTTACACACCCGGGCACATTTCCTGAAAAATACTGATTCAGCAGTATGTAGGCTACTATCCAATTGCATAGTCAGTTCAAACATTGAAAATGTACTCACTTTGGATTTGTGATGATAAGAATTCCACATTTCCGAAAAGAAATAGAAAAATCATCGGTGCTTCATTCAACTTATGACTCAAATCCCCGCACCATTCATTATAAGGGATCAATGGCCTTCATTCTCACGACCACCAAGACATTCACACCAACTGCAGGAGGAGGCTAGATCCCTTTGGGAATGCACAACGTGTATCCATTATTCTGAAAGAATACAAATGCGATAGTATCTTAGACTCAATCATTCGCGATTCAGTCACAAGTCACCAAACTGTCACATTGGCCCCTGAAAAGATGAGCAACTCGCGCGGTATCACAGTCGAGAAGACTCGATTTTGCTTCCGAGAGCCACCCGGTGTATTGCTAAAGAGAAAATATCAGCGATATATGAAAAGCCGCAGTACCCATCTCAGACTAATAGTGAGCATTATTCAGAAGTCTCCAAATTAAAGATTAACACCGAGACAGGAAAGACAAGCGCGAAGATTCTTCTGCGCAAGCATTAATTTATAACGGATACCAGCGGTGCTGTCAGAAAGCGCATCCCTTTAAACCTAGCTACTACACCTTGTCTGCAGGTGCATGGTATACAGTAGACAGATTTTGCTGTGTTGCAATGTGTTCTAATATTTGTTTAAATGTTTGCTTTTCTTTTGACAGATATTGTACAGCTTGGAGCGCTTTGTCTCTGGCGACAGGAAATTCAATTCAAGACAAATGTATAGCTCCAGAATATATTTTACCATTGAGTAAGGGGAACTTTAATTAAATAGGCGCCACATTGTATCGGACATTTTAATAATATAAAGTTTATACTTGCATTTCTAAGACATTGAAATAAGTAAGCAAATAAATAAATAAAGTGATAATGCTGCTGACGGCAAATTTCCTCAATCAATTTTTCATCATTAGTTGGAGCATACTATAACGTTGCAATTTGCTTATACTTCAGGAAACTTTGCACAATGTCAGTCAGTTCAATTTCAACTGATACTTTTTATATGTAGGCTACTGCCTAAGAACAATGGATACTTGACAATAAAAGCTAGGAATTTGAGCAAGCGTTTTTGTCTATGCGCCCATATTATTTGCCTTTAAATTTGAACATACATGCCTTTAATTGATAATGTCTCATTAGATAAATGTCTGAATCAATCATTTTGCAACTGCGCAAAAATAGATTTAGTCATTTCGGAACTGAAAGGTCCAAGACGACACTTCAGCACTTGGAAAATGGTAAGCTTGGCAAAAACAAGACAGTTGTGAATTTCAGCTGTGACGACTTTGTCAGTCATTTTGTTCCATTATGTAATTATTATCAGAGAATGGTTAATTGATGGTAATATCTGGATGTGCCTAAGCAGATAACGCTTAACATAAAGAGCATTGCTGAAAATCCACAGGGGTCCGCTTTTGACCCCTGTCATTGCCCCGAGTGTTAAAGACAAGAACAATCAGTTGTGAAGGTTCGGCTGCGTGTGGAACCGTACGCGGCTCTTGGTCCATCATTTTTCAAAGACCTCTCCCAGGTTATTCTGCAATTTTTAAGGCCTGTTACCAAATTGTTTCACAGATTCATTACATTTGCTATGCATTCATTTGCCTGTATTTAAACAACCAGAAAAAATTGATCAGTAATCACTGCTAAATCCAGAAGGACAATTCTTCAGTAATTTAATACGACATATATAGCAGTCCCCGAAGAGACTGTCAAAAATTGCCAAATCTGCTGATATTTCAAGCTGATCCAGCGGGATATTGGGTCAAGTTTTCAACCAGCAATAATCGCGCCTCGGTTACATCTCATGGGCTACGATACTGCCACTGCGCAAAGATAAGTTCGATTAATTAAAAGGGAATGGCCCAGCCGAGCCCATCAATTTTTTCAAAATGGTAATCTTTTTTGCAAAATTTGTTAAAAATATATGTCACCTATCTAGTGACTACACAACAAAACCATGCAACCCTTAACATATGATTTTTGAAGCAATCAATTTCATTTCAAAAGTGGAACGGTAGCCTCGCCAACTATTTAAAAAAAAATTGGAAACACGGAGCATTCTGGGTAATAAAGGTGAGGGTTCCACCTTTGTGTGGAACCACCGGCGCTTTACTGCTCCCGATTTACACACCCGGGCACATTTCCTGAAAAATACTGATTCAGCAGTATGTAGGCTACTATCCAATTGCATAGTCAGTTCAAACATTGAAAATGTACTCACTTTGGATTTGTGATGATAAGAATTCCACATTTCCGAAAAGAAATAGAAAAATCATCGGTGCTTCATTCAACTTATGACTCAAATCCCCGCACCATTCATTATAAGGGATCAATGGCCTTCATTCTCACGACCACCAAGACATTCACACCAACTGCAGGAGGAGGCTAGATCCCTTTGGGAATGCACAACGTGTATCCATTATTCTGAAAGAATACAAATGCGATAGTATCTTAGACTCAATCATTCGCGATTCAGTCACAAGTCACCAAACTGTCACATTGGCCCCTGAAAAGATGAGCAACTCGCGCGGTATCACAGTCGAGAAGACTCGATTTTGCTTCCGAGAGCCACCCGGTGTATTGCTAAAGAGAAAATATCAGCGATATATGAAAAGCCGCAGTACCCATCTCAGACTAATAGTGAGCATTATTCAGAAGTCTCCAAATTAAAGATTAACACCGAGACAGGAAAGACAAGCGCGAAGATTCTTCTGCGCAAGCATTAATTTATAACGGATACCAGCGGTGCTGTCAGAAAGCGCATCCCTTTAAACCTAGCTACTACACCTTGTCTGCAGGTGCATGGTATACAGTAGACAGATTTTGCTGTGTTGCAATGTGTTCTAATATTTGTTTAAATGTTTGCTTTTCTTTTGACAGATATTGTACAGCTTGGAGCGCTTTGTCTCTGGCGACAGGAAATTCAATTCAAGACAAATGTATAGCTCCAGAATATATTTTACCATTGAGTAAGGGGAACTTTAATTAAATAGGCGCCACATTGTATCGGACATTTTAATAATATAAAGTTTATACTTGCATTTCTAAGACATTGAAATAAGTAAGCAAATAAATAAATAAAGTGATAATGCTGCTGACGGCAAATTTCCTCAATCAATTTTTCATCATTAGTTGGAGCATACTATAACGTTGCAATTTGCTTATACTTCAGGAAACTTTGCACAATGTCAGTCAGTTCAATTTCAACTGATACTTTTTATATGTAGGCTACTGCCTAAGAACAATGGATACTTGACAATAAAAGCTAGGAATTTGAGCAAGCGTTTTTGTCTATGCGCCCATATTATTTGCCTTTAAATTTGAACATACATGCCTTTAATTGATAATGTCTCATTAGATAAATGTCTGAATCAATCATTTTGCAACTGCGCAAAAATAGATTTAGTCATTTCGGAACTGAAAGGTCCAAGACGACACTTCAGCACTTGGAAAATGGTAAGCTTGGCAAAAACAAGACAGTTGTGAATTTCAGCTGTGACGACTTTGTCAGTCATTTTGTTCCATTATGTAATTATTATCAGAGAATGGTTAATTGATGGTAATATCTGGATGTGCCTAAGCAGATAACGCTTAACATAAAGAGCATTGCTGAAAATCCACAGGGGTCCGCTTTTGACCCCTGTCATTGCCCCGAGTGTTAAAGACAAGAACAATCAGTTGTGAAGGTTCGGCTGCGTGTGGAACCGTACGCGGCTCTTGGTCCATCATTTTTCAAAGACCTCTCCCAGGTTATTCTGCAATTTTTAAGGCCTGTTACCAAATTGTTTCACAGATTCATTACATTTGCTATGCATTCATTTGCCTGTATTTAAACAACCAGAAAAAATTGATCAGTAATCACTGCTAAATCCAGAAGGACAGTTCTTCATTAATTTAATACGACATATATAGCTGTTCCCGAAGAGACTGTCAAAAATTGCCAAATCTTCTGATATTTCAAGCTGATTCAGCGGGGTATTGGGTTAAATTTTCAACCAGCAACAATCGCGCCTCGGTTACACCTCATGGGCTACGATACTGCCACTGCGCAAAGATAAGTTCGATTAATTAAAAGGGAATGGCCCAGCCGAGCCCATCAATTTTTTCAAAATGGTAATCTTTTTTGCAAAATTTGTTAAAAATATATGTCACCTATCTAGTGACTACACAACAAAACCATGCAACCCTTAACATATGATTTTTGAAGCAATCAATTTCATTTCAAAAGTGGAACGGTAGCCTCGCCAACTATTTAAAAAAAAATTGGAAACACGGAGCATTCTGGGTAATAAAGGTGAGGGTTCCACCTTTGTGTGGAACCACCGGCCCTTTACTGCTCCCGATTTACACACCCGGGCACATTTCCTGAAAAATACTGATTCAGCAGTATGTAGGCTACTATCCAATTGCATAGTCAGTTCAAACATTGAAAATGTACTCACTTTGGATTTGTGATGATAAGAATTCCACATTTCCGAAAAGAAATAGAAAAATCATCGGTGCTTCATTCAACTTATGACTCAAATCCCCGCACCATTCATTATAAGGGATCAATGGCCTTCATTCTCACGACCACCAAGACATTCACACCAACTGCAGGAGGAGGCTAGATCCCTTTGGGAATGCACAACGTGTATCCATTATTCTGAAAGAATACAAATGCGATAGTATCTTAGACTCAATCATTCGCGATTCAGTCACAAGTCACCAAACTGTCACATTGGCCCCTGAAAAGATGAGCAACTCGCGCGGTATCACAGTCGAGAAGACTCGATTTTGCTTCCGAGAGCCACCCGGTGTATTGCTAAAGAGAAAATATCAGCGATATATGAAAAGCCGCAGTACCCATCTCAGACTAATAGTGAGCATTATTCAGAAGTCTCCAAATTAAAGATTAACACCGAGACAGGAAAGACAAGCGCGAAGATTCTTCTGCGCAAGCATTAATTTATAACGGATACCAGCGGTGCTGTCAGAAAGCGCATCCCTTTAAACCTAGCTACTACACCTTGTCTGCAGGTGCATGGTATACAGTAGACAGATTTTGCTGTGTTGCAATGTGTTCTAATATTTGTTTAAATGTTTGCTTTTCTTTTGACAGATATTGTACAGCTTGGAGCGCTTTGTCTCTGGCGACAGGAAATTCAATTCAAGACAAATGTATAGCTCCAGAATATATTTTACCATTGAGTAAGGGGAACTTTAATTAAATAGGCGCCACATTGTATCGGACATTTTAATAATATAAAGTTTATACTTGCATTTCTAAGACATTGAAATAAGTAAGCAAATAAATAAATAAAGTGATAATGCTGCTGACGGCAAATTTCCTCAATCAATTTTTCATCATTAGTTGGAGCATACTATAACGTTGCAATTTGCTTATACTTCAGGAAACTTTGCACAATGTCAGTCAGTTCAATTTCAACTGATACTTTTTATATGTAGGCTACTGCCTAAGAACAATGGATACTTGACAATAAAAGCTAGGAATTTGAGCAAGCGTTTTTGTCTATGCGCCCATATTATTTGCCTTTAAATTTGAACATACATGCCTTTAATTGATAATGTCTCATTAGATAAATGTCTGAATCAATCATTTTGCAACTGCGCAAAAATAGATTTAGTCATTTCGGAACTGAAAGGTCCAAGACGACACTTCAGCACTTGGAAAATGGTAAGCTTGGCAAAAACAAGACAGTTGTGAATTTCAGCTGTGACGACTTTGTCAGTCATTTTGTTCCATTATGTAATTATTATCAGAGAATGGTTAATTGACGGTAATATCTGGATGTGCCTAAGCAGATAACGCTTAACATAAAGAGCATTGCTGAAAATCCACAGGGGTCCGCTTTTGACCCCTGTCATTGCCCCGAGTGTTAAAGACAAGAACAATCAGTTGTGAAGGTTCGGCTGCGTGTGGAACCGTACGCAGCTCTTGGTCCATCATTTTTCAAAGACCTCTCCCAGGTTATTCTGCAATTTTTAAGGCCTGTTACCAAATTGTTTCACAGATTCATTACATTTGCTATGCATTCATTTGCCTGTATTTAAACAACCAGAAAAAATTGATCAGTAATCACTGCTAAATCCAGAAGGACAGTTCTTCATTAATTTAATACGACATATATAGCAGTTCCCGAAGAGACTGTCAAAAATTGCCAAATCTTCTGATATTTCAAGCTGATTCAGCGGGGTATTGGGTTAAATTTTCAACCAGCAACAATCGCGCCTCGGTTACACCTCATGGGCTACGATACTGCCACTGCGCAAAGATAAGTTCGATTAATTAAAAGGGAATGGCCCAGCCGAGCCCATCAATTTTTTCAAAATGGTAATCTTTTTTGCAAAATTTGTTAAAAATATATGTCACCTATCTAGTGACTACACAACAAAACCATGCAACCCTTAACATATGATTTTTGAAGCAATCAATTTCATTTCAAAAGTGGAACGGTAGCCTCGCCAACTATTTAAAAAAAAATTGGAAACACGGAGCATTCTGGGTAATAAAGGTGAGGGTTCCACCTTTGTGTGGAACCACCGGCGCTTTACTGCTCCCGATTTACACACCCGGGCACATTACCTGAAAAATACTGATTCAGCAGTATGTAGGCTACTATCCAATTGCATAGTCAGTTCAAACATTGAAAATGTACTCACTTTGGATTTGTGATGATAAGAATTCCACATTTCCGAAAAGAAATAGAAAAATCATCGGTGCTTCATTCAACTTATGACTCAAATCCCCGCACCATTCATTATAAGGGATCAATGGCCTTCATTCTCACGACCACCAAGACATTCACACCAACTGCAGGAGGAGGCTAGATCCCTTTGGGAATGCACAACGTGTATCCATTATTCTGAAAGAATACAAATGCGATAGTATCTTAGACTCAATCATTCGCGATTCAGTCACAAGTCACCAAACTGTCACATTGGCCCCTGAAAAGATGAGCAACTCGCGCGGTATCACAGTCGAGAAGACTCGATTTTGCTTCCGAGAGCCACCCGGTGTATTGCTAAAGAGAAAATATCAGCGATATATGAAAAGCCGCAGTACCCATCTCAGACTAATAGTGAGCATTATTCAGAAGTCTCCAAATTAAAGATTAACACCGAGACAGGAAAGACAAGCGCGAAGATTCTGCTGCGCAAGCATTAATTTATAACGGATACCAGCGGTGCTGTCAGAAAGCGCATCCCTTTAAACCTAGCTACTACACCTTGTCTGCAGGTGCATGGTATACAGTAGACAGATTTTGCTGTGTTGCAATGTGTTCTAATATTTGTTTAAATGTTTGCTTTTCTTTTGACAGATATTGTACAGCTTGGAGCGCTTTGTCTCTGGCGACAGGAAATTCAATTCAAGACAAATGTATAGCTCCAGAATATATTTTACCATTGAGTAAGGGGAACTTTAATTAAATAGGCGCCACATTGTATCGGACATTTTAATAATATAAAGTTTATACTTGCATTTCTAAGACATTGAAATAAGTAAGCAAATAAATAAATAAAGTGATAATGCTGCTGACGGCAAATTTCCTCAATCAATTTTTCATCATTAGTTGGAGCATACTATAACGTTGCAATTTGCTTATACTTCAGGAAACTTTGCACAATGTCAGTCAGTTCAATTTCAACTGATACTTTTTATATGTAGGCTACTGCCTAAGAACAATGGATACTTGACAATAAAAGCTAGGAATTTGAGCAAGCGTTTTTGTCTATGCGCCCATATTATTTGCCTTTAAATTTGAACACACATGCCTTTAATTGATAATGTCTCATTAGATAAATGTCTGAATCAATCATTTTGCAACTGCGCAAAAATAGATTTAGTCATTTCGGAACTGAAAGGTCCAAGACGACACTTCAGCACTTGGAAAATGGTAAGCTTGGCAAAAACAAGACAGTTGTGAATTTCAGCTGTGACGACTTTGTCAGTCATTTTGTTCCATTATGTAATTATTATCAGAGAATGGTTAATTGATGGTAATATCTGGATGTGCCTAAGCAGATAACGCTTAACATAAAGAGCATTGCTGAAAATCCACAGGGGTCCGCTTTTGACCCCTGTCATTGCCCCGAGTGTTAAAGACAAGAACAATCAGTTGTGAAGGTTCGGCTGCGTGTGGAACCGTACGCGGCTCTTGGTCCATCATTTTTCAAAGACCTCTCCCAGGTTATTCTGCAATTTTTAAGGCCTGTTACCAAATTGTTTCACAGATTCATTACATTTGCTATGCATTCATTTGCCTGTATTTAAACAACCAGAAAAAATTGACCAGTAATTACTGCTAAATCCAGAAGGTCAATTCTTCATTAATTTAATACGACATATATAGCAGTCCCCGAAGAGTCTGTCAATAATTGCCAAATCTGCTGATATTTCAAGCTGATCCAGCGGGGTATTGGGTTAAGTTTTCAACCAGCAATTATCGCGCCTCGGTTACACCTCATGGGCTACGATACTGCCACTGCGCAAAGATAAGTTCGATTAATTAAAAGGGAATGGCCCAGCCGAGCCCATCAATTTTTTCAAAATGGTAATCTTTTTTGCAAAATTTGTTAAAAATATATGTCACCTATCTAGTGACTACACAACAAAACCATGCAACCCTTGACATATGATTTTTGAAGCAATCAATTTCATTTCAAAAGTGGAACGGTAGCCTCGCCAACTATTTAAAAAAAAATTGGAAACACGGAGCATTCTGGGTAATAAAGGTGAGGGTTCCACCTTTGTGTGGAACCACCGGCCCTTTACTGCTCCCGATTTACACACCCGGGCACATTTCCTGAAAAATACTGATTCAGCAGTATGTAGGCTACTATCCAATTGCATAGTCAGTTCAAACATTGAAAATGTACTCACTTTGGATTTGTGATGATAAGAATTCCACATTTCCGAAAAGAAATAGAAAAATCATCGGTGCTTCATTCAACTTATGACTCAAATCCCCGCACCATTCATTATAAGGGATCAATGGCCTTCATTCTCACGACCACCAAGACATTCACACCAACTGCAGGAGGAGGCTAGATCCCTTTGGGAATGCACAACGTGTATCCATTATTCTGAAAGAATACAAATGCGATAGTATCTTAGACTCAATCATTCGCGATTCAGTCACAAGTCACCAAACTGTCACATTGGCCCCTGAAAAGATGAGCAACTCGCGCGGTATCACAGTCGAGAAGACTCGATTTTGCTTCCGAGAGCCACCCGGTGTATTGCTAAAGAGAAAATATCAGCGATATATGAAAAGCCGCAGTACCCATCTCAGACTAATAGTGAGCATTATTCAGAAGTCTCCAAATTAAAGATTAACACCGAGACAGGAAAGACAAGCGCGAAGATTCTTCTGCGCAAGCATTAATTTATAACGGATACCAGCGGTGCTGTCAGAAAGCGCATCCCTTTAAACCTAGCTACTACACCTTGTCTGCAGGTGCATGGTATACAGTAGACAGATTTTGCTGTGTTGCAATGTGTTCTAATATTTGTTTAAATGTTTGCTTTTCTTTTGACAGATATTGTACAGCTTGGAGCGCTTTGTCTCTGGCGACAGGAAATTCAATTCAAGACAAATGTATAGCTCCAGAATATATTTTACCATTGAGTAAGGGGAACTTTAATTAAATAGGCGCCACATTGTATCGGACATTTTAATAATATAAAGTTTATACTTGCATTTCTAAGACATTGAAATAAGTAAGCAAATAAATAAAGTGATAATGCTGCTGACGGCAAATTTCCTCAATCAATTTTTCATCATTAGTTGGAGCATACTATAACGTTGCAATTTGCTTATACTTCAGGAAACTTTGCACAATGTCAGTCAGTTCAATTTCAACTGATACTTTTTATATGTAGGCTACTGCCTAAGAACAATGGATACTTGACAATAAAAGCTAGGAATTTGAGCAAGCGTTTTTGTCTATGCGCCCATATTATTTGCCTTTAAATTTGAACATACATGCCTTTAATTGATAATGTCTCATTAGATAAATGTCTGAATCAATCATTTTGCAACTGCGCAAAAATAGATTTAGTCATTTCGGAACTGAAAGGTCCAAGACGACACTTCAGCACTTGGAAAATGGTAAGCTTGGCAAAAACAAGACAGTTGTGAATTTCAGCTGTGACGACTTTGTCAGTCATTTTGTTCCATTATGTAATTATTATCAGAGAATGGTTAATTGATGGTAATATCTGGATGTGCCTAAGCAGATAACGCTTAACATAAAGAGCATTGCTGAAAATCCACAGGGGTCCGCTTTTGACCCCTGTCATTGCCCCGAGTGTTAAAGACAAGAACAATCAGTTGTGAAGGTTCGGCTGCGTGTGGAACCGTACGCGGCTCTTGGTCCATCATTTTTCAAAGACCTCTCCCAGATTATTCTGCAATTTTTAAGGCCTGTTACCAAATTGTTTCACAGATTCATTACATTTGCTATGCATTCATTTGCCTGTATTTAAACAACCAGAAAAAATTGACCAGTAGTCACTGCTAAATCCAGAAGGACAATTCTTCATTAATTTAATACGACATATATAGCAGTCCCCGAAGAGTCTGTCAAAAATTGCCAAATCTGCTGATATTTCAAGCTGTTCCAGCGGGGTATTGGGTTAAGTTTTCAACCAGCAATAATCGCGCCTCGGTTACACCTCATGGGCTACGATACTGCCACTGCGCAAAGATAAGTTCGATTAATTAAAAGGGAATGGCCCAGTCGAGCCCATCAATTTTTTCAAAATGGTAATCTTTTTTGCAAAATTTGTTAAAAATATATGTCACCTATCTAGTGACTACACAACAAAACCATGCAACCCTTAACATATGATTTTTGAAGCAATCAATTTCATTTCAAAAGTGGAACGGTAGCCTCGCCAACTATTTAAAAAAAAATTGGAAACACGGAGCATTCTGGGTAATAAAGGTGAGGGTTCCACCTTTGTGTGGAACCACCGGCCCTTTACTGCTCCCGATTTACACACCCGGGCACATTTCCTGAAAAATACTGATTCAGCAGTATGTAGGCTACTATCCAATTGCATAGTCAGTTCAAACATTGAAAATGTACTCACTTTGGATTTGTGATGATAAGAATTCCACATTTCCGAAAAGAAATAGAAAAATCATCGGTGCTTCATTCAACTTATGACTCAAATCCCCGCACCATTCATTATAAGGGATCAATGGCCTTCATTCTCACGACCACCAAGACATTCACACCAACTGCAGGAGGAGGCTAGATCCCTTTGGGAATGCACAACGTGTATCCATTATTCTGAAAGAATACAAATGCGATAGTATCTTAGACTCAATCATTCGCGATTCAGTCACAAGTCACCAAACTGTCACATTGGCCCCTGAAAAGATGAGCAACTCGCGCGGTATCACAGTCGAGAAGACTCGATTTTGCTTCCGAGAGCCACCCGGTGTATTGCTAAAGAGAAAATATCAGCGATATATGAAAAGCCGCAGTACCCATCTCAGACTAATAGTGAGCATTATTCAGAAGTCTCCAAATTAAAGATTAACACCGAGACAGGAAAGACAAGCGCGAAGATTCTTCTGCGCAAGCATTAATTTATAACGGATACCAGCGGTGCTGTCAGAAAGCGCATCCCTTTAAACCTAGCTACTACACCTTGTCTGCAGGTGCATGGTATACAGTAGACAGATTTTGCTGTGTTGCAATGTGTTCTAATATTTGTTTAAATGTTTGCTTTTCTTTTGACAGATATTGTACAGCTTGGAGCGCTTTGTCTCTGGCGACAGGAAATTCAATTCAAGACAAATGTATAGCTCCAGAATATATTTTACCATTGAGTAAGGGGAACTTTAATTAAATAGGCGCCACATTGTATCGGACATTTTAATAATATAAAGTTTATACTTGCATTTCTAAGACATTGAAATAAGTAAGCAAATAAATAAATAAAGTGATAATGCTGCTGACGGCAAATTTCCTCAATCAATTTTTCATCATTAGTTGGAGCATACTATAACGTTGCAATTTGCTTATACTTCAGGAAACTTTGCACAATGTCAGTCAGTTCAATTTCAACTGATACTTTTTATATGTAGGCTACTGCCTAAGAACAATGGATACTTGACAATAAAAGCTAGGAATTTGAGCAAGCGTTTTTGTCTATGCGCCCATATTATTTGCCTTTAAATTTGAACATACATGCCTTTAATTGATAATGTCTCATTAGATAAATGTCTGAATCAATCATTTTGCAACTGCGCAAAAATAGATTTAGTCATTTCGGAACTGAAAGGTCCAAGACGACACTTCAGCACTTGGAAAATGGTAAGCTTGGCAAAAACAAGACAGTTGTGAATTTCAGCTGTGACGACTTTGTCAGTCATTTTGTTCCATTATGTAATTATTATCAGAGAATGGTTAATTGATGGTAATATCTGGATGTGCCTAAGCAGATAACGCTTAACATAAAGAGCATTGCTGAAAATCCACAGGGGTCCGCTTTTGACCCCTGTCATTGCCCCGAGTGTTAAAGACAAGAACAATCAGTTGTGAAGGTTCGGCTGCGTGTGGAACCGTACGCGGCTCTTGGTCCATCATTTTTCAAAGACCTCTCCCAGGTTATTCTGCAATTTTTAAGGCCTGTTACCAAATTGTTTCACAGATTCATTACATTTGCTATGCATTCATTTGCCTGTATTTAAACAACCAGAAAAAATTGATCAGTAATCACTGCTAAATCCAGAAGGACAGTTCTTCATTAATTTAATACGACATATATAGCTGTTCCCGAAGAGACTGTCAAAAATTGCCAAATCTTCTGATATTTCAAGCTGATTCAGCGGGGTATTGGGTTAAATTTTCAACCAGCAACAATCGCGCCTCGGTTACACCTCATGGGCTACGATACTGCCACTGCGCAAAGATAAGTTCGATTAATTAAAAGGGAATGGCCCAGCCGAGCCCATCAATTTTTTCAAAATGGTAATCTTTTTTGCAAAATTTGTTAAAAATATATGTCACCTATCTAGTGACTACACAACAAAACCATGCAACCCTTAACATATGATTTTTGAAGCAATCAATTTCATTTCAAAAGTGGAACGGTAGCCTCGCCAACTATTTAAAAAAAAATTGGAAACACGGAGCATTCTGGGTAATAAAGGTGAGGGTTCCACCTTTGTGTGGAACCACCGGCCCTTTACTGCTCCCGATTTACACACCCGGGCACATTTCCTGAAAAATACTGATTCAGCAGTATGTAGGCTACTATCCAATTGCATAGTCAGTTCAAACATTGAAAATGTACTCACTTTGGATTTGTGATGATAAGAATTCCACATTTCCGAAAAGAAATAGAAAAATCATCGGTGCTTCATTCAACTTATGACTCAAATCCCCGCACCATTCATTATAAGGGATCAATGGCCTTCATTCTCACGACCACCAAGACATTCACACCAACTGCAGGAGGAGGCTAGATCCCTTTGGGAATGCACAACGTGTATCCATTATTCTGAAAGAATACAAATGCGATAGTATCTTAGACTCAATCATTCGCGATTCAGTCACAAGTCACCAAACTGTCACATTGGCCCCTGAAAAGATGAGCAACTCGCGCGGTATCACAGTCGAGAAGACTCGATTTTGCTTCCGAGAGCCACCCGGTGTATTGCTAAAGAGAAAATATCAGCGATATATGAAAAGCCGCAGTACCCATCTCAGACTAATAGTGAGCATTATTCAGAAGTCTCCAAATTAAAGATTAACACCGAGACAGGAAAGACAAGCGCGAAGATTCTTCTGCGCAAGCATTAATTTATAACGGATACCAGCGGTGCTGTCAGAAAGCGCATCCCTTTAAACCTAGCTACTACACCTTGTCTGCAGGTGCATGGTATACAGTAGACAGATTTTGCTGTGTTGCAATGTGTTCTAATATTTGTTTAAATGTTTGCTTTTCTTTTGACAGATATTGTACAGCTTGGAGCGCTTTGTCTCTGGCGACAGGAAATTCAATTCAAGACAAATGTATAGCTCCAGAATATATTTTACCATTGAGTAAGGGGAACTTTAATTAAATAGGCGCCACATTGTATCGGACATTTTAATAATATAAAGTTTATACTTGCATTTCTAAGACATTGAAATAAGTAAGCAAATAAATAAATAAAGTGATAATGCTGCTGACGGCAAATTTCCTCAATCAATTTTTCATCATTAGTTGGAGCATACTATAACGTTGCAATTTGCTTATACTTCAGGAAACTTTGCACAATGTCAGTCAGTTCAATTTCAACTGATACTTTTTATATGTAGGCTACTGCCTAAGAACAATGGATACTTGACAATAAAAGCTAGGAATTTGAGCAAGCGTTTTTGTCTATGCGCCCATATTATTTGCCTTTAAATTTGAACATACATGCCTTTAATTGATAATGTCTCATTAGATAAATGTCTGAATCAATCATTTTGCAACTGCGCAAAAATAGATTTAGTCATTTCGGAACTGAAAGGTCCAAGACGACACTTCAGCACTTGGAAAATGGTAAGCTTGGCAAAAACAAGACAGTTGTGAATTTCAGCTGTGACGACTTTGTCAGTCATTTTGTTCCATTATGTAATTATTATCAGAGAATGGTTAATTGACGGTAATATCTGGATGTGCCTAAGCAGATAACGCTTAACATAAAGAGCATTGCTGAAAATCCACAGGGGTCCGCTTTTGACCCCTGTCATTGCCCCGAGTGTTAAAGACAAGAACAATCAGTTGTGAAGGTTCGGCTGCGTGTGGAACCGTACGCAGCTCTTGGTCCATCATTTTTCAAAGACCTCTCCCAGGTTATTCTGCAATTTTTAAGGCCTGTTACCAAATTGTTTCACAGATTCATTACATTTGCTATGCATTCATTTGCCTGTATTTAAACAACCAGAAAAAATTGATCAGTAATCACTGCTAAATCCAGAAGGACAGTTCTTCATTAATTTAATACGACATATATAGCAGTTCCCGAAGAGACTGTCAAAAATTGCCAAATCTTCTGATATTTCAAGCTGATTCAGCGGGGTATTGGGTTAAATTTTCAACCAGCAACAATCGCGCCTCGGTTACACCTCATGGGCTACGATACTGCCACTGCGCAAAGATAAGTTCGATTAATTAAAAGGGAATGGCCCAGCCGAGCCCATCAATTTTTTCAAAATGGTAATCTTTTTTGCAAAATTTGTTAAAAATATATGTCACCTATCTAGTGACTACACAACAAAACCATGCAACCCTTAACATATGATTTTTGAAGCAATCAATTTCATTTCAAAAGTGGAACGGTAGCCTCGCCAACTATTTAAAAAAAAATTGGAAACACGGAGCATTCTGGGTAATAAAGGTGAGGGTTCCACCTTTGTGTGGAACCACCGGCGCTTTACTGCTCCCGATTTACACACCCGGGCACATTACCTGAAAAATACTGATTCAGCAGTATGTAGGCTACTATCCAATTGCATAGTCAGTTCAAACATTGAAAATGTACTCACTTTGGATTTGTGATGATAAGAATTCCACATTTCCGAAAAGAAATAGAAAAATCATCGGTGCTTCATTCAACTTATGACTCAAATCCCCGCACCATTCATTATAAGGGATCAATGGCCTTCATTCTCACGACCACCAAGACATTCACACCAACTGCAGGAGGAGGCTAGATCCCTTTGGGAATGCACAACGTGTATCCATTATTCTGAAAGAATACAAATGCGATAGTATCTTAGACTCAATCATTCGCGATTCAGTCACAAGTCACCAAACTGTCACATTGGCCCCTGAAAAGATGAGCAACTCGCGCGGTATCACAGTCGAGAAGACTCGATTTTGCTTCCGAGAGCCACCCGGTGTATTGCTAAAGAGAAAATATCAGCGATATATGAAAAGCCGCAGTACCCATCTCAGACTAATAGTGAGCATTATTCAGAAGTCTCCAAATTAAAGATTAACACCGAGACAGGAAAGACAAGCGCGAAGATTCTGCTGCGCAAGCATTAATTTATAACGGATACCAGCGGTGCTGTCAGAAAGCGCATCCCTTTAAACCTAGCTACTACACCTTGTCTGCAGGTGCATGGTATACAGTAGACAGATTTTGCTGTGTTGCAATGTGTTCTAATATTTGTTTAAATGTTTGCTTTTCTTTTGACAGATATTGTACAGCTTGGAGCGCTTTGTCTCTGGCGACAGGAAATTCAATTCAAGACAAATGTATAGCTCCAGAATATATTTTACCATTGAGTAAGGGGAACTTTAATTAAATAGGCGCCACATTGTATCGGACATTTTAATAATATAAAGTTTATACTTGCATTTCTAAGACATTGAAATAAGTAAGCAAATAAATAAATAAAGTGATAATGCTGCTGACGGCAAATTTCCTCAATCAATTTTTCATCATTAGTTGGAGCATACTATAACGTTGCAATTTGCTTATACTTCAGGAAACTTTGCACAATGTCAGTCAGTTCAATTTCAACTGATACTTTTTATATGTAGGCTACTGCCTAAGAACAATGGATACTTGACAATAAAAGCTAGGAATTTGAGCAAGCGTTTTTGTCTATGCGCCCATATTATTTGCCTTTAAATTTGAACACACATGCCTTTAATTGATAATGTCTCATTAGATAAATGTCTGAATCAATCATTTTGCAACTGCGCAAAAATAGATTTAGTCATTTCGGAACTGAAAGGTCCAAGACGACACTTCAGCACTTGGAAAATGGTAAGCTTGGCAAAAACAAGACAGTTGTGAATTTCAGCTGTGACGACTTTGTCAGTCATTTTGTTCCATTATGTAATTATTATCAGAGAATGGTTAATTGATGGTAATATCTGGATGTGCCTAAGCAGATAACGCTTAACATAAAGAGCATTGCTGAAAATCCACAGGGGTCCGCTTTTGACCCCTGTCATTGCCCCGAGTGTTAAAGACAAGAACAATCAGTTGTGAAGGTTCGGCTGCGTGTGGAACCGTACGCGGCTCTTGGTCCATCATTTTTCAAAGACCTCTCCCAGGTTATTCTGCAATTTTTAAGGCCTGTTACCAAATTGTTTCACAGATTCATTACATTTGCTATGCATTCATTTGCCTGTATTTAAACAACCAGAAAAAATTGACCAGTAATTACTGCTAAATCCAGAAGGTCAATTCTTCATTAATTTAATACGACATATATAGCAGTCCCCGAAGAGTCTGTCAATAATTGCCAAATCTGCTGATATTTCAAGCTGATCCAGCGGGGTATTGGGTTAAGTTTTCAACCAGCAATTATCGCGCCTCGGTTACACCTCATGGGCTACGATACTGCCACTGCGCAAAGATAAGTTCGATTAATTAAAAGGGAATGGCCCAGCCGAGCCCATCAATTTTTTCAAAATGGTAATCTTTTTTGCAAAATTTGTTAAAAATATATGTCACCTATCTAGTGACTACACAACAAAACCATGCAACCCTTGACATATGATTTTTGAAGCAATCAATTTCATTTCAAAAGTGGAACGGTAGCCTCGCCAACTATTTAAAAAAAAATTGGAAACACGGAGCATTCTGGGTAATAAAGGTGAGGGTTCCACCTTTGTGTGGAACCACCGGCCCTTTACTGCTCCCGATTTACACACCCGGGCACATTTCCTGAAAAATACTGATTCAGCAGTATGTAGGCTACTATCCAATTGCATAGTCAGTTCAAACATTGAAAATGTACTCACTTTGGATTTGTGATGATAAGAATTCCACATTTCCGAAAAGAAATAGAAAAATCATCGGTGCTTCATTCAACTTATGACTCAAATCCCCGCACCATTCATTATAAGGGATCAATGGCCTTCATTCTCACGACCACCAAGACATTCACACCAACTGCAGGAGGAGGCTAGATCCCTTTGGGAATGCACAACGTGTATCCATTATTCTGAAAGAATACAAATGCGATAGTATCTTAGACTCAATCATTCGCGATTCAGTCACAAGTCACCAAACTGTCACATTGGCCCCTGAAAAGATGAGCAACTCGCGCGGTATCACAGTCGAGAAGACTCGATTTTGCTTCCGAGAGCCACCCGGTGTATTGCTAAAGAGAAAATATCAGCGATATATGAAAAGCCGCAGTACCCATCTCAGACTAATAGTGAGCATTATTCAGAAGTCTCCAAATTAAAGATTAACACCGAGACAGGAAAGACAAGCGCGAAGATTCTTCTGCGCAAGCATTAATTTATAACGGATACCAGCGGTGCTGTCAGAAAGCGCATCCCTTTAAACCTAGCTACTACACCTTGTCTGCAGGTGCATGGTATACAGTAGACAGATTTTGCTGTGTTGCAATGTGTTCTAATATTTGTTTAAATGTTTGCTTTTCTTTTGACAGATATTGTACAGCTTGGAGCGCTTTGTCTCTGGCGACAGGAAATTCAATTCAAGACAAATGTATAGCTCCAGAATATATTTTACCATTGAGTAAGGGGAACTTTAATTAAATAGGCGCCACATTGTATCGGACATTTTAATAATATAAAGTTTATACTTGCATTTCTAAGACATTGAAATAAGTAAGCAAATAAATAAAGTGATAATGCTGCTGACGGCAAATTTCCTCAATCAATTTTTCATCATTAGTTGGAGCATACTATAACGTTGCAATTTGCTTATACTTCAGGAAACTTTGCACAATGTCAGTCAGTTCAATTTCAACTGATACTTTTTATATGTAGGCTACTGCCTAAGAACAATGGATACTTGACAATAAAAGCTAGGAATTTGAGCAAGCGTTTTTGTCTATGCGCCCATATTATTTGCCTTTAAATTTGAACATACATGCCTTTAATTGATAATGTCTCATTAGATAAATGTCTGAATCAATCATTTTGCAACTGCGCAAAAATAGATTTAGTCATTTCGGAACTGAAAGGTCCAAGACGACACTTCAGCACTTGGAAAATGGTAAGCTTGGCAAAAACAAGACAGTTGTGAATTTCAGCTGTGACGACTTTGTCAGTCATTTTGTTCCATTATGTAATTATTATCAGAGAATGGTTAATTGATGGTAATATCTGGATGTGCCTAAGCAGATAACGCTTAACATAAAGAGCATTGCTGAAAATCCACAGGGGTCCGCTTTTGACCCCTGTCATTGCCCCGAGTGTTAAAGACAAGAACAATCAGTTGTGAAGGTTCGGCTGCGTGTGGAACCGTACGCGGCTCTTGGTCCATCATTTTTCAAAGACCTCTCCCAGATTATTCTGCAATTTTTAAGGCCTGTTACCAAATTGTTTCACAGATTCATTACATTTGCTATGCATTCATTTGCCTGTATTTAAACAACCAGAAAAAATTGACCAGTAGTCACTGCTAAATCCAGAAGGACAATTCTTCATTAATTTAATACGACATATATAGCAGTCCCCGAAGAGTCTGTCAAAAATTGCCAAATCTGCTGATATTTCAAGCTGTTCCAGCGGGGTATTGGGTTAAGTTTTCAACCAGCAATAATCGCGCCTCGGTTACACCTCATGGGCTACGATACTGCCACTGCGCAAAGATAAGTTCGATTAATTAAAAGGGAATGGCCCAGTCGAGCCCATCAATTTTTTCAAAATGGTAATCTTTTTTGCAAAATTTGTTAAAAATATATGTCACCTATCTAGTGACTACACAACAAAACCATGCAACCCTTAACATATGATTTTTGAAGCAATCAATTTCATTTCAAAAGTGGAACGGTAGCCTCGCCAACTATTTAAAAAAAAATTGGAAACACGGAGCATTCTGGGTAATAAAGGTGAGGGTTCCACCTTTGTGTGGAACCACCGGCCCTTTACTGCTCCCGATTTACACACCCGGGCACATTTCCTGAAAAATACTGATTCAGCAGTATGTAGGCTACTATCCAATTGCATAGTCAGTTCAAACATTGAAAATGTACTCACTTTGGATTTGTGATGATAAGAATTCCACATTTCCGAAAAGAAATAGAAAAATCATCGGTGCTTCATTCAACTTATGACTCAAATCCCCGCACCATTCATTATAAGGGATCAATGGCCTTCATTCTCACGACCACCAAGACATTCACACCAACTGCAGGAGGAGGCTAGATCCCTTTGGGAATGCACAACGTGTATCCATTATTCTGAAAGAATACAAATGCGATAGTATCTTAGACTCAATCATTCGCGATTCAGTCACAAGTCACCAAACTGTCACATTGGCCCCTGAAAAGATGAGCAACTCGCGCGGTATCACAGTCGAGAAGACTCGATTTTGCTTCCGAGAGCCACCCGGTGTATTGCTAAAGAGAAAATATCAGCGATATATGAAAAGCCGCAGTACCCATCTCAGACTAATAGTGAGCATTATTCAGAAGTCTCCAAATTAAAGATTAACACCGAGACAGGAAAGACAAGCGCGAAGATTCTTCTGCGCAAGCATTAATTTATAACGGATACCAGCGGTGCTGTCAGAAAGCGCATCCCTTTAAACCTAGCTACTACACCTTGTCTGCAGGTGCATGGTATACAGTAGACAGATTTTGCTGTGTTGCAATGTGTTCTAATATTTGTTTAAATGTTTGCTTTTCTTTTGACAGATATTGTACAGCTTGGAGCGCTTTGTCTCTGGCGACAGGAAATTCAATTCAAGACAAATGTATAGCTCCAGAATATATTTTACCATTGAGTAAGGGGAACTTTAATTAAATAGGCGCCACATTGTATCGGACATTTTAATAATATAAAGTTTATACTTGCATTTCTAAGACATTGAAATAAGTAAGCAAATAAATAAATAAAGTGATAATGCTGCTGACGGCAAATTTCCTCAATCAATTTTTCATCATTAGTTGGAGCATACTATAACGTTGCAATTTGCTTATACTTCAGGAAACTTTGCACAATGTCAGTCAGTTCAATTTCAACTGATACTTTTTATATGTAGGCTACTGCCTAAGAACAATGGATACTTGACAATAAAAGCTAGGAATTTGAGCAAGCGTTTTTGTCTATGCGCCCATATTATTTGCCTTTAAATTTGAACATACATGCCTTTAATTGATAATGTCTCATTAGATAAATGTCTGAATCAATCATTTTGCAACTGCGCAAAAATAGATTTAGTCATTTCGGAACTGAAAGGTCCAAGACGACACTTCAGCACTTGGAAAATGGTAAGCTTGGCAAAAACAAGACAGTTGTGAATTTCAGCTGTGACGACTTTGTCAGTCATTTTGTTCCTTTATGTAATTATTATCAGAGAATGGTTAATTGATGGTAATATCTGGATGTGCCTAAGCAGATAACGCTTAACATAAAGAGCATTGCTGAAAATCCACAGGGGTCCGCTTTTGACCCCTGTCATTGCCCCGAGTGTTAAAGACAAGAACAATCAGTTGTGAAGGTTCGGCTGCGTGTGGAACCGTACGCGGCTCTTGGTCCATCATTTTTCAAAGTCCTCTCCCAGGTTATTCTGCAATTTTTAAGGCCTGTTACCAAATTGTTTCACAGATTCGTTACATTTGCTATGCATTCATTTGCCTGTATTTAAACAACCAGAAAAAATTGACCAGTAGTCACTGCTAAATCCAGAAGGACAATTCTTCATTAATTTAATACGACATATATAGCAGTCCCCGAAGAGCCTGTCAAAAATTGTCAAATCTGCTGATATTTCAAGCTGATCCAGCGGGGTATTGGGTTAAGTTTTCAACCAGCAATAATCGCGCCTCGGTTACACCTCATGGGCTACGATACTGCCACTGCGCAAAGATAAGTTCGATTAATTAAAAGGGAATGGCCCAGCCGAGCCCATCAATTTTTTCAAAATGGTAATCTTTTTTGCAAAATTTGTTAAAAATATATGTCACCTATCTAGTGACTACACAACAAAACCATGCAACCCTTAACATATGATTTTTGAAGCAATCAATTTCATTTCAAAAGTGGAACGGTAGCCTCGCCAACTATTTAAAAAAAAATTGGAAACACGGAGCATTCTGGGTAATAAAGGTGAGGGTTCCACCTTTGTGTGGAACCACCGGCCCTTTACTGCTCCCGATTTACACACCCGGGCACATTTCCTGAAAAATACTGATTCAGCAGTATGTAGGCTACTATCCAATTGCATAGTCAGTTCAAACATTGAAAATGTACTCACTTTGGATTTGTGATGATAAGAATTCCACATTTCCGAAAAGAAATAGAAAAATCATCGGTGCTTCATTTAACTTATGACTCAAATCCCCGCACCATTCATTATAAGGGATCAATGGCCTTCATTCTCACGACCACCAAGACATTCACACCAACTGCAGGAGGAGGCTAGATCCCTTTGGGAATGCACAACGTGTATCCATTATTCTGAAAGAATACAAATGCGATAGTATCTTAGACTCAATCATTCGCGATTCAGTCACAAGTCACCAAACTGTCACATTGGCCCCTGAAAAGATGAGCAACTCGCGCGGTATCACAGTCGAGAAGACTCGATTTTGCTTCCGAGAGCCACCCGGTGTATTGCTAAAGAGAAAATATCAGCGATATATGAAAAGCCGCAGTACCCATCTCAGACTAATAGTGAGCATTATTCAGAAGTCTCCAAATTAAAGATTAACACCGAGACAGGAAAGACAAACGCGAAGATTCTTCTGCGCAAGCATTAATTTATAACGGATACCAGCGGTGCTGTCAGAAAGCGCATCCCTTTAAACCTAGCTACTACACCTTGTCTGCAGGTGCATGGTATACAGTAGACAGATTTTGCTGTGTTGCAATGTGTTCTAATATTTGTTTAAATGTTTGCTTTTCTTTTGACAGATATTGTACAGCTTGGAGCGCTTTGTCTCTGGCGACAGGAAATTCAATTCAAGACAAATGTATAGCTCCAGAATATATTTTACCATTGAGTAAGGGGAACTTTAATTAAATAGGCGCCACATTGTATCGGACATTTTAATAATATAAAGTTTATACTTGCATTTCTAAGACATTGAAATAAGTAAGCAAATAAATAAATAAAGTGATAATGCTGCTGACGGCAAATTTCCTCAATCAATTTTTCATCATTAGTTGGAGCATACTATAACGTTGCAATTTGCTTATACTTCAGGAAACTTTGCACAATGTCAGTCAGTTCAATTTCAACTGATACTTTTTATATGTAGGCTACTGCCTAAGAACAATGGATACTTGACAATAAAAGCTAGGAATTTGAGCAAGCGTTTTTGTCTATGCGCCCATATTATTTGCCTTTAAATTTGAACATACATGCCTTCAATTGATAATGTCTCATTAGATAAATGTCTGAATCAATCATTTTGCAACTGCGCAAAAATAGATTTAGTCATTTCGGAACTGAAAGGTCCAAGACGACACTTCAGCACTTGGAAAATGGTAAGCTTGGCAAAAACAAGACAGTTGTGAATTTCAGCTGTGACGACTTTGTCAGTCATTTTGTTCCATTATGTAATTATTATCAGAGAATGGTTAATTGATGGTAATATCTGGATGTGCCTAAGCAGATAACGCTTAACATAAAGAGCATTGCTGAAAATCCACAGGGGTCCGCTTTTGACCCCTGTCATTGCCCCGAGTGTTAAAGACAAGAACAATCAGTTGTGAAGGTTCGGCTGCGTGTGGAACCGTACGCGGCTCTTGGTCCATCATTTTTCAAAGACCTCTCCCAGGTTATTCTGCAATTTTTAAGGCCTGTTACCAAATTGTTTCACAGATTCATTACATTTGCTATGCATTCATTTGCCTGTATTTAAACAACCAGAAAAAATTGATCAGTAATCACTGCTAAATCCAGAAGGACAGTTCTTCTTTAATTTAATACGACATATATAGCAGTCCCCGAAGAGACTGTCAAAAATTGCCAAATCTTCTGATATTTCAAGCTGATTCAGCGGGGTATTGGGTTAAGTTTTCAACCAGCAATAATCGCGCCTCGGTTACACCTCATGGGCTACGATACTGCCACTGCGCAAAGATAAGTTCGATTAATTAAAAGGGAATGGCCCAGCCGAGCCCATCAATTTTTTTAAAATGGTAATCTTTTTTGCAAAATTTGTTAAAAATATATGTCACCTATCTAGTGACTACACAACAAAACCATGCAACCCTTAACATATGATTTTTGAAGCAATCAATTTCATTTCAAAAGTGGAACGGTAGCCTCGCCAACTATTTAAAAAAAAATTGGAAACACGGAGCATTCTGGGTAATAAAGGTGAGGGTTCCACCTTTGTGTGGAACCACCGGCCCTTTACTGCTCCCGATTTACACACCCGGGCACATTTCCTGAAAAATACTGATTCAGCAGTATGTAGGCTACTATCCAATTGCATAGTCAGTTCAAACATTGAAAATGTACTCACTTTGGATTTGTGATGATAAGAATTCCACATTTCCGAAAAGAAATAGAAAAATCATCGGTGCTTCATTCAACTTATGACTCAAATCCCCGCACCATTCATTATAAGGGATCAATGGCCTTCATTCTCACGACCACCAAGACATTCACACCAACTGCAGGAGGAGGCTAGATCCCTTTGGGAATGCACAACGTGTATCCATTATTCTGAAAGAATACAAATGCGATAGTATCTTAGACTCAATCATTCGCGATTCAGTCACAAGTCACCAAACTGTCACATTGGCCCCTGAAAAGATGAGCAACTCGCGCGGTATCACAGTCGAGAAGACTCGATTTTGCTTCCGAGAGCCACCCGGTGTATTGCTAAAGAGAAAATATCAGCGATATATGAAAAGCCGCAGTACCCATCTCAGACTAATAGTGAGCATTATTCAGAAGTCTCCAAATTAAAGATTAACACCGAGACAGGAAAGACAAGCGCGAAGATTCTTCTGCGCAAGCATTAATTTATAACGGATACCAGCGGTGCTGTCAGAAAGCGCATCCCTTTAAACCTAGCTACTACACCTTGTCTGCAGGTGCATGGTATACAGTAGACAGATTTTGCTGTGTTGCAATGTGTTCTAATATTTGTTTAAATGTTTGCTTTTCTTTTGACAGATATTGGACAGCTTGGAGCGCTTTGTCTCTGGCGACAGGAAATTCAATTCAAGACAAATGTATAGCTCCAGAATATATTTCACCATTGAGTAAGGGGAACTTTAATTAAATAGGCGCCACATTGTATCGGACATTTTAATAATATAAAGTTTATACTTGCATTTCTAAGACATTGAAATAAGTAAGCAAATAAATAAATAAAGTGATAATGCTGCTGACGGCAAATTTCCTCAATCAATTTTTCATCATTAGTTGGAGCATACTATAACGTTGCAATTTGCTTATACTTCAGGAAACTTTGCACAATGTCAGTCAGTTCAATTTCAACTGATACTTTTTATATGTAGGCTACTGCCTAAGAACAATGGATACTTGACAATAAAAGCTAGGAATTTGAGCAAGCGTTTTTGTCTATGCGCCCATATTATTTGCCTTTAAATTTGAACATACATGCCTTTAATTGATAATGTCTCATTAGATAAATGTCTGAATCAATCATTTTGCAACTGCGCAAAAATAGATTTAGTCATTTCGGAACTGAAAGGTCCAAGACGACACTTCAGCACTTGGAAAATGGTAAGCTTGGCAAAAACAAGACAGTTGTGAATTTCAGCTGTGACGACTTTGTCAGTCATTTTGTTCCATTATGTAATTATTATCAGAGAATGGTTAATTGATGGTAATATCTGGATGTGCCTAAGCAGATAACGCTTAACATAAAGAGCATTGCTGAAAATCCACAGGGGTCCGCTTTTGACCCCTGTCATTGCCCCGAGTGTTAAAGACAAGAACAATCAGTTGTGAAGGTTCGGCTGCGTGTGGAACCGTACGCGGCTCTTGGTCCATCATTTTTCAAAGACCTCTCCCAGGTTATTCTGCAATTTTTAAGGCCTGTTACCAAATTGTTTCACAGATTCATTACATTTGCTATGCATTCATTTGCCTGCATTTAAACAACCAGAAAAAATTGACCAGTAGTCACTGCTAAATCCAGAAGGACAATTCTTCATTATTTTAATACGATATATATAGCAGTCCCCGAAGAGACTGTCAAACATTGCCAAATCTGCTGATATTTCAAGCTGATTCAGCGGGGTATTGGGTTAAGTTTTCAACCAGCAATAATCGCGCCTCGGTTACACCTCATGGGCTACGATACTGCCACTGCGCAAAGATAAGTTCGATTAATTAAAAGGGAATGGCCCAGCCGAGCCCATCAATTTTTTCAAAATGGTAATCTTTTTTGCAAAATTTGTTAAAAATATATGTCACCTATCTAGTGACTACACAACAAAACCATGCAACCCTTAACATATGATTTTTGAAGCAATCAATTTCATTTCAAAAGTGGAACGGTAGCCTCGCCAACTATTTAAAAAAAAATTGGAAACACGGAGCATTCTGGGTAATAAAGGTGAGGGTTCCACCTTTGTGTGGAACCACCGGCCCTTTACTGCTCCCGATTTACACACCCGGGCACATTTCCTGAAAAATACTGATTCAGCAGTATGTAGGCTACTATCCAATTGCATAGTCAGTTCAAACATTGAAAATGTACTCACTTTGGATTTGTGATGATAAGAATTCCACATTTCCGAAAAGAAATAGAAAAATCATCGGTGCTTCATTCAACTTATGACTCAAATCCCCGCACCATTCATTATAAGGGATCAATGGCCTTCATTCTCACGACCACCAAGACATTCACACCAACTGCAGGAGGAGGCTAGATCCCTTTGGGAATGCACAACGTGTATCCATTATTCTGAAAGAATACAAATGCGATAGTATCTTAGACTCAATCATTCGCGATTCAGTCACAAGTCACCAAACTGTCACATTGGCCCCTGAAAAGATGAGCAACTCGCGCGGTATCACAGTCGAGAAGACTCGATTTTGCTTCCGAGAGCCACCCGGTGTATTGCTAAAGAGAAAATATCAGCGATATATGAAAAGCCGCAGTACCCATCTCAGACTAATAGTGAGCATTATTCAGAAGTCTCCAAATTAAAGATTAACACCGAGACAGGAAAGACAAGCGCGAAGATTCTTCTGCGCAAGCATTAATTTATAACGGATACCAGCGGTGCTGTCAGAAAGCGCATCCCTTTAAACCTAGCTACTACACCTTGTCTGCAGGTGCATGGTATACAGTAGACAGATTTTGCTGTGTTGCAATGTGTTCTAATATTTGTTTAAATGTTTGCTTTTCTTTTGACAGATATTGTACAGCTTGGAGCGCTTTGTCTCTGGCGACAGGAAATTCAATTCAAGACAAATGTATAGCTCCAGAATATATTTTACCATTGAGTAAGGGGAACTTTAATTAAATAGGCGCCACATTGTATCGGACATTTTAATAATATAAAGTTTATACTTGCATTTCTAAGACATTGAAATAAGTAAGCAAATACATAAATAAAGTGATAATGCTGCTGACGGCAAATTTCCTCAATCAATTTTTCATCATTAGTTGGAGCATACTATAACGTTGCAATTTGCTTATACTTCAGGAAACTTTGCACAATGTCAGTCAGTTCAATTTCAACTGATACTTTTTATATGTAGGCTACTGCCTAAGAACAATGGATACTTGACAATAATAGCTAGGAATTTGAGCAAGCGTTTTTGTCTATGCGCCCATATTATTTGCCTTTAAATTTGAACATACATGCCTTTAATTGATAATGTCTCATTAGATAAATGTCTGAATCAATCATTTTGCAACTGCGCAAAAATAGATTTAGTCATTTCGGAACTGAAAGGTCCAAGACGACACTTCAGCACTTGGAAAATGGTAAGCTTGGCAAAAACAAGACAGTTGTGAATTTCAGCTGTGACGACTTTGTCAGTCATTTTGTTCCATTATGTAATTATTATCAGAGAATGGTTAATTGATGGTAATATCTGGATGTGCCTAAGCAGATAACGCTTAACATAAAGAGCATTGCTGAAAATCCACAGGGGTCCGCTTTTGACCCCTGTCATTGCCCCGAGTGTTAAAGACAAGAACAATCAGTTGTGAAGGTTCGGCTGCGTGTGGAACCGTACGCGGCTCTTGGTCCATCATTTTTCAAAGACCTCTCCCAGGTTATTCTGCAATTTTTAAGGCCTGTTACCAAATTGTTTCACAGATTCATTACATTTGCTATGCATTCATTTGCCTGTATTTAAACAACCAGAAAAAATTGACCAGTAGTCACTGCTAAATCCAGAAGGACAATTCTTCATTAATTTAATACGACATATATAGCAGTCCCCGAAGAGACTGTCAAAAATTGCCAAATCTGCTGATATTTCAAGCTGATCCAGTGGGGTATTGGGTTAAGTTTTCAACCAGCAATAATCGCGCCTCGGTTACACCTCATGGGCTACGATACTGCCACTGCGCAAAGATAAGTTCGATTAATTAAAAGGGAATGGCCCAGCCGAGCCCATCAATTTTTTCAAAATGGTAATCTTTTTTGCAAAATTTGTTAAAAATATATGTCACCTATCTAGTGACTACACAACAAAACCATGCAACCCTTAACATATGATTTTTGAAGCAATCAATTTCATTTCAAAAGTGGAACGGTAGCCTCGCCAACTATTTAAAAAAAAATTGGAAACACGGAGCATTCTGGGTAATAAAGGTGAGGGTTCCACCTTTGTGTGGAACCACCGGCCCTTTACTGCTCCCGATTTACACACCCGGGCACATTTCCTGAAAAATACTGATTCAGCAGTATGTAGGCTACTATCCAATTGCATAGTCAGTTCAAACATTGAAAATGTACTCACTTTGGATTTGTGATGATAAGAATTCCACATTTCCGAAAAGAAATAGAAAAATCATCGGTGCTTCATTCAACTTATGACTCAAATCCCCGCACCATTCATTATAAGGGATCAATGGCCTTCATTCTCACGACCACCAAGACATTCACACCAACTGCAGGAGGAGGCTAGATCCCTTTGGGAATGCACAACGTGTATCCATTATTCTGAAAGAATACAAATGCGATAGTATCTTAGACTCAATCATTCGCGATTCAGTCACAAGTCACCAAACTGTCACATTGGCCCCTGAAAAGATGAGCAACTCGCGCGGTATCACAGTCGAGAAGACTCGATTTTGCTTCCGAGAGCCACCCGGTGTATTGCTAAAGAGAAAATATCAGCGATATATGAAAAGCCGCAGTACCCATCTCAGACTAATAGTGAGCATTATTCAGAAGTCTCCAAATTAAAGATTAACACCGAGACAGGAAAGACAAGCGCGAAGATTCTTCTGCGCAAGCATTAATTTATAACGGATACCAGCGGTGCTGTCAGAAAGCGCATCCCTTTAAACCTAGCTACTACACCTTGTCTGCAGGTGCATGGTATACAGTAGACAGATTTTGCTGTGTTGCAATGTGTTCTAATATTTGTTTAAATGTTTGCTTTTCTTTTGACAGATATTGTACAGCTTGGAGCGCTTTGTCTCTGGCGACAGGAAATTCAATTCAAGACAAATGTATAGCTCCAGAATATATTTTACCATTGAGTAAGGGGAACTTTAATTAAATAGGCGCCACATTGTATCGGACATTTTAATAATATAAAGTTTATACTTGCATTTCTAAGACATTGAAATAAGTAAGCAAATAAATAAATAAAGTGATAATGCTGCTGACGGCAAATTTCCTCAATCAATTTTTCATCATTAGTTGGAGCATACTATAACGTTGCAATTTGCTTATACTTCAGGAAACTTTGCACAATGTCAGTCAGTTCAATTTCAACTGATACTTTTTATATGTAGGCTACTGCCTAAGAACAATGGATACTTGACAATAAAAGCTAGGAATTTGAGCAAGCGTTTTTGTCTATGCGCCCATATTATTTGCCTTTAAATTTGAACATACATGCCTTTAATTGATAATGTCTCATTAGATAAATGTCTGAATCAATCATTTTGCAACTGCGCAAAAATAGATTTAGTCATTTCGGAACTGAAAGGTCCAAGACGACACTTCAGCACTTGGAAAATGGTAAGCTTGGCAAAAACAAGACAGTTGTGAATTTCAGCTGTGACGACTTTGTCAGTCATTTTGTTCCGTTATGTAATTATTATCAGAGAATGGTTAATTGATGGTAATATCTCGATGTGCCTAAGCAGATAACGCTTAACATAAAGAGCATTGCTGAAAATCCACAGGGGTCCGCTTTTGACCCCTGTCATTGCCCCGAGTGTTAAAGACAAGAACAATCAGTTGTGAAGGTTCGGCTGCGTGTGGAACCGTACGCGGCTCTTGGTCCATCATTTTTCAAAGTCCTCTCCCAGGTTATTCTGCAATTTTTAAGGCCTGTTACCAAATTGTTTCACAGATTCATTACATTTGCTATGCATTCATTTGCCTGTATTTAAACAACCAGAAAAAATTGACCAGTAGTCACTGCTAAATCCAGAAGGACAATTCTTCATTAATTTAATACGACATATATAGCAGTCCCCGAAGAGACTGTCAAAAATTGCCAAATCTGCTGATATTTCAAGCTGATCCAGCGGGGTATTGGGTTAAATTTTCAACCAGCAATAATCGCGCCTCGGTTACACCTCCTGGGCTACGATACTGCCACTGCGCAAAGATAAGTTCGATTAATTAAAAGGGAATGGCCCAGCCGAGCCCATCAATTTTTTCAAAATGGTAATCTTTTTTGCAAAATTTGTTAAAAATATATGTCACCTATCTAGTGACTACACAACAAAACCACGCAACCCTTAACATATGATTTTTGAAGCAATCAATTTCATTTCAAAAGTGGAACGGTAGCCTCGCCAACTATTTAAAAAAAAATTGGAAACACGTAGCATTCTGGGTAATAAAGGTGAGGGTTCCACCTTTGTGTGGAACCACCGGCCCTTTACTGCTCCCGATTTACACACCCGGGCACATTTCCTGAAAAATACTGATTCAGCA
This sequence comes from Gymnothorax reevesii, assembly GCA_029721435.1. Classification (NCBI taxonomy): domain Eukaryota; kingdom Metazoa; phylum Chordata; class Actinopteri; order Anguilliformes; family Muraenidae; genus Gymnothorax; species Gymnothorax reevesii. The sequence goes on from CM056577.1 coordinate 113,243,430, forward strand.
GTTTGTAGGCTACTATCCAATTGCATAGTCAGTTCAAACATTGAAAATGTACTCACTTTGGATTTGTGATGATAAGAATTCCACATTTCCGAAAAGAAATAGAAAAATCATCGGTGCTTCATTCAACTTATGACTCAAATCCCCGCACCATTCATTATAAGGGATCAATGGCCTTCATTCTCACGACCACCAAGACATTCACACCAACTGCAGGAGGAGGCTAGATCCCTTTGGGAATGCACAACCTGTATCCATTATTCTGAAAGAATACAAATGCGACAGTATCTTAGACTCAATCATTCGCGATTCAGTCACAAGTCACCAGACTGTCACATTGGCCCCTGAAAAGATGAGCAACTCGCGCGGTATCACAGTCGAGAAGACTCGATTTTGCTTCCGAGAGCCACCCGGTGTATTGCTAAAGAGAAAATATCAGCGATATATGAAAAGCCGCAGTACCCATCTCAGACTAATAGTGAGCATTATTCAGAAGTCTCCAAATTAAAGATTAACACCGAGACAGGAAAGACAAGCGCGAAGATTCTTCTGCGCAAGCATTAATTTATAACGGATACCAGCGGTGCTGTCAGAAAGCGCATCCCTTTAAACCTAGCTACTACACCTTGTCTGCAGGTGCATGGTATACAGTAGACAGATTTTGCTGTGTTGCAATGTGTTCTAATATTTGTTTAAATGTTTGCTTTTCTTTTGACAGATATTGTACAGCTTGGAGCGCTTTGTCTCTGGCGACAGGAAATTCAATTCAAGACAAATGTATAGCTCCAGAATATATTTTACCATTGAGTAAGGGGAACTTTAATTAAATAGGCGCCACATTGTATCGGACATTTTAATAATATAAAGTTTATACTTGCATTTCTAAGACATTGAAATAAGTAAGCAAATAAATAAATAAAGTGATAATGCTGCTGACGGCAAATTTCCTCAATCAATTTTTCATCATTAGTTGGAGCATACTATAACGTTGCAATTTGCTTATACTTCAGGAAACTTTGCACAATGTCAGTCAGTTCAATTTCAACTGATACTTTTTATATGTAGGCTACTGCCTAAGAACAATGGATACTTGACAATAAAAGCTAGGAATTTGAGCAAGCGTTTTTGTCTATGCGCCCATATTATTTGCCTTTAAATTTGAACATACATGCCTTTAATTGATAATGTCTCATTAGATAAATGTCTGAATCAATCATTTTGCAACTGCGCAAAAATAGATTTAGTCATTTCGGAACTGAAAGGTCCAAGACGACACTTCAGCACTTGGAAAATGGTAAGCTTGGCAAAAACAAGACAGTTGTGAATTTCAGCTGTGACGACTTTGTCAGTCATTTTGTTCCATTATGTAATTATTATCAGAGAATGGTTAATTGATGGTAATATCTGGATGTGCCTAAGCAGATAACGCTTAACATAAAGAGCATTGCTGAAAATCCACAGGGGTCCGCTTTTGACCCCTGTCATTGCCCCGAGTGTTAAAGACAAGAACAATCAGTTGTGAAGGTTCGGCTGCGTGTGGAACCGTACGCGGCTCTTGGTCCATCATTTTTCAAAGACCTCTCCCAGGTTATTCTGCAATTTTTAAGGCCTGTTACCAAATTGTTTCACAGATTCATTACATTTGCTATGCATTCATTTGCCTGCATTTAAACAACCAGAAAAAATTGACCAGTAGTCACTGCTAAATCCAGAAGGACAATTCTTCATTATTTTAATACGATATATATAGCAGTCCCCGAAGAGACTGTCAAACATTGCCAAATCTGCTGATATTTCAAGCTGATTCAGCGGGGTATTGGGTTAAGTTTTCAACCAGCAATAATCGCGCCTCGGTTACACCTCATGGGCTACGATACTGCCACTGCGCAAAGATAAGTTCGATTAATTAAAAGGGAATGGCCCAGCCGAGCCCATCAATTTTTTCAAAATGGTAATCTTTTTTGCAAAATTTGTTAAAAATATATGTCACCTATCTAGTGACTACACAACAAAACCATGCAACCCTTAACATATGATTTTTGAAGCAATCAATTTCATTTCAAAAGTGGAACGGTAGCCTCGCCAACTATTTAAAAAAAAATTGGAAACACGGAGCATTCTGGGTAATAAAGGTGAGGGTTCCACCTTTGTGTGGAACCACCGGCCCTTTACTGCTCCCGATTTACACACCCGGGCACATTTCCTGAAAAATACTGATTCAGCAGTATGTAGGCTACTATCCAATTGCATAGTCAGTTCAAACATTGAAAATGTACTCACTTTGGATTTGTGATGATAAGAATTCCACATTTCCGAAAAGAAATAGAAAAATCATCGGTGCTTCATTCAACTTATGACTCAAATCCCCGCACCATTCATTATAAGGGATCAATGGCCTTCATTCTCACGACCACCAAGACATTCACACCAACTGCAGGAGGAGGCTAGATCCCTTTGGGAATGCACAACGTGTATCCATTATTCTGAAAGAATACAAATGCGATAGTATCTTAGACTCAATCATTCGCGATTCAGTCACAAGTCACCAAACTGTCACATTGGCCCCTGAAAAGATGAGCAACTCGCGCGGTATCACAGTCGAGAAGACTCGATTTTGCTTCCGAGAGCCACCCGGTGTATTGCTAAAGAGAAAATATCAGCGATATATGAAAAGCCGCAGTACCCATCTCAGACTAATAGTGAGCATTATTCAGAAGTCTCCAAATTAAAGATTAACACCGAGACAGGAAAGACAAGCGCGAAGATTCTTCTGCGCAAGCATTAATTTATAACGGATACCAGCGGTGCTGTCAGAAAGCGCATCCCTTTAAACCTAGCTACTACACCTTGTCTGCAGGTGCATGGTATACAGTAGACAGATTTTGCTGTGTTGCAATGTGTTCTAATATTTGTTTAAATGTTTGCTTTTCTTTTGACAGATATTGTACAGCTTGGAGCGCTTTGTCTCTGGCGACAGGAAATTCAATTCAAGACAAATGTATAGCTCCAGAATATATTTTACCATTGAGTAAGGGGAACTTTAATTAAATAGGCGCCACATTGTATCGGACATTTTAATAATATAAAGTTTATACTTGCATTTCTAAGACATTGAAATAAGTAAGCAAATACATAAATAAAGTGATAATGCTGCTGACGGCAAATTTCCTCAATCAATTTTTCATCATTAGTTGGAGCATACTATAACGTTGCAATTTGCTTATACTTCAGGAAACTTTGCACAATGTCAGTCAGTTCAATTTCAACTGATACTTTTTATATGTAGGCTACTGCCTAAGAACAATGGATACTTGACAATAATAGCTAGGAATTTGAGCAAGCGTTTTTGTCTATGCGCCCATATTATTTGCCTTTAAATTTGAACATACATGCCTTTAATTGATAATGTCTCATTAGATAAATGTCTGAATCAATCATTTTGCAACTGCGCAAAAATAGATTTAGTCATTTCGGAACTGAAAGGTCCAAGACGACACTTCAGCACTTGGAAAATGGTAAGCTTGGCAAAAACAAGACAGTTGTGAATTTCAGCTGTGACGACTTTGTCAGTCATTTTGTTCCATTATGTAATTATTATCAGAGAATGGTTAATTGATGGTAATATCTGGATGTGCCTAAGCAGATAACGCTTAACATAAAGAGCATTGCTGAAAATCCACAGGGGTCCGCTTTTGACCCCTGTCATTGCCCCGAGTGTTAAAGACAAGAACAATCAGTTGTGAAGGTTCGGCTGCGTGTGGAACCGTACGCGGCTCTTGGTCCATCATTTTTCAAAGACCTCTCCCAGGTTATTCTGCAATTTTTAAGGCCTGTTACCAAATTGTTTCACAGATTCATTACATTTGCTATGCATTCATTTGCCTGTATTTAAACAACCAGAAAAAATTGACCAGTAGTCACTGCTAAATCCAGAAGGACAATTCTTCATTAATTTAATACGACATATATAGCAGTCCCCGAAGAAACTGTCAAAAATTGCCAAATCTGCTGATATTTCAAGCTGATCCAGTGGGGTATTGGGTTAAGTTTTCAACCAGCAATAATCGCGCCTCGGTTACACCTCATGGGCTACGATACTGCCACTGCGCAAAGATAAGTTCGATTAATTAAAAGGGAATGGCCCAGCCGAGCCCATCAATTTTTTCAAAATGGTAATCTTTTTTGCAAAATTTGTTAAAAATATATGTCACCTATCTAGTGACTACACAACAAAACCATGCAACCCTTAACATATGATTTTTGAAGCAATCAATTTCATTTCAAAAGTGGAACGGTAGCCTCGCCAACTATTTAAAAAAAAATTGGAAACACGGAGCATTCTGGGTAATAAAGGTGAGGGTTCCACCTTTGTGTGGAACCACCGGCCCTTTACTGCTCCCGATTTACACACCCGGGCACATTTCCTGAAAAATACTGATTCAGCAGTATGTAGGCTACTATCCAATTGCATAGTCAGTTCAAACATTGAAAATGTACTCACTTTGGATTTGTGATGATAAGAATTCCACATTTCCGAAAAGAAATAGAAAAATCATCGGTGCTTCATTCAACTTATGACTCAAATCCCCGCACCATTCATTATAAGGGATCAATGGCCTTCATTCTCACGACCACCAAGACATTCACACCAACTGCAGGAGGAGGCTAGATCCCTTTGGGAATGCACAACGTGTATCCATTATTCTGAAAGAATACAAATGCGATAGTATCTTAGACTCAATCATTCGCGATTCAGTCACAAGTCACCAAACTGTCACATTGGCCCCTGAAAAGATGAGCAACTCGCGCGGTATCACAGTCGAGAAGACTCGATTTTGCTTCCGAGAGCCACCCGGTGTATTGCTAAAGAGAAAATATCAGCGATATATGAAAAGCCGCAGTACCCATCTCAGACTAATAGTGAGCATTATTCAGAAGTCTCCAAATTAAAGATTAACACCGAGACAGGAAAGACAAGCGCGAAGATTCTTCTGCGCAAGCATTAATTTATAACGGATACCAGCGGTGCTGTCAGAAAGCGCATCCCTTTAAACCTAGCTACTACACCTTGTCTGCAGGTGCATGGTATACAGTAGACAGATTTTGCTGTGTTGCAATGTGTTCTAATATTTGTTTAAATGTTTGCTTTTCTTTTGACAGATATTGTACAGCTTGGAGCGCTTTGTCTCTGGCGACAGGAAATTCAATTCAAGACAAATGTATAGCTCCAGAATATATTTTACCATTGAGTAAGGGGAACTTTAATTAAATAGGCGCCACATTGTATCGGACATTTTAATAATATAAAGTTTATACTTGCATTTCTAAGACATTGAAATAAGTAAGCAAATAAATAAATAAAGTGATAATGCTGCTGACGGCAAATTTCCTCAATCAATTTTTCATCATTAGTTGGAGCATACTATAACGTTGCAATTTGCTTATACTTCAGGAAACTTTGCACAATGTCAGTCAGTTCAATTTCAACTGATACTTTTTATATGTAGGCTACTGCCTAAGAACAATGGATACTTGACAATAAAAGCTAGGAATTTGAGCAAGCGTTTTTGTCTATGCGCCCATATTATTTGCCTTTAAATTTGAACATACATGCCTTTAATTGATAATGTCTCATTAGATAAATGTCTGAATCAATCATTTTGCAACTGCGCAAAAATAGATTTAGTCATTTCGGAACTGAAAGGTCCAAGACGACACTTCAGCACTTGGAAAATGGTAAGCTTGGCAAAAACAAGACAGTTGTGAATTTCAGCTGTGACGACTTTGTCAGTCATTTTGTTCCATTATGTAATTATTATCAGAGAATGGTTAATTGATGGTAATATCTCGATGTGCCTAAGCAGATAACGCTTAACATAAAGAGCATTGCTGAAAATCCACAGGGGTCCGCTTTTGACCCCTGTCTTTGCCCCGAGTGTTAAAGACAAGAACAATCAGTTGTGAAGGTTCGGCTGCGTGTGGAACCGTACGCGGCTCTTGGTCCATCATTTTTCAAAGACCTCTCCCAGGTTATTCTGCAATTTTTAAGGCCTGTTACCAAATTGTTTCACAGATTCATTACATTTGCTATGCATTCATTTGCCTGTATTTAAACAACCAGAAAAAATTGACCAGTAGTCACTGCTAAATCCAGAAGGACAATTCTTCATTAATTTAATACGACATATATAGCAGTCCCCGAAGAGACTGTCAAAAATTGCCAAATCTGCTGATATTTCAAGCTGATCCAGCGGGGTATTGGGTTAAGTTTTCAACCAGCAATAATCGCGCCTCGGTTACACCTCCTGGGCTACGATACTGCCACTGCGCAAAGATAAGTTCGATTAATTAAAAGGGAATGGCCCAGCCGAGCCCATCAATTTTTTCAAAATGGTAATCTTTTTTGCAAAATTTGTTAAAAATATATGTCACCTATCTAGTGACTACACAACAAAACCACGCAACCCTTAACATATGATTTTTGAAGCAATCAATTTCATTTCAAAAGTGGAACGGTAGCCTCGCCAACTATTTAAAAAAAAATTGGAAACACGTAGCATTCTGGGTAATAAAGGTGAGGGTTCCACCTTTGTGTGGAACCACCGGCCCTTTACTGCTCCCGATTTACACACCCGGGCACATTTCCTGAAAAATACTGATTCAGCAGTTTGTAGGCTACTATCCAATTGCATAGTCAGTTCAAACATTGAAAATGTACTCACTTTGGATTTGTGATGATAAGAATTCCACATTTCCGAAAAGAAATAGAAAAATCATCGGTGCTTCATTCAACTTATGACTCAAATCCCCGCACCATTCATTATAAGGGATCAATGGCCTTCATTCTCACGACCACCAAGACATTCACACCAACTGCAGGAGGAGGCTAGATCCCTTTGGGAATGCACAACGTGTATCCATTATTCTGAAAGAATACAAATGCGACAGTATCTTAGACTCAATCATTCGCGATTCAGTCACAAGTCACCAAACTGTCACATTGGCCCCTGAAAAGATGAGCAACTCGCGCGGTATCACAGTCGAGAAGACTCGATTTTGCTTCCGAGAGCCACCCGGTGTATTGCTAAAGAGAAAATATCAGCGATATATGAAAAGCCGCAGTACCCATCTCAGACTAATAGTGAGCATTATTCAGAAGTCTCCAAATTAAAGATTAACACCGAGACAGGAAAGACAAGCGCGAAGATTCTTCTGCGCAAGCATTAATTTATAACGGATACCAGCGGTGCTGTCAGAAAGCGCATCCCTTTAAACCTAGCTACTACACCTTGTCTGCAGGTGCATGGTATACAGTAGACAGATTTTGCTGTGTTGCAATGTGTTCTAATATTTGTTTAAATGTTTGCTTTTCTTTTGACAGATATTGTACAGCTTGGAGCGCTTTGTCTCTGGCGACAGGAAATTCAATTCAAGACAAATGTATAGCTCCAGAATATATTTTACCATTGAGTAAGGGGAACTTTAATTAAATAGGCGCCACATTGTATCGGACATTTTAATAATATAAAGTTTATACTTGCATTTCTAAGACATTGAAATAAGTAAGCAAATAAATAAATAAAGTGATAATGCTGCTGACGGCAAATTTCCTCAATCAATTTTTCATCATTAGTTGGAGCATACTATAACGTTGCAATTTGCTTATACTTCAGGAAACTTTGCACAATGTCAGTCAGTTCAATTTCAACTGATACTTTTTATATGTAGGCTACTGCCTAAGAACAATGGATACTTGACAATAAAAGCTAGGAATTTGAGCAAGCGTTTTTGTCTATGCGCCCATATTATTTGCCTTTAAATTTGAACATACATGCCTTTAATTGATAATGTCTCATTAGATAAATGTCTGAATCAATCATTTTGCAACTGCGCAAAAATAGATTTAGTCATTTCGGAACTGAAAGGTCCAAGACGACACTTCAGCACTTGGAAAATGGTAAGCTTGGCAAAAACAAGACAGTTGTGAATTTCAGCTGTGACGACTTTGTCAGTCATTTTGTTCCATTATGTAATTATTATCAGAGAATGGTTAATTGATGGTAATATCTGGATGTGCCTAAGCAGATAACGCTTAACATAAAGAGCATTGCTGAAAATCCACAGGGGTCCGCTTTTGACCCCTGTCATTGCCCCGAGTGTTAAAGACAAGAACAATCAGTTGTGAAGGTTCGGCTGCGTGTGGAACCGTACGCGGCTCTTGGTCCATCATTTTTCAAAGACCTCTCCCAGGTTATTCTGCAATTTTTAAGGCCTGTTACCAAATTGTTTCACAGATTCATTACATTTGCTATGCATTCATTTGCCTGTATTTAAACAACCAGAAAAAATTGACCAGTAGTCACTGCTAAATCCAAAAGGACAATTCTTCATTAATTTAATACGACATATATAGCAGTCCCCGAAGAGACTGTCAAAAATTGCCAAATCTGCTGATATTTCAAGCTGATCCAGCGGGGTATTGAATTAAGTTTTCAACCAGCAATAATCGCGCCTCGGTTACACCTCATGGGCTACGATACTGCCACTGCGCAATGATAAGTTCGATTAATTAAAAGGGAATGGCCCAGCCGAGCCCATCAATTTTTTCAAAATGGTAATCTTTTTTGCAAAATTTGTTAAAAATATATGTCACCTATCTAGTGACTACACAACAAAACCATGCAACCCTTAACATATGATTTTTGAAGCAATCAATTTCATTTCAAAAGTGGAACGGTAGCCTCGCCAACTATTTAAAAAAAAATTGGAAACACGGAGCATTCTGGGTAATAAAGGTGAGGGTTCCACCTTTGTGTGGAACCACCGGCCCTTTACTGCTCCCGATTTACACACCCGGGCACATTTCCTGAAAAATACTGATTCAGCAGTATGTAGGCTACTATCCAATTGCATAGTCAGTTCAAACATTGAAAATGTACTCACTTTGGATTTGTGATGATAAGAATTCCACATTTCCGAAAAGAAATAGAAAAATCATCGGTGCTTCATTCAACTTATGACTCAAATCCCCGCACCATTCATTATAAGGGATCAATGGCCTTCATTCTCACGACCACCAAGACATTCACACCAACTGCAGGAGGAGGCTAGATCCCTTTGGGAATGCACAACGTGTATCCATTATTCTGAAAGAATACAAATGCGATAGTATCTTAGACTCAATCATTCGCGATTCAGTCACAAGTCACCAAACTGTCACATTGGCCCCTGAAAAGATGAGCAACTCGCGCGGTATCACAGTCGAGAAGACTCGATTTTGCTTCCGAGAGCCACCCGGTGTATTGCTAAAGAGAAAATATCAGCGATATATGAAAAGCCGCAGTACCCATCTCAGACTAATAGTGAGCATTATTCAGAAGTCTCCAAATTAAAGATTAACACCGAGACAGGAAAGACAAGCGCGAAGATTCTTCTGCGCAAGCATTAATTTATAACGGATACCAGCGGTGCTGTCAGAAAGCGCATCCCTTTAAACCTAGCTACTACACCTTGTCTGCAGGTGCATGGTATACAGTAGACAGATTTTGCTGTGTTGCAATGTGTTCTAATATTTGTTTAAATGTTTGCTTTTCTTTTGACAGATATTGGACAGCTTGGAGCGCTTTGTCTCTGGCGACAGGAAATTCAATTCAAGACTAATGTATAGCTCCAGAATATATTTTACCATTGAGTAAGGGGAACTTTAATTAAATAGGCGCCACATTGTATCGGACATTTTAATAATATAAAGTTTATACTTGCATTTCTAAGACATTGAAATAAGAAAGCAGATAAATAAATAAAGTGATAATGCTGCTGACGGGAAATTTCCTCAATCAATTTTTCATCATTAGTTGGAGCATACTATAACGTTGCAATTTGCTTATACTTCAGGAAACTTTGCACAATGTCAGTCAGTTCAATTTCAACTGATACTTTTTATATGTAGGCTACTGCCTAAGAACAATGGATACTTGACAATAAAAGCTAGGAATTTGAGCAAGCGTTTTTGTCTATGCGCCCATATTATTTGCCTTTAAATTTGAACATACATGCCTTTAATTGATAATGTCTCATTAGATAAATGTCTGAATCAATCATTTTGCAACTGCGCAAAAATAGATTTAGTCATTTCGGAACTGAAAGGTCCAAGACGACACTTCAGCACTTGGAAAATGGTAAGCTTGGCAAAAACAAGACAGTTGTGAATTTCAGCTGTGACGACTTTGTCAGTCATTTTGTTCCGTTATGTAATTATTATCAGAGAATGGTTAATTGATGGTAATATCTGGATGTGCCTAAGCAGATAACGCTTAACATAAAGAGCATTGCTGAAAATCCACAGGGGTCCGCTTTTGACCCCTGTCATTGCCCCGAGTGTTAAAGACAAGAACAATCAGTTGTGAAGGTTCGGCTGCGTGTGGAACCGTACGCGGCTCTTGGTCCATCATTTTTCAAAGACCTCTCCCAGGTTATTCTGCAATTTTTAAGGTCTGCTACCAAATTGTTTCACAGATTCATTACATTTGCTATGCATTCATTTGCCTGTATTTAAACAAGCAGAAAAAATTGACCAGTAATCATTGCTAAATCCAGAAAGACAATTCTTCATTAATTTAATACGACATATATAGCAGCCCCCGAAGAGACTGTCAAAAATTGCCAAATCTGCTGATATTTCAAGCTGATCCAGCGGGGTGTTGGGTTAAGTTTTCAACCAGCAATAATCGCGCCTCGGTTACAGCTCATGGGCTACGATACTGCCACTGCGCAAAGGTAAGTTTGATTAATTAAAAGGGAATGGCCCAGCCGAGCCCATCAATTTTTTCAAAATGGTAATCTTTTTTGCAAAATTTGTTAAAAATATATGTCACCCATCTAGTGACTACACAACAAAACCATGCAACCCTTAACATATGATTTTTGAAGCAATCAATTTCATTTCAAAAGTGGAACGGTAGCCTCGCCAACTATTTAAAAAAAAATTGGAAACACGGAGCATTCTGGGTAATAAAGGTGAGGGTTCCACCTTTGTGTGGAACCACCGGCCCTTTACTGCTCCCGATTTACACACCCGGGCACATTTCCTGAAAAATACTGATTCAGCAGTATGTAGGCTACTATCCAATTGCATAGTCAGTTCAAACATTGAAAATGTACTCACTTTGGATTTGTGATGATAAGAATTCCACATTTCCGAAAAGAAATAGAAAAATCATCGGTGCTTCATTCAACTTATGACTCAAATCCCCGCACCATTCATTATAAGGGATCAATGGCCTTCATTCTCACGACCACCAAGACATTCACACCAACTGCAGGAGGAGGCTAGATCCCTTTGGGAATGCAAAACGTGTATCCATTATTCTGAAAGAATACAAATGCGATAGTATCTTAGACTCAATCATTCGCGATTCAGTCACAAGTCACCAAACTGTCACATTGGCCCCTGAAAAGATGAGCAACTCGCGCGGTATCACAGTCGAGAAGACTCGATTTTGCTTCCGAGGGCCACCCGGTGTATTGCTAAAGAGAAAATATCAGCGATATATGAAAAGCCGCAGTACCCATCTCAGACTAATAGTGAGCATTATTCAGAAGTCTCCAAATTAAAGATTAACACCGAGACAGGAAAGACAAGCGCGAAGATTCTTCTGCGCAAGCATTAATTTATAACGGATACCAGCGGTGCTGTCAGAAAGCGCATCCCTTTAAACCTAGCTACTACACCTTGTCTGCAGGTGCATGGTATACAGTAGACAGATTTTGCTGTGTTGCAATGTGTTCTTATATTTGTTTAAATGTTTGCTTTTCTTTTGACAGATATTGTACAGCTTGGAGCGCTTTGTCTCTGGCGACAGGAAATTCAAATCAAGACAAACGTATAGCTCCAGAATATATTTTACCATTGAGTAAGGGGAACTTTAATTCAATAGGCGCCACATTGTATCGGACATTTTAATAATATAAAGTTTATACTTGCATTTCTAAGACATTGAAATAAGTAAGCAAATAAATAAATAAAGTGATAATGCTGCTGACGGCAAATTTCCTCAATCAATTTTTCATCATTAGTTGGAGCATACTATAACGTTGCAATTTGCTTATACTTCAGGAAACTTTGCACAATGTCAGTCAGTTCAATTTCAACTGATACTTTTTATATGTAGGCTACTGCCTAAGAACAATGGATACTTGACAATAAAAGCTAGGAATTTGAGCAAGCGTTTTTGTCTATGCGCCCATATTATTTGCCTTTAAATTTGAACATACATGCCTTTAATTGATAATGTCTCATTAGATAAATGTCTGAATCAATCATTTTGCAACTGCGCAAAAATAGATTTAGTCATTTCGGAACTGAAAGGTCCAAGACGACACTTCAGCACTTGGAAAATGGTAAGCTTGGCAAAAACAAGACAGTTGTGAATTTCAGCTGTGACGACTTTGTCAGTCATTTTGTTCCATTATGTAATTATTATCAGAGAATGGTTAATTGATGGTAATATCTGGATGTGCCTAAGCAGATAACGCTTAACATAAAGAGCATTGCTGAAAATCCACAGGGGTCCGCTTTTGACCCCTGTCATTGCCCCGAGTGTTAAAGACAAGAACAATCAGTTGTGAAGGTTCGGGTGCGTGTGGAACCGTACGCGGCTCTTGGTCCATCATTTCTCAAAGACCTCTCCCAGGCTATTCTGCAATTTTAGAGGCCTGTTACCAAATTGTTTCACAGATTCATTACATTTGCTATGCATTCATTTGCCTGTATTTAAACAACCAGAAAAAATTGACCAGAAGTCACTGCTAAATCCAGAAGGACAATTCTTCATTAATTTAATACGACATATATAGCAGTCCCCGAAGAGACTGTCAAAAATTGCCAAATTTGCTGATATTTCAAGCCGATTCAGCGGGGTATTGGGATAAGTTTTCAAACAGCAATAATCGCGCCTCGGTTACACCTCATGGGCTACGATACTGCCACTGCGCAAAGATAAGTTCGATTAATTAAAAGGGAATGGCCCAGCCGAGCCCATCAATTTTTTCAAAATGGTAATCTTTTTTGCAAAATTTGTTAAAAATATATGTCACCTATCTAGTGACTACACAACAAAACCATGCAACCCTTAACATATGATTTTTGAAGCAATCAATTTCATTTCAAAAGTGGAACGGTAGCCTCGCCAACTATTTAAAAAAAAATTGGAAACACGGAGCATTCTGGGTAATAAAGGTGAGGGTTCCACCTTTGTGTGGAACCACCGGCCCTTTACTGCTCCCGATTTACACACCCGGGCACATTTCCTGAAAAATACTGATTCAGCAGTATGTAGGCTACTATCCAATTGCATAGTCAGTTCAAACATTGAAAATGTACTCACTTTGGATTTGTGATGATAAGAATTCCACATTTCCGAAAAGAAATAGAAAAATCATCGGTGCTTCATTCAACTTATGACTCAAATCCCCGCACCATTCATTATAAGGGATCAATGGCCTTCATTCTCACGACCACCAAGACATTCACACCAACTGCAGGAGGAGGCTAGATCCCTTTGGGAATGCACAACGTGTATCCATTATTCTGAAAGAATACAAATGCGATAGTATCTTAGACTCAATCATTCGCGATTCAGTCACAAGTCACCAAACTGTCACATTGGCCCCTGAAAAGATGAGCAACTCGCGCGGTATCACAGTCGAGAAGACTCGATTTTGCTTCCGAGAGCCACCCGGTGTATTGCTAAAGAGAAAATATCAGCGATATATGAAAAGCCGCAGTACCCATCTCAGACTAATAGTGAGCATTATTCAGAAGTCTCCAAATTAAAGATTAACACCGAGACAGGAAAGACAAACGCGAAGATTCTTCTGCGCAAGCATTAATTTATAACGGATACCAGCGGTGCTGTCAGAAAGCGCATCCCTTTAAACCTAGCTACTACACCTTGTCTGCAGGTGCATGGTATACAGTAGACAGATTTTGCTGTGTTGCAATGTGTTCTAATATTTGTTTAAATGTTTGCTTTTCTTTTGACAGATATTGGACAGCTTGGAGCGCTTTGTCTCTGGCGACAGGAAATTCAATTCAAGACAAATGTATAGCTCCAGAATATATTTTACCATTGAGTAAGGGGAACTTTAATTAAATAGGCGCCACATTGTATCGGACATTTTAATAATATAAAGTTTATACTTGCATTTCTAAGACATTGAAATAAGTAAGCAAATAAATAAATAAAGTGATAATGCTGCTGATGGCAAATTTCCTCAATCAATTTTTCATCATTAGTTGGAGCATACTATAACGTTGCAATTTGCTTATACTTCAGGAAACTTTGCACAATGTCAGTCAGTTCAATTTCAACTGATACTTTTTATATGTAGGCTACTGCCTAAGAACAATGGATACTTGACAATAAAAGCTAGGAATTTGAGCAAGCGTTTTTGTCTATGCGCCCATATTATTTGCCTTTAAATTTGAACATACATGCCTTTAATTGATAATGTCTCAATAGATAAATGTCTGAATCAATCATTTTGCAACTGCGCAAAAATAGATTTAGTCATTTCGGAACTGAAAGGTCCAAGACGACACTTCAGCACTTGGAAAATGGTAAGCTTGGCAAAAACAAGACAGTTGTGAATTTCAGCTGTGACGACTTTGTCAGTCATTTTGTTCCATTATGTAATTATTATCAGAGAATGGTTAATTGATGGTAATATCTGGATGTGCCTAAGCAGATAACGCTTAACATAAAGAGCATTGCTGAAAATCCACAGGGGTCCGCTTTTGACCCCTGTCATTGCCCCGAGTGTTAAAGACAAGAACAATCAGTTGTGAAGGTTCGGCTGCGTGTGGAACCGTACGCGGCTCTTGGTCCATCATTTTTCAAAGACCTCTCCCAGGTTATTCTGCAATTTTTAAGGCCTGTTACCAAATTGTTTCACAGATTCATTACATTTGCTATGCATTCATTTGCCTGTATTTAAACAACCAGAAAAAAATTGACCAGTAGTTACTGCTAAATCCAGAAGGACAATTCTTCATTAATTTAATACGACATATATAGCAGTCCCCGAAGAGACTGTCAAAAATTGCCAAATCTGCTGATATTTCAAGCTGATCCAGCGGGGTATTGGGTTAAGTTTTCAACCAGCAATAATCGCGCCTCGGTTACACCTCCTGGGCTACGATACTGCCACTGCGCAAACATAAGTTCGATTAATTAAAAGGGAATGGCCCAGCCGAGCCCATCAATTTTTTCAAAATGGTAATCTTTTTTGCAAAATTTGTTAAAAATATATGTCACCTATCTAGTGACTACACAACAAAACCACGCAACCCTTAACATATGATTTTTGAAGCAATCAATTTCATTTCAAAAGTGGAACGGTAGCCTCGCCAACTATTTAAAAAAAAATTGGAAACACGTAGCATTCTGGGTAATAAAGGTGAGGGTTCCACCTTTGTGTGGAACCACCGGCCCTTTACTGCTCCCGATTTACACACCCGGGCACATTTCCTGAAAAATACTGATTCAGCAGTTTGTAGGCTACTATCCAATTGCATAGTCAGTTCAAACATTGAAAATGTACTCACTTTGGATTTGTGATGATAAGAATTCCACATTTCCGAAAAGAAATAGAAAAATCATCGGTGCTTCATTCAACTTATGACTCAAATCCCCGCACCGTTCATTATAAGGGATCAATGGCCTTCATTCTCACGACCACCAAGACATTCACACCAACTGCAGGAGGAGGCTAGATCCCTTTGGGAATGCACAACCTGTATCCATTATTCTGAAAGAATACAAATGCGACAGTATCTTAGACTCAATCATTCGCGATTCAGTCACAAGTCACCAGACTGTCACATTGGCCCCTGAAAAGATGAGCAACTCGCGCGGTATCACAGTCGAGAAGACTCGATTTTGCTTCCGAGAGCCACCCGGTGTATTGCTAAAGAGAAAATATCAGCGATATATGAAAAGCCGCAGTACCCATCTCAGACTAATAGTGAGCATTATTCAGAAGTCTCCAAATTAAAGATTAACACCGAGACAGGAAAGACAAGCGCGAAGATTCTTCTGCGCAAGCATTAATTTATAACGGATACCAGCGGTGCTGTCAGAAAGCGCATCCCTTTAAACCTAGCTACTACACCTTGTCTGCAGGTGCATGGTATACAGTAGACAGAGTTTGCTGTGTTGCAATGTGTTCTAATATTTGTTTAAATGTTTGCTTTTCTTTTGACAGATATTGTACAGCTTGGAGCGCTTTGTCTCTGGCGACAGGAAATTCAATTCAAGACAAATGTATAGCTCCAGAATATATTTTACCATTGAGTAAGGGGAACTTTAATTAAATAGGCGCCACATTGTATCGGACATTTTAATAATATAAAGTTTATACTTGCATTTCTAAGACATTGAAATAAGTAAGCAAATAAATAAATAAAGTGATAATGCTGCTGACGGCAAATTTCCTCAATCAATTTTTCATCATTAGTTGGAGCATACTATAACGTTGCAATTTGCTTATACTTCAGGAAACTTTGCACAATGTCAGTCAGTTCAATTTCAACTGATACTTTTTATATGTAGGCTACTGCCTAAGAACAATGGATACTTGACAATAAAAGCTAGGAATTTGAGCAAGCGTTTTTGTCTATGCGCCCATATTATTTGCCTTTAAATTTGAACATACATGCCTTTAATTGATAATGTCTCATTAGATAAATGTCTGAATCAATCATTTTGCAACTGCGCAAAAATAGATTTAGTCATTTCGGAACTGAAAGGTCCAAGACGACACTTCAGCACTTGGAAAATAGTAAGCTTGGCAAAAACAAGACAGTTGTGAATTTCAGGTGTGACGACTTTGTCAGTCATTTTGTTCCATTATGTAATTATTATCAGAGAATGGTTAATTGATGGTAATATCTGGATGTGCCTAAGCAGATAACGCTTAACATAAAGAGCATTGCTGAAAATCCACAGGGGTCCGCTTTTGACCCCTGTCATTGCCCCGAGTGTTAAAGACAAGAACAATCAGTTGTGAAGGTTCGGCTGCGTGTGGAACCGTACGCGGCTCTTGGTCCATCATTTTTCAAAGACCTCTCCCAAGTTATTCTGCAATTTTTAAGGCCTGTTACCATTTGTTTCACAGATTCATTACATTTGCTATGCATTCATTTGCCTGTATTTAAACAACCAGAAAAAATTGACCAGTAGTCACTGCTAAATCCAGAAGGACAATTCTTCATTAATTTAATACGACATATATAGCAGTCCCCGAAGAGACTGTCAAAAATTGCCAAATCTGCTGATATTTCAAGCTGATCCAGCGGGGTATTGGGTTAAGTTTTCAACCAGCAATAATCGCGCCTCGGTTACACCTCCTGGGCTACGATACTGCCACTGCGCAAAGATAAGTTCGATTAATTAAAAGGGAATGGCCCAGCCGAGCCCATCAATTTTTTCAAAATGGTAATCTTTTTTGCAAAATTTGTTAAAAATATATGTCACCTATCTAGTGACTACACAACAAAACCACGCAACCCTTAACATATGATTTTTGAAGCAATCAATTTCATTTCAAAAGTGGAACGGTAGCCTCGCCAACTATTTAAAAAAAAATTGGAAACACGTAGCATTCTGGGTAATAAAGGTGAGGGTTCCACCTTTGTGTGGAACCACCGGCCCTTTACTGCTCCCGATTTACACACCCGGGCACATTTCCTGAAAAATACTGATTCAGCAGTTTGTAGGCTACTATCCAATTGCATAGTCAGTTCAAACATTGAAAATGTACTCACTTTGGATTTGTGATGATAAGAATTCCACATTTCCGAAAAGAAATAGAAAAATCATCGGTGCTTCATTCAACTTATGACTCAAATCCCCGCACCATTCATTACACACTAAAAAATGCTGGGTGAATTTCATGACTCAATCGTTGGGTCGTTGAAAACAGACCCAGATTGGGTGACTAATTTAGTCTTGGGTGAAATATCTTTGGGTCTTTTATTGTTGTTGCAAAAATATTAACCACAACCTGGGTCACCGCAACGGACTACACTGCACAATACCCAGGTCCTGGTCATTAAGTACTAATTGCTGGGTGAACTGAAGGACCCATTTGATGGGTCCGTTAATATTGGGTGATTAATTTAGTCTTGGATTAAATATCTGTGGGTCTTTTTTGTTGCGGCGCGAACATTGACCTCAAACTGGGTAACCACAACGCTGGGTCCCATTCCCGCTGCACCATACCCATTTAATGGGTCAATTTTCCCGCTGCTGTGGATTGCCGACAGGGGCAAGGGACGATCCTCGGACCTTGGAAGTAAGTGGCTTTATTTCATATTAATATTATTCAGCCTTGCCAATATTCACGACATAGCACGGCTCATACATGCCAACTCTACCGCCTTTGCGGCTTTTTTTATTCAGAATGAATGAAAAAATTATTGTCTATAGCGGTACAGTTGGAATGTATAACGTACACGGCATCTTGTGTGTTAGGCTATTGCTTACGTTAGCTGTTGTCTGTTAGGCTACCGAGCTAAGCCTTCTGGCTACGGAGCCAGTGCTACTGATACTGTAGGCTGGTCGGATTAACGTAAATAGAAAACTGAGTTTAAACTAGGCTGGAGGCTGGCGGTACGGAGCCCACCGGCCAGACCCCAACGAGTCGTTATATTTACTTGCCAGGTGTTCCGTCGATTTCTCTTACCTATAGACCGATTCAACGGTCAAAATAATAAAAGGAGAAATCGAAAGAACACCAGGCAAGTAAACCTAGCGACTCGCTTGCCTGTTCGGGCAAGTTGCTAAAAATAGTAAAAGTATAAGTCCTCCGCTGGCCGTGTCGCTGGCCGTGAAGCTGTGGGGTACGGGGCTGTGGGGGTGCAGAGCGATGTGGGGCGGAGGCTGGCTAACCACAGCACGATACAATAGCTTTCTATGATGCTGAGCTGATGCCACGAACTGCATTTATAAAATAGGCAGAGGAATAGCTTAACATAAGACGTACTGAGCAAGAGACCGCAACAGAGAGGGAGAAGCCATCACTAATTGTAAAGCTAAGTAACTAGCAGTTTGGTAAAATAACTAGCTGACTGCTAACCGCTAAGCAAATGTAAGTACCATTTCTGAGTTGAGCGTAAAAAACAGCAAGACACTCGCGAATAAAGAGAGCTATTTTCTCTGCTGCCGAGCCTCGCTTCTCCCCAAAAAAAGACTGCAACTGTCGGTTTATTTCGTGAAACGAGTGAGGAACATCAGAGCTGTATACGTTAAAGGACTACAGCTCCCATGATCCCACGCTACTCCATGACGTCATACAGCTTCGTTTTTTGACTGTTCAGAAAATTACCATGGACCTTGAAAATTACACATTCAACTACATTTTCTTCAGATTTTTTTTTTATCTTGTATGTGTGAATTTGTGATAACGTCAAGACGTCAAGCCTATATTAAAAATTGATTTCAATAAGTTATTTATAGTTGTCAAAACTATAAAAAAGGAGTGTCACATTGGCCTTTTATTATAGCCTATAAATATATTCATCCAGACTAAGACTAAGCATAAAAATGGATGGTCATCTTTGTTGACATTTGATAGCTGCTTAAATTAAACAATTTCTATTTGGGTGTAACTAAAAACTGACAACTTGCCTGACTGAGCTAGTGGGGAAAAAAAAAACCTTAACCTTGAACCCTGTTGTTGTCGCAGCCTGGCCTATATGTTTCATCTGAGCATTTATGGAGATATAAATGTAATGTTGATAACTGATTGCTGTCTCTTTGGTCTCATTTCCTACTCCATGGCTGAGTACGTAAAAGAGCGACTCAGATCACGGAATCTTGAAGAACTCATCCCGAAATTTGAAGGTATAGTAAATCTGTCTTTTGCCTCACTCTGTGTTGGGGCTCTCTGTCATTAAGTGTGTGCGCACATGTGTGTGCCTGTGTGTGCGTTTGTGTGCGTACAGAAAGGACGCTGGCTGCTTCTCCATGTGTGTGAATGAGAAGAGTCAGGTGCTTTGGCTGTCATGAAAAGTGCCATAGAAATGCAGTGAATCATTATAAATATTGAACTGTTCGTGAAATGTGAGGGACACTTGAAGGCAATATTCTACTTTCCCCATGTAGTCCATGTCAAAATAACAATGATTCTGTACCACTGTAAGGAGTATTAAACTTCCCCTATTTGACTTAACATTTATTTCAGTAAAATTATGAAAGTTCCTCATTCCTGAATGGAATCTTTTTTGTTCACAGATTGGAACCAACATGCCAGAGTATCTCAGTGAAGCCAATGCTGCTCATGAAGCTGTCTGCCAGAGAGGATGGCAGTCTGAGGGCCTAACGCTCCATCAGCCCCAACCAGCAGCACCCTCTGTCCACCTCTCACTTTCTCACATTTGTATTTTTAATGATTTTGTACTGTTTAAAATATGTATCAAATAATATACAATGTAAATAAGCAGTTTCTGTGTTGTCTGTTATTTATTTAGAACCGAATAAGAAAAGCCCATAAAAAGTATCAAATTAACAAATGGGTAAGAAATGCCCAGCACTGGGTAAAGAATTTCAGAGTTAACTAAATAACATCAACCCAACAAAAGGGTAAAAATAAACCAATGCTGGGTAAGAAATGCCCAGCATTGGGTAAAGAATTTCAACATTAACTAAATAACATTGACCCAGCAAAAGGTGAAGAGTGACCCACACTACTGGCTCAAAGTCACCCATTTTTGGGTGAAATAGGTTGACCCAGTATGTTGGGTCAAAATTGTGACCCAAGTGCCTTGGGTCCTTTTGACCCAGTGCCTAGTAGGTGATATAGTGACTACCCATTGGGTCACTGAAATTACCCAATTTGGGTGATTATTGACCCAGCAGTTTTTAGAGTGTATAAGGGATCAATGGCCTTCATTCTCACGACCACCAAGACATTCACACCAACTGCAGGAGGAGGCTAGATCCCTTTGGGAATGCACAACCTGTATCCATTATTCTGAAAGAATACAAATGCGATAGTATCTTAGACTCAATCATTCGCGATTCAGTCACAAGTCACCAGACTGTCACATTGGCCCCTGAAAAGATGAGCAACTCGCGCGGTATCACAGTCGAGAAGACTCGATTTTGCTTCCGAGAGCCACCCGGTGTATTGCTAAAGAGAAAATATCAGCGATATATGAAAAGCCGCAGTACCCATCTCAGACTAATAGTGAGCATTATTCAGAAGTCTCCAAATTAAAGATTAACACCGAGACAGGAAAGACAAGCGCGAAGATTCTTCTGCGCAAGCATTAATTTATAACGGATACCAGCGGTGCTGTCAGAAAGCGCATCCCTTTAAACCTAGCTACTACACCTTGTCTGCAGGTGCATGGTATACAGTAGACAGATTTTGCTGTGTTGCAATGTGTTCTAATATTTGTTTAAATGTTTGCTTTTCTTTTGACAGATATTGTACAGCTTGGAGCGCTTTGTCTCTGGCGACAGGAAATTCAATTCAAGACAAATGTATAGCTCCAGAATATATTTTACCATTGAGTAAGGGGAACTTTAATTAAATAGGCGCCACATTGTATCGGACATTTTAATAATATAAAGTTTATACTTGCATTTCTAAGACATTGAAATAAGTAAGCAAATAAATAAATAAAGTGATAATGCTGCTGACGGCAAATTTCCTCAATCAATTTTTCATCATTAGTTGGAGCATACTATAACGTTGCAATTTGCTTATACTTCAGGAAACTTTGCACAATGTCAGTCAGTTCAATTTCAACTGATACTTTTTATATGTAGGCTACTGCCTAAGAACAATGGATACTTGACAATAAAAGCTAGGAATTTGAGCAAGCGTTTTTGTCTATGCGCCCATATTATTTGCCTTTAAATTTGAACATACATGCCTTTAATTGATAATGTCTCATTAGATAAATGTCTGAATCAATCATTTTGCAACTGCGCAAAAATAGATTTAGTCATTTCGGAACTGAAAGGTCCAAGACGACACTTCAGCACTTGGAAAATGGTAAGCTTGGCAAAAACAAGACAGTTGTGAATTTCAGGTGTGACGACTTTGTCAGTCATTTTGTTCCATTATGTAATTATTATCAGAGAATGGTTAATTGATGGTAATATCTGGATGTGCCTAAGCAGATAACGCTTAACATAAAGAGCATTGCTGAAAATCCACGGGGGTCCGCTTTTGACCCCTGTCATTGCCCCGAGTGTTAAAGACAAGAACAATCAGTTGTGAAGGTTCGGCTGCGTGTGGAACCGTACGCGGCTCTTGGTCCATCATTTTTCAAAGACCTCTCCCAGGTTATTCTGCAATTTTTAAGGCCTGTTACCAAATTGTTTCACAGATTCATTACATTTGCTATGCATTCATTTGCCTGTATTTAAACAACCAGAAATAATTGACCAGTAGTCACTGCTAAATCCAAAAGGACAATTCTTCATTAATTTAATACGACATATATAGCAGTACCCGAAGAGACTGTCAAAAATTGCCAAATCTGCTGATATTTCAAGCTGATCCAGCGGGGTATTGGGTTAAGTTTTCAACCAGCAATAATCGCGCCTCGGTTACACCTCATGGGCTACGATACTGCCACTGCGCAAAGATAAGTTCGATTAATTAAAAGGGAATGGCCCAGCCGAGCCCATCAATTTTTTCAAAATGGTAATCTTTTTTGCAAAATTTGTTAAAAATATATGTCACCTATCTAGTGACTACACAACAAAACCATGCAACCCTTAACATATGATTTTTGAAGCAATCAATTTCATTTCAAAAGTGGAACGGTAGCCTCGCCAACTATTTAAAAAAAAATTGGAAACACGGAGCATTCTGGGTAATAAAGGTGAGGGTTCCACCTTTGTGTGGAACCACCGGCCCTTTACTGCTCCCGATTTACACACCCGGGCACATTTCCTGAAAAATACTGATTCAGCAGTATGTAGGCTACTATCCAATTGCATAGTCAGTTCAAACATTGAAAATGTACTCACTTTGGATTTGTGATGATAAGAATTCCACATTTCCGAAAAGAAATAGAAAAATCATCGGTGCTTCATTCAACTTATGACTCAAATCCCCGCACCATTCATTATAAGGGATCAATGGCCTTCATTCTCACGACCACCAAGACATTCACACCAACTGCAGGAGGAGGCTAGATCCCTTTGGGAATGCACAACGTGTATCCATTATTCTGAAAGAATACAAATGCGATAGTATCTTAGACTCTATCATTCGAGATTCAGTCACAAGTCACCAAACTGTCACATTGGCCCCTGAAAAGATGAGCAACTCGCGCGGTATCACAGTCGAGAAGACTCGATTTTGCTTCCGAGAGCCACCCGGTGTATTGCTAAAGAGAAAATATCAGCGATATATGAAAAGCCGCAGTACCCATCTCAGACTAATAGTGAGCATTATTCAGAAGTCTCCAAATTAAAGGTTAACACCGAGACAGGAAAGACAAGCGCGAAGATTCTTCTGCGCAAGCATTAATTTATAACGGATACCAGCGGTGCTGTCAGAAAGCGCATCCCTTTAAACCTAGCTACTACACCTTGTCTGCAGGTGCATGGTATACAGTAGACAGATTTTGCTGTGTTGCAATGTGTTCTAATATTTGTTTAAATGTTTGCTTTTCTTTTGACAGATATTGTACAGCTTGGAGCGCTTTGTCTCTGGCGACAGGAAATTCAATTCAAGACAAATGTATAGCTCCAGAATATATTTTACCATTGAGTAAGGGGAACTTTAATTAAATAGGCGCCACATTGTATCGGACATTTTAATAATATAAAGTTTATACTTGCATTTCTAAGACATTGAAATAAGTAAGCAAATAAATAAATAAAGTGATAATGCTGCTGACGGCAAATTTCCTCAATCAATTTTTCATCATTAGTTGGAGCATACTATAACGTTGCAATTTGCTTATACTTCAGGAAACTTTGCACAATGTCAGTCAGTTCAATTTCAACTGATACTTTTTATATGTAGGCTACTGCCTAAGAACAATGGATACTTGACAATAAAAGCTAGGAATTTGAGCAAGCGTTTTTGTCTATGCGCCCATATTATTTGCCTTTAAATTTGAACATACATGCCTTTAATTGATAATGTCTCATTAGATAAGTGTCTGAATCAATCATTTTGCAACTGCGCAAAAATAGATTTAGTCATTTCGGAACTGAAAGGTCCAAGACGACACTTCAGCACTTGGAAAATGGTAAGCTTGGCAAAAACAAGACAGTTGTGAATTTCAGCTGTGACGACTTTGTCAGTCATTTTGTTCCATTATGTAATTATTATCAGAGAATGGTTAATTGATGGTAATATCTGGATGTGCCTAAGCAGATAACGCTTAACATAAAGAGCATTGCTGAAAATCCACAGGGGTCCGCTTTTGACCCCTGTCATTGCCCCGAGTGTTAAAGACAAGAACAATCAGTTGTGAAGGTTCGGCTGCGTGTGGAACCGTACGCGGCTCTTGGTCCATCATTTTTCAAGGACCTCTCCCAGGTTATTCTGCAATTTTTAAGGCCTGTTACCAAATTGTTTCACAGATTCATTACATTTGCTATGCATTCATTTACCTGTTTTTAAACAACCAGAAAAAAATTGACCAGTAGTCACTGCTAAGTCCAGAAAGACAATCCTTCATTAATTTAATACGACATATATAGCAGTCCCCGAAGAGACTGTCAAAAATTGCCAAATCTGCTGATATTTCAAGCTGATCCAGCGGGGTATTGGGTTAAGTTTTCAACCAGCAATAATCGCGCCTCGGTTACACCTCATGGGCTACGATACTGCCACTGCGCAAAGATAAGTTCGATTAATTAAAAGGGAATGGCCCAGCCGAGCCCATCAATTTTTTCAAAATGGTAATCTTTTTTGCAAAATTTGTTAAAAATATATGTCACCTATCTAGTGACTACACAACAAAACCATGCAACCCTTAACATATGATTTTTGAAGCAATCAATTTCATTTCAAAAGTGGAACGGTAGCCTCGCCAACTATTTAAAAAAAAATTGGAAACACGGAGCATTCTGGGTAATAAAGGTGAGGGTTCCACCTTTGTGTGGAACCACCGGCCCTTTACTGCTCCCGATTTACACACCCGGGCACATTTCCTGAAAAATACTGATTCAGCAGTATGTAGGCTACTATACAATTGCATAGTCAGTTCAAACATTGAAAATGTACTCACTTTGGATTTGTGATGATAAGAATTCCACATTTCCGAAAAGAAATAGAAAAATCATCGGTGCTTCATTCAACTTATGACTCAAATCCCCGCACCATTCATTATAAGGGATCAATGGCCTTCATTCTCACGACCACCAAGACATTCACACCAACTGCAGGAGGAGGCTAGATCCCTTTGGGAATGCACAACGTGTATCCATTATTCTGAAAGAATACAAATGCGATAGTATCTTAGTCTCAATCATTCGCGATTCAGTCACAAGTCACCAAACTGTCACATTGGCCCCTGAAAAGATGAGCAACTCGCGCGGTATCACAGTCGAGAAGACTCGATTTTGCTTCCGAGAGCCACCCGGTGTATTGCTAAAGAGAAAATATCAGCGATATATGAAAAGCCGCAGTACCCATCTCAGACTAATAGTGAGCATTATTCAGAAGTCTCCAAATTAAAGATTAACACCGAGACAGGAAAGACAAGCGCGAAGATTCTTCTGCGCAAGCATTAATTTATAACGGATACCAGCGGTGCTGTCAGAAAGCGCATCCCTTTAAACCTAGCTACTACACCTTGTCTGCAGGTGCATGGTATACAGTAGACAGATTTTGCTGTGTTGCAATGTGTTCTAATATTTGTTTAAATGTTTGCTTTTCTTTTGACAGATATTGGACAGCTTGGAGCGCTTTGTCTCTGGCGACAGGAAATTCAATTCAAGACAAATGTATAGCTCCAGAATATATTTTACCATTGAGTAAGGGGAACTTTAATTAAATAGGCGCCACATTGTATCGGACATTTTAATAATATAAAGTTTATACTTGCATTTCTAAGACATTGAAATAAGTAAGCAAATAAATAAATAAAGTGATAATGCTGCTGACGGCAAATTTCCTCAATCAATTTTTCATCATTAGTTGGAGCATACTATAACGTTGCAATTTGCTTATACTTCAGGAAACTTTGCACAATGTCAGTCAGTTCAATTTCAACTGATACTTTTTATATGTAGGCTACTGCCTAAGAACAATGGATACTTGACAATAAAAGCTAGGAATTTGAGCAAGCGTTTTTGTCTATGCGCCCATATTATTTGCCTTTAAATTTGAACATACATGCCTTTAATTGATAATGTCTCATTAGATAAATGTCTGAATCAATCATTTTGCAACTGCGCAAAAATAGATTTAGTCATTTCGGAACTGAAAGGTCCAAGACGACACTTCAGCACTTGGAAAATGGTAAGCTTGGCAAAAACAAGACAGTTGTGAATTTCAGGTGTGACGACTTTGTCAGTCATTTTGTTCCATTATGTAATTATTATCAGAGAATGGTTAATTGATGGTAATATCTGGATGTGCCTAAGCAGATAACGCTTAACATAAAGAGCATTGCTGAAAATCCACGGGGGTCCGCTTTTGACCCCTGTCATTGCCCCGAGTGTTAAAGACAAGAACAATCAGTTGTGAAGGTTCGGCTGCGTGTGGAACCGTACGCGGCTCTTGGTCCATCATTTTTCAAAGACCTCTCCCAGGTTATTCTGCAATTTTTAAGGCCTGTTACCAAATTGTTTCACAGATTCATTACATTTGCTATGCATTCATTTGCCTGTATTTAAACAACCAGAAATAATTGACCAGTAGTCACTGCTAAATCCAAAAGGACAATTCTTCATTAATTTAATACGACATATATAGCAGTACCCGAAGAGACTGTCAAAAATTGCCAAATCTGCTGATATTTCAAGCTGATCCAGCGGGGTATTGGGTTAAGTTTTCAACCAGCAATAATCGCGCCTCGGTTACACCTCATGGGCTACGATACTGCCACTGCGCAAAGATAAGTTCGATTAATTAAAAGGGAATGGCCCAGCCGAGCCCATCAATTTTTTCAAAATGGTAATCTTTTTTGCAAAATTTGTTAAAAATATATGTCACCTATCTAGTGACTACACAACAAAACCATGCAACCCTTAACATATGATTTTTGAAGCAATCAATTTCATTTCAAAAGTGGAACGGTAGCCTCGCCAACTATTTAAAAAAAAATTGGAAACACGGAGCATTCTGTGTAATAAAGGTGAGGGTTCCACCTTTGTGTGGAACCACCGGCCCTTTACTGCTCCCGATTTACACACCCGGGCACATTTCCTGAAAAATACTGATTCAGCAGTATGTAGGCTACTATCCAATTGCATAGTCAGTTCAAACATTGAAAATGTACTCACTTTGGATTTGTGATGATAAGAATTCCACATTTCCGAAAAGAAATAGAAAAATCATCGGTGCTTCATTCAACTTATGACTCAAATCCCCGCACCATTCATTATAAGGGATCAATGGCCTTCATTCTCACGACCACCAAGACATTCACACCAACTGCAGGAGGAGGCTAGATCCCTTTGGGAATGCACAACGTGTATCCATTATTCTGAAAGAATACAAATGCGATAGTATCTTAGACTCAATCATTCGCGATTCAGTCACAAGTCACCAAACTGTCACATTGGCCCCTGAAAAGATGAGCAACTCGCGCGGTATCACAGTCGAGAAGACTCGATTTTGCTTCCGAGAGCCACCCGGTGTATTGCTAAAGAGAAAATATCAGCGATATATGAAAAGCCGCAGTACCCATCTCAGACTAATAGTGAGCATTATTCAGAAGTCTCCAAATTAAAGGTTAACACCGAGACAGGAAAGACAAGCGCGAAGATTCTTCTGCGCAAGCATTAATTTATAACGGATACCAGCGGTGCTGTCAGAAAGCGCATCCCTTTAAACCTAGCTACTACACCTTGTCTGCAGGTGCATGGTATACAGTAGACAGATTTTGCTGTGTTGCAATGTGTTCTAATATTTGTTTAAATGTTTGCTTTTCTTTTGACAGATATTGTACAGCTTGGAGCGCTTTGTCTCTGGCGACAGGAAATTCAATTCAAGACAAATGTATAGCTCCAGAATATATTTTACCATTGAGTAAGGGGAACTTTAATTAAATAGGCGCCACATTGTATCGGACATTTTAATAATATAAAGTTTATACTTGCATTTCTAAGACATTGAAATAAGTAAGCAAATAAATAAATAAAGTGATAATGCTGCTGACGGCAAATTTCCTCAATCAATTTTTCATCATTAGTTGGAGCATACTATAACGTTGCAATTTGCTTATACTTCAGGAAACTTTGCACAATGTCAGTCAGTTCAATTTCAACTGATACTTTTTATATGTAGGCTACTGCCTAAGAACAATGGATACTTGACAATAAAAGCTAGGAATTTGAGCAAGCGTTTTTGTCTATGCGCCCATATTATTTGCCTTTAAATTTGAACATACATGCCTTTAATTGATAATGTCTCATTAGATAAGTGTCTGAATCAATCATTTTGCAACTGCGCAAAAATAGATTTAGTCATTTCGGAACTGAAAGGTCCAAGACGACACTTCAGCACTTGGAAAATGGTAAGCTTGGCAAAAACAAGACAGTTGTGAATTTCAGCTGTGACGACTTTGTCAGTCATTTTGTTCCATTATGTAATTATTATCAGAGAATGGTTAATTGATGGTAATATCTGGATGTGCCTAAGCAGATAACGCTTAACATAAAGAGCATTGCTGAAAATCCACAGGGGTCCGCTTTTGACCCCTGTCATTGCCCCGAGTGTTAAAGACAAGAACAATCAGTTGTGAAGGTTCGGCTGCGTGTGGAACCGTACGCGGCTCTTGGTCCATCATTTTTCAAGGACCTCTCCCAGGTTATTCTGCAATTTTTAAGGCCTGTTACCAAATTGTTTCACAGATTCATTACATTTGCTATGCATTCATTTACCTGTTTTTAAACAACCAGAAAAAAATTGACCAGTAGTCACTGCTAAGTCCAGAAAGACAATCCTTCATTAATTTAATACGACATATATAGCAGTCCCCGAAGAGACTGTCAAAAATTGCCAAATCTGCTGATATTTCAAGCTGATCCAGCGGGGTATTGGGTTAAGTTTTCAACCAGCAATAATCGCGCCTCGGTTACACCTCATGGGCTACGATACTGCCACTGCGCAAAGATAAGTTCGATTAATTAAAAGGGAATGGCCCAGCCGAGCCCATCAATTTTTTCAAAATGGTAATCTTTTTTGCAAAATTTGTTAAAAATATATGTCACCTATCTAGTGACTACACAACAAAACCATGCAACCCTTAACATATGATTTTTGAAGCAATCAATTTCATTTCAAAAGTGGAACGGTAGCCTCGCCAACTATTTAAAAAAAAATTGGAAACACGGAGCATTCTGGGTAATAAAGGTGAGGGTTCCACCTTTGTGTGGAACCACCGGCCCTTTACTGCTCCCGATTTACACACCCGGGCACATTTCCTGAAAAATACTGATTCAGCAGTATGTAGGCTACTATACAATTGCATAGTCAGTTCAAACATTGAAAATGTACTCACTTTGGATTTGTGATGATAAGAATTCCACATTTCCGAAAAGAAATAGAAAAATCATCGGTGCTTCATTCAACTTATGACTCAAATCCCCGCACCATTCATTATAAGGGATCAATGGCCTTCATTCTCACGACCACCAAGACATTCACACCAACTGCAGGAGGAGGCTAGATCCCTTTGGGAATGCACAACGTGTATCCATTATTCTGAAAGAATACAAATGCGATAGTATCTTAGTCTCAATCATTCGCGATTCAGTCACAAGTCACCAAACTGTCACATTGGCCCCTGAAAAGATGAGCAACTCGCGCGGTATCACAGTCGAGAAGACTCGATTTTGCTTCCGAGAGCCACCCGGTGTATTGCTAAAGAGAAAATATCAGCGATATATGAAAAGCCGCAGTACCCATCTCAGACTAATAGTGAGCATTATTCAGAAGTCTCCAAATTAAAGATTAACACCGAGACAGGAAAGACAAACGCGAAGATTCTTCTGCGCAAGCATTAATTTATAACGGATACCAGCGGTGCTGTCAGAAAGCGCATCCCTTTAAACCTAGCTACTACACCTTGTCTGCAGGTGCATGGTATACAGTAGACAGATTTTGCTGTGTTGCAATGTGTTCTAATATTTGTTTAAATGTTTGCTTTTCTTTTGACAGATATTGGACAGCTTGGAGCGCTTTGTCTCTGGCGACAGGAAATTCAATTCAAGACAAATGTATAGCTCCAGAATATATTTTACCATTGAGTAAGGGGAACTTTAATTAAATAGGCGCCACATTGTATCGGACATTTTAATAATATAAAGTTTATACTTGCATTTCTAAGACATTGAAATAAGTAAGCAAATAAATAAATAAAGTGATAATGCTGCTGACGGCAAATTTCCTCAATCAATTTTTCATCATTAGTTGGAGCATACTATAACGTTGCAATTTGCTTATACTTCAGGAAACTTTGCACAATGTCAGTCAGTTCAATTTCAACTGATACTTTTTATATGTAGGCTACTGCCTAAGAACAATGGATACTTGACAATAAAAGCTAGGAATTTGAGCAAGCGTTTTTGTCTATGCGCCCATATTATTTGCCTTTAAATTTGAACATACATGCCTTTAATTGATAATGTCTCATTAGATAAATGTCTGAATCAATCATTTTGCAACTGCGCAAAAATAGATTTAGTCATTTCGGAACTGAAAGGTCCAAGACGACACTTCAGCACTTGGAAAATGGTAAGCTTGGCAAAAACAAGACAGTTGTGAATTTCAGCTGTGACGACTTTGTCAGTCATTTTGTTCCATTATGTAATTATTATCAGAGAATGGTTAATTGATGGTAATATCTGGATGTGCCTAAGCAGATAACGCTTAACATAAAGAGCATTGCTGAAAATCCACAGGGGTCCGCTTTTGACCCCTGTCATTGCCCCGAGTGTTAAAGACAAGAACAATCAGTTGTGAAGGTTCGGCTGCGTGTGGTACCGTACGCGGCTCTTGGTCCATCATTTTTCAAGGACCTCTCCCAGGTTATTCTGCAAAATTTAAGGCCTGTTACCAAATTGTTTCACAGATTCATTACATTTGCTATGCATTCATTTGCCTGTATTTAAACAACCAGAAAAAATTGACCAGTAGTCACTGCTAAATCCAGAAGGACAATTCTTCATTAATTTAATACGACATATATAGCAGTCCCCGAAGAGACTGTCAAAAATTGCCAAATCTGCTGATATTTCGAGCTGATCCAGCGGGGTATTGGGTTAAGTTTTCAACCAGCAATAATCGCGCCTCGGTTACACCTCATGGGCTACGATACTGCCACTGCGCAAAGATAAGTTCGATTAATTAAAAGGGAATGGCCCAGCCGAGCCCATCAATTTTTTCAAAATGGTAATCTTTTTTGCAAAATTTGTTAAAAATATATGTCACCTATCTAGTGACTACACAACAAAACCATGCAACCCTTAACATATGATTTTTGAAGCAATCAATTTCATTTCAAAAGTGGAACGGTAGCCTCGCCAACTATTTAAAAAAAAATTGGAAACACGGAGCATTCTGGGTAATAAAGGTGAGGGTTCCACCTTTGTGTGGAACCACCGGCCCTTTACTGCTCCCGATTTACACACCCGGGCACATTTCCTGAAAAATACTGATTCAGCAGTATGTAGGCTACTATCCAATTGCATAGTCAGTTCAAACATTGAAAATGTACTCACTTTGGATTTGTGATGATAAGAATTCCACATTTCCGAAAAGAAATAGAAAAATCATCGGTGCTTCATTCAACTTATGACTCAAATCCCCGCACCATTCATTATAAGGGATCAATGGCCTTCATTCTCACGACCACCAAGACATTCACACCAACTGCAGGAGGAGGCTAGATCCCTTTGGGAATGCACAACGTGTATCCATTATTCTGAAAGAATACAAATGCGATAGTATCTTAGACTCAATCATTCGCGATTCAGTCACAAGTCACCAAACTGTCACATTGGCCCCTGAAAAGATGAGCAACTCGCGCGGTATCACAGTCGAGAAGACTCGATTTTGCTTCCGAGAGCCACCCGGTGTATTGCTAAAGAGAAAATATCAGCGATATATGAAAAGCCGCAGTACCCATCTCAGACTAATAGTGAGCATTATTCAGAAGTCTCCAAATTAAAGATTAACACTGAGACAGGAAAGACAAGCGCGAAGATTCTTCTGCGCAAGCATTAATTTATAACGGATACCAGCGGTGCTGTCAGAAAGCGCATCCCTTTAAACCTAGCTACTACACCTTGTCTGCAGGTGCATGGTATACAGTAGACAGATTTTGCTGTGTTGCAATGTGTTCTAATATTTGTTTAAATGTTTGCTTTTCTTTTGACAGATATTGTACAGCTTGGAGCGCTTTGTCTCTGGCGACAGGAAATTCAATTCAAGACAAATGTATAGCTCCAGAATATATTTTACCATTGAGTAAGGGGAACTTTAATTAAATAGGCGCCACATTGTATCGGACATTTTAATAATATAAAGTTTATACTTGCATTTCTAAGACATTGAAATAAGTAAGCAAATAAATAAATAAAGTGATAATGCTGCTGACGGCAAATTTCCTCAATCAATTTTTCATCATTAGTTGGAGCATACTATAACGTTGCAATTTGCTTATACTTCAGGAAACTTTGCACAATGTCAGTCAGTTCAATTTCAACTGATACTTTTTATATGTAGGCTACTGCCTAAGAACAATGGATACTTGACAATAAAAGCTAGGAATTTGAGCAAGCGTTTTTGTCTATGCGCCCATATTATTTGCCTTTAAATTTGAACATACATGCCTTTAATTGATAATGTCTCAATAGATAAATGTCTGAATCAATCATTTTGCAACTGCGCAAAAATAGATTTAGTCATTTCGGAACTGAAAGGTCCAAGACGACACTTCAGCACTTGGAAAATGGTAAGCTTGGCAAAAACAAGACAGTTGTGAATTTCAGCTGTGACGACTTTGTCAGTCATTTTGTTCCATTATGTAATTATTATCAGAGAATGGTTAATTGATGGTAATATCTGGATGTGCCTAAGCAGATAACGCTTAACATAAAGAGCATTGCTGAAAATCCACAGGGGTCCGCTTTTGACCCCTGTCATTGCCCCGAGTGTTAAAGACAAGAACAATCAGTTGTGAAGGTTCGGCTGCGTGTGGAACCGTACGCGGCTCTTGGTCCATCATTTTTCAAAGACCTCTCCCAGGTTATTCTGCAATTTTTAAGGCCTGTTACCAAATTGTTTCACAGATTCATTACATTTGTTATGCATTCATTTGCCTGTATTTAAACAACCAGAAAAAAAAACCAGTAGACATTGCTAAATCCAGAAGGACAATTCTTCATTAATTTAATACGACATATATAGCAGTCCCCGAAGAGACTGTCAAAAATTGCCAAATCTGCTGATATTTCAAGCTGATCCAGCGGGGTATTGGGTTAAGTTTTCAACCAGCAATAATCGCGCCTCGGTTACACCTCATGGGCTACGATACTGCCACTGCGCAAAGATAAATTCGATTAATTAAAAGGGAATGGCCCAGCCGAGCCCATCAATTTTTTCAAAATGGTAATCTTTTTTGCAAAATTTGTTAAAAATATATGTCACCTATCTAGTGACTACACAACAAAACCATGCAACCCTTAACATATGATTTTTGAAGCAATCAATTTCATTTCAAAAGTGGAACGGTAGCCTCGCCAACTATTTAAAAAAAAATTGGAAACACGGAGCATTCTGGGTAATAAAGGTGAGGGTTCCACCTTTGTGTGGAACCACCGGCCCTTTACTGCTCCCGATTTACACACCCGGGCACATTTCCTGAAAAATACTGATTCAGCAGTATGTAGGCTACTATCCAATTGCATAGTCAGTTCAAACATTGAAAATGTACTCACTTTGGATTTGTGATGATAAGAATTCCACATTTCCGAAAAGAAATAGAAAAATCATCGGTGCTTCATTCAACTTATGACTCAAATCCCCGCACCATTCATTATAAGGGATCAATGGCCTTCATTCTCACGACCACCAAGACATTCACACCAACTGTAGGAGGAGGCTAGATCCCTTTGGGAATGCACAACGTGTATCCATTATTCTGAAAGAATACAAATGCGATAGTATCTTAGTCTCAATCATTCGCGATTCAGTCACAAGTCACCAAACTGTCACATTGGCCCCTGAAAAGATGAGCAACTCGCGCGGTATCACAGTCGAGAAGACTCGATTTTGCTTCCGAGAGCCACCCGGTGTATTGCTAAAGAGAAAATATCAGCGATATATGAAAAGCCGCAGTACCCATCTCAGACTAATAGTGAGCATTATTCAGAAGTCTCCAAATTAAAGATTAACACCGAGACAGGAAAGACAAGCGCGAAGATTCTTCTGCGCAAGCATTAATTTATAACGGATACCAGCGGTGCTGTCAGAAAGCGCATCCCTTTAAACCTAGCTACTACACCTTGTCTGCAGGTGCATGGTATACAGTAGACAGATTTTGCTGTGTTGCAATGTGTTCTAATATTTGTTTAAATGTTTGCTTTTCTTTTGACAGATATTGGACAGCTTGGAGCGCTTTGTCTCTGGCGACAGGAAATTCAATTCAAGACAAATGTATAGCTCCAGAATATATTTTACCATTGAGTAAGGGGAACTTTAATTAAATAGGCGCCACATTGTATCGGACATTTTAATAATATAAAGTTTATACTTGCATTTCTAAGACATTGAAATAAGTAAGCAAATAAATAAATAAAGTGATAATGCTGCTGACGGCAAATTTCCTCAATCAATTTTTCATCATTAGTTGGAGCATACTATAACGTTGCAATTTGCTTATACTTCAGGAAACTTTGCACAATGTCAGTCAGTTCAATTTCAACTGATACTTTTTATATGTAGGCTACTGCCTAAGAACAATGGATACTTGACAATAAAAGCTAGGAATTTGAGCAAGCGTTTTTGTCTATGCGCCCATATTATTTGCCTTTAAATTTGAACATACATGCCTTTAATTGATAATGTCTCATTAGATAAATGTCTGAATCAATCATTTTGCAACTGCGCAAAAATAGATTTAGTCATTTCGGAACTGAAAGGTCCAAGACGACACTTCAGCACTTGGAAAATGGTAAGCTTGGCAAAAACAAGACAGTTGTGAATTTCAGCTGTGACGACTTTGTCAGTCATTTTGTTCCATTATGTAATTATTATCAGAGAATGGTTAATTGATGGTAATATCTGGATGTGCCTAAGCAGATAACGCTTAACATAAAGAGCATTGCTGAAAATCCACAGGGGTCCGCTTTTGACCCCTGTCATTGCCCCGAGTGTTAAAGACAAGAACAATCAGTTGTGAAGGTTCGGCTGCGTGTGGTACCGTACGCGGCTCTTGGTCCATCATTTTTCAAAGACCTCTCCCAGGTTATTCTGCAATTTTTAAGGCCTGTTACCAAATTGTTTCACAGATTCATTACATTTGCTATGCATTCATTTGCCTGTATTTAAACAACCAGAAAAAAATTGACCAGTAGTCACTGATAAATCCAGAAGGACAATTCTTCATTAATTTAATACGACATATATAGCAGTCCCCGAAAAGACTGTCAAAAATTGCCAAATTTGCTGATATTTCGAGCTGATCCAGCGGGGTATTGGGTTAAGTTTTCAACCAGCAATAATCGCGCCTCGGTTACACCTCATGGGCTACGATACTGCCACTGCGCAGAGATAAGTTCGATTAATTAAAAGGGAATGGCCCAGCCGAGCCCATCAATTTTTTCAAAATGGTAATCTTTTTTGCAAAATTTGTTAAAAATATATGTCACCTATCTAGTGACTACACAACAAAACCATGCAACCCTTAACATATGATTTTTGAAGCAATCAATTTCATTTCAAAAGTGGAACGGTAGCCTCGCCAACTATTTAAAAAAAAATTGGAAACACGGAGCATTCTGGGTAATAAAGGTGAGGGTTCCACCTTTGTGTGGAACCACCGGCCCTTTACTGCTCCCGATTTACACACCCGGGCACATTTCCTGAAAAATACTGATTCAGCAGTATGTAGGCTACTATCCAATTGCATAGTCAGTTCAAACATTGAAAATGTACTCACTTTGGATTTGTGATGATAAGAATTCCACATTTCCGAAAAGAAATAGAAAAATCATCGGTGCTTCATTCAACTTATGACTCAAATCCCCGCACCATTCATTATAAGGGATCAATGGCCTTCATTCTCACGACCACCAAGACATTCACACCAACTGCAGGAGGAGGCTAGATCCCTTTGGGAATGCACAACGTGTATCCATTATTCTGAAAGAATACAAATGCGATAGTATCTTAGTCTCAATCATTCGCGATTCAGTCACAAGTCACCAAACTGTCACATTGGCCCCTGAAAAGATGAGCAACTCGCGCGGTATCACAGTCGAGAAGACTCGATTTTGCTTCCGAGAGCCACCCGGTGTATTGCTAAAGAGAAAATATCAGCGATATATGAAAAGCCGCAGTACCCATCTCAGACTAATAGTGAGCATTATTCAGAAGTCTCCAAATTAAAGATTAACACCGAGACAGGAAAGACAAACGCGAAGATTCTTCTGCGCAAGCATTAATTTATAACGGATACCAGCGGTGCTGTCAGAAAGCGCATCCCTTTAAACCTAGCTACTACACCTTGTCTGCAGGTGCATGGTATACAGTAGACAGATTTTGCTGTGTTGCAATGTGTTCTAATATTTGTTTAAATGTTTGCTTTTCTTTTGACAGATATTGGACAGCTTGGAGCGCTTTGTCTCTGGCGACAGGAAATTCAATTCAAGACAAATGTATAGCTCCAGAATATATTTTACCATTGAGTAAGGGGAACTTTAATTAAATAGGCGCCACATTGTATCGGACATTTTAATAATATAAAGTTTATACTTGCATTTCTAAGACATTGAAATAAGTAAGCAAATAAATAAATAAAGTGATAATGCTGCTGACGGCAAATTTCCTCAATCAATTTTTCATCATTAGTTGGAGCATACTATAACGTTGCAATTTGCTTATACTTCAGGAAACTTTGCACAATGTCAGTCAGTTCAATTTCAACTGATACTTTTTATATGTAGGCTACTGCCTAAGAACAATGGATACTTGACAATAAAAGCTAGGAATTTGAGCAAGCGTTTTTGTCTATGCGCCCATATTATTTGCCTTTAAATTTGAACATACATGCCTTTAATTGATAATGTCTCATTAGATAAATGTCTGAATCAATCATTTTGCAACTGCGCAAAAATAGATTTAGTCATTTCGGAACTGAAAGGTCCAAGACGACACTTCAGCACTTGGAAAATGGTAAGCTTGGCAAAAACAAGACAGTTGTGAATTTCAGCTGTGACGACTTTGTCAGTCATTTTGTTCCATTATGTAATTATTATCAGAGAATGGTTAATTGATGGTAATATCTGGATGTGCCTAAGCAGATAACGCTTAACATAAAGAGCATTGCTGAAAATCCACAGGGGTCCGCTTTTGACCCCTGTCATTGCCCCGAGTGTTAAAGACAAGAACAATCAGTTGTGAAGGTTCGGCTGCGTGTGGAACCGTACGCGGCTCTTGGTCCATCATTTTTCAAAGACCTCTCCCAGGTTATTCTGCAATTTTTAAGGCCTGTTACCAAATTGTTTCACAGATTCATTACATTTGTTATGCATTCATTTGCCTGTATTTAAACAACCAGAAAAAAAAACCAGTAGACATTGCTAAATCCAGAAGGACAATTCTTCATTAATGTAATACGACATATATAGCAGTCCCCGAAGAGACTGTCAAAAATTGCCAAATCTGCTGATATTTCAAGCTGATCCAGCGGGGTATTGGGTTAAGTTTTCAACCAGCAATAATCGCGCCTCGGTTACACCTCATGGGCTACGATACTGCCACTGCGCAAAGATAAGTTCGATTAATTAAAAGGGAATGGCCCAGCCGAGCCCATCAATTTTTTCAAAATGGTAATCTTTTTTGCAAAATTTGTTAAAAATATATGTCACCTATCTAGTGACTACACAACAAAACCATGCAACCCTTAACATATGATTTTTGAAGCAATCAATTTCATTTCAAAAGTGGAACGGTAGCCTCGCCAACTATTTAAAAAAAAATTGGAAACACGGAGCATTCTGGGTAATAAAGGTGAGGGTTCCACCTTTGTGTGGAACCACCGGCCCTTTACTGCTCCCGATTTACACACCCGGGCACATTTCCTGAAAAATACTGATTCAGCAGTATGTAGGCTACTATCCAATTGCATAGTCAGTTCAAACATTGAAAATGTACTCACTTTGGATTTGTGATGATAAGAATTCCACATTTCCGAAAAGAAATAGAAAAATCATCGGTGTTTCATTCAACTTATGACTCAAATCCCCGCACCATTCATTATAAGGGATCAATGGCCTTCATTCTCACGACCACCAAGACATTCACACCAACTGTAGGAGGAGGCTAGATCCCTTTGGGAATGCACAACGTGTATCCATTATTCTGAAAGAATACAAATGCGATAGTATCTTAGTCTCAATCATTCGCGATTCAGTCACAAGTCACCAAACTGTCACATTGGCCCCTGAAAAGATGAGCAACTCGCGCGGTATCACAGTCGAGAAGACTCGATTTTGCTTCCGAGAGCCACCCGGTGTATTGCTAAAGAGAAAATATCAGCGATATATGAAAAGCCGCAGTACCCATCTCAGACTAATAGTGAGCATTATTCAGAAGTCTCCAAATTAAAGATTAACACCGAGACAGGAAAGACAAACGCGAAGATTCTTCTGCGCAAGCATTAATTTATAACGGATACCAGCGGTGCTGTCAGAAAGCGCATCCCTTTAAACCTAGCTACTACACCTTGTCTGCAGGTGCATGGTATACAGTAGACAGATTTTGCTGTGTTGCAATGTGTTCTAATATTTGTTTAAATGTTTGCTTTTCTTTTGACAGATATTGGACAGCTTGGAGCGCTTTGTCTCTGGCGACAGGAAATTCAATTCAAGACAAATGTATAGCTCCAGAATATATTTTACCATTGAGTAAGGGGAACTTTAATTAAATAGGCGCCACATTGTATCGGACATTTTAATAATATAAAGTTTATACTTGCATTTCTAAGACATTGAAATAAGTAAGCAAATAAATAAATAAAGTGATAATGCTGCTGACGGCAAATTTCCTCAATCAATTTTTCATCATTAGTTGGAGCATACTATAACGTTGCAATTTGCTTATACTTCAGGAAACTTTGCACAATGTCAGTCAGTTCAATTTCAACTGATACTTTTTATATGTAGGCTACTGCCTAAGAACAATGGATACTTGACAATAAAAGCTAGGAATTTGAGCAAGCGTTTTTGTCTATGCGCCCATATTATTTGCCTTTAAATTTGAACATACATGCCTTTAATTGATAATGTCTCATTAGATAAATGTCTGAATCAATCATTTTGCAACTGCGCAAAAATAGATTTAGTCATTTCGGAACTGAAAGGTCCAAGACGACACTTCAGCACTTGGAAAATGGTAAGCTTGGCAAAAACAAGACAGTTGTGAATTTCAGCTGTGACGACTTTGTCAGTCATTTTGTTCCATTATGTAATTATTATCAGAGAATGGTTAATTGATGGTAATATCTGGATGTGCCTAAGCAGATAACGCTTAACATAAAGAGCATTGCTGAAAATCCACAGGGGTCCGCTTTTGACCCCTGTCATTGCCCCGAGTGTTAAAGACAAGAACAATCAGTTGTGAAGGTTCGGCTGCGTGTGGTACCGTACGCGGCTCTTGGTCCATCATTTTTCAAAGACCTCTCCCAGGTTATTCTGCAATTTTTAAGGCCTGTTACCAAATTGTTTCACAGATTCATTACATTTGCTATGCATTCGTTTGCCTGTATTTAAACAACCAGAAAAAATTGACCAGTAGTCACTGATAAATCCAGAAGGACAATCCTTCATTAATTTAATACGACATATATAGCAGTCCCCGAAAAGACTGTCAAAAATTGCCAAATCTGCTGATATTTCGAGCTGATCCAGCGGGGTATTGGGTTAAGTTTTCAACCAGCAATAATCGCGCCTCGGTTACACCTCATGGGCTACGATACTGCCACTGCGCAGAGATAAGTTCGATTAATTAAAAGGGAATGGCCCAGCCGAGCCCATCAATTTTTTCAAAATGGTAATCTTTTTTGCAAAATTTGTTAAAAATATATGTCACCTATCTAGTGACTACACAACAAAACCATGCAACCCTTAACATATGATTTTTGAAGCAATCAATTTCATTTCAAAAGTGGAACGGTAGCCTCGCCAACTATTTAAAAAAAAATTGGAAACACGGAGCATTCTGGGTAATAAAGGTGAGGGTTCCACCTTTGTGTGGAACCACCGGCCCTTTACTGCTCCCGATTTACACACCCGGGCACATTTCCTGAAAAATACTGATTCAGCAGTATGTAGGCTACTATCCAATTGCATAGTCAGTTCAAACATTGAAAATGTACTCACTTTGGATTTGTGATGATAAGAATTCCACATTTCCGAAAAGAAATAGAAAAATCATCGGTGCTTCATTCAACTTATGACTCAAATCCCCGCACCATTCATTATAAGGGATCAATGGCCTTCATTCTCACGACCACCAAGACATTCACACCAACTGCAGGAGGAGGCTAGATCCCTTTGGGAATGCACAACGTGTATCCATTATTCTGAAAGAATACAAATGCGATAGTATCTTAGACTCTATCATTCGAGATTCAGTCACAAGTCACCAAACTGTCACATTGGCCCCTGAAAAGATGAGCAACTCGCGCGGTATCACAGTCGAGAAGACTCGATTTTGCTTCCGAGAGCCACCCGGTGTATTGCTAAAGAGAAAATATCAGCGATATATGAAAAGCCGCAGTACCCATCTCAGACTAATAGTGAGCATTATTCAGAAGTCTCCAAATTAAAGATTAACACCGAGACAGGAAAGACAAACGCGAAGATTCTTCTGCGCAAGCATTAATTTATAACGGATACCAGCGGTGCTGTCAGAAAGCGCATCCCTTTAAACCTAGCTACTACACCTTGTCTGCAGGTGCATGGTATACAGTAGACAGATTTTGCTGTGTTGCAATGTGTTCTAATATTTGTTTAAATGTTTGCTTTTCTTTTGACAGATATTGTACAGCTTGGAGCGCTTTGTCTCTGGCGACAGGAAATTCAATTCAAGACAAATGTATAGCTCCAGAATATATTTTACCATTGAGTAAGGGGAACTTTAATTAAATAGGCGCCACATTGTATCGGACATTTTAATAATATAAAGTTTATCTTGCATTTCTAAGACATTGAAATAAGTAAGCAAATAAATAAATAAAGTGATAATGCTGCTGACGGCAAATTTCCTCAATCAATTTTTCATCATTAGT
Organism: Gymnothorax reevesii; assembly: GCA_029721435.1. Lineage (NCBI taxonomy): Eukaryota > Metazoa > Chordata > Actinopteri > Anguilliformes > Muraenidae > Gymnothorax > Gymnothorax reevesii. The sequence goes on from CM056577.1 coordinate 113,285,161, forward strand.
TGGAGCATACTATAACGTTGCAATTTGCTTATACTTCAGGAAACTTTGCACAATGTCAGTCAGTTCAATTTCAACTGATACTTTTTATATGTAGGCTACTGCCTAAGAACAATGGATACTTGACAATAAAAGCTAGGAATTTGAGCAAGCGTTTTTGTCTATGCGCCCATATTATTTGCCTTTAAATTTGAACATACATGCCTTTAATTGATAATGTCTCATTAGATAAATGTCTGAATCAATCATTTTGCAACTGCGCAAAAATAGATTTAGTCATTTCGGAACTGAAAGGTCCAAGACGATACTTCAGCACTTGGAAAATGGTAAGCTTGGCAAAAACAAGACAGTTGTGAATTTCAGCTGTGACGACTTTGTCAGTCATTTTGTTCCATTATGTAATTATTATCAGAGAATGGTTAATTGATGGTAATATCTGGATGTGCCTAAGCAGATAACGCTTAACATAAAGAGCATTGCTGAAAATCCACAGGGGTCCGCTTTTGACCCCTGTCATTGCCCCGAGTGTTAAAGACAAGAACAATCAGTTGTGAAGGTTCGGCTGCGTGTGGAACCGTACGCGGCTCTTGGTCCATCATTTTTCAAAGACCTCTCCCAGGTTATTCTGCAATTTTTAAGGCCTGTTACCAAATTGTTTCACAGATTCATTACATTTGCTATGCATTCATTTGCCTGTATTTTAACAACCAGAAAAAAAAACCAGTAGTCACTGATAAATCCAGAAGGACAATTCTTCATTAATTTAATACGACATATATAGCAGTCCCCGAAAAGACTGTCAAAAATTGCCAAATCTGCTGATATTTCGAGCTGATCCAGCGGGGTATTGGGTTAAGTTTTCAACCAGCAATAATCGCGCCTCGGTTATACCTCATGGGCTACGATACTGCCACTGCGCAGAGATAAGTTCGATTAATTAAAAGGGAATGGCCCAGCCGAGCCCATCAATTTTTTCAAAATGGTAATCTTTTTTGCAAAATTTGTTAAAAATATATGTCACCTATCTAGTGACTACACAACAAAACCATGCAACCCTTAACATATGATTTTTGAAGCAATCAATTTCATTTCAAAAGTGGAACGGTAGCCTCGCCAACTATTTAAAAAAGAATTGGAAACACGGAGCATTCTGGGTAATAAAGGTGAGGGTTCCACCTTTGCGTGGAACCACCGGCCCTTTACTGCTCCCGATTTACACACCCGGGCACATTTCCTGAAAAATACTGATTCAGCAGTATGTAGGCTACTATCCAATTGCATAGTCAGTTCAAACATTGAAAATGTACTCACTTTGGATTTGTGATGATAAGAATTCCACATTTCCGAAAAGAAATAGAAAAATCATCGGTGCTTCATTCAACTTATGACTCAAATCCCCGCACCATTCATTATAAGGGATCAATGGCCTTCATTCTCACGACCACCAAGACATTCACACCAACTGCAGGAGGAGGCTAGATCCCTTTGGGAATGCACAACGTGTATCCATTATTCTGAAAGAATACAAATGCGATAGTATCTTAGACTCAATCATTCGCGATTCAGTCACAAGTCACCAAACTGTCACATTGGCCCCTGAAAAGATGAGCAACTCGCGCGGTATCACAGTCGAGAAGACTCGATTTTGCTTCCGAGAGCCACCCGGTGTATTGCTAAAGAGAAAATATCAGCGATATATGAAAAGCCGCAGTACCCATCTCAGACTAATAGTGAGCATTATTCAGAAGTCTCCAAATTAAAGATTAACACCGAGACAGGAAAGACAAGCGCGAAGATTCTTCTGCGCAAGCATTAATTTATAACGGATACCAGCGGTGCTGTCAGAAAGCGCATCCCTTTAAACCTAGCTACTACACCTTGTCTGCAGGTGCATGGTATACAGTAGACAGATTTTGCTGTATTGCAATGTGTTCTAATATTTGTTTAAATGTTTGCTTTTCTTTTGACAGATATTGTACAGCTTGGAGCGCTTTGTCTCTGGCGACAGGAAATTCAATTCAAGACAAATGTATAGCTCCAGAATATATTTTACCATTGAGTAAGGGGAACTTTAATTAAATAGGCGCCACATTGTATCGGACATTTTAATAATATAAAGTTTATACTTGCATTTCTAAGACATTGAAATAAGTAAGCAAATAAATAAATAAAGTGATAATGCTGCTGACGGCAAATTTCCTCAATCAATTTTTCATCATTAGTTGGAGCATACTATAACGTTGCAATTTGCTTATACTTCAGGAAACTTTGCACAATGTCAGTCAGTTCAATTTCAACTGATACTTTTTATATGTAGGCTACTGCCTAAGAACAATGGATACTTGACAATAAAAGCTAGGAATTTGAGCAAGCGTTTTTGTCTATGCGCCCATATTATTTGCCTTTAAATTTGAACATACATGCCTTTAATTGATAATGTCTCATTAGATAAATGTCTGAATCAATCATTTTGCAACTGCGCAAAAATAGATTTAGTCATTTCGGAACTGAAAGGTCCAAGACGACACTTCAGCACTTGGAAAATGGTAAGCTTGGCAAAAACAAGACAGTTGTGAATTTCAGCTGTGACGACTTTGTTAGTCATTTTGTTCCATTATGTAATCATTATCAGAGAATGGTTAATTGATGGTAATATCTGGATGTGCCGAAGCAGATAACGCTTAACATAAAGAGCATTGCTGAAAATCCACAGGGGTTCGCTTTTGACCCCTGTCATTGCCCCGAGTGTTAAAGACAAGAACAATCAGTTGTGAAGGTTCGGCTGCACGGCACGCGGCTCTTGGTCCATCATTTTTCAAGACCTCTCCCAGGGAATTCTGCAATTTTTAAGGCCTGTCACCAAATTGTTTCACAGATTCATTACATCTGCTATGCATTCATTTGCCTGTATTTAAACAACCAGAAAATATTGACCAGTAGTCATTGCTAAATCCCGAAGGACAATTCTTCATTAATTTAATACAACATGTGTAGCAGTCCCTGAAGTGACTGCCAAAATTGCGAAATCTGCTGATATTTCAAGCTGATCCAGCGGGGTATAGGGTTAAGTTGTCACCCAGCAATAATCGCGCCTCGGTTACACCTCATGGGCTACGATACTACCACTGCGCATAGATAAGTTCGATTAATTAAAAGGGAATGGCCCAGCCGAGCCCATCAGTTTTTTCAAAATGGTAATCTTTTTTGCAAAATTTGTTAAAATATATGTCACCTATCTAGTGACTACACAACAAAACCATGCAACCCTTAACATATGATTTTTGAAGCAATCAATTTCATTTCAAAAGTGGAACGGTAGCCTCGCCAACTATTTAAAAAAAAATTGGAAACACGGAGCATTCTGGGTAATAAAGGTGAGGGTTCCACCTTTGTGTAGAACCACCGGCCCTTTTTTGCTCCCGATTTCCACACCCGGGCACATTTCCTGAAAAATACTGATTCAGCAGTATGTAGGCTACTATTCAATTGCATATTCAGTTCAAACATTGAAAATGTACTCACTTTGGATTTGTGATGATAAGAATTCCACATCTCCGAAGAGAAATAGCAAAAATCATCGGTGCTTCATTCAATTTATGACTCAAATCCCCGCACCATTCATAATAAGGGATCAATGGCCTTCATTCTCACGACCACCAAGACATTCACACCAACTGCAGGAGGAGGCTAGATCCCTTTGGGAATGCACAACGTGTATCCATTATTCTGAAAGAATACAAATGCGATAGTATCTTAGACTCAATCATTCGCGATTCAGTCACAAGTCACCAAACTGTCACATTGGCCCCTGAAAAGATGAGCAACTCGCGCGGTATCACAGTCGAGAAGACTCGATTTTGCTTCCGAGAGCCACCCGGTGTATTGCTAAAGAGAAAATATCAGCGATATATGAAAAGCCGCAGTACCCATCTCAGACTAATAGCGAGCATTATTCAGAAGTCTCCAAATTAAAGATTAACACCGAGACAGGAAAGACAAGCGCGAAGATTCTTCTGCGCAAGCATTTATTTATAACGGATACCAGCGGTGCTGTCAGACAGCGCATCCCTTTAAACCTAGCGACTACCACGTTGTCTGCAGGTGCATGGTATATAGTCGACAGATTTTGCTGACGGCAAATTTTCTCAATCAATTTTTCATCATTACTCGGAGCATACAATAACTTTGCTATTTGCTTATACTTCAGAAAACTGTGCACAATGACAGTCAGTTCAATTTCAACTGATACTTTTTATATGTAGGCTACTGCCTAAGAACAATGGATACTTGACAATTAAAGGAATTTGAGCAGGCGTTTCTCTTTGTGCCCACATTGTTTGCCTTTATATTAGAACATACATGCCTTTAAATGATAATGTCTCATTAGATAAATGTCTGAATCAATCATTTTGCAACTGCGCAATAATAGATTTAGTCATTTCGGAAATGGCTTAAAAATAGCTTCATGTCACCTTTATAGTGCAGTGATAAATTGTGTATAAATAGCATTTAAGATAAATAAGTGCTAAAAAAAAAAAAACTTGGATTCAATAAAGTTCAAAATTACTGCTTAATATTAAAATATCCTGGAATTGTGAAACATTCGAATTAAGCTGGAGAAATGGGTATATGCAGCTTATATCTTCATTTTGGGTAAATGAAGCGAATTTTGGCAGTTGAAGTCTTCTACATTTCTGTATTTGCGTCAGGAATGTATTTAATTTCATTCGTTTTTGGATGAAGAATTTCAGTAGAAAAGTGAATTGTATAGCCTAAGATGTAATATTTTATTATTTAAAAGTGAAATTCATTTTTATTTTGTTACTTTGTTTGCATTAACAATTGTTGAGGTGAAAGGTTGCAAACCGCGCGAAGAGTGGGCGGAAGAAAACAGAAAGGACAAAAGGAGGGTTTTCCTCTCTGTGCTTTTGTCATGGTGAATCTACGAATGTTGAGTCTTACAAGCGCTTATTTACATTTTCCGAGACCGTCTTATTTTCGCCTCAGTTCTCGGACTGAGTCTAAAGTCCAACCGGATAGTAAGGACTGTGCATAGTTTACGTTTTGGAAGAGCTGATGTGATTGAATTGAACGAAGCCTCAGACCTTGGCTATTCGTGCTAGCCTGCTAAGTGCATCGAACGAGAGATTTCAGCTACTGTCAGCGGGTGAACTACGCTTATTCTACAGTCTGCTTCGAGTTTCCCGAATTCAGATTGGAGAGAATCGGAAGCCCGTCATTTCTGCAAAGGCCGTGTACTTCTCTGGTGCGGCAAATCCCGTTCTACGAGATCACATTGGATTAAGGTACTGTTTAGTTAGCTTACCTTGCTCCAACGGGAGCGAAGCCATTATATTGATTTGGGCCACGCCGAACCCAAGTTTCACTTAAGGCCTGCTACGGTTTGGTATTGTGCATTTGCCGGCAAGAACTGGGGTGGGTGATTGTGTGAGTGAGTGCTGTGTGCGTGGGCCCACAAATTCAATTTAGGGTAGTGTATTATTGTAATGTGTTCCGAATACAATCTTGCGCTAACTCTCTGGTCAATTACTTGAGAAGCCTTCTGTTAATATAGAAGTCTACTGAGGACACTGTTCTGGTGAATGAAGGTTATTTGTTTTCAGCTAATTTGGTGATCGAGCTAATTTGGGGGATTTGATTTGATTTAACATGGAGAGGTGTCCATGTGAATGTTTTATTTTATTCTCCTGCTGATAATTTTTGTGTTGTTAATTTGAAATATTGAGAATTCATACTTTGGTTATTTTTAATAATTATTGTGCATTTTTAAAATTTTATTCCGTAAACCATATTTTCATTTATTATTTTAACCAGTGATTAGTGTGTATTTTCTGAGTGATAAGAGTTGGTGGTAGAAAAGAAAGTTGTATTTCATGCAAATATAATTTCATGTAGTTTGAACAAATGAATATTACCTTGATGAGTTCAACTGAAAAGTTTATTAAAAAGCAAATGTAAAGAAACAAAACACATTTTAAGCAGTAGATCAGTGAGAACTATATATACTTAATATATTTTACTGAGATTACTTCAAGGACCCAGGAATGCCCTCAAGTACCAGGAAATAGGCCTGGGGGGTGCTACACAAAATGTAGGCACCGCTGGGAAAATTCTTGTTGTTATTCTTTTCTGTTTTGTTGTTTATGTGCTAGAGCAGGGGTTCCCAATCTTTCCCAGAAAGGGCCGGTGTGGGTGCAGGCTTTCATTGCAACCAAACAATTTCACACCTGATACTACTAATTAAAGTGCCAGTCAGTACCTTGCATGTCTTCAATGTGACAACATATAAAAATGGTATCAGTAGGTAGGGAAATCATTCATCTTCACATCGATATGTTATATACATTTTTACGACATCGAAAAATATGGATTTTGATGTTAAAAACTCACTCAACCCTCAAACTGTCGCGCGAGCGAAAATCTGATGTCATTAGAGTAAGTTCCCTTTCTTGAGTACCACGTGACGTGTGACGTAGCACACGCAACAGCAATAGCGGAAAGAATCAAGTTGACAGCCTCGGAGAGAAAACGCCGGAAAATTGCCCTTGATGCCAAAAGAAGACGATCCCTCATATATATTGGGAGTGCTATTGATCGGTGGAAGAGTCTGAGAGAGTGACTGGGCATTGACAATGAGTTGGCCCTAACTTTGATGGATTAGCAAGTTGAAATACCGTGTTGGTATTTCAACTTGCTAACTTGTTTGGTAACAAACTCTGTTTGTTGCATGTGATGTGCCACAGTAAATTCAAAAATTCTTTTATTGCATTTTACTGCAGATTACGTGTCAGAATGCTGCCAGATAAAATATAATTTCCGATATTTCGCCACAACCTTTTGTAAATACATCAGTTAGATTGTGTTATTTTTCTTCGATTTAAAAAAAATCCAAGTTAACGATATTCTGGGTTTTTTTTAAAAAAAAAAACAACAATAACATCCGTAAGACAAAAACATTCCTGCTGTAAAAATAGACATTGTAACTCCAATAGAAGCCAATCTATGACATTCAATGAGTGTCAGAACGTAGGCCTACAGTACCGTTTATTTAGCAACATCTTCACGAAAAAAATCAAAGAAACGATATACTTCAATTACATGACGCTTATGCATTCATAATATCTTCAAATGGTCTTCCCATATGTCATCAAGTGATTACTCGCCTCCACATTCTCCAAAAACGTTCCTGTCTGTCTTCTTTTTCGTCCGCGCGACGCCATCTCTGTTAACAGCGCGCGATTTCGACCCACAATGCTTTGCGCGGTGAATAATCTAGCCGATCTATTTTTAGACCGGGAAACCGCTTTTTGAAAAATTGCATTTCCTAAGGTTATTTTTGGTCAAATATTTTTTATTATTTTTTTTGGGCCATATTACAGACAAATTTTTGGAAATTTTTTTTAAAAAAACATGCAAGGTACTTACTGGCACTTTAACCCCTGGACTCTTTGCTAATAACCATGATTAGTAGCATCCAGGGCCGCTGACGGCCTTGGCTGGGCCCAGGACAAAATACTCTGAATGGGCCCCGCCCCCACCTACTCACCCCAACCTCCGTTCCTAGACTGTATATAAAGATGGATGAAGCAACCGTGACGTCACCCATTAGTTTCAGCATACCATAAAGGAAGCCTTGATTTTGGCAATTTGAATTGCGCCATGTTGTCATTTTGAAACCAGATGTGATTTCTATTGGACGAGAGCGAGAATCAAGATCCGGGGAGGGACGTGAGAGGTGGATCTGACCGTATCGGACAAGGACCAGAGGATAGCCATGCCTCTAGAGCATATTCTGACTTTATTCCTTATTCTCGTCTACTTGGGACCATACTTTACAAAAATGAACATTATGATATATCAAAGGAGACTTAACACTTGCTATATCTACCATAAGATAATGTGAAAAATTATTATTTAAATGAAAAATCAGGTGGGAAAGCAGGGTCATTTTCTCAGTCTTCTATAGCATTGAACTTCTTTCAGCAACCACTGACGTTGTCATCTGCTGGCCATTAAATAGAATGCCATATTACGGTACTTCTGTATGGGCTTTTTTCAGACTGGAGTGCTGCGTCCATCTTTTTACACAGTATATGCTCCGGTCCCATCAGCGCGATAAGGAACGGATCATTTTAAACATAAAATAGCTTGTTGTCCCGCGTGGCTGATGCGCTCTTGACTTAAATTTAACTAGTTTAGTAAGAATATTCGGCAAAATGACGGGCAGTTTAAATTTCCGCTGCGTTATTACTCAGTATACCGAACCTGAAATGCTCACGAAACTGCAGATTTGGGAGTATTTGCTTACAGGAGGCCTGAGACTTGCTGTGAGGTGAGACAGTGACACAAACTTTTATCACTGGACTTTGTTAACCTGTTCCCACGTACTATTAATGATTGACAATCAAGACAATTAAGACCAAGCCTATAGGTAGCCTGATACTGATAGAGGAGATAATGACTTCATTCACGTATACGCTGCAATTTGTGACTGCAAGGATGGAAATCTAAATAATCAATTTGGAAAAATTCTCGGCTCTCGGTAATTCTGTATATCCTTTAAACATTTAATTAATTGCTAATCGAGCAAAGGGGAGGTTTCTGCCTCACCAAACTAACCTCTACCGCATGTCACTGAATCATAGGGCCCTATTTTGGTGCATAAAAACCTATTTACAGTGAAATAAATAAACACGGACGCTTAGCCTGGCGGGCGGGCGGGGGGGGGGGGCGCAAGAAAAGCTGGACTGGGTGACTTAACGGGGCTGGAAAACGGTGGCTGCTCTGTGTCTTACCTGGCTCTGCCCTGCCTTTACTCTAACCTGCATCATCAGAAGAACCTTTTTAAAATATTTATTTAGTGAATCCCTAAGGCTCCTGGTTTATTCTTCTCTTTTTCTTTGCTTTTTTGTGCCCCTGACTCACACTGACACATGTCGGCAGACTGAAGCGCAAATCAAATGACGTCGCATTTTTGATCACAGGCTAAACCATTTTTGTGTTGGGAGTGGCAGGGGGTTCTTGATCCCTATTTCAAGGACAATAAAGGTAAAAACAATTAGAAATCATTTTTTTTAATGCAAATAATATACATTTCTTCCACAAATAGGCATATTTTGAAATAAAATAGAATAATTTTTCCACAATTTCATGAGGGCCCAGTTCTGGGTCCCCCTCCTCCCTGGGCCCGGGACAAGATACCCGTTTGTCCCCCCCTGTCAGCAGGCCTGGTAGAATCAGGTGTGTAGCTGCTTGGTTGCAATGAAAGCCTGCACACACACTGGCCCATTCTGGGAACGATTGGGGACCCCTGTGCTAGAGAGTGTTTACTTGAAGTTTTATTGGTGTTTATGACCTTGATTGTGAAAAAAATGGATTTGGGGAGTAGTTCTGCTTTGCAAAAAGAGCTTGTGGATTGGTGTAATGATGCCTGGATTCAGACTGAGCATGCATTGCTATTGTTGGATGTTCCAGCTGTTGCTACTGTAGCATTTATTGAAAGCACAGTTGAAACTCTGAAAATTTTAGGTAGAGTTACATTTTCCTTGTTCAAAAGAGGGTCATTCTGCAACCAGCTTGAAGGTGTTTTGCGAAATGTCGCAAAATAATTGAGCCAACTCGTGTTCCTTTTGAGGTGCTGCCTAAGGATAGAGAGCAAGCATGGAAGATTGTGGTCATCAGAGACACAGAGTCTGACCCTCGTAATTTTCCTGCAAAACTCCGAAGACTTTTACACGATGAAGGGAAGTCTGAGTGATGTTCAGGCCTTGCTTTCCCCTTCTCATACTAGTTCTCATGAAGCAGTCATTTGTGCAGTTCGAGAGCTCTTTGAAAAGGCAACAAAGCGCTTTCGTGATTCCACCTCTTAAAGCGATTCTGTGTTTTCTCTAGGGAAGTCCCTACCCCGGCTGGAGAGGAAAGCATGGAGAACTGGATAGAGCAAGCTAAGTTGATGATAGCAGAATGTGAGCATGCTGAAAAAGAGAAGCGTAAGCACATTGTTGAAAGCCTAAAGGGTCCTGCCCTAGAGATCATTAAGGCAGTTAGATTATCTTGTGATGATGCTAGTGCATCTGAGTATCTTGTCGCATTGGAAAGTGTATTTGGGACTTCTGAGTCCGATGAAGATTTGTATTTTGCATTAAGACTTCTTCGCCAGAACCCAGGTGAAACTGAGTTTCTCAGTCGAATAAAAAAGACATTAACTGAAGTAGTTCAGCGAGGTGGACTGAAAGCTGCCCAAGTTGATTGAGTAAGAGCTGATCAACTCATTCGATGCGCTATTGAGTCTGACTTGATGTTGCTCAAGTTAAGACTGAGGGAAAGGAAAGAATCACCGCCTACTTTCTTGAGTCTCCTGAACAAGATTCATGAGGAGGAGGGAAATGAAGCAGCTCAGTGAAAGCTTGATGCAACAGTCAAACCTGTGCTCCCACAAGAGTCACCACAGCCAAAACAGACTGAAATCCTAGCATTGAAAGTTGAGGCTAAGGAGCTGCATGCTAAGCTGGAGGAGTCACATAAGGCCCCTGCAGCACCCAAAGCCTCCGAAACTAAAGCTGATGGCGCGAAGGCACAAATATCTCCTGAAGTACAGAACTTGGACTCAAGTACAGAAATTGCAACACCAGTTGGCTGTTATGAAAAATAGAAGGTGGCGCAACACTAAGCAGAAAACAGTTTCAGTGGCCAGCTGCGAGCTCTTATGAGAGAAGTAGGCTATCCAGCAGCCGAGATGATTTCTTTTGTTTTCGATGTGGCAGCGATGGGCACATAGTGAGTAAGTGCCAAGACCCAGAAAACCCCCTTGAGGTCATCCGAAAGCTGCTTCGTTCGCTGAAGAGAGCCCAGAGTGGGAAGAGCGAACATGACCAAATCACACTGAGAGCAGAGATGGTTACTGTCAGAGAAGTAATGTTCATGATCCTGCTCCAAGCAACCTTCCTCCTGGGTTAGTAGGTCCTGCCTCCACTATTTTTGTCTAGATCAATAGTCATTCATGTAATGCCTTATTGGACAGTGGGTCTTAAGTCATTATAATATTTGACAAGTGGTATAAGAGATACTTGCCCAATGTTCCCATTCACCCCATCACTGGTCTTTCGATATAGGGTTTGAGTTCTTCCAGTTACCCATATCAAGGCAACAAAGTTGTAGATGGTGAGTTTCCAGCCACACTTACAGGAGTGAGTGAGTCTATCTCGGTGTTAGCTTTAGTTTGTCCCAAGCCTTGTGGCCCAGACTATATTCCAGTCCTTATTGGGACAAATACTAACTTGTTCCATCACTTGGCTGCTCTGTGCAGAGATGCTGATCTGGCAGACTCTCAGGCTCACACTTTGAGAATCTTACCACAGCCAAAAGAAGAGAAGCTTCTCTGTAGCCATGAGATGGATGTGGAAGAGCCCCTTGGTGAAGTTAGATGGATGGGTCCAGGCTATCTCGCTGTTCCTGCCGGGGTGAAAGGCTTGTTATCTGCAAGGTGGAGTGCGCAAAGCCATTGAAAAGGGACATTTTCATGGTTGAAACCCCACCTTCTGTGATGCTACCTGCTGGAGTGCTCCTTTAGCCTGTGGTACAGAATGAAGTCTCCGTGTCACCTGGGACTTTCATTTCTCATGTATACCCCACTGACATAGTTACTACAGCTCAGCATCCTAAATCTACACCAAAGGTCCTTGGAGACATTGTTTGACTTCGGGGAATCTGCAATTCCTGAGGTCTGGAAGAAGAGGCTGCATCAGAAGCTGTCTGAAAGAGGTAACGCATTCTATCTCTGAGTGGGATATAGGCCTTGCTAAGTGTGTAGAGCACCACATAAGACTCAGTGATCCCAGACCATTCAGAGAAAGATCCAGACGCCTCGCCACAGCAGACATGGATGTACACCGCCACCTGAAAGATCTGCTCACAGCGGGTCATCATCAGAGTCTAGAAGTCCATATGCATCACCGATAGTAATCGTCAGGAAGAAGAACGGAAATGTATGCAAGTGCGTTGATTATTGGACATTAAACAACAGCACAATCCCTGACCAGTGCACCACTCCACGGATTGACGATGCCTTGGATTGCCTTTCAGGCAGTCGGTTTTCCGTATTGGATCTTGGAGTGGGTACTACCAAATTCCTACGTCTGACGAAGACCGAGAAAAACAGCATTCATATGTCCTCTAGGATTTAACGAATTTCAGCAGATGCCTCAAGGCATAACTGGAGCCCCGGCACCCTTCCAATGGTTGATGGAGCAAGCCGTTGGGGACATGCATCTGCTCCAAGTGATTGTCTATCTTGATGAGATCATTGTGTTTGGGCGTACCTGAGAGGAGCATGAAGAACGACCCCTTAAAGTGCTTGGCTAACTGGAGGAGTGTTGTTTGAAAGTATCACTTAACAAATGCCAGTTTTGTCAGCCACAAGTAAGGTATGTGGGACATATTGTTTCTGTGCTAGGAATAGCCACTGATCCAGAGAAAGTGAGTGCTGTTAAGACATGGAAGATACCTACCGATCTGAGAACTCTAAGATTGTTCCTGTGATTCTGTGGCTACGACCGTAGGTTTGTCAAGAACTACTCAGCCATAGTTTGACCACTCGCTGAACTCACAAAAGGCTACCCCCCAAAAAACAGACGGAAAGATACCCAAGAGATGAAGTGCTACTTCAAGAAAGAGAGCCCTTTGGTGAGCACTGGGACGAAGACTGCACTTGGGCATTTCACAACATCATTTACTGCCTCACTCATGCCCCAGTGCCAGCATTTGCTGATCCAACAAGGCCATATGTGCTCCACGTAGATGCAAGTCTGAATGATTTAGGTGCTGTCCTCAATCAAAAATATCCTAATGGTCTGAGGCCTGTGGCATTTGCCAGCCGCAAACTCAGAACTCCTGAGCGGCGTTATCCCATTCATCAACTAGAATTTTTGGCATTGAAATGGGCAATCGTGGACAAGTTTTATGATTATCTGTACAGGGTGAAGTTCACCGTGAAAAAGGATAATAATCCACTAACATGTTCTAACAAGAGCCAAACTCAATGCAACCGGTCATAGGTGGTTGTCAGCTCTCGCTACCTATGATTTCAAAGTCCAATACCGACCAGGTCGACACAACATTGACGCTGATCTGCTGTTGTGTCACCTTCCATCCACTGAGGTGTGACCTGACTGGAATGAGATATCCTCCCCTGGGGTTCAAGCCATCTGTTAAATAGGCACTCCGGGATGGAAAGCGGAGTCGGACAGACTAATAGACTAATTACTAGGAGCCAACCCACAGAGTGTTCCTAACATATATGCCTGTCAGACACAGCTAATGATGGGAAGCCTTGAACAGTTGAGCCACCAGGACTTGAGTAAAGCTCAAGAACAAGATCCAGTACTCGGTGCAGTAAAGAAAGCGGTTGAGACTGGCCAGTTTCAGTCTATGGCTAAGAGTCAAGATTCAAATATAGTGCTCCTGCAAAGACAAAGTCCCAAGCTGATTGTGAGGAATCACCTTCTACTCAGAATTGTGAAGAAGCAGTCTGGATGTGAGAAACAACAATTAGTCTTACCTGAGAAATGCCATCGAATGATCAAGCATTCCCTCCACGATGACTCTGAGCACCTTGGAGTGGAACAGACGACTGAACTCCTGAAAGACTGATTTTACTGGCGAAGAATGACCTCTGAGGTTAAGTATTGTTTTAAGACATGTGGGAGATGTCGTGAGTAAGTCCCTTCCACAACAAACTACTCCACTGAATCTAATCACAAGCACAGGTCCACTTGACTTGGTGGGTATAGATTTTTTTTGTCCATTGAGCCTGACTCCAAAGGACTTGCAAACGTGTTAGTTGTTACTTGTTATGCCCAAGCTTTCCCTTGCAAAGACCAAAGAGCACTGACCGTAGCCGGGACCCTGTCTGAGAAATTCTTTGTGCATTATGGATTGCCTTCGAATTCATTCAGATCACGGACGAGACTTTGAAAGTCGCCTGATCAAAGAACTGCTTTGGATGCTTGGGATTCGCAAGTCTCCAACACCACCCTACCATCCGCAAGGTGATGCACAGCCAAAAGGGTTCAACGGGACGCTACTGTCAATGCTCGGAACTCTGGATCCTGTAAGAAGGTCACAATGGAGTCAGAACATAAGTCGGTTGGTCCACGCGTACAATTGTACGAAGAATGAGGCTACTGGCTACTCACCGTACTTACTCATGTTTGGAAGAGAAGCCCGTTTTCCAATTGATGTCTGCTTTAGCACTTCTGCTGATGGGAAGGATGAAGTGAAATACCTGCAGTAGGTGGAAAGCATGAAAAGAGATCTGCAGAATGCCTACAAGCTGGCATCTGAAGCTTTGCAGAAGAATCATGAGAGAAACAAGACAAATTTTGATGAGAGTGAAACATCATGTTCTGGAAGAAGGAGCTGGTGTTGATAAGAAATCTTGGATTGACAGGAAAACACAAACTACTGGATAAGTGGAATTCATTACCATACATCATGGTGAAGAAATTGCCAGACTTGCCTGTTTACGAACTGAGGCCTGAAAGAGGAATGGGAGTAGACAAACCCTTCACAGAGACAGCCTGTAACCGGTGGGAGAGTCTGTGAGGTTGACGACCCCCAAGGAAAGCAAATTCCTCATCGACCTGTGACCAGAACCCAGACTAGCCCGAGACGAACAAGTAAAGAGATAAGGAATGAAGAAGTCAGAGAAATGGATGCTGAAGATGGGTTTGAAGAACCCTCATCAGATGAGGAATATGGTGGGTCACGTTTCCCTCTTTGAGATGAAGTCAGCCAGCTGCTCAGACCCATGCCCAGGAGTGAAACCGCTCATGAAAGATTGTCTGTGTCCAATGACTCTGAGCAAAGCTATGCTCAAGAAGTTGGAGAAGCTCGAGACATAGCAGTGGAAGATGAAGCAGAAAGTGGACTACAGCCAGACCCTACGGCCATCTCAGAGTCTGAGGGGGGAGAAAATCGCTTTGAAAGTGAAGTGGCTGAAGATGAACCTGCGGAAGAATTTGCCTGTAAAGAGCGTCCCAGAAGGAAGGGAAAACCAGGACCGCTTTTCCTACGATGAGCTAGGAAAGCCAGTTGATAAGCCCCTTATTGTGGTTCACAAGGGAATAGTTGTACACATTAGTAGTCAGGAGAGAAGAAAGTGCAAAACGCTTTGGTGTCACCCCATGGCCCTGTGTTATAAGTGTTCTCTTACAAATCCTTGCCTTGTGAGGAGAGGGTTTATTCCTGTCTAAATAATAGCGCATGAGGACATGCTAGCCTTCAGAAGGGGGAGGGTGTCGCGCAGTGATAAATTGTGTATAAATAGCATTTTAGATAAAAGCTAAAAAAAAAAACTTTGATCGAAACAGTAATTATGAACTTTATTGTAACTGGGAAATTATCGTGGAATTGTAAAATATTATTTATGAATTAAGCTGGAGAAATGGGCAAACGCAGCTCATATCTCAGTTCATTTTGGGTAAATGAAGGGAATTTTGGGAGTTGAAGTCTACACATCTGTGTTTGCGTCATGAATGTATTTAATTTCATATTGAAAGTTTCTGGATGAAGTATTTCCGTAGAAAAGTATAGCCTAAGATGTAATATTTTATTATTTGAAATTTTATTATTTGAAAGTGAAATTCATTTTTATTTTGTCACTTTGTATGTACTGAACAATTGTTGAGGTGAAAGGTTGCAAACCGCGCAAAGAGGGGGTGGATGGAAAAAAAGAAAAAGAAGGGTTTTGGTCTCTGTGCTTTTGTTATGGTGAAGCTACGAATGTTGAGTGTGACAAGTGTTAAGTCTTATTTTCGCCAAAGTATTCGGACTGAGTCTACAATCGAACCGGATAGTAAGGACTGTGCAAAGTTGATGTTTTGGAAGAGTTAATGTGATCGTATTGAACTAAACCTCAGACCTTGGCTATTCGTGCTAGCCTGCTAAGTGCATCGTACGAGAGATTTGAACTACTGTCTGCAGGTGAACTGCGCTGATTCTACAGTCTGCTTAGAGATTTTAGAATTCAGGTTGGAGAGAATCGGAAGCCCGTCATTTCTGCAAAGACCGCATACTTCTCTGGTGCGGTCAATCCCCTACTATGAGATCACATTGGATGAAGGAATTTTTTAGTTATCTTACCTTGCTCCAACGGGAGCAAATCCATTATATTGATTTGGGCCACGCCAAACCCAGGCTTCACTTCAGGCCTGCTACAGTTTGGTTTTGTGCATTTGCCGGCTAGGACTGGGGTGGGTGATTGTGTGGGTGAGTGCTGTGTGCGTGGGCCCACAAATTCAATTTAGGGTAGTGTATTATGGTAATTTGTTGCAAATACAATCTTGTGCTAACACTATGGTCAATTACTTAAGAAGCCTTCTGTTAATATAGACGTCTACTGAGGAGACTATTGAGGTGAATGAAGGTTTTTGTGTTCATCTAATTTGGTGATTGAGCTAATTTGGGGGATTTGATTTAATATGGAGAGGTGTCCATGTGAATATTTTATTCCCCTGCTGATCAAGGTTATTATAGTTTTGAAATTTTCATTGGTTTTTTTTTTTTATTTAGTTTTACTGTTTGCTTTTTTATTTCAGTTTAGTTTTAGTTAGCTGAACAAGTGATTAAGCAGTTTTAGTTCAGTTTTTATTTTGAGGAATTGACTAGTTTTAGTTTTTATTTAGTTTTAGTCTTAGTTTTAGATTTTCAGCTATTAGGAGCAAGGCCTTAATTTGTAGAAGCTGACAAGGATAAAAGAATATATGACGGCAAATATATTTTTATCAAGTCCTTTATTAATATATTATTCTTTAACCATCATCTTTTTTAACATGTGACACTGATGATACTAATATAATTGGGGGAAAAAAATCCAATCCATCTCACCCCATGCAGTCATCATGCTCAGTTATTTCCGCAGCTTTTGCCATGATTGAGAGCTAACCATCTTCTTCACTGAATGTGCGCAGGGCAGTTGCTAGGAATTCTGGGACCCCTGACAGAAAATCAGTGTGGGCCCCCGCCCCCGACTTTTCATTGCCATTCTTTTACGACAATTTATCATGGTGGTGTTCTATATTTTGCGGTTTCTCAGTGTTCTTGACAGTGCTTAATGCAATACACCCAATTTTTTCTTTTTTAAAATTAATCACTCAACAAAGAGAGTAACATTATGTAAATTATGTGTCTTATTCACATTCACTAACTCAGTCACCATCAAAAACATATTCAGACTCCTAGTGGTGAGGATCCATCGCTGGGTCAGGTTCAGATGAAGTGACCACAGCTGATTCTGAAGTAGCAGTGCATAAAGGTTTAATTGTTCCATTTCATATTACTTTCGTAAACATTTAGTTATGTTCCATGGAACAACTGATGAAGAACTAACCTACCGAGTCTTGGAATAAACAGAATTTAAATGGGCTTCCCAGTACCATAGCTCTAACCACCCAGCTTCATTTTGCTATTGTTAAGAGGAGGGCAAGCTCTGTAAAATTACCCCCTGCGTGAACAAAACGTATGTCAACAGGCCAACGTAGCAGTTTCGTTTTAGTAAACACTTAAGGTAAAAGTAATGGCAGCCTTGACAAGCGATTATTTAAGTTACACTTAAGGTTACCACACTGACTACATGTAGTTCGCCAGCCAAACCTAGCCTGATGACAGCTAGAGAGAGCCAAGTTAAGTATGCAGTGACCACTCATAATAAGAACGGAGGAACGTGTCCAAGGCTGCTGCAACTGGATTTTTTGACTGCGTATTATGATGGCTGGCGAATGATAACCTTACCGATTTCTGTGGATGATACCGTTAATGACTGAATAATGCCATTCTTGTCAGGCAATTATTTACTCAGCTGACCGCATGTTACTTTAACGTAACGTTAGCAGCTGGATAGCTAGCCTGAACAGCTAACAATACTCTCAGCTTTCTTTGAAAATAATTTTGTTCTGGACCCCTGCTTTGCTCTTCCTGTGCTCTCTCTATTCTTTTCTGGTGTCCAGATTTGTGTGTGTGTGTGTGTGTGTGTGTTTTTTTTTTTTTTTTTTGGACATCATATTCACAAGGTTGCTCCCCGGTTGCTGCCTTAGTTTGCGACCTTGCTAGCAAAAACGCACAGACAATTTTCCAATACGAGCACGAAGCATGGATCGAACCACTTTTTACGAAGGGGGTTACTGAAATGTATTTCATCAATATTGCTTGCCTTAATGACTTTGTTTAAACTCTGATGCATTAGTATTAATATTAGCTAAATCTATACAAAATAATTTTGTCATGGCGGCTACTGTGGGTTTTGTGGGCCCCAGTGGACTGTGAGCCCTTAGAATTGTCATCACCTTCCCCCCTGAAGCGACGGCGCTGAATTATGCGCGTGAAGCATCATCTTCGGCTGACGCGTGCAGCAACTACGGCTGCTGATATCCTCTATGCTTCCCCCCTCTCGAAGCAACCGGTTAACTCTGACTGAACAGTACAGTAATGGATGGAGAAAACAAAACGATCAACGAAATTGAAGCTGATTTTATCTGCAATTCATTTTAGTTTTAGTTTTGGATTGTTCATTGTAGTTTTTCTTATTTTTTGTTTTCGTTAACTATAATAACCCTGCTGCTGATAACTTTTGTGTTCTTCATTTGAAATATTGAGAATTCATACTTCGGTTATTTTAATAATTATTGTGCTTTTTTTTTTCATTTTATTAAGTAAACCATATTTTCATTTATCATTATATCCCCGAACGCCAAATGGCGTTCCGGGGATATTATGTTTTTGGTCCGACCGCCGCCGCACTACGTGTTAACGCGGTAACTTTAGTAATATTTCAATTACAAATTTCAAATTTTGCACATAAGTAAGTATCATAAAGCGGAAGAACTGATTCGATTTTGGACAATTTACGATGTCTAGATTGGCTACCAGGGGCCAAAAGCTGATTTAGGTGTTAACGCGATAACTGCAGTAATATTTCAATTAGAAATTCCAAGTTTTGCATATAAGTAAATATTCTAAAGAGGGAGAACTGATTTGATTTTGGACAATTTACAATTTATAGATTGGCCACCAGGGGCCAAAAACTGAAAAAAATCACTGTTTTTATCATATCTCTGGAAATATTTGTCCGATTGACCTCAAATCAAGTGCAAATGAGAGGTCATGACCTGAGGATGTGTCCCACGATGACACATACCTGTTTGGTTCAAACTTTTGACACAAGGTGGAGCTTTGTCACTTAAAATTCACCATTTTTGCTATATCTTTGGAACTATTTCTCCAATTGACATGAAACTATGTGCAACTGCAAAGTCATGACCTCACAACGTGTCACATGATGACATCATACCTGTATGGTTCAATGTTTTGCCACCTGGTGGCGCTTTGTGATGGAAAATTACCATTTGACCATATCTTCAGAAACATTTGTCCGATTGACCTGAAAATAAGTTCAAATGCAAGTCTATTCAAGGTCTATTCAAGGATTGGGGAATTGGAGGATTGGGGGCATTCTGGGATACACCCCCAGCCGTTGCCTCCGACGGCATAAGCCTAGTTTAAACCAGTGATTGGTGTGTATTTTCTGAGTGATAAGAGTTGGTGGTAAAAAAGAAAGTTGTTTTTCATGCAAATATAATTTCATGTAGTTAGAACAAATGAATATTACCTTGTTGAGAGTTCAATAGAATAGTTTATTAAAAAGCCAATATAAATAAACAAATACGGATTTCAAGCAGAAGATCAGTGAGAATTATATATACTTTATACATTTTTCTGAGATTAGTTAAAGGAACCAGGAATGCCCTCTAGAACCAGGAAATAGGCCCAGGGGGTGCTACACCTATCTAGTGACTACACAACAAAAACCATGCAATCCTTAACATGAAATTGTTTGCTTCAAAAATCTTATTTAAAAAGTGGAAAGGTAGCCTAGCCGTTCCAAAAAAAAAAACTGGAAACATGGAGCATTCTGGGTAATAGAGGTGAGGGTTTCACCTTTGTGTGGAACCACCAGCCCTTTACTGCTCCTGATATACACACCCGGGCACATTTCCTGAAAAATACTGATTCAGCAGTATGTAGGCTACCATCCAATTGCATAGTCAGTTCAAACATTAAAAATTTACTACATTTGGATTGGTGATGATAAGAATTGCGTATCTCCAAAGAGAAATGGCGAAAATCATTGGTGCTTCATTCAACTTTTGACTCAAATCCCCGCACCATTCATAATAAGGGATCAATGGCTTTCATTCTCACGACCACCGAGACATTCACACCAGCTGCAGGAGGAGGCTAGATCCCTTTGGGAATGCACAACTTGTATCCATTATTCTGAAAGAATACAAATGCGATAGTATCTTGGACTCAATAATTCGCGATTCAGTCACAAAGCACCAAACTGTCACATTAGTCATTGAAAAGATGAGCAACTCGTGCGGTATCGCAGTCGAGAAGACTAGATTTTGCCTCCGAGAGCCACCCGGTGTATTGCTAGGGAGAAAATATCAGCGATATATGAAAAGCCGCAGTACCAAGCTCAGACTAATATTGAGCATTATTCAGAAGTCTACAAATTAAAGATTAACACCAAGACAGGAAAGACGAGCACGAAGATTCTTCTGCGCAACAATTTATTTAAAACGGAGCCAGCGGTGCTGTCGGAGAGCTCATGCTTTTAAACCTAGCTACTACCACGTTGTCTGCAGGTGCTTGGTATACAGTAGACAGATTTTTCTGTGTTCTAATGTGTTCTAATATTTGTTTAAATGTTTGCTTTTCTTTTGACAGATATTGGACAGCTTGCAGCGCTTTTTCTCTGGCGACAGGAAATTCAATTCAAGACTAATGTATAGCTCCAGAATATGTTTTACCATTGAGGAAGGGGAACGCTAATTAAATAGGCGCCACATAGTATCGGGCATTTTAATAATATAAAGTTCATACTTGCATTTCTAAAACATTGAAATAAGTAAGCAAATAAATAAATAAAGTGATAGTGCTGCTGACGGCAAATTTCCTCAATTAATTTTTCATCATTAATCGGAGCATACTATAACTTTGCTGTTTTCTTACACTTCAGAAACCTTTGCACAATGTCAGTCAGTTTCATTTTTTAACTGATACTTTTTATATGTAGGCTACTGTCTAAGAACAATGGATAATTGACAATTAAAGCTGGGAATTTGAGCAAGCGTTTGTCTATGGGCCCATGTTGTTTGCCTGTAAATTAGACCGTACATGCCTTTAATTGAAAATGTTTCATTAGATAAATGTCTGAATCAATCATTTTGCAACTGCGCAATAATAGATTTAGTCATTTTGGAACTGAAAGGTCCAAGACGACACTTAAACACTTCGATGATGGTAAGCTTGGCAAAAACAAGAAAGTTGTGAATTTATGCTGTGACGACTTTGTCAGTCATTTTGTTCCGCTATGTAATCCATCATTTTTCAAAGACCTCTCCCAGATAATTCTGCAATTTTTAAAGCCTATTACCAAATTGTTTCACTGATTGTTGTCACCGATTCATGTAATCTCCTTTGCCCTCATGTGCCTGTATTTTAACAACCAGAAAAAAAACTGATCAGTAGTAATTGCCATGTCCAGAAACACAGTTCTTCATTTAATCTTACAAATATAGCAGCCCCTGAAGAGACTGTCAAAAATAGCCAAATCTGCTGATATTTCAAGCTGATCTAGTGGGGTATTGGGTTAAGTTTTCAACCAGCAATAATCGTGCCTCGGTTAGTGTTTTATGAAAAGTTTTATTGTATCCATCCATGTCTTCAATTCATTTTAACTCGTACTCAATTCTTTTATTTATACACTTCTAACCGATCCATAATTCACATAACTTATAATTTACCTTGTCTCATAGTCCCATTTTCAGCAGACGTCATCAAAAAGATTTGTGCGCATCTTGGCAACGGAAGTAGCGGTCTCCCCAATTCAGTCTGACAAGTTATGAATCTGCTACCATTGAATTAGATATTTTACAAGCACCGAAATGCCTGGTTGTTGCGTGTACGGCTGTCAGAATTGAAATTTCATCGGTGGACTCAAGTTTTTCAGGATTCCGAGAGGATCGTATCCGTATAACGCCCACTGGCCGTAAGCGAAGCATCAAGTCAAACTCCGAACGCTGCCTTGATGCTTTTAAACGCCCACTGAAAGCGTCGGCTGCATCAACATTGACAGCTGTCAACACGACCAAGAAGCCATGGGTGTCACTCTCAAAATATTCAACAAGATAATGTTTAATTTTGAAAACACCTCCCGATAAAGCTTATTTTAAATGATGAAAAAGTGCGACGTTCCGGCGCACTATATGTTATATACAGGCATAATATTAGCTAGCTAGCTAACTTAGCAGTATTAAATTCTTACCAGTGTACCTTGAGTTAGGTTCTGCCTAACTGTAGATCGCCTGATAACTTAAATGCACAGAAAATAATGGATTTCCTCTCAAAACTGCGTCTTGGTTAAAAATTAGGTATAACGGTTTCGACAACTGCATGTGAGGTTTCTGTGTGTGCCACCAACCATGACAAGCCAAAATAGTGAAATGGCTATCCTAAAAGACAATTGCGTTTCTATTGAGTTGACGCTCAAGAAAGTGAGCAATAGCGAAAAGTAAAAATCTGACGCGTGTCACACTCTGCCAGTGCCTTTGCTCCATTGAAATTAATGTAACCAATTTTTTGACGCGTCTCACGGTTACAGACATTAAATTAAATATGTGAGAATAATGGTAAACCGAAGCAGATTTCATGTTTGCATGACAACTACGCAGTCAAACTCGCTAGCTAGCAAGCCAACAATACAAAATAATACTTAGCCTGTCAGGAGGAAGTTTTCTGTTTATTTTTTTTATCATAACCCATGCGTCATACACAGAGATGCTAAGTCTCACGCATTCGGCGTAGGTCTTACGCATTTTTTAGGCTTATTCACGGTAGCCCGTAATTATTCATTTGAATGTTTTATGAGATTCTTATGTGGAATTAAAATCCATTGAAGTTTCCGTTTCACTTCTGTAATGGTGCACCTCATCGCAAATCTCATGGAAAGCGATTATGACTCCGGACGTCCCGTGCTTCTCTTTACCCAGGGATTGGAAACAATGCATGTGTTTCATGATCGTTTAAATTGTCTTAATGAAATAAGAACATTTGAAATGTTTTTATGCAGTTCCATAGCTTTTAATCCCTCAGTAAAGACAAGCCTGAGAATTCCCGAGTCATAATCAATTTCATCATGATTAGTGGGGAAATCCATCGTAATGAACGAGAAACAGATGAACTTGATGCACAATGACTTAAATTCCGCCAGTGAATTTCTTCAATGCGCTTTGATTGAATAATTGCTGACTACGGCACAGAATCGTGAATGCCATTATGGGGAGAAACTCACGCCGAAGACGTAATCGCATCTCTGCATACACAGCGGTTTTATGCCCTTGTCTTTGACGAGGAAGGACCTCTGATTTCCAGACACAGAACTCCAAGTCTGTCGTGGTATTTGACATTCTGCTTATGTCCACAGATAACAGTCATAAGCATCCAGTGACTTGTATGCTCGTAGTTCCTCCCTAGTGTACATGGTAGGTTTCTCGATCAAATAGGTTTATATATCAGGCCACGGATTACTGGGCCACTAACGTCATCGACCTACTCACTGATACCATACAGTTCTGGAAATTGGTTCCCATTTGTCAAAGTTAATTTGTTTAGGTAGAATTTACAATCTTTGGCTAATGCCCTCGCATAGCTTGACAAGCTATTATGGTTCGCCATACTTCCGTTCCCAAGATGCGCACACAGCCAGTTTTGTTTGCAAACAGTAAATGGGTCTATAAATCCCAGATTATTATTATACAACATTTTTTTTCCTCCCACAACCTTTAAAATCAGATTCAAAGAAACTCAGCAGGATTATATATAGAGACCAGATACATGAAGAAAACTTTCATCCAGGGCAGCAATGTACACTTTAAACAATTCACCTTCACACCATCCCTGCTGCATCGCCGTAAACAACGTCTTGACCTGGCCTCCTTACTTCTCCTCCTCCAAACACGAGGTTCCAAGCTGCCAGTCCCCATCTGTTCCTGGCCCATTCAAGTCCTTTACTCCACAGATCCCTCTGCATGCAGTCTTTGGTGTAAGCCATCGCCATCCTCCTCATTGTGTCGATGGTCAGTGTTTTCTTTATTGTCAGTGACAATGTTCTAGCTGTCCAGATAGCCTGTTTCACACAGCTTATCACCATCCTTAAACACCGCCATTTCCATAGCCTCTTCTGTCCATCACTCCCAAACATCACCATCTGAAAAGACAGACATGAGCTTGGCTCCAAAAACAGTTCCAATAAAGGCTCACACTGAATCCATAGTTCCCGGACCACTTGACAGTCCCACAGACCATGCATCACTGTCTCCTCCTTGGGACACTGGCCCCTTGGGCATTTTGAAGATCTAGCCAGCCTCCTACCATGCATTAACTCATGCACTCAAAGAACCCCATGCGCCACCAGCCAGGCCAAATCTCAATGACGATGCAGCAGGTCAGGGTGGGTCACCGCCATCCATACCTCTGCAGGCCGGCCTAATGCCAGCCCTCTCACCTAGCACACAGTTTTCCTGCCCTGGACAAAAGATGATAAATTTAAACCCAAGGATCCTCACCTAGTCTGTTACTACTGTCAAGGGCATGTCCAGTTTCTCCGTCTCTGTCCATTGTCCATATAGTTTCAGACTACATTTCTCTCTATTCAGTCTTGCACTAGATGCTTGTCCAAACCATTCTGTCCTGTCCAAAGTCTTGTCCACTGAAGTCCGGTCTGTACAAAGAACAGTCACGTTATCCATGTATAAAATACATCTGGCCTCCTGTCCTCCACTCCCTGGAATGCCCAATCCAATTATACTGGCTTCCCTTCTCAAACTTGTGCTAGTGGCTCTATACAGCAAACAAACAGGAGTGGGGATAGCAACCCTGGCAGACCCCGCAGTTGACATTCACTGCCTTTGACAAGACCCCATTGACCATAATTCTACTTCTTACAGCTGTGTAGTGAAAGTCCCCCCCATGCTAAAAAATCCCACAGGAAACCCCATTTTTTCGCAGTACTTCAAACATACTGGTGCGAGACCCGATCGTAAGCTTTCTCAAAGTCTAAATTTAGCACCGTGAGCCGAATGTTTCTGTCTCTCGCTTGACAGATGGCCAGTACAAGGCTGTCCGTGATCCTCCTGCCAGCCGCAGCACAAGTTTGATCTGGGTAAATAACGTCCTCTAAAACCGTTTTCATCCTTCGGGTTAAGATCTTACAAAGCAGTTTAAAATCCACATTAAGTAAAGTAATTGGACACCAGTTTTTAATGTCTTGCTTTTCACCTTTTTTAAAAAGAAGAGTCACCATTCCTTCTCTAAAACTCTGTGGTAAAATCATAAAATTCCTAAATTCCCCAAAAACAGCCAAAAGGTCAGATCCCACATAATCCCAAAATTTTAGATAAAACTCAGCAAGCAACCCATCTATTCCTGGAGATTTACACTCGTGAAAAGATTTAAGAATGTTACATAATGCAGCCATTTCAATTTGTGATCCCAGCCCTTCCTTCTCTTTAACTGTTCCCTCTATAAAACCTAATACCTCTTTTATAATTCTTTCCCCTACCTCTTTTTCCCTAAACAGCTTTGAATAAAAATTTTTCCACTACTTCCAACATTCCCTTTGTGTCTTTTTCGACTTTCCCATCTCCTCTCTTCAGACCTTTCATGACCCCTCCCCTTGACATAATTCTTCGAAAAAATAACGTGTGCACTTCTCTCCCTCATCTGTTTGTCTCTCTTTACTCTGAAATATAACTGATTTACATTGATTCTCTAATAACATGGCCATCTCCTGCTTCACCTTCTTTACCTCCTCTTTAAAATCAAATCCCATCCTCACTAAATCATATCTATTTCTTCGTCTCTAACCCGACCCAAACCCTCTTTTGTTTTGCTTTCCTTTCTTTGCCAACCCGGAGAAAGAAACTTTTAATCCTCCCCTTTACCTCCTCCCACCATTCAGCCCATGTACTAAAAAAACCCTGAAGGGATTGCCATTCTTTATATTGTCCTCTGAATGCCATCACCACTGCCAAGTCCTCCAGCAGATGACCGTTCAGCTTCCAAATTCCTCTGCCAATCACTAATCCTGACTCCATGGCCAGGGAGCAGCTGAGCAGGGAATGGTCAAGGTAAAGAACTGGGTTCAGTGATGCTGAGAGACCAGCAAAACCCTGTGCAAAGAGAAAATCAATCCTCGATGCCAGAGATCCATCATTTGACTGCCAAGTAAACCCATCCTGACCAGGATGATGGGAAGAATAAATATCACACAGATTAAAATCCAATAAAATTCTTTTCAATAAAATTGTTTTATCCACCCTAAAATCATCTCCAGCTCCCTTCCATCCCACTCAGTCTAAAACACAATTAAAATCCCCCACCAAAAGTAATGGTTCCCTCCCCAACAGGAGTGGAGGTAATTTTTGCAGTAGTTCCCATCTCTCCTGCTTATAGGGTGAACAATAAATATTTAAAAGGTGAAACTTGATACCATTAAAAGACAAAGTTAAAAACAAAAGTCTGCCATTCACTACCACTGGACTTCCCAACACCTCCACCCATTTGTTTTTTATCAACACAGCCACCCCATCCGAACGGTTTTCATTTGACCCACTCCAACATGAGGATCCGAGCAGTCATATTTTCTCCCAATCCTTGTAAGATATGGTAACCCACATTCCAGTAGGCAAATTATCTGCCTGCACCCCTTTTAGAGCTGCCAAAACAGACCTTGCCCTCATTGCTGTCCTCACACGATAAACATTAATCGTGGGGTATGGACTGGCTGCATATGTTAAAGTGAAAAAATAGAAAACCAAACCTATTAAGAACACACCCACAGATAAAAAAGTATGCCTTGCCTCCATTTTCATTTCCGACTTTCTTCTACCATCCTTCAATTCTGCATCATCCGGGCTAGCGTTTCATTCATGGACATAGGGCATTTCATTTGGAGATGCATCTTTATACGCTGGTGTTGCTCCAGATTCATCACTGTCAGAAAAAAATTAAGCCACTGCTTTCTCTTCCCCATTTTCCACCCCCCCCCCCCCAATTGCCTCATCCCACTCAGCATCCTCATTCTCTCCAACCCTCTTCAAAGAACCTTACTGCTCTTTCATTTGGGCACACTGTGATTCCTCAGGTTCAGATTCCACTGCATCCATGGACCCTGCCTCCAAATCAGACTCCTCAGCCCACCCCCCCTTCTCCCCTCTCTTCCACCTCCATTCCCTGCTGAAGCAAGGACTTACCCTTCCCATCCTCTCCTGCTTCCCCACTACCTCCCTCAACCTCAGCACTAACCTGTGCCTTATGCTCGCTCCTCCCCTCCACCCTTCCTATTCTTCATCTATCTTCTGCTCCTCCCCCTCCTTAGCCTCACCTACTTCCTCTTGATCCCTTTCCTCAGGCTCAGGAACTACTCCCCCATTTTGTTCCTGAGTCTCTGAAATCCCAGCCTCAAAACAACCATCCTTATTTTTTCCTTTCACCCCTTTTCCTTTGGCTCCCCCTTTCTCTCTCTCACCTTGAGGAGTATCCTGCACTCATTTACCTGCTTCACTAGCTCTCTCTGCTGGTCCCTGGGCCTCCTCTGCCTGCCTCGCCCGTTCAGCCCTTGCAAACTGCCTCACCTTGTTTGCAAAAGAATCTGAGCAATCCCGGAACAATTGTATTGGGGACCCACACAAATTGTACTTAAGCCCATTTGGACAGTCTTTTGACAAATGTCCAATTTCCTTGCACTTGGAATAAACCATTTCTTTCCACCCTTCTGCTAAATGTCCTAAAGCACCACACTTTCTTCAAAGCATTGGCTGGCCTTGATAAAAGAGGAACCCATGATTTTCTCCTATAATAATCATTGAGGGCAGATATTTCAACCCTCCATAACCATTCCCATTTCGATATGATTTCTCTGCAACCCGCCAACTGCCATTCCAAATTCCATCCAAATCTACCATCTTCTCGGGTGGGCCTCGCACCAAACAAAACCTATTTAACTATGTAGTCAAATCCCACTCATTTACAACTTCATTGAACATTTTTACAATGACTTCTTTCAACGAATTGTCAGTCAATCTCTCAATTTCAAACATATTTAACTTCTCCTTCAGAGTTTCAAATTTCTCCGAGAACATCCTGAAATGTGCCTGGGTCGGAAAACTCAAATCCCTTCCCTTGTGGCAAAGCAATCAAACAAGTGTTTGCCACTAACATGGCAATATCCCCCGCCGCCTCAATTTTGTGTGTCCATACGGATGTACGGAGCCCAGTGGTATATCCTCCGCTTTGCGCTAATCACGCGGTGGGGGATAATTCATGTCCGCAGGTGAAAAACCCAAAATGCCTTTCACAAATTTCAAGAAAAATCAAGTCTAGAAACTTCCAACAACCGCCCATCCTTTTGTCTTAAACAAGTGTTTGCCACTAACATGGTAATATCACCCGCCGCCTCAATTTTGTGTGTCTGTTCGGACGTACGGATGGACATACGTACGGACGGATGGATGGAGCCCAATGCCATTTCCCCTGCCTCGCGCTAATCGCGTGGCGGGGGATAATTAAACCGGACACAACAGTGCCTTTGGGCTCTGACCTTTGCAGCTGACATCCCTCAGGTACTACTGCTCCCGGCAAATCCAACAATACAAAAACTTTAGGTTATTTACATAACCCCGGTTCTGTGAGTAATTTGAGTGAGATGTCTCACTATGGGATGCACGCCTCGCTGCAGCCTCAGAAGCATTAATCACATTACGCCAATCCTGATTGGCTGGTGAACATGTCCGGCCGCCTCAGGTGGTACACCCACCTTAAATAGATCATGCGGACGGCACCACGTCATTCAAGATAAGCACCTCTTCTCACTCGACCCTGCAAGAAAGATTGTCTGGTGAGACATCTCACTCATATTACTCAGAGATCTGGGGCTATGTAAATAACCTAAAGTTCTCTTTCATAATATTTCGCTCGATGTCTCACTATGGGATGTAGTAGCTCCCGTATTGCCAGACAAGCTTATCCAGCGTCCACCAACCCACAGAGAAGCAACCTCTTCCAGTCAGGACAGAAGAACCGCGCGTGCCACGCACGGAGCGGAAATGTCCAGCCTATAGAAGCGGACAAATGTGAGAGGTGAGGACCAACTCGCCCCCGCACAGATGTCCTGAACAGAAACTCCCCTGAATAAGGCCCAGGATGCGGCCAAGCCCCGAGCCGAGTGCGCCTGCAGGCCCACAGGCGGCTGCAAACCCCGACACGTATAGGCTAAAGCAATCGCCTCCACCACCCAATGGGATAGGCGCTGCTTAATGATAGGTTTCCCTTTATGAGGATTAGCCCAGGAGACGAACAGCTGATCGCTCCTCTGGAAACCCCTAGTCCTGTCCATGTACATGCGCACCGCACGGACTGGACATTACGCATGCGACGGCTGCTCCTCTGTTGAGGCAGCAAAGGCCAGAAGGTCAATAGGAGAACATGAGCCAAACACCTTAGGCACAAAAGCCGGGTTGGGCCTTAAAATCAACCTTGCATCCCCCGGGAAAAGCTGAGCACATGACGGATGCACCGAAAGCGCATGGATGTCACTAACTCGCTAAGCTGAAGCCAGAGCCACCAACAACACAGCCTTGAGAGACACGTGCTTCAAGTCTGCCCCCTCCAGTGGCTCAAAAGGGGGGCCCTTAAGCCCCTCCAGAACCACAGCCAGATTCCACGGTGGCACCAGTGGTCTGGACACGGGGAGAAGCCTGCACGCTCCTTTCATAAAATGGCAAACCAGTGGGTGCTGACTCGCCATTCGCTTCCCAAACCCCACGTGACAGGCGGCGATTGCTCCCAAGTACACCTTAATCGTGGAGAAGGCCTTCCCTCTGTCAATCAGGTCCTGCAAGAATGACAATATAGCACTCAACGGACACTGAAAAGAATCGTGGCCGTTCCTGTGACACCACCCCTCAAACACCCTCCACTTGCAGTCATACAAAGACCTAGTGGAGGAGGCCCAAGCATTTTTTATAGTGGAAATCACACGCTCTGACAATCCCACAGCCGAGAGACTGAGCCACTCAGGGGCCAAGCCCACAACGCCAGGCGTTCCGGGTGCGGGTGGAAGATGCCCCCCCTCCCCCCTTGCGATAGCAGGTCCCTGCGCAGCGGGAGCTGCCAAGGCTGAGTGCACAGTAACCGATATATCTCCGCTAGCCAATGCATCGCCGGCCAATGCGGAGCGATCAAAATCAGTGCGTGACCATGACCCCCCACTCTGCTGGGGTATGTCAAGGCCAGGGGAGGAAACGCGTAAAGAAGCTCGTGCGGCCAGGCATGCGCTAGTGCGTCTACGCCGAGGGGAGCATCCATGCCGCACAGAGAGTAAAACAGCGCGCACTGCGCGTTTTCTCTCGCCGTGAACAGATCCACTGCGGCCCGTCCGAACCAGGCCCATATCTGTCCCACAATCTCCGGGTGCAGAGTCCACTCCCCGTACACCAGCGCGCCCTTGGACAACAGGTCTGCGCCTGTGTTCAAGACACCCGGGACGTGCGTCGCCCTCAAGGAGAGGAGACGGCCGCAGCTCCATAGGATCAGTTTGCGTGCCAGCATGTGCAACTGACGGGAGCGCAACCCCCCCTGACGGTTGATGTATGCCAACGTCGTCGTATTGTCCGTCCTCACCAGTACATGATGACCCATGAGAGATGGAAGGAAATGTTTCAGGGAGAGGGACACCGCTGAAAGTTCCAGAAAATTTATGAGAGACTCTGGAGGCCCACACTCCAGCGACCCCTCACAGACCGGCCCTCGTGAATTCCGCCCCAACCCGTCAGGCTGGCGTCTGTAGTGACCACCTTCCTGGACAGGACCGAGCCCATTGGCACCCCCTGGGTCAGAAAGGACGGGGCCCGCCAGTGACGCAGCGCCCTGGCACACCCCGGTGTGACCAACACTCTCCGTGCGCCGTGACGCACAGGATCGAGCCCACATGAGGCCACCCAAAGCTGGAATTCCCTCATATGGAGGCGGCCAAGACTGATCACGAGGATGGCAGACGCCATCAGTCCGAGTCACCGAAGACACAATCTGAATGGAACAGACCTGCCTAGATGAAAAAGCACAAGGCATGCCCTGAAAGCTTTCACCCGTTCCGCCGAGAGGCGCGCTGTGAAAGACAGAGTCCAGGGATAACTCCGCGTTTATCACAAACCCCAGATCAAATTGGTGCTGTGTGAGAATACGCGTGTGCGCCCTGGCCTCCTGCTCCGATTGCGCCAAAAGCAGCCAATCGCCCAGATATGCGGCCAGGCCGATGCCCCACCGTCTCAGCAGGGCTATTGTTGCCTCCGTGCACCGCACGAACACCCTCGGGCTTAAGGACAGACCGAAGGGGAGCACGCAGTACTCGTAGCAGATCCCCTGGAAAGCGAACTTCAGATGCTTTCTGTGGGGAGGATAGATTGGGATGTGGAAATATGCGTCTTTCAGATCGACAGAAGTGAACCAATCGTTCTGACGCACAAGACGCAGCAGTGATGCGTATGTAAGCATCCTGAACTTGTATTTCCTGAGATTTGTTCAGAGCCCTCAAATCCAGGATGAGGCGAATACCGCTCTCCCCCGTTTGGGGACCAGAAAATACCTGGAGTAGAAACCGCTCTGACATTGTGCGGGAGGGACGGCACAGATTGCTCCTTTGTTTAACAGTGAGATAATTTCGTCCTGCAAAACACGAGCTGATTCTCCCTGAGCCTGGGAGTGTATAACGCCAGCGAATCGCAGGGGGACAGCAGAGAATTGCAGCCTGTACCCCCTCAATCGTCCTTACCACCCAAGGTGGGGCTGCCAGTGCGGCCCATCTCCCCCATCTGAGGGAGAGAGGTGACGTGCCCTGCAGCCCTTCCACCACAAGAGGGCCCAGCCGCGGTGCGGTGGCGCCCTCTTGTGGCGGAATGACAAGGCCCCCGGGGTGCTTATTTTGACAGATTTGGCTTTTTTTTATTTTTAGCTGCGCCCTCGGCACTCGGCCTGGCTGCGACAGCGGGACACAATTTATTCTCTTTGAGAAAACTTGTGTGTATGTGCGTGCTTGTGGACATGAGAGAGGGGCAACCGCTAAACCCTCCGACGTCAAATGTCCATCCCTCCCGGCTTGCACTGGCACGGTCCGAGGCAGCTGGGAGATAGGGCCGTGGGGAGCCCCTGGGCTCACGCCTGAAAGCCAAACAGGTGGAGCCGGAGAACGGGGAACTTCCAGCTGCTTCACCGGTGGAGAGAGGGGCGGTCAGGCCGCTCTCTTCTTCCTGGCCTGGCTGCCGGCGGCTTGTGCGGGTTGCGCAGGCGCAGTTGCAGTCGGAGCCGAGGACTTCTTGGACCAGCTGGGCCGACCTGGCAGCTGTTTCGGCATTTTAGACTGCAAAACCTGTGAAGCAGCCTGTGCGAAGGTTTTACGCTGTGCAGAGCTGGAGAGCTTCATCCTCCTTCTTTTTGGCTTCGCACCGCCGTTGCATAGAGGTCAACGTGGAACCGAAGATCCCCTCCGGGACAATGGGCATGTCCAGGATGTCGTCCTTCTCCCTGTCTGACAAGTTGGCGAGGTTGAGCCACTGCGCCCGTTCCTGCAGGACCATGGTCCCCAGCGCTTTTCCCATGGCCTGGACTGCGCAGCGTTGGACACGGAGGCACAGGTCGGTGATGACCGGTATTTCCTCCCATGTAGCTGGGTCCTGAGTTAGCACAAAATCCTCGCACAACTCAGCCTGATAAGCCGTGAGTTGGGAGAGGACATTGAGCGCTGTGGCTGAAAGCGCAGCCGCTGGGGCTCCGGGCGGACACCGCTGCCAGGTGGGAGTGAAGGTGCGCTGCCACGAGTGGCTCCATCGGAGGCATGCGGAGCAGACCCAAGCTCTCCATCGCCTCACAATCGAGGGACGAGGCACCGGGAACCGGGCTCCTGCTGCTGTAAGGGCGGTCTTTCCACGGGCGCGCAACCTCATCTAGCAGCTCTGGGAAGACTGGGAGAAGTTGTTTTGTCGCACTCTTGGCCAAGGGCAATTTCTTCCCCTCGTAGCGGGATCTGGTGGTCTCGGCTATGACGACGGGCCAGGGGATGCCCAGCCGAGCAGCAGCGCGTTTGCGCACGTCGAGCATGTCCGAGCTGGGGAGGGGAGAAGCTGGTGTGCTACTCTCATCTCCATCCCGAGAGGTGACGGAGGCCGCGGGCTGCACAGCCCGAGCCGGAGTGATGAAGACGTCGTCCTCTTCTTCATCCTCTAATACGAGGAGTTCAGAGACCCCATCTTCATCGTCCCCAAAGTCCAGTTCCAGGACGTCTTCCTCATGCGGGGGATCTGCGGCTAGGTCGAGCTGGGAGGCCCAGCTAACACTAGCCTCCGGAATCGCCACCGTAGCGACCGCCAAATCCTCTTTGCCCTAGGCGGCAGCGCCGTCGGAAGGGAGGAGGGAATCAAGTCCAGACAAGCTAGCCTGGCAGGCTAGCCGTCTGCGGAGACTTTTCGTTGTAAACACCGCACAGTGTTGACACGATCCGGGGACTTTGATAGCCATACGGGCGTGTTCCAGCCCCAGGCAGCTCGAGCAGACCTGGTGTGGATCTTTACTCGAGATCTTGTTCCCACAGCGACAGGGACGGGCCCCGGAGTCTCCGTACCCCTCCGGTATGAAGGGTTTTGGCCTCCATTCCTAGCGAGCTGGTCTGCAGGCCGGGAGTCGAAGCAGTTAGCTAGTGTGCTAACCTTCAAGAAAACCGAGAGGTAGCTGGTGTGCTAGCGCTCGGTACTCGACGTGCCGTGGTGAGGCGTCGAGGACCGTGCTGACCAAGCCGTGGAGGGCGGGAGAGCACTGAGTCCGGTCTGGTGTGACCGACGAAGCGATAAAAGTATCCAAGGCTAGTAGCGCCCGGCGACAGAAGCTAATTAAGATATGTCTGTGGACAGTTAAGCTAGCCAGCCCTGGACGTGAGATATGCTCCGAGTGAGAAGAGGTGTTCGAATGACGTGGTGCCGTCCGCATGAACTATTTAAGCTGGGTGTACCACCTGAGGCGGACGGACACGTTCACCAGCTAATCAGGATTGGCGTAATGAGATTAATGCTTCTGAGTCTGCAGCAAGGCGTGCATCCCATAGTTAGACATCGAGCGAAATATTATGAAAGAGAACTACTCGCATAGAAAACACAAAGTGGACAAAAAAGCCCCAAAGGGCGTTACCTCAAAGAAAAAAAACAACTCCTCTCCCCCAGGATTCTAAATCAACCTAGAAGGGAAAAAAAAGACAAGAATATAAAGTTATTTATGCACATGCAATGAAATATCACTCACCCAATCAAGTAATGAACCTTCCAAGCTACGATACTGCCAATGCACAAAGATAAATGCGATTATTTAAAAGGGAATGCCCAAGCCGAACCCATCAATTTTTTCAAAATGGTAATCTTTTTTGCAAAATTTGTTTAAAAAAACATTTCACCGATCTAGTGACTACACAACAAAAACCATGCAATCCTTAACATATAATTCATGAAGCAAACAATTTCATTTAAAAAGTGGAATGGTAGCCTCGCCAACTATTTAAAAAAATAAATAAATAAATAAACAATTGGAAACCAAGAGCTTTCTGGTTTATAAAGGTGAGGGTTCCACCTTTGTGTGGAACCACCGGCCCTTTACTGCTCCTGATTTTCACACCCAGGCACATTTCCTGAAAAATACTGATTCAGCAGTATGTAGGCTACTATCCAATTGCATTGTCAGTTGAAACATTAAAAATGTACTCACTTTGGATTTGTGATGATGAGAATTGCATATCTCCGAAGAGAAATGGCAAAAATCATCGGTGCTTCATTCAACTTATGACTCAAATCCCCTCACCATTCATAATAAAGGATCAATGGCCTTCATTCTCACGACCACAAAGACATTCACACCAACTGCAGGAGGAGGCTAGATCCCTTTGGGAATGCACAACGTGTATCCATTATTCTGAAAGAATACAAATGCGATAGTATCTTAGACTCAATCATTCGCAATTCATTCACGAGGCACCAAACTGTCACATTGGCCCCTGAAAAGATGAGCAACTCGCGCGGTATCACAATCGAGAAGACTCTATTTTGCTTCCGAGAGCCACCCGGTGTATTGCTAAAGAGAAAATATCAGTGATATCTGAAAAGCTGCAGCACCCATCTCAGACTAATAGTGAGCATTATTTAGAAGTCTCCAAATGAAAGATTAACACTGTGACAGCAAAGATGAGCGCGAAGATTCTTCTGCGCAAGCATTTATTTGTAATGGAGCCAGCGGTGCTGTCAGATAGCACATGCTTTTAAACCTGACTACCTAGGGACGGTTCTGAAATGGTTCTCTTCCTCTGTCGAACAGAAAATTTTTGGTTTCCATCGGTGAACATGTATCCTCGTCTCTACTGCTTACTTCAGGTTTACCTCAAGGCTCCATACTTGGGCCTATATTGTTTTGTATTTTTATGTTACCTCTGGGTTTTATTATTCATCAGCATAAAATAGCTTTTCACTGTTATGCTGATGATACGCAGTTGTATATTTCAGTAATATCCTCTGACTTCAGCAATGTGTTGGTCTTGCATGACCAACACATGACCAACATCATCGTTTAGCTGATGTTCAGAATTGGTTGTCCAATAATTTTTTGTAGTTAAACTCAAATAAAACTGAAGTCATTATACTTAGTCCAATGTTGGTGTCGGATAAAATCCAATTATCACTTGGACCTCTTGCTTCTAATATTAGGCCCTCTTCCCGAAATCTCGGTGTGATATTTGATACTGAACTCAAATTTGAGCTCCACGTAAAGAAGCTTGAACAGTCATGCTATTTGCAACTCCGTAACATAGCTAAAATTAGGTCTGTTCTGTCATTTGAAGATATGGAAAAAATTATTCATGCTTTTATCTAGTCAAGATTAGACTACTGCAACTCATTATTTACTTGTCTGAATAGGAAATTTTTGAACAAACTGCAAGTGGTTCAAAATTCAGCTGCAAGATTGCTCGCTAAAACAAATAAAAGAGCCCACATTACTATAATTTTGGCATCTTTGCACTGGCTGCCAGTCCAATTCCGAATTGATTTTAAAATTCTGTTGATTACCTTCAAAGCACTCCATGGCATGGCACCAGAGTATATACAGTGGGGAAATAAGTATTTGACCCCTTACTGATTTTGCAGGTTTGCCCACTAACAAAGAGTGCAATGGTCTATAATTTTAATGATAGGTTTATTTTAACAGTGAGAGACCGAATATCACCAAAAAAGTGGAATAAGACAATGTATGCATTTTAGGAATTTATTTGCATATTTTTGGTCAAAAATAAGTATTTGACCCCCTGGACAAACCGCATGTTCATATTTTGTAGAAAAGCCATTATTTGCCAGCACAGATGTCGGACAATTTTTATAGTTGTTGACAAGGTTTGTGCACATTTTGGCAGGGATGTTGGTCCACTCCTCCCTGCAGACAGTCTCCAAATCATTCAGGTCCCGAGGCTGTCGCCTTGCAACCTGAATTTTAAGCTCCCTCCAAAGATTTTCAGTTGGATTCTGGTCTGGAGACTGGCTAAGCCACTCCAGACCCTTGATGTACTTCTTCTTCAGCCACTCTTTTGTTGCTTTGGTGGTGTAGGGTAGTTGTCGTGCTGAAACACCCATCCTCGACCCATGTTCACCTCTCACTGAGGGAAGGAGCTGTTCGTCCAGAATTCCACGGTATATGGCCCTGTCCATCCTACGCTCAATGCAATGGAGTTGTGCCGTCCCCTTGGCTGAAAAGCACCACTGTGCTTGACGGTGGGGATGGTGTTCTTTGGGTTGTACTCTATGGCCAAGAAGGCTCAAGTAGTAGATGATGTGGTGCCGTCCAGCATATTGAATAGTCATGACTCAGGTGGTTCGCCTTATGACTCTGTTCGGCCTACTATGGTTTCTCCATTTGAGGACTTATCAGATACTTTTATCAGTTCTCTATTCAGCCAGCCGGATGGGTCTGGTGATTCTGATGTGTCTGGAGACTTGTTTCTGTCCAGAAAGCGGTTGATTGAGGAGCAAACTAATGATCCTGAAATTTGTGTACTAAAGAGGAGAGCCCTTCCTGATAAAGAAATAGACGCAGTTCCAGTTGGGTATTATCTCAAGGATGGTTTGTTGCTGCGGAAGTGGCGCCCTCCTGATATCCCTGCCAATGCAGATCGGGCAGTAATCAAGCAAATTGTTGTTCTGAAGGTCTACAGGAATGAGGTCTTAACAATAGCTCATAGTTTACCTTTAGGAGGTCATCTTGGTGTTAACAAGACTGTTGATAAGATCATGAAACACTTCTTCTGGCCTGGGCTTCAGAAAGACATTTCCAACTTTTGCAAAACCTGTCACACTTGTCAGGTAGTTGGAAAACACCAGTTAGACCCACCTGTAGCTCCATTGCAGCCTATCCCAGCATTTGGGGAGCCCTTCTCTAAGGTCATTGTTGATTGTGTTGGTCCATTACCCAAGACTAGATCTGGAAATCAGCACTTGTTGACAATCATGTGTGCATCTACCAGATTCCCTGAAGCCAGACCTCTACGCAACATCAAAGCAACTGCAATCTCAAAGGCTTTGATAAAGTTCTTCACGTTGTTTGGCCTTCCCAGGGAAATTCAGTCAGACCAAGGTAGCAATTTCACTTCAGGATTGTTTCAGCAGGTTGTGTATGAACTAGGTGCAAAGCAGATTCTTTCTAGTGCCTATCATCCAGAAAGTCAGGGTGCCTTAGAGCGGTTTCATTCCACTCTCAAGACAATGATGAGGACTTATTGTTATGACCATGAAAAAGACTGGGATGAAGGTGTTCAATTGCTGTTGTTTGCAGCTAGGGAAGCAGTGCAGGAGTCTACTGGATTCAGTCCATTTGAGCTAGTGTTTGGTCATGAAGTGAGAGGACCTTTACTATTGTTGAGTGAACAATGGCAAGAGGAAGAGCCGCACATCAGTCTGTTAGACTATGTTAGCAAGTTCAAGGACAGATTGCGTGCAGCATGTGACCTAGCCAAAAAGAACCTGAAATCAAGTCAGGGAAAAATGAAAACTTGGTATGATGATAAGGCTAGAAGCCGTGAGTTTAAACCAGGAGACAAGGTCCTTGTGTTGTTTCCCTTGCAGTCCAATCCATTGCAGGCTAGATTTCATGGTCCTGATGAAATTCTGACAAAACTCAATGATCTCAATTACATTGTGAAGACTCCAGATAGGAGAAAGCCAAAACAGTTGTCTTTGTCTCAAAGTCAATGCTGTAACTAGAACTGATGCGTTTCCAATACCTCGGATTGATGATTGTATTGATAGAGTAGGGCAAGCAAAGTTTCAGACCAAGATTGATTTACTGATGGCTTATTGGTGTGTGCCTTTAACTGAGAGGACCTAGAGCATCTCTGATTTTGCCACACCATCTGGGTTGTACCAGTATGAAGTCCTACCCTTTGGCATGAAAAATGCCCCAGCCACGTTCCAAAGGATGATAGTCTACAATCGCTGGATTGCCACACACGGGTGCATACATCGATGACCTGATCACATGGAGTGACTCCTGGGAAGAACATCTAAAAGATGTAGAGACGTTGTTCCAGCGCCTGACCCAGGCTAACCTGACTGTTAACCTGAAAAAGAGTGACTTTGGTTGTGCTACTGTCACCTACCTTGGCTACGTCATAGGCCAGGGTAAGGTGGCACCCATAAATGCTAAAGTCCAAGCCATCATGGACTTTCCAGTTCCTGACAACAAAAAAGCCGCTTCCTTGGAATGATCGGGCACTACCGCAAGTTCTGCAAGAACTTTGCTGAGATTGCTCTCAGTCTCACTAACCAACTCAAGAAAGGCGTAAAGTTCACTTGGGATGATGCATGCCAGAGAGCCTTCGATCGCCTGAAGTCTCTGATGTGTCACTTCCCCGTGCTCAAATCTCCTGACTTCAACAAACCGTTCTCCATTGCGGTCGATGCTAGCGACCAAGCTTGTGGATCTGTGCTCCTACAGAGAAGTGACTCTGATGACATTGAGCATCCTGTGGCATACTTCTCCAGGAAGTTCAATCGCCACCAAAGGAACTATTCCACAATAGAGAAGGAGCTGTTGGCTTTGGTTCTATCTTTACAACACTTTGATGTTTATTTTGGTACTCGGCAAAAGCCAATGATTGTGTACACTGACCACAATCCGTTAATGTTTTTGAGTAAGATGAAAAACAAGAATCGGAGATTGTTGAATTGGAGTTTGATTTTACAGGAGTTTGACTTGGAAATTAAGCATGTAAAGGGTACTGACAATGTAATTGCTGATTGCTTATCCCGTGGTTGAGTATGTATGTATATATATATATATATCTCACTTGTTTATTCGAATATTGTATTACATGTATATATAGACAAGTGTCCACTTAACCATTTTGTATTGAAAAGAAAAATTTTGCCTTTATGAGTCAAAATTTTTCCCTTTTGGAATGGAGGTTTAATGTGAATAGAGGCCACTAGATGGCAGTATTTACCTTTTTTTTATTAAGCCCAGACTGGAGATAGGTTTGGGCATGTTTTAGGTATGTCTGGGACAGGTCCCAGAGAAAAATTTAAAAAAGCCTAAAAGGTGGGAGGGGTCTGCAAAAGAGTATATAAGGAGTAAAACTGAGACCATAAAGTAGTAGGAGAAATTGCAAGGAAAAGGATACATGTGACCAGACCTGTCATTCTGTTCAAGACCTGTGAAGCTTTTAGTGGATTTTTGCCTGTGTTAGAGCATTTTCCTCACCCAGGACATCACCGAGCAACCCACCAAAGGGACTGTAAATATTTCTGTTTTTGTATATAATCAATCTTGGTCTGTAGAGTAGAGTAGTTTGTTGTTAGTTGCCTTTGTTTAATTAAATGTGTTTTAGTTTTAAAATTTTTGTCTGTCATCCTTTGCTGTTGTTAATGTCATAACAAATTGGGGCCATAACAGTAGGGATTGGGGGTGTGTCTTAAAGAAAGACTAACTGGCTTGTGGGACCCAGAATACTTGCTGTTTGGTAGGGGGTCAAATACTTATTTTTCCTCATCAGATGGTTATCAATTTTTATAAATTCATATGATGTGATTTTCTGGAATTTTCTTCGTGATTCTGTCTCTGACAGTTGGAATATATGTACGATTAAAATTATAGATCATTGTATTCTTTGTAAGTGGGCAAACCTTGCAAAATCAGCGAGGGGTCAAATACTTATTTTCCCCACTGTAAGTGAGCTTTTAAATCCTTAGAGACCTAAAATATTTCTGAGATCTTCCAAGCAAGCATTATTGGTTGTTCCAGATTCCAAGTTAAAAACAAAGGGTGACCGAGGCTTTTCGGTTAAGGCCTCAATACTCTGGAACAGCCTCCCAAAAAACATAAGAAATGCTGAGTCTCTATTGTCTTTTAAATCTTTTTTTAAAGACTCATTTTAGGTCTTTTAGCTCTTTTTTTAGGCTTGCTTTTGCTGATTGTATGGTTTAAATTCTTTTATTATGGGTGTGTTTTCATGTATGTTTCCAACTTCCCCCATTTTGTTTTATTGCTGTTATGTACATGTATTTTACCTGTTTGTGAAGCACTTTGTGCTGTATTGCTTGAAAGGTGCTATAAAAATAAAATGTATTTATTTATATTTATTATTTACTTCCACATTGTGTGCAGGTGCTTGGTATACAGTAGACAGATTTTGCTGTGTTGTAATGTGCTCTAATATTTGTTATAATGTTTGCTTTTCTTTTGACAGATATTGGACAGCTTGGAGCGCTTTGTCTCTGGCGACAGGAATTTCCATTCAAGACAAATGTATAGCTCCAGAATATTTTTTACCATTGAGGAAGAGGAACTTAAATAAAATAGGCGCCACATTGTATCGGGCATTTTAATAAGATAAAGTTTATCTTGCATTTCTAAGACGAGTGATAGTGCTGCTGACGGCAAATTTCCTCAATCAATTTTTCATCATTAGTCGGAGCATACTATAACTTTGCTATTTGCTTATACTTCAGAAACCTTAGCACAATGTCAGTCAGTTCAATTTCCACTAATACTTTTTATATGTAGGCTACTGCCTAAGAACAATGGATACTTGACAATTAAAGCTAGGAATTTGAGCAAGCGTTTATCTATGCGCCCATATTGTTTGCCTTTAAATTAGAACATACATGCCTTTAATCGATAATGTCTCATTAGATAAATGTCTGAATCAATCATTTTGCAACAGCGCAAAAATAGATTTAGTCATTTCGGAACTGAAAGGTCCAAGACGACACCTCAGCACTTGGAAAATGTTAAGTTTGGCAAAAACAAGAAAGTTGTGAATTTATGCTGTGACGACTATGTCAGTCATTTTGTTCCATTTTAATTATTATCAGAGAATGGTTCATTTCTAGTAATTTCTGGATGTGCCTAAGCAGACAACACTTAACATAAAGATCATTGCTGAAAACCCACAGGGTTCTCCTTTGGACCCGTCTCATTGCCCCGAGTGTTAAAGACAAGAACAATCAATTGTGAAGGTTCTGCTGCGTGTGGAACCGCACACGGCTCTTGATCCATCATTTTTCAAAGACCTCTCCCAGGTAATTATGCACTTTTTAAAGCCTGTTACCAAAAATTTTTTCACTGATTGTTGTCACAGATTCATGCAATCTGCTATGCCCTCACGTGCCTGTATTTAAACAACCAGAAAAAAAACTGATCAGTAATAATTGCCATGTCCAGAAACACAATTCTTCATTTAATATTACATATAGAGCAGCCCCCGAAGAGACTGTCAAAAATTGCCAAATCTGCTGATATTTCAAGCTGATCTTG
This sequence comes from Gymnothorax reevesii, assembly GCA_029721435.1. NCBI lineage: Eukaryota > Metazoa > Chordata > Actinopteri > Anguilliformes > Muraenidae > Gymnothorax > Gymnothorax reevesii. The sequence continues at coordinate 113,327,176 of CM056577.1, forward strand.
TGGGGTATTGGGTTAAGTTTTCAACCAGCAATAATCGCGCCTCGGTTAGACCTCATGGGCTACGATACTGCCACTGCGCAAAGATAAATGCGATTAATTAAAAGGGAATGGCCCAGCCGAACCCATCAATTTTTTTTTTAGCAATCTTTTTTGCTAAATTTGTTAAAAATACATGTCACCTATCTAGTGACTACACAACAAAAACAATGCAACCCTTAACATATGATTTTTGAAGCAAACAATTTCATTTCAAAAGTGGAACGGTAGCCTCGCCAACTATTTAAAAAAAAAAAAAAAAAAACTGGAAACACGGAGCATTCTGGCTTCTGGCTCATAAAGGTGAGGGTTCCACCCTTGTGTGGAACCACTGGGCCTTCACTGCTTCACATTTCCTGAAAAATACTGATTCAGCAGTATGTACTCTACTATCCAATTGCACAGTCATAATGTTGAAACATTAACAATTTACTCACTTTGGATTTGTGATGAATCTTCTCAGTTCTCAGTCATTTTCATGATTAACAAAAGGTTCACTCCGAGAGCACTCCACACTTGACAGGTGCTGCTTGTTCTCTCCGATTAAGTAAGATGGCAGTCATTCATCTGAACGCCTATTTGCTGTATTTAAATCAACGTTATACAAGATTGCAAACCTGTCGACCCTCACGCAAGTAGCCCATTTCTGTACTGAATTTAGCCCATGATTTCATTACTGTTAGATCGCATATGGAGAGAAACCGTGTCTACAGTTGCCAGTTACGTTAATTGGGAAAACGCGTCAATAAAGGAAAATGATTGAGAACTAGCCAGGTCTAATTATTGTCATTAACGACATGTCTGTGTCCCCCGCAGTTCCCAGTTCTATCGGCTCCACATGCCATTGATGTTACCGGAATCAGCAGCTTGCTGAATGTTGCTGTAAAGCTGTAGCCAGTAGCTGTTGGCGCAGTGTCAGAATACTAGCTGGACTTTCTTCCTTGATGTCCTGAGGACATGTAAGGCCTTGTCTGATGGCATTCCTTTGTAGTTGGTCAGGGCGGTACGTTTGTCTTCCAGTATCGGAGCCAATACAGATGCATTGGCTTCGAACCAGTCATTGGACCGCCTTAGTTTTGTACCACCACCTGTGGGTGGTACTATTGCTCTCAGTAGAGTGTTCTTCACTGCAAAGCCAATTCCATTTTCTCTGGTTTCAGTAGGAGGCTTACCCTGCCAGAAAAAGGTGTCGTCCCTTTCTCTTAGTGAGCCTGATGAGTGGAGTCGGGTTTCTTGAAGGGTTGAGATGTGTATTTGTCTCTTCAGTTCGTTGTTAATGACTGCAGTCTTGCAAGCATCACTAATGTCAAAGAGGTTATCCTTCAGTCCGGGCGTCATGGTCCTGACATTCAAGCATCCCAGACGTAATGCTGAAGTCTTTGCTTTGTCTGTTTTGCTTGGTGCATAAATTTACAGCCCACTTGTCAGGATGAATCCATTAGCTTCATGCATCTAATGAAGCAGGTAGGCTGTGGCAGGACAGTACCTAATTGGTTGGGGGCTGGCCAGCTGAAGGCAGGCAGTAGCTGTCCAGTGAGAGGCAGCCACCGTCAGAGGGAGCCCCTGTCGCCAAACTCTATGCCAATTGAGAAAGGGCTTAGAACCGATAACTGCTGATCTCCCGTGTTGTGTCTTCACTTTCACAGTGAAGCTGGAGTTTCCTCTCCAGGGCACAAGAAGCCTGGGCAGTATGTGTGGAAACCCTGTGTTGCCCAGACAACAGGGCTCCCCTCCCTGCCTCCCTGGTGTGATCCAAAGGAATGGAGAACTAATACATTTTGTGTCAGTTCAGCTGCAGGAGTCGCCAGAACAATGCTAATCACATTGGACTGCCTAACGGAGTCCAAGCCAGGTTCTCTGTCAGGGTTTGCTCCCTTCGCCCTTTCCAGCCCAGAGGATACCGCCAAGGCAGCGGGGTTACTATTTAGCCCATAGGTGGAGTGGTGGTTAGCAGGCTCCAGGGTGTGTCCACACGCCGGTGGGCCTGCATGCTTTGCCTCTGGGGCCCACTGTCGTTTCAAGATCCCCTGCAGTTTAACCTGGCACCGTGAGGTTCCAGTATTCGTGTGTGGCCATGAGAAGGCACTGCTGGAGTCTTGGATACTACGTACCGGCAGGAGAAGGCTTACGCACTCGGCTCCTCTGTTCATCCCCGCTAGGAGGGCTAGCCAGCGGCGGGAGCTGTTAGCAGAGTGAAGCAAGCAGGAGCAGCATGCAGCATGCACTAACTACAAACACTTCTAATACAATACTACAGCACTGACGCATACCTCCTAAGTTTGAAGGATCTAAAACGCTGGTCCACAACCACAGAGTTTGATTTTGTTGAGCAGGGGGGTTGAGAGGTTTGAAGGATTGAAATGCTGGTCCATAACCACACTACACTAAAAGATAATCACTGGGATAATGATACGGTAAAATTTGGATGTAACTTCTAAATCCCACCAATATATACTCAGCAACAAAAGTTTCTGTGACACCATTTATGTGTATGTTATAAATGACACGCAAAGATCTCAATGCAATCAATATGTTTATTTAACAGGAGAAACACTGACTTTTCAGTGCCAACGTCACTCAAAACGAAAAATGTCATTTTCATGCGTCATGAAGCACTTGTCTGACGTCTAACCAATTGTGACCTTCACACTTCAATACCGGGTGTGACTTCCTCGTGCCATGATGCAAGCAACGCATCTCCGACGCATGGACCGAATCAGATGTGCCAGAAATTGCTGTGGGATGTCATTCCAAATCTGACGTAGACGTTGTCGCAATTCCTGGAGTGTAGCTGGCGGGTTATCCAACCGCCGCAAACGTCGATCCATCTCGTCCCAAAGATGCTCGATTGGGGACATGTCTGGGGATCTGGCTGGCCATGGCAGGACATTGACATGTTGTTGCATCAGATACTGCTGTACAATCCTTGCAACGTGTGGTCTGGCGTTATCATGTTGCAGCGTTATTCCGGGACCATGTTGCATCAAAAACGGTACCACCAATGGCCGTAGCACTTCATCGCGATATCTTTGACCTGTCAGATTTCCATCAATAACAAGCAAATCTGTTCTGTTTCTAGCCGTGATCCCTCCCCAAATCATGACACTACCACCTCCAAAACGATCAAATTCCTGAACACAGTTGTTGGCATAACGTTCTCCACGTCGACGGTATACACGTAAACGACCATCACATCGGTTAAGCATGAATCTTGATTCATCAGTGAAGAGTACAAGATCCCACTGACGTTGGATCCACCGTCGATGTTGTTGTGCCCACTGTAGACGCAGTCGTCGGTGTTGTACTGTGAGTATTGGACGTCTTGCTGGCCGACGTGGGACAATGCCAAAATGACGGAGACGGCGACGGATTGTCTGTGCAGACAGTCGCCTCAAACCAGGTATCGTTCTTGCAGTTATGGTTGCAGGTTGGAATCGATTTCGGAGATGGGTTGTTCGAATCCAGTTGTCCTGTCTGGGAGTGGTTACTCGTGGACGGCCGCTGCGAGGACGGTCTCTGACATGTCTTGTCTGCTGATGACGCTGCCATAAGTTCCAAATGGTGTTTCGGTGGACATTCAGGCGATGAGCAACTTCCCTCTGCGAGGTTCCGGATTCAATCATCCCAATGGCCCTCCACCGATCATTTTCAGACAGTCTTGGCATTTAGAGGGTAGAGTTCCTGATCCGAAATGGCTGTGTTTTCGATAAGTGATGCTTCCGTCGTTCATCAGGCACAATGTGAACATTCCAAAAATTCTCCTCTTTTATTGCCATCCACAAGCATGATTTACGCACATTTTCACGTGCAAAGTCATTTTCTCGCATTTTCATGATTTCCATTTCAATGTTGTGTTTACGTGTACTGTTTCAGTCTGATATCACCATGTATGACAATTTCATAATTGCGTTATGAAAAATAATTAACAATATTGGTGTCACAGAAACTTTTGTTGCTGAGTATAATTTCATGTCAATTGAGTGGACAAGGTTTCGAAGCACTAGATGACTCGTATTGCCAGACCTTAATTCAAATTTGCATAGCTATAAATATTTGACAACACTTGGTGATGCAGTAGGCTATCCCTCTGTTTTGTCAGAGAATGCAGCTGCCTTTGCTATAGCCATGATGATGTAAACAAAACCATCAATACTTTTTCAGCGTGTTCGCCATTTTATTGTTTTCATTCAGTTGCAATGCCCTGTGAATTAAGGAACATGTTTTTTTGCTCAAAGTACACTTAGCTCAGGTTATCTTCAAATGCAGCACAGTGTGTAATGTTGATCTTATGCACAGATAACGGATACGTGAAAATCAAAGAGGTCTGCACCAGAAATTTTCTGCCCGTTTGCCGTTTATGTGCCTGAACTCCAACTTGTCCCAGAAAACTTGCTTTTCGTTGGCTTTGGTTGCATTATGTCCCAAAAATCCTTGGGTATAGTGTAGCCAGAAGTTGCATTTTAGCCATAAATTCTAATTTTTGAAATCTGTGCACGGCAGGGGCGTGTTTAGGGCATGGCTACTGGGCTATAGCCCAGGAGTATTTTTTCTTTAGCCTGGGACCTTTTCTTACGGTTAAAAAATAAGACGAGAATGAACTTGAAGCTCTTGCAACCTCTGAGTCTTTAGCCTATATTGTACTAATTTATTGGCGGAAAAGTCAGAAAGTTGCCGTGGTTACGGGGATGCTTATGTGTCTGTTTCCTTCTCATAAAAGCCTCCCTCTCCCACCCGTATATATGTCTATGTTTGCACCCACAAAGTTCATGATGCCTGAAACATGACATTTAGGAGCTAGCTAGTGTAGGTGCAGCAGCTTAAAAAGGGCATTTAAAAGGGCCATCACATTTAATTTATAACTCATAAAATTAGTTTATTAATTTTTAATTAAAACTTTAATAAAAATATTAAAGTTCCTCCCACGAGGCACCAAAATGCGTCGAGGAATCTGCCTTTATGATACGTAAAATAGCGAGGATGGATTATTCAGAAGTTTCGTCCAAAAAATCCTTTCCGCAAAATAACTATTTGATTCAACAGAAAACCTGCAAATTTAGTAACCAGTCTCATAAAATTACTAAAATAACCAAAAATATGGAATTTTAATTAATAATTAAAATAAGCAATGTTAATGATTGAAGAAAACAATTTAATTAATAATTTGACGGAATTTTGGAGTTCTACATAGGCTATTTTGACTCAGACTCCCACGTGTTACAGCACCAAACAGACACCAGGTTTAATAAATGAATTTATTAAACAAACAAATACAGAATATTTATGGGCTAATCTATTGAAGGATTACATACGAACTAGAGAGAGTAACAATGGTGTGTGTGTACGTACAAGTGTGTGCTGCTGGCGCGCTTCCAGGACGCACGCGTGTGCGCGATTTTGGGAGTGGGCAGGCGCGTGTCCGCGAGTGTGGCAGATGCGCGTGTGTGCTCGTGGGCACGAGTTCCTTTGCCTTGGGACAAATTCTTTCAGTGCTGGGGCTGCTTAGAATTTCTAAATGTAGCTATAGGCGGGCGATGCGCGGCTGGATAACTCCATTTAGCTTCGACGAATTGCGAGAAGAGTTTGCTTCTGCTCATACGCAATTTGTATTACAAATTGAGTTATCATCCATACTACGGCATGTGTGTTAGTTAATTGCAGCATTAGAAAGTTAGCCAGGAAAAAGATTATGCATGTAAAGACAAGCAATCAATGGCTATTAAACTTCACAAAATATAAAAACGGACACAATGCAATTATACAATTACATCGGTAATGGACAACTTAAATGTGGTACAGTTTAAGTTGAAAATCGCTAAACTGCATTACTGCCTGGAATGTTCAGTTAGTCTTACTGAAGTTCCTAGCTTGGGATTCCTCTCTGGGTCCATTGAGCATCGCAGTTCTCGCGAGGATGTCCCGCGGGGTGCACAGAACCGAAGTTGTGTCCACTTGGAGTTGTGTGCTGCTTTCCTGTGTCAATATGTCCTTGCTGATTCGGAAAAGTTCTTTTTCGGTGTTGTTCCGAGTTCAACTAGCAGTACCACCGGACTTAAGCTAGTTAAATGAGATTTACAGTCCTGAACTTTAATAGAGATTTGCAGAGATGTGAGCACTCTGCAGATAGGCCAAATGAAATTGCGCAGGATGCGTGAATTCCACTACAAGTGCCGTCTTTTCGCTTGAAAAGAGTCTGGCCTTCCCTGGGGGGGGGTTCTGTTGCCCGTTTTATTGCTTTTGGGCTCATTCGATTGGGAAATGTAAAGGAGGCGGGTGGTGCTGTTTAGGATGTTTCTGTTTCCTGTTGGCTGCATGGGAAACGTAGTTCTGTGGGCTCTCCACTAGTCGTGCAGCCAAAAAAAAAAAAAAAAGCACCTGAGAAAAACATAAAACGATAAAGGTAACATTTGGCCAATTATTGGGACCCCTAAGAAAATAGACCATGTGTTTTTGGGCTAATAACGTTTCTCATCGTCCTCACTTTCTGATATCAGGAAATTTGCTTTCTGATCCGCTGTATTAGTCACCGCAGCCAAAGTCAAATTAATAGACTGACTAACCAGCAGACTGGTTAGTTTGCTTGCTATTTAGCGTATTCTGGAGCATTTTAATCATTATTGTCAGACGGGCATTTACGAATTTGCCGCGTACACAACTCCGCTGACAGACACAGGTCGAATGCGTTGCCATTCTCATTGATGCATGAGTACAGCCGTGCTGTAACTGGCTGATGTACGTAATGGTACCAACCGACCTGCAGGAAAAAAATTTCTAAGAGACATCAACCAGCTGCAGACTGAATCTTGAGTGACTTTAGAATTTTTTTTTTCTTCATTAAAGGGTGTGAATTTACAAGTGTTCTCCAGTGTCTTTTGTCTGCTTTAATTTGGTGGTAAGTTGAGGGTTTCTGTATCGCAGCTCACACGCACACTTCTTTCCTCTGTCTGGGCTCTCCTACCATCCTAGATCCGACACTGGCGCACGGTATCTGTTTCCATGAAAGGTTGGAAGCATAAGTTTGTTTTCAAGATGCTCATTTCTTTCAAATACTGATCAGACACCAATAAAAGCTAAGCAGAGGAGTTCTTTAATATTGCAACTTAAATTGCAATATCAGCATGAAGTCACACAACTACCGTATCTGACAAAATTATCACCCACATGAAAACATGCGCCTGTGTGCAAAAAGCTGCCGGGAGTCTGACCTCATTTTGCGCATTAAACGCAGATTCAATTAAATGCCCGGGCGATTATTTGCACTATGGTAATATAACGTCTGTGTTACCCCATTACAAGCTTCAGTTTGTATTTGTATGTAGGGGAGCGCCAGTGCGAAAGTAACTCTGGACAAAAGTAATATGGCGATTTACTCGCAGCCATCCGCACTTCGATGCGTCACACTAGGTCAGCATGTGCAGCTCGCGCCCCTCTCCAGACCCGCTAAAAATCTTGAGGCATCATTGCTTCCTCATGGCACGAGACCGGGAAGACTGTTTTCCACAGCGGTGAGTAAATCCAGACAAAAGGTAAAACTTTTTTGATTTAAAGATTGTCTTTATCGCTCCATGTGTCATATTTACGATGAAATGATAGGTCATTTAGTTTTGTAACATATCCTGAAGTTTGAAATGTCAGGCTCTTTCCACTTTAGAAGCAATCCTCATTCAAATGTCAGGAGTTGCTGTCGGGTCTGAAGTAGCAACGGTTATGTTTATCCCTCTCTGCTAATGCGGCCGCATTTTGTGTTTAAAAGCTCATTAAAAATGTGTGTTAGATTTTCCAACAGATAATGCCAAGAGTGAGGGTCAGAACTACCCAGAGAGGAACTGTTGACCCAGAGTTTTACACAATGGCCTTTTTTGATGTCCGAAGAGGCGAGAGTATCAGGAGGGCAGCGGTGCATGGCGTTAGTCATGTCACCCTGTTCAGGCGCTGCAAGAGGAGGGCAGAGGCAAGAGGGCAGCGGACCAGAGCCCCAGGGTACAGGCCTCACAACAAAGTCTTCACAGAAGAACAGGAGAAGAGACTGCAGGCATATATAAAGAGAGCAGCTGATATATATATTGGCCTGAGTCCTAAAGAGGTGGGAGTAACACCGCCGACAGAGCTACACCACTACCGCCATATAGCAAGTATCTCCATTCCGGATCTGCCCTGGCTCCGAGCCAGGGCAGATCCGGAGCGGAGGTGCTCGCTATCTGGGAATTAACCTCTTTTTTATGCTGTTTTAGATGCAAAAGTTTGCATATGAGCTGGCCGAAAATATTGGCCTCAGAACTCCATATTCATGGAAGAGAAACCAGATGGCAGGGAAGGATTGGCTCACCACCTTCCTTGAGCGCACCAAAACCCTGTCCATCCGTCGACCTCAAGCCACCAGCATGTCCCGTTCCGCCAGCTTCACCCAGACTAACGTGACAGAGGTTTTTAACAACCTAAAGACCGTCCTCATTCGTTATAATTTTGAAGCGAATGTCATCTGGAACATGGATGAAACAGGTAAAAATTTATATTTAGATAAATTTAAAAGCAACCGTGATTTGCAACAACAATAATTCATTTCATTTATTATTTCAGGTACCACAACGGTTCAAGTGCCAGACAAAATCATTGCCACCCAGGGGCAGCACCAAGTCGGTGCTGTGACCTCCAGGGAACATTGGTGACTGTTGCATTTGCTGCCAACGCGCAAGGCAACTTTGTTCCCCCTTACTTTATCTTCTCAAGGAAGAAGTTCCATGACCACTTCATCTGGGATGGTCCCCCTAGCTGCACTGGTTCTGCCAAAGGATCAGGGTGGATGGAGGAGACAGATTTTTTTGGCATGCAAAATTAAGGAGTCATTGTACTGAAGAATGGAAGCAATCGAGTTTGAAGGAAAAATCTTGGCTCCATTTTGGAGGGGGATCCATCATGTATTTTACTCATTTTTGTTCCATGAAGGAACAATGTTTCTCAGCATCTCTGGCAAAGACGGCACTACTATGGGCAATAGGAAATGGTAACACCTGACATAAAATTAAAAATGATTATTTAATTTAAGTTTGCCGTGTGATGTACGCAAACAACAATTGCAAGAAATGGACCCACAAATGGTCTGCAAACCCAATATTCACAATGGAGCCCACAATATTATATGACATGACATACATTGTGCCTTGGTGTTTAATTATTGAAAAAGTGAAAAAAAAGGTCCAACTACATAGCATATTTTTTGGGGCAGCATGGCTCAGGAGGTTGAGCAGTTGGTCTAGGAATTAGAAGGTTCCTGGTTTGATCTCCGGCTCCTCCTGAGAACGTGTTGAAGTGTCCTTGAGTAAGACACAGAACCTCATACAGCTTCTGATGAGCAGGTTGGCGCCTTGCGTGGCAGCCTCCGCCAGAAGGGTGAATGAGAGGCATAGATATAAAGCACTATGGGGTCATGTCATGTGACCAGAAAAGCGCTATATAAATGCAGCCCATCCACCATTTTTCCCCGCAAGTCCAAGTAAGCTCCCAGGCAAATATTCCCTTTGTGGTTTAAGATTGCATTCAAACTTACCGCCAGCCAAACTGTTTGTTCCAAATCGATGGTATCAATTCAATGCGTGCAATGAAATTAAACGTGTTTCATATTGTTCGTGGCGGTCGCCATGCTTGAGTTCTGCGAGTGAATGTTCAACATCATCAGTGTCACGTCATTGGATTAAGGGCGATGCTGATTGGTTTATGCAAATGAGGTAGTTTTGGTGTCTGGAACTCTCGTGGAAAAAAATGTTGTGGCCGGCGGTACGCAATAATGCAACCGCAGAAGGCTTCCTGGGGTTTTTTCTAAGTCATTTCAAAATGTGCCAATTTAAGTGGCCATCGGGGATCCCAAACATTCACCTTTTTATTTCTGGGGGGGAAATATTTTCCCGGTTTGCCTCACCTGACAGCGCGCCTCCTCATCTTTTCATTCAGTCAACGTTTAGGATGTTAATTCTTCCCTAACAGTTGGGGGCCCCCTGGAGGGCGGGGCACATTTCAACTGAAACGGTTGAAACCATGGACTGTGTGGTTGAAACATAGGTAAGGCTGCCGATGGACGGATATTGCGTTTGCTTTTTGTGAAAGAAAAAGCATTTCCGAGAAGGTAATTGAATTATAAGATTTGCGTTTTCCTTTTCATTTTGTTGGTTATATGGCAGTGTACTTCTTGCAAATGAGAACAGAAATGGGGAAAGTATTTTACTCTGAAAAGTGCATACGTGGACTTAAAAGTGAAAACGGAAAGTGGACGATTACGTTATCATTTTCATGATGATGTAAACAACACGATTGCTTCTCAAAAAAGAAAAAGCATTTCCGAGAATACATTTGTATTATAAGACTAGCGTTTTCGTTTTGTTGGTGAAATTGCAGTGCACTTTTCGAAAACGACAACGCAAATTAATTTTAAATTCTTAAAAAAAAAATTGCATACAGGGACTTGAATGAAAACGCAAAGTGGCGGATTAAATTTTCATTTTCATTATGATTCAAGCACATTATCTGTATCTTGAAAATGAAAACAAATTACTTAGAATGTATTTTCATTTTAATATTGTTAGCTCTATGATTCCATAGCTGGAAACATCAAAACCTATAGAATCAAATGGCCACCCGCAAATTTTTACTGACAGCATCACAAGCTGATCACAGAGAGAAAAATACATTGCATGCTGGCAGAATGCTCAGGACCTGACCTCCTTTAAAGCAGTGCCGTGGAAAAAAAACATGCATGGAGACTCGACACATTGGGCTAACAATAGGCAGGGCAGATTTTCCCCTCGAATGCAGTTGTAATTATTACAGAATATCAAAGGTAATTAAAGCTGCTGTGCAGCGATATTGGGGCCAGGCAAATTTATAGCCTGGTAAAACCAGACTCTGCGACTTCGCTTTGCCTCGTACACGGAGTCTGGATAGTCGTCATTAACAAGTGTTTACTTCCTGGTGGGTGGTGCTCATCAGAAGTTTAAAATAATTTTTGTACCCGTAAATTAATCACCTGTCTCTCTCTATGGCTCTGCTAATCACTAACGTTTGGCAATTATGTATGTTATGTGCTGGCTTAGCCACCTAGTACTTCCACTGGAAACTACAGTCCTTGATACCAGGAATACAGTGAAAACAAACTGATCAGTACATTAAAGTTAATACTGTACTCATACAAATGCCCATCTACCAAATTTTAGCCTTCATTCATTCACTTAAAAGAACCAAAGGTGCTCTTTCTGTTCTTACAAGAAACAAACTGTTAAGCTCTCGTTTTTTCTTGCAGATACGGTTGCTGTTAAAAAGTGACCCGAAACCAACAGCAGAATCGGCGAGAATAACGCATTATTTACATCCAGACGCAATCTGTGTTGACAAGAAAACTGAGCCGTTAACCATACTTGCGCTAACATAATACCGAGCTCGCCATCTAACTTTATAGCAACACAGTTTGGCTCTAAGCGTTTGGCTGTCTCAGACAGCCATTTCATGCATGGCTAATAACAACATAACACTGAGACAGCGAATAGGTCTTGTGACAAGAACAAAAAAAGGGCTTTTAAAAAGTTTGCTGCTAACTTACATTGCCCATGAATTTCACACTATTAACACTAGAAGCTACAAGCTAGCTTCGGTGATTCGGTTGTCTCTGACAGAGATGAACAGGGTGCCTATTTCATGATGGCTATTAAGTAGATATGACAATCTGTAGGGAGTAGCGCGACATCATCATTTCCATTCAAAAAACTAATGAAACATTCATCTTGTTGTGGCTATAAGTCGCTGATACATAGGATCTTCTCCACGACAGAGCGAATGGCCTCCAGCATATCCATGTCCGTGGTCATTGTTGATTTCGGAGACTACAATTTCAAACTCAGCGCAGCGGCAACATCATGGCTCTCGGCCACGCCCTCTGTTCGTTGTTTGGTCGGGCGTATTTTCTGCGGATGGTAAACAAGGCAGAGCTCTGAGTGATCAGACTGAATATTGAAGTGAAATGAAATTAAGCAGAAGTACGAAGGCTGGCGGAGTCAGGCTAGCAAATTTAGGCAATTCTGAGCAATAAGAGGCAAAAAATGGAGGATAACAAGAAAGGTGGGATTACATCGTACATTTTGCATTGGTTGACAATAATGTAATAAAGGTGGGATTACATCGTACATTTTGCATTGGTTGACAATAATGTAATAATCTCTGACACCAAATAGCCTAGTTTCCTTCGTTTCACTCAGCTAATTAGCAAGTAGCTTTTCAGAGTTACATACATTTCAAACAACTTCTAGCGCATTTTAGGGCTAAAATAAGAAAGCAGCAACGATTTGTCAAAAAATCAGTTATCTAAATACACGATAGTTAAAACACAACTATTTTTGTGGGTTCGAGCCCTGGCGTACACTGGCAGGGGTCGGCAGCTTTTTCAGAGTAGCGCACAATTGGCCATCGTGCTACAGGGTTCCAAATTGGGAAGGGACTGCCGGATTTGGGGCTACAATAATAGCTTTGTTCGTTGCTCCAGCGCCTCCTGTTGGACAGACGGGCGCTCGTCAGGAAGACTCTGGGTTTGTTCATGTCCGGGTATCCTCCGCCCTCGTTCTGAACTTACGAGGATTCAACCAATGAGTGTATAAGAATCAGTGGTTGACAGGCTCGTGCTTCGGAGGAGAGCCGTGAACTGTCCTCACTATCCTGAGTTGGCAGCAAGGGGTCGCATATGAGCAAGCTTTGTACATAGTTCACCAGTTGGGCATTCCAGATTCGGGTGGGATTGGAGATGCCAAATTTATTTGAAAAAAAAAAAAAAAAACATTTAGAAAAAACTATTTTCTACTCCTGTTTTACCTGATTAATGATTTTACATTTTCTGTTTTTAATTTATTGATGATTTTATTTATTTTTATGTTTTTACTTGTGGCTTTAATTGTTTTTACTTCTCATGCCCACTTTCATGTTAGTTTTCTGTGCCCAAGTGTTTTTATTTTTATTTTGTTTTATTTTTTACTCGGCTACATTGTAAATGAGGTTTCTACCTAAATGTATTTCTGAGTTAAAATAAAGGTTGAATGAATGAATGAATGAATGAATTTTCATAATTGATTGATTATTTCAGGCAGGAATATTCTCAGTTGAGGATATCCCTCTGTTTGACATCATCATGACAGGAAGATGCTTGCAGCAGATATGCTGCAACAACAGAAGTACTCTCTAGTCTCGTGTATTGCACATGAGACACAAGCTCACACACCACACATGACATTTCTCACTTTGAGAAGTGATGAAACCTCAGAGGCCAAGACAGGTTTTTCTGCTTAGTCCATCCATACAGCTGTCTTGAATTTGGTATTTGAATACCAATTTCTTGAATTTGAAAGTATTTGGTGAAAGTTGCAAAATTGTAGCACATATGGTTGGTTTGGTAGGAATTTTCAAAGCTTTCAAATTTAAATGCTTATTGAGGAAAACAATGTTTTTTTGTTATTTTGCAAATAACAAAAATATCAACAATACAATGTCTATTCTGCTGATGCTGGGACTTAAACTCACAACCTTTCACACTAAGAGCCAACTCCTAATTCATTGAGCAAATTGGCTTGAAGTAAGAGTAGGTGTTTGGCTTTATTAATCGACTAAGTCACCAGCCAGACAGCAGTTGTCAAGGATGATTTCAAAAATTGTCAAGATGTCAAAATTTCTGTTATCAAGACAAAAATCTGATAATTCATAAATTGCAGCTTGACAGCATAGAAATGTGGATTGGTGATTGAAATGGTGATTTGTTTTTAGCAATGTGTTTTGCTTCATAAGAGAAAATCTAATGTTTAAAAATGTCATTCTTACATTGACTCCAATTGTTCCATGGGAGCAGAATTCAAAATGGTTTCAAAAATTCAGTTTTTGAGAAAAAATTCTGATATTTGGCCAACTTCATCGACCATGACTCTAAAATATTATCAGTTTTTTTTTTTTTTTGGTTGATTGAAAATGTATTTATCAAGAATTGGCTGGTATATGTTTCTAGTACTGTGTACAGTCAAACGTTTTCATGCACTGAAGGCTCAATTTTTCAAATATCGAAATGCCAGGTGATATTTTTATGGAGGTTGATCTGAAGATTCAGAACAGTAAATTTGGTGACAATTGAGCAAAAATTGTGGGGCAAGAAAAGTTTCATTAGTTATACAGTTTTTGAAAGAACAGAGTGATCGACTTCATGATTTGTACTAAATTTAATTGGACAAAAGTTTCTTTATTATCGGTGCTACATTTTTGTGAAAGTTGCAAGTCTGTATCATGTGTTTGATTTGTTGTGAATTTTCAAAATCTTGAATTTTAGAGCCTTGCTGTCGCACCACCATCAGGACTATTGGCCTGTTTTTGCAGCTGAGGCAATCTGGCATGGGACTGGACCTTTGTGCAAAGTTTGGTGATTTTTCATGAATAGGAAGTAGGATTTTCCTAGGAAGAAGAAGATTAATACTGGCGAAGCCATGGCAGCAAGCGGAGGAGGAGGAGAATCAAACCTGTTGTAGAAGTGGTTGAACTGGTTTGCTCTCACCCCATCCCCCTCTGCTGAGCTGGTGGTCTTTTTGTTGCAGTCTGTGATGGTTTTCATCCCATCCCAGACCTTCCTCATGCTGTTGTTGCCCAACTTCTGCTCCAGCTTGTTGCTGTAGGACTCCTTTTCCTCTCTGTCTGACCTTGAGTTCTCCCTGTATGCCCTTCAGCTCTGCCCGGTCTCAGTCTTTAAACGCCTTGATGCATCATTTGTATGCATAGCACAAATTCAGTAGAAATGCTTGCAATTGAGCGCTGAAATTATTTTATCCTGTGTTTTGCTACATGCTTATTCACTTGCTTGGTACTCAAATTGAGTTCGGTTGAGGTCAAAACGGTCATCAAGTCCTAACTGCCAAGTTTCATCCGTTTAAGTGGATTTGCCGCACGATGATGTTGCTATTCAGGAAACATGCTGTATTTATGATGTTTATTGATTGCCCCCGGTACCTGGGGGTGTTCCGGTATAAGAGGTTTATGCAGTTGCCTGTAGTGATGATTATACACCACCACTTTGGTCTATAAGGGGTCCTACTAAATTAAAAACTCCAAATCCAATGAAGTTGCGAAGTTGTGTAAAACGTGAATAAAAACAGGATACAATGATTTGCAATTCCTTTTCGAACTAAATTTGAACTGAGTAAACTACAAAGACGATATATTTAATGTTCAAACTGATAAACTTTGTTTTTTTTTTTGGAAATATATGGCGCTCCTGAGGGGTCGGTGAGCCTAGGATCCACGCGGTGTCTGGACAAATGTCACAAAAGTGTTTGACAAAGAAGCAAAAAGATATTACCTGGATGACTAATCCTGGTTACTAGTAAATGGCAGGTGGAGCGTTGGAAGGTCCACCTCCCTCTAGAGAGACGCATGTGGACTTCTAAATCAGAGGTGGTTTTATCATACATACCATGCATACTGTAGTTCTCCCTTTGTATTTTGGTTCTGTATTCTATGTAAAACTTTTACCAGTGTTGTGTTGTTTGAATTTTTTTTTTTTTTTTGTGATAGCATAGTTGGTGTATGTGCATATATATAGTATAGTTTTGTATAATTGATTCTCTGTATTTCAAGACCCAGAAACAACACTGACTTCTCTGGGCCCAAGCTCATCTGAGATGGACTGACGCAAAGTGGAAAAGTGTGCTGTGGTCTGACGAGTCCACATTTTAAATTGTTTTTGGAAATTATGGACTTGGTGTCCTCTGGGCTAAAGAGGAAAAGGACCATCCAGATTATCAGCGCAAATTGCAAAAGCCAGGATCTGTGATGGTTTCCGGATGGGTTCGTGTCTATGGCATGGGTAACTTGCACTTCTGTGAACGTACCAGTAAGACAATGCCAAGCCACATTCTGCTCATGTTACAACAACATGGCCTCGTAGTAAAAGAGTGCAGGTAATAGACTGGCCTGACTGCAGTCCAGACCTGTCTCTCATTGAAAATATGTGGTGCATTATGAAGAGCAAAATACGACAATGGAGACCCCGGCCTGTTGAGCAACTGAAGTCGTACATCAAGCAAGAATGGGAAAGAATTCCACCAACAAAGCTTCTCCAATTAGTGTCCACAGTTACCAAACGCTTCGCGAGTGCTGTTCAAAGGATAGGTGATGTAAAACAGTGGTTAACATGCCCTTGTCCCAGCTTTTCTGGAACGTGTTGTAGGCATCAAATTCAAAATGAGTGAATAATTCCAGGAAAAAAGTAAAACAATGAAGTTTATAAGTTTGAGCATTAAATATTTGTCTTTGTAGTGTACTCAATTGAATATAGGTCGGAAACAATTTGCAAATCATTGTATTCTGTTTTTATTCACGTTTTACACAACGCCCCAACTTCAATGGAATTGGGGTTTGTATTATTGTCTTTAATGCTTTCAGAACTGGATTCATCTATTTCAGTGAAATCAAAGTAACATTTTTTTAATTGAAAGCCTTGATGTCCAGAATGTCACCTCCTTAGTGCCCTCAAAAAAATTTCCCTGCTGCAGGCCAAGTGTCCTTGCCCTAAAAATGATGAAATGTCAGGCCAAGGAAGTATCCCAGACAATTCAGGAGCACTGGGTCCCATGCCCACAAATCCAATTCATGCCATCTAAGGTACCAGATCAGGACAGCGGTTATGGTTGGGCTACCAACTGGAGGCTGAATGAGAGAGTGCAGGAATATACAAACTCCATGACCCACTCGGACATTGAGACCCACAGCCAGAGCTTGATAACCACCGCTCCTGAGAGCTATGGTCAGGACTGCCTGTTCAATCACTGGATCCAAGGTTCTTCTCAGTACACCAGGGGACACTGCGGCGTATACTCCAAGTCGTGCAGCTCTAACTTAAACATTGTACCTGCTGGTTCCATATTATGGCAGTCTTGGGGAAGGAACCAGTCAAGATACCAAAGAAATCATTTGAGGTACTTTTATTAATGGAACAATGAATGGAGCAACAAGAGAAGACTCATGGGTAGCAGGTTAGATATACAAGGAACAACATCAGACAAAACTGCAAAGAGGAATCACTTACACAGGGATAACGAGTGACAGGTGAGGAATAGGAGTAAGAAATGTGAAGGAGGAGGGGAATATAATATAACAAGACCATAGTAGAACAACAAGGGTGAAAAAAAAAAACAACAGAAGACAGAACACGAGTAGGAACCATAAACAAAAGAAGGCTGGGGACACAAACGGGAACTCGGACATGATGAATAAAGGAAATTAAAGTAAGCAAAGCCGAAACACAAACTCAAATTTTTAAGTATACAGAAACACCGGGGGCCAATTAAGAGAAACAGGTAGCTGGTGAGCAGGTAGGCAGGGTAAGTAGGAAACGGCACAGTCACAACTCGGGTGATGAAAACCAACAAAGCACTGAATGGGGGGGGGGGAGAGAGAGAGAGACTGGGGGAAGGCAAATCTAAATGAAAATGAATTTCACAAAGTCACGCTATAAACCCTGCTAAGTGTGATGAACTCAAATGTTTTGTTTACCTCAAAAAAATTGAATATACTAACTTAGACGTGTTCACTGCACTTAAAAAGATGCAAAAAATAACTTTACCTTATTTTCTTTAGGTTCCTTCCACACAATGCAGTTAAGTTGGCCTACGCAATTTTTTGAGGTAATCCGTTTCTACAAAACATGAGTTCACTACACTACCAGGGTTTACAGTGTGAGGCTTCAGCAATGGTATACACCGGACATAAAGTACTGCCACAGCAGAGGATGAAAAGCCTGGAACCTGAGGAGAAATTCATCTGTACCACCCTGGAGATGGTTTCCAGACAATTTCACAGGAGGGAGAGCTTTCTCGACCAGAAAGATTCAAGCTTTTGGATCTAATGAGAGTATTTTAAACTCTTTAAGCTCAGGATAATTGGGGAATTAGGGCTAAATGATTTATAATAATTTGACTTGCCCTGCTGTTGGTCAGTCTCAGAAAAATTTATCTGACAAAATGTCTTCACATTGGACTAAAGAAACACTATGAAATAATCTTCCTTATTGTGCACAATATTATAATGTTAGCACATCACAGAATTATTCCCAGCGTGCCAGCACCAAACAATTCATTATTTTGTTGAGGGACTGGAAGCAAAGTGAGGCAAGTGTCTGCCAAGAGACTTGCTGCCCTGACTAAAATTCTGGACCGGCATAAAAAAGTGAGTTTCAGGATCTCATTTGTTGAAGACTTTTACCAACCATTGTCATTGTGATCTCAATTAACACCTTCTTTGTGCAACAGAAAAATATTGCAACTATTCTTTTTTTTAAGTTCTTCAATAGATGCGTGTTCATGTCCCGGAATAGTTCTCATGGAGGTATTAATGTAAATATTATCATATTTTGAAACACCAAATTTCTGGTGATACTCTGATTTTACTATTTCCTGTTCAAAAAGTTGTCAAGCCAGGTCCATGACTTGAAAATAAATAGAGGGGAAATGATTTTATAATAATATTACTTCCAGTGCTGTTGGTAAGTCACATAACAAGAAAACTCGCCGGGGGGCAAGGTTAAAGTTTTTCTGCACGCGGACGGACGCGGACGCCGGGGGTACGACAATAGCTCTCCGGACGTTATTCGTCCCGGCGAGCTGAAAAGGTCAGGTAAAGGTCATGGTGAAGGTCACCAGGTCAAAATTTCGGCATCAGTGCGTAGGTCTTGCACCAAGGAGTATACATGCAAAGTATGAAAGCCCTATCTCTCACGGTTTAAAAGTTATAGACAAGGTTAAAGTTTTTGTTATGGGCAAGGTTAAAGTTTTTTAAAGGTCGGGTAAAGGTCAAGGTAATCAGGTCAAACTTCGGCATCAGCAGGTAGGTCTTGCACCAAGGAGTACACATGCAAAGTATGAAAGCCCTGTCTCTCAGGGTTCAAAAGTTATGGGGAAGGTTAAAGTTTTCTAAAGGTCGGTTAAGGTCACGAGGTCAGAAATTTTGGCATCGGTAGGTAGGTCTTTTTTTTTTCCCTAAAATTTTTAATTCTCTACAAATTTGTGGTGAGGGATATGTGCAGTTTTAGGGAAAAATAAGCATATTTGAAGCATTAAAATTTTAAAATAATGTCGGCCTAAGCCATGGTCCTTGTGTCACAGGAAACTTACCGAAGACAAGGCAAAGATGGAACAGGAGCGTAAAGACCACGACAAACAGATGACTGAACTTAAAAGCCAGCTAGAAAGGATTACCATACTCTCTCAAGAAAAGGAGACCACTTTACTGCAGTAAATATCAAGTAAAACGGTCATATGGACAGTGGACTTTGAGGTGACAGAAGTAAAGATCAGCACCAGGATAAGGCTGGTGAGGCAATTAAAGTTCTAATGATGCTGATTATCAGCTTACATGCAGTCTGTACAAATATATCAAATAACATTTCCTAGATTCAGCTATGCAACATTGTTTGCACTTTCCAGTTTTCATTTTTTTTCAGCTTAATGGGTCATATTCACATTATTAACGCATACATTCACTGCACATATAACGAAACGTTGTTTGCGGAAGGTCTTTATGCTCAATTGCATTTACACTGGTCTCTGTCTTCAAGGAAACTTTCGCAGGAGTAAGTTGTTTGCCAAGAGTCAGAGGCTAAGTTACAGGAAATGAACAATGAAAAGGAAAGAACACACAGGATACACAAGGCTGTCATGCTCGACTCCTTTTTGTTGACTTCTCGTTGGCTTTGAACACAATTCAACCCCACATCTTGGCTTAACAGCTTTTGAAACAACTCAAACTTGATTGTAACCTTGTGGGATGGATTTTAGATTACTTAACCAACAGGTCCCAGAGATTGAGGGTAAATGGAGTGCTCTCTAGTTGATTTCAATTTCAACTTTTGTATAACGCTTTTCACGGAGACTGTCACAAAGAAGCTTTACAGTGAGAGATGAAGTTACTGAAGGGGCAGTGCCCAGCCTATTCCCCACTACAGCAAATGAGGCAAAAAACTCTCAGTAGGGAGAAAAATCCTTGAACAGTGGTGAGAAAAAAACTTCCCAGTGGGAAGAAATCTCAGGAGGAACCCGGCTATAGTGGGGAAGCCCATCCTTCGCTGGCTAGCTAGTTAATAACGAAATAAAACAAAAAGTAGTTGACTCTGTTGTAACATTCACCCCAACGTATATTGGCTTAAGTTACAAACAAAACATGGGATACGCTTGATCATAACAATTAAGTGGATTTAGTACCGCTTAAAAAAAACAAAAACGGAAGAAATGCAGCGCAGACTAAGGAATATTTGCAACACCGCTATATTGCACAACACCCAACCTCACAGGCAATAAGCAATCGCTTTCTTTAGTACAGTCCCGTAAAATAAAATAATAAAATAATAATAAGTCCGTGCGGTCAGCCGGGTTTCACTTTTACCGCATCCAGTTCTTTCAAGTGTCCAAAATATTTCCACATCGGGAGCAAAAATGAAAATATCCTTATGCCAACCGAAAATCCAAAATGAATCCATATGGAATAAAACAAAAAGAATGATCTTCGACCACCGGAAAAAATACAAAAAGCCAAAAAAGAAAATCTAGAAGCAAAAAAAATATATAGGCCTATATGAAAAAGGACAGATCTCACCGGGTGTTGAGATGCTCTTTTTCGTTGCTGCAGCTGGCGAATGTCCAAGTCCGAAACGTGGCCTTGAGCTATTTCCACAGTAGCTTTTTTATTATTATTATTTTAACAAAATGTTAAAATATATTATAGTCCTCAGGTCCCACGTAGTCTCCCGGAGATTTGCGTTTTTCTTTTTTTTTTCATTACCCATCACTCGCCCGTATTTCAAAACTCCCCTACTTAGCGGCAGAGTCCGATTTGTTACTGAATGGTGCGTAATGTCAGCTGATCAATTTAACAGCTAACTGATCTAGAATCAGTTAAACAACGGAAAATAGCGATGGAAGATGGTATTACAATTATGGGGCTACTGATATAGAATGGAGCCATGAAGCCATATTAAAAAAAAAATAAAATAAAAAAAAAAGAAAAGAATGGAGCCATGACAAGGAGGATAGTACTTCTAATTTTAATAATAGCAATTTAATGCAGGGAAACTAATAGGTTCCTGCCTCCCCGAGAATCGGCTACTTTAGGCTATTATGTGGCATTGCTACACTGTTCGTCCACAGGCTCACCATAGGGATGTGAGCTGTCACCTCTGTTGTTCATCCTATATACAAACGTGTCAAAATAAATATTTAAACTGGTTAATCATAAAGTATGCAGATGACTCTGTTTTTGTAAGTTTGCTCCAGTATATGAGACTAGTCATGGCCCAATCATTGAGGACTTTGTGCAGAGGTGTGAAGAGTCATGTCATCATTTAAACATAGTTAAAACAAAAGACATAACTGATTTTAGAAAACATGTTCATGTTCACAATGTTGCAATTATGAAGGGCCAATCAGTGCGTTGTGTTGATTCGTACAAATACCTTAGTATAACAATTGATTCTAAGCTGAATTTTGAAGAAAACTGCAGCAGTGTGCAAAAAGTGTGCCTAAGGAAACTGTTCCACTTCCATGCTGATAAAACTATGATGACCTTATTTTATAGTGCTTTTATTGCATTTGTTTTAACCTTTTCTTTGGCTGCCTGGTTTGGAAGTCATTCTGTAAAGAAAAAGAACTCACTTCAGTGGTAAATGGTCTAGTAAACTGATCGGTGAGACTCAGCTGAACCCTGCATCCCTGTACATAGCACAGGTACAGCGGATCACCCATTTTCCATTTTAAATGACAGCCTGCACCCATCACACTGGGAGTTTCAGCTTCTTCCCGCTGGAAAGAGGTTTTTAGTTCCAAGGTGTTGTTAGGGTCACGCGGAGAAAAACTTTCATATGTGAGGAAATTCAAAATGGATCCCCAGATTTCCCATGACAACTTGTTGCCTGTAAGCCCCTCCTGCCAGCAGGCCAGGCAGATAAAAGCAGTGATCAACCATTTTCTCTCTCTCTTCTCCTCTCTTGGCTCTTTGTATTCTCTTTTGGCTGTCCTCTCCCCCCCTTGGTGACGCTCCTGGACTCCTGGGGACTGCTCAGGCTGGGGTACTCCTCCCCCACCTCTTAGCCTCCCTCTCCCCCATAGCCATGCTGAAGCATCAGCCACGCTACCAGGAGTAGAGCAAGCCTTGGAAGCAACAGTTTGCTATTGAGGAGCGGCCAGCCTCCCTCCTCTTCACCCAGCAAAGACCCCAACTTTTGCTGCACAAGAAACGCTCTTTCCAGCTGGATCAGCATCGTCCACAATCAGATCCTCCAACAACCTCCAAACCTCCTTCCTCAATAAAGGACTGGTAACGACTGGGCATTCAAACCTTCTCTAAGAAAGACCAACTGTGTGTATCAGAGCACTGCACGGTCCCGGGTATGGGTACACGGGTACGGGTAAACAGTACCCGTTTACGGTTCGGGTAAGGGTCGGGTTGACTTTCCAAAACCTTTCACGGGTACCGGTACGGTGCGGGTAGAGGTTCCACGGGTACAGGTTGGGTACGGGTAGACTAAGGCAAAAGTTTACGGGTTGTCAAATCTTCTGTACCCGTGTTGTACCCGTGATACTGGTTCAATGTTCATGCTGTACCCGTACCCATATTCTACCCGTGTTCTACCCATGTTCTTGTCGTAGCCTATCATGTTAATTCAACCCATGCATCATATCAATGAACACAGTCATCAGTACAAGGGCTCAATAATTAGTCTTATATCAGAGGAGTCTTATGTAGTCTTGATATAGAGGTTATGGAGTACATTGTGACTCAAATCTATTTATTCAGTTTTCTAAACTTTAATAGTAAACAAGGGGCTAGCTGCAACTTTTGTACTTTTTGAAGATGTAGGTTCAACCTAATTAGCTTTTATATGTAAGAATATGTATAGAATTGGAGAAAGTATTTCTAATATTCTATAGATATAACAAATAATCCCAAACTGTCACTTCAAGTAACCATAAATGCAATGAATAGATGCTTGGATTACAGAACACAAACAAGCCTGTCAGCCCTTGGTGATTATCTTCTCATTGTGCAGATGGCTTCTTTTCAGTGATTACAGGTGGATTCCATTCCAACATTGTAAACTGTGTAAAAATGTGCAAGATAATGTAAATGTTGTGAGACAGTCACAAGCAATGTATATAATTAGGGCCTGGGCAAACCGAAGGTGCGAGGAACCTATTGTTTTTGATGGGATTATTTTTCTTCTTCTTCTTCTTTTTCTTCTTCTGCTGCTGCTGCGAGAACGCGTTTTTGAGGGCTTTGCCATGCACGAAAACTCAAAAAAATTTGCACACACGTCAGTCGTGGTGAAAATTACAAACTATTATTATTTTTGTGCTTGTACATGCCCTGGTGGCTCTATAGCGCCACCAAACACGCGGCCATTTTGGAACGCACTTGCTCGGATTCTCACGAAATTCAATAGGGCCATAGCAGTCATGATAAATTTTTTTGTCAATTTTTTTGCCGCACAGGAAGTGAACTATGAGCTATTTCCTGCGTTTTTTCAGATTTTATGAACACATTTTTGAGGGCCTTATCATACTCGAAAAATTAACCAAACTTGGCTCATAGACTAATAATATTAAGGTCTTTGATTTGATATCTCATTTGGCACTGGGTGTGACATGGTGGCTCTATAGCGCCCCCTAATACATAATTGCATTTTTGAGGGCCTCAGCATGCTCGAAAACTCACAAAACTTTGCAAACATATTAAGCCGGTCATACTTTTAACTAGGCTATGAGGTTTACAGATGGATTTGGCAAAATTGCATTACAGCGCCACCTAGAATATTTCAATGAAGCAGCCCTCGCAGCGTGTTTAACCTACATGTACAAAATTCGGTGGACATGTGAATTATGCCAAGACCTAAAAAAAAGTCTCTTGGTGCCGTGACCTAGACTCAACAGGAAGTCCGCCATTTTTAATTGAAATTGCAACTTTTTTTAATTTTTTGCCATTCACAGGTGCCGTACTTTAACAAACTCCTCCTAGAGATTTTATCCGATCAACTTAAAATTTCGCATATGACATCTTAAGACCTTGTCGATGTTAAATTGCGAAGCTTTTTTGGATTCATTGAACCTTGTATCCGTGGCGTCGCGGCAAATTTCGATGTTCCGCTATGAAACAGGAGGTTGGTTTTACGCGCACGTGCTTTGTGAGATTTGCGCAAAACTTTACAGGCTTCATAAGAGTTTACTTCCAAATAGACCTATATGTTGATATTAGATTGGGTGTGGTCAGGTGGCTCCACAAGGCCCTCTTGACACGGCCATGTTGAGATAAAAGTACTTGAATGTTCATGAAATTTGGTGTGATCCTTGCATTTGTCATGTTGGGTTATGGTAATTTTTTTGGAATTTTTTGGCCAAACAGGAAGCGAGCTATGAGCCATTTCCTGCGTTTTTCCACATTTTATGAACACATATTTGGAAGCCTTGGAATACTCAAAATCTTGCAAAAAGTTACAAAAATTATAATTGTCCTATAATCTTCAATCTTATACATCAATTTGCACTAAATTTGGTACAATGGCTCTATAGCGCCCCCAATCAGATTTTAAAAAGAATTGCCCTTTTGAGGGTCTCCGCATGTTCGAAAACTCACAAAATTTTGTCAATGTATAAAGATCATCATTCGTATTACTCTGATAAAAAGCTTACATATAGGCTTGGCAAAATTGCCATAATAGCGCCCCCTGGAAAATTTCAAATAAGCAGCCCTCGCAGCCCGGTAAACCTACATGTATGAAATTCGGTAGACATGCGGAATATGCTCAGACCAAAAAAAAAAGTCTCTTGGTGCCTTGACCTAGACTCAACAGGAAGTCCACCATTTTTAATTGAAATTGCAAATTTTTTGGACTTTTCGCCATTCACAGGTGACGCACTTTAACGAACTCTGAGAGATTTTATCCAATCAACTTAAAATTTGGCGAATAATATGTAAAGACCTTGCTGATGATAAATTGCGAAGCTTTTTTGGATTCATCGAACGACGTATCCGTGGCGTCGCGGCGAATTTTGGTGTCCCGCCATCAAACAGGAAGTTGGTTTTACTCCCACATACTTCATGGGATTTGCCTGAAACTTTCTAAGCTTGATAAAATTGTCCTACCAAGTATAAATGTATGCTAATATTAGATCGGGAGTGGCCATGTGGCTCCACAGCACCCTCTAGATACGGCCATGTTAAGATAAAAGTGCTTGAATATTCATGAAATTTGGGGTCATTGTATTAGTCATTTCGGGCAATGGTTAATTTTTGGAAATTTTTTCGCCAAACAGGAAGTGAGCTATGAGCTATTTCCTGCGTTTTACCAAATTTTATGAACACACGTTTGAAGACCTTACAATGCTCCAAAACTTGCAAAACCTTGCACAAATTACAAATGTCTTATTCTCTTCAATGTCATCCATCAATTGGCACTAAATGTGGCATAATGGCTCAATAGTGCCCCCAATCATATTTTTTAAAGAATTGCCCTTTTGAGGGTCTAAACATGTGGGAAAATTTACAAAAATCAACACACTCATGGAGCCCGGTATTACAATTACTATGTTGTAGATTTTGCGCACAGGCATGTCAAAATGGTATCATAGCGCCCTCCGAAAAATTTTTCCACTCCCCTCCGGAAACCACATTGTACAGTCTACCAGTGTCCAATGGCTCTTAATGGACACCTGCACCCATTAAGATCTTGCTGCCACCCCAACGGGCACGAGGGCCCTTTCAACGCTGCTTGCAGCTTTAATTAGATATTGGTTTTTGAAATAAATATTAAAACTGAACAGCGGTCTTTGTTATTATAGTCACATATAACAGATAACATACACCTAATATTTGACCTTCATAAACAATAAGAGTAGAATACGGGTAATTATCTTAATGATACGGGTAGAACAAGGGTAAGGGAAAATATAAACGGGTACGGGTAGGGTATGACCATTACGGGTTGGGTACGGGTCGGGTTGACCCTGCATAAATGCACACGGCCGGTGCGGGTATGGGTACGGGTCGGGTAGAGGTAGCACGGGTATGGGTCGGGTAGCAAATTCTCTACCCGTGCAGGGCTCTGGTGTGTAGGTGTAAAATGATAGTTGTTGTGATTGTTTTTATGATTGTGATCATAAGTCAGGATGGTCTCGCATGCAAATAAACTCATGTAAACTAACACGGCACTAATCCTGTGCAAAACACACACATCCCTTAATTTTAGCTTAATACATACACATAACATTTAAAGTAATTTAAACTGACTTTAAACACTCTTTCTTGAACTTTCATTGTTGGAAAGACTTGGTCTTAGTTACAGTAAGGTTGCCCTCCCCCAGACCACATGGTCAACAAGGCTCTTCCACTCACACCTTAGATCATTCCGTTGTTCCCTCTCACCCACACCCACACCCGCGCACACACCCGCGCACACACACACACATCCTTGTACTTATAACTTAGTGAGGACATTATATTGACTTCCATTCATTCTTCCTGTGTCTCTACAGCCTTTCCCTAATCTTAATAATAAGCAATGTATGCCTAACCCAAACCCTTACCCTAACCTTAACCAATAAGTCAAAATTAGCCTTTGTAGTTGTGAGGACCGGCCAAAATGTCCTCACTTCCCAAAAATGTTCCCACTCTGTTGGAAAAGAACGCTTTTTGGTTCTCACTTTGTAGCAAGTACAAGAACACACACACACACACACACCTCCTTCATTGTGCATACAGTGTTAGTGTTTAGAGTAGTTTAGATTGTGTGTTTCATTTGTTTAATTTAAATAAATATTCTTAAAAGACACATGCTGTGGTTATTAATGTTGTACAAGAGTGAATGAAATTGCCAGCTTCTTCTATGAAGAATGAATCCTTCAATCTAGCTATTGATTAGGAAAGTTGGTTACAATTATTAATTTAATTATTAATCAATTTCCATATTAATAGCGAAGTGGATATTGAGACTGAGGTTTTATTAATTGGCTATCGTTTTCCCTTCACTGAGGAAAGGTGGTGCCCTGAGGTATTCATATTAATATTTGATATTAATATTACAATATCATGTTTTTTATAGTCAAATTAATAATATTAATATCATTAGGCAAATTGCCTCCACACATGATGTCCACCTGTGAGGTGTCACCCCAACAGCCAGCGCCCTTGTGTGACGTGCCACTGCACTCACAACAACGTCGCCACTGCTTGGGCATTATCACCACAAAGGTGCCACCAATCAAGGTATTTCCCCAACACTGGTGTTCTGTGCGAGGCATTACCCTAACAGTGTAAAACTAACCAATCTAAAAACAGCTTTGTTCCTACTGCGATCACACTGATGAACAAGTTGTGAGAAAAACTGCACATTTTGGACAATTTTCTTTGGAACCTGAGTATACACGTATACATACATATTTATTTATTTAGTAGATTTTAGACTGTTTTCGCTTGGTTCTTATTCACGTATGTGCAGTGCTCTGAAAAAGTATTTGCCCCCTTCTTGATACCTTTTTTTTCTTGCATATTTGTCACACTTAAATGTTTCAGCTCATCAAACAAATATTAATATTAGACAAAGATAACCCAAGTGAATAATAAATGAAATAATCATTTAAAAACTGCATTTTATAAGGGAAAAAAGCTATCCAAACCTATCTGGAGGATATTAACACGAGTTAAGTTATAACTTCGCCTACGGAGCTAAAGTTTTAAAGGAAGAATAAAGGACATAGAATTTATAAGAGCTTTGTCTCTGTCCCGTTGATTTTTGTTTATGAGTGTGGGGCTGAATTTCCGTTTCAGCAAGAATAGAAATGTACAGTTTTAACCTGTGTGTGTGTTACAGGCTGTATCTGAATGAAAACTGTCACATCTGTTATTTGGTGACTAAAAGAGACTAGCATTATAGCCAGTTAACATAATGTTAACACAGCATCACGACTAAATGTGTGTATTTTGTCAGATTATTTGAATTAGCAGGCTAATGTTCAACAAAAGGCTCAGGCTAGGTTAGCAGTTGACTTCTGCAATAATATCTTGATATTAAAATTTTTTAAAATGATATTTTACCTCGTTTTCCAGTACCACTGATGAATAGAAAATGCTAAAAAAAAAAAAAATCACAAATCGTTTTTCACATTGTGATGGTTTAATTTCAACATTATTTTATTGGAGGGATCGGATGATAAATCTCGTTTTTAAACCGCTGCTCTTCTCGGAGGAACCCACTACATTAGGTCATGGTCGTGTTAAGGTTGTACAAGGGGTTAAGGTCCTTCTTGCATAATTTTGGATACTCATATCAGGTTTTTATTGATCAAAACGTGTATTCATGTTATTATTAATGACTTTAGACAGTTTGGTCAACTCTTTCTATGTAATCCTGTTTGACCAAGTTTCCTGCCAAAAAAAGGTCTCAGAATGCTTTCAAGAAGGAGTTTGATAATATATGTTTTATTTGATTAAATGAATGTTTAAATATGAATATTTGTCTGGTATAAATGCCACTATAATCATCCAGCGCCCACGGGGTCATCTGGAGGTCGGAAGTCCAGGGTCTGAAAGGGTCATATTGCGCGAAGTGGTTTTCCAACACCAACAAGTCCCTGACCAATGGTACTATTATCCTAAAGCTCAGTTTGGCAGTGGGAAAGTTCCCAAATATGACTGAAAACCACATTTCCAACAGTATCATTCACTTACCTTAGTCTTAGGGATCCCCAAAAAGTGAAAAATCACTTGCCGCCTGAAAAAAATGTGCATTTTGGGGGCCCTCCTCTCACCCCTCTGATGTCTCATGGTAATTCTGGCTGCAGAATCAAGATATTTGGGCCAGAATACACCAGCACATCAAATTTTAGCTTCCTATCTCTATTACCAGAGAAATTATGGTCCTTCCAAAATGCTACGAAATTAAATGACCAATTCACAAGTCAAAAATGGGCGTGGCACCAAAATATGTGGAGGAAACCCTTTAGAGATATTGACATGAAACTTGGGACTCTTGTTTGGTACCATAAAGTATTTTTGGACAAAGTTTGAGCAAAATCCAAGAGGTGTCATGTACAAGGCACCGCAATATTGGCTGTTTTGACATGGAATGACCCATAAGGGTTTTTATTTACCCACCAATCATTATCTTTAAATTCAAGGTAAGATTTTAATAATTATTTAAAATGAAAGATGGGGAGGGGGGGCCATTTTACATAATATATACCATGTGTGCCAAGACAAGGGGAGGGAATTGTAAATGTATATGCACAGTGTAGTGTATATGCACAGTAAAGGTATGATGGGGTTCCAAATGGGCGTTTGGAAAAATAACTGCTTATCTAAGGACACCTCTTCCACAGTAAATGACAGGTCACTTAAAAAGAACAATTATTTTCAATTGCAATGTTACTTTCAAGGGATACTTTTCTGATTCTCATCCGGCTTTGTACGACAACAATGTGGTAGGAATATGCAAATGAGCAATGTTAAACTTTCCTCAATGTTGGCAGCACCAAGAATTTTCTGCTAATTTTCTGGGACAATTTCTGGCTCTCAGGAGTCAAGCGGTTGATCGAACAACAGATTGTACTGCCACATTCCCTGTTATTTGCAAGTCCGCCTCCACGGATCGAGAGAGGCCAGCCCGTAGCATCCAAAGTCAAAACATCCCGTCCACCATGTTGCCGACTGCCACTGAAATACCATAACAGAAGGCCATATCCCTTGAGATATGGAAGAATGAGATTTTAATAGTTCAAAGTTGGATTTCGATATTCGGGGAGAAATTTGATGCTGCCGCTGTGGTAAATTTGGTTTGTGCTCCGAGGGAAAAAGAAATGGAGTTGAGGTCCTGCAGCCAATTTCATAGAGGCAAGTTTGGTTTGGATGCAGCTGCTAATTCCGCAGAGGAAGAGGTACAACCATGTGTGATGCTGCACCAAAGCGCTAGGCCACTTGGAGACTGGGGAGTGCTGGATACCAACGTCAGGATCCCAAAAAGAAACTGGAAAATACCACTAAAGCCAGCTGGGAAAAACGGACATCTATAGCGTCTCTGTCGCCATTGCACATATACAGCCAATGTTTTGTTACTAACATGCCAGCGTTACAGTATGAAATCATGTGCTACATGTTCATATTGATGAGACCCACACCATCTTGGAACATGCACTGCCAAGTTTGGTACTCGGCAGTGCTATTTCAGTTTAGCCTGACGTTAGTGTTTCTGACAGGCTGTTTGACGGAGTGGGGCAATTTTAAATTAACACTTCAGAAAAGTAGCCTGGGAGTGGCTTTAGACAGCAAAGAGCCCAGTACATTCTGGTTATTTTTCTACCTTTTCAACAAGACGGAATACCATCACCTTTTTTCTCCGGTCATGGAGCAACAATTCTCGTACTTGGAGAAGGCGTTTGACCAGGTGGAGCAACAAAATTTTCCCCTCTCTTCTGCATATACAGCAAAGTTCTATGAAAAGACCATTCCTTCTGGCAGTGGAATACTTCTTTAAATGTTGTGTTTGTCTAATTGGATAAATGTGTGTCAACAGAAGATTTCATTTAAAAGCAGACATTTTCTTAAACGAAACCTCACTTAACTCCAGACAGACGAAAGGATTTAAACGTTATATTAATCTTTATTTTAAGTTTGAAAAATGCCCGTAAAATCCAAAGCTCCTACCATTAGAAAAATATGTCTACAAATGTCTCTTCTGTCCATAGTAGCAGTCAAATAAAGCACAGTGTAGTAAACCCAGCAGCAGCCTTCACAAAGAAACAAAAACAAACAAAAAAACATTCTACTCTTTCTTCCACTTACACAACACACAGTATAAATTAATCACTTTAAATTAGCATTCCAACAAATATACATTTAGATTGTGATCATAATTACGGACATCAGATAAGCGGACTCATTTGTACAAAAGCAGTTTCATATGCTGGCGAGGAAGCCAAATACTACACAATTATTTTGGTCCCAGAAATATACACACAGTCATACAAAACACTGCAGCTCAGCAAAATGAAAATATCTTGAGTCTTCAAGCAATTTGAAACCTAAAAAATAAAGTAGTTTTATCTTCTTATTCCAAAGTGCAGTTGAGCGTAGGAAAAAGAACCTGTGGGAAGTTGTACCGAGTTAAAAACACCATATACAATATAATATTCCAAATTTCGGGCATATGTCATAGATGGACTCTTATACACTAATTTGATGAGAATGGCGATGACATGAATAATTCAATAATGCACGGTCCAATAATTGCATGACTTTTGTGACTCAAAAATGTATTATCAAAGCTTTTAATATTTGATAAATAGCCTTTGAAAAGATCATGACTAACCTCGAAATTTCGCAAAGAATCACCTGCACAAAATGCGCAAGATTTATTGGTAAATACTAGTCACTTCTTGAAAAATGGATGTCTTTCTCATTGGTTTTAAGACGGAATATACTGGACATAAAAGTACACAAACTTACCTGACTGTACACTTCCCAGTCTCCTCTGTAACGCCTCAAGCCTGGTTATGTAGTCACTCAGAGCCCTGTCAGGGTCGTAATTCTGGAGGTGAGAGCAGGTCAGACTGCCTGTTTCTGCATGGGCTGCGTTAAACCTACATATGCAGAAATGACAGAAAAGCGCAATGAGCCAGGTAAGTGATGAGGGAAGTCCTGTAAAAGGGATTGACCGACCTGATCCTGAGGGAGCAGAGGTGAAGTATGTTATGGTACAATTTTATTGCTAACATACCTTTTTCAAAGAACATCCCCATCTCTCTACAAGCTGTAAAGATTTCTCTTCTTCAGTCATATTTTTCTAAATAATACTTGAGACAAATACATCTTCAAACTATTGCAGCTGATACAGGAAAGCCAGATTCCTAAATAGTGTTTTTTTTTTTTGACCAATCGAACAGGTGTTTCAGGAGTTTTCACAACAATTTAGACAAAATCCCTATCATCAACTGTGCAGATCTCTTTATAGGACCATGACAGTCAAAAATCAAAACTCCCCAAAATAAACTGGACAAACTCAAAAATGACTAAAATAAGGTTTGGAATATGATTTACGCAATAGTTGTCCATGCCAGATTATATATTCCTGCAAACTAGTCAAAGCTGTTTGTCAGATACGTACAATTTTTAATTCAACCAACATGTGATAACCAGGGCAGGGAACAGCTTTTCCGCAGTCCTTGCGCTGTCCTCTGGGTACGCATGCGCACTCCAATGTATAAATGACCAGTTTGTTGCAGTCATCACATTGTAGCTATTAAATTCAAATAATAACATCAATTAATGCATTGTTTTACTGTTTAAAATTCAGTGTAAGGTGAATTGACTCTTCAATTCAGTCCTTTTTCATTTTATGTCCATTTCCCTTGACATGCCAACTTTTAATTAAACAAGTATTTGACACTAACGTGTCTTTGTCCCCCGCCAGAAAATGTGAAATCGTGTCAAAATGAACAATTTCTCGGTGTGACCTTGAGAATGGCGCGAAGGTCACCGAAATGGACTGGCGCCGGGGTATCACCCTAATACATGTTGACATCAGATTAGAAGTAAATCCGTCGATTTGTTCTTGAGATATGTCGCTGACAAGGCTATCAGTGTGAAAATCCACAATCTCTCGGTGTGACCTTGAGAATGGCGCAAAGGTCACCGAAATCGACTGGCGCCGGGGTATCACCCCAATATATGTTAACATGGAATTTGAAGTAAATCCGTCGATTCGTTCTTTAGATACCTCGCTGACAAGGCTATCTGTGTGAAAATGCACAATCTCTCAGTGTGACCTTGAGAATGGCGTGAAGGTGACCGAAATCGACTGCCGCTGGGGCATCACCGTAATATATGTTGACATGGAATTTGAAGTAAATCCGTCGATTTGTTCTTGAGATATCTCGCTGACAAGGCTATCAGTGTGAAAATGCACAATCTCTCAGTGTGACCTTGAGAATGGCGCGAAGGTCACGGAAATCGTCTGGCGCCGGGGTATCAGACTAATACATGTTGACATCAAATTTGAAGGAAATCCGTCAATTCGTTCTTGAGATATCTCGCTGACGAGGATTCAGGACGTACAGACGGACGAACGTACGTACGGACGGACGGACGGTCGTAAATACTATGTCCCGCCGCTTCGCGCATTCCGCGCGGCGGGGGACAATTATGTACTTCCAAACCCTGTCAGTTGAAAGGAATGGTCTGATTTAGCATGAACATGCCAAAAGTGTGAAAATCGACATTCTCTCGGTGTGACCTTGAGAATGGTGCGAAGGTCACCAAAATCGACTGGCGCTGGGGCATCACCATCATACATGTTGACACCGAATTTGAAATAAATCCGATGCTTACTTCTTGAGATATCGCGCAGACAAGCATTTCAGTGTCAGAATCTATCATACCTCGGTGTGACCTTGAAAATGTCGCGAAGGTCACCAAATTCGACTGGCGCCGGGACATTACCCGAATACATGTTGACACCAAATTTGAAAAAAATCCGATGCTTACTTCTTGAGATATCGGGCAGACAAGCATTTCAGTGTCAGAATCTATCATACCTCGGTGTGACCTTGAAAATGTCGCGAAGGTCACCAAATTCGACTGGCGCCGGGATATTACCCTAATACATGTTGACACCAAATTTGAAAAAAATCCGATGCTTACTTCTTGAGATATCACGCAGACAAGCATTTCAGTGTCAGAATATATCATACCTCGGTGTGACCTTGAAAATGTCGCGAAGGTCACCAAATTCGACTGGCGCCGGGACATTACCCTAATACATGTTGACACCAAATTTGAAAAAAATCCGATGCTTACTTCTTGAGTTATCGCGCAGACAAGCATTTCAGTGTCAGAATATATCATACCTCGGTGTGACCTTGAAAATGTTGCGAAGGTCACCAAATTCGACTGGCGCCGGGACATTACCCTAATACATGTTGACACCAAATTTGAAAAAAATCCGATGCTTACTTCTTGAGATATCGCGCAGACAAGGTTTCGGGACGTACGGACGGACGTACGGACGGAGCTGAATACTATGTCCCCCGCTTCGCGCTAAACGCGCGGCGGGGGACAATAAACGCGCGGCGGGGGACAACAATCTAGAACATGAAACGCCCAAAATCCTACGGACTTGGCTCAAGGGAACATGTCTGTTGGAAATTTGGAGCGCCTCGATCCATCTTTGCTCTTGATGGATTTGCTCTTTTTTGGTGGCTCCTTTAATTCTATAACATGTCCAGCACCACTGCTCATCATCATCTGCTCTGCATCCTTATTATCTTGTCACATCAGTATTAATCCTAATTTGCCCCTCCACCAATGCTTTTGGAGTCAATTGATACATTTGAAATACATTTGAAATAAATGTATATAGACAATAAAAAATTTAATTCACAAGTTGAATCATTAAATGAACCATTTATATTGAGTTTTTAATATTTGAGAGGGTAAATACATATTGATTTCATCTACATTTTTCATAGTGTGCCATTTTTTTAAGAATTGGCGTTGCACATGCTAGGATCAGGAACCTTCAGATCTGTTCACTCTGGAACCGTGGGCCTTCTGTCCACAAAAAACAAATTATGTGGCACGCCACCACTTCTAGCGAAAAATTATCTGAAAATATAGGTAGACAGACAAACTGGTCATTTGTTCTTCTGAGTGTACTTGTGTACATGCCTGAGAATGTAAGGACAATAGAAAAGTTGTTCATAATAATATTAAGAATAAGAACAACAATCACACGGGGTAATTTCAGGGGTCCAATGAGACCAGTCTGAATTTTGAAGAAGTATGGAGACGCATTGTATGAATTTTCAAAAAAAAAAAAAAAAACTTCCAGTATATGGCACATACTTATTCACTGTATTACAAGTTTTAAAACGATCAACCTGATGGTGGCCATGTTCTTTGTGCCATCACCATCTCTTTATTTTGGAGACTTTACGAGGATGTTTCACAGAGACATGGCAAGAAAAATTTCAACTTGATCGGGCAGGTCTTTTGGGAATAATGACCAATGTCGGCTATAAGCACCACCTAAAGAAAAATTTACACCATATTCTGTAGGCTGTTTAGCCCAATAGATGTAAATTCTTATGCTTTGCGGTGATTGGACACTGTTACACCCCATAAAATCAACTGAGGCCACGCTTACAAAATTTATTGGTTTACTGTGACCGTGCAAACACTTCCTGGGCAAGAAAATAACAAAATAATAACAATGAAAATCAGAACAGAAACAAAAGGGTTGCGGCCACTTCACTGCTTGAACCCCCGAATAATAGTAATACTAACATCTGATTCTGAGTGAGACCAATGCTTGGCAAATTGGCCCAGGATTGATCTGGTATTAGAAGTACTGAAACTAAGTGAAGCTAGACAACAAGCACAGTTTTTTTTTAAGAAGGGAAGTTTTCATTTTTTCTGAGGTCCAAAAGCATTACCTCGCAGAATCTCTGCCCGTCAGTCCACGGCTGGATCCCCGGAGATCTCCATATCCATCCACATTCCCAGGGTGCAAATATGGTGACCCTCGTCTTTCTTCAATTGCTGATATCAAAATGATGACAGAGAGTAGCTTGTGACTAAGTCAGTTCACATATTACAAATTTTAGTACACACTTTTATCTAAATCAATACACAAAAAGTACACAAGGACGGTCACTGAAACAGCTACATGGCATAGATCAGATTATGTAGAATTCATATCGCGCAACAGTCATGAAAAGCAACATGTCATGAACAGCAACATGTAGACTAGATGGTGAGAGCAAGCCAATTCAACTCCAGCCAACTGACACAATAAATGACTAACCAAATAAACTAAGGAGAGATTACAATAAACAAGCGAACATCACAAAATAAGACCAAAAAAAAACAAAAACTACAGAGCTAAGGTAACACAGATTCAAAGATCATGATAGATTACATGGAAGGGATACAATAAATGAGTTGACAGGATACACCAAAAGTAGGAAATCCTTTTGATTTGTGCTCAAATTAAAAAGATTTGAGAAAGTATCCAGTTAGTAGTAAAAGTTTTTTTCAAAATTATCTCTACTCTGATTAAGCTACTACGCTGAACTTCATATCATCATTACACTTACAATCGTGAAGATTTCAAGAGATTTGCCTTGATAAACCAGAATGCCAGCAATATCAAATTTTTGCCCATTTAAAAACTCCTTTGAATTTACAACTTATTTTTGGACCCCATATAAGTTGCTGGCAGCAACTTTCAGTTATTATTAGTCACAATAAAGGCTAACTATAATTCAATCAAAGATTTATCTGATAATTTTGAAGTTTGAGTTATTCAGAAAATTAATTTTACTTGCCTCTGACATACAAATGATATCAAGAGAGACAATGAGTAAATACATAAAATTGACATTTTTTTCCTCAATTATCAGAGTTTTAAAAACCAAACTATAGCTAGAGTACCATATAATGCTTTGCAAAGACCGCTTTTACACTGCCATGTAGTTTGATAACACAATGAACAAATGTTGATATAGAAATATCAAAAATATTAAATTCCTAAGAACTCGCAGGAGCTCTCAACAATAACCATTTGAAGAAAAGCAAGCAAGGATTAATTACTAGACTGCCAGGCAGATGTTCAAGGCAAATTGTTAAGGTTATAAATAGAGGTCTGTTAGGAGCCCAGTGGCGACCTGCATGAGTGCTTTTCAGTGGATCTTCATCATACTTTGGACTTGAAGATTTGTGCCAAGTGCTAGGCCACGCACCAACCACATCTCATCAGTCAAACATAAAAACTAGCTTTTGAATACTGAGCTTAATTCAAACAATGAAACGGTGTTTGGCTCAGATAATGCAAGCTGCATGGCAAAAGCACATAATGAAATAATATGCAAAATAAACCACAAAAAATGTAATTAAAAAAAAAACTGAGTTGATACCATACATTGTACAAAATTTAAAAAAATGAAAAAAATCTTGAATATATTGCACACTTGAGTGGTTGTTCTGCCATTATAGCAATCAGCTAGCAGCCCAATGACAGAAGTATTCCCATCCTTACCCATTGTCTGGACCTGGCCATTCCTGTTGACAGCCGAGGAGCTGGACCCAGCCTCTGTGGTCTTATACCATCGTTTCACAAGGTACCTCATTCTGTGAAGGAGTAAGAAATAACTCACATACATGAAAACAGTAAATAGAGCTGATGCCCCACATCTGGTGCTCGTGAATAAAAATGCTTCCAGTACACTTGTTCGCATAAGTCTGTAGAAGCTACGAGGCTAGCTGAAACCCAAATTTCCGACAGTGGCTTGTTTTAGAAACAGTCATTTTCCCAAATTTTATTATTTGGAATGTTGCATGTTTTTTCTTATCTAATCTTGGTAATGTTTTCAGCTTAGTTCAGAGACTGCAGAAAGTCTGATCTTCCTATGTTAAGCTTTCTAGATTTGGTCTAAAATGAAACTAAGGAATTTGGTGCAAATTTCACTGGATGGTGGGGAAATGGCTTTATTCGAGTAAACAATTATACTGTTGGACTGGAACAAAGAAACACTTGTATGGGAACATTAAGAATGCACACATAAAGGAAGGGTGAGCATCAGGGATATGCTTCAGCTGACAATACACTTGAGGTTACAGGGAAGGCTACTTTTTAATTTGGTCAGGCAGTGACAGCTAACAACACTGCCCTTCCAAAACAAAGCAGTTGCATGCTATAATATTTCGTGGGGCCACCTTTAGCTTTGACCACAGCGCACATTTGTCGTGGTCTTGTTTTGACAATCTTATACAATGTTACAACATTTATTTCTAAGTGGATTTGCGTTCATTTTTGGCCAAGATATTCTGTAGACTAAGAGAGTCAAACCACTCCGTTCAACCCTCTCTGGCGAATCCAAAAGAATCTTTGGAGAAGGGTGTCACACCTCCCTGTGTTAATCTGTATTCTACTCACAGTTCGAAGGCGTGCACCTCAGGCTAACTGGAGACTCTTAAAACCCAAAACATATGAGTGTCCCCTCACCTTCAGATCTGTCTCCCCATGCTCTATAACGCCTCTTTATTTCGATGCTGTCCATGTCCACATCTACCCATGTCTATGTCTTTGGCCCTGTCCATGTCAACATCTACCCATGTCTATGTCTTTGGCCCTGTCCATGTCCACATCTACCCATGTCTGTCTTTGGCCCTGTCCATGTCCACATCTACCCATGTCTATGTCTTTGGCCCTGTCCATGTCCACATCTACCCATGTCTATGTCTTTGGCCCTGTCCATGTCCACATCTACCCATGTCTATGTCTTTGGCCCTGTCCATGTCCACATCTACCCATGTCTATGTCTTTGGCCCTGTCCATGTCCACATCGACCCATGTCTGTCTTTGGCCCTGTCCATGTCCACATCTACCCATGTCTGTCTTTGGCCCTGTCCATGTCCACATCTACCCATGTCTGTCTTTGGCCCTGTCCATGTCCACATCTACCCATGTCTGTCTTTGGCCCTGTCCATGTCCACATCTACCCATGTCTGTCTTTGGCCCTGTCCATGCCTTTTCATCCTTAAGTCTATGTCCCGCTTATATCTGTAAGTCTTGCCCGGTTAATATTTATTTATATCCAAGTGGTCTGGTTGCTCAGTCCAAGTCCTGTTTATGTTGGCCCCCTCTGATTGCAATATTAGCCTGTACTGCTCCCATCCTTTTTGTTTGTTTGTTTTGTTATACCCACAGAGAGGCGTCACCTTGCTTTGTTTAAAATACAAATGAATTTTAAAAAATAAATAAATAAATAAATAAATAAAATAAAGCTGATCTCCAAAGAGGGGCAGTGATGGCAGATTGAGTGACTTCGCTGGGTGACTAAGTGCCCTACAATGTACAAGCGAACTGTGAAGCGATTATCCCTGCTTCTCACCCATTGGATATTGCGATAGGCCCCCACCACCCACCCCTGACCAGGAGTGAGTTAGATAATGGATGGATGGATGTATGGAGCAGTGGCACACGAGAGTGAGCGTATTAACCTCTGATTTCTGCCCGGCTTGTACCATTGGTGTGTTCAGACGGTGGGCAGACTACCTCAGAGGGCCAGTTTACCTGGAGAGCGCAATGAAGACTCGCGCAGCAGACCTGAAGCGCGTGAAGCCCCTCGGTCGCCGACTTGCTGTGTCAAGACTTTGGTAAGATCGGCCACCCATCCTAGAAATGAGCAATAGGGTCGCCGCCTCGCAGTCCTGGAAGCTCCCTAGTAACAGCAGCAGGTATTTCTTCTGGTAAATCAGAGCCTTTCGAAAGCTCTCTGACCGCAGGTATTTCACATAGATTCTCTGGAAAAAGTAATAAGCAGAATAGCATCCATTTAGAGACGCACATCAACGTTCCTGACACCTAAATACACCAATGAATCAAGCATGAGACCATCAACTAGAATTTAAAATGAACCAGATCAGCATTCGAGAATGATAAATTAACCAAGATGGCATGTATTAATATATTGCGATTCTGCATCTTTAATGTAGTGTCATTACAAAATTCATGAAAAACTTATTCCTTCT
Organism: Gymnothorax reevesii; assembly: GCA_029721435.1. Classification (NCBI taxonomy): domain Eukaryota; kingdom Metazoa; phylum Chordata; class Actinopteri; order Anguilliformes; family Muraenidae; genus Gymnothorax; species Gymnothorax reevesii. Next base: position 113,366,827 of record CM056577.1, read on the forward strand.
ATCCTTGCCTGGTTTCAAAACATTTTTTGACATCTCTGAGCTGCAAATTTCCTGTTCATTATACATTATTTACCAACCGCTATCAAGTATTTGTTTGGTCCGCTTTAAACAGACCAGAGTTCGTTTCCTTGGATGGTCCACTTCGTTTGGGCAGGTGTGAAAGCTCATCCAAACTCGGGTGCGGACCAAACAAGCAAACTCTGGTCTACCTGAAAACATGGGTCTCGGTTCGCTTGTAGCGGGAAATGAAAACAGATCCAATGAACCAAAGATGGGAAGAGAACCAAAGAGAGGTCCGGGCCAATCAATTTCTTCTTCCTCCTGTTTTTATTCCTCTTAGTAAGTGCTTGTTTAGGGCAATACTGCCCCAAACGAGCAGCTGTTGTAACTGCATGACGTTGTCCAGGCGGTTTGGTCTGCTTTCAAAAGTGCAGGGTGAAAGTGAACCAAACCAAATGAAGGTGTGAAATTTTCCCACCCAATCGAACCAAGTCGCCTGGACTATCCTGGTATTAAAGCGCTATTAAAGTCAGGCTCTCATCCCTCTATCAGCCAGGTGTTTATTTATGTCACTGTGAGCTTACGGGCACTCTCGAGGTGGGTGGTTTTCAAGCAGAGATCTCTGCAAAGCTGCATTGCGACAAGGCTCCAAGCATGTACTTAAGCATTTAGTATACAGCATATACGTCTGTTACTGTCAGATTGTGAAACCAGTCATTTCACAAAATGACAAAAATTTCAGCCATTTCATAAAATGGCAAGCCCCAAACGTCAGTCACTTCACAAAATGACTAAAAAATTTTAGTCGTTTCAGGAAATGATTGATTTCACAATCCTAGTGTAACATTTTCATCATTTACCAGTCAATTCTCCTGGAAAGCAATACTTTAAAAAGGGACTTGGATGCCTGCGTTGCTGGACATAGAACAACCAAACAAAAAAGAACCCCTGGAAATAATTCAGATACAGACCTTCAGTGCTGCACTGTCAGCATTAGAGTCAGCAAAATCCCAGAGGGAGTCAGCGCGGATCTTCCCCCTCAGCCGCGACACCTCGGCCTCGGCCTGACGCAGATGCTTCTCCAGCTGCATCCTCTCCCTGTTCCAGCCCTCGCGGGCAGATGCCAGGAGGATCTCCACGCTGTCCTTGTGATCGACTCCTCTGTGGCTGTACTGCAGGTAAAACAGAAAGTCCATAAGATTATTTCCCCAATATATAAACAACAGGCAGAACAACATATACCAGCTTCAGCACATATAGAACTGACACACAAAGTTTTAAAGAATGAGACAGTGCGAGTCTGGCTTAGCCATATGCTAATATGGGCTAGCTGAAGCTCTCGTAGAAATAATGCACAAATTTTAGGCAATAGGAATTTGGCCACTGTGATCTGAATTCATGAGCTAGCTAGCTTTTCCCTACTTTAAGTTGTAATGCAATTAGTGGCCAGGTCTGGGAAGGAGGTTATGCAGGTGACAAATGTCTCCAGCAGGGGAGGCTATACTTTGAGGGGTCAACAAGGACTTAATGAGTACATCTGAAAACGGATTCCGCATTAAAAAGCCTATTTAAGCGCCCTCTTTTCAGGTCAGAAGAGGGTAACCATAAGGAACACTATGGAGGGTGTTTGGGACAAGAGTTTTTTCCCTTTTCTAGGGAATTAGGGAAGAACTTCTGTTGGAACTGTGTACAGCCCATTTTTATAAAGGAAAACCCTCAGTTGGACTTTGACTTTTTTTGCATTTTGGAGAACTGGGCAAGGTTTGCTTGCTTCCCCTCGTAAACTTCTTAGCAGTCTAAGTGTAGAATGGAAGCACTAAAGAAAGAAAAAGTAAGGCTCCGCCAGAGGAGTTGTTGTTTTGTTTCACTTCAAGTACTGTTTGCCAATAAAACGCCAGTAGAAATACAAGCATCTTCCCCTCTCAACTGCTGTCTTGAGTTTTAACTTTTTGTTCGCCTGCTCCCCACTACTGTTGCCAACCAAGCCACAATATCCTCTAGACCTGACCTCACGTGTCCTAACAACCACTCGGTTCATTCATGCAGCGACAGGTACTCAGAGTTTCTGACTGACCAGTTATAAGTGTGGAAAAGATGGTTTAGTTGGGGATCAAACTGACCCAATAATAAAATTAAGAGTTTTCTAGTTCATAATGGATGTATCTGCACTCTCTGACATCAGAATCACAGCAGTTTCATATAAAATTCAGATCTCACCTGCTGAAGCAAAAGTTCTACCAGCCTTGCAGTTGGTATAGTTCAATAAGCATATAGTACAACACAATGCTGTAGCACAGGAATCTTATGTATGCATTAATAATTTTAAACATTGAACTTAATGTTCTAAGATTAGTAATAACTACCTACGTAGCTAGCTAAAAGACATCTTATTACCTTGTCATACAAGACTCACGTTCATTACTGCCTTACGCTGCTTTCACACCGGACAGAAAATGAATTTTTTGCACGACAAATTACATTCAAAGTCGATGCGAAGTTGCGAACGCATCGACTTTGAATGTGTCGTGCAAAAAATTTGTTTCACGTCCAGTGTGAAAGTGCATTAAAGGACATAACTGCTTTGCTACTAACATTACATTATCGTCAGGAGGCACCCATCTGACTGCCACTAGGAGCATTAGAAGTTAATGCAACTTTTCAGCCACATTGTTTTACTTCTTGTCTCTTCCTCTTCCTAAACTCTGGCACGTCAATGAAATCCGTCCACAAGAAGTGTGCTATTCCTGGCAGCAGTGCGTCTCACAAATCACTGCACAGCTTTCCAAAACATGCAAGGCACCCTGCGAGGTAGCTTGAGCCCACATCTACTGTTTTGTCTGTCCGTCTGTACACCAAGAATTAGGAATTGCGTGGCACGTGTAGGTATTGTGTCATGAATATGAGGCTACTCGATGTCACCTCCCATTTCCATCTTGGGCAAGGGCAGCCCGAGTGTGCACCTACTCTGCATCTAGTTTTTATATTAAGGAAACAGAATATGCATATACATTTTGATTTATGCCATTCTCTCAGGCTTGCTCAAAATCACAAGTTTTAAATGATCCAAAAAGTTATTATAATATCTAAAGGTGCATTTCACATGTTTTAAAAAGAATGAACACACTCCTAAGTTGGCAAGGAGTACAAATGCAAAAAAAAAAAAAAATTGCTGCTGCTCTAGCTCTGATGTGAAAATTTTTTTTTCATTGTTTTCAACAATTTTGGCATAAACAAGCCAACTTCATGTACAAAAGTAGAAGGCATGTTTATGCCAAATTGTTGGTAGAATGTGTGGGGTTTTCTTTTTGTTACATTTTTCAATTTCTATGAAAATAAAAATATGTCCATGTAATGCTGCCTTTTTCTTTCAGTCATAATGAGATGAACTGCAGGTAAGTATGACCGAAAGACTTACATTGCCCTGTCCCAGGCCTCTTTGACCGGCGTGCCTCAATTCCTTCTCCAGTCTGACGAGCGAGTTGCGAAGATCGTTCTTCTCTTCTGTTAAACGGCTGACAAAGCCCGTGAGCTCAGCATTCTGCCTCAGGAGTCGCTCAGTGAGTGAATTTGAGGAGCCACTGGCAGGCAGGGCTGTGCTCTGTGGAAACACACAGGCACAGGAGAGAAAAACTCATTCGCTTACATTTGGGATCAGTAAATTACCAATGTCCATAGTATCACAGGAGAGAGTAGTCCCTGGCCCAAATCATACAAAATCCCGGCAGCAAGTATGAAAGGAATTCAGCGTGATAAATGCAAAACTGTGAGAGAAGAATTCAAGAATACGCACAGACAGTCCTTACATGTTATTTCAAGGCTGTGATTTCAATGACAATGATTTATTTTTCAAACGGTTACTCTCAGTGCCAAATAAGCTCAAGAAAATTAATGAAGACAATGAAAGACAGCCACACCCATTTTCAGCTTGAGAAAACTTAACTGCCATAACAACGGTAAAACTATGTGTATGATTTTATGAAGCCTAGTCTGCAAAAAAAGGGTGGGTACTTTTCTGCTGTCCTAGACAGCTACACTCCAGTCCTGTCAGTCACTATGCTGAAGGACTTGATAGTCACAATAATGAAAGCTTAAAACCCAATAAAAATACCTATAAAAATTCACTCATACCAGTTAAGATTTATTCGATGTGAGTGCAGTGTGAAAGGCTAATGCTCACAGCCCTGTTTGATGTGAGCTGCACTTACCTGAAAGGCTGGAGTAAGTGCTGGTGCCTGCTGGAGCTGGGATATCACACTCTGAACACTATTCTGCAGCCACGCGAGACCTTCGCTATCCAGCTCCTCAGCGCTCGCCCTGTGAACACACACAGGGGCACAGTGTGTGATTGCAGTCTTTCCTCAGCTCATGCTCTGACAGTCTGAAATTCCCACCCAGACGCTGCCTGCGCCCCTACTTACAATGACAAAGCCCACCCTGCTACAAAAACAATTAAATACTCGGCTCTGACTGGTTATAGTGAATATAATTGCATATATTTTGTTTAAATAACCTGATATTTTGAATATTAATTTACCAATATTTTGATAGTTACCATTTTTAGAACATAAACCTCCTCATGAAGGACTGACCGTACGACAGTACATTCAACTCATCTCAAACATGAAAATGAAAAATCAAGACTTTTTTTGACCTCAGTTGTTTAAAAGCTCAATCCTTTTCACCATGTCCTTTTGTTAACAACCTGCGATTTTTACAGTGACAATCACAGCAGCAGTACTGCGTAAAAGTACTCTCGTGGCAGTCGTTATGGAGGCAATGAGACAGAAAAAGAGGGGATTACCTTCCTTTAGAACTACTGGTCATGGTTTTGATTTTCGTAGCAATGTGATGCAGTTGTTCGATGGCTGTGTCCGTGAGTTTGGGGTCTACAGTGCCCAAAGATGCTACATTAAATTCACGTCGAGAGATGGAGCTGGGGTCTGTCTCCAACGTTTCCTGAAATGCGCCGTCTTCAGACAATCTGCTGAACTCACCCTCAGTTTTCAGCAGGCTCTGAGGTGAGGAAACACAGACCACTGAATTTAAAAATACTACTACAGACTAGGGATGATAACAATTAATCGATGATCAACAAATCGATCCTTAAGACTTTGGTCGATCACGTGAGGTTTAATCAATCTATCAAATTACAGATCTGAAATAGAAACAGCAACAGCCTCCTATAACATTCCAGCTGCTGTCAGAGGACTGTTTCAATGAGCCGCCAACAGAGGGCGTGATGACAGCAGATAAATACTGGTGGAAAATACACAATATATTGCTATGAAAAGAAAGCTTTGCTTGAGTGGAAAAAAACTTGTGAAAAAAAAGTTGGTGTAGTGTTTTATCAGAAGAGTTTTCATGTGGTTTTTTTTTTTTGATTCATTGACGGATGGCTAAGTAATTTTACCAATGATCGATTAAGGGAGGTGCTTGCAATTTGCATCCCTACTTCAGACAGTACATCAAAATACTTTTGTATCAGTGAACTATTCCTAAAGACCAGGCATACTCAAATCTGGATCTGGCCTGGGTTTTCTTTAATCCCATGAAAGTAAATTAACTGTAAGTGCCTCTGATTGGCTGGACTGCCTTTAAACCTGACTCCCAGCTGAAGAAAGAGTGGAAAGGCAGCAGCTCTCTGACTGTGATTTGAAGGCCAGGGCTATAGCAATAATCACAGAACAGAAATTGCCAGTGTCTTTAATACAGTTGTAGTGCGATCGAAAGGGAGCAGGCTGAAAGACGAATCTCGACTCACCATCTGCGCACTGGGTTGTAGCGTTTCACCAAGACCTTGAACTTGCGACACTTGGTCCTGCAGCTGGTCTCTCTCCAGCTGCAGTTTGAGCGCCTGCTGCGTCTTCCGGTCCACCTGCTGCTGCAGCTCCTGCACCTGGGCTCGCAGCCTCTGCTCCCCCTCCTGCAGCTCCTGCAGCGCCCTCAGGCCCTGCTGCCCAGCCTGCCGCTCCTCGTCGCACTCCAGCCTTACCCGTATCACCTCCAGCTTCAGTCCCTCCACCTCCCCCAAAAGCTGCACCACCTGTGTCTGCTTGTCCTCTAGTTGCGAATGTAAGGACTCCAGGACGCCGGCGTCCATCTGAACGCACTCGTCCTCAGCGCTGGCCTGGACTGGGTGCTCCTGACTCCCATGCCGCTTTCGCTGGCTGTGAAGCTCCCGCTCCCTCTCCAGGGCTCTCTCCAGCTCCAGGGCCCGGGCCTGCGCAGACTCCAGCTGCACCTGCAGTTCTGAAATGCGGCCCTGTTCGCGGGACGACTGAGACTGGTGCTGGGCCAGGCCGTGGTCCACTTGTTGCTTGAGCTGAGTCGACGTCCTCTTCTCCTTCTCTACAGCTTCACTCAGCTGGGCCACCTTCTTCTGCTCCTCCAGTAATAACAGTCTCATATCCTGGACACATCGAGACAGTATTTGACAACAGACCAAACTGATGTGGACAACAGTTCATCATTCAAACACTTAGCAAAATAAAATCCATCACATCAATCATAAGCATATACTCAAAGCAAATACTCAGATCCCCCACCACGAGATGGCCAATACCTGCCCTAGGAACAAAACATTGCAGACAGACAGATGGACAGGAGGACGGACGAAAATATAAAAAGGCACATCTACACAATGAAATGTAGCCATATGTTAAATTGAGGGGCAAAATATTGAATAGTTGAGGAGTTCTGTCCCCAGAAAGAACAAAATGGCTAATACCTATCTTGGAAAGGAGACGCGGTGGAGGGACAGACAGACAGACAGACAGAGAGGCAGACAAACAGAAGTATGAAAAGGCACATCTACACACTGAGATGGATCCACATGAAATTTGTCAAGAAATATTGAATGGTTTAGGAGACCTGGCTTGGAAAAGAATGGGATGGCTGATATCTGGCCTGGAAACAGAACATGGTGAGGGGATGGGCAGACGAACAGGAGTGACAGTTGTATGCAAAGACACAACAAGACAATAAGATTAATCTATTAATTAAATTTTGTTGTGAAACGTTAAACAGTTTAGCAGTTCTCAGTCAGAAAAGAAGATGGACGGACAGACGAATGAATGGAAACGCGGAAGGACGACACTCATTCATATTATATCCCCAGCCAGTTTGTGGTGGGGATAGTAATGTTCCTAATAGGACAACAGAATTATCAATAGATTTTCCTTCAAGCAAATTTTTGATGGGGAAAATGATGTCCCACTGATTACAGTTTGATAAACACTGCTAAAAAACTCCAAATCCCTCCAACTCCAAGCAGTCCCGCCTTAACCTGCCGCGAGGACCTGGGGCTGAGACGCTCCATAGGACCCCCATAGCTGCGTTTATCTACAGCGCAAAACATATTAGTTTCTCCTCCTGAGCCGGAAAACACCACAATATTCACATGAACAGGTGACCAATTTACTCAGGCCCATACTATAAACTCAAAATAAACTAGGATGTCAGTCTTAGACAGAAAACTTTTTTTATAACAACCACACACACAGCGACCCATAAGTGAAAGACTAAACTGTTTGATTATATAATCAAGATGCATGAACATTTTATTCCACTCCATTACATGTAAACAAGTCAAAGTTCATGAAAATTGCCATTTCCGTTTAAAGAGAGATAAAATTCCACTTATGACTTAATTTGGGTTTTTAAACTGTATTTATTTTCAGGTATTATTGTATTTTTTTATTTTTTTACAATAAAATGAAGCTTATCAATGAGAAAGAAATAAAAATCACAACTCGAGTCTCATGAATGTGATATCTCGGGCTCCAATTTATCCCCTAAATGTCAGTGAATGAAACGCAGTGTATGCTTCCAGTTGGCGGTCTCTTCAAGTCAATGCGATGAATAATATGCTAGCTAGCATGCTCATGCTTCTCGCCATTGAATAAATACATTAAAGTTTCTACGACAACCGTTACAAGTTTAACTTATTACTCTGATGGGGAAAAACGGTCCCATGTTAGCTGGCGAATTATTGACTGCATTGACTTGAACAGACCGCCAATTAGAAATGGTGACCAGCAAGACTGGTAGCCTTATCGTGGCGTAGATATTTGGCTGAAATTTGCCTATGAATGTAATCTATCCAATCGCAACGCAAGGAAGATGGATTACACGTGTGTAAGAACAAACATGTATGACATGGCTGTCATAGACCGATTTTTTATATTTATGGGATAAAATATCATTCAGTCATGCGAGAGACTACTGGTGGCAATGCGGTTCTATCAAGATGGCAGCTACGATCGAGTCCTGTTTTAGGGGTGGGCATATTCCACGCATCAATTTCAACCATAAACATCGGTAACAAAGGTGTTTTCGGTAGAGGTTAGTGTCAATGTTCAATTTGTCTAATGTGGCACGCTACAGTCTGGCAGTAAAAGTTCCTTCTGCGCCGGGAATGAATGGGGGGGCAGCAAGGTGCTCAGCCAGCTGTGCAAACAGGACGGCGGTGTTTAATCTTAAATTAAGGCTGTTAGCGACTAAAGGGCGTTTGGACTCCTGTCTCTGGCACATTTGAGTTTGGCATGGTCCTCAGGGGAAAAATACGTTTGTTTGGAACATCATTTCTCCATCAGCAGAGTTTCCATGAATTACCTGGGATTTTGTTTATGAATACCAATTCCATGACTTGGCCTGTGATCCCGCGATGAAGAAAAATCAGTACAACTACATTTGAATACGTTACATGGCAACACTATCCCTCTCTATTTTGATTGGTTGAGTCACTGGGCCCCGAGGGTTACTCTAAATTTGACCAATCACCAGCTACAAAGACGAATATTTTTTTTCATTATTGGCTAATGATAGGCCCCTGATCCTCGTAGGCCCTGGGGCTTCAGCCCAGGTAAGCCCATGAATTAAAGCGGCCCTGACTCCAAGTTCACTCTTGATAAGACAGTCAGCCAAGTGACTGTAAATGCAATAAAAGTAAGGCACTATTACCTCAATCTCTTCTCTTTCGTTCTGTTCCTTTTTCTCTGCTTTGCATTTTTCTTTTTCGAATGCCCACTGCAACTCTCTTGATTTCTTTTGTTCATCGTTCAGCTTGTTATTAAGACAATCCACTTCAGCTGCTTTCTCAGTAACTTCATTCCTGTAAATCACATGGAAGTCATTATGACCCTTACAGCCAGGCATATAATCATTAACAGAGCAGAGCATCAATATTTTGAGAGATGCGTAGTTCTCCCATTTTGGGGTTTTGACTGAATTTTGTTCCTGTTATGTTACACCAGTGGTTCTCAAACTCGGCCCTGGCGCCCCACCGTGTAAACTTGGTTTTGTTCTGACCACTACTGCAATCTTAAGATTTTAAAAAGCTGTTGATTTGCCTTAATTAGGTACATTTATGTTGAAAGCAGTTATTTCTCCTCTTAAGCCACATTTGAAAAATCTACACATGCCACGAAGAGTTAAAATTTCATATCCACAATGATATATGCTAGAAACCAGTATAAATAACTGCAGAGGTAAATTTGACCAAACCCTTAATGAACGTAAAAAATAAATAGGTTCCTCATTGGTGGAACTGTCAACACGTGGTAGCAAAAACCAGCAATTTATTTGGCAAGTCACACCTGTTTTGTTTCATGTTCATTTTCTTAAATTCAGACAAATTATTTTGAAAGATTTCAAAACACCTGTGTTCAGCAACCCATTTCGAAGTTTACGGATTTTCTCAGAGTCTAATTTGATCTCTTAAGAAATGTTTTTACCTGAAAATCCTCACAATACGGAAAAATAAGCATATTATGCTTGAGAGTTTTTATTCTTCGTGGCACAATGGATACGTCCATAAAAATGCGACTAAAGGTGGTAAATAACTGCTCTGAACATGGATAGCAGCTAATTAAGACAAATCGACACCTTGTTAAAATCCTAAAATTGCAGTTGTGGGAGGACCAAAAACCAGCATCACAGTGGGGCGCCAGGAACGAGGACCACTGTATAAGGAGAACTATCACAACCGTGGGCAAGCTGTTTTTAGGCCTGTCTGGTGTTCTGGCATCATTGGTTCATGCACAAGAAAGTTAGCAAAAGGCCCAACAGTTGATTCTATGTCTGGCCTTCACATCCAGTCCTCTGCTGTTATTGATCAACATGAGGACCGAAGTGGCAAAGCCAGCAATGCAGGCCATTATGGGCGGGGAGAATAAAGCTGAGACCAGGCCGAAACATGTTTGAGTAAACTGTGTGCAAAGATGGAGTAACACAGTGTAAACCGAAGAATGGCAACAAAAAAAATAATTAAAAAATCAGGATGTTCATTCAAGCAGATAATCAAAAAATAATTTCAATAAGGGCAGGACACTCTCCCAAACATGCTCATAAATATGAAAAAAGTCTTCTATAAAGTAATTATAAAACCAGGACTACCATGTTCTTGCCCCGTCTCATTTCTCCATTATTATGATAACAGTTATTAATTTATTTTCTAAATCCATGGCACTTACTGCCTATTGCTGCTGAACTCATAAAAACAGAGGTGCGCATCACTACTTTTTCATGATGCCTAGAATATTGAAAGATTTTTTTTGCGAAGTCACTCAGAACAAGTGTCAAAAATAGTATGAAATTAAATAAAATTAAATTCTGCCTTCTCATCAGTATGTCCTTCCTATGTAGTTATACGTCATGTGATGGTCCCTTAAAGGTGCACTATGCAATCGGTTTACTTTCACTTCTGTTGACATTTGAATTATAACAAAACACAGGTAGCCCTTCCCACCCACCCATAGTTCCCTTCTTCCCATGCTTCCATAACTGTCAACTCTTGTCGGTGATTGGCTGGGACGGTTTGTTATGTTATGGGCACAGCCTGTGCCCCTTGTGTTTATTTGCAGTTTGTGACGCCTGTGCGGTCACCAGAGCCCGGATTTGTTTTTTTTTTACAGTGAATTTAGGAGCAGGCAGCTAGAGGATCGTGGAGAGATGACAGCGAATTGAGACAAAAATATAATCGCGCAAAAAGTAAACAAACTTGCATAGTGCACCTTTAAGGTGTTCAGTTCCAAAGTGGACACAACACTGGATATTTTCAAATCAGACTAAGCCTCAATTGGCAAAATCAACTTTTTTTATCTTCATATATCGTCTTGCCACAGTGACAAACTGTGCTTTAGGGCGAGTACTGAATATGTTTTAGTCCAACCAAGTGTTGATTAATTTCAGATATACAGTACTGCGCAAAGGTCTTAGGCACCACAGATTTTTTAAAATTTGAAATTGATGTTAGATGTTTATTTCAGTTTTCAATATTAGTGATGCTGTATATTAAAAGCACATTTGAAGCATCAAAATTAAATAAAAAAAAAAAATCTTACAAAAGAACTTTGTATTTAACTAAAGACATCCGATACAAATAATACGCCATGAGCCCTGATCTCAACTACAAGGCTGTCTGGGAATACCCGGGCAGACGGACACAAGTGAGACTGTGAGAAAAACTGAGGCATATTCTCCAATATGCCTAGTACAACCTAACTGCAAATAATCTTATAAAAGTACAAAACTGCAGTAAAGTGTCCCAAATTTTTTAGGCAAAGGATAGCCACACTAAATATTGATTCAAGTTCAATTTTAACAGTTCGCAATACTTTATAGTAAATTTTTCAATATTTAGAAACCTTTAATTTAATGAACTTTGGAGGCATCTTCGCCTCAAGGAATTGTGTTAAATGTGCCAAAACTTTTGCACAGTCCTGTAGTATGAGAGCATTTGTCCCTAATGCCCATAGTGAGAATAGGAATCCATGATGAATCCTTGCCTCAGTGTGTCGAGTGCTGTAAGGTGTTTGTGTTGAGCCTTCAATGTGGACTCCAGCTCTAGCTTGGTTTGCGCCAGCTCAGCCTTCAGTTCATCCAGCAGCATCCTCTCAGAGCGCAGGGCCTCAGGGTTCAGCGATACCCCAGCGTGTTTCTCCAAAACTGGCTGCTGCTCGGCCACACCTGAGGGGAAACGCCCAGAACAAATTACGTTTTTTCCAGTAGCGCTCCATCGTTCAGTCATTTAGGCAGATTAATGAACGAAGATCACTGTACCGGCGATCCTGGGGTTCAGCTGGAGCTGCTGAAGTTGAGCTTTGAGTTGAGTGATCTCCGTGAGCAGGCTGTCTCTGTCGGCTTTCTGAAGGACCTCCATAGCTTCCCTCTGCTGGGCCTCCTGTCAGCGTATGAACACAACGCAGTACTGGGTAAACACACTGCATTTTATATGCTCACTATAACAGTCTGATAACCACACAAAGTCATGTCATTCCAGTCCACGAAAGCAGATGGTACTACACGTTACTGGCGGACAACAGCCAACACAGTGGATGCGAAGTAAAGGGGGGGGGTTTAACAGTAAGGACATACATTACATTAGGATACAATCAGTTACTCAATCCAACAGAAATTACAAAACTATGACGATGTGGAATTCTACAACTGTTATCGTGTCAATCAATCTGGAGCCATTTGGTTTCAAAGATAACAATACGTGATCAATTTGGAGCAAGACACTGTTTTATGCACATATTGCCAATTTCAGGGCCTTAATCGCTCTCCAAAAAAAAAAGACGTTTTGCCAGTGTCAAAAACACATGTGATGACCATTTTAAACCCATACTAATCTTTCTATATGCCACTATACAACAACTTATAGATGCACCTTTTGCTTCTGCCACCCTCTGTATGATGGGTATGGGTTCAGTGCCACATTCACCCCAGAGCACGATTACGAGCTCCATCATGCTCACTCACCCTCGACTGGATCAGAAAATCCCAAAGTGACCCAAAAACTAGATGGTCACCGACAGGAAGTGAATTCTGTTCTGAATTAAAGGAAGTAGAGGGAGGACCCACAAGGGCTCACAGCCTCCTTATTTCATCCTCATACGCAAGCAGCATTTGACCAAACTTCATGAATCAAAATGACCAGAAATGCATTGCAATAAACCCTTCAGATCATTCGACTTCCTTGATCTGATGCAGTCTTTCTCTCTTGGTACAAAGCCAAAAAAGTGAGCATGTGTGTAAAAGTTGTACCGTTAAAATTTAGGGACATGAAATGTACTCAGCGCCATTAAAAATGCACAGGTGAGGTATGCACCGCATTTGTGGCAAATTGAAGAATCGATTGGTTTTTATTGCTTTTCCAGTGAGGCACGATTAGGAAATAAAGAAAAGCGCGTGGTATTGTAATCCTGACACGCACCATGTGCACGCGCCAAGCACTTCAGTACTAACGGTACTACTGTGCCGCAAGCCGTTCAATTTTCTTGATGCGGTAGTATTTTTCATTTTTTTTGTTGGCTTTATGTAGGCTATTGACCACACCAAAAAGAACAAGTCAAGTGTCACTGTACACATCACGAACAGGTCAATGTTTGTTATTACTGAAGTGATTGGTGCGTTCACATGGTGCGCGTCAGCATTACAATACTATGTGCTTTTCTTTACTTCATCGCGTGCCTTACTGGAAAAGCAATAAAAATAAATTGATTCTATATGTTGCCACAATCACAGGACATACCTCACCTGTGCGTTTTTAATGGCGCTGAGTATATATGAAAGCAAAACAATCTGTTCTTGCGGAAGAAGATGGGTTTTAGTCTGTTTGTTTTACACAGTTTGTAGTCTTGATTAAGTTGTTAATTGAAGCTGCTTCCAAGACTAGCTGTCAGTATAGGTTTTGAAGGGAACCACAATTATTTATTTAAAGAAATGTTGGCTGTGTTGCAATTTAATGTTGTCTTCCCTCTGCGGTGTAAGCTATGCGTTTTATGGATTTTTGTACACGCCAGCCTTAACCCTTTGTTTCCCAAATATTTACATTACGACAACTCACACCTTCTCGATCTCTTACCAGTTGGCTTATTGCACTTGCGCGAAAGCACGTGTACTCGTATTACTGCCGACCGGCTCGAGTCCCGGGCCTGTCTTATCATGATGTTCGCTTTGCATCTAAACACGTGGAACTGTTATCATGAGAGACAATGGCTTGAGTTCATGTGACATTATGATTGGTCTTGGGTGATATAAGAAGTCACACAGTGAGAAGCCATGTGCATACATTCCATTACTTTTGTAAATTTAGTATTGTTCATTTTCGCCATGACCACGGTACACGTTAGTAAGTTGTGAGGTTCCAATATACGTCGAATCGTGCTTCCAAACTTACCATACTGTCAAGAATTTTTGATGTTTTATTTCCATGTAGCCGTCATATTGTCACCTCAAAATCTGTTTCTTTGTAAATAAAAGATGTAAATAGCGTAAATGGTTTTATCCTTATCGTATATTACATGAACTCAAGTCAGTGTTTGGATGGTTTAGATGCTGAACAGCACAGTTCTTATCACCCATAATGCCAACGACCATCAGTGAATATAACAAGGACCAGAGCGCACGGCAGCACTCACTGCTGACCTGGGAACAAGACCCGCATGAGCTATCCTTCATAGAATGATTCGGGACTCAAGCCCTGCGATTGTTCATGAGTAAACATGGCTCCCATTGCTAAGCGGTTAAACTAGAGATTCCTTGACCTGAGAAGATAGAGCTAAGGAATTTGAGGCTGCTAGCACAATTTACATCAAAAATTTTCTGTAAGTGGCATCAGGTAATGCTACCCAAGTTTCTCGGTATAATGTAAGCCAGGAATGTGAAGATCAATATTGTCAGCCAAGTTATAATAACCATGTTAATAAATGTGCAATTGTCTCGGTCCCTTTCTAATGGATCATGCGTAATTCATTATACCATAGGCTAAAGAAATGCATGGAAAGACCCTATGATAAACACACATTAATGGGAAATGAACACTTTATGAACAAGTCCATGATTAGGGTACACTGCAAGTATTGGAAACCCTTTGAAAGAAGCAAGCAGGCATGTCCAATGTACGGTCTTCAGAAGGATAAAATTCCAAGGAGTAATTCCAAATAATACATTATACAGTAAGATTACAGGAGGAATTTTTTGCAAGTGTGACCACCCTATAATGGCTGCTGAAAATGGGTCTTTGCAATGACGTAAAAACTGAATCAACCAGAGTGCACTCGGTAGAGTGCATACAGCTCCGCCACTCCATATATCTGTTCTTTTGGAAATAGAATATGCTCCAGCTCACTTCCAAGATTAAATCAACTCTTCCGCGGACTACCATCTACCATTTTGCCAAATTTTGCGCCTAACCGTTCATAACTTTTTGAGTTATTCGGTCAGAAATAACACACAAACCCAACTTAGATAGATACATTGTAATTCTTCCAGATGTGGAATACAATATATGTTCCAGATCACTTCAAAAATTTTATGAACTCATCCTTGGACTACCACCTATCATCCTACCAAATTTTGTGCCAAATCATTCATAACTTCTTGAATTATCCTGTTAACAGACAAACGAAAAGACAAACCACTGGGTGAAAATGTAACGTTCTTGGTGGGGTAAAAATCAATTACTTCCAAAATTAATACCAATGTGCAAGACTGGCATTATTTTGACTCCTTTTTTAACCAATCCAAAGCTACACAGCAGATTAAAAACATCCATTTATTTAAAAAAAAAAAATAAAAAATTCCAAACTTTTGAGGAGCACCACATGGATGCCAGTACCTGCTCAGAGAGCTTCTGCTCCAGTTGGTTGAGGCAGATGACGGCGTCGGAGGTGTCCAGTTGCTGGATGTGGGAGTACATGGAACTCTTCAGCACACTTCGTTCAGCTGCGAACACCTGCTGTACAGCCTGGAGAAGCTCAGCCCGCCAGTCTTTACTGGCCTCGACAAATGGGCCTCCACTCTGCGGACATGTGCAAAACATGAAAAAAAAAGTCAAGCGCTATTCAAATTAAGTGTGGAAAAATAATCTGAAACGCAGCACCAGAAACTGAACCCAGGCTACTTTCTATGTATTTTCACATGGTTTTTATAAGGCACTGGCGAAATGCGTATTGTTTTTAATGCAGTTGCGTGAATTTAAATGAAAGATGGCATTTCACAATACTGCCGTCACTGGCATTATTTTGCTTCCTGTCAAATAAGTGTTGGAAATGCACACTGAAACTTATCTGGAACTCACACTGTTAACATAAATGAGCCACACTTTATTTGAAGTATTGCTCATAAAGGCTTTATACAGTATGTATAATGCCTTCATAAATGAGACATAATGTCTTCATAAATCATACATAAGCAAATATCATACTTTGTAAAGGTTGAAATAACACATCCTTCTTCAACACTTGACGCCAGCTGTGATGTAACTGACAGTGTCAATTAGCTAGTAGCTAAATGCGATAAAGGGCGAAATTGTCAGCAAAGTGACATCGTCATTGTCACATTTGGCATCACATGCTGAAGAAGGATGTGTGATTCCACCCTTTACAAAGTATGACATTTGCTTATGTATGATTTATGAAGACATTATGTCAAATTTATGAAGGCATTATATATGCTGTATAAAGCCTTTATGAGCAACACTTCAATTAAAGTGTGACCCATAAATGGTTAACTTGGATACCTTTTTTTTTAGCTTGAATGACAGCAGTTAAAGTGGGGAATAATGATAATTTTTCAAAAATATCACGATTGAGTTCTGAATTCCAAAGCAGACAACTTTGCTATCTTCACTGTGAGTCCATTTTGAGATCCACTTGAGATTAAGAGACTTTTCTATGTACTGTAGTTGCCATTGGCTGGAGCATCTTTATTTGGCATTTCCCTCTTCAACTAGCTGACATAGCATTGAAATTACCATGGCAAAACTAGCAAATTGCTCGACATTGCAAAAGGACCTGCCAACCTGTGCTACAAAGTCATACTTTGTGCAAGTGTTGCATACCAGAAAAGAGGAAAATGACATTTTGCATTCAAAAAAGTACGATAGATAACTTCATTAGGCTAAACAGAGTTTGAAATACATCCTCTGCAGATGCCCATCATGTTTGGAGGCCTTTGTGAACAGTTTTTAGTGAAACTTTTTTATGACCTTGGAGGAAACATGGCTATCCAACTGTCTGTCATTTTTTTTCAGAATTTCCCTCACACAATGTGAGCAAAACTGGCGAGGTAAGAATGACCACTACCATCCCTCTCCCAACTACTGGTGTCACAGTTTGGTCTAGGGCAAATGCATGAGGCCTGAAGTAAATGTTTTGACTGAATGTCATGGGCATATCGGATGTCAAATTTATTAATGTTTGAAAGACCGGGCATGAGGGAAAAATTTTTTATCAAAAATCTATTTTAAATTTCAATTGTCAAGATTCATTAAATATTCTGCTTTCTGGTAAATGGAAATACTTCATATGCGAAACCCCCATATCAGCAATTTTGTTAAATATCTGGTTTTTAAAAGTTCATATTTCACACCATTCTTGTTCATATTGAGTATAAAGTACAGAAATGGTGTAATATGTTACTAGATTGTTGCGTACATTTCTACAGTTGCTGCATAAATCATTGTTTGTTTCTCATGTAATTAAAAAAAAAAATACTGTAAATTACGGTCATACTATAAAAAATTTTACATGATACTTTGGCAATAGAGTCCAGTGATAGAAGGGAAAAATCAGTGCAATACTTCGCTTTCTCTGTGGATCTGCATTGTGGATATGAGGCCCTTCAATTTGTCCACTGATGTTAACAAGGACTCCCTTTCCTTCAGCCAGCCTTGGCACTTCAGTTGGACACTGGTGACGTCAGGCCCCTCCTCTCCCTCAGCCAATGGCATCTCTGAGAGAGAAAGCACCTGCATGCCCTCCTGGTGCACCTCTCTCAGCAAACTCTATATAAGCACACATAAACAAACAAATGCATTCACTACGGCCTGCCACAGCCCTCCAAGACCATGCTTCTGAATGTTAATTAGGAAATCTTTTGGTCTATTTAGAGCATCTAAAAAGCTTCAGCAATGTTTATCACAGTCGTAATGAACTGAACCTTTTTGGGAGAACAATGTTAATCATACAAAGTTAGAAAACACATACAAATGTGTGGAGAATCATGCATTAATATTATCAAGTCACACCTTAATTCTGTCAGGAAGTAAATCGGTCTCATTGTCCCTCCTGGCTCCTTCGGGAGTGGTTCTGAACTCCTGATGCAGAACTACAGGGTCACCACTCGTCTGCTGACTCCAGTCTGAGCCACTGTCTGTGGGGTAGCAGACAAAGTTAAAGCGCACTATAATTTGAAAACCATTTCATCAATGTCTTCTTGTTAGCCAACCTGGATGTTTCTTCTGTCATGGATTCCCAATGCATTTTTTGTGGGAATTTTGTGTTCCAACAAAAGTAATATCTATGATCAACATATGCTTAAGTGTGCTTAATTCACATTCTACTTCAATGAAATCCTTTGATATTGCAACTGTGAATTTCTAACAAAGCTACTATGTCCCAACTAAGTACCAACTTCCATCCAGGTTTCAAGCTCATGACCTGCAGCACTCCATCCATAACCTTACCACTCATGGATCCATCTTTGAACTGTGCAGCTGGAATGTGCTCCAGACGAGGCGATGCAGCCTGTGAAGATGCTCAATTAGATTTCAGAGAAAATGCCATTTTTTTTTTTTTTACATTTGTTTAACATTAAAGTATTTTTTACTCCTGGAATCTATACGACATGCCACATCATCTTTTTTCACTTCTTTGATTCAGCAAATATTTAAATCCGTTCCCGTTTTAAAATCTCCAATTAGGATCTCCTATATGTGTTAATGGTAACCACGTGGTAATCTTCAGTAGTTTTTGAGATGTAGTGCAAATTAAACAATTCAGATCAATCATCTTGACCCCTCAACCTTTCAGTCCAACTGATCTTTGAAACTATGCACTTTTCACTATACTAATGGACAGGATTATATTTTAAAAATTGACAAATAAAACCGCGGGTATTGGTTTGATGTAGATCGGACCATTTCACAGAGTTACGGAGTTATGCCCAAAATTGATTTGGACCTTTTTAGTGACCTTCACCATGACCAAATTCAATCTAAAATTTCACAGGATCTATTTTCGGTCATTGCCCAACTTTTGGCCAAATTTGGCATAAATTGAGGCATTTTCTCATAAATAGATAAATAAATTAACTAATGAATTAATCAAGGAAATTACAATAGCCTCGAGAAGCAGGGGTTAAAAAAAAGCAGTTGGCCAACTGACCTCTGAATCGTAGAGATCCTTGATGACAGCCCTGAGGGCCCTGCACTCCTCTTGCAGGGCCTCTTTCTCTTTTTTAAATCCCTCGCTCTCACAAATATGCCTGGCTTCCATATCCATGATTTCAGCTGCGTGCAAGTCCTGCATCTGTCCAATCTTCTCAGTATATTCACTGATCACTTCTGCCATTTCTTCCGACTCTAAATTAGAGTGATGCTGAACTGAAATAGTCTGCACTTCTGCATCAGCATAGGTAGTACTGGGGGTCTGGGGGATCCTGCCTATGCCAGCAGTGCAGTCCATCTGGGAATCACGCCCCTCTTTGGTAGACGTCTCCCTCATTTTCGCTGAGCGGCTTCGTTTACCAGTCGAATATTTTCCAGCTTCCTTTTTCAAGTCCTCCTCAGATTTCCTCAGAGCCTCCTTCATCTGTGCAAGCTCCACTTGGAGTTTGGCAATGGATTGCTCTTTGATGTCCAGCTCTGCATGCAACTTGTCATTCTGCTCCCTGTAGCTGTTGAGCTCCTGTGCAGTCTCGCGTCCGTCTTGCACCTGTCCCATCCCCTCTGTATTTTCACTGTTCACTTCCCCCATTTCTTCTGACTCTACACTGGAGCCTTGCTGCACAAGACTAGTCTGCACTCCTGCATCAGTGCAAGGAGTACTGGTGGTCTGGGCAGCCCTGTCTGTACTAGCAGTGCAGTCCATTTGGGAAGTATTTCTCCCTTTGGTTGAGGACCGTCTTGTCTTAGCTGAACGGTCTTGTTTGCCCGCCGAATGTCTCCCAGTTTCATTTTTTAGCTCCTTCTCGGATTTACCGAGTGCTTCATTTTTCTGTGCAAGCTCGTCTCGTAGTTTGGCTATGGAAACATCTCTGACATGAAGCTCCTCCTGCAGCTTGTCATTTTGTTCCCTGTATCTTTTGACTTCCTCATCGTGTCTTTCTTGCATGTGCCCGATCCTCTCCGTATACTCGCTGATTACTTCTGCCGTTTCTTTTGACTCAACATTAGAGTCAGGCTGGACCAGACTTGTCTGGACCCCCGCATTAGTGCACGTGGTTTCGCGGGTCTGGGTTGTCCTGTCTGTACCAGCAGTCAAGTCCATCTGGGAGGTATTTCTGCCTGTGGCCGACGTCTCTCTGGTCTCCTCGGGGCGGTCCTTTGTAGCAGCTGAATATTTTCCTGCTTCCCTTTTAAGCTCTTTACCTGACTTCTTCAGAGCCCTCCTCATCTGTTCAAGCTCCTCTTGTAGTTTGGCTATGGAAACATCTCTGACCTGCAGCTCCTCCTGTAGTTTGTCATTTCGCTCCCTGAAGCTGTTGAGCTCCTCCTCAGTTTTGCAGCCGTCTTGCGCCTCTCTGACCTTCTCTGTGTCCTCATGCTTCACCTGAGCCATTCCTTCTGACTCCGCGCTGGAGTCCTGCTGGACCACAGTAGTCTGCACTTCCTTATCAACACAGACAGTACCGTGCGTCTGCGTAGTCCTGTCGGTACCATCAGTCCAGTCCATCTGGGAAGCATTTCTCTCATTGGTTGAAGTCTCCCTCCTCTTCTCTGAATGGCCTGGTTTACCAGCTGAATATTTTCCAGCCTCCTTTTTAAGCTCCTCCTCAGACTTTCTAACAGCCTCCTTTATCTGTCGGAGCTCCTCTTGCAGCTGGGCTATGCAAACATCTCTGACCTGAAGCTCCTCCTGCAGCTTGTCATTTTTCTCCCTGTAGCTGCTGAGCTCCTCTTTCGTGGCAGCAGCCTCCTCTCTGACCTCCTGCAGCAGTCTGGATGCAGCAGCAGGGTCTTTCTCAGTGACACTAGGTCCTCTCACCGATGCCTACGTGACGGTGAAGACAGGATTCCCTCTTTATAATCTCACACATTCAAAGTTTGAAAATGAAAACAATAATATTTTCAATTTTTCTGAAAGGTTTAAAAAATACTGCTTCCTGTTTGTTATTAGAATGCTACGAAAGGTCCGATAAGCAAGTCAAAGCACTGAGACAAAATGCAATAGAAACCTAAGTTTGAAGTACAAACAAAATCACACATCCTGTAATACAAATTCAGAACAAAACTACAGTTTGTCCCCCAACTTAAAACTTGAATTAGACAGTGTCTATTTAATCAGGGGTGTGCCGGCAAACGATATGATATGGCAATGGTGGGAATATGACAGAATAGTTTTAAAAGTTTTTTGCTTTTACTCAAAGTGAAAGACAACTTTTGCACAAAACTGTGAAATA
Source organism: Gymnothorax reevesii (assembly GCA_029721435.1). Lineage (NCBI taxonomy): Eukaryota > Metazoa > Chordata > Actinopteri > Anguilliformes > Muraenidae > Gymnothorax > Gymnothorax reevesii. The sequence continues at coordinate 113,388,235 of CM056577.1, forward strand.
AAGAATAAACCGCATGATATCCAGATATTATAACTTTGACTTCTGCGATTATCCTGTACAACGCTACTGGAGGTCACCATCTTTCCCTCCCTTGAAAAGGTTTAGCCCATGAGTGGTCAAGGAATGCTATAGCACTCATGTGACAGTGACAGCAAAAGATCATAGTGTGACCAAAGTCTGGATGCGCTAAACTCATTTTGTAATAAATTCCCACTTGTTTTGAGCGGTTTTGTCTGCTTAAATTGGTTAAAGCACGAGCTAGTGCTTCCTCTCCCTTTCTGTGTCAGTTGTCTAGCAATGGGAGATTAATTCATGATGCATTTTTTGCTCTCATTGTTAATTTGCTTTGGCCAAAGTATGTGTGAGTAAAACGCGAGTCATCTTTTGTATTCATTACATTGAGTGGATATTTAGACTAGCACAAGTATTGCAGTAATGAGCAGCATGTCGGTCCTTTCATAGTTTTGCAGATTCGTTAAGGCACTTCTCGCATTTTTAGCGAACAAATACATGTCTTAGCATATGTAGATAGCCAAGCTGGCAACATTGTTACATTACTATGCAAGTGCAATAGGTCACATAACAAACAATACAGACACTGATAATGCTGAAAATTTCCATTATAATTTGGAAACGCCATTTTATTTTGTGGGCTGTCTATCAAAATGAGAAATGAATTTCATTTTCCAACACACAAAACTAAAGATATAAGCAAAATATTTTACCAGAAACATATACTATATTAGTAAAAATAAAGAAATATGATTGAACAGCATCTAGCAATAGGTAGTTTTCATTACACAAAATTTTTGAATAAATCTGACTCGTCTCTTGCTTACCTGATGCAGCTCTCCTTTAAGCTGTAAGATCGTTGCGTCTCTCCCCTGGACAAAGACAACGTACATTCAGCATCAGTCAATCATCAATCGATATTTTTTCAATTATATTTGATCAGAGTCTACAGAAGTATGAAATAAAAATTTGTTATTGGCGTGATACTGCAATATCAAAATAGCACAATATTTTCTCAAGTAATATCCTTAACTGATATGCAAACATACGCGACCAGTGAAATGCTTGGACAGAGTTTACTCATGTTATAACACACCATGTTAGATAAATTTAAGAGGTTTCACCTCTGTAAATAACCAAATGGCACATGGCAACAGGTCAGAGCTAAAAAAAAAAAAAAAAATGCTTCTCACAATACTGTCAGAAAAGTGGAACTTTGAGAAAGACATTGGTCCTGATAAATCTTGAGTTAATCTTACGCAGAATTTCCAAATGAGAACATTCTGCAAAAAAGCACTACAAAACACTGCAGTCTCAGTGTGATGGTGTGAGGACGCTTTGCTGCTTCAGGGCCATAACTGACAGAAACATGAAATCTCCTCTCTGCCAAAAAATCCTCAAAAAAATGTCTGGTCATCAGCCTGACATCAGTGCAACTGGGTCACTCAGCAAGACAAAGTTTCAAAGCAAATGAACAATTCCACCATGGAATAGCTCAAAAAATCAAAGTTAATCATTTGGAGCAGCTTAGTCGCCATCACTTGAATCCAACTGAGATGCTGCGGCAAGACGTTTAATTGGCAGTTCATACTTAAAAACCCTCCCTTGTGGCCAAATTTAAGTTATCCAGCAAAGAAGAGAGGGGACGTGGAGGACTGATCTCCAGTAATCAGAGGTGTCTGTTAGCAATTCCTGCTGCTAAAGGAAGCACAACCAGTCCTGCAGTTTACTTTTTCTCATGGGAGACACTGGTTTCGGATATCGGTTTTCTACCAATAAATGAAAATGAAAAACTTTAACTTTTTTGTTTCCTCATGTCCAGCTCATCTTTTATTAGATTTTGTTAGAAGATCTGAAACCACCCAAAGCGATAAATAAGCAAAAATAGAGGAAATGAGGAGGCGGACTATACTTTATTCACAGCATCATAATTGGGTAATTCACAGCAGTATGAAGTCCAGTTTAGAATGTCCTGCCATAACTTTCTGAAGGCAGTGAAATCAGTATGAGTACTTCACCAATTAGGGTTACATCCTGGCTGCTTAATTGTGCTAACTGGAACAGGGGACGAGAAAAAAAAAAATCCAGCTTTTACTTTCAAACCTGAATTCACCATCTTCCAGCAAAATCTCCTTGTCCCTGTCAAGTAATCTTGAACAGGCATCTTAGAAGTACCTGAAGATCCTCCTGCAGCTTGTTATTTCTTTCCCTGTAGCTGCTGAGCTCCTCTCTAGTGGCATCAACTTCCTGTCTGAGCTCCTGCAGCAGGTCTGCTGAAGCAGCAGGGTCGTCTTCATTAGCTGTAACCGATGCCTGCGTAAAGAGAGTAAAACAATTCAGCAATCACAATAAGTTAATTCACAATTTATAACACCAGTCGTTTACTCTTTCTCAAGGACTCCATTGAGCTGCACTCAAATCCCTTTAACACACGACATACACTGTAATACATTGTGATAAAATGCAGTTTGAACCAAATTTTTAGCATTTCAGAACCTACTACAGGCATTCCTTCAAGCAAGTAGACAAGTGGCCATATTGCCCCTGACCCACAAAAGAGTGCCTTACACCCCTAATAGCTTTGTAAACAGTCAAGTCTTCCAGTACATTCATTGCATAACTTAGCTGGGAGCCTGCAACGAATACCTTAATAAGGATCTGAGCAGAAAAAAATTTAAAGAAAAAAACAGGCAATTAGAAACTTGTTACAAAATCTAACAGAGAAATGAAAGACTTTCAAAGAGTAGCTTATGATGGACTAGTGATAAGAGTTGATACACATACTTTAATAGGCAGCAGTGACGTCTGGCTCCTTGGTTTTGTAGTCATCTGGTTGAGGAGATCAATCAGCACCGCCAGCCTCTTCTCGTACTCCACCACCTCCACCTCAGAGCTGGACAGCAGTTGCTTCTGCAGCTCCTGGTCCTTTTGCATGTTGCACAAACCTTCCTCCAGCTCTCTTAGTTTTTCTGTTAAGATGACCACTTTTGTGACAGGCACTTTTTCACTGACTTTGTCCTCTACCTGGGAGTACAAAGGAGAGTCCGTGCTTACAGAGGAGATGTCAGCCATCTCTTCTGTGCTCTCCTCCCACAGCTCCTGCCGTTTTAACGTCTGGCTACGGGGCTCTTTGGTTGGTACATCTGAATGCTCCTGCATGGCTCCCGGTCCGACCTGGTTGAACTGTACGGCAGCCACCATCTCCCGGAGTTTATCCTCCAATTCAGAGACTTTATGGTGAAGAGCAGCCGCCTCTGCCTGGGTCTCCTTCACTTGCAGTCTACATCGCTTCAGCTCCGAATCCTTCTCCTCCACAGACGTCTCCAGCTCTTCAATCTTTGTGCTCAGGTTGGCCATTCTATAGCCAGCACTTTCCTCCAAGGCCTGAACTTGAGCCTGCATGACGACGCACTCCGCAGTCTTCTCCTGAAAGGCTTTTTCCAACTGGTTCCACTTGTTCTTTTGCCCTTCATCCACCTCCCTGGATGCCACTTCCTGTAAGGACTTGTATTTCTCCAATAAGGAACTGTGACTGGCCTGTAATGTGGTCAATTCCTCAGTCAGCTGTTTCATCTTATGCTTGAGTTCATCAAAATCCTCACTGGTGAGGTGGACTTCCTCCCTCGCCTGGGTGTCTAAGTGCTGTGTGTCATGAAGGTGCTCATCTGATGCTTTGTGTGCAATCATTAAAAGCTCCTGTTGGAGCTTTTCAATGACATCGTTCAACTGATCAATTTCCTCTTCACTGTTCTTTTTCAAGCGCTCCTGTTCGCCCTTCATGCACTCGACCTGGGATTCAAACTCCCTCAATAACTCATTTTTATCCTCGAGTGCCTGAAACGCATGCCGAGATCAACAAAAAGATACTTAAGATGCGTGTCATAGTAACACTGCAATAGCAGACAGACATTGATAAATGTTTTCTGAAGTTCTGCAGCTAATATTTTATTTTATCCAATTAATGTATTACCCAGAATTATTTTTTGAGGGAGCCCACCAATTCAAACAATAAATCACACTGGCTACTCTTTATCCCCAAACAAGAACCATAACAAAAACTAGGCTTATGTCGTCGGAGGCGACGGCTTGGGGTATATCCCCGAACGCCCCCAATCCTCCAATTCCCCAATCCTTAAATAGACTTTCATTTGAACTTAATTTCAAGTCAATCAGACAAATGGTTCTGAAGATATGGCCAAAATGGTAATTTTCCATCACAAAGCGCCACCTGGGGGCAAAATACTGAACCATACAGGTATGATGTCATCATGTGACTGGTTGTCATGACCTTGCAGTTGCACATAGTTTTATGTCAATTGGGCAAATGGTTCCAAAGATATGGCAAAAACGGTGAATTTTATGTGACAAAGCTCCACCTTGTGTCAAAATTTTGAACCAAACAGGTATAATGGACACATCCTCAGGTCATGACCTTTCATTTGCACTTGATTTGAGGTCAATCGGACAAATATTTCCAGAGATATGATAAAAACAGTGATTTTTCCATTTTTGGCCCCTGGTGGCCAATCTAGAAATTGTAAATTGTCCAAAATCGAATCAGATCTTCCTCTTTATGATATTAACTTATATGCAAAACATGAAATTTCTAATTGAAATATTACTGAAGTTATCACGTTAACACGTAGGGCGGCGCAGCGGCGGCGGTCGGACCAAAAACCATAATTATGGTACCATTCCTTGCACCAAAACAAATGCACCCCAAGATGTTTCAGTAGTTTAAGATATTTAGAGAAGTCTATCAAAAGCAAAGATTACTAGCCTCACAATTTATAACAACTAATAAGAACTGAATCACTGACACCTACTGTAGATAACTTACTGCTGACAACAACACTTGGTTTGTAAAGGTGAGGCATTTGCGAAAGTCTGAGTAGATAGCAGAATCACAAACAGCACTTGGTGCAAACAATATTCGGCTGAAGGCCAGTGTAAACATTAACCCATACGTAAACCACTAGCCAAATATATTGACAAATATTTCCATGTGATTTGGCACCCTAAAACTTCTGGACAGATGAGCCAGGCCTGATTCGGGGCGCAGAGAAAGACACGCAGAGCTACCTTGAGCAGTTCTCCCTTGTGCTGCAGGTCCTGCTGCTGAGAGCTCAGCTCCTTGTTCTGTATCTCCAGCTGCATCTGGAGCTGCTGCACCTCCTCGCTCTTGTTCTCCAGCTCCTCTCTGAACTGCTCCAGCTGCTCCTCCAGGTTGCTGATCTGAGGCAGGCGCAACAGTGTCATGTCAGCCATATCAACGACTTCACGAGAAGCGAATCGGGATGAATCAGAGTAAAAGACTTTTTACACAAATATTCTAAACAGGGGCACAATACTTGAGAAAAAATATCCTGTCACGTTTCATTTTATAAAAGTTTACCACAGAAAAACAATGTTTAAATTAAATGCATTCATTTGGCGAAGGTGACAGGGAATTAATTTCATAAGCTCTTGAACATGCGCTTTCTCTCCTTCAAGGTCTAAGATGTAATGATTAGACATATCACTTCAAGTTATGAGATAAAAATCTGATTTGTAATCTTTGGAGATCACAATAAACAGTTCACTCTACACACTGTATACTCCATAATACAGGAATAATCAAGCAGTCATCCCAGGTTAATGACACATGCTACTGGGCTCATTTACAGTTAGTAGATGAGCACTGGTGAAAGAAAGATGTAAAAACAAACAAGACTCAATGGCCAATTGGACATACGGCATGCTTAATGGAAAAGGAAACACTAGCTCTTACCCAGAAAAAGTACAATCTTCTTGTTCCATAAATATTTTTCGTGAATTTTTGCAATTTTTATGTATCGCGTAATCAAACCGCAAACCTCTGAAATACAACTATTAGCACAAGTTCATGAAAGCTGCCATTCCGTATATTTTAGCCAATCCAAAAATACTTAATCTGCAATGTCCCAAATGTTTTGACATGCTTGGAGACCAGGGAACCAGCTGATCTATATGAAGTGTATATAAGTTAGTCTTGGTCATCTCTTGAGCTGCGACTTAATTTTACACCGAAAGATCAAGGTCTGATGTTACCAATCATTATAAGAACCTGAGTGAAAAAATCCATCGTAATGTCTCTGTGTGCGGCAGTTGGTTGCTCCAACAAAATGGAAAACTCTGACCTAACCATGGGCATAAGCTTATGTAGCAGGCCGAAGGAGGGCCCGGGCGGGGACTTGAACCTCCCGACCCCCGGGTAAGAGTCATGCGCGCTGAACACATCGCCAAAGAGCCAGGCTCGTTGGCAAGGTAGCCAGGGCATGTACTTATTAGGAGACAGTTCCAGTGACAGGACCCTTCAACTGTCACACTCACACCAGTGGCTTAGCCAGAACAGAAATTTTCTGGGGCCCAGAACATTCCTTTACAATAATTATTATTCCTGGCTTGTTCTCAATCATTTTCCTTAATTAACCATTTTTCCAATTATGATAATAATCCATTGGCAACCGAAGTCACGGTTTCTCTCTCCATGTGATCGATTGGCGACTAAATAATTCCCTGCTACCTTTTTCGCACATCAGGTGATTTAACTTGCACTTCATGATCGTTTAAATTGTTTAAACGAAATAAAAGCCCATTTGAAATGTCTTCATGCAAATTCATGGCTTCTAACCCCTGAGAAAGGAAACACGCGAGAAGTCCGGAGTCATGTTACTCGTAGTGAAATCTACCGTAGCACATGTAAAACTGAAAAACTTCCATGCACAAGGACTTCAATTCCACGTGAGAATCTCTTAAATACACGTTGATTGAATAATGTCTGATCCGCGTACAAATGAAATATCGCCGTTCAATCTTGGTACATCGTGGGTTGATTAAAAATAGGACCAAGGGTCCTGTACCTTACAGGCAAGCAATGTTATAGTGATGATGCAAGTTATTAAAATTTCATGTGAAGTTTGATATTTGAATCAATGAAAATCAATGTCAAGGTCACTAAATAAAATTTAACATACATTTATAAGACCTCCTGTACAAATGCAATCCTAAACTCTGAAGCAGTTTTGGTGATACAAGTAATTGAAAATTCAATATGTCAATAGCGAGGTTTAAAGATCACACAAGGTCAAGTTGAGGTCAGCCAATGGACTTCATATATGACTTTGTAAATGTCTCAATACAAACCCTGGCTCAATCTGTGACCATTTTGGTGATACAGGTCATTGTACTTTCACTGTCGAGTTTGACCCTCTGGTCTCTGACAGTCAGGTTGAATGTCACCAAATGAAAGTTCATATCTGACTTCCTAGATGCCAGAAACACAAACTTAGGCTCCATCTGTGACCATTTTAGTGACACAAGTCATTGAATTTTCACAAGGTCACATTTGACCTCTGAGGGTCAATACGAAGGTCACCAAGTAAAAGTTCATATTGTTAGCCTAATAGCATGGTTGACCAAGTCATATTTGAACATTTTTGGAAAACAAGAAAAAAAAAACAGTTTTTAGCAAGCAAATTGTTTTTTTTTTTTTTTGACATAGCAACAATAAGTCAAAAAAATGACATAGGCAATTATGCTATGAGGCTAATGATACAGTATCTCACAAAAGTGAGTACATCCCTCACATTTTGACAATTAATTTATTATATCTTTTCAAGGGACAATGCTACAGAAGTGAAACTTCTATATATTCTGGAGTAGTCATGGTACAATATGTGTAGCAGTGTAGATTTACTGCATTTTCTAAATACCTGAACAAACAGTCACTATTTCCAAAATGGATGGCAACAAAAGTGAGTACACACCCCAATTGATAATGGTCAACCAAGCAATAAAACGCGACTTGTTGATCATGTTCATGCTTTTGTCTGTTCGACTGGGCCATATGAGGTTGTGTAGCATGTTGAAGGGTTAAATTGTTGTGCTTTAGGTGCAATGGTCTCATTCTGGTCACTGGATGGTCAACATGCCACCTCATGGGAAAGAACTCTCTGAGGACCGGAAAAAGAGAACCGTTGCTCTCCACAAAGATGGTCTATGCTACAAGAAGATCTGTGAAACCATGAAACTGAGCTACGGCACGGTGGCCAAGGTTATCCAGCGGTTCTCCAAGACGAGTTCTGCTCGGAACAGGCCTCGTCAGGGTCGACCGAAGAGGTTGAGTCCTCCTGCTCTGCGTCAGGTGCACAAGTTGGCTTCAGAAAACAGACGCAGGAGTGCTGGCAGCATTGCTAACTAGGTTGTAGCAGTGGGAGAACAGCCTGTCAGTGCTCAGACCATACGCCATGCTCTGCGATAAGTTGGTCTGCATGGCCGTCGGCTAAGATAGAAGCCTCTTCTGAAGCTAGCCCACAAGAAAGCCCGAAAACAGTTTATTGGAGATAACCAGTCCAAGAACATGAAATACTAGAACCATGTTCTGTGGTCTGACGAGACCAAGATAAACTTGTTCGGCTCAGATGGTGTCCACCATGTGTGGCGGCACCCTGGTGAGAAGTATCAAAACAAGTGCGTGGCGGCAGCATCACGGTCTGTGGCTGCATGAGTGCTTCTGGTCCTGGGAGCAGCACTTCATTAATGGAATAATGGATCCAACATGTACTGTGAGATTCTGAAGCAGAACATGATGCCCTCCCTTCAGAGACGGGCCGCACGGCTGTTTTCCAACATGATAACGACCCGAAACACACCTCCAAGATGACAACTGGCTTCCTGAAGAAGCTGAAGGTGATGATGTGGTCAAGTATGTCTCCAGACCTGAATCCTATTGAGCACCGGTGGGGCATCCTCAGGTGGAGGAACAGCAGGTGTCCAACATCCACCAGCTCTGTGATGTTGTCATGGAGGAGTGGAGGATCCCAGCAACAACCTGTGCAGCTCTGGTGAATTCTATGCCTCGGAGAATCAAGGCAGTGCTGGACAACAATGGCGGTCACACTGAATATCGACACTATGGGCACAATTTGGCATGTTGACGGTGAGGTGTACTCACTTTTGTTGGCACCCATTTTGGAAATAGTGACTGTTAGTTCAGTTATTTGGACAGTGCAGTAAATCTACACTGCTACACATATTGTGCAATGACTACTCTAGAATATATTCAGTTTTCATTTCTGTAACGTTGTCCCTTTAAAAGATATACTAAATTAATAGTCGAATTGTGAAGGGTGTACTCACTTTTGTGACATACTGTATAGGACCTCCAGTCTCTAATACAAATCTAACTAAGCTCCATCTGTGACCATTTTGGAAACATAAGTCATTATGATTGTATTATGTCAAGTTTCACCTTCAAAAGTCACCAACAGTCAAGTTGAATGTCACCACATGATAGTTCATATGTGGCTTCCTATATGTCAGTAACACAAACCTAGGCTCCATCTGTGACCTTTTTAGAGATAGAAATCATTGAATTTTCACTATGTCAAGTTTGACCTTTGAAGGTCAATCTGAAGGTCACCAAATGAAAGTTCATATATGACTTCCTATACGTCTCCAATACAAACCTACACTCAATCTGTAACGATTTTACTGATATGAGTCATTTCAAAGGAAAACAAAGGAATCCCGCACACTGTCCAACTTGCAAATAGCAAGTTAAATAATTGCAAGTTAGACAATGTGTGGGACTCCTTTGTTTTCCTTTGAACTGTTTATCCTAGTCCGACGCACCTGTCGTTAGAAATAGATGTGCGAAGTGCCTACTCGTGATATGAGTCATTGAAATTTAACTGTATAGTTTGGCTGTTGAAGGTCACTGAAGGTCAAGTTCAATGTCACAAAACAAAACATCATACATGGTTTTCTATATGCCCACAATACAAACCTACCTATATGTCGATATTACAAACCTAATCTCTATCTTCAACCATTTGGCCTCCACAGGCCATCTTGCATATTCATAAAGTACAGAGCCCCCACTAGACCCACTTCCATCGATTCAATCAAAATGAAGCTCGCACTGTACATTGACGGTACCAAGGTAAGTTGATTGCCGGGTTAAAAATTTATCACACAGTTTTTCAGAGATGATTTTCTCAGTTCTATCTTAAACATTGAGGCCAAAATTTCAAGGGCCCATAAAGCAGAAAAAAATGATTAAACAAAAAATCCGAAAAAACACCTGGAGATATGGTCTAGTAGTATGTTATGGCAAATTTACAGGAAAATTCCTCAGGCCAAAAAAAGATAAAAAAATGTTAAGATGACGGACGCCACACCACGACAATACCTTATCGGCCCATAGGGCCGGTAAGCTAAAAAGTGGGACTCGGCAATTAAATATAATTTTGTTTTCCAAATAGAATTTTTCGATCTTCATTCCTGCTATGAAGTAAGATTACGGACTACAGCGTGAGAACATGATATTCCACTAAAATACATGAGACTTTAGAGGTCTCATTTAAAGCAAACCCAGGGCACAGCCACAAAAGCAGAAAAGATCATGTACGGCTAAATACAAAGTCATCTTTGGCGCCATCATTGTCAAATGCAGGCATACATTCCGACACATAACTGAATGCTCAAAGGTCAGTACCTCTTTCTCTTTCCTGTCCAAAGCCTCTCGTTCTGTCTGCAGCTCCACCTCCAAGGCAGTGTTCGGAGTACTCTTTGCAGGTGGCTGCGGTTTCTTTTGCTCCACCTTTAAAATTAACATTACACACTACTGAGAAACTGATGGCCAACTCAACAAATGTTAATGGGGATGCTAGCATAGCAGAGAAAATCAGAGAACTGATCCCCCATGCATAAAAAAATAACCCCGTCAATGCTAACCTGCAGCATCTCTGTGCTGGCGAGCAGGGCCTGCTCCAGTTCCCGAACACGCATCTCCAGTCTCTCATTCTCCTCATTGCCATTCTGCACGTCCCTCTGCAACTGCTCAGTGCGCAGCAGGAGTTCACTGCACCAGTCCGACTTCTCCCTCAGCTGGGCGGTCAGCTGATCCACCTAGCACATGCAAATATGTACCAAAGATGGTTCAGGATGAAGTGCAATGCATACAGCACTTTTATACCAAACACAGCCTGTCGTCTGTTAGCACTGGTACACAGATAAGATTTCATGAGCCTGGGTCATAGATTCAATACTGATATATCCGCAAGTCAAAATAAAACATTGAAGCAGAGCTAAATTAAAAGGCCAGCACAAGTGCTCTGGTGGTTTATTCATCTCACTCGATGCAAAAGATCAAGTGGAATGACGTGCAGCACAAGCAATGAAGATTACTGCAACTACAGTGCATGTTGCACTAAATATCAGGCATTGATAACAATGCCTTTGAGTGCAATTACAAAAAGCCTTAAGCAGTATTTACTAAATGTTTGATTAATCACAGAATACAAGTAACAGCATATTAGCTATGATTCATGCAGCAAGCTAAAAGAAAGGAGAGTGACCACAACAGTTGTAATAACTAATGTTTAGCACCTGTGACATTCACACATCACTTATCATAAAAATAGTTTGTTGGGAAAAACGTCACTGCCATGGTGCCACAACACTTCTGTTTATGACCCATGAGGGAGTTTTCAAATCAGGCCACTACTCACACAAGAGAAGCAGACTATTAGAATATATAAGCGAAAACAAATACTTAATTTGTGGCAGATGCAAAATTCCCAAGTTTCAACATGCAGCACTACATTGTGCCCTAATCAGGGGTGGATCCAGGGGCGGAACCAGGAAGAACTGGCCCCAGCTGAAATCTGATTGGTCCCTAAAGTGCCTCAGTCCTGCCACAAGTCACTTGCCTCTCTTTGGAGTACTTCATTGGCTGAATTTTGACAGAGTCTGAACATTACATTGCCTTTAAAATCCAACCCGCAAAATCGGTTTCAAATGAATCTTGAACCAAAAGTAATTGCTTTTTTGAGATGGCAAAGGCATGACCCACCCTACTCAGTCTCTCGCTGGCTTGCCCTGATATTCTTGCTCAAACCCAAACCAATCTCACTCCTCATTCATAAACCTAATCAACACAACTAATTATAGGAATGAGTGCAAGCTAATCAGAGGCAGTGTTGGGTGGCTCATGCCTTCACCATCCTAGGGGGAAAAAAATGTGGCATAACAAAGGTGCTCCTTGCCTTCTGCTTCAATACCAGAGCCAAATGTAATTCAGGTTTACCAGAAAACAATATAAGCTCTGCGCCTGCTTTTCACCACCCCTGACTCATTCTGGCATGGTTATACGTCTGTCTGTAGTAAGGCAGCTTGCAGCAAATTTTTCAGCCAGTTAGGATGTTTTTTTTTTTTTTTTTTAATACATCAATCGTCTTAGTTAGCTAATTATATCACTATTTCATTCCCTATGAATGGTATAACATAGCTAATCCATCAGCAGAAGCATTGGCAGGTAATATGTAGGCTTATTCAATCTGTGACAATGACAAACTCATTCGTTAGCCAACACCATGGAGTTCACAAAAAAAATTAAAAATTTCCCCTCCAGGTTCAGGCAGGGAACAGTGAAAGAGAATGGCCTCCTGAACATGAATCTCTGGTGATGTCCCAGGCTAATGAAACAGGGGTAACATCCACCAATTAGATGATTACAGTGAGTTGTTTGTCAAATATTGCAAAGATGTATAGAGGCAAAGTCCATCCAAAGCAAAAGCATGGGCACAGGGAGAACTTCTCGAGCTCAACATAAACGAGAGAGAGAAAAAGAGAGTGAAAGCGGAAGAGAGAATGAGAGAGAGAGAGAGAGAGAGAGAGAGAGGGGGGAGCAGAACAGAGAAGGTTGGAGAGAACGAGATCGCAAAGGGAACAACACTTGAAGTAGCTTTTTTCACTTCACACCAATGGAGGCCAATTAAGTACATACAGTATCTCACAAAAGAACACCCTTCACATTTCAACAATTAATTTATCATATATTTTAAAGAGACAATGCTACAGAAATGATACTTGAATATATTCTACAGTAGTCATTGCACAATTTGTGTTGCAGTGTAGATTTACTGCACTGTCCAAATAACTGAACAGTCATTATTTCCAAAATGGGTGGCAAGAAAATTTTATCTGAAATTTACAGATTTTTTTTTTTTTATTTCTTACTAGTCAGTTCTTGCACTATGGTATTTTCGGTCATTTAGATGACTTAAAACTGCTTATTCTTCCTGAAACATGGAATAGGAAAATGAGTAAAGACCAGTTTTGTATGTGAAGTACACTAATTAAAGAATTTGCTTGAAATATAATACATTTCCTTGGCCCCTCTGTGTGCAGCTCCTAAGTGGCCCAAGATTTAAATAAATCCTAGATTTGCCCCTGACCCAGGTCTGTACGAGTCATCAACCACAAACAGAAAATGATAGCAAAGCACTAGAGGGACTATCACGCTAATATAAGACCACCAGGTAAAATTACCCGGCCCAAAATGAAATTACTTCAATTGCAAGATTGTCTCATTGCCTGAGAAAATAGTATTTCAAATCTCAAAATTTCCATTAGACATCTCCTTCAGATTTGGTATACATAGTATACTCTGGGCTTTTCTCATCAACATTAACATGATAAAGCGTATTATTAAAAAAAAAATCAGAATTCCAGATCATGGTAATTATATATACAATTAAAAAGGAAGCGACTAAATGTAAAATAAGCTCAATTTGATGATTTCCCATCGCACAAACTAACCAGCTCTGGAAAGTTTTCAATCAACGTGCATGTTGTCCAGATGCTAAAGCAAGCAGTTTTAATGGGATGTTATATCATGTACCACATTACATGATATATACCATCATTATACCATATACCATCATTACTATCACCCCAGTCATTTACCATGCATTACTCTCATCCCAATCTTCTCACCTCTCATGAGCTAATGCCGATTTTAAGGACAATATACAAGTTCGTATTAGATTGAACAAGGAGTGTTGATTTTATTCCTCACATTATTTGATAATGGGCAGGGTAATATTGGCATTCTGACTAAAATTAGGACAATGTTCTTTCCTTCTTTAGTCGGACGCTTCAGTTCCAGTTCGACTGGTTTTGGATCGTATTCTGTTTGAACAGCAAACTAGGCATTGTTCAGACCACACCAGAATTCTCGGCCTGAGAAAAGTCGCAGATTTTGCATTGTGAGCTGCTCGCAATATGACTCTTACTTCTTTTGTGAGATAACAATAACAGGGCAACATGTTATATGGTCCCCTTCCAACAACTGGAGGCTTGAACAGAAGCACAGTACCTCTTTGTTATATGGGTCACTACTAGCTTGTTGCTTTTGAGGATTCTTCAGTTGCAGTTCCAACTTCATGATCTCCTGCTGAAAGACGTCTCTCTCGTGCTCCCGGTCAATAGCCTGCTCCTGTTAATCAATGACAGGAAACCAACATTCTAGAATAAGGAATTGTAATAGCAGTGGTTAGTAACTATAAATCTTGGAGGGGAATTCCACCACAAAACATTACCCCATTTTAAAGATCAAGGCATTGCTGAACAAGACACACTCGTTAGCTATATTAAGCAATCTTTACACAGAATGAATAGCTTAAAGGTGCAAATTTAGTAGATTTCTCAACAGCATTTACTACTGAAAGCCAGCAAGCACAGTGAATATAGCCACCATATTGTCAGATGCAAGAGCAGGGTAGACTGGAATGAGATCGGTAGGCAGCAGGCATCAATCACACTTGATCAAATCAGATCTGGTCACTGCGAATACCATAGCATGCATTTAATTATCAAGCCATTCAGTGACACCTCATGCCCTGTAGATGGGGGAATTGTCATCCTGGAAAAGACCACAGTATTTCATTATGAGAGAAAGGGAACTAATCAGAATAACTTTACAATATTTGATCAATGAACATTCCTTCCAAAGAGAACGGACGTATCCAAATCAAAGCAGAAAAATTAACCCCAAAGCATCACAGGTCCCCCTCACTGTAAGACTCACATGTACTCGCCAAAACTTTCACACAACTGACCCCTCATATCTACATTTGTCTATGCTATAAGGGTTTAATGCCCTACTGCTCTACTAATATCCCTCTCCGCGATGTGGTCAATGAACTCTTCTTGCTGACAGCGTTGTTGACATCAAATCACTTTAGTAACCCTTCCTGTTGAAACTATGGCCAGCTGATTAGCCTTTGTGACTGAAACTCCAGCCATCCATGCTCCGAAAAAAAAAAAAAAAAAACCCCTTCAAAGTCAATTCAATCGTTATTTTTGTTGCCACCTTTATCCATTATTGAGGTCAAGTGGGCTGGCTCAATTTCCATACATACAACACATTATAATTGGCACAAAATAGCTTAATTGTATTTCTCAGTGCATCTGCACAGACACATCTGCAGTTATTATATTCTCCAGTAATTTACTGAGGATTTTTCTTAAATTGGCCACCTATTATTATTTTATGTTACTCAGAATCTTATCCCGAATCCTAGAAACCCCATTTCCAAAAAAGTTGAGATGCTGTGTAAAATGTGAAGAAAAACAGAATGCAGTGAATCGTAAATCCTTGAGAACCAGTATTTACTTGAAAACATGATGAAGAAAAATGTGATTGTTTCCTGTAAAATATCTCCTCATTTTGAATCTGATGCAAGCAACACTTCTCAAAAAATTTGGGATGACGTAACAAAAGACTGGGAAAGTTGTATGATGCTGAAAAAAAAAAAAACACCTCCGAGAATATCTTACAGCCAATTAGGTTATTTCGCAACATGACAGTGTAATGAAACTGAGTGATCGAAGCCGATAATCTTTCATCAAACTCATTACACTGGTT
Organism: Gymnothorax reevesii; assembly: GCA_029721435.1. Taxonomy (NCBI): domain Eukaryota; kingdom Metazoa; phylum Chordata; class Actinopteri; order Anguilliformes; family Muraenidae; genus Gymnothorax; species Gymnothorax reevesii. The sequence goes on from CM056577.1 coordinate 113,403,983, forward strand.
AAATTGTGAGGAAATGATTAAACAACTGTTATAAACTAAAACCAACTGCTGAAGTATGTGGCCCCCCTGTCTGGTACCAGGAAAAAGAGGCCCCTGAAATGGGCTCCAACAGATCTATAGCCAAACAAAGTAGGCTGTTCAGTAGAGAAAGTTCACATTGACTGGACACAGACACATAAATGGAGGGGAAAACCAATGAATGACCTACAAGGGGTTCTGGAGGGACACTCAAAAGAAAACAATGGAAGAGGGTAGACTGGTACAGATCCTTCCTCCATGTCAGTCACATGATTGGGTATAAAAAGAGCATCCCAGAGGGCTGAGTCTCTCAGAAGTAAAGATGGTGACTGCTTTACTATTCTGTGAAAGACTCAGAGGGCAAATCTTTCAACAATTAAAGATTAACGTTTCTCAATGTAAAATTGCAAATATGAAAAAAAATGGATACTTAATCACCTATTGTACATAGTATCATTAAATCGATTCAGGGAATTCACAGAATGCAAGAGACTGAAAACCAATATTGAATGGCCATACTCTTCAGGCCCTCAGGCAATGCATAACAAACAGACAGGATATAGTAATGGAAATCACTGCATGGGCTCAGGTACACAACTGAAAATGACTGTCAGTGAAAAGTGACGGCAGTTTGTCGGTGTACCCACAAACCCAAGTTAAAACTCTACCACGTAAAGACAAAACCAAATAAAAAAAAAGATCCATAAATGCTGCTGCCTTCTTTGGGTCTGAGCTCATTTTAAGATCGACTGAGTGGAAAACTGTCCAGTGGTCAGACCAGTCAAAATGTGAAATTCTTATTGGAAATCATGAATGCTGCATTCCTTGGGCCAAAGGAGAGAGGGATCATCTGGCTTGTTACCAGCACACAGTTCAAATACCAGCAGCCATGATAGTATGGGGGTGCATTAGTGCTCATGGTACTGGTACCTTGAACATCTGTGAAGACGCCATTAATGCTCAATAATGTATACAAGTTTATAGGAACATATACTGCCATCCAGATGTCTTTTTCCGGGAAGACCCTGCTTTTTTCTGTCAGACAATGCCAAGAACCACATTCTCTGTGAATTACAAAAACACAGCTCCTTAGTAATAGAGTCTGAATGCTAAACTGGCCAGCCTGCCGTCCAGACCCGTAACTCCCAAAAGATATTTAATGTATTATGAAGCAGACAATATGACAAAGGAGGCCGCTGAGTGTTGAGCAGCTGAAATACTACATCAAGCAAGAATGGGAAAACACTGCTTTTACAACTAAAGCAGTTGGTCTCCTAAGTTCCCAAACACTAACAGAGTTTTGTTAAAAGTAGAGGTGATGCAACACAATGGTGAGCATGCATCTGTTCCAACTTTTTTGAAGCAAGTCACTGGCGTCAAGTTAATAAAAATTAGCATACCAGTTTCAACATTAAGTAGGTTGTCTTTTAATTATTTTCAATTAACTATAGAGTTTAAATGATTTGCAAAACATTGCATACGGTTCTTATTTACATTTTACACAATGTCCCAACTATTTTGGAAATGGCTTGGCCCAGGTGATTGCTAAATTTAGCTCTAGATCCCATGATATGCAATTTCAGGAATTAAATTTAAGTTTGCAGATAACATCCATGCCTATGGAATGTATGCATCAAACTTATCTTTCAACAAATCGTGTCAAGGCCAAGTAGCACTGCTCAGTTCCAGTATTTATAGGAGCGTCAAACTGTGATCACCTGACGTATCCAATACAGTGCATGAGTCAGTCATAGTCCATACTAAAGCAGTACCCACAACAGGCACATTAGTCTCAGGCTATCGGTACTGAACTGTCGGTAAAGACATGGAGTATAATCTGGATAGCCACTTTTAAAAAAATATAATAAGTCAAGAAGGACTTTCCCTCCAAGAATGCAATCTGAAAATCAAAAAAAAAAAAAATTCTTGAAAACATGCATGTCTGCTTTGTCTCGTTGCCTGATAACAGAGCACATGGATGACTAAGAGGGAAGATAGGATTGCAAAATGATAGTTAACAAATCTCTTTGGTTAATATTATTTTGCAATTCCTAAAATAATTCCTAGTTTTTGTTAATTTGCAGAAAGTATTCTGTTTTTGTTCTGTGTATTAGACTTCTGAAATCATTAGAGATCCCCTGGGAGAGGACTGATAACGGAAGACAAATATACAGTAAAAGTGTCCTTCACAGTTATCATAGCTCTTCAAAAACACCTGCAATGGCATGCCAAACTACCCCTAGAGTTTGAGTACATTTAAATAAACAAAGACTGTGTATGCAATGAATTGCACATGAAAGAGTCAATTTTTCCTTTGATCAGTTTACTGATTTCGCTGATCAATTAAGAAGATAAACATCCAGAAGTAAAGAATCAAGTGATTTTGGTACTGATGAGAAAATTATTCATTTCAATGGCCATGCAATAAAACTGATGCAATAGCAGAGTTATTGTTCAAAAAATCTTGAACAGTAAACCTCATGTTCAGTTGGGAAATGGTTTTTTCGATGAATAATTTAACACTTCAATGTTTACCCAATTAATCACAAAAGCCACACATTTGTTTGCAGGGAAATGTTTGAATATCTTAAAATGAAATTACATTTATCATAACTGGAGCTTACAAGGTCCTTCAAGGTGCACAATGACATAATGAAGTCACATACTTTGAAAACTTGATTCAGAGCAAACTTTAACTGAGCAGGCTAGCAAGGGCACACATTTATTCTAGTCTTTAATTTTATTCAAAACTAAGAGCAAATATCATGGATAAGATTAACAGACAAAGGTTTTTCCATCGACTGTTCAAGAGTTTTAGAAGGCTGTCATTCCATTACAAAGAATTATGACAATCATGACCACTGCCACAAAATGTCAAATTCTTCGGTGAGCACGTTCAAGCTTGACAAAATGAGTGTCACATTGACCCGTGCAGGACACCGATTTGGAGGGGCATGCGTTCTTACGTCAAGGAACCTGCGGTTCTTCTCCAGCTGCTTCTCCAAGGCCTGGATCTGCTGTCTCAGGTCATTGCCCTCTGCCTTGTGGGCCTCTTCCAACTCAATCACCCTGTTCACCTGATCCTCCAGCTCGGCCTCCAGACACCTCACCTGTTTAAGGAGGTCACTGCTCTCCTTTTCTGCCTGCAGCTGAACCTCAACTTTCTCCTTCATCAGCTTTTCAGTCTCCTCCAGTAGGTCTGCAGGGCAGTGTAAGAGCATTATACTCTGCTGTGGCATCACTGCAGGGTGGGTGAAGGCCAGTTTGTACCAAAGATTACAATGAGTCAAAACCAATCACGAACGTTGCAGGAAGAAGTTGGAGCGGTGTAAATTAACTCAAGTGTACCGATGCAGGCGTTGCCTAAAATTCAGCTTATCGGGTCGCTGGTAGGCGTTTTTCAAACGTAAGGCTGGCCACCTGTTTCAACAGCCTGTCAGCTCATAGCAAAGTCACCTCTTCGAGTCGCCAACAAACTGTCACCGGAACAAGTGAGGATCGCCTCAATCTGTTCGAGAAACAGCTCCTTCTGCGCACAAGCCTAAAAATACATGCAGTCAGTATCCTAATCCATATTTTAAGACGCCACCAATGATCAAACTACCGACGAACCGAAAAGTTCAAGACTGGAAAATAAAGTGGTAGCAGCAGTGGCGGTTTTACACGGGGGCCAACAGGGGCCTGTGCTCCCCTGCCGATGTCCTGTGCCTCCGTGCTGGCCCCTGTGCTGACTGAATAATAAAATTATACTGTATATTTTTTACGATGATATGCGCTAGTGCCAAAACCGGACCTAATGTCACTCAACATTCTACACGGACTGATGAGAGCGACGCACCAAAGTGTGTTGGTTACCTGCGTTTGCTTTCACTGATCTCATTACGTTGGCTGGGATTCGAATATGAGCGCGGCAACCAGCGAGAACAACCAGTTGCGAGAGACGAAGGTTAGCTAAATGACTGCACCTTATAAAGTAATTTGTTGTAGACGTGGCCGTGTTACTGTTGTTCCCCATTCCGGCAACAAAAGCTTGTTGTCAAGTTTGTAAATGTCTCTTAGAATCACGTTATGAATCACACTCGGCAAAGTATTCATGAAAAGTTCCACCCGATGGTGTGATGTTACCCACTAAACTCATCTGACTAGGCTGTTCCATTTTGAAAAATAATAGGCTACGAAGTAAAGTAATCAACAGTAGCCTATCTGCCCGAGCTAAGTAGGGATGGTTATTTGTGAGACGAGATGTTTGCATCGCTGTACATTTTTTTTCTTCTAAGACTGTCGTGAAACGAAGAAGGGATATCGCCTCACTTTTTGCCCGAGATAAAAAAAATAAATTGAATTACAGGAAACCAGCTGAATCGCTTATATGACAATATTTGCCTAGTATTAGTGCAATTCACAAACCTATGATTATATTTCAGTTAACCGCAGCATTTTTCCAATTCATATTTTCAATCAATCACTCCCCAGTAATATTGGCTTCCATAAATGGAAATGGCACCATTGTGTCAGAGAACGGGGGGCATATATATGTATGTTTTATGATTATGTTGATTACTTATGTCATTGTGATTACAGTAACTAGAACCAGTTGTTTTGTTAGTACTATTTTGTCACATTTGTACGAATAAACACTTTTTCAAAACTAGCTTCAATTTACAGATAGCCTACTGTATACCGTATATTTGTAAATTTGATTTGTTTGAAGAACTATCACTCCTCAAATACCAGATCCTTCAAATTAGCTCTGTCTGTCACTAATTTAAGTCAGCATGACATGCACACCTGTGTTAGCTGCTATGTATTCAGGCACTGGCAGCATATTTTGTAAATACATGTGAAGACTGGACTCTCAAGTCAGTGGCCATGAATACAGATGAGTTTGTATAAATGTTACGTGTGCGGTTCTGATAGGCCCAATAACTGATGAGGAGTTTTGTTTTCTAAGAATGAGTCGCCCATTCTTAAGGGCATAAACCATTTGATTTGTCTGAAAATGTTGTATTTTATTTTCCATTTTTATTATGTTCCATTTCATTTTACTTCAGCATGATTTTATAGGCTAAAGCAAAATAAAAGTTTGTAATGCTTTAATATCATTGTTGTTGCTTTTTAAAAGTATTTTTGGGCTTTTGATTTGTCTGAAAATGTTGTATTTTATTTTCCATTTTTATTACGTTCTATTTCATTTTACTTCAGCATGATTTTATAGGCTAAAGCAAAATAGAAGTTTTTAATGCTTTTTAAAAAAGTGTTGCTTTTTAAAAGTATTTTTGGGCTTTTTGCCTTTACTCACACAGGAAAGTTTAGAGAGCCAGGGAGTGAGTGGTGTTGCAGCACATCTCAGCTGCAGGCCCATGTCTAGGGCCATCTTTGCTGTTTTTAATGTGCCCCTCTGATTAAACACTGGCCCCACCTGCCCCCCCCCCACTAAAATCTGTCTATAACCGCCACTGAGTAGCAGTGAGAATAATAAACCGCTTCATCAAGCAGCAATCGTGTACATTGGAGGCGGATTTCAGGACGTTGTAGACCAGCGCATCGCAAGCAGCCGAAAGTTTCAACTCATCTCATTGCAAATCTTCGGTGGAAACTGGCCTTTACACTCCACCAACATCAATCTTATGAAACATTAGATTTGTAGTAAAGGATGCTGAAAGAAGTGGTTGTTGTCCAAACAGGAAAGGCCAAAAGTCGCCATAACTCTTAGTGTAAAATAGTCCTATCAGTTGATCAAACTGGACACATAGAAAATGCAAACTAAAGGCAGCTGCTTTTACTTTGGAAAAACAGCTGCACTGCTTAGGCAAATATAGCCCATGGGGAACAAGTGAAGGCACAGCAGTGGCACATAAAATAGCCAACTGTTTATGGTAAAAATTATATAGTAACTGTCACTATCATTTAACAAGTGTAACAGTGGAAATTATACTTTTAGATATTTATATTTCTGTATTTTATGAAAGGCACAGTCCAAAAAGGCATCAACAACAACATAATTTCATCATCCTGAGAAACAATTTAAATGAACCCACTCCCATGGCACGTGCTCCGTAACACCCCATAACTTACAGCCACCATATCACCACCTCACAGAGCACGTCAGTGAAAGACCTGCTTATATATTAGTGAACAATTAACAGGGCAAAGGGGACACCGCTGGCAAACATCTGAACTTAAATTGCAAGCAGGCAAGAGAGGCAGAGCAATCATCTTAACTGCCATTGAAGCAAAGTGATCACAAGGATGGAAATTTTGAATTCTGTGTTTCAGACAGGAAAAGAATATACTGATGAAATCACATGAATATTCTTTGATAAGCAACAATTACAGATGATTGCCCATTGGTAATGCTGTATTCCCATTAAAAAAAGCTGATGTTTTAGTTTTAATAGACATTTTGTACAGATAAAAATAATTAAATTAATATTCACAAAATAGGCACATGTAAATAAAAAACATCGAAGGCTTAAGCAGGGAATACACCAAGTCGACGCCCTGGGTAAATCTGCCTTGCATTCCATCCATCGGAAGACATCAGGACACTGTCGGCACATCAACTATAAAATAGGTACATCATTCAGCCCAATAGGCCAAACAGCATGCGAGGGAGTTTGGACAGGACAGCAGGGGCATGTTTAGGATGTGGAAGATAAAGACAAAAGAATAGTTCCAGGCATGCATGTTATATTCTATTCCCTACATCAAATCCAACTTCAACTAACAAAACGAAAGTAAATTCTGACAACAGCCAAAGCCTCTTACGGAATGTGTAGAAATGATAATTTAATATCCACAGCATAACTCTTTAATCATCCAATGGCATACTTCTGTAAACGTCGGTAGTTGAAGGAGTCAGTCTGTATTTTTCAGGCTTGTTTGTCTCAAAAATTTGCACATTGGGACACAGAGATTGCGCTGGAATGATAGTACTTTCAAGGCTATTGGTACCATTTTAAAACTTCACTTGACTTTGATAGCCAAGGCCATGAGGACCTGCATGCTTACACATGTATTTGGGTAAATGAGGATAAACTCATCTAGAATAGCTCACCGCAGAATAGGCCAGATACAGCCCATATACTGTATGTAAAATGCATCAGTTCTATTTCTGGGGGGGAAAAAATTTTCAAAATAGGAGAAACCTCAAAATCCAGTGTAAGTACCATCGGTGAAGTTATGACTTGTGTTTGTTGTGGCAAGGAATGTAAATGGATTCAAATGAGGACGCCACCCCTGACACAATGAGAGATTACCTACTCCTGACCGATGCCATAAACAACCCTCTGCTGTTGGCCCATGATGAACCACCACTATCAGACTGTTGTATTCCCAGCTTTAGGCAGTGGTTAGCAAGTGAGTAAACCCATGAAAAGCAAGCTTTGAATAGTGCTGAGCACTAAAATTGGTTGCATTTGCCACTTGACCATAAATAATAAATGCACAAATAAAGTGGCCATGCTCAACACACCTGCTTCAGGTGCTACATCGACCGCAGCTTCAACTAGTCCTAGAAGAGTGAAAAAGCACAGAAATTTAACATGCTCCTCTAACACAGAGTATTGAAGTAGGAAAGAAGCCAAGAGGGAGCGAGACATGATGTTGCACTGAGAGGAATGTCTGATACATAACTCATGCAAAAATGTTACATGACAGAAGATGATCTTAAAAAGTTGGAAGAGTAGCAGTAAAGCATTCCTGAATAAACCTCTCAATTCAAGAAATTAAAACATGCACTCACCATCTCACTACAGTTGAATATGTTGAGGGGATTTGCCGTGTAAGAATTTCCCTAACACATAGCACAATGTCGATCGCAAAAAAAATTAGGCCAAATGATTAATAATGAGGTCTGCTGGGAGCAAGTATTCTTCTAAGCAGAAAAACACAGCTCAAAGAAAGGTCACTTTTTATACAATCAGACAATTTTGACCAACAGATGTGGACTTCAGTGGTGTAAACCATCCAAGTGTAAAATAAATGCAACTTAACCAAGTCATTTCGATGATCACTTCCCATAACATCTGGAAGCGAAATTTGTGCGTGCATAGTGGGTAACATTTCGCGAAGGCCCGAGTAATACTTACGCAGCTCCCGTGCCCCAGCGTCATCTTTCAGGGCGCCCTGCTGGCGCGACAGCAGCTCTCTCTCCTGCTGGACTTGCCGTCTCTCCTGCTCCAGTTCCTGCAGACGACTGTTGGTCACCAGCAGCTCCTGTTCCAGGTGCAGCTGCAGGTCCTGTTTCTTCTGAAGCTGCTGCTCCAGCGAAGTCCTCTCCCCACTGTAGCCATCGATCAGACCTGTGGAGCAGGACCGCATCAGCAGGAAAACACTGCTTACTAAAGAGGAATTTTACCCCTTCCCAATTACGTCTATTTCTGAGTGTTACTCATACCTAAAGGTGATAGATACAAAATTTTAATGGAAATTTAGATTTTAAAAAAATAATTCATCAATAGGGCTTCTATAAAGGCGCAGAACACAACTATTTATTTTCCCACAAAAATTACATTTATTTGGATTTGAACAATTTTCTCATTTTTGTCAGGTCTGAAATGAGTCTGTGTTTATTTGGGTCCGCAACAGCAATAGCATCACTGAGCTAGTTGTGTAACAGTAGCAGCTGAAACCGTGAGTTATCCCCGTAGTTGGATTCCTGTATCCATTTCGCTGTATGGTCAGTAACGAATAGTGAATTGAAGGCACCTCGTTTCACTGCTACTCTAAAACAAAAAAATTCTGTAAAGAAACTCCGCTATCGATCACAATAGCTCAGCGACCAAAACAGGAACATGTTCCACAATGAGTATCTACGTAGCTTCTAGTCCCTGGTGAAAGCTGAAGGATGAGCAAGGGCCAAGAAGTGATGCAAATGTTGCAGCCGATAAGCTAAGTTCTGTCTGCTAGCCAAGCCTGCTTTCATGTATACAAATGATTAGATGTGGAGCACAGAGTTCAGATTAAACCTCGGTTTTTGAGCCACATCTTCAACAAAAGAACAAGGATTCTGTTTTTACCTCATTCTTTTGAGGTACTGCAAACTCGCTAGCGTATTTAGTAGCTTGCCAACATGATAAAGTAAGACTGGCTAAGTAGCTGTTTGCTGCTGACTTCAGGTGCAGCAGTGTACTGTACTGTGCTTTTTTGTCAATACCAACAGCAGAATAATTTCTGCGGAAAACACAAAATCATTTCAATCCTAGAGCATCTTAGCTAACTCTTCTACGCTGCCATTATGCTAATCTCTAGTCTAACCTATGCTACTGTATAATAACGCCAGGCCAACACTTGCGAGAAAACAACGTCAAGACAGATACACCATTAATGACTTGCGTATGTCCATGTTTATTGCCCAAGATATCGCCTACAATGTCCATCAGGTGAAGCCTATGGGAATTAATTCAGCAATATTCCTTGGGGATGGTAACTCATAGAGGGAGAGTAAGCTTCAAACAGTTTTCGACTCCAATTCTCCCCAGACAAACTAGATGGGGATAAACATTCTGAATCTTGGGAAATCCAGTTTTTCTCACCTTTAAATGTTTCAGATGAAACTAATCCCCCTATTAGACTAAGATAACCCAAGGAAACAGAAAATGCAGTTTCTGAATTATGATTTCATTTTGGAAAGAAAAAAGTAATCCAACTGTACCCAGCCCAATGTGAAAAAGTAATTCTCCTCAAAATCAACAAATTAAAAAAATGCTATTTGATAAGTGGTTTCAATTTCACCAGACATACTTGGGCATGATTACTATCAGCCTTGTTGAATCTAAACAGTACTTAAATAGTACCTCCCTGGCAATGTGAAATAGGTAAAAAGCAGCACATGATGCTGCAATCTAAAGAAATTAAAGAACAAAAAAAAAAAATTGTTGGCATCTTAACAGTTTGGAACAGGTTAACCAATTTCTAATACTCTAGTACTCCAGTAAACCAAGGTGAGAGCCATTATCAACAAATGGGGAAAAAAACCGGACTGTATTTAACCTTGCTACGAGTGACTGCCCTACAAAAATTCCTCCAAAGTGCGCTGACAACTTGTCCAGGAGGTCTAAAAAGAATCCAGACAAACATCTGAAGAACTGTAGGCCTCACTTTTCTCTGTGAAGGCCAGTGTTCCATATTCACAACAAAGACAGAAAAATGGCATCCACAAGATGACTGCGAAGTAAAAAACCAAATTGCAAACCTAAAAGAACATACAGGCTCATCTCATGTTTGCAATAAACATCTTGATGACCCGCAAGATTTTTAAAGTAATATTCCGTGGACTCATGAGTCTGAAAAAAAAAAACTTTTGGGAAGACAGAGGTCCCGTTACATCTGGCTTAAAGCTTCCACAGCTTTCCGGAATAATAACAAACTAACAACTAAACCGGTAGTGGTTGTGCGAATGTCTGGTGCTTCACAAGGTCAGAAAACTTCCAATGTGGCTGAATTAAAACGGATCTGCAAAGCAAGATGAACCCAGATTCCTCTACATCTATGTAAAAGACTCATTGCCAGTTATTGCAAAGATTGGATAACAGATGTTGCTGCCAAGGGCAGCACAACCAGTTATAAGGTTTACGGGGGCTTAGGCTTTATGAGTATGCATTAAATACTCATTTACACGGTAAGTAGCAACTTGGACACTCCTGAGGCTATTCTGATTTCTCTCTTGCCCCTGAATGCCTCTGCTCAACCAATGTTGTATTTGACAATTATTTTTTCACATGGGTGATATAGGTTTTGAACAACTCTTTACCTTCCACAAATCAAATAATCATTTAACAGCAGCAGTTTTCGTTAACTCAAATTGCCTTTGTCTTAAAATAAAAATAGATGATCTGAAATATTTAAATATGAAAAATAAGCAAATATGAAAGAATCAGGAAGGTGGCAAATACTTTTTCACAGCATTGTTGCTCACAGACCCACAGTATCAGACAATGTCCTGCATACGTAAAGTGAGCACCATAATTCACTCGACTGCAACATGTTTTTCTCATTTTGATCCTGTTGGCCGAGTCAATAGCCAGATTAGAACATGCATATTGAACATATACTTCACCTGCTGAGGAACTTGACTGAAGGAAAAAAGGCTGCTGAACCAAAAAATAACTGAGGACTGCTACAGTACAGGCCTTGCAGAGCATCACGAGAGCAGATGTCCAGCATTTATGGATCAGGGCTGGGGTCAATTCAGTTTCATCAATTCCAATTCCACTTTATTTCCAAATAATTTTCACCAATTCCAATTCCACCTCTAATTTATCAGTTCCATTTCCAATCCCAATTCTGGAATTGACCCTAACCCTGCTGGGGATGTCTATTCACCAGAAATTTCAAGCAGTCATCACCAGCAATATGTGAGAAAATTTTAGAAATGACATATTGCTCTTCATCCAATGTCTTTTATTCACCGCATAACTGGGGGCTGACGCAAAAAAGTTGCTGTCATTTTTCAACGGTTCATCCCGTACGAATGAAAACTTCAAGTTGTCCTTGTATCTTTTCAAACTAAAAAGTACTGGAGTGCAGTACCTAAAAAAAAAAAACCCGGTCACAGTCCTTTGAATTATAATACTCATTGTATCTACATATTTGCATGGACTGTCAGCAGATCTCAGATGCTGGAATTCCACAGAACTACTTCACAAGCTGACTGATATTTGCATGCTTGCCAGCATGTTCATCAAAAATGCATCGTAATGCCTCAATGGAAAAAAGTACCGTAGTAATCATTAATAATCGTATCAGATAAAACTGAATGTGTACAGTGCCTTGACAAAATATGAAGGGTAAAATGAATAATATAACTAATGGTTTATTTTGAAACAGTATTTAAGATACACTCACGTTAAATTCTGTATTTTACACCAAAATAAACTTAATACTGAAAAAGAATTTGACAATATGCTTTGATGAAATTATAGTTTACACAGAGAAACACAAACTAGTATATGCAGAAGTGTTCTCACCAACCTCTGACCAAATGCCACAATCAGTTCATAAGCTGCCATTTGTATTATTGCAAAAACTACAAAAAATTGCCACTCATGCATGCTTTATACAAACTAGTTTCCAAAGAAGTTGGGACAATGTGTAAAATGCAAATAAAAACAGAATACAATGATTTGTAATTCATTCATACTCTAATCTACACCTAGCTATATAGAGAGAGTATCCCAGATGCTTTACTATAAAAAGAGCACTCCAGAGAGGCTTAGTCTTTCACAGAAAAAGATTGCAAGAGCTTCACCACTCTGTAAGAGAGTGTGAGCAAGTAGTTCAATAATTAAGATTAATTAATTCCATCATCTACAGCACAAAATGCATTAAGAATTCAGAATTCTTTGAAATCCTTGTATGCAAGGGACAAGACCAAAAACCAGTATTGAATTCATGAGATTTTCCCTGCCATCAGGAGGCCCTTCATGAGAAACAAAAAAGATTCGGTCATGGAAATCAGTACTGGGGCTCAGGAACACTTCTGAAACCTACAGTCACCGAGCACAATTCATCACTGCATCCATAAATGGAAGTTCAAATTCTGTCATGTAAAGATAAAATCATACAAAAACAATTTCCAGAAATGCTTTAGAGCTCATTGAAGATTGACAGGGCAAGATGGACAGACAAATCAAAGTGTGATAACATATTTGGAAATCATGAACGCTGCTTCCTCCGAGCTAAAGAGGAGAGAGACCATCCAGCTTGTAACCATCACACAGTTCCAAAGCCAGTTTCAAGTGCAGAATGATGGTGCATGAGTGCACATACAATGGCCATGAGAAACTTGCACATCTGCAAAAATACCATGTATGCTGAACAATAAGTGCAGGTTTTGGAGCAACATATACTGCCATCCAGACATCTTTTTCAGGGAAGGCCTTTCTAATTTGAGCAAGAAAATCCCAAACACCGCGTATTATTATATTACAGCAACATGGCTCCATAGTAAAAAAAAAAGTCTGGGCGCTAAACTGACCCGCCTGCAGTCCAGACCTGTTACCCACTGAAAAACATTTTGAGCTTTTGGAATATAATATAATATATATAATGTAATAATAATAATAATATAATGATGGAGGCGGCAAAGCACCGAGCGGCTAAAATCCAAGATCAAGCAAAAATGGGAAAACATTTTACTTTCAAGACTGCAACAGTTGGCCTGCTCTATTCTTGAACGTTTACAGAGTGTAGTTTCAAGAAAAAATGATGCCACACAGTGGTAAACATTCCCCTGTTCCTAATTTACTGAAACATGTTTCAGGCATCAAATTCAAAATAAGCAGCTAATTTCAAAAAACAGTTTGAACATCTGATATGTTGTCTTTGTACCATTTTCAATCAAATATAGGGTTTACATGATTTGAAAATTATGGCATTCTGTTTTTATTTACATTTTACAGTGTCAAAACTATTTTTAAAAATGGGGTTGCAATTTCATGTCAATTCCGAAGTTCATTCATTCCTGCCAGAATTTCAAACCATCTTCAAAATGTGCCAGTGCGTTTTCACCACGAAAAACAAATGTCTCCATCCCTATCCACCCAGAAATCCCAATCAAAGCACTTACAAAATTTGGTAAAGATAAAAACGCTTAGGGATCACCAATGCAGACACCAGTGGGAACCAAGCAAAAAACAATCCGTCTGACCCCCTCCCTCCAGGGGGGTAATTCTTGGCTCTTACCCAAGTCAGCAATTTTCTACAACATGACTATATTTGCCCAGATGCAGCTGCCTCCTCTGACCTGACCAATCAAATCACAACCCTTCCCCAACAATTGTATTGTTGAAACTGGTTTAAGAAACCACAGCTATACCGCAGAACATAGTCAGACCTGACCAGCTCAAACAGTGAATTGATGTCAACAATGGACAGTAAGCAGCAACCCCAGTTATCACAGTTTCTTGAAAGTTGATATTTTCTGAGAGAGGAGCATCATGACTTTGCCACCAGAGACAGATGAATGGTCCACACACCTTCAGCCTTCTGGAGCTCCAGAGCCAAATGCTGGCGAGCTGCAGCCTCCTCGCTCAGGCTCTCCTGCAGCTCCTCCTGCCTCCTCAGCAGCTCTGTCATCTCCTCGCTGCGCCTGAAGGACTCTCGCATCAGCTCCGTCTGAGTGATCCGTGCATGCTCCAGCTGAGGGAGAAACAGGAGACTAACTCACCCTGCAGGGTTATCTGTCTGACCTAAATCCTCAAGATCGCATTCATGATCCCCAAAATTGAATTATTCACCGGGATACTACTGCATTGCTGCAGTGCAGACACAAAATATTTTTGATAAAAGAAAAAAAAATTAATTCAAAACATAGTTTTCTGCAAATAATACACATTTTATTCCATACAAAAGATCATCACAAACCCCACTCAAGCCAGTGGCCTCACTAAATGTCTTACTTCGTCAATTATTGCAGCAGTGTCACCCCCCCACAAAGAAAAAACAACTCACATTTACAACCACCCCTCCCCCGCTCTTACTCTGTTTTAGTGGGATAAATGCTTTTTCTACTTGCAAAGCACATGAAACAGCCACAGTAAACCAAGCTTGTCCGTCCGTGACAACAGATATTCTACCTACCCATGGCTTTTATGTGATTATTTAATTTTCATGCTGATGCAAAGCAGCTTCCTTCTTGGACGGAATTCTCACTATATAATGGTATGGATATTATATATTAACCTTCATGTCCTTTTACAAACCCAGTAAATCAAATTAATGTGAAATTTATGAGTTAGATGAGAGAGTATATCGCTGTATCACCACACCAAGTACTGCAGGCCACGTCGTTGGCAAATATTCTCTCCAACTGTGCACCTTACTGTCAGGTATAGGTTACCCGTGATTTTCTCTCCTTCATTCAGGAGGTAAATCCAGCTCTGAAATCTGGAATTGAAGCGCATGGGTGGAAAAGACGAATCTGCAGATGCTGCAGCCTGACTGTCTATCCACCTTTCTTTCCTGTCTTTATATCATCTCCCTGCTCTCAGCTTCTGATTTGTGTCAGGCAAAAATAGGAAGTCAGAAAAGAATGTAAAGGCAGGGGATTGAGAAAACATCAGTATGGAAATGGAATAGTCTTGCAACTTCCAAAGTTAATCTGAAGCCGCTCCAGTCATGGATGAAACTGATGCATGGAAGATCAGGAGAGCTGGATCCCCGGCGATATCACTTACATGGGCGTACAGGATGAGCTCACGTTTCCACGCTCAAGATATCTTTGGGAAACCCAGCTCTCTCTCACAGCACTATATAGTAGTAGTGTCCAGTCCTATCCAATATGGCCTGGTGTGGGTGCAATTTTTCATTTTAGTCAGACACTAATATAGTTATGTAATCAGATTCATCTAATTGACTAATTATGCTGCTAGAGTCAGGTGCAGCAGCACTGAGCTGGAACACAAACACCCGCTCGGATTGGATGCCACCTACTTGATTGGAAGATTTATTGGCCTGGAACGTCCTTACAAATGGTGACCCTCAACAGTTTTCCAGGCAAGACAAACAAGGAGACAATCAAGCATGAAATAAGTAACAGGAATGAGCCCCTGGAGATCAGTAACCAAGGACTACAGCTTCATTCTCCCGAAGGAGGTTTCAGTTTCACAGAGCAAAAATACAGACACGTCCACGTTTGAAATACACACATAATAATTGGGAGACACAAAAGCAGTCAAGCATTGTAATAAAAAAGCTGAGCTTTTGCCTGGTGAGTACTCAAAACAGTGACTTATACTAGTTCAAAACAGCAAAACAGAAGGTTTCACAGGTCACCGGTAACTATAACTGCTGCCAAACATAGGTCTCACATTTTTAGAGCACAAAATCATTATCTATGAAACTGTGATGAGAGATTTTCTGAAAGAGGTTTTTATTTTGGGCAGCAAGGAGTGAGAGCATTCAACAGCTAAGAATGTATTCAATAAAACTGCATTATGGCAAGAGAAGGAGTTGAGGGAGTTTGCAGCATTTATGTCTGGCAATGGTTGGTTGGTTTGACAAGCCGATGGAAATCCAAGCTGGCCCTTGAGTTTCTGTTCCGTCCACAGAACACTTAAATATTAACATGCTTGGCTTCTTTTTCCTTTTTTTCTGAAAGCAAAACGGAGTACATTCGGTGGGAAAACTGAAACTGAATATTTCCTGCCAGGTCACACAAAAATATAATTTGTAAATACAGAAAAAATATAGTAAAACCTAGAAAGTAGATGTCTCACCCTGCGAAGATTTATGATATAACATCATTAAGGTTACGCTTCAATCATCCCCTTTCCACCCATTTAATTCAGAACAAGCACAGAAAGAAGGGTGTGTATTTGAATCCGGCCTGGGGCCTTTCTGTGAGGAGTTGGCCCATTTTACTAAGACATGTATGTCAGGTTAATTAAAGGCTGTATATTGCCCATAGGTATAAGTGTGTGAGTGAATGGAGTGTGCACCCTGCAATGGATAGGCAAGCTGTCCAGTGTGTCCCTGCCCATAGTCAGCTGGGATAGGCTCCAGCCCCTCCCCCCGTAAACCCAGTGAGGAAGATGCGGTAAAGATAACATATGGATGGACTTCGACTTCTATTTCATTACAGACAATACAAAGACATATATTGTCTGGTCGACTTCATTTTATTCTTTCAGTGCTGTGAAGAAAATTATTTGCCCCCTTCCCGAACTCTTGTATTTATGCATGCGTGTCACACACAAACGCTTCAGATCATCAAACTTATGCCAATGTTGGACAAAGATGATCCAGGTAAACACAAAATGCAGTTTTAAAATTATTTCATTTCTTGACATAAAAAAGCTATCCAACCCTACTTGGCTCCATGAGAAAAAGTAACTGCCCCCTTTGCTACTAAATCAACCAACTAATCAAATTTAATCGATAATTGGATTCACATTCAAGACACGCCCAGACATGATTACTGCCAGCCCTCTTGAATCTGAACATCACTTAAATAGAACTTGTCTGGCAAAGGGAAGATGGCAAAATGCAGCACACGATAATGCAATCTAAACACATTCAAAAATAGATGAGAAGCGAAATCTTTGATATTAGTCAGTGTGGAAAGGATTCCACAAGGCCATCTCAAAGGTTCTGGGACTCCAGGAAATCATCATGACAGCAATTGCCTACAAATAGAGAAAACTAGGAACAATGCTGAACCCTCCCCACAGTGGCTGGCCAACCACAATTCCTCCAAGAGTGCAACAATGATCAATCCAGGGGGTCACAAAAGAACTCAGACTAACATCTTAAAAACTGCACGCCTCAGTTGCCTCAGTTAAAGTCAGTGTTTAATTCTATAATAAAAAAAAACAGACTGGGCAAAAATGATTTCTATATGAGGGCTGCAACGCAAAAACTACTGTGGACTAAACAGCACATTTTCAAAATACCATCTTGATGACTTCCAAGACTTTGGGATAATATTCTGTGAAATGATGGGACAAAAGCAGAACATTTTGGAAGACATGGGTCTCTTTGCATCTAATGTAAAGCTAAGTTTACATTGTCACAATTGATGGAACGGTGAATTCTGCTTTCTACCAGAAAATTCTGAAGGAGAATGTTCCACCATTAGTTTTCTGACATAAAGCTCAACTGTAGTCGGGCTAGCAGGACAATGACCTGAGGTACACAAGTCCACCTCTAAATGGCTATAAAGAAACCAAGTGAAGTTTTTGGAGTGGCTTATTCAAAGTCTTAACTCGAATCTGATTGAGAAATGCCGTGCCATGACCTAAAACTAGCAGTTAATGCTCAAAAACCCTCCAATTAAAGCAACGCAACAGAGATCAGAGAGGCAAAATTCTCCAGCAATGTAAAAGACGGTTTTTTCACATGGGTGATATCGTAGTTGAATAATTCCTTACCTTCAATAATGAATTGATCATTTAAAAGCTACATTTGGGTTTACTCACATTGCCTTTGTCTGATATTAAAATGTGTTGGGTGTTCTTAAAGGCAAAGAACACACTTTTCTCAGCTCTAAAAAGTACCCGTTCTTCTCATTCCATAAATATTTTTTGCAAAATTTTCCCTGTTTTTACGTCCTCAAACCACAAACCTCTGAAATACAACTAATTAGCACAAGTTAATTAATACAGCCATTCGTTATATACTAGCCAATCAAAAAATACTTCATTTGGCAATGTCCCCGATGTTATGACGCACTTGGACATCAGGAAATCAACAGATCTATATACAGTGTATAAAATTACTACTCATGGTGCAGCTTCACATCAAATCGAATGATTTAAGTTCAATTACCAGTCATTATTAGAATCTGAACAACCAGATCAGTCATAATGCGACTGTGTGTGGCTGCTAATTGCTCCAAAAAAATAGGAAACTTGGACCTACTCGTAGAGATAAGCTAGCACAGACTTCCTTTGGCGAAACCTGACTTGACACAACAGTGGTTGCACAACGTCGGAATCAGCGAAGAGTCACCGGATATGTTCTGCACACTTTTTGGCTAGTTGTTTCAAGAAGCATGTTTGCACAGAGTATGGAATAAAATCGCCAAGGAAATACGGGAAGATTTTGAAAGATGATGCCATGCCAATGGAATTCAGACATTGGCAGGTCCCCGAACCCAAGCACCGTTCAACTTTAACAAGGCTGGAGAAACAACTGCATCAGTTACAGATAGGCTCTCCAAATCTCATGTCCGCTTATAATTTGTCATTGTAGTCATACAGATTAAAAAACAATTCATCGGACGAACTCCTGCTAACAGTAGCCATGTTTTATTTCATATATAATCTTCATGCCCTCAAGATTTCCGGTGTCCGGATGACGTGGCAAGCTACCCAGATTCCAACAAACATGATGCACTACCAGCAACGTGTGAATCTGATCTTCCCGGGCTGATATAATTTCAGCTGATATAATATATTTTTGTATATTTGAATAGTAGGACAGTGTTCTTTTATCAGGTAAGAGCTGAAAACACTGTTTTCTTTGCCTTTAAACATTTAACCAGGAATAATAAGCCAAAATAGAGGAAACTGGGAGGAAGCCAAATTCTTTTTCACAGTACTCTAAATATACATTCATTCCTGCTGTCCAGGCTTGCAACGCATACCAAAAAAGTTAGAACGGGCAGAATTAACAACCAGCAATGAGGTAAAACATTTGAATAATGATGTTATTTGAGACCGGTTTAGTCAGCTATTGATTGTAAGCATGATTTGGTACAAATGCAGTATCCAAGAAAGACCTAGTCCTTTATGAGCAAACTGGGCCAAGCATCACCAATTTCCCCATAACTGCATCAGACAATCATTGACAGGTTTAAAAACAATCTCCCTCAAAAAAAGTAAGGAAGGGATTTGGATAAAAGCACTTTCCCTCCGAAGTGATAAATGTCATTAAAAGACTGAAGGAATCTGGGGGAATTTCTGTGGGTAAATGGTAAGGGCACAGACCTAAGGTGGCACTGCACTGAGTACCGTCAACTATCTATAAGTGACATAACCAGATGGGCTAATCAATTACTTTGGCAAACCTTTGTCAAGTACTTCAATATGGATTTACTGCTATAAATGTAAGTTTACATTTTCTGCACATAAAGGAAGCCTCAAGATCGCAATACATGCAATCTGTGATGGAGTGCCACTTACTGGAAATATGTGTTGTGATCAGCTGAATCTATATTTCAGGGTTGTTGTGTGGAAGAAATTGACGCCATGGGCTTTGGACCAAAGAAGAAAAGGATCATCCAGACTGTTGCCAGCAAGTCCAAATGCCAGGCTGTCTTCCCAATGCCCTTGAGAAGGCTAACATCTAACGACTAAAGGAGAAAATGGGTGTAATTCCACCTGTTTTGACCACTGTTACAAAAAGATCTGTACCTCAAAACCTAAAAATGCCAGCCATGTGGTATAAAGCTTTAAACGCTCATTTTCATCCACTAATGTACAGAAAAAAAAAAATGTCTTTAAAAAAAAAAATTGAAAGTTTGGAGATTCTCTTATTGATGAGCAACAGTAGATATGGAGGAAATTACACTAATCTCGCATGCATGCATGGCCTCAAAATATTTTAGAAAAAAGTATGTTGAAATCTTTAACCATTTAAATTTTAGAGTAGTTCATCAAAAGATAATTACGGACTACGGTGAGTAAGCCTAAAAATTTCGTAAGACCTACGCCGAATGCGGGACGCTTGGCATCTCCGAGTTTAGTGAATATACCAGTTCATTGAAATCACGTGGTTTGCATTTTAATGAGGTCCTTTTGAGCTCTGTGAACGAGTGCTTACCCGAGCATTTGTGAATCGCTGTACGCATTTGTGGATCTTCCGCGGCAGAAGTGTAGCAAAAGTCACATGTAAGAACCCATCCAATCCCAGTGCCTGATATTTACACAGAGTTTGTTGTACGCATTTGTGGATCTAGATACAGACAGGATACTTCTACACATTTGTGGATCGTAATACAAATTGTTTTTACGCATTTGTGCATCCGGTTACACATTTGTGGATCGAAATACAAATTATTTTTACGCTTTTGTGCATCTGGTTACACATTTGTGAATCTCGTTACAGACACAGATTTTTTTTACACATTTGTAAATAGTTTTGCTTCAATAATGCCCCCATAGGGGTACTTTTTTCATTTTGCTAGACATGGCACAGTTGAAAATAAAAGAACACTACTCTAATTTGTCATGTATTGTCATACTTTGATGACAAGTACTTTTTATTGGGTATTTTACTATATCGGGAAAAATCACCCGGCGTTAGTGATGGTGTTACTAATTTTAGCAATAGTGTTCAAGGGTTAATGTCAGTTCAGCAACTATGCATGTCACGTTTCTACATCCACATCTTTCCGTGGCACAGCTTAATACTAGCAGAATTCAGCATGTCATTACATTTTCCAGTTCACGGGACTGAACACATAATCACCTTTTACCTTTGGAGGTAATTAACAAATGGGGAGCTCACGTACCTGGGTGAAACACATTAATGTCAGTACACCAACTTTGCATGTCACGTTTCGATATGCGCATTTTAAAATAGAGATGGAAGAAACGGAGAACTGCATAGAAACCACCCAATGCCCCATTAGCCTGGACTTACAATTGGTAAATTAGCATGCTACACAAAAGCGCTGTACACAATTAAAAAAAAAAAAGTTTTAACACCAAAGTAACCATTGACACAATAATGAACAATATCTTTGACCTCCACAAAGAAGTATCTTCGCCTCCATTTAGCATTTTACTTAGTTTTAATACATCATTCAAAAGAAAAGAGCACTTGTTTGATTTTACCTCTCCACAGCAGAGGTTAATACGGAGGAGAATACTGCAAATTTGAAGAAAGTTACGTCGACAAAATGTCAAAGGTCCAACAGCATTAATACAAAAATACTGATGAACAAAAGAAAACCCCCAAAACAATATATGCATAGATAAAATAGGAAAAGAATAATAATGTCTAAATAGAAATAGATTTTTAGTGAAATGCAACATTGCATGTACACACGGGTTACACTTACGATACCAAGAACAAAACCTGAATGATAAAGACATAGAATTTTTTTCCACTCTGAAATTTTTACCGAGATCCAGACCTCTTCATAGCTAGTTACTGCCATGATGATGGGTCGGATATGCCGAACTGAATATGAGATGCTTCCTCACAGCTGGCACTGGTTGCCTCGATCTGAGAGAGTGTTGCGATTGCGAGCTTTTGATTACAACATTGTCGTCACTGTCATGGTCGTTACCGGGGTAGTTAAAATGGGATAACGCTTGAATTAAATCGTGGCGCGCCCCTGAGGTGGCTGACGTGCGTGTTAAATTGCGGCGGAGAGGAAGACTTGATGGGCGTTCACGTGGCATGCATTGCACCCGTCTCGTGGCATGCATTGCAAATGGACCAAAAACAAACCAAGACGGATCACCGATTACTCTGGGGGCAACTTATAATGATTTTGCTGTGTAACTAGTGACTACATGGATTGACAAGTACACATTACCATGCCATGACACTAACAGGGAGACACTTCCCCGACCACGGAGTTAATGGGATATGCTAGAGTTCATATGAGTCAAGCAAGCACAGTAAATAAGCCATGGTTCTTCATGAAAATTGCCAGTTATGTTCAGCGACCTTTTAAGAGACAGGGCTCTAATTTCGTAGACCAGGCGCAGGCGAGGCGCAGGCGCGGCGCATGGGGGGTGCGCCGCGCCAACGGGGTGTGTCCAGGCGTATGTGGCAATTTCGTGCCCGGCGTAGCCTGGCGCAAGTACTCCTCTGTCCCGCCTCTGCCCCTCCTTCCAGCGCAAGTTGGCAAAGAAGGCGTGTTTGGGTATAACACAGCCGAGTCAAATCTTCACCAGTCAAATGAGCTCCTCACCTCACCTTTAATGTGTTAGAATATAGAAGGCGACCCAGCCGAGTCAAATATTGCTCACTGGCAAGAGAAACGATGGATAGCGTGTTCCTATTATTAGAAACTGTAGCTGCTTAAAATTTTGGGATTAACATGCATATACAACAAAGCAAGATACGTTACACATTTATTTCCAACATGTGATCTTAACTCAGTACGAGATCATAGCAATCAGGCTGCATTCCTTTCCCCCACTAAAGACGATAAAACATAAGTGACAATAATAGTAGCCTAGTATTAAGCCGCTTGCACACTGGACGCGAAACGAATTTTTCGCTCGACAGATTGCGTCTTGTGTCCAAAGGTCTGACAGGGTTTTAATAAATCGTCGTGTCCGACAGTCTATTATTGTTTTTAATTTCTTCAAATCTACTGACTCTTTCAGACATTAAACGTTAATGTTTGATAAGAGGGTTCAGTTCTTCAAGATGAGTACCGAGAATTTCAATCAATGTTTCTGTTAAAGCTGCTCAATAAAGTGAGTCGACACTGGCGCGAGACAATGTACAATGCCTCCGTGTCTGACAGCCAAAAAAAAAAGGACGATTAGAACAGATTGATAATGAAATAAAGAATAAAAAGAAACATTTTAACAACAGAGCATCCAATGAACACTGCGATTTATTTATTGGCGGGTCATCTTTGTTTGATATCACGTTTGTTGCTGATATATTTTAATTCTTTATTTCGTTATAAATCTGTTCTCATATCAATACTTTTACTTTTTGCTGGCTGCTGGACATGGAGTAATTTGCATTTCGTGTCGGACAGTCTTGATCGTGCATGCGATGATTTCTTCACTCTGTCAGTGGTCATGGAATTGATTTGCTCACGCACTATATTATCTCTGCTGTGGAAATAATAATGTGCTCGATCCATCTGACTAATTTTCAAAAGAAAGACCGAATAAATACTAATGTCTATCTTCAACGGAAGAAAACAGATGAAAAGGCTAAAAAGACCAAGAAAAGTCGATAGCTATCAATTTGCATTTTGTGAAGGCCGAACACAAACATAGCCAAGTTTGCACGTCTAATAATTCCTGGAATACTCGGAAAAACTAGAACTTTTATGACTCTCAGACACGGAGCTATATTAAAACCCTGTCCGACTATCGCGTCTTTGCATTGACTTTGTCTGTAATCAGTCGAAAAATTCGTTTTGCGTCCAGTGTGCAAGCGGCTTTAATGAGCATAGAACGCAAGCATTCGACATATATATATATATATATATATATATATATATATATATATATATATATATATTTATATATATATATATATATATATATATATTATACAGTTTGTGGTTGGCTGAGAATGATTCACGTTGCGTTGATTAAGCCAGGTCAAGTTTCCATTACGCGTGGCAACCGCCTGACATCAGGACAATCGATATAAATACAATAATTTATGTCCTTATTCAGATAGTTACATTAAATAGTGCTTCCTGTAATTTTTTCTTGCATTGAAATGTGCCTGACATTCTGTAAACCTGCCTGTGAGATTTCGGTGACGTGTGCGCACTCTGCGCCGGTCAGCCAAATTACCACTGCACGAAAATTAAACCAGGTTGGAGCTGGCGAGTTTTCTGCGCAACTCCAGCGGAGACTTTTTCTACGAAATTGTCACTGCGTCTTGATGAATATGTGACACCTCCCCCTACTACGCCGCCACACCCATCTCGGCGCACCTTCGTCTACCGAAGGCTGCGCACCTCACGAAATTACCGCTACGCGGGCTGCGCCGTACGAAATTACCACTGCGCGGGCTGCACCTCGCTACGCCAGCTGCGCTGCGCCAGGAAATTAGAGCCCACAAAGTGCAAACCAATGAAGCTCTAGGATGCAGTCAAGTGGGTTAAAAAATCATGGAAAGTTGATTTGTAATCTTCAGCACAATCTGCCTTGCATTCGCTCCTTATCTCAGAAAATTATATATAAATAAATGGAAAATAGATAAAAATTCAAATGATTTTTCTTAAAGCCCAACTGATTAGTCATTTTTAAAAACCAAGCTTAGTGGATTATAATGGTCTGAGTGTGCTTAAAAGGGCATGTACAGCGCCGTCAATAATTATTGGCACCCCTGGTTAAGAAGTGTTAAAAGCCTTAAAATAAATTCAATTTTTATTGCAGAAGCATACTCTCACACTAAAAATTGTGGAAATAATTACTGGCAGCCCTAACAATTCCAGGAAAAAAATGTAATTGAAGTATTTCTGTCATTTCTACAGTAGTTTACAAAGTTGATCAGAGTATCTAGGAACATTTAATTAGTAAATCATCACTTCCTGTTTCCCTGGGGTATAAATATGACGTGACACAGAAGCCATTTCTCTTATCCGTTCTTCAACATGGGAAAGGAACACACCATTCAAGTAAAGCAGATGTGTGTCAACCTTCACAAGTCAGGCAATGGCTACAAGAAAATAGCCACTCGCCTGCACCTGCCCATATCTGCTGTCAGAGAAATCATGAAGAAGTTTAAAACAACTGGAACAGTTGTAAACAAGCATGGATGAGGACGCGAGGTTATTTTGCCACCACGCACAGTGAGGAGGATGGTAGGAAAAATGAGAAGTTCTCCAAAGCTCACAGTTAAAGAATTGCAACAAATGGTAGCATCTTGGGGTCACAAAGTCTCCAAAACAACCATCAGGCGCCATCTACATGCCAACAAGCTGTTTGGGAGGCATGCACGGAAAAAACCTTTTCTCACTCACAATCGTAAACGCAAAAGTCTGGAGTTCGCAAAGCGGTACTGGAACTTCAACTGGGACTGTGTGCTTTGGTCAGATGAGACCAAGATAGAGCTTTTTGGCAACAAATACTCCACGTGGGTCAGGCGGAACACAAAAGATAAGTATGCAGAAAAGCACCTCATGCCCACTGAGAAGTATAGGGGAGGATCGGTGATGCTGTGGGGCTGTTTCTCTTCCAGAGGCCCTGGGAACCTTGTTAGGGTGCATGGCATCATGAACGCTTTGAAATACCAGGACATTTTAAATCAAAATCTGGTGGCCTCGGCCCGAAAGCTGAAGATGGGTTGTCACTGGGTCTTTCAGCAAGATAATGACCCTAAACGTGGCCAAATCTACAAATGGTACACAGAGATGGTTCACAAGACACAGAATCAAGCTCTTCCCATGGCCATCTCAGTCCCCAGAGCTCAACCACATTGAAATCCTGTGGAGTGAGCTGAAGAGGAGAGTGCAGAGGAGAGGACCAAGGTCGCTGGATGATTTAGAGAGATTGTGCAAAGAGGAATGGTCGAAGATCCCTCTTTCTGCATTCTCCCATCTTGTGAAACATTATAGGAGAAGATTAGGTGCTGTTTTGTTGGCAAAAGGGGGTTGTACAAAGTATTAACATCAGGGGTGCTAATAATTGTGGCACACATGATTTGAGGTAAAAGAATTATTTCTTAATGTGGGATTTTTTTCCCCACTGAATAAATGCACCTGAATTAAAGGTTGGATTTTCCTCTTTTTTTCATTGTGGTCCTATATCAGTTAGAAAAAAACATAATTTATTAGAAGCTAAAGAACACACCTTAACCAGGGATGCCAATAATTATGGAGGGCGCTGTATTCAGGAGATAGTAAACACAGTGATTGAAATGTTTTGATTAAGGCTATAACTTGATATTTTGACTGAAACAATAACTTGGTTATCAAGAATGAATGCCTAGGAAGGAGTCTATGTGATAATATTGATGTGTTAAGCCAATTATTCATTAATATATTATTCAATTTATTGTCTTATGCAAATTCTGTCAGGGCAAAAATTACACTTAAAACATTTGATTGCTTGGTGTATTGAGAAAATAAATGGCAACATTACTTAGTGGTAAATATTTTACCGTCCCTGCATTCTTTAAAAGCTTCAACTGTCAAAACAGATATGCGTTTATTTTGAAAAAAAATTTTTTAAATCAATAAAATCCACACAGTGACACATGAAATAATGTGCTGTTGCATTGTCTTAACTCTGGTACAGCTATAAGATAACTGACAACTGAGCGCTTTCAGTTTTGATTTTAACATACTGTCCCAACTTTTTCTCATATGGTGTACATTTACTTAAGATTTTGGATTATATTGATCATAAGACTGAAAATATTGGTCATTATTGGTTTGTTTTTGTACAGACAGTCACGCCTGAATATTTCTCAATTAAACTGACATCAGAAAAGACCATAAGAGTCGTGCAACCATGAGCCACAGCTCCAGTCAAATCACCACTCATCTCACCACCATCTTGATTAAGAGACATAGAAATAAGCAGCACTTACTGTGTATGGTGGTGTTGGCAGGGAGATTTTTGAGATGACCTTAAGCAAATGGCCATTCCGCTTGTGGTTAACATGAGAGATCTGAGTTTGAACCACAATGGAATTTTTCTCATCCAAACATGACGGCAAAGGGAATGGTCTCGGTAAAGGCATCCGAGACTCCACTTCATAAATGTCTTGATTCGCCCCTTCCACCCAACTCTGCCCCAGAACGTCAGATTTACAGTGAGCCTGGTAGGACTCCATTGTGAGAGATTTTTGTCCCCAGGGCTACAGGATTGAATCCTTGGCTCAAACTGGCGTCATTGCAGATACTTTATATCTAAGTGCCCAGGGTCTGGCACAGTGAAAAAAGGAAACATAGCAGAGCTAAGCAACAGTCTCTACGGAAATGCCAGAGAAAATCCTTGGGCAAACACAAGCAACTCATAGGACACAAGAACAGCAGGAGAATGAAGGGAATTATCAGGAAGCGTGCCGAAAATGGAAAACCACCATCATAATTTTTGCCCATTGAACAGCTGTTCTTCCTTCACCAGCAGTAAAAGCACATTCCAAAGTCCTGTAATAAAGACAGAGCAATATGTCTGTCACTGCCAGTCACCACTGTCCAAGGCTCCAGCAACCGTGTAAACAATTCCATGACTCCAAGGCAACAGGTCTCCGGGAAAGCTCACAGCTGCATTAATTACTTCACCCAACATTCGTCTGCATTTGAACACTGCGGGGAGACCAGGGGTCCTCTTTCTTCGCAAACAGCCGAGCGGTGTTCACCAAAGCAGCAGGCAGGACTAACTAGCATTTCCTGAACGGACTGCATACAGGATGTAGACCTGCAGAAACAGGAGAAGGCGTGGCCTGTGCCCTCAAGCGAGAGTCGCAGGTAAGGTCGCAAGTCCACGCATGCGTGCACGGGCACACACTTCTCACAGAAGCTGGTCTTACTGGATTTTCATTCCACGTAAATAGACATTAAATAAGCTGGGAGTGTGTACCAACAGGTTTAGACATATAATCACAAATGGCCCCTCCTATACAACGCCTGTTCAAATATTAGAGTTAATCTGTGTTGTGCTACATGCGATTATCGAGAGAGGTGGGACGTCTGAAGTAAAAACTGCATAATTTACAGCCTATTATGTGCCTTAAAGCTACAAAGTGGAAAAATTGTGGATGTCTGCTGGTATGTTAGCATTTTTCTTTGTACAAGCGCCAGACCTTATAAAACCAGCTGATCTCTTCAATGCTACATTTTAGCCAAATATTCTGCCTACGTTTTGATAGATTGCAGTAATTACATAAAACATAAGTAATTAAGAATTATATCATTGAGGGTTTAAGCAGCCATTCTGACATAAGGTCCTGTCAAACTCAGGAATGACAAATTTTCCAAAGTTTACAATTAGAGTTCACAAAGCTTTCCTCCAAGTTCCATTTGATTTTCCCCAGACCAAATGTTAAAATCTCCAGTACCAAGTGATAATCAACTGCAACAACAAACCAATTTCCACTCAAACCCTCACCAATTATTTGAATAACCAATTGCAAATTTAAGCTTACGGAGTATATTGTGAACAGGAAAATAATAATTCAAGTACAATGTTAGAATATCAGCTTCAAATCCTAGAACAATCAACAAGAAATAATTTTTTTTGGAATTAACAGTTTCAAATGTTCATCATCTCAGCACATTTTCTTCCAAAATGTAGACTGTATGTGGAAATATTGCATTTATGATATTATTTAGAATAATACCAAAAATATTTTCCTTAAATTGGATTTGATGAATAATAAATTTGATGATGATGTGAGATCCCCTTTTCATTTTATTTTATAACTCTTTACATAATTGCAGGCGGTATAGCTGGGCCTAAACCCGCGATTGTTTACTTTTTAAAACATCATCCTAGTTTCAGTCATTAGTTTTTCAGGAATATAAGGTTAAGAGAGCCCTGCCTTGCTTTTATAAGGCTTCAACAGATGCCTCTGGAATCTTGCAGCATTTTAACATTTCCGCAAAAGCTGTGGGTGCTTGAACCATTACCTGCCATTGAGAGGGTTTTCTGTCCATTATGACAAATTGCTTCCCTCACCATCGATAACAGTCTGGCAATCAGCGTTTTCACCATTATGATGAGCAGCGTGGTTACAGATTTTCCAACAGAAGCAGGTATCGAAAGATCAATGAATGCTAACAAAAATCAGGTCAGTGGCCGGCAACTTAAAAAAATAAACTGGCAAGGAACGTGTTAATGCAACTCTTTTGAGGCAGAAAATTGGGAATGACACCGATATGCCGACTCATTTCTCTCAGAACACAGCAACAAAGGATTCTTTCGCCCACCATTCAACTTTTGAATTATGTCAGAGTCTATGCCGACCAGGATGAATTCTTACTAATTCACAACATCAATGTGCTCTCAGTTCACGTTTTCAACAACACAATCATATAGTTTTTTTACAGACCATAAATTTCCCATGGACAAAGAAATACACTGAGAGAAAAGTCACCACATTGGTGTCACTCTTTTCTAAATGCATCCACAAATGTGTCAATCAAATCCTAAAGCACAACCTGGCATTATTCTGGGTTTAATCACAATCAGTTTCGTGGAATGGACACCATTTTTTTCCTGCTTATTTCAGTTAGTTTGTTCGTACAAGTCTAACATTTTGTTGTTATTCCTGGCTTTACAAATCAAAACCCTACAGTTTTACTCAGGGGAAGCGGACCTTCTATATCCACTGTACATGATGCCAGGAATTAGTGGCCCCTGAATACCAGAGCCACCTACCAGCTAACTGCAATTATTCTGCATTGGCAAAATCGTTTTTAAAAATACAACTTTCACATCAAAAACAGCAGCACAATACTTCCACCTGGTGGGAGGCAAACAGAACTTTACACTACACCTCTTCTCTTCTGTCCCGAAATCAACACGGGGCAACAAACAAAAACACCCCAAGATTTGAAGACGAAAAAAGTCAACCAAAAAAAAGAAAACATTATTTATTGTTATTTCAAGCAGCGATTGATTTTTTTATTGCAATACCTGGGAAACTTTCAAAGCTTCAAGCTGCAAACCAAAACACAACATGAATCTCAAAGTTTGAGGAATTCTGCATCTTATCATTGACCAAGACCCTAAAAAAGGCTGAATTCCAAGAGGCACTGAGGTGCGACCTCCTGGAGTTAAAATGGAATGGAAAGATTCATCTGCATATCTATAGCTGTACTTAGGCAGTGTTTTGACATTCTGTTCTGACAACACACGGCACGTTAGCCCAACTTCAGTCCTTGTGACGGAACAAAACATCTTTCAGGAATTACACAGATCATATTTGTTTCAAAGTGCATAAGTCATGGTATTGCACTCTACTCTTCAGAACCTATCTGACTTAAAAAAAGTTAATTTTTGGTCAACTTGTACTTGTCATCCCTATTAGATCAGATGCCCAGATAAGGCGTGAGGCATCAGGTTTGTCACAAAAACTCTACTAATCTCAGAAGAAGACTCACTCTGTGTAGTACTGCACATCCCAATCTCCATAATGTACATTATAGACCTGAACACTGAAATCTGTGCAACTTTTTACCAGAACAGAGCAGGACCTCACTTCTGCATCACTGAATTTTAATTGTAAACACACAAATCAACTTTATTTTCATCAGCACTCAACATGGCAGCCCAAAGACTTAGTTCACCAAATTCAGCGATAGAGCTGTGAAAGCATGAAAACCTCAGATACTGACACCCAATGGCAATATACTGATAACTGACCGCTAGAGACAGACACAGGCAAATATCTGTTTCGCCAGCAATTCACTTCCACTCTATGCTATATAATGGGAAAACAAAGAGAATCACTTTTGATTGTGAACAGGTCGAAAAGTAACTTGTCCTGTTCCGGTCAATTGTACTTTGAAGGAAATTAATATGAACTTGCAAAAGGGTGGACATGTACGGTGAATTTTTATATCATTCCCATTAATTTATTTGACTTTCCATCTTGGTAAATTTTTTCCCTTTAAAGTAGGGTTCTGAATTGCTCAGTCTTTAATGCTAAAAGTGTCAATCGCTGCTATCATCACACAAGGCACAAAAAAATTCAAAGCAAAATTTCAGATTTCAGCTTTCAAAAGGTAAACAATTTTATTAATTTTTAGTTGGCCAATTAGTCAGTAATGGCCTTCAAAAGGGTTCACAGGTACCTGCGAGTCCTTCAGAAGGTCATTTATCAACTAAATAATGAATGATTTACTTTTGAAGGGATAGGGTGAGTAAAATTAAGCACTTTAAGGGTTAAGATATAAATTGACCCACCTTACAGTCCAAGAAAGCAAACTGAAAGCTCACAAATTTCCCGGCCAATGGTATGAGAGAGGGCAACATCGATAAAGCAGTGGGATGCTATAAGGTGTGTGCACATTAGGTGGCCTGGAGTATTATGGCTCAAAACTCCTATCAAGTTTAATGCACGTTTTATGTCTGAGGTGGAGAGCACAGCTTCGATATGTAAAAGTGTGTGTTTCCATCTTGGACCTCGGTGACATTCACTGGATGTGAACTGGGCCCAGAAAGACTTGTCCCTGTCGGTGGCTGAACTGCGGTGCAGCAAGCTGCAACGTGACAACAGGGTGGAGCTCTGGGTGGAAAAGGCAGCCAAACTTCTCCCGCCCTGCAGTCTACAACCTGAAGGTCTGAAGGTGTTTGTCAATTTGAAGCACTGTACGATTTATCTGACCTAGTTTTTGGATAACAAAGCAAAGGGCCTATGAGGTCACAGTAAAAGGAGTACTTAAACTTAGCTCTTCTAAGTAATGAAGCTCTGCGGTGTTTGTACAACTGATTTGAGTACACGCTGGCCTCTTGTCCTTCTCTCAGACTCCCAGTTCTGGGCTTATTTAGTCACAACTTGGCTAGGGGAACCTGTGATTCCAAAAACAGACTTTCCTTCAGGGAAAATTAGACTTAATATGATGTCACACAAGTCTCAGGCATTGTATTTGAAACTACATCCGGCTGGGTTCTTGGTTTTGGTTTGCCCTGCTCCAAAAAGTATGCTCATTGTACAAGCTAGGGAAAACAAACACCGAGTAACCTGAAGCTGAAAGTGACAAGCTATGACACTGATGGCTGTTTTCTCACAGTCAACTCAAAACGATGAAAAAACTGTTACCTAAATGACCAGCAACATTCTCCACTTACAAACATTATGTAATGTTTGCTCCAACAATTTGATTTATTTTTGTTTTTAATGTTTATCATTTTTAATGTTTGGATGCATACCATTTGCATGTATTAATTACTTAAAGTCTATGATGCATAGACATCAGCAGATGCTAGATATCATCTCTGGAGATGCCCTGTACACCACAGTTATCAATTTGTAATCAAATTACGCACACCAAATTTTAATGCCGATTCTCAGACGTCAGATTTTCCACATTTTAATTCACCTTCAAGAAAATGCGACACTCTTAAAAACAGTCCACCCGTTTCCAAAAAGAGGAACAAGGTGGACATAATGGCGATTTCTTGCTAGTTGACATATTGTTAGCTATGATGTTTAAACTACTTCATTTTAATAAATAAGCCATCTGAACACCATAACAATGTGACAACTGGAGGTAGTTGGCTATATGCCAACTTTGAGCCTTACAGCTTTGTTAAGTAAAGCAACATTATTTTCACTGGTTTTAGCTAGCTGGCTGGCTATTAAAGTGACATATTTTCCACAGCGTGCCATGGGTACCATACATCTTAGCTAGCTAGCTAGTAAGGGTGTGCCTTAATATTCTATCATTTGTGGATGGAGATTTGGTTTGTCCCACTTCAATTAAAGTTTATTTGTTCCACAAATCAACACATCTCGGCTATTACCGGTATTTGAACAAATGAAGTAGAACTGTGTATCAGCCCATTTCGCTGATATTAATTTGAGAAATGTAGCTAGCTAGCCTACCAGCTAGTTATTCTTTGGAATAGACAATTTGTCTTTAATCAACCGAATCTGCATCCATGTAGGCCTACTATGGTGACAGGCAATGCGTACTTCTTGTGATAAAAGTTAAAGCAATCAAGCCATTTGTTAGCAGCAGCAACTTGATTGGCTAATAGCACCCATGTTCTGAAAGATACCTCTTTTTCATTGGATGGATTACTTGAAGCTTACACAGTGTTACAGTAGGCAAAATTAGGACAAAGGACCACTGACATTAAATGGTTTTCAAATTTTTGTTTTTTAATGCAAAATAGCCACGTTAATATGGATGGGTATAACATCTTTCACACCGACTGCCATGCTAAAGGTGGTGAAGTTGCGATATACATAAAAACGGGTAGCAGTACTTTCATCCAAGTTGGTGCTAAAACAGAATGTGCAGCTTGTATTGAAAGTGAAATTTTCTAAAGGCTGTGTTTTGACAATAGCTGGATGTTATACACACCCCTCAGTCGCCTACCTAAGGAAACATTGTCCTCACTATCAGAATCTCTCACTACAGTGAGTTATAATGAGATCAAAATCTCTTTTTAAAGGGAGCCCTGGGGCTTGAGGTGGAGAGAGAGAGGACAAATTGCAAAGCCAATTAGATCAGGGGATGATTAGGTGGCAGCTTGAAAGAGCCAGATTGGGAATTTAGCCATGACACTGAGGAACCCCTACTCTTGTCAAAGAGTGTCATAGGATCTTTAATGACCACAGTGAGTCAGGACCTCGGTTTAACGTCACATCTGAAAGATGGCGTCTCTTTCAGTACAGTGTCCTATTTTAAATCAGCACTCCTCTTTAAATCAGCGTGCTCCTCTAAATTTAAGGTTAAAGAAAGCAACAACCCATATTTTTCAAACAAACCAATATGATTCATAAGCAACTGCAAGAAAGACTAAATGCCAACCAGACTGAATACATTTTTGGCATCTACGGATCAGATGTATTTCTCAGATTCGCAAAGCTAAACTAGGCTTATGCCGTCGGAGGCGACGGCTTGGGGTATATCCCCTAACACCCCCAATCCTCCAATTCCCCCATCCTTGAATAGACTCAATACATTGTAAAGCCCCTCAGGTCATGACCTTTCATATGAACTTAATTTCAGGTCAATCGGACAAATGGTTCTGAAGATATGGCCAAAATGGTAATATTCCATCACAAAGCGCCTCCTGGTGGCAAAATATTGAACCATACAGGTATGATGTCATCATGTGACACGTTGTGAGGTCATGACCTTGCAGTTGCACATAGTTGCACATGTCAATTGAACAAATAGTTCCAAAGATATGGCAAAAATGGTGAATTTTATGTGACAAAGCTCCACCTTGTGTCAAAATTTTGAACAAAAAAGGTATAATGTCATCGTGGGACGCATCCTCAGGTCATGACCTTTTATTTGCACTTGATTTGAGGTCAATCGGACAAAAATTTCCAGAGATATGATAAAAAGAGTGATTTTTTCAGTTTTCGGTCCCTGGTGGCCAATCTAGAAATCGTAAATTGTCCAAAATCGAATCAGTTCTTCCTCATTATGATACTTACCTATATGCAAAACTTTCTAATTTTTTCTAATTTCTAATTGAAATATTACTGAAGTTATCGCATTAACACAGTGAGGCGGCAGCAGCGGTTGAATCAAAAACATAATATCCCCCGAACGCCTACAACTAACAAGACTACTACTTTTTAAAAAATGACTGATAGCTGAAATAATCCTTCTTAACTCTGGAAGCTAATCAAGGAGTTGTCCTCAGGCTTCGAAATAACACTGTCTCGCCACCATCACTGAAGTTGGGAACTGAAATTACAACAGATACGATAAATATGTTCAATGCCCTTAAGCAGCGATTCATTTCTGCTGGTTGTTTGTAAATGAAACACATCTCCAAAGAAACTCCTCTTTACTGAAGAAGAGATGCCTTTTGATTTTGATTTTAATTTCTGTCCTACAGAAGTAAGTGAAGTATGTGACGCCTTAAAAAAGATACAGTAGTGTGCAGTGATGATTATACACCACCTCTTTCATCTAAAGGGGTTCCTAATATATCATTTCTTGATAATTTTTTGTGAAAATGTATTGAAAAATACTAGTGTAGGCAATGAGAACACAAAAATCATTGCGTATTTGAAGGCTTATTACCTTCGCCAGCGACTTCGCTGACGAAGGTAATGTTTTGATCCCCGTGTATTTATTTGTTTGTGTGTCTGTCTGTGTGTATGTGTATCGAATAACTCAAAAGGTACCAAACGGAATTTCATAAATTTTTGGTGGGTTGATTTGGCATGACCTGAGGATCAATCGATTAGATTTTGGGAGTGATCGGGTCAAAGGTCAAGGTCAAGGCCACGAAAAGGTCAAAACCGACTTTCGGCCATATCTCGGTCAATTTTTATCCGATCGGCATGAAACCCACGCCAGTGGCGAGGGATTCAGTGGCGTCGGCGAAGGTATGCGCTCTACCAAGTGCCCGTTCTAGTTTCATAATTATTGATGCTCAAAATTTGTTTAAACTGGTCTGAGGCAACATTATCTTGCAGAATTACCTTTGATGGCAAGTCGTTCCAGTATATAAGGTGATTTGTTAAACATGATGGCACAACAGAAGAGATTATTATTAGTTGCATTGAGGCCTTACAAGATGCCGAAGATGTTGCTGCCATGACACAGTAAAAACACCATCAAGCGTTTAAAAGAGGCTGGTTCTTTGAAAACAAGAGGGCATAGAAGCGCGAAAAGAAGTTAATTGCCTCTGGTGTTTGTTATCTGCGTATGGCAAGTAAAAAAAAAATGGCTTGGGATTCAGTCTCTTCGAAAGGAGCTGGTGATCTTATGAAAATCAACGGAATCATGGATCAAAAGAAGCATCACAGCATCCTTCTGACGCACACATTGTCATCGGGAAAGAAACTGATTGGTTGGGGGTTTTATTTTCAACAAGATAATGACCCTAAACCACAGAGTGTATAAAAAGATGGACGTAGCACCATGGTCTGAAAAATGAAGCCCATGCAGAAGTACTGTAAAATTACATTCTATTTAATGGCCAGCAGATGGCGACGTCAGTGGTTGCAGAAAGAAGTTCAGTGCTATTGAAGTTTATGAGAAAATGACGCTACCTGATTTTTCATTTAAATAATGATTTTTCACATTTTTCACATTATTTTATGGTAGCTATAGCAAGTTTCAAGTCTCCTTCAATATATTATGATGTTCATTTTTGTAAATTATGGTCCCACATAGACTAGAATAAAGGATAAAGCCAGAATATGCTTTAGGGGCCTGACTATCCTCCGGTCCTCGTCCGATACGGTCAGATCCAGAGCCACGGTCCTCCCCGGATCTTCAATACACACTCTCGTCCAAAAGAAATCACATCCGGTTTCAAAACGACAACATGGCACAATTCAAATTGCCAAAATCGAGACTTCCTACATGGTATGCTGAAACCAATGGGTGACGTCACGGTAGCTTCGTCCATCTTTTTATATAGTCTATGCCCTAAACACACTACTAAGCTCTGCAAGAATTATTTCAGGCAGAAAGAAACACCTAATGACATAAACGTTATGACTTGGTCTGTAAAAAGTCCATACCTTAATCATATTTGTTGTGACATGAAAGAATCTCTTTGGAATGAACTTAAAACAACATAGAATGGTTTAACGTGTGAGGAAGTAACAAAATGAGAAAAGTATGCCCAAAGGATTAAATGCTGAAATCAAATGAAAAGGTGGCCACACTAGATATTAATTTTTTCTCACTGTGTCTTCGGAAAAAGAGCTTATTTCTGTTTTTGCTCCGTCATCTTTGTCTGAGCTACAGAATAACCTTAAACTCGATCTTCTTACTAGATTGGATGTTTAATAAGTGTATGCACATGTTTTACTGCGAAATCCCAAATGTCTTATTCTTGTAGTTTCTTTGCTTGTCACAGTCTGTTGTTGTTTCCAGTGTGAAACTTTTATGCTGCTGTCTTCGCCGACTCCCTTAAAAAGAGATTTTGAGATTTTGTATCTCAATGGGATTCATTCTTAATAAAATAAATGCTATTTAAATAAATTCCGCCACCTAGCAGTAAAATGAGGTGAATTTTTGTGCCAACACAAAATCCATGTGTCTACAAAATCTGAATACATTTTCACAAAGCTTGAGTTATATTTGATTTAAAAACACGAAGCACTAACACCACACTGCATTAATTAGCAGCATCCATTTTGTTTTCAAAAGTCAACTTTTTTTTGATAGTAATTAAGTTTCAGCGTCCTCTGATGCTACCTACCCTGATCAGGAAAAGCACTGTAAAAAATCCAAGGATGAGATTACAAAACTAGGTGTCACAAAAAATTCTAAATGGCAGAATATTTTGGCACTCACAAAGAAATCAGGAATGAACATTTGTTAGTCTTGGGCCCAGATATCAAATTTAAAAAATTTGACTGCAGTCTTCACAATTCCGGATTTATGGGCAAACATAAATGCATCCACTATAGCGCAACCATGTGGCCACAATGCGGAACTGCGACAACCTGAGTTGGGGGGGGGGGTGGTCGTCTTGCGTCATACCTACTGAGTTTCATATACCTGTAGGATCAATGGTTTTTGCTGTCCAGTTTTAGGGACGAAATCTGTAAAATTGGTGTAATGATAATAATAGTAATTATTATTATTGCTTTTATTATTGTTACAGGAAATAAGACAAAAGGTACCCAGCACCTTCAGAGCTTAGACCCCTGATGATCAGTCTGTGAATATACATTTAAAAACAATCACACATGATTTCCACGACCCACATCACAGTCCTCTAGGGTGCACATCTGCAGCACAGTTTGAGCCTCTCCTTGAAGAGGTAGATGATAAAATGGTCAGGTGATGCATGCACGTTTTCTACAAGCCTAGCATTGCCGCGGCATGTGCAACCGTATACCATGACGAAAACCTGACTTTTTTTTTACAGCCATCTTTAAATTCACCTGAACAAAGGAATACAGCAGAAACAATGATGCTCAAATTAAATCAACGGCTGCTCACAAATCTAATACGGATGACCGAGCACACTGGTTGGTGGTCTGAAATTCTGGGAGGGCGAACGCATGCCGTCTAGCCATTGCCGCTCAGCCGAGAAACAGAATTGAGAGGACAATCAGACGTGACGGGTGGAGTACAGCACTCGCACATGGCTGCTTTTACAACCAAAATAAAAAAGACTGCACTGCTTGCTAAAAGATGATGCCACTGTACCTGGTTTGCAGTCTTAGTAATGGCAACCAGAAGTTTCTCCACAGCGGCCTGGAGGCGGGAGCTGATGTTCATGAGATACTCCTCGTTCTCCAGCTGAGACTCGGCCCCACTCTGCAGGCTGCTCGTCAGCCCCTCATCCGTCTCCATCCCCTCTGACCACGTGCTGACGTCATCACACTCTGCCTTGCTGCCATGGCAACTATCTGGCAATGCATCTGCAAATAACAACACCAACAAAGCATGATCGATAGCACATGTACATTTTCCTGTTCACTGCATCAAACAAATTGCTACACATCCACAGCAGGGACTGTAGCAGTGATAATACTGTAGTTTGAAATTAAGAAAACAATGGGCTGGGACAAAGGATATTGCACACATTGATCAACCTACTTCTCTCTGGAGCACAAATGCTTTGTTTTCAGAAATGTACAATGCCCGTAAGCACAGAGCTGTTTTTGTGGGTTATTGAACTGTTATAAACTGAAAGAGAGTTGCCGCTGGAATGAAGGTGGAGGACGAATTCTTTGTACTCTGCTCTCAATGTGCAGAACCTTTGCATAAATGTTTAATGATGTTTTGATCTAGCGACTGTGTAGGCCAGGACAGGGCCAGTGTGGGTGCCTGCTTTCATTTCAAACAACCAGTTACACACCTGATACTAATCAATCTTATTAGCGAAGACTGCAGGGGTTAATTAGCAGAATCAGGTGAGCAACTGCAAGGACAGAATGTTAGCCTGCACCCACACCAGTCCTTTCTGGATCAGGATGAATAATCCTGGTGTAGGCCATGAATAGCGTGTTACTTCACACAAGAAAATTTTGTAAAGCAGTGTTTAAAGGGACATTATCAGCTAGTAACAAGCAGACATCATGTGCGAACTTTTTTTTTTTGCAATGTATGATGCACCAAACGGCTCAAAATCATATTCATATTTCAAAATTCATATTCCTCTCAACTCTCTGTGTCTGACTAACAATATGAAAACAAGAGTCATCTGAAGAGGACATATTCCCCCGGCCCCCCGCCTTATTGAATCTTCTAGTCAAACTGTACATAACAAGTATCTGAAAATGCATCATAAAAATAAAATGCTTTTTAGCCACCATAATATGTGGTTGTAGAGTTAAATGTGAATAAGTAAATTTACTGGCCATCACTATACATGGGAATGTTGAAGTTTTTCTGGAATCCCTAAATGTCAAAGGTAGCAAAATGCACATCTAGACCATACAGCTCCACATGTGCCAAGTTTGGTGTTTCTTAGTTTTTTTGTTTTTTTTTTTCCATAGTTCTGCTCTGGCAACGGACAATGCCTAATTTGCACTAACTTCAGATTTGTTTCCATGGAAACGACAAAAATAGGAATCCTGAAACCACCAATGAAGCAAAAGGCACAAGTAGAGTAAACAAAGAATGTATCAACCAAGTTTGGTCCAGATATCTTTCATAGTTTTTTTCCAGTTCTGCTTCGGAAACAAACTAGGCCAGATGTGCACTAAGTCTGCATTCGTTTCCATGGAAATGGCAAAAATGGTAATCCTGAAGTTTCCAAAGTAGTAAAAGGCACATCTTAAGTATACATAAAATAAATGTACAAAGTTTGGTGCTGATGTCTTGCATAGTTTTTCAGCCCTTTTCAGGAAACGAAAACAGTCTAATTTGCAGTAAGTCCAGATTTGTTTCCAAGGAAACGACAAAAATAAGAATCCCAAAATTTCCAAAGTAGCAAATGGTACATCTAGACTATACATAGAATACATGTACCACGTTTGGTGCTGATATCTTGCATAGTTTCTGAGTTCTGCTCCGGAAACAAAATGATTATGGATGGACAGACAGATGGACAAGGCAATGACTATAAACCCCTGCATTTATGCTGCGGGGATAATAATAACAACAATATTATAATATTACAGTTACAAAAATTGATGATTTTCATACCATAGATCGTTTCCCTCCACTTCTTAAAAAGCCATCTGACTTTCAATTTGACATCACGGGTTACATGCAGGTTTGATGTTGATCATGTCAATCAACTGTGCCCCTCAATTTAACATATTTTATCAAGCCTTAAAATCCACTGCAGTTTGGAATGAGACATTCCCTTCTCTCAATAATATTCCACCAAAAATGTGTTTCACTCAGATAAATTTCATATCAATCAACACTGTTTAATTTAAGCTTCTTGCTCAGTGTATCTTCACAGCTCCTTGACCATTCCAAAGCACAATCCTCAGACTCAATGAATCATGATTATAACATGGCTACTACTATCATTACTCATCCACCACAATGTTCAACAGTCGGCAAACAAAAACAGACGTTGTAAGCCCCAAGCAAGGAAGGAAAAGCAGTATTGTGCAAAATAAACATGATTGATCACTTACATTTTTGGTTCAATCTTTGAATTTGGTCAAGCCTCAAAACACAGGAAATCAAATTTATCAACCCCAAGATCGATATCTGTCAGTTCTCCACCAATGGATGTAATGGCAACACAGCCATGAGTTTTGAGTTGAAAATTGCATTCATATCTATAACAAGAGCAAGGCGAGGCTTAGCATTTGCCCAAGATGCTGCAGTTGGATTAAGTTCTGTTCAGATAGAGTGTAAAAGTTCCAGAGTGGACATTGCAAGGAGGATTGACAAAATCCCTCTGTACGTGGCTAATCGACAGTTTTTCTGATGATAATGGCAGTGCATCCACTTCCCAAAGGAGCCTTCCACTTCTCACTTCCAATGCATAGAACAAAGTCAAATGCAATTGGATAATCCACTTGGCCTTGGCCAAGTGCGCCAACTCAGCAGCTCAGTGTTGCAATTT
This sequence comes from Gymnothorax reevesii, assembly GCA_029721435.1. NCBI lineage: Eukaryota > Metazoa > Chordata > Actinopteri > Anguilliformes > Muraenidae > Gymnothorax > Gymnothorax reevesii. The sequence continues at coordinate 113,444,773 of CM056577.1, forward strand.
CTGCAAAGAATCTTTGGCTACCCATCACAAAGGTACACAGCAAATGTGAATTTGATTGGATCATCCATTGTCTGTGTTTGACAGACCCAATTCAAGACTGGCTTTTTGACATCGATATTGAAAATCACACTGCGCCCATTTTCAAAAGGCACCTTCTACTCTCCACAAACAAACAGAGCAATTTTGAATTTGACCAGACCTTTCATGTTCCTTGAAATTGATGAAAACCAAAAGTTTACAAACTGACACCTGTGCTCCCAACTAGGGTCTCAATATAATGTCCTCGGCCGACTCTCTCGAGGTTGGGGGCAATTGAATGATTCAATACGTTGCAAACTCTGTGGCCCCCTCAGCACACAAGGACATTTAACCCTTTACACAAATATCTAAATAACCAATGAAGCACCACTGAAAGGGTGATCAAAACATCTGGTACCAAACAGGTCATGTTGCCTTTTTCAAATAAATGTTGTTTGAAGAGCAGTAGATCCAGGCATACCTTTATGTAATAAAGAGCCAGTTGGCATAGGGGTTGGTGCTGATCAATTTAATAATAATAATAATAATAATAATACATTTTATTTAAAGCGCCTTTCAAGATACCCAAGGACACTGTACAATAAAGTGGGAGGGCAAACAAGCAAAAAAAAAGAGCCAAAACAATAATGACAAAACAACAAAGACAATACAAGGCATGACAATAACACAGTAAGGTAATGAATAACAATAAAAACCCCAAATAAAAGAATTATGTCTGAAAAGCAAGAGTGAAAACATGGGTTTTGAGCCTTGTTTTAAAGGTAGAGAGAGAAGCGCACTGTCGTCGTGAGAGTGGGAGAGAGTTCCAGAGCTTAGGGCAGGCTACACTAAATGCCCTGTCAGCCGTAGAGCAAAGATGTGTGGTGGGGGTGGAGAGTAGGTGTGTATCAGTGGAGCGTAGAGTGCGGGTGGGTTTAACTCCCTTTCTTCTAAGGCTTTCGTGAATGCAAGCATTTCACAAAAAATGCTGTTATTTGCAATCTATGTCCATAGTGTTTACACTGGAAGGTAAAATTAATACTTGGCATCAGCTATTAATGTTACAACCGTGCAGTGAACCTTAAAAACTGCATTTATCAATGAACACATACATCAGTTTAAGCTCAATCACAACAACATGTAAATACCAGCAAGAAAGTATCCAAACCTAGCACATCAAGCTCGAATAGCTGATGTTAAGAAGTGCTGCGGTCTTCGACAATCTCGTTACTCGTTGGCACTGGCTACCTACCGACCAGCAATGCAATCTTTATTATAGAAATAATCTAGACAATCAGTGGCACAAGCCTCACAGTCGATGTATTGCTTGAAATTTTCAGTAAAAAGATTTGCTACCATATGCAGCATTATGATATTTTAGCTAGCAATGAAAGAAATATTTATCTCAAAGACACCTGAACCTGACTTGGGGGGGGGGGGGTGGGGCTGCGACTCCTCAGCTTCAATGCTGTACGAAATGGAGGAAGAACAAGGATTACAGAACATCAAAGCCTACCTCCAGCAGCCCCAGCAGAAAGGGAGGAATCCGCTGCGGCGAGCTTCGTACCAGGGGAGACGTCCAGGAGGCCTTCCACATAGCGGCCAATGGTTTCTTCAGCAGCTGCCGTGGTTTTAAGAACGTCACTCAACACCTGACGCAGGCTTTGGTTTGCCTGACGAAGCAGGTTCCTGCAAAGTTAGAGTAGCCCATTGCTCATTGGTAGCAGAGCTTACTAATACCCCCGACGTCCCCAATCATGCTTTTTCCGTTGGTGATTATAGAAATGATCACATTCCAAAAATCAATTTTGACAAAAATAACAGCACATCTATGACACTTGGCACTGCTCCTCTCCATATGTTAGAAACTGTGTGTGGCAAACTTGACAAGAATATTTGAATTTGAAATAATATTTGAGATATCAATCAGACAAATTGACATTGAACCCACTTGAAAAGTTCTCAGTACCAAAACAGGAGAACGGTGATATTTTTGTGAAAAATCACCCCAGATGGCCAACACTTGGCACTGCAGCTCTCCCTGCGGTCGAGAATATGCGCCAAATTTGAAAAGAATCCAATGTACAATATTTGCAATTTTGATCAGACAAACTGACATTGAACCCACTTGAAAATCTTGAAGTCCAAAAACAGCAAAATGGAAATATTTTTGTGAAAAATCATCCAAGATGGCCGACACTTAGAACTGCACCACTCCCCGTGGTAGAGAAAATGTCCGCCAAATTTGAAAAGAATCCAATGAATAAAATTAGAGATATCTATCTAACAAATAATGTCTTTGGACGGAATCACGAAATGACTGACGGAATTCTTGGTATATGACTATATATCGACAAGAGAAAAGAAAAGACTCGCAACACACTTATAGCTCCCAAAAAAGAAAAATATACTTTATTCTAACATTCTAAAAAGACGTTAAAAAGACAACGTTTCAAGCCGACAGGCTCTTCGTCAGGTCACTCATGTTGAAGCATCACGGGTGGTCACACTTATGAAATTTGCACCGGGAGCACCCATGGGTGTAATATGACTATATGATATATATGACTATATGTCCCCTACATTTCGTTGTTGGGGGTATAACAGCTGGATGTAATGTCCTACATCTTGACCATCACATGGATGCCCCTCTACATTCTCTTTACCAGTGCAAAAATTTTTGGGGTTTGGGGCAGCAATAAGGCACATCCTGTTAAGGCAGTTTCAAAAATGCCGCAGATGTTGTTTATCAACATTCCTAAAACAATATCATGATATGTCTGCTTCTCTTGCTCCTTTTCATAGGGATGCTGGCAGTTCCTGGTCAGGAGGAGTAGTTTTAATTGTGATTGATTTGCATGCAGGGTTATTCTTTAGTTTCAAATTCAGCAATTGTGCAAAACACACCCCTGAATACTAACTGCAGTCAACTTTGTGAGTGAAGTCTTAAAACTGCCGCAGAGAAAAGAACATTTGATTCTATTCTGAGCACTCAAAAGCTATTCCATTTCTTCAGCATATATAGTGGCTGACACTGCAGAGACACACCCTGGACTGTGCACACAGGGGCATTAGAATACATTAACGCAAATTGCCTTGTATTCATGTCACAGCCCCAGGAACAGAGTACAGGACAGATCTTTGAGCCAGGGCCAAAGAAAGGTTTTGAACAGGAATTAAATGAGTTACATTTTCAGTCTTCGCATTTAAGTCATGCTTTCTACTAAAAATGGAGGCTTTCATTGAACATAATATGACAACTGAAAATAAATTTAATATTGCCTAAGAATAAGACTCTCTTGTACATTTCTACTCCGTCTACGTATATTCATTGCAGAAAATATAACTGTGGCCCACATTCCAACACAAACCTTTCATTTGTAATATTGTCAGGAGAAGCATCTGGCCTTATGACTGGAGGCAGGCTTCCGGAGTTGTCCTCATTCCCTTGATAACTCTTGGCATTGGCCTCTTCCTCCTTCTTCGATAAAGGCAACAGAGAGAGAACAGACAGAAGCCCTGTCATTCTATTTACAACAGCTTGAACACAATGCCCTCAAAGCAACAAAAGTTTGAAAGCAATGGCGCCTGCAGCTCAAATTCATTGGACAACTGCACTTCTGAATATACATATATTTAAATAAGACAAGCTACGCACATTGACAGGCAAACAGACACTGCTTCCTACGTGGTGCTATGGTAACAAGCACATCGTACCTGACCACAGGGGAAATAAGCGCCACCTTTCGGACGGCACATGCTGTCAATCCTGTTAAACTTAAGTCAGCTTCTTTCTCCATGTGCGAAGTGAGCTGTTACATTGCTTAAATGCTAGCGATTTACCACCCAGCTGTACTTAAGTCATTATGATTGAACACAAAACACAAAACTCATGGAGAATGCAACCAGATTTTGTAGAAAACATCTATCATAGAGCATATGTCAACATTTTAATTTATGACTCTGTTCCAAGACAAATTTAAAATGTAAATAAAAAGAGAAAGCAATGATTTGCTGATGATACGTTACATTTCATTTCAAATTGTACTAAGACAACATATCAGTTGTATAAACTGAGAAAGGTGATTGTTTTTGGAAAAATATCCACTCGTTTTGAATTTGATGCCAGAAAAAAAGTTGGAACAGGGGCATGGTTACCACTGTGTTACATCATTTCTTCTAACAACACTCTGTAAGTGCTTAGGGAACTGAGGAGACCAACTGCAGTAGTTTTGAAAGCAAACTGTTTTCCATTCTTTCCTAATGTTGTATTTCAGCTGCTTAACACTTTGTGGCTTCACTTTTTATGATATACCAAAACTTTTCAGTGGATAACAGTTTTGAAATTGCCAGCTGGCCAATTTAGCACGCGCACTCTTTGACTAGAGAGCCATGTTGTTGTGATGCGCGCAGAATGTTGTGTTTGGCATTGTCGGTTTTGTCTTTACATGGTAGTTTTAACTATCATTTGTGGATGCAGCAACAAACTGTGTTCATTGACAAACTTAATGAAATGTTCCTGAGCCCATGCGGTGATTTCCACTACCAAAGCCGGTCTGTTTTTAATGCACAGCTGCCTAAGGGCCTGAAGATCAAGGCCATTCAGTACTGGCTTTTAGCAGTACTCCCTGCAAACAAAGATGTCTCCCAATTCCCAATATCTTTTAGTGATACTGTGGACCAAATTTTTTGCAATTGCAATTTAAATGAGTTTTTTGTGGTTTAGGGTCAGGGGTGTAATGTTGTTCGCCCCATCGGGCCAACCTCAGACTGCAGCGTAACCGTGAACAGATCGACAATGCGAGTGTAAATGTTTAATCTGCAAATGGAAACAAAAAAAAAAAAATACAAAAAATAAGATTTGTAAACTCACTAAAATAATTTATATTTAGCAAATATAAAATGGATCTGCACATATAAAAACAAATTCCACAAAAGAAAACATCCATGAAATCCTTAAATTCATTTACAGCTAAAAGAAAAGCACTTGCGAATATTTTCTTAGCATTTACAGCTTTCTGACCGGTGGATCTCAAGTCTATGCCAGTGGATTTGCGTTTTGCACGCACACAGGCCACCTTTGAATGGTCTTTGTTGCAAAGGAAAGTTGCTAATGCCTAGAAAACAACCAGAAAGAATTTACGTGGCAGGCATAAGTGTGTTTGACTTTGTGAGATGGCGAGGAAAAGTATATCAGTGCTTCCTAATTTATCTCCTTTAACAGAGGATACAGTGAACCATCCTTTACAAAAACAAAGGCAATAACACAAACTCACAATTCCATGCGGCAGCAATGGAATTCTGACAACCACCCATCTGGCCAATCAAGAACAACAGATGAACATGACGGGCAAGATATTCGTGATCCTGTCCCCTGTGTTAGTGCATTCAGATTCTCTGAGCAGCACAGTTGTCTTCATCATCCGTTATGAATTTTCCTTTGCACCCTTCCTTTATCTCATGATGTTTTATCATCGAAATTACAGAAAAGCGGTTAGGAACTTCATGATAGGATGCAATTTTTTGACTATTCAAACGCAGCCACAGTTTCGAGACAAACCTTCCATGGTTTCTGGTGAAATACTGCCGCCATTTGTTTGTAGCATGCAGCACACATAGGGCTCTAATTTCTTGGCACAGTGCAGGGTGGCGCAGCCCACACAGTGGTAATTTCGTCCGGTGCAGCCCACGCAGTGGTAATTTCGTCCGGTGCAGCCCGCGCAGTGGTAATTTCGTGCCGTGCACCACCGTGTGCAGCCACTTTGGCAATTTGGTAGACGGATGTGTGCCAAGATGGTGTGGCGGCGTAGTAGGGGGAGGTGTCACATATTCATCATGACACAGTGACAATTTTGTGGATAAAGGCTCCACAGAAAGTGCGCAGAGAGCTCACCAGCTCCAACCTAGTTTACTTTCTGAGCAGTGGTAATTTGGCTGACCGGCGCACACGTCACCGAAACCTCACAGGCAGGTTTCCAGAATGTCAGGCACATTTCAATGCAATAAATAATTACAGCAGCCACTATTTAATGTAACTGCCTGAATCAGGACATAAATTATAGTATCTATATCAATTGTCCTGATGTCAGATTAAAGGCGGCTGGCACGCGTAATGGAAACTCGCCCTGGCTTAATCAACGCAGCTGAATCTGTGATGCAAACTAACGACTTTAAGGCCCAGTCACACAGCCGATCACGCACGAATCACTCACAAATCACGCACAGATTGGGTTTGTGCGTGCTTGTGCGTTGAGAAATTGACCAATTTTTCGGGGTGTCGGGGGTAGGAATCTCGGACGAATCACGCATGAATCGCGCATGAACCACGCATGTATCACTTACAATCACTGACATATCGCGCACGTCGACGCATAATAGCAAACATGGTGCAGTATTCCACGAACATTCGACGCATGAATCACCGGCAGAGCACGTCCAAACACGAACGCTTCACGTACATTCCACGTACAAGCACTTTCGTTCCGCGCATGTCGACGCATGCCCCACGGATGAATCACTGACGGATCACGCACGAAAAACGCACCTTCGGCGTCACTATCGCTTCGGTTCAGCGCATATAAAAAGCGGTGAACGACGGGAGTTCCTCAGTACCTTTCGCCAATCAAGAACACTTCAAGAGATGCCACCCAGGAAAGCTCGCTTGCCCTCAAAGACAAAGGTGCAGAAGAAGAAAGCTGCTGAAGAAGAAGTCCATGTAGATCCACCAGAAGCTGCTGCTGCTGAAAAACCTGCTGCTGGTGCTGCTGCTAGGAGGTCCCGTAGGTCTGGAATGGCAAAAGTGCCCGAAATGGCTGCTTTTATATGCCAAAATACATACATGAGTTGTCAGTGGTTCGTCAGTGGAACATCAGTGAATCATCAGTTTTCTGTCAGTCAATCGTGCGTCGGAAATGCGTCACTCGTCAGTGGATGTGCGTCGTTATGCGTTTTCCGTCAGTGATATGTCAGTTATTCGTCAGTTTTATAATTGATTGTCAGTGGATGTCAGTGGAATGAACGTGATACGTGCGCGTTTCATGTGTGATATGAACGTGGGGCATCAGTGGACGGACGTGGACGTGCGCGGATTCAAACCAGTTCTGACGCATAAGCACTGACAGCCGACGAGTGTCCCGCGCATAGTTACGCATACTCGACGCATAAACTACGCATGCCGACTCATGAATTACGCACACCAACGCACAGTTGTGCGTCGGAAAATTTTTGAACCGTTCAAAACTCAAAATCACGCACAAACCGCCTTCGACGCACATCCACTTACAATCACTGACAGTCCACGTTCGTTCCACCTACGAATTACGCATACGACGTACGCTCCGCGCAGAAACGAAAATCTGTGCGTAATTCATGCGTAATTCATGCGTTTTCGCTGTGTGACTGGGCCTTTACATCTTCCTCAGCCAACCACAAACTGCCTCGGCATCAGGCAGCACTGATAGCGTGTGTACAGCGCTTTGCAAAAGTATTCACCCCCCTAGGAATTTTTCACATTTTTATACCTCACAACCTGGAATTAAAATGTATTGTTTGAGCATTTGCATCATTTGATGTACAGAACATGCCAACAACTTTGAAGATGTGATTTTTTTTTTTATTGTGAAACAAACAACAAAAAGGCCAAAAAACAAAAAAACTTCAGTGTGCATAATTATTCACCCCCCTGAAGTCAGTACTTTGTAGAGCCACCTTTTGCAGCAATTACTGCTGTAAGTCTCTTTTGATAGGTCTCTATGAGCTTGCCACATCTTTCAACTGGGATTTTTGCCCATTCCTCATAGCAAAACTTCTCCAGCTCCTCCAAGTTGGATGGTTTCCGCTTGTGAACAGCAGTCTTCAAGTCAAACCAAAGATTTTCAATTGGATTGAGGTCCGGGCTTTGACTAGGCCATTCTAGCACATTTAACTTTTTCTCCTTAAACCATTCAAGCGTAGCTTTAGCAGTATGCTTCGGGTCATTGTCCTGCTGGAAAGTGAACCACCGTCCCAGTCGCAAAGCACAGGCAGACTGAAACAGGTTTTGCTCCAGAATGTCCCTGTGTTTAGCACCATCCATCTTCCCCTCTATCCGGACCAATGTCCCCATCCCTGCTGCTGCAAAACATCCCCATAGCATGATGCTGCCACCACCATGTTTCACTGTGGGGACGGTGTTCTTGGGGTGATGGGAAGTGTTGGGTTGCCGCCAGACATAGCATTTCCCTTTGTGGCCAAAAAGTTCAATTTTAGTTTCATCTGACCAGATCACCTTCCGCCATACATTTTAGGGGGTGGTCCACATGCTTTTTGACAAACTCAAAACGTCCCTTCTTATTTTTAACACTGAGTAAAGGCTTTTTTCTGGCCACTCTTCCATAAAGCCCAGCTCTATGGAGTGCATGGCTTATTGTGGTTCTATGGACAGACACACCAGTGTTTGCTATTAGAACTCTGCAGCTCTTTCAGGGTTACCTTTGGTCTCTGTGTTGCCTCTCTGATCAATGCCCTCTTTGCCCGGTCTGAGAGTTTTGGTGGTCGGCCCTGTCTTGGCAGGTTTGTTGTGGTCCCATGTTGCTTCCATTTGGCGATAATGGATTTGATGGTGCTCCGGGGGATCATCAAAGATGAAGATATTTTTTTGTAACCCAGTCCTGACTTGTATCTCTCTATAACTTTGTCCCTGACTTGTTTGGAGAGCTCCTTGGTCTTCATGATGTGGTGCTTCTTGCTCAGTAGAGTTGCAGCCCATTGGGGCCTCTCAGAGGAGATGTGTTTAAACTGACACATCATGTGACACTCAGATTGAACACAGGTGGACTTCATTGAACTAATTCTGTGACTTGTGAAGGTAATGGATTGCACCAGCACTTTTTAAGGGGCTTCATAGCAAAGGGGGTGAATACATATGCACATGCCAATTTCCACTTTTTTATTTCTTTAAATTATTCTTTTATATATATTTATCTCATTTCACTTCACCAACTTAGATTACTTTGTGCAAATCCGTCACATGGAATATTCACATGAAAACCATTTAAATTACAGGCTGAAATCTAAAAAAATAGATAAAAAGCAAAGGGGGTGAATACTTTTGCAAGGCCCTATATATATATATTATATATATAATGCTTGCGTTCTAAGCTCAGTGGAAGCCGCTGGCACACTAGATGCGAAACAAATTTTTCGCACAACTGATTACATTCAAAGTCAGTGCAAAGACGCGAATACACGTGCCTTTGCATTGACTTTGAATGTAATCTGTTGTGCGAAGAATTCATTTTGCGTCCAGTGTGCAAGCGGCTTAATACTATTATTGTCAATTGGGTTTTATCATTTTTAGTGGGGGGTAGGAATACAGCCTGATTGCCATGATCTCGTACTGAGTTAAGATCACATATTGAAAAAATGTGTAACGTATCTTGCATTGTTGTCCATGCATGTTAATCCCAAAATTTTAAGCAGCACCAGGGGGTACTAATAGGAACACGCTATCCATCGTTTCTCTTCCCAATGATGCAGGCAGAAGAAATAAATGAGCGACCGTCGTATTTCATTCCAACTTCATAAGTTTGAATAATCTGACGTAGTTTCGTTTAGAAATTCCATTCAAGTTCGCCAATGCTAATAATTCGCGAATGCCCTAGCTAGCCAGCTAACTCATATTCGTGGTTAATATAGACGTAAGCAGAGCAGAAAACATGTCTGAAGCAGCAAAGTAAAATGCAACATTAACGCATCGTGCAGATATAGGACAGAGGCTTCTTTATTCCAATATTTAAAGGTGAGGAGAGGAGCTCATTTGATTGGTGAAGATTTGACTCAGCTGTGTTAAACCCACTCACGCCATCTCTCCTCCCTCTTTGCCACTTGTGCTGGCAGGAGGAACAGAGGCAGGACAGAGGAGTACTTGCTCCGGGCTCGAAATAGCAAAATATGCCTGGACCCGGTTGGCACGGCGCTCACCCCATTCGCCGCAGCTACGCCTGGTCAACAATTTTAGAGCCCATAGTGCTCCTTTAATAAAAGATCCTAAAATCTTTGGTTAAACTTTTCAGACATAACCAGAAATTCACTGCAGACCTTGAGAAAATTAAAAAATGCATTGGGGGGGAAAAAAAACATATATATATATATATATATCTATCAATAACGGAAATTAAAAAGAGTAATTTACAAAAAAAAAAACTCAAAACTAAACAGCCCAATACACACCATGTCCCAAAAGTTCATGCAGCACAGAAAAAGTCAATTCAGATTGTGAATATTCAACAGAATGCGTTAATTCAAAAGCCAGTGTATCCCCCCTGCATCTTGATTACTGTCCTCAGCCTGTAGGCCATAGAATGCACTAAGTTGTTCAGAACGGAAGGCCCAAAGTTGCCCCACTCTCGCACAGCCCTCACACTGAGCTGCTTCATGGTAGTAGGGGGTGGGCTGTGGAAGACCCGACTGTTCAGGATACCCCAGGAGTTCTCAATCAAGTTGAGGCCTGGGGAGTTGGGTGGCCATTCCTCTTTGCTCAGAAAGCCAGGAAGCTGCTCATAACACCACTGCTGAGTTGTACAAGCAGTATGTGCAGGGGCACCATCTTGCACGAAGACCATTTCCTCACGCCTGATGAACATCTTCCTAGCAGTGATGGGGCCAGATTTCTTTTTTCTGGTGAGTATGGGAAGTAGCACCGGCTGGAGAATGTTCTTGACATAAGACTCAGCATTGATAGTGGTGCCTTGGGGTACAACATGCAACTCCAACAGCCCTGAAGATGGCGTCGCCCCCCAGACCATGCAATGGGCGCTGAACTTGACTTGTTCAGAAGGTGGCAAGTTCTTTCGATCGTCGGTGTAGATGCGGTCATTTTGGCTGTTGGGAGAAATAAGTAGAGTGGGCACTCATCAGAGAAAACTCAGTTTTCTCAGTGTCTTGGGGTCATTGTGGCATACTTCTTTGTAAAAGCCAGCAGCTTGTCCTTTTGCAGTTTGGTAAGGCGAGGAATCCACCGTCTTCTGTATGCTCTCAGACCCAGTTTCTCAGTCTGAAAACAATGGATGGTACTCTCAGAGACCGCTTCCCCAAGATTCTTCAGTCTTTGTCTGCAGCAGGATTGGTGTCTCTTTCCCTTGGCCTCTTGGATGGGGTCTTGGCCCTGGACCTCAGGACTGAGGGGCAACCTGCACGGGCCTCGTCTTCAAGGGAGTCACAACTCTGGTGTCCCTGCCGCGACTTCTTCACCCATCGTACGCTTCTGCCAAGGTCCTGAGCTGCTCCCTGCAAGTTTTCCCTGCCCTGCGCAAAGCAATGGCTTGAGCACGGACCTGAGGCTCTGAAAGAGCAGCCTTTTCAGGTTTTTGTTTGGCCATCATGGTAGCACTGCCAAAAAGGTTCTCTCAGTGACAGTTCTCTCTTGTTTCTTTGGTCAACCAAGAAATTTATAGGCCTCTCGCAAACAGATGAACTAATTAAACAACCTCACAACACCTGGCTGACCAGGTGCAACCCTAGCCTCCGTTGCAGACGTCTTATGGTGTTCGGTTAACTTCCCTCCCCCAACAACGTCAGCGCACACAAGCGAGGTTTTGTGTTCCACCAATCAGAAACTAGCTCTTGAAATCCAGGAGCGAATTTTATATGCATAAACATATAAATCCAAAATGGCGGACGGTGGCGAACATGTTTTCTCTCGAGCTTTGGATAAAATCTGCAAAACTTTCAATATTGAAAATATGAAGAACAAGAACAAGCAATGAACAACTTGGTTATCCAGAGGAAAGATGTCTACGTAAATTTGCCTACAGGATTTGGCAAATCGCTCATAAGCATTCTGACTGGCTCATCAAGCACAATCACATTACGTCACGGAACACAAAACCTCACTCGAGTGCGCAGACATTGTTGGGGGAGGGAAGTTAACCGAACTCCATAAGACGTCTGCAACGGAGGCTAGTGCAACCCATTTTGGAAACAGAAATGTTGCCCATTGGGGTGTATGAACTTTTGGGACACTGTGTAAAAGAACAAAAACAATACTCCAACTCGCTGTGCATTAGAATTTTAATTTTCATGAATTGCATAGTTTTAATGATGAAATTTCTACCACACTATACATTACACCTGTAGCAAAACAACCTTCTTAAAGGACCTGCAATTCTCTGCAATGACGTCCAACACAATACATAAATCTTTGCAGCTGAATAATGAAGACTTCTGCATACAATACCCAGCACAGTGTTTACCTCTGTGTATTGCGTGGTTACCTTTGCCATTTTGGGTAAGAACTGCAGCCCAGAGACCGCACCATCTCCATGGGGCAGGGCCTGGTTGTAAGGAGAAGTTTCATTCAGCTGAAATCCAAGAGAGAGGACCAAAGCAGGCCTTATGAGGTTTTTCTCCAACCAATCTTGATTTGTTATAAACCTCTGCTCTAAGTCCCTCCCCCTACGTTCTGGTCCCCTTACACCAACCTGAAACTCCTCGGCACCCCCCGGCTCAACATCTGCTTTCTGCACAGACATCGTCTCCCTTGATTGTTCGGCGATTCTTGTCAGTTCAGTTTGTTGAGCAAATTCAATGGACATCTGCACTATCACCTGCAAAAAACATCAAAAGGCCAAAAAAAATACAAGGAAAATGTACTCCAATAATTACTTGAAGGTGATACATTCACAGCACAACTACAGTAGCACACCATTAGCTTTAACATGCATATGTATACCCAAAATTTCAAAATACCAACAATGTTTCAAGCTTTCAGACATGGAAAATGAAATTTCAAGATTTTAGTGACTAAGAAATCTAACTAAATCTTAGGCTGATCAAAAAGGCCAGATTTTGCTACACAACTGCTAAACAGATTCAGGGATGATGGTTCTTTTCCTGATTCAAATGGGTCACATCAATCACTATGCAGGATATTCTCAAGAAAATACTGCACTCATAGCTTGTATTTTCTGCCAAATTTACTCCAACCAATGTTATATTTACACACTTAATTGAAAAATGAAAATAACTTGCCTGATCAAAATTTTCCACAAACATCAAAATTTAGGCCACTATCCAATTAAATAAATTATTCTTTTGATACTGTTACGATATTTACATCTTGCGTCGCATCATAATACAGTTGTTTTTCATAGGTTTTGAAAAGAATAAAAATAAAACTACAATACAAAAACAATACTGACAAGTTGGAATGCAATATTTCTTATTCAGCGAACAAATCTTAAACATATTAACACCTGAAATTAAACAGAAAACATTTCTGGGTTTCTGTGTTGATCAGGAACAAGGCCTCACAGCACCACAGGTAATTCCACAAATTGGGAGATGTGACAGAAGCATACCTTGGCGATTTCCTCTTCCACCCTTTCCTGGTGTTGTCTCTCCAGGGCTTGTATCAGTTCCACAGCCTCGTGCCCTTCCGTGGACCACACTCCTCCATTAACACTGTCATGATGGCTCTCAGCGGAAGGGAAGTCCTCCTCCTTTACTGCTTGCGACTCCCCGCCACGATCGTCAGCAAGACACTCCAGCTCTGCACGGTGCTGGGGGAAAATTTCATTGTTTTTGCTGATTAGCAATCAGCCTCAAAGGTAAAGTAATCCATCACAACCGCCGTTCTCAGGCTGAGCCACAGTTTAATTCAGGGCAGGACCCATGAAATGAAAAAGGATTTTACTCTTCTCTCTTTCTAAGCCTATAGCATTAGCACACAAAACACAGGATCACCCCCATTCGGAGACAGACTCATGCGGAGAGCACACTAAAATGAACTCATGCGGAGAGAATTGGTCTTTCATGCAGTTTAATACCACGCTGCATTTAAGTTACATAATCTAGCCTCGTTTCTCCAGTCGTTAAATGAATTCTAACTCGCACTCTTCATCTCTGAGTCAGTACGAGGACCTGAGGCTAAGTTCAGGTCGTGAGCTGCATTCACCCGCACAGCAGGGTCATTCAGTCCATTCATCTCATTAAAAGTGTCAACTAAAATGCACAAATAGGACTCAATCGGTTTGCGAGCTGGTTGGCTGTGGGGGCAAGCTCTGTTGGACTCACAGACATTCAGAGTCCGCGGTATTGTTTTGGTCTGCACCGATAGTAACATGTACCGTGTCGGTGAGTACGCTGCGGACTCCACTGCATCGGAGAAATGCTGGTGTATGTTCAGTTAGTGTTCTTGTATTGCGTTTCTATTATTATTTGTAGTCCTTGCTTCGAATATCTGTTACTCTGGGTCAGTGGTCGCGAGGCTCAGGTAGTGAAGAGTTAGAGAGTTACTATGCTTGGCTCTAAGCTTTTTTTGTATGTAGGGTTTTGCTTGTATCTCAGTTGGGGAGATGCTTCGGCGATAAATTTGCACTGTTACGGTCAATGATTTACTTTCAATTTACTTTGTACATTGTGCCTTTTATTATCCTCCACCTACCAAGACATGAGTCAGCCGAGTGTAGCTCATCCAACTCGAGGGAATGGTCTTAACTTTGTAACTTGGAACTGCAGAGGCATTAATAATCCAATGAAACGTAGTAAGGTGTTCCACCACCTTCACCACCTGAAAGCTCATATCATCAAGAAACTCACCTAAAAATATCACAACACTCATGTATAAGGTGCAGATGGGTAGGCCATGCATTTCATTCTTCATTTCAGAGTAGGGCAAGAGGGGTGGCTATTTTACTTCATAACTCAGTGCCCTTTACACGTGCTAATGTGATTTCTGACCCCAATGGTAAATATGTGATTGTTGGTGGTAAGCTGTTTATTATAAATGAACTTCTTGTCAATGTTTACGCTCCCAATTATGATAATGGTGACTTTTTAAAATCTGTATTCTCAGCTCTTCCTAATATGTCCTCTCATATGTTAATTTTAGGTGGAGATTTTAAGTGCTGGTTAGACTTACATTTGGACCGATCCTCCTCCAATCCTACAACTATGTCTTCTTCTGTTAGAGTTATCAATACACTTATGCCTGAATGTGCAGTTTCGGATCCTTGGAGAATTTTTAACCCAACTGGTAAGGCATATTCCTTTTTTTCCCCAGTTCACCGCACCTTTATATGCATCGATTATTTTCTTGTAGATGATAGACTTCTACGTTCCATATCTTCAGTTTCATATAGTTCAATCATAATATCTGATCATGCATGTTACTATGGAGGTGACCTTTCAAAACGTTGAAGACCTACGACCACCCTGGCGACTGAATACTCAACTGCTCAGAAATGGAAATTTTCATTTCGAGTCGAATTTATTTTTTTCTCAATACAAACATGACCCCAAATATTTCTGTAATAATATGGGAGGCCCTTAAGGCTTATATTCGGGGAGAAATCATTGCTTACACTGCAAAACTTAAAAGAAACAAGTTATCTGTGCTAATGCGTCGTATTGCCCAATTAGATAAAGTTTATGCGGCTTCACCATCTCCACATGTATATAAAAAACGCTTAAGTCTGCAAGCAGAATATGACATGTTGTTGACAGACCAGGTTACAGAACTACTTTTTAAAACCAAGAGCACTTATTTTGAACAAAGAGATAAAGCGGGTGAATTACTGGTCCACAGGCTGGGTCAGTTATCATCACATCAAATTCCTAAAAACCACACGTCATTCGGGATAGCATTAGACCCCAAAGAGATTAATGATTAGTTCAAGAGATTTTATCAGTCTTTATATTTCTCTGGAAGTGAAGCAGATGCATTAGAGCGAGATCGGCTTTTTCAGTCTTCGGTAGTGCCTCAAGTTAACCATGATTTGGCTGAAAAATTAGAGCAACCCATTACTTTATAAGAACTGTCTAGTCTGGTCAGAAAAGTCCAGGGCCGGATGGCTATTCAGCAATTCAGCAGACTTTTATAAAAAGTTTTTCTCCAAAATAGCCCCTATTTTCATTGAAACATATAGTGAAGCATTCAAGTATTGTACCTTTCCACAAACTCTTACTCAAGAGTCCATTTGTCTTATTTTGAATGAAAATAAAGACCCTCTTGATTGTGGGTCATACCGTCCAATTAGCCTTTTAAACGTTGATTATAAAATTCTTGCTAAGCTTCAGGCAACACGCCTTGAAGCTGTCCTCCCATCAATCATTTTTTCAGATGAAACAGAATTCATTAAAAATAGGCAGTCTTTCTTAAATCTTCGCCGTTTGTTCAGTATTCTCTATAAACCTTCTACCAGAAACACCTCTGCAGCTGTTATTGCCCTTGACGCAGAAAAAGCCTTTGATCGGGTGGAGTGGGGATACCTTTTTTACACTCTTAAAAAAATTTGGGTTCGGCCTGAATTTTATTACCTGGATAAGACTTTTGTATTCATCACCTCAAGCTTCAGTAAGGACCAATAATACTCAGTCAGGATATTTGCCGTTGCAACGATCAACACGTCAGGGCTGTCCATTAAGTCCATTGTTGTTTGTCCTTGTCATAGAACCGCTTGCAATAGCCCTACGGATGAATCCTTTGATTAAAGGAATAGTAAGATACGGCTATGAACATAAATTATCTTAATATACTGATGATTTATTACTATACACTTCTGATCTTTCCACTTCAATCCCAGCTGCTCTCGCCACTTTAATATCCTTCGGCAGACTGTCAGGATATAAATTAAATTTGGGTAAAAGTGAACTAATGCCACTTAACCAAGCAGCAAGAAATCTCCCTTTAAACGCTTTCCCATTTAAAATCGCTCAGAGTAGTTTTGTTTACCTTAAGGTACATGCTAAAGTCAGATTCGAAAAACCCTTTCAGGCCAATTTCACTCCTCTCATTAACCATATTAAAGACGACTTTGAACGCTGGTTCTTACTTCATCTTTCGTTAGTTGCAAGAACTAATTCTGTTTGTATTCTTCCTAAATTCTTGTATCTTTTTCAGTGCCTGCCAGTCTTACTCCCTAATACCTTTTTTAAAAAAATGACAATTTCATCTCATACTTTATATGGTGTGGGAAGACTCCAAGGATACGAAAGCAGATCTTACAGAGACCTAAATTAGTTGGGGGCCTAGTGCGGCCAGATTTTAGATCCTATTATTGGGCAGCTAACTTTAGGATTATACAGTACTGGTTGCAGAGTGGAGAGCTGTCCCCAGCCCCAGTTTGGCTGGAGATGGAAGCTACTTCATCTTTACCAGCATCATTGGTGTCCCTTGTTCATTACCCCATCATGGGGTCTCTTTCCTCTTATACCAAGAACATATGTGTTAGGACAACACTGAAAATTAGGAATCAGTTCAGACGAAACTTTGGGTTTCACGCAATCTGTTTTTCTGCTCCTGTGGCTGCTAATCCAACTGCATGGTTGACAGTGCTTTGCAAAATGGTCTAATCTTGGGATTAAAAGATTCAGGGATCTCTGTATTGACAATGTATTTGGTTCATTCGAGCACCTATCAGATAAATTCGGTTTACCTAGACATAAGTTTTTAGGTTTTTACATTTAGGAGTTATGTGAGTAATGTAGATCCACAATTCCCCACCCTTCTGAGTGAAACACACCTTGACACTTTTCTCACCACTCTACCCGCTTTGAAAGGCATGCTGACAATAATTTATAAACAAATTAGTTCTTTACAATCTGCCTCTAAAAACCATGTAAGAACTGCATGAGAGGAAGAATTGGGGGAGGCAATTATAGATAACTTGTGGAAGCAGGCACTTAAAAAGGTACATACATACTCTATCTGCGCCCAACATTGTCTTATTCAATGTAAGGTAATTCATAGAGTTCATTGGACCAGAGTAAGATTGTCTGAGATCTACCGGGATGTGAGCCCTAACTGCTTAAGGTGTAACAGTCCCCTGCAAATCACCTACAAATGTTTTGGAGCAACCCATCCCTTGCTTGTTTTTGGCAAAATGTTTTTAGTACATTGTCAGAAATAAGTGGCATACAGATTGAACCAGACCCAATCACCGCCTTGTTCGGGGTGTCCTCACCTACATTGCGGCTATCAAAAATGAATGAATGAGTAATGGCCTTTGTTACTCTCCTAGCAAGGAGATTAATCCTATTTCGTTGGAAATCCCCTAATCCCCCCTCTCATGTTTCTTGGATTAAAGACATCTTAGACTGAATTAAATTGGAAAACATGAGACACACACTTAAAGGATTTGTAAACATATTTTATACAGTGTGGAACGACTAAATTTCTGTACAATCCCAGAATCAACTGTGCCTCTTTTTATGTTAACGTTAGATTAGCACATTTTTTTCTGATTTTTCTTGACATTATTGATCTTTTCATCCATCGGCTGGTGATGAGGACATGACTTATGTGATGACATTATAAAAGATTTTACTATATATATATATATATATATATATATATATATATATATATCTCTTCGAGGTGGTCAGTGAGGATTATGGTCCTCGACCTAGTTGACCGGAGAATGTTTAGGATTTATGTACTTTTTTTTTTTCGTCTGTATTTATGCCAGGGTATATGGTTGTGTGTTGTAGCTTACAATTACTTTTTCTTGAAACATTGTTTACATATCGCTTTGTACTTTTGTATTTTTGATAGCTAATGTATAAGTGCAATTATTGTTTAAATGCTTATACTTTTGGAAAATCAATAAAAAAAGTTATCAAAAAAAATGCACAAATAATATACAGTGTATGCCCAGTACTGAATAAAGAGTTCGACGCAAACCTTATATTCTGTGCCTTCCTCCACTTTTGGAGCAGAGAACTGTGGTTCCCTTGAAAAGCTGAAAAAATAAAATGCAATAGAATTTAAAAGTTAATGTTCCCATGTCACATGAAGAACTTTCAAATCGATATCCACATCAACACTCAGAAAATGTAACAATTGTCCTTAAAAAAAGGCTGTTAAGCTTTCAATTCAATATCCACATAAACACTCGTAAAATGTGCCAATTTCATCAAGACGGCAGTTAAACTTTCAGTTCAATATCCTCATAAACACTTAGAGAATGTGTCAATTTCATAAAAAAAGGCTGTTTAAAAAGAATACAGTGAAAAAAAATTTAAAAGCCAAGTCTACATTTTTTTTTGGGGGGGGGGATGTTGTCGCAGCAAACTGAAAACTGAGGTACAATCTGAGTCAGGTTTTTGTGCTCTGGGTTCAGACTGTACCTGCTGGGCCTAAGCAGGGCCCGAGACGTAGCCAGGTCCTGCAGTCTCCGCTTCAGCATAAGCAGCTCAGTGGTGAACCTCTCCTCGGTACATTTGGCCTGCTGCTGGTAGTCAGCCCGCAGACGCTCCATCTCTTGGTAGTGCCGATCTTCAAGCTGGATCTGCTGCTCCTGGTAATAAGTCTTCAGGCCGTCCATCTCCTCTGATTGAGTCTCCTTCGGGCCTGGATAGCAGGACAGATCAGCACACAAGGTTTTACTTTGTTAGGTCAAGTAACATTTTTAGAAGAGAAAGCAAAAGCTAATGGAAATCTGCACAATTCAGAGAATTTAGCTCTAAAAAAGTTAAGGTAATCATTGGATACTCTCAAATTATTTTCAAACTTCAAAAAAAAAAAAAAAAAAAAATCCATTCAGCAACTGAAATAATGAAATTTTTACTCGTGCTACTAGTATGGGAGTATTACTAGCTGTGCCAAATGAATGCCCACATGCCCAAGTAAATTTTCTCCTCAAAAAAAAGCACCAAAAAGTTTAAATATGTTATTATGCATTCATTTTCCTTGAGAGATTAGCAAAATCACATTTGCAAACCAACAGGCCCATTCATTTAAGGCAATCCCCCGCCCCCCCCCCCCCCTGGCGCATGAATGAGCCTCAAACACCAGTCAATCGCGTCAAATAGGTCCACCATGCCACTGCCACCAGCGAGTGGATGGAGCTGTGTATGAAAGGACATCCTCTGACTCCACCCTTTGTGACATCACTCAGCAGAATGAAACCAGGCAGCCCAACGTGTGAGACTTGTTAAAGATGATTTTCAAACGGCCGCTCAGGCAGAGATCGTTTTTGTAAAGGAGAGAAAGTTTGTAGCCATCTTTACGCGGAGAAGAAAGTCCTGATGCTCATTCCAATCGCTTATTTTACACCTCCACCCTTCCCTTCCCTTCCCTTCCCCATCTCAATTTATTGCTCTCAGTGCAGCCCATCAGGGAAGCAAGGAGAAGAGAGAGCAGGAGGTACAGCCAGGAGAATTAAAGAAACATTAATTGGTAGAAATAATATTCCTTTATACTTTCAAATGTCATCTATAGGCATGTAAAGCAGGCCTGTGGTAGAAGCACAGGAAGAGGTGGGTCCAAGTGTTGACCATTGATGGGTCACGCATTCTGAAAGAAATCTCTTCAAAGGATGTTCTCCTGGTTTCCTTCTTCAGAATATCTTTTTAAAACATCCAATGCCCATTTCCCATTTATGAATTATCCCCTAAATGACAGCAAATTGATTAATTTTCTATCTTAGGGTCACAGCAAGGAGAGGAGGCAAAAAAAATAAAAAATCACTGCAAAATTACAGTGATGATGTAATGATTGAGTTTTGTACAGAACTTTTATTTACGCTGATACAAACAGCGCAATAAGCATCCTGGACAGCAACATTTAGCAGCTATGATCTGGTGCTGTTAATGCCTGATACACCTCAATAAATCAAGCTGTTTATTCAGAGCAAGTGATTATCTAACCCTTGCTTGGAGAATAGGAATCAAAAGCAAACAGCAAAATACTTGGCTAGTTAAGTATTATGCAGCTAAGTCAGTCCCATCAAAACTAGCAGTCAAACATAGGCCTACTGAGACTGAGAACACTCATGACAGAGGCTATAACGACTTCAGTCCACTTGGTGGTGGTAATGCACCTCAAAGCTATTTTTACAGTTTTATAAACACTAAATAAGGAGTAGAAGCAGAGGGAGAAGCTGCGCCGCTATCATGAGTTCGAATGAAGCCCGAGAGATTTAAACCAACTCAAGCCTGTACTGCAAGAATGTTGTCTGAGGCCACACTGACCTGACACAAAATTTTATACAGAGTTCAAATCCAAACACGACCTGGCTAGTTCGAGTCCAAATATAACCCCCTAAGTTCATGTCGAGGACATCCCTGTGCAAACTCCTTTTGCACAAACATTTCAGTACCTGAAAGGCCAACCAACCCACAAACTGTGAAATAAGACTACCCAGTCAGTTTTCTGTGGGCTGCAGTTTTTTTTATAAAACAGAGCATTTGTCACGCCATTCAGATTTGGCTCCCCTTCCTCTGTAACATGCAGAATCATGAGAATCACTACACTGCTCATCTGAATATCTCCACCCACGGCTTGTATGAGAAGGTACCCCATTTTTTTCACAAGTACAGGACCCACCGGCATTATGTTCAAGCAATCAGCGAAGCGAGGTAACTGCTGTATTGTTGGTTGTAAAAACCAGCACACTTCACAACATTGGCTCCCAGCCTCAGAGGACAGAAGAGCCAAGCAGGTCTTTTTTATGGCAACAATCCAGCCTACACGTGAGCCATTCATTTTTTGCCTTGACTGTTCTATATTACCAACCTGGGTCAATACAATGTAGGACTGGCAACAAAATTTATATTAAAGGGGACCAATTATGTTTTTTGGAAAATACAAAAAAAACAGTGGCTTTGATTTATTTTCAGAGAGAATCTGTGGCTTGCTTGCTTGGTAAGGGTTCCCAATTTCAGGTAAAATTCCAAGTATAATGTTAGGTTAAATTTGTATGGCTTGGTTGTCAGTGTAGCTAGCTAGCCAGCTAAGTGCCACTCCTACTGAGCTAGTTAGCTAGTAGCCAACTAGCTAGCTATTCAACTGACTGCAGATTTTGAAGCCAGAGATAATGTAGGAGACACGTTGATAAAAACAGACAGAATGACCGTCCGTGTCAAAGGATTCAATTTGGGAGAACGGTGCTGCCTTTCACTATAAATAGAATGTTACCTTACAGTAACTACAAAGCCACTAATCTTTCTCAGTGTTTGAGACTGAATTCCAAGTGTAGTTAAACTTTCATGGAGACTGCATGTCACACATCTTTATGAATGTAACCACCATCCCTGGTTAGCCTGCAGACATCACCTTTCCATACCCATTGTGCAGTTTATTAGCCAACTTAGCTGACTACTCCTACATTTAACTGTATTTACAGAATTCCCACAAGCCAGAGGATGATGACATCATTGCTGTCTGTGTACACATGGGGCTGGTGGCTCTGCTCACTAGCCAATCAGAACAGAGCTCATTTCAATCGAGGGGATACCCCCTAAAAACTGTTTTTTCAGAGGGTTAGGAATCACAGGAATAACAATGCTTAGAAATAATGGATTTTTATGTTCTTTTTTTTTTCTTGCAAAATAGTTTATAAAACTTGCTTTTTGACATCCAAGAATATTATGACATGGAAAAAAACAAAAAGCATTATAAGATTTTCTTTAACTCTTTGTCTTAATCATGGTAAAGTGCTTTACAAATTTATTACACGACCTGTCATTAAAAAATGATAAAACACAAATATTTAAGAAATTTGTCAAAAATTTGTTTAAAACTAAAAATTATTTTGTTTTTGGTAAATGAAGAAACGAAACCACTAAATAGTCCTCAATAAAGGACACATAAAAACCAAAAAAAAAAAAACTATACTTTGTATTGCCTCTTTTGACCTTGATAACAGCTTGCATTCTTGCATTCAACCACTAAAACTAATTTTTATGTCAGGAATGCAAGAAAATAACTGTTATTAGCCATCTTAATCAAAAAAATAAATAAATTTGCTTAAAGGAGCTATAAGTAAGTTTGAGGCCAAAACTGGTACTACAATCACATTCAGAATAGTGCAGAGCGCAGTATCCCCTCCTCCTCTCCCCCAGATGAGAGGCTGCCAGCCAGGTTGCCGGATCCAACAAGAACGTCTACTACACGGAGCTACTATGGCTACGTTTCAATATCACCTATGATTTGCTCTGACAGGGTTGTGTTCAGTTCAGTTCAGCAAAGATTGAGACGAATGAATAACTAATTTTAGCAATGGTCATATTGGTCAACTTGCTCGTCACTCTTCTGTGTGGAAAGCCCACTAAAGTCCATACTGTAATATGTAAAGGATGAATGAGGACTTATTTGACCAATGTATTGTCTCAATTACATTTAGTATTGCCATAATGGCTGTGCTAATGTTGGAATGGTTTCCACAGCATCTCAGCATAATGCCAGGGAAACGGACTAATAATGCATTGCTAACCCCCCCGTTCACACAGAGCTGCGACTTTCGGACCATCATCCCGATCAAGCCACGATCTGAAAAAGTATTGGATCGGGGCGTCTAAATCGAGCAATTTGGCAAATTATGGTCTTCATTACGACCGTACAACGATACTCCCACGTCCAACACGCTGCTGACACACTTCTACAACGATGTTACGTAGACCGTTGCCGACCAGCGGCCGCGTTTACTGCGTTTATACTACTCTGCCGCTACGACATCGAAGATCATCCTATGACGCTACGCAGACCTAGAAGACTGTATGACGATATCGCTATGGTGGTGCCGATCATATCATGCTTGTAGTGCGCCTCTAGTACGATTTTGGCGATGATGTATATTTATCTTGGGTTTCAAACATTATTTTTCACTTCTTTCCAAACTTCAAACATGAACGGACGTATTAATGCTGATCTGATTCATCTGGCTTTACTTCAGCAAGAACAAATGTTGGTTGAAATTGAAATTGCACAGATTGTTAACAAGCGGAGGCGCAGAAGAAGGCCAAGAAGGTGCTGGGTACGGCCATGGCTGTCTGCAGATAGGAGGCTCCAGTTTGGACACTATGACACACTGCTGCGAGAACTCCGAAGTCTCAACGGCAAATGATCGTCAAGTATAGTGCCGGCCTTTATATGTAGTTAATAGATGATGATTGGTCAAATATCAGCGCTATAAAAACAAACTGCTGCCTGATAAGTCGTGGTATGATCGCCGTAAGGTCATGGTAGGTCTTCGTAGGATGAACTTCCCCACCAAAAAAAAAAAATTTTTTTTAAATTTTATTTTATTTCCCACAGTGGAAGATTTATATATCTTATGTGAAATGGTAAAATAATTAAGCTCAATTAAAAGCTTCTTTTAGGGAGGGGGGGGGGGGTCAGTTTTAAGAAAATTGCCATCATTTTGGAGTAAGTTTGAGGGCCTGAGATATGCATTTGCAGAGCAAACAGACCCATAAGTTTCATTTTGTCATCAGAATAGTTGCTGAACTCTTGGCTTAAGCTTTTTTTCTTGACTCAGTGTGTTTAGTTTATCTGTACTGTGGCCTGGAAAAAGCAAAAAACACCAATCATACTAATTTTTTCCAAATTTAATGCATTGATTATTCTGTAACTGATTACAGGGAGCCCCGAGACTTGGTATGCAAACTGTCAGTCAACTTTCTGATGACTACAAAAAATATCAAAGTCACAATGGTTGTATTAAATGTTTTAATAACCTTGGAAGTTTGCTTTAGAATGAAAAGTGTGAATTTTGGGTCATTACATATTCAAAAAACTGGGGATGTAAAACTCTTCCTTTAGACTGTACAGCATGCCAATCATATTTATCCTTGGCTGATGTCGGGTATTGTTGCATTCCACCGCCAGGTGGCAGCAAAACCAAAAGCACGGCCATTGCAAAGACTTGAAATCTCTGCCAGTATAGCTGGATTTGAACTTTGGCCTATATGTCAGCAGTACTTTGGCCTAGATATGCCCAAACTGAAGAACTTGTTCCTTTTGTGCTATTCTAGCATCCTGCAAAATTTGGTTAAAATCTATGCAACCATTTTTGAGATATCCTGCTAACAGACAGACAGGCAGACAGACAGAAAAACAAACCAACCAAGGCCAGCGAAAACATGCACCTCCTTCGTGGAGGTGAGCAAGTGTGTGTGTCACATTCATCTTTTCACTTAGACCATGGCTAAAGTGCCCCGAAAATTAAGTTAAGGCCCGGTCCCACTGGCCGATGAACACAAAATGTAAGCAAAAAGGACACAGCGGACGAGCAAAATTTCGGGGGTAGCTCCATCCGTTTTCATCCGCTCCAGAAATGGACAAAATTGGCGAAAATTTGCGAAAACAGAACGGAAATGAACGGACGTGGGTAGTACGTAGCGGGGATGTTAAATGCATGTTCATAGGAAGCCTAGCGGATGAAAGTGGATGGAAGTGGATGACAACTCCGAAGGGGTTACCGAGGATAACTGCGAAGCGGACGCATAGCGGGAAGAGCAGATGCGTAGCGGATGAAGCGCTTTGTCCGTTTTGAATACTTTATATACGAGATGCATACGCTTACATCCTTTCTATTTCCGTGCTACTAATGATGTATAGACGTTCCATGTACCTTATCTTTCCTCCCTCTGTCCGTTTTCAGCTGCAGCGGATGTGAGTTGTGAGGATGCCCAGAGGATGCAGAGAGGATACAGCAGAGGTTTAACGGATGATAACGGACATAGAACGTTTGTTGCTCGTATATGTCGCGGATTTACATCGTACACGGCAGCTCCGCAGCTCAAAACTTTTTGCGCGGATGAAATCACAGTGGATGGATGCTCGATGAATAGAGCGTATGAAACACGTATGCAATGAGTGCACAACGGATGCATAGCGTTTTCCAACGAATGGCAAGATATTTTTACGTTTTACATCCTCTTTGCATCCGTAAGTGCAGTGGGGCCGAGCCATTAGACACCTAATATGATTGGCATGCTGTACAGTTTAAAGGAAGAGATTTACATCTCCAGTTTTCACCCCTCGGCCGACTCCGGCCCGGAGGGGTATTGTCGTCACCTGCATGTCCGTCTGTCGTCTGTCGTCAGTCTATGATTTTGTCCGGGCCAGTACTCGGCAACTAATGATCGCAGCTTCACCAAATTTGGTATGGTAACTCACTATGACCCAAAGATGTCCAATGTCAGGTTTTCTGCTGGATTTGACCTTTGACCATGAGCCTGGAATGCTTGTGCACGTCAGTACTCGGCACCTAATGATCGCAGCTTCACCATATTTGGTATGGTAACTCACTATGAGCCATAGATGTGCATCGTTAGGTTTTTTCCTGGATTTGACCAATGACCTTCAAATTTGCTCTGTGACCTTCATCCTGGAAATCTTGTCCGGGTCAGTACTCGGCAAACAATTCTTACAGCTTCACCAAATTTGGCATGGTAACTCACTATGACCAATAGATGTGCAGTGCCAGGGTTTTTGCTGGATTTGACTTTTGACCTTAGCTCTGTGACCATGAACCTGGAAACGTTTTCTGGGTCAGTACTCGGCTTCTAATCATTGCAGCTTCACCAAATTTGGTATGGTAACTCACTATGACCCAAAAGTGTGCATCGTCAGTTATTTTTTTTTTTGCTGGATTTGACCTTTGACCTTAGCTCTGTGACCTTGACCCTGGAAATGTCGTCCTGGTCAGTACTCGGCAAATAATTCTTACAGCTTCACCAAATTGGGTATGTTAACTCACTATGACCCATAGTTGACCGACAGTTTGCATACCAAGTCTCTGGGCTCCATCTTAAATAGTTACAGAACAAGAAATGCATTAAATTTGGAAAAAATTTGTATGATTGGTGTTTTTTGCTTTTTCCAGGCCACAGTACAGATAAACTAAACACACTGAGTGAGGAAAAGTAGCTTAAGCCAAGAGTTCAGCAACTATTCTGATGACAATATGAAACTTGTGGGTCTGTCAGCTCTGAAAATCCCTCAAACTCCCTCAAAAATTAAAGCGATTTTGTTCAAATTGATCCCCCCTCCCCCTTCCCTAAAAGGCTAAATTTCAGGAACTAGTGATAATTGAGCTGAAATATTCTACCTCAGTACTGCCAATGCATATCTATTGAAAATTTTTGATGTGGGGGGCTCTGGTTGAGTTGACACAGAATGACCCCTTTATTCACTAATATTATTCTAAAACAGAGTCTGACTAAAACACTACAACCTTGCACCCAATTACATTTTTAGATGTACAAGTAGAATTCTATTTTTACATGCGTTCTTTATTTGCTTCGAAGGCCATTAAATATTTCCGGGGTAGCAGCTGAAAGAAGAAGGCTAAACACGCCATAAGAATACATCTCAGCCACACGACTTAACGGAAAACACAACTGTAATTTTCATCAGATCTGCTCGTGTCTTAATGATGAAGCAGTGATACTATTAAGCCGATTAACTTATGCAGTCACACTTATGCAGCAACTGCGTCGATTTCAGCTTGGGCTATATTTTTGATTTCTTTGTATTTGTTTAATATTATAATTTGGTCATCTGAGCAGGCTTAATGACCATTTTCAAGCGCATTAAATAATAATGGACGATTTAACATAATGTGGCAAAGGCAAGGTCCACAATACCCCCAAACACTACATTGATTCCATAATTATATTTCCACAATGTCGCTTCAGTAGAGTAAAGAGTAATAACTTCATAAAAGCAATTACAGAACAACACTGCATTTTGGTCATCGTTTAATATTTCCGTGCTCTGATCCAACATTCATTTCAAAATAACATGCATGGATAGGAGGAGGGATAGCATGGATATTGTCACATTTCACAGGTTTTTTATGATTGCAAATGAGTTCAGTGGCAGACAATAGCAATAAAGACAGCCATGCATCACCAACAAGTAATAATAATAAGGAAAACACTCCGCCCCCTTTAAAAAGTAGCACGTTAGCCTATATTCCAAAGATAAATATCCTAAAGACCAAGGGGTAAAAGCTCACCATTTTCATGGATTCAAAAATATCAACAAGAGGCCTGTCGGCCTAGAGAGCTCCGCTGAGGATGACTGAAATGTCCATGTCAGAATTTCATTTCAGAAATCCTTGAAAACTACTGCAATATTAACACATAGGACACATTAATGAAAGACTGGAAAAAATGAGCATAAACTTTGATTTTCTAAGTCCAAAATGCTGGATTTCTCAAAAATCAGGATGTGGAATTTTCTAATTGTTGCAAGGGATATTCAGAACATTATAAGAAAGGCTAACAACAAATTAGACAGAAAGTTATCAGTCAGTTTTTAAGATATTCAAATTTTAAGCAAAAAGTTGAGGCTGCACAGACAGACAGACGGACACCGGACGACACGGTATAAGAAAATCTCCGCTGACTGCTGACTATGGTCACAGCGGAGCAAAAAAGTTATTAGACAGTTTTTGAGATATAAATGAAAGACTGAAAAAATTAGCACAAACACTGATTTTCTAAGTCCAAAATGCTGAATTTCTGAAAAAGCGGGACATAGAATTTCCTCATTTTCACAGGGGATAATCAGGTCATCATAAGGAAGGCTCACAACAAATTAGACAAAAGGTCATCAGACAATTTTTGAGATATTAATGAAAGACTGAAAAAATTAGCACAAACACTGATTACCTAAGTCCAAAATGCAGAATTTTGCAGAATGCAGAAGGAAATAGAATTTTCTAATTCTCACAGTGAATATTCACAATATCATAAGGAAGGCTCACACCAAATTAGACAAAAAGTTATCAGACAGTTTTTGAGATATTCAAATTTGAAGCGAAAAGTTGACGCTGAACAGACAGACAGACAGATGCCGGACGACTCAGCATTAGAAAAGCTCCGCTAACTGGGACTGTCGTCACAGCAGAGCTAAAATCAAATGAGTTGGGCTGTACCAGAATCAGATTTCTTTGACTGGAATAAGATTCAACTATGATGATGGCACAACTTTGCCAACACAGCCAAACATCAAGCGCCAACAACGCAAGACATAGCAGGCCAGCTAATATTATTTACAGCAAGAATACAGCTTGTAGTTGGTCACACAACCTTTTATTTTGCATAGCTCTCTTCAATTAGCCAAAAGTGCACGTCACGGGGGGGAGACAAATGTACCTGAAGAATTTCAAGTCGACTACGGGGTCACCGACAGGTGATTCGACTGGTCAACTTTCAGGGGATAGCCCCACAAATGTAACTGAGATTTGCAAATGTTTGTTAAATTAATTTTACAGTGCCAAAATATTTTTCAACTGATGTTGTTTATTCAATCTGAACCTTTACGAATGAGATAAAAATGACATAATAACTAAAAGAGTCCTGTCACTCGCAACCGCATGGATGTAGCCCCCAAATGCCCGCTTATTCCCTATACGCATTTCGTTGAAAATTTAGCAATTTTCTGCAAGATATTGCACTGTATTCTGCCAATTATGTTGCCTAGGCAACCAAAATCATAACCTGTGCCCAAACCAAATATCAAAGGAATTTGTGGCCAGTAGAGCGTCCACAAGAAAATCTCTCCAGACGCGGCGATATCAGCAGCGGTGCCAACCGCCATGAGTCTATAGTCCCCACCGGACTTTGTCCAGAGGACACAATAATATTGTATGCAGCCAATTAGTTTCCGAATTATCTTTCATGGGCACAAGATCCATTTCATAATACGCTAATCCCCAAACAACAGACTTTAATTATAAACGGGTGTATTTATATCCATATTTTTGTCATATTTTCAATTGCTTCAGTTTCTGTCTTACAATGATAGACATCGCTGGTGGTCCATGCTGGTCATCAAAAACAAGGACATTTAAAGGGACATCATATCCACACGTGAGAGCTTTTACTGCACCTACTTTCCTCTCAGGCGTCAGTCCATCTGCTCTCTGTAAACACTCTTTAAAACAGTTCTTCATGATTGTAAAATGAAAAAACTTCCCAAAAAAATCACAATATTGCCGTAGCATCACTCCAGCGTCAATTCTATCCATGCTACTTGCTAAAACCAAATACTGGCACTGCTCTAGTAGAAGGTAGGCTAATGAAACTTCTCCCATTCAATGAACTTGATTTATTATGTTTTCCCCATTCGACACCTTTGGTTGCATTGCAAAAAAGCAAAAACAAGAAAACATTCAAAATCTCTTTTTGCATTTAACATTGTAACCGCCTGACCTGGAACAAAAAATGAATCCTGAGTGGCAAAGTATGATAATTTTTTGAAGCATATTCAGCACTAACTAGGCGAAACACAAATATAGCATCACTATATATTTAGAACAAGCAGGGAAGAAAATAGATCGCTGGTATCACTGTTCATAACAGTCAAATTCTAGCCGCAGGAAAAAGAGCACAAAACAGTGCATTGATTTTAGATATTCAAATAGGAGCACAGAGACCAGGATGGCAACAACCGCATGAATGATGGATGAAAAGTAAAACAAAGGTCTGTGATGCAGCTCTCTCCCTTTCTTCTCTCACCTGAACGCTGGCCTCTCAGGTCCTGTAGTTCCTGATGGTGCTTCTCGCACAGCTGCTGCATCTCGTGGGCGTGCGTGGCGCGGAGCTCCTGCTCCTGTCCGCGCAGACAGGCCTCCCTCTCAGCCTGAAGGTGCTCCTTCTGCAGCTCCAACTGCGCAGCGCAGATTTGAGAGAGGCTGATTCGCAAAGCCTCAAACTGCAGCTGAAACTCCTCCTGCGCCAAAGCAAATTAAGTTTCAGTTTCACCTGGGCTCAGCAGTTTGATAGACAGTCACTTAAATCGTATTCACTCATCCAATTACTGCAGAGTATTCAGCATCGCATGAAACCAATTTTCGGGTGCATCAAACTACAGCCCTGCCTCTGCCTTACCTTCAGGACTTAGTGCGTTGTTGCAACTGTCCCTCTCACAAGACTAGTTCAAAACGTGCCGAATTTCAGGGATGTGCACGCCACATGCTCGTAAACACGGTAAACCAATTGAGGAGAAAAATAGATTCAGACTGAAGGATGTGACTTTTCCTCATTTTATAAAACAGAGATGCAAACATGGTGAAATAAGAGTGAGGGGGGAAAAAGTTACATCGCTCCTCTAAAGGGCAAACGCATGTATGGCGTGCGTATTTGCAGGGCAAAGTTCACCGCATTTGACCTACTCAAAGGCAAAAGCAAAAACCAAAACTCTATACGCATTTGATTTGAGCCCCACACCATTTTCGGAGTCAATTTCACAATTCATCACGTGATGGGTACGGGACAGGGAAAACGTCAGTGGGAGAGGGAGGCATCGGGAATCATAATAACAACAGACCAGTTTTTATGAAATGACATGCAGTTCTAATATAAGTAAACATATTTATTTTGAAAATAATGCTGGTCATTATGTTGTCTTTATCACTCCTTATTCAAATACAAACAATGCAGTCAGATTAAAATTCAGGGAAAGACAGCATTGCAAAGCCTACGGACAATCATCCGTATGTCACACAGCACATTTCTGGCAATATCAAAGTTTTAAAAGTTCCCTAGAGTTGAGAGTGAGTGTGTTATAACTCCGTGCTTTAGTTGAAGTAGTTATCAAATATCTGCAAAATTGCAAATGAATATACGGCAATGGAAACAGGAATAGTGTTGATGAAGTCTCAAAAGAGCAATACGACTGGTCTCAACATATCAAAAAACAATAGATGCCGTGTTTTGTTTCAACAAAGGTAAGCATGGTGCAATCCATGACACATACTGCATTTTTTTTCTTTAACTATAACTCACCGAGTCCACCCCTCCATAACTGCTAGAAACAGGGATCTAGTACGGGGCATTCATTAGACAGTGACCCCTGGCCAGTTTTACTATTTATGCTTTTGTGCCCTTTAAGGATTTTTTGGTCTTTGAATTGCACTGCACCCCTTATGTCATAATACCATAAATAAACCGGTGTTAGACTACTGCCAAAGCACTGGCCAAGTGGCGAGAATAAAAAATGGACAAAGTAATTTATAGACGGGATGGCAAGTGCATCAAATCCAAATGATTGCATTCGCTAAAGCCTAATTGATAACACAATTGATGCAAAGATTCCTTCCAGAGCAAAACTTATTTGTATATTTTCCTGAGTGCTCATAATTCCAAGCAGTGCATTTCCTGTCTATGAAAGAGACAGTGCTCCACTGCATTAAGACCAACTTCATCCAAAAATAGCCTGATGTGTTCATACAGGTCCTGTATTCAGCCCAGTGCTCCCAACATCTGATTGAACCAGTGGACTAATGTAACAGCAATCACTCAGGCTCCTGATAGGCAGCACCAGGCATTTCTATGCTGAAGATGAACAAAAACAAGCACAATAATAAGCCCTTCTGAATTGCACTGTGCCTCCTGTTCAACACACTCGAATCAAACACTGTCGGGCTCTCAGAAGCGCACTGGGCCACTTTGTACCATCTAGACAGTGAAAATGTCAGCAACACGGGTCAGCTGCATGAGTGAATGTCCTTCAGGTGATAACAGGACTCATACAAGTCAGTAAGTAATACAATTTTTCTTAAGTCCAGGAATTTCGAACAAACAATCAACTTAACATCAATCTACATTAATATTGGCAATTGAGGCTTCAGGTTGAACAGATTTTTCAGACTGCGTCTCATTGCCAACCAGGTCCTTTTGGTGCATGCATGACAGATCTTTCCTCTTTCAGAACAATATTTTTCTCCTTTCCCCACATTACGTGCCATCAACAGATTTACCTCACAGAAATGAGTAAGAATAACTGACACCAGGATACCAAAATTAAGTTCAACTAGGTAACATCAATCCGCTGCACGGTTAAGTACTGCAGGCCGACAGCAACAGAAATCATGACGTACGAAACATGTAATTATATTGAAAAAAATAGGTACATCATCTCACTAGCTCGTCTCCGAACCTCAGAAATTCTATTTTTTCCAGTAGATTTTACATTCCAAAAGCACAGTATATAAAGCAAGGTGATTATTCTGGGTGATAAAAGGAAAAATGTGATTCATTTATTGATAGTAATAAATTTTTAAAAGACTGTAGCAGCGGTCTGTATAAAGGGGTGCTGAGGCAGAAGACTGCTTACCTGTCTGAGAGTGACAGACTGCTGTGACGCTCCGTTTTCTTCAGACTGCGGTGCATGCAGCATTCTCAGCCTCTCTTTCAAAGCCTGAATTTCCTGCGCTGCTGTAGCCAAATCCAGCTCTTTCTGCTCTGCGTCTGTACAGAGACTCTCCACCGCCGGGTTCTCTAACCCAAACGCATCCAGCGGCTGCTGCAGCACATTGCCGTCCCCCTGCGAACCCGAGCCAGCGGACTCCGCACGTTGCGTCTGCCTGCGTACCTGCGCCCGATCATGCAGAGCCTGCTGCTCGAGTCTCTGGGTGCTGCGTAGCTGCTGAGTGGGGCTGCGCTCTCCCTCGGCGGACTCGAGCGCCGACCCCCTCTCTCCCGTCGATTCAGTTCGCCGGTTACGATCCCGGATCAAACGAGAGCCGCCACTTAAAGCGCTGCTGCTAAAGGCCATGACCGCAGGTTGCTGAGCGTTTGGTCGTTCCAGGCTCGCCGTTCCCATGACTACTTCCCGCTGCTCGTCTCGCTCCCCGGTTGCTGCGGTTATGCACTGTTCGTCCTCCATCGCCCGCGCTACTTCATTGTCTTTCAGCACCAGTTGCGCAGAAACTTCAGATGGGCTCAGCGACAGCCCACTCTCATCCCCACGAACAGCTTCATGTGGCGCAGCGAGTTCTGCCACATTTTCTCTGATGAATTTACTGCCGTCAGTGAAATCCTGCTCCATTTTGTCGGCTTCCCCATTGTCCACCTGCAGTTTACAGGGCTGTGCTTTGCACTTCAGCAGCTTCTGAATTTCTAACTGCAGGTTGCTCAGTTTTACTTCGTACTGCATCGTGACCATGAGGATCTCTTCTTTCAGTTTGCTCTTTGTCTTCAGAAGGCAGGCAAATTCTTCACTCAGCTGCTCATTATCCACCTTAAAGAAAGTACTCCGCTGCTTTTCAATTTTATCGGTCTCCATTTGTTCATAGCTCAATTGCTCATTTTCTAAAGTCAGGTTCTTCGTCTCCCCCTGCCTTGTCGAGCACTTGGTTCCTTCAAGCATCCTTTTTCTTTCTACTTTGATGGTTTCAGTACCTTGCTGAAGACTGACATTTTTAGGATGAAGCTTCCTTGCCTTCCTCCTCTCATCCCTTACTTCAACCAACGTATCCCTTTTTGACAAATATGTACTATTGGCTTTGTCTTCTTCTCCTATTCTCTCCATCTTTAATGGACTTTCCTCCAGCTGAGTGGCCGACTCCCCTGAGAAGGTGCTGTCCGAAGGCCGACTCAGATTCTCCTCCAGCGCTTTGATTTTATTTAACAAAACCAACTTTTCAGTAGCCAGATTTTCTTTTTCAGATTTCATTGCCTGAAGCTCCTCCTGAAGACTCACCTGCAGGTTGTTGAGAGCGCGCTTCTGCTTGAGGGTCATCTCATCTTTGAGGTTCTCCAGCTGCAGCGCGCTCTCTTTCTGCAGGTCGGCCCTCAGCTTGGCCAGCTCTTCCTCGTGACTGAAGAGCATCTGCGTCCTCAGCTTCTCCAGCTCAGCTTCTTGGGATTCGGCCATCATGCTCAGCACCGCGTCCTTTTCACGTTCCAACATTTCCAATTTGATCTTGTAGTTGGTGATTTCGGATTCATGTTTGAACTCCAGATCCCTGTTGGCTTCTTCTACGGCAGCCAGCTGGGTCTCCAGGCGACTGACGGTGGCCTCCAACCTCTGAATCTCGGCGTGCCTCTTCTCCTGGTTGGTTATGCTCAGGGGGCCTTCTTCGGCTCTCCTAAATGAGCACAGCTCCCGCTTCAGGCCCTCAACCTGACCCAGCAGATTCAGCTTCTCCTCAGAAGTGTACAGCAGCTCCCGCTCCAGCTTCATCTTCAGGGTCTGAACCTCTTCAATGTTCTGTGTAAGCTCGGTGATTTTCATGTTCAGTGCGTTCATCTCGTTCAAGTTTGTGGTCGACTGAGCTCGCAACAGCTCGAGCTCCGATTTATCCCGTTCCATCAGCCTATCAGTCTCCAGTGAGTGCTGCATTTGGAGCTCTCGCTTCATCTGAACAATCTGCTGCCCGTGAATCTCGTCCAGTTCAGCCCTCAGCCGATCCATCTTCCTCTCCATGTCCAACTCCAGCCTCTGCACCAGATCGCTTTCTGATTGGCTGCCTTTGTGGCTACGTTTCTGCAGGTCTTCCACAGTACCCATCAGCAGCCGGATTTCACCGGATGACACTTGTTCTCTCTGCTTAGAACTAGATAATTCACTTCTACAACGTTCCAGCTCTTGGCTTTGTTCAGAAATCTGCTCTTGGGAATTGCTCAGTGATTTCTTTGTATCCTCTAGGTCATTTTTTAAGATTGTCAACAAGCTTTCATGTTCAGTCATAATTCTCTTTTGTTCTGTGATCAACGTATCCTTTTCATTTAATCTTCGCAAAAAGTTTTCTTCTTGTGTTCTTCCCAACTATGAAAACAATAAAACAAATCACTTTTCACTAAAATCAGTTGGGTTGGAGTTATTAGTGGTTCCCGAATGCAGTCCAGGGGAACCCCTTTTTGTCACAACCGCAACTGCTATTGTAGGATTTTTACAAGCGGTTAATTTGCCCTAATTAGGTGCATTTCTTATTTAAGGTACTTATTCACTGTCTTAAGCCACATGCTGTCAGAAATATCCATGAGTGCCAAAAATAATAAAAGACCCTTGACCATATTGTGTTAATCTTTCTATTTTGCAAGCAATTTAAGGCAACAATCTTGTTAAACAGCTCAAATTAGGCACTGAGAAAATGTGTTAGCTGCTGAACACAGCTAAAATTAGGCTGCTGAATACAGACGTTTCAAGTTCTTTCACAATAATTTGCTTGAATGTAGTAGCAAAAACAAGATATAAAATAAGTTTGAGTTTTTGCAACCATGAGTCCATAGTTTCAAAAAGGAACCAATTGATTTTTTTTCTGTGGATTGGTTATTTTTTCCTGTTATTACGCTTTTGTTTCATAATAAATGTTATAAAAATGTGGATATGGAATTTTTTTCATCACGGCACATTTCGATATCTGCCAAGAGGTTAAAGAGGATAAATAACTGTTGTAAACATAAGTGAATCTAATTAAGACAAATCAACGGCTTGTTAACATACTATGATTACTGTGGTCGGAACAAAAACCCGAATGCACAGGTGCGCCCAAGGACCAGTTGGGGATTCAGCGGGCCACAGTAAGTAGAGTGAGTCACGTGACTAAAAATGGGCAATTCATTTTTTGAGTTACCAAAGAGCTATTATTTTAATCAATTGTTTCAAGAATATTACACCATTATTGCAAACAAGGAGACAGACGATTGCATGACTGACTAACACTTATGTCAGAACTAATTTACATAGCAAAGCACTAAATGCAAACACAAATACATAAAGTGGAAAAAAGTACTGACCCTCTATGAGTTTTGAAAATTTAGAGTCGGTTCTGCAGATCATAATTATGCAATCAGAAATAATCAATAACTTATCCTCCACGACCATAAAAACAGCAAAGCAATATGTGCAGTTTACTTACAGTTTCTGATTGGTTGAGCCCGTGTTGAAGCTGAGTGACTTGTAGCTGCAACTCATCAATCTTTTCCAAGTGAACCTTTCCCTCGGTCTCCCTCTGCTCAACCTGTTGCTGAATGCTGGTGATCTGCGCCCGGGCCTGGAGGAGGTCAGCTGCTGTACTGCTGTGGCTACTGTTCCGCAGGGTTTCACCTGCCTGGAGCTGAGAGGCAAGCAAATCATTCCAAGTGGAGGAAATCATGCAGCAACTCAAGGAATGCAGCCAAATCACAGGGACTGAAAATACTGAATTTTAACTGTTAGCATCATCAGACCCAAACAAAATTGAAACATCAGTTACATACATGTACTGAATGCAGAGATGCATGCATTATCATTTTAAATAATCCTGAACACTAAATACTAAAATGTAACCCACCTCCAGTGGTATACGCAGAACAAAAGACACGTGTTTGTAAGCAGTGTTGCAGTACGCCAGGATTTTTGTTTCAGAAACTATTTGCCACACTGAAACAAAGTGGCTGGAAACCATGGAAAACTTCACAGAAGAATAACACATTATTTTAGAAATTCTTAATGTATTTCTTTAATTAATTAAATTAAATAATGTTCCCGAGGCTCCATTGCCCAGCAGATTATTACTCCAATCCTTGTTTTGCGTACCTAATTCTGCTAACATGTGGCCTCTGAAGCAATCTAGCAGTTAAATGAGGCGCACCTGCCGGGCTGCAATGAATTAGCTTGGTTGCCTACTTGAATGACAACCTTAAATTAATTAATGTTTTTTTTTGCCTTACAGCAAGTTTGCCAATCACTTTCTAACACATAAAAGACAGAAAGACAGCAGTTTTATCTCCATTTATTTTCAGTAAGAGGCCGCAGACCAGCATTGATAAGGCATGATTAAACAGCCTACATAACTACATAAGAATTATTTTTCATTAAACAGGACCAAAGCTCCTGTCATCCAACAGCCCAAGAAAGAGAATTTAGAAGAGCTTTGTAAATGAAATTGTTTTTAGTAAGTGACCTCTGGTTTCACCTCCAAGGTCACTCAAGTTCAAAGGTGATGATATGAAATGAAAGCTATATCTGTTGTCAATACTATTTATATCAATATATCCAATCGTTTCCACGTCACAGCCCACTGACATATGCCCGACACTGAGTATATGAGAGAATTTAAAACATAAATAATTCATAAGAATGCAAATACAGCATTTTCAAATTCTTTGATCAAACCTGGTAGACCTTGTTATAAGGATGCTCCATAACCTATGTAAAGTCATTCTGGCTGACATTTTTGGAGAAGAATGATTCCTGAAAAATTGCTAACGACAATCATGCCCATAGTCCATCAGCCGATCGTTGGGGTCATTGGACTAAAAATAGACAGTATAAAGGCGAAGGACCACTGGGTGTACACCCAAACAATGAATGCCTAAAGCAATAATGGTCATTGCAACCTAAAAATATATACTCTTTTAAGAGTAAAATAAATGATAAATTGTAAATATTCAAACATAGGGTAGAAACTAATGTCATCCAACTCAGAAATTTCCCGAGCAAAACATTTCTACAACTAATAGGAAAGGAAACCTTTGGGCCACATTCAGACGGCAGGTTAAAAGTCCCCTTTGTCTGCAAACGTGATGCAGATCTAATTGTTTATGGCAGTGTGAAGTGTAAAATCAACACTTGGAGAAAACCTCTCCATGAATAAGATCATAATTCTGCATAAAGGCTTGCAGCGTGAACGTAGCCAAATCCACTTTCTGAAGCAAATATCCATCCACGATGAAACTGCAGTCAAGAAAACGGCCACTTAAAGGCACTGGTCAGACAAAGAGAATCCACAGGTAGCTAGTGTTCGATTACTGGGTTGCAATATATTTTAGTGAAATAACGCAACTACAAATAACCTACAGAAAATATTATTCCTTGCCAGCCAAACCACAAAGACAGAACATTCTCTTTTAGCTAATGTTGCATTTTACATGATATTCGCAAGTTATTATTCAGTTTATCTCA
Source organism: Gymnothorax reevesii (assembly GCA_029721435.1). Taxonomy (NCBI): domain Eukaryota; kingdom Metazoa; phylum Chordata; class Actinopteri; order Anguilliformes; family Muraenidae; genus Gymnothorax; species Gymnothorax reevesii. The sequence continues at coordinate 113,483,183 of CM056577.1, forward strand.
AATTGTGTTTTTTTTTTTTTTTGCAATTTGATCAGTGTTTAAGTTTAGCCAGTGATTGTGCCAAGTGGTAACTTTCAGCTCAATGTTTATAAAAAACATTATGAGAGAAGCTTCTTGCTGAGCACAGATTAACAATATTGATTAAAAAATGATCAGGATTGTGTTTATTAATGTAGCATCAACAATGTCAACAAAGAAATCGCATGAGCTTCGAGTCTGGGGGGGGGGGACTCATTCCAATATTTAGAATTGGGACTACAGCACACATTTTAAATGCTTGCTGTCCATGTTACGTAGTGGTCCCTTTGGTAGAGTTAACAACAGTACTCGGCAAAGGCATAGTTCACTTTATAGTGCAATATTGTGCAGTGATGATTACACACTTAACAAAATTAAGATAAATCAGCAAGAAAGTACAACCCCAATTCTGAAATAGTTGGGACAAAGTGTAAATTTTGAATAAAATCAAAATGCAATGGCTTTCAAATCTCACCAGCCAGTATGTTATTCACAACAGAACAGAGATAACATAGCAAATGTTGAAACTGAGAAATTTTACAATTTTATCCACAAAATGTGCTCGTTACAAATTTAATGGCTGCAACAGGTCTCAAAAAAGTTGGGACAGGAGCCCGTTTACCATGGTGTAGCATCTTCTTTTTAACACAGAGTGGAGGCGTCTGGGCATTGAGGAGACAAGTTTCTTGAGTTTAGCCATTGGAATTTGATCCCACTCCTGTTTAATACAGGCATCCAACTGCTGGAGAGTTTTGGGTCTCCTTTGACGGACTTTTCATTTAATTATGTGCCAAATGTTCTCAGTTGGTGAAAGATCAAGACTGCAGGCAGGCCAGTTCACCACATGGACTCTTCTACTACGAAGCCATGCTGTTGTAATAGCTGCAGTATGTGGTTTTGCATTGTCCTGCTGAAATACACAAGGCCTTCTCTGTAATAGATGTCATCTGGAGGGGAGCATATGCTGCTCTAAAACCTTTATATACCGTTCAGCATTCATGGTGCTTTTTAAAACATGCAAGTGTCCAACACCATATGCACTAATGCATACCATACCATACCATCAGAGATGCTGGTGTTTCTCCTCTTTAGCCCAGAGAACACAACGCCCATGATTTCCACCAAGAATGTCACATTTGGACTTGTCTGACCACAGGACACTTTGCTACAGTCCATTTTAAATGAGCCTTGGCCCACAGAGCACGGCGGGGCTTCTGGATCATGCTCAACAATGGCTTCCGTTTTGCATGAAAGAGTTTTAGGTGGCATCTGGGGGTGGCATGGTGGACTGTGCTACAAACAGTGGTTTCTTGAAGTATTAATGGGCCCATTTAGTAATGTCAATGACAGAATCATGCCAGTGAGTGATGCAGTGGCGTCTGAGGGCCCGAAGATCACGGCCTCTTGTTATCTTTACTTCTGAGAGACTCAGTCTCTCTAAGACATCCCTTTTAAGGCCAATCATGTTACACACCTGATGCCAGTTAACTTGATTACTAGCTAAATGTTCTTTCAGCTGATTCTCTTAAATATGAATTGCTTTTTCAGCCCTTTGTTGCTTGTGTCCCAACTTTTTTGAGACCTGTTGTAGCCGGAAAATTTGAAATAAGGTAAAAAAAAAACAAAAAAAAAAACACGAAGGCATTGAGGACGAACTCAATGATGGCTTGGTTTTTTGCTGAACAAGTACATACTAACTGAAGTCTGTTTCTTTATCGGGGCACTGTTTTGGGCACTTTATTTTGAACAACCGATAGACAAGAGTGATTTCTCAAAATTGTAGTCTCTTGTTCAACTGATTACATTAGCCCCGAGCTAATGTGCACTTAAAGGGCATCTAAGGTACATTCCCAGACGGTACGTTGAACGTCCAATGTTTACAAACAAATCACTTGCTTTTGTTGACATCTTGCATTGTCACATGACCAATTTCATTCATATAAACCAATGTTTTGTGTACATGCATAGATAATCCTTCTATTTTGGTTCGTTTGCGCAGTTGCGGCTCGCTGATTGGCCGATAAACAAAAAAAACGGGAATCGACTTTAGATGCCCTTTAATTGCATATAGGTAGCAAGCCAACTTAGAAACAACACTGATGTTCACAATATAGAAAGACATATAACTGTACATCCATCTTTATAGAAAGGGACCGGCAAAGAAAGCCGACTAGTTCCACATTACAATTTAGTTTTCTGTTATTCGTCCAAGGGAGACATTAGCATTACTCGCAAATTTGGCTAGTCAGACATGCCTTAACTGCTAATGGCCAGAGCTTGCTAACGTTAATGTGAATATAGTGCCAATGGTACCCAAAGTCCTTTTCTTCGGGCTTTTAAAAACATAATAATAGTCAAAATAAATATAAGAATAACAGCATGTGTTCACTATGTTAGGGGACTGTTTAGCAGCACAGGAGATGCTTCTTACTCTCAGTTATGTGGGCTACCTCCGCTGTATCATGCAGGATCATGTTTTCCAAAGTAATGTTGTCTTATGCAGTGCTTTTGGATAGCACCAACAATGATTCAATCATAAATAATAATAAGAGTTTGTCACTAAAGTGACTATATCCCCAGCCGTTAGGTCACCAAAACCGACTGGTGTCTGCGCATTCCCAGTAGGAAGGTTGATACCAAAAAGAATTGAAATAGGTTGACTCCTTGAGATATCGCGCTGACAATGTTCGGGACAGACGTACGGACGGAGGTACGGACGGAGCTGAATACTATATCCCCCGCTTCGCGCTAAACGCGCAGCGGGGGATAAAAAAGTTCAATTATGCCCTGGAAATCAAAATCCATTCCCTCTTCACAGTCCTCACTGGATTCTTCGGCTGACTTGTTTTGATCTCCTGAGGTCTGTCACCCATAAGTGGTGGAAAAGCCAAAAAAGGCCGCTGTTCTACAAACATACACAGTGCAGCTTTAAGGTAGCACAGCTAGGACCAAAAATGCCCCAAAATGAGAACATTGATTCCAAGTGTCCTAAAATAGGATACAACACAGCAAGTGCAAGTGCATCTCATTTTTCCCAGTAAAAAATCCTATGACATGATAAAGCAGCAAGGGAATGTTAAGTCCAAATGCATCCAAAACATCTTACTAGGCCATTCTCATGATGCTCAGATTTTTTTCACCAAAACAATTTCTTATATTTCAGACGTTTTGATGGAATTCTGTCATTTTTGAATGTATAATTTGTTCTATTTTAAAATACCTGCTGGAACTGGATCTGCAGTTTCTGGCTTTGATCCGTCATTTCCTGGAACTCCCTCATGATGTCATCCTTCTCCTTGCGCGCCAGCTGCAGGTTGGTGGTGAGCTGCGTTATGATGTCATCACGCTGGTTTATGGCAGCCTCAAAGTTCTGGAGCTGAAGACAAAAGACCCCATTTACTCAAAACACTATAAATAGTCACATTCTATACATTTAGGTATTAAACTGCACAAACACAATGCAAATCAACAATCTAACTTTTTTATCGCGATCATATTCATCATCAGCCCTCGTTACTGGAACTCAGGACAGCAAAGACGAACACAGTTTCAGCACGGTGCAGGAAGTAAACCAAAGCTTCTTTGCAAAGTACAGCTAATCAGACGGACAAGGACAAGACCAACCGTACAAGAGTCAATGGTAGGCACACTGGAATTGTAGAACTAATATTGCAGAGTGTGAGGACAGTAGCAAATGTCATTGGTTGTAATTGGCACCCAATAATACAAAAGTGAAGGTGAGATCATCATTCTACATGCCAGGACAAAAGCGCCTGAGACCACTCTGCAAGGTGTAGGGTAGAGGTTAGCGAAATGGTTCTGCCTGCAGATAGTCTGATCATTTACATTTCAAATATTAAATCAAAATGCACTACCGAGCACAAATAATAATAATATATTTATATATTATATATATTATATTATATAATATATTATAAATAATATTACACAAATAATATGCTGGAATATTTGTTCCGTCCATCCACTCTCTCCATACCACTTCTTCCTCAATAGGGTAGCAGAAGAGCTGAAGCTGCTGACTATGGGCAAAAGGCAGGGACCCACCCTGGACAGTTTGCCAATCCTTTGCAGGGCGCACACACCATTCACTCGCCATTTGCTCTGACACTCATGCATGCAGGGAGTTTAGAGTCTCCAGTTAGCCTGACTTCCGTGTCTTTGGACTGTAGGAGGAAACCAGAGCACCCGGAGGAAACCCACATGAACTTGGGTAGAACAAACTCCACACAGAAAGGCCCCAGGCCAGATTCAAACACAAGACCTTCTTGCTGTGAGGCAGCAGTGCAAACAACCACCATGCAACCAAATTATTTGTTCAGCATATAAAATATCAGTGATGTCTTTGATTTTAACAAAATATAAAAAATGGGTTCCACAAATGTCACAAACAAATAAAATTAGAGTAAAGGCTTGTTCTTCCATGAGCAAATAAAGCCATCTCTTACCATTGTCAAAACTGGCGCCTGTTTGAACGCTCAGACGCTATCTTCAGAGGACACCGCAATAAATAAAAGTGTTTGCTACTAACATGGCAATATCCCCCGCCCCCTCAATTTTATGTGTCCATACGGACGGAAGGAGCCCAATGCTATATTCCCCGCTTCGCGCTAATCGCGCGGCGGGGGATAAAAAGTTCTGTATGTGAAAGGCAGGTTGCATGTGCGGCTCAACTGGCAAACTGAGGGAATGCTATTAACCAGCAGGTGCCGCCATTGTGCAGCGAGACACATCCAACCCAGCTGACTGAGAGCACAGTTTCTCATGTTGAGAACATACAGTGCCATGAAAAACTCTTCCCCCCCCATCCTGATTTTGTCTATTTATGCGTATTTACCACATTTCAATGCTTCATATAATCAAACTAATTCATACATTATACAAAGATAACCTGAGTACAGAACATACAGTTCTGAGATGAAGATTTCATCTCAGTGATTAAGACCTTGCCCCCTTCGCTCCTGAATCAACCAATTAAAATGCAGCCCTGCTTTCCTGATGATAGAGGGTACCTCAGCGCTGAATGCGGCCCTGATTCTCTGATGATAGACAGTACCTCAGTGCTGAATGTAGCCCTAATTTCCTGATGATAGAAGGTACCTCAGCGCTGAATGCAGCGCTGGTTTCCTTATGATAGACAGTACCTCAGTGCTGAATGCAGCCCTGATTTCCTGATTATAGACGGTACCTCAGTGCTGAATGCAGCCCTGATTTCCTGATTATAGATGGTACCTCAGTGCTGAATGCAGCCCTGATTTCCTGATTACAGATGGTACCTCAGCGCTGAATGCAGCCCTGATTTCCTGATTATAGACAGTACCTCAGTGCTGAATGCAGCCCTGATTTCCTGATTACAGATGGTACCTCAGCGCTGAATGCAGCCCTGATTTCCTGATTATAGACGGTACCTCAGTGCTGAATGCTGCCCTGATTTCCTGATTATAGACGGTACCTCAGTGCTGAATGCAGCCCTGATTTCCTGATTACAGATGGTACCTCAGCGCTGAATGCAGCCCTGATTTCCTGATTACAGACAGTACCTCAGTGCTGAATGCAGCCCTGATTTCCTGATTATAGACAGTACCTCAGTGCTGAATGCAGCCCTGATTTCCTGATTATAGACAGTACCTCAGTGCTGAATGCAGCCCTGATTTCCTGATTATAGACGGTACCTCAGTGCTGAATGCAGCCCTGATTTCCTGATTACAGACAGTACCTCAGTGCTGAATGCAGCCCTGATTTCCTGATTATAGACAGTACCTCAGTGCTGAATGCAGCCCTGATTTCCTGATTACAGATGGTACCTCAGCGCTGAATGCAGCCCTGATTTCCTGATTATAGACGGTACTTCAGTGCTGAATGCTGCCCTGATTTCCTGATTATAGACAGTACCTCAGTGCTGAATGCTGCCCTGATTTCCTGATTATAGACGGTACCTCAGCGCTGAATGCAGCCCTGATTTCCTGATTATAGACGGTACCTCAGTGCTGAATGCAGCCCTGATTTCCTGATTATAGACAGTACCTCAGTGCTGAATGCAGCCCTGATTTCCTGATTACAGATGGTACCTCAGCGCTGAATGCAGCCCTGATTTCCTGATTATAGACGGTACTTCAGTGCTGAATGCTGCCCTGATTTCCTGATTATAGACAGTACCTCAGTGCTGAATGCTGCCCTGATTTCCTGATTATAGACAGTACCTCAGTGCTGAATGCAGCCCTGATTTCCTGATTATAGACAGTACCTCAGTGCTGAATGCTGCCCTGATTTCCTGATTATAGACAGTACCTCAGTGCTGAATGCAGCCCTGATTTCCTGATTATAGACGGTACCTCAGTGCTGAATGCAGCCCTGATTTCCTGATTACAGACAGTACCTCAGTGCTGAATGCAGCCCTGATTTCCTGATTATAGACAGTACCTCAGTGCTGAATGCAGCCCTGATTTCCTGATTACAGATGGTACCTCAGCGCTGAATGCAGCCCTGATTTCCTGATTATAGACGGTACTTCAGTGCTGAATGCTGCCCTGATTTCCTGATTATAGACAGTACCTCAGTGCTGAATGCTGCCCTGATTTCCTGATTATAGACGGTACCTCAGCGCTGAATGCAGCCCTGATTTCCTGATTATAGACGGTACCTCAGTGCTGAATGCAGCCCTGATTTCCTGATTATAGACAGTACCTCAGTGCTGAATGCAGCCCTGATTTCCTGATTACAGATGGTACCTCAGCGCTGAATGCAGCCCTGATTTCCTGATTATAGACGGTACTTCAGTGCTGAATGCTGCCCTGATTTCCTGATTATAGACAGTACCTCAGTGCTGAATGCTGCCCTGATTTCCTGATTATAGACGGTACCTCAGCGCTGAATGCAGCCCTGATTTCCTGATTATAGACGGTACCTCAGCGCTGAATGCAGCCCTGATTTCCTGATTATAGACAGTACCTCAGTGCTGAATGCTGCCCTGATTTCCTGATTATAGACAGTACCTCAGTGCTGAATGCTGCCCTGATTTCCTGATTATAGACGGTACCTCAGCGCTGAATGCAGCCTGATTTCCTGATTATAGACGGTACCTCAGCGCTGAATGCAGCCCTGATTTCCTGATTATAGACGGTACCTCAGCGCTGAATGCAGCCCTGATTTCCAGATTATAGACAGTACCTCAGTGCTGAATGCTGCCCTGATTTCCTGATTATAGACAGTACCTCAGTGCTGAATGCTGCCCTGATTTCCTGATTATAGACGGTACCTCAGCGCTGAATGCAGCCCTGATTTCCTGATTATAGACGGTACCTCAGTGCTGAATGCTGCCCTGATTTCCTGATTACAGATGGTACCTCAGCGCTGAATGCAGCCCTGATTTCCTCCAGCTCCTTGGTCAGCTCCTCCATGTTCCGCTGTTTTTCTGCCAGTTCATCCTCCGCCATCTGTAATCTTAAGTGCAAGTCCCCGGCTTCATTGTCACGGTGAGATTCAGGAGACCCCGAGTTCTCCTCCTGAGCAGTCACAAAGAAAGCAGCCCTGACATTTCTTCTCAAAACAGACGCATAGTGACATGCGGCGGTGGTAATTGAAACTACACTCTTTTATGAAAAGTAGCATTTCCTGTGAGAATTCTGCTGTGCACCATCAGGCCCTAAACTCTGTCCACAATCTCCCCATCTCCCTCCCTCATCTAACTTGGTCAGAATCATTTACAGCTTTCAAATGTCAACTGTGTCCTGTATGCATTTGTCTTCAAAATGAGAAATTCCTCCAGCTTGGAGCGTACTGCAGATGTACAGATGGGTGACAAATTTTAGGAATAAACCTGAATAAATGTGTGGACAAATGAAACAAATGAAGATGTTTCTCTCAATTTTTGCGGCATATTTAGGGTCCACACGGCCCCTTAAAGCTAAAGGATCCCTGAAAATGAATTCGGGGTAGAATGTGAGATGACTGCCCAACCCGACGAGACTCTACTTTTAGCCAATAGGCAATAGGGATTTCCGCTCTGTAGTAAACCATCTTTTTTTTTCAGACGAGGCTACTTGTGTGTACTATTTCAAAGCTATAGTATGTAACTTTTACATGTCCGCAAATTTCCGTTTCATCCAAGCCACTACTAGAGGAGATGACACAATGCTGATTAAGCCGATCGGCTCCTCGAACATCTCGCTGTATTTCTCAGTATTTGCTGTTTTGTATCCCGTATCGACCGGCGACATTCCCGCGCTAGCACACAGGAAATGACGCGTTTTATTTCAAAACGAGGAGGAGGAAGAGTGGAGAGTCTCCGAGCCAGAGAGCTCCTGACCCCATGTGACTTGTTTTGCTTGGACCAGCGCCGCAGAATTTAAGCCTTCTGAGTTCACAACTCACTTCGAACGATGTTGGACTTTATGTCAAAGAACTAAATTGGTTAAATTTTACGGACTCGGAGATTTATGGAATAATTCGTGAGTAATGGCATTTGCGTAGTTACCACAGAACAGTAGAACAGTGCCGTGACAAACTAAAGAAACTGGGCATACGGCATGTGGAAGTGCCGGCTGTATTGTGGCAATAACGTAAAATTCCTAGGGGGCGACAGAAGTTACGCACTTTAGCATTAAGTCATGTATTAATTTGATGTTTTGCAGTCGCAGGCTTTAAGAGGGAGAAATCATTAAAAAAAAATTTTTAAACAAAATAACCTGATGGACATTTCAGCTTTAAGCACCACATAGTATAATCATCCTCGTGATAATTATTCACCGCAGTTATGCTTCCGGTCACGTCCCTTCTCGAATAAACTTTGAATAAGTTTTGACGCTAGTGCAGAGTTATTCTGCGTTATCACCATCATATGCTATGATGAAGTGTTCCTACCATGATGGAAGTGGTCTCTTCCAGGATAACAATGGCCAAAACAACAGAGGGCGCAAAGGATCACTGAATATGTCACCACCTTCACAGACATGAGATCTCAAACCAACTGAACTCAAATAGGAGAATATGGGGCAGAATTTTAAATAGCGAAGTCTGTTACCATCATCCAAACATCAAATGCGGGAATACCTCTTGGAAGAGAGGCAATTCATCCCTCCAGTAAAGTTTTATACTTGTAATCTGTGCCACGACATGATGAGCTGATCTGACAGCTTGTGAAGGCTGACTGTTTATGTTGATTCTTGCATTGATCTGTCACCCATCTGTAGGTAGTCAAAACTCACCATAACACCAAGATCGACTGCACTGATAAAATCCTCATACAGTGGGCTCCAAAAATACAGGCACCCCTGACTGGCAATGCACAAACAATACTTAAAAAAAACATTCTATAACTATATATTTATGGGGAAACTCTAAAAAACAACATGTGAGAAATACTATACAATATTAATGTTCTAAGGAGACCAACCAAAATCATTTGCTGATTTAATTAAAAATCAATTTCTTCTAAATCAAGGTTTCATAATTAATGGATGGTAAGAGAAGCAACAAAATCCCCAAGAATCACCGTGAAGGAATTGTGGGCCTTGGTGACATAATGCCAGAAGACACAGAAGCAAGCACTTGGAGTTTGCCAAACGTCATTTTAATTATGACCAGAACAGGGTGCTTTGGTCAAATGAGATCAAAATTGCAAGTTTCATTCGGATACAGCATTGGCAATCCCCCTTAATGTGTGCTTTAAACTTGTCAAAAATTACAGAAAAGACTCCATGCTGTTATCACTGCCAGAGGTGGCTGCGCTACGTACTAAATGAAGGGTGCCAATAATTATAAAACCTTGATTTTGTTGAAATTCATTTTGTATTAAATCACTGTTATAATTTTGGTTGTTTCTATAATCTAGTATTTCACATGTTAGTATAATTCATTTCTCCATAATTATACTGTTTATTTTTATTTTTTTTTCTCTGTTGTTTGTGCAATGCCAGTAATTTTGGAGCTCACTGTATACGCATTTGTATTGTCTGAATTCTGTGTAGGTGCCACAGTCATTTTGTTTACCCTACACCCCTTAAACTACCCTACACCCCTCTAACTTCTCACTGAAGTTTTCCTTTCAGTGAACTAGAAGTCAGAAAAGGCATTTTTTCATATTGTAGCACCATGTTAAACATATTCTGAATCTGCTTCACAGAAGCAACTTATATTGAGAGAAATATAAAAACCCAGGACACCATGTTCTTATGTCAAATTTAAAAAGTCAAGGCATCATTTTGGGTCCATCAAAATGGGCCTGAAGTTCCACCGGTTTGAATACAGCAGCTGCATCTGACCAACCAATTAATGGGTTTGTAAGTTTTATGGGGTTAAGAGGCCATACCCTTGGAGCAACGATCACAAATGGGACGGCCTCGCAGGCCCACTCATGATGTGTTTTCTGAAGTCAAGTTCACAAAAAGAAAGCACTTTTGGTAAAATTTTTCATAGAAAATTCCACAACCCGCACAAACAAGTAATTTATCACGAACAAATGTTTCCTGGTCACACAATTCGCGCTCATGCTCCATTTTGAAAGAGTGTAGACCCCTGATAGACAGGTCCCAAAACTAACAGTTCTCCACAATAATCAAGCAAATTTACAATGTTCTTTCATCAATAATACTTCAGCGCAACGTGGCAGTAGAATCCCCCCATAAATTCATTGACACTTCCTACGCTGGGACAGATAGCCATATCCGGCAACAAAATTGGAATTTCACATATGAATTTTAAGATAACTTCTTTCGATTCCTTCACACCTCATGTACAAAACAAATATTATACTTTCAACCAAATTGTCAGAAAAACCACACTAATCATATCTGATTATCAATGGACACTTATGAATAAAGCCACAACACAGTACACATGGTGACAAAGCCATACCTCTGATGAGTAGTCTTCAGCCGTAGTGGACACCTCACTTTCTGGCTGCAACACAAAGTGATAACTGTTCATTATTAACAGGCTTCGCGTTTTCAGAGTTATTTTTAATCACTTGACGAGAAAAATATGCTCATATTGCGGGTTTTCCGAGGAAAAAATGACATTCATAGCACAGTTTCCTTTCAGAGAAATGAATGACATTAATTACTGAAATATCAATCAGGAGCTATAGCAGAAAGATGCCACAGATTTAACACTGCAGAGTGACCATACTGAGGGAATAATCCAAGCACAGGATCCATAGCTCACTTGGTTAAGGCACTGCACTGCAGTGCAGACATGACTATCACGTCGTGGGTTCGAGCCCCAGTCGTACAAACTGGCAGTGGTCGGCAGCTTTTTCAGAGTAGCGCACAATTGGCTATTGCAATACAGGGTTTCAAATTTGGAAGGGACTGCCGGGAATGGGAAATAAAATAAAGCTTTGTTCGTTGCTCAAGCGCCTCCGTCAGGAAGATTCTAAGTCTGTTCATGTCCGGGCATCCTCCACCCTCGTTCTGAACTTGGTAAGATTCAACCAATGAGTGTAAAGAAGCAATGGCTGACAGGCACGTGCTTCAGAGGAGAGCCGCAAACTGTCTTCATTCTCCTGAATTGACAACAAGGGGTCGCAAACGAGCAAGCCTTGTACAAAAAAAAATAAAGAATTGCTGCACCGCCGCTTTGTAACTTGTAACTAATCAAAGCAGACATCAGCCATTTAAAGCCGAGACTCTTCAAGCCCATGGTAGGGTCAGGGTACAGCATGCCTGGTGCAAGTCTAACGTTGGTGGTGGTCAGCTGCTGCAAAAGGTGTTGAGACCTTGTTGAGACCTTATTCAACAATTAAATCTTTTAATTTAAGCTCACTTAAGCTCACTGATTGCCTGGCCTGGATTTTTTTGTACACAAACCATCTCTCATTTCGAACAGATTCCTGAGAATTTAAAGCATAAGCAGCGATCCAGAAAAGCTGTGAAAGGAGGGGAGTGACAAATTTACAGTGTTGGAGTAATTTTAGCGGCACCACATTCGGTTTTCCTCAGTTAACAAGGTTTTACTAACAGTCTTTCATTGATATTCAGTGGTTTTGTTTGTTTGCCATCATGCACAAAATACATGCCCTTAAAATTACACGTTGGCTATGACAAAGACTAAAACGAATGAAAATGAAATGTTGACACTTAGTCAGAGTGTTGAAACTGATCACTCACAACCAGCGCAGATGAGACCCCAATGCCCTCGGACGTATTGGGAGTCGGCCGGTTTGGTACATTCCCAGCTTAGGATAATAACACCTACAGAAAGAGCCTTGCTTAAATTCACACTTTTTCTGATAGTTTGAATGGCGCTCAATGCACGACTGTCTGATAATGATTGTCTGACCAGTTTCTAAAAATGCAGCTAATCCGCCTGAAAACTTTGGCTGAGGCATTGAATCTCCCGTCATTTCATTGTAAATCTGTGGCCGACAGCAACAAGTTGCTCAGAAGCTGGATCACACTCTGGATCAGGTAAATATTACATGGTAGATGGCTCTTTCTTATGATCTGAACACAATCTTCTCAAAATAATGAAGTATGTGATTATATTCCATATAGTGCACCGGACATAGAGGCTGCCTTTTTCTTCACATCATACCAACAGCGTAAAAAGGTAGGTCTGATATTTTGTGGTGGGCTTAAAGATGCTAGCCATCCCCATTCACACAGACCTGAGAGCGGCAAAAAAAAGCTGGCTTCTATGGTGAGAGGGACTTTACATTGCAGCCTCAAACTGAATGGAAATGGTTTCCACACATTGGAAAGATTTGCTGAAATTATTACAGAACACCGAGCCATCATTAGATTTTCCTACATTTTTCAATATTTCCCTCATACTGTGGAGCAGATAGTGGTGGTGGGATGGGTGATTAACAACCCCTTCTTCTTTTATTCTTTTCTTCATGAAGGTTGCTCATGGTAACTGCATAATTTTCAATATTTTTTTTCGTATTTGTCACTTAACTAATCACTTCATATCCTTTGATGAAACAAAATTACATTGTTCCGTTGTTCATCCTGAAATTTGAAATGAATAATCAAAGAAAAAAAACATTTTAATATTTCATTTAATGATACAGTCCGTGGAAAGTAACAGAAGAGACATTAAATCAGACTCTCAGTGATTCATAATCATGTTGAGTGTAGCTGCAACTGCTGAGGAGAACAAATAATTGTAATCTAAATGGTGCACAGTGCATTACATCTGTCAGACAGATGAGCCCAGATGCGAGAACAGGACTCTTTATACAGAATCCTGCAACAGCAAACCTGTGGAAATAGCAATATCATTCTGTAAAATAAGGTAGAAATTTACAGATCAGAAAGACTTGAGGTTTCATAAAAGGGTACTTTTCATTCATTGGCTTCTGATTATTATTTATGGTTATGGCTTTTCCACTCTGCACTTTTTGTTGGTGGACCATCCAGAGACACGAGTAATAAAAAAAAATTGACCAATCTGATCCTAAGTAATGAGTATAATTTTTAAAAATGTGGAAATTTACTGTTTCCGTGTTTTTTTTTCCCTTCTTTTTTTTGTTTTTCTTTACGGATGACCTCGGTTATGACAGTTTGTCATAACACTCAGAGGTTCTTCAATAATTTAATTCTGCCCAAATTGAAAATAATGCATGGTAGATGCTTTCCCCCACAATTTGATCAATACTGAATATCACAAGCCTCATCTGATGATTTTTTTTCCAGAATGTTCCAAGAGCACAATAATGTGCCTTTTCCCAGGAGTACACACCTGTGTCAAAATCAACAGGCGCCCCTACCACTGAGATAATTTAACAGTTTCAGAATAAATTAGCTAACAAAGGAAGCCGAGCTACACACTGCACTTCAGACAATTTCTGCATTTTCTCACCAAAGTACTCAATACTTTCTTAGCATTTCAGCCAGCCAAACCCACAAATAGAATTCCACACTTCACCATTCTTCAAGTCATAAAAACAACTTTCAAACTATTCTAGGCAATTAGCATCAAAACAGACATTAAACTCAAAGCATGTTCTCCAGTCCAGTGACTCAATTTCTCTAATGTTTTCAGCTGGAACTTATTTGCAGCGCTTTAACACATTTTCAGCTGTGGTGCATGATGCCAACATGAGGACAGTGCACAGTTTTAGGCAGAAATTGGAGTTTTGGGTGTCCAAATACTTTTGGCGTCCGACCGGGCATCGCCCGGCGGCAGGGGAGTGTGGGGGGTCTGGCCCCCCCACAGGGAGGGTTCAGGGGTCCTTACCTGGGGAAAATTTTTGAAAAAATAGACCTTAAATGATGCATTCTAGTACATTCTGGAGAACTTAACACTACATTTTGACAGGAGAAATGGGATTAGATTTGCTTTTTCACAATGATATATTTTCTTTTCTGCCTGACATTTTTGCTAATTAAATTCACTCACCATGTCCCCCTTGGACATTACATTTTCTTGTATTATTTTATTTTGTGTTATGTTACCTTCTTCACAAAATCTAGTATGGACCTCGATCCATCATCCTTCCTTTTTTGAGCCTTTTTCATAGTTTTGTTGATCGTGGCTAATTTTTGTGTTGATCGCCGCTACTTTTATTTGAATATCCCACAGGATCAAATATCAGAGGAAAATGGGTCAATCAGAGGCCACCTTTCAAAAGTTAGATACCACGTGGTATCGATTGACCAATGACGTCGTGCGTTACTGGGCATAATATAGAACCGGAAGTCAGTTGCTCCTTGTTTTCTTTAGTTGATGATTCCGCTTTATTTTTGGGAAAAAAGATGGATTTAGCAGAGATGCCTAAGTCTCTCGGATTCGGCATGAGTCTCTCGCTTCTTAGTGGAATTCACGTTCCTGTGCTGTAATCAGCAATTATTCAATCAACGCACACTGTAGAAATTCACTCGCGGAATTTAAGTAATTGTGCATTAAGTAAATCAGTTTCACATGGATTATGGTGGATTTCCCCACTAGTGACGCGGAAATCGATTATGACTCAGGAATTCTCATGCTTGTGTTTACGGAGGGATTGAAAGCAATGGAATTGCATGAAAACATTTCAAATGATCTTATTTCATTTACACAATTTAAACGATCATGAAACACATGCATTGTTTCCAATCCCTGAGTAAAGAGAAGCACGGGAAGTCCAGAGTCATAATCTCTTTCCATGTTACTCGTGATGAGGTGTACCTTTACGCAAAGGAAACGGAAACTTCAACGCACAAGGATTTTAATTCCGCATGAGAATCTCATTAATAAGCGTTCATTGAATAATAGTGGACTCTGGTGTATAAGTCTAAAAAATGCGTGAGACCTACGCCAAATGTGTTAGACTTGGCATGTCTGATTTACCCAAAATTAGACCGTGACAAGGCAAGAGGCCAATTTATACACATATTTAGCATGGCTTTGAGCAAGCCGTCCAGTTTTTTTGGCTGTCTTTTTTAAAAATTGACCATCCAAATGACGACCCGCTACCTAAAACTATGGGGCAGTGGTTGCTTCCATCTCTGTAATATTGAGAGGAAAAAATACACAGATTCTACTCCCCTCAGAATGGGTGCATGAAATTACTGATATCCCATATGTCATTTGGAAAACTTATCCCCTCCAAATGGGCTTGAGTGCCATCATTACAAAACCAAATGCATGTTCAAAGCTTGTCACTCAGATTGACATGCAGTCAAGCAGGAGTACAAAATTCTTTATCGAATTTTAAATTGTAAACTTTTTAGTTATCCATCCGCCGATTAATTAAAATTAATTTTGCAATTAAATTTGTCAATTATAACAGAATATACCGCTCAGATAGAGTATCTACACAAATTTATTGCATAACAACACGACTGCAGGCACTTAAAACACCAAGCACTCCTTACAGCAGCAAGATTATATAGGCAGCATATTCCTGTCAAACTGTTCATAGTTTAAGACTGATCAGGTTTAGCTGGGTCATGTCACTCAATTTGCAGGCCTTTTTGGGAGTGAGTGTCCTGTACCTCTATGGTGAAGGTCTGATCATGTCTGACTGTCTCTCCACTGTGCAGCTTTCGGCTGAAGGTGTACTCAGAGGTAGGGGTGTTGGCTCTGTGTCGCGTCCGCTCCTCGCCCAGTGATGGGTCTCGCTCCTCCGCGTGCTGCTTCTGACCGGCTCTTTGCTTCGCAGCATTGTCCTTCTTTTTCTTGCTTTTCTTTTGTCCACCTGCCTCTGCTTTTCTCTGTCGGTATTCGGCGAGCTGGAACACACATCACCCGGTCTTAGCTGTAGCTGCAGAATGCATATTTCAAGGCCTTGTAAGGCCATCTAAAACACATGACTCGGTGAGCAGTCCCACCTGTCCAGGAAAACCCCTCTGGATTCAGATTTATTTTTGAAAAAACAATCTGTTCGGTTTTCAATCATTGCACCGCCAATGGGATTCTTTATGTAGACTCGTGCACTTTTAATTTGGATTGACTGCAATACTTGGATCCTAAACTCTCGTCATAATACAACCCCAATTCTGAAATGGTTGGGACGAAGTGTAAATGTGAATAAAATCAAAATGCAATGACTTTCAGATCACATGAGCCAATATATTAGTTACAACAGAGCATAGATAACATTTCAAATGTTGAAACTGAGACGTTTTACATGTTTATCCACAAAATGAGCTTATTTCTAATTTTCTGGCTGCAACGTGTTACAAAAAAGTTGGGACACAGCCAAAAAAAAAGGTCTGAAAAAGCTATTAATATATGAGAGAATCACCTGAAAGAACATTTCGCAAGTAATTAAGTTGACTGGCATCAGGTGTGTAACATGATTAGATATAAAAAGGGATTTCTTAGAAAGGCTGAGTCTCTCAGAAGTAAAGATGGCCAGAGGCTCTCCAACCTGTGAAGGCCTGTGTACAAAAAATTGTGGAATACTTTAAAAACAATGTTCCTCAACGTCAAATTGCAAAGGCTTCAAAGGTCTCATCACTGACAGTGCATAACATCATCAAAAGATTCAGAGAAACTGGAAAAATCTCTGCACGTAAGGGACAAGGCTGAAGAATGTGTGTAATGAATGTCCGTGATCTTCCAGCCCTCAGACACCACTGCATCACTCACCGGCATGATTCGGTCATTGACATTACTAAATGGGCCCAGAAATACTTCAAGAAACCACTGTCTGTACACACAGCCCGCCGTGCCATCCACAGATGCCACCTAAAACTCTATCATGCATAAAGGAAGTCATTGTTCAGCATGATCCAGAGGCGCCGCTGTGTTCTGTGGGCCAAGGCTCATTTAAAATGGACTGTAGCAAAGTGGCAAAGTGTCCTGTGGTCGGACGAGTCCAAATTTGACATTCTTTGTTGGAAATCATGGGCGTCATGTCCTCTGGACTAAAGAGGAGAAAGACCACCCCTCCTGTTTTCAGTGTTCAGTTCAAAAGCCAGCATCTCTGATGGTATGAGGATGCATTAGGGCATATGGTGTGGGACCCTTGCATGTTTTAAAAAGCACCATAAATGCTGAAAGGTATATACAGGTTTTAGAGCAACACATGCTCCCCTCCAGATGACATCTATTCCAGGGAAGGCCTTGTGTATTTCAGCCGGACAATTTAAAACCACATACTGCAACTATTACAACAGCATGGCTTCGTAGTAGAAGAATCCGTGTGCTGAACTGGCCCGCCTGCAGTCCTGATCTTTCACCAATTGAGGACATTTGGCGCATAATTAAACGATAAGTCCACCAAAGGAGACCCAAAACTCTCCAGTGGCTGGAAGCCTGTATTAAAGAAGACTGGGATCAGATTCCAATGGCTAAACTCAAGAAACTTGTCTCCTCAATGCCCAGACACCTCCACTCTGTATTAAAAAGAAGAGGGGATGCTACACCATGGTAAACAGGTCCCTGTCCCAACTTTTTTGAGACATGTAGCAACCATCAAATTTAAAATGAGCTCATTTTGTGGATAAAATTGTTAAATTTCTCTGTTTCAACATTTGCTATGTTATCTCTGTTCCATAGTGAATAAAATACTGGCTGGTGTGATTTGAAAGTCAATGCCTTTTTACACTTTGTCCCAGCCATTTTGGAATTGGGAATGTATTTTTTTTTTTTTTAATAAAAAACCTTCCAGCAAACCCTGAAAATTGAAATGAGAAGGATGCCTACCAACATTATGTTATAATAATAATGGCTTACAATTCCCCCCGGGGTGTGCTGGAGTAGGTTTTACAGTATGGTTTCATTCTCCTGTCGTCACTGCAAGATCTCCGCCAAAAATTTATACAACTCGTCAGATATCAATGTTGTACGATAGCACGAAATCGTCAAAACAATGCCAAAACAAATGTGTGCCGTGATCAAAGCTAGAGGCAGTCCAAACAGAACATTAGCGGGTATGACTTTTGGCCAGGCAGTCTATTTGGTGTTTGAAAACTGGATTCATGCTGATAATCAACTAGCGAGCTACCAAAACAGCTCATAGATGGATAAGGTAACCCCTTAATTCAAGTAATACATTGTACATCTTGCTTCTCTTATGTTTGCAATATAGCAGTAATAGTTAAGTATACCGTCAATGAAGAATGCAGATGGCCAAGTTACAGCACAAAGAGACAGCGAGGTTTATAAGCTGACAATCAACCACCATGGAAAGGGCATCGTAGACCAGCATTTTTATGATGGGTTGGAGAAAATAAATGACTTCCTATCACTGGCAAGAAGTTCATAATTGAAAACTTAAATGCCTCATGCAGGTAAGTGTGCACAATACTGTCTTCACTGAGTGATCAACAGCACAGTTGGGTCACCGGAGTTTTCCACAGGCTGTGGGAATCATTGCTACCTAAAATAATAAACCCAGGACAGAACTGTGCTGGCTGTGCTTGAGGATTCACCACCAGGTGGCCTGAAGTGCTGGCTTGCCAGGCATGGTGATCTCAGCAAAGCTAAGGAAGGAGAAAAAAAAGCTTTTAAGGAGTAGTTATTCCATCAGGAAAAGAAATTAGCCTGCAATAGACCTGTGAGGACTGCAGCAGGCTCTTCGCCCCTGCACACCTGCAAGCAGACAAATGACTAGACTTGACAGTTTAAATTTTTTTTGCAAAAGCTGACAACAAGGTACAACTCAATTCAAAGCATTGAACACTATGCTTCCACCAGCCACAGCTTCATACGCCCTAAAGGCTGATCATCAGCCCCCACTTTACCAAGTGACCTCACGTGACTTTGAACTTTGACCGAATGACCTTCAAAACCTAATCAGTTCAGCTACCTTCTGTGGGAAGTTACCACGTATGATCTGTTGCAGTTCCCTCCAGTTGATATACCACAGACAAGATACTTGTGACTGACGCACGCAAAAAATAACATCCAGGAAAAAAAAATGCATCCTGCCCACTACGTGTGGTGGACGCATAATTATTCAACCTAAGACACTGCTGATTTGTTTCCCCAAGCATGACAATTCGAGCCAGATGGCAATGCCAGCCAGATGTTGATTTTTCAATATATCAAGTGCACCCTTCACCTCTATATACGCCAACGAGCAAGCACATTAAAACCACACACAGATGAAGCAAATAACGTTGACTAACTTGTAATAACGGCGCATATCAATGTCTGCAGACCTTGAATGTACGCATACAGCCAGTTCTCATAGTCAACGCGTAGGGTGTGAGAGAAAAGGGATCGGAGTGACTGGCAGGGGCTAAATTGTTCCGACCAGACAAGTGGGTCAAGGCATCTCTGAAGCAGCAAGGCGTCAGGGGCGTTCCCTTCAGCAGTGGTGCGCATGTACAGACAATGGATCTAGGGAGGAAAAACCATAAACCAACGACCGCATGTTGGAAGCCTAAAGCTCAATGATGCAGAAAGGCGTCAAAGGCCATCCAGTCTGGTCCAGAGCAACAGAGGGGCTGAGAATTGCAGAGAACTGTAATGACACTTACATGAAGTCAAAATACACAGTGCTTCCCACCCTGCTGCGTATAGCCTCACGCTTTGTAGCCACAGACCAGTCAGAGTGCCCACTCTTACCCCACTCCACAATGGAATGCTTTCACTGGACATCGAAAATAAACCTTGGACGAATCCAAGAAGGTCGCTTGGTCCAGTGAGTCCCATTTGCCTACATCATGTGCAGTGGCCATTTACCAGAGGAACGCGTGCACCATTTACCTGGGGAACAAATGGCACCAGGATGCACTGGCAGAAGAAGACAAACTGACGGAGGGAGTTTGAAGCTCAGGGAAATGTTCTGTAGGGAAGCACTTTGTCTGGGAATTCAAGTGGACATCAGCTTGACGGAGCTGTCTTGGCAGCACAAGGGGGACCTGAGGTACTGTGAGAAAGTATTTGCCTCCTTCCCAATTTCTTCTATTTTTGCTAATTTGCCATATTCCAATGTTTTAGCTCATCCAACTAATAAAAGACAAAGACAATATGAGTAAGTACAAATTGCAGCTTTTAAAAGATCATTCAATATATTACAGGTAATGCCAAATATCTAAACTTAATAACTGGTTGTGCATAGGGCTGTAACAATTGAAGCACTTATTACTAAAACCCCATAAGTCACACTTGACTTGACTTGTGGGGTTTTAGTAATCAGTGCTTCAATTATGAAGCAAAGCATGATTTTTTTTAGGCATAGTACCACCACCTGCTGCCATGGGGCGAACATCTGAGCTTTCCCTTTTCCTTCATTAAACCCGACGCAGGTTGAACAAAAGTGCCAAACGTCAAAGGGCATGGGAAATGCTTCCAGAAAAAACTTGACTGACATCAGTATTTTGGGGCTGGTCCCCGAATTGCGGCCAGTCCCCAATAAACTCGAATGTCGCGGAGTGAGTCATCAAGTTCTACAATTGGCTGGCCGGTGGGCAAGAACTTCAACGATTGGTTGGCGACGATTAGGGGGCTGGCTGGCCAGGCGTTTGTCATTCGTATCTCCTGGGGGGTATACTACGAAGCAAGTTCAACAAAGACAGCCTATATTTGAGTGAGCCGGCTCAACAAACGCCGAACTCACAATCAGAGATAATTGGTACCACAATGGTGGTTGTAATCTTTCTTTGTTAATCTCCTTTTTTGTGCTTTCCACACTGGACACACTCTCAATAATAATAATAATTCACATGTCAATTGACCCCATTTCTATTCATTAATTTTCCGCGCTGTACGTTCCATGAGAACATTATCCCTGATCAACAATCAGTAACATTACAGGTTCTCCCCCCGAGGCACCAGGGGGTGCTGACAGCAGTTAAATGGGAGAGACACAGACAGACTAAATTTCAGTGAGCCGGCTCAACAAGCCCTGAACTCACAATCAGAGATAATTGGTACCACAACGGTGGTACTGATCTTTCTTTGTTAATGTCGGTTTTGTGCTTTCAACACTGTACGCCAGGGGTGTCAAACTCACCCGTAAACGGGCCAAGAGGCTGCAGGTTTTCACTCCAACAATGCAGAAGCGCACCTGATACAACAAATCAGTTGTGCAGGCCCAGATCAGTTGATTAAATCAGTGTTTTCAGGTGAGCTTCTGCTTGGTAGGATTGAAGACCTGCAGCCTCTTGGCCCGTTTACGGGTCAGTTTGACACCCCTGCTGTACGCGCTCTCAACAAAAAAAGCATTTCACGTGGCAATTGATCCCATTTCCGTTCATAAAATGACCGATTGCGTTCTGCATTTTTCTCGGAGAAAACTATCCCTAATCCAGGATCAGTAAAACTGCGGGTTATCTTCCCGCACCACCAGGGGGCGCCGCCAGCGGCTTAATGAGAGACCCATATAAAGTTTTACACTCGTTGGTTGGACACTTGAAAAACTGCATGATTATGCATTCGCATATTCAGGCAGACACTTCGGAAATTATAATTGAGATTTATGTTAGTGCATTCATGTTGGTTGATGTAAGCACTTGTTCTTTAGATGTCATGTAAGTGGTTGCTGGGTGATTGATAAAATCTTAAAAAAAAAAAAAAGAAAATCTCCTAGGGGGAGTGGGTCGTCATTATGGACAGTTATGAAGAATGTAAATATATAAAAAAACAGTAAAAGGCAACACTGTTGCTGCTTATAAGGCCAATGGAATTCTAGCAGAAAATTGCTGACCGTACGTTCTCTGATGAAGTTTCTGTGCCAAATCAAACAACATGAAATTAAATTATCGAATTAACTTCCTTATTTCTCAGCCAATTCTCATGACCTTGCTGTTAACTACAAGGCCTTTTCGAGAGCTTTCACTAGGTTATAAATTCATTCAAATTAATTACCTTTCAATTTTTGGTCACATAGTTAACCATATTCATTCATCACCAATATCAAATAACACTTTATGTAAACACATGGCAGCTCCTTCACTCGAACGTTTATTAAGCGGTTTTACTCGAAACTGTGGATTCTTTGTCCATAACATGCCCAAAGACAAAACATGGGGAAAAAAGGAATCTTTGAAGTTCATTCTTACACCCTCACAATATAGGAACTGCCATGTGTTCACAAAAGTGATGTCACGTTCCCGGATAGCAAACTGTAACAGAAATTACATTATTTATTGTTTCATTACGATTCAGGGACATGCATACATACATCGATACTGGAACTGCTATCTACATCTGCTGCTGCTCTCTCTCTCTCTGAAATTCGCATTCACAAAATCAATAATTGCTACCCTTACTCTAGCTCTTTGTCTGTTCAAATGTATAACTTGCTTTTGACATGTTCTCCTTACTCAAGACCCCCCCACCTCCCACTCCCTCACATACTCATTCTCACTCAATCCCACTCCCTTACTCACACTCGCCTCACCCACTTTGTAAATAATTTATCAGCTCCACCTCATTACTAAACTTGCACTTCATAGAATTGCGTGAGCTTTGCCTTATTTAGGACCATTTTCTTGGGCTCACATTCTCATACAGCACCTGGCGGCCCAGCCAAATACTAGGTTGCACCTAGTCTTGTTCGGCAACATGCTGCACGGAGCCAAGTAAAGGACTACAGAATTGTCTTCTATTAACCAATTAGGCAACTCGAAGAAAAGTAAACCTGTTCCTGTTTACTTTGCTTGATGAAATCAAATGGTAAATTTGTTTATTCCAAGTTGAATGAGTAGAGCTGTTTGTTAAGACAGCATGGTTGACTGCTGCATTTTTAAATTTAAATGGCCATAGAACAGCACAGATTCGCCGGAACACTATTTCCATTGCCATGCCATTTCCTGCTACTGTGATAATTCATATCTTACAATCATGTTATATCTGCTTTTCAGAATGTCTTACACCTTGTTTTTTTTTTTAGACACTTAAAATCCAGGGCAATCTGAATGACAGCTATTGTTGTTATATGACATATTAAGTGCGCGCCAGGTTTTAGCGGAAGTTGCTTAGTAAGCAATCTAATCTGAATACAAGTGGTCAGACTGACAACAAGTGTAAACAGCACATGTGTCTGGCCAGACCTTGTGATCTGATCCCCAAAAACGCATGTTAAAACCAAGTGTAAAAAGGGCCTAGAGTGTGTTCGAGCCTCTTCCCATTGCATGCTGGGAGAGTCCCCGGTGCCCACGCTCTCTTCAAATCACATTTCATTGTTAATTCTCTTACATGAACATAATTTTATAAACTATTTGAACAGAATTGTAATAATGTATGATGGCCATACAGTGAAGAGATACTGGATATGCAGCCGACAAAAACAGCCACAGACAGACACTCTGGGGGGTGAGGTTTACTGCCATTATGCATCAGCATCACATTTGCCAGCCAAAGGGCTGCTTTGTCAGGAAAGTGCTTTAAGAGCACCAGCTTCCTTACAAGCAGAAAATTGTACATTACAGATTGCAGTTTATTATGCATTATATGAAAGCTACAGATCACTATGCAGATATATTTTGTGGAGCACCACTCCCCTCATGGCTTGATGGCCACTTGCTAATGTGAACTGTCTTGCTTCCAAAAAGCTGAAATATTAAGAGAAAATATTCGGCGCTCATGACATAAAAAAAGTTACCAAAAGAATGTAAAGCTGTTGCTCTTGGAAGCGTGGGATGGGACAGTCGACCAAAAATGTAAGAATTCCAGGCACTCAGAAAATAATTGAATCAAAAAGAAGCAAAAAAAAAAAAAAACGCATAAAAATGGTTAAACAGTTAAAAAAGCCGACAAGGCTTTTTAATCCTTTTTTTTTCTTTGCTTCTTTTTGATCCAATTATTTTCTGATTGCCTGGAATTCTTACATTTTTGGTAAACTGAAATATTACATTATAATTTTCCCTCGTTCCCTTTGAACTGCTCATGGATTTAAGCCAGTGGCTCAAAAATTCCGACCTTTAAAAAGTTCAGTTTCATACCTTGCTCTTAAAGCGTCACAGCAAGTACAATTTCAACCATCAAACTGATGAAGACTAAAAAAATACAAACCAGGACAATACACAGGAGCTGTACCAATAACGATAAAAACTTAAAACTGAAGAATACGTAAAATACTAAAAAAAAGAACAAGATAATAATATGATGACATTAAAATTATCAAAAGTGGTACAAGTAATCAAAATCTATTTCAATGTTTAATGAATTGTTTAACTCAACTCCAAGTTCAAACAGCTTTCTGATTATTAAAAGATAATGCATAACTATGTATGATGACTCAAAAAACAGTAAACATTATTCTATACAGCACTGAACTACAGCAAACACAGTGAGGCCCAATCTTTGTGTCGTTCATCATACCAGAGCAGAGGCTATTCAAATGATTTTGGGGATTGAGCAATATGAGTTGCATAATATCAGTGTAATTTAAAATCAATTACACACCGAATAAGCCTGAACTTATTCCCTTCCTCCCTTTCTGATGAAGTCAGCATGTGTGAGCTATTTTTGTACTGTCTCTCAGATGGATGTCCTCCACAGTACTAGAATCTGGCAGTAATAATTCTTCCACTATATAGTGTGTCCCAGTGAACCTCAATGCCTTGAGACCGTGTTATCTCAGCAAGTAACACAATAATTGTACATTTGGGCAAGATTGCATTAAGAAAGACAACAAAGCATGATAGGCGACTTGTATTCAATATTTAAAGAGAGCAACAACGCTGCATTTCCGGAGCAAATGAACGGAGTTTTTGTTAGGCATTCTACCTTGAACCGCTCGACCACAGTTTTGTATGTACAGGGAATTACCAAAAGTAAGCTGTTGGGCAGAAACAAGACCAACCAAGCTGGTCAGGGCAGGTCTTGGAAACCTGTATCACAGGATTCCAACACATTTTTCAGCATGCAACATAAAAATACTTTTTCCTCTTTAATAAGAAGATGTTTAAGGGTACAGTTCTGTAGAAACCTGCAAGCGAAGCGAGCTGTCTGGCCAAAAAGTACCCAACCCTGTTCCAGGAGATGAAATGTATACTATGCAATAGGTTTTCAACCCAACCCTGACCGGGCATGTCTCATTCGATTGTACAAGAACCGCATGAAGCAGTTAATCAGTAGGGGGATGTTGCAAATTAAGGTTGAAAATGAGAACGAAAAACAAAAACACACCCAAAAAAAATCTGAAAGGTAGCGAGCTCTCCAGTAGCAGGGTTAGTAGGCGCACTCTCAATACCGAAATACAACGCGTGCTCCATTAACAACTCAAGAAAATGACAGCTGGTGTCACGGAGCAGCTGGCCAGATCAACTATCGTAAGTGGGTGGAAGTGACGTTTCAATGAACTTAAACAACCGACCCAATGACACAGCTCTCACAGCCCCATGAATATAGAAAAGTAAAGTAAATAACATTATAAATGAACATAAATTTCACAGCTACCTTTGCTTTACCGGCCTCCAGTTTCTTCTGTCTCTCTTGATCTTCCATTACCGTTGTTCCTAAGGCCAAGGAAAGAAAGGGGAAAGCGTGACACGAAATACTCCTGTATGGCAAAGCTTAAGACGCTTCTATAATACTATCTTATGCCATACATCTGCTTTGCTGTCTCATTCTACTCAAATTTCTGCCCACGTATACAGTTGCGATGGCTTTTTAAAAGGCACCTCTCGGGCGCCATGTTCTCCACGTAAACAGGACGGGTTGTGATGACGTCACGAAGCGTCAGCGAAGCTAAAAACTCGAGCAAGAAATGCAGTTCAAGTCAATGACCAGTCAAGCTTTTAATGACCAAGCCTTGCCTGATTGGAAACTAAATTTTGTCCTCCGTTTCTCGTCGCAAAAGAGGCTTTAATGGAATTCCTCTGCTATTAGTATTAAGAACAAACCGCTCTACCCAAGGGTGGTTATGTCGAGATATTTTATTTGGTATGATCAAGTGGATAATGATGGAAATATAGTCAAATGTCAATGAAACATAGCCCAACATTTTGTGAAATTGTATTGTACTCCTTTATCTTACAGATACGATCACCTTGCTCGCGAAGCCATGCCACCATAAACATTGCAATTGATTACACGGCAAGTAAAATTGCATTGAATGCATGATGTATAAATGGTCCCATCAAAACGAAAAAAAGATCATGATAAAATAATTCATGTAGTAATAACCATTGATTCAAGATAGGAGTAAATGCATACCGAAAAAAAAGGTCTGAAGGTTGTTTACTTTTGCTAATTCTATATCTTGTATAAAGTTAAGTAATCCGTTTTAAAATTCCACTCCGCATTTATGGATGTAATCACCTGTAAATATTAGATGTTGACGATGTATCTGTATTTTGTACTGCACAATGAACCAACACTTTTTAAATTCATGAAAAAGTTGGTGCATCATGGAAAGTGCAAATAAAATCAAAAAGGCCTGATTTACAAGTTCTATATTTAAAACAGTACAACAACATTATTTCGAGGGCTGAATGCAATAAACAGTTATGTCCAATATAAAACATCTGGACATAACTGTTTATTGCAGTCAGCCCTCAATTTGATGTTCTAACGTGAATATGATTGCAGCAACAGAGTCCATAAAAGTTGGTACAGTCGACTACCGTTTTGTAACTTCATGATGTCTTATCATCACTTATTGAAGGTTTGGGCTCAGAAGACATCAGTTGACGAGTCTCAAAAGCTGAATTTCCCCCCATTCCTCTGGCATGCGGGTCTCAGCTCTGCAATTGCTCAGGGTCTTCTGTGCCTTATATTTTGCGTCATAAAGTGCCATACATTCTCAATTGTGGCCAGATTAGGGCTGGAAGCATGCCAATTTATCAGCCGCACTCTTTGCTTATGCAGTCATACATTCGTAATCAGTGCAGAATGTAGTTTGGCATTGAAACTGCAAGAACATCCCTAAAACAAACATCTAGATGGCAGCATATGTTGCTTCAAAATTTGTGCATATCACCCATGCCATCCGTATTGATATACCCCTCGTACCATAACAGACACTGAGTTTCGGGCCTAACACTGGTAACAGCGTGCCTCGTTGTCTTTGTTCCTGACAGCACACCAACAGTTGTTTCCAACAATGCTTCAAATGTTGACTCAGATCACAAAACACACTTCCATTCTGTCACTGTCCATCTCAGATGATTCCAAACCCAGAAAAATTAGCTGAGCTTTTTCATAGTGTTGATACACGACTTTAGCTTTGCAAAGTAAAGCTTCAACTTGCAGCTGAGGATGCAACAGTGAACAGTCTTATCTGACAAAGGTTTATCAAAGTATTTCTGAGACCCATGTCATGAAATCCATTACAGTTGCATGACACTTCTTAAGCAGTGATGTTAGATGTCACGCGCATTCAGAACTGGTTCTCAGCTTTGCCTGTTACACGCTGAAATTTGATTGGATTCCTTCCATCGTATAAAAACATTCTGCACTGTTGAGCATCTAAGTCCCAAAATCCGACTGTTTTCTCTTTGGGGAATATGGGGTGTCATTCACCAACCAATTGTAAGAATAAATTGCTACTTAAAACCTCATTTAGGGAGTCTTTTCAGGAAGATTCTAACATTCACGGATGTTTCCATATTTTGGGATTTGTTCTAAGCAAAGAACAGAATATACCCACTCAAGGCCATACTCACACAAATTTGAGCACTGATGTGTCTGTAATTGGTTATTGTTTTATTCAATTCTGCAAAGTATAATATTACTGAATTTATGTTACAATAATATTTTATCATTTATAATGTGTTTAACAATTATTGCCCTTATTTAATGAAGCATTATAGTATTTTAAAATCAGTAAACTACACTAACACTTATATTTGCGTCAACTATGCCAGCAGCAATCATGCCATCCAATGATTGATCCGCACTATTTACATGTCCAAAAAAGGCCTATTTTAGCACCTTATGCCTATTAGCACAATGGCATATTTACTGCTCCTCCAATATGTTGCCGATCATGCCCTGAGGCGGGAACACAACCTCCAGGACCATGTGGATATATTTGCACAGAGTGACAACTACCTCTTGGGATGCTTTTGGCTACTGAGTGCTGCCCTTCTGGAGCCGTTAATAGTTTGGAGCCAGCACTGGGGAGTCTTACCAGATGGTCTAATCCTCTACTATCATTTGGTCTCCATTTTTGGCTTTTTAGCTACGAGGACATTTCAGAGGGAGCAAGGAGGCAGGGTGGGCATATCACAGGCGTTCATCAGGCATGCACTCCCGTTAGTCATGGATGGAATAAATCACATGGCCACTCAATACTTCATTCTCCCGTATCGACAGCAGAAAAGATTCCATTTCATTGCTGGTCTACCTAACAACACTGGAGTAAAAGACTGCAAGCCCTTGCACATTAAGGCACCTCAGCAGATCTGTTCCTATATCTCAACCAGAAGCAATACCACTCCATAGATGTCCAACTCATCTGCGGCTCCCAGAACCACCTTCTCAATGCGGTCACCCGCATCCCAGGAAGTGCGCAACTCCTAACTTTTGCACAGTTCTGTGGGTATGCACTTTCAATTTACAAGGAAATAAGATTCATCAAGATAAGAACACATGTGGAAACAATACTGTGATTTAAGAACTCGTCGTGAATCCGACATACACTTTTCTATACAGTTTGGACTCTTTTCTTTTTTAAAAGAACAAATTTCTGAAAAAACGTCAGAAAATATTGATGATTGAGGCCAACTGTCCTTAAAGTAACAGACAGTAAACTTATACAACTGTTGACAAACTGGTGAGCCTTGATACACCTTTGCTCTTGAGGGACTAGGCCTTGCTTGGAGGCTCCTTTTGTACAATAATACAATTAGGTGACCTGTTTCACATCAACTTATCATTGCAACTTGTCACATAATCAGTTCTAAATCGCTTCTCCACCAACTTCTTCAGAGTCTATTGTACTCATCAGATTTAAAATAAGCAAATATGTATATATTTTTTAATTTAAGGTACGAGTTACAAACATCAAATATGCAGAGGTTTCTGAATTTGGCCCAGGCGACCCACTGTGTCCACTGGTTTTTGTTCCAACCGCAACTATCCCAGAGTTTTAATGAGCTGTTCATGTTTCTTGCCCTGTTCATGATTGTAGGAATTATTTACCACTGTAATTACTTTGACCCAGGAGACCAGAGATTATCATTCCCTCAGAAGCTGGAGAACACTGGTGGTTACCAGAGGTATTGCAGCTCATGTGCCATAAAGCAAATTTTCCCTTTGAAATCCATTCAAAACTATGAATTTACTGTGATGAAATTATTTGATATTTGTTTACACTTATGTATCCTAAAATTTCTAAACTTCTCTTCAGGGACCAATTTTCACCAAAGGTGCACAGGCAAAGATTCAAGGATTTGTGTTTTTTCTTTTTTCTGTTCACACTTATGCACTCAGCATGCAAGCTCTGGTGCCAGAAAAGCCCCTCATGAACATTCCCTGGAGCTAAAAAGCCCATATTGAAGAGAGGTAACCCCCATGAATTGGCATCTAGCGCTATTGAACAGCTACCATTGGACTTAACGTAACCGACTTTCAGAATGTAGCCGAAGATAGTGTTACGGTCTTCTCCACATTTCACCCGCCCCAGGCAAAGATGCCTCATTACAATGATAAAATTAGTTGAATCACACAATGAAAACGTTTAGAAATCCAACCTTTATTTGACATAATTTATTCTGGGAGGAAAAAAATTACGCATCGAGACATTATTATTTTGAACAAAATCACGAGCGCCACAACTGTTGGCTTGCCTGCGGTAAGTACTTTGTAGATCCTCCCTTCAAAAATAGCAATCACCATATCAATTTCCAAACCCATGTCCAAATCAGTACGCTTGACAACAGTTGAGTGTGCCAAAACAACTTCATGTAACTGTAGCCAAAAGTCAACAGTAACAAGAAAAGCAAGAGCTGCCCCCACAATTGAAATGAAATACCACTACCGAGTCTGTGTCAAAGATTACTGACTTGTATCAAGAATAGATAAAAGTTTTCTGTGGTCTCAGCAGAGTCAACAACTGCCACATTCAAGGTCACAAAGAAAAATGTTTAGTCACAGTTTGTACAAGAACTACTGTAACTCCATTGATGCTGAAACTCCACAACAGACAGACAACCTGGCACTCCCAAATAATGCAGAAGGTACGGTAAAGTATTAAACTATTAAAGTATTAGACCATGGTGAAGTTCAAATTTCCACTTTGCATTTGAAACAATGTTAGTTAATGTGTTCTACCTTTTAATTTTTTCTAGAATACAACTTAGCTCATATCTGGAGGTATTTTGCTAGAAAATCACCCAGAAAATAGATATTCTGCCAAAAATCTCTTTCTGATTATACATTTCTGATTTGAATACATTCTAAAACACATGTCCACTCACACCTAGTTGCCAATTTATTAGGCACACCTCACATATACATGTGCCACCCCACAATTGTCTGCATTGTATGTAGCATGGATGTAACAATGTGCTTGCATCCCTTTCAGATTCTTGCCCCTGTTGACATTGTAGTACCAGGACAGTTGCATGCAGATTCATGCTGCATATATATGCAGCAGAGCTCCTGTTCCACCAATCCCAAAGCAGCTCTGCCAGATTCAGATCTGATGACTGAAATCTGAGGCTCTGATTGCATGATCATGTTCAAGGAACCAGCTTGAGCTGGCGTGTGCTTTGTGACATGGCACAGTATCCTGCTGCAAGTGGCCATTAGAAGAGTAGACTGCAGCCACAATGGCATGCACATGGCCAACTCTCCACACCACAACAACACCGGCCTCAATCATTGACGCAAGGCAGGATGCATCCATGGATTCATGTTCTCCATGCCATATTCTAACTAACCATCCACATTCTGTGCCAAAAATCAAAACTTACCAGACCAAGTGATGTTTTTCCAATCTTTCCCTGTGCTGCTTTGGTGAACCTTTATCCACAGTAACCTCAGTTTCCTGCACAGTTTAAAGCACAGCTCTTGAAGAAGTCAACTATGTATACACATTTTTAAAATGACAAAATCTGCCTCAAAAAGGCTCATCAAAACTAAAAGCGAAGTGCTTAATAATTCTTGTAAATAATCACATAGTCTCATTCATATAACGACACACAATCCCGCTGTAATGAAGCATATGCCCCTTTCTCTAGGCGCATAGAGTTCTCTGAATAACCTTGGTCAGAGTAGACTTTTGGTGCCACAAGGATGTTTCGTGCATCCTACGTCAATGTAGATGAATGATGATTTGACGCTACCCTAGACGTACTTGTCATGTCTCGTACTGAAATCTGTATGGCTGGTCCTTGCAACAAACGCACCTAAAGATCTGGGCCATTTATCATTTCAAATGATGCGATATCACTCTGTAAGTAACTCCTATTCAAATCAGTGCGAATGGCAAAAATGTATGCCGATTCCAGTTGCAAAGCAATTTTTGCTTACAAGTGTCCCATAACTTTTAATCAAGTTCAACTTTGATCGGAGTCAAAGCGGTCCAGTGGATGTCAGTCAACAGAAATTTTGTCTAATAAGCAAAACAAACTCTCGTTTGATGCAGCCCACCCTCTTATAAACTGCATCACATCCCATTTCGCTCTAGAGCCCGATGGATTTGGATTGACGCGGAGGTGGCGGCACTGGGAGTTATCACTTTCAAAAGAACCATTAAAATCACCAACAGGAAATCAATATTTCAGATGTGGTTCTTTGAAAGCAAAACCTGCTGGCGCTGCATAAATCAAAACATACCTGCTTCTGCAAAAACGTGACAGGCCTTTGCCCTCCATTCACTCCAGTGAAGAGGGTAAAGAACAGAGGCGCGCGGTGGACAGAGAACAAGGAAGGCGATAAACATGTCTTTAAACTGCGAATTAGTTTTGATCTGTGTTTAGTCAATTTCCTGGGAATAGAGACTTTAACTCTCCCCTCTCAGGTGTAGCCAATTGTGTTCATTAAGACAATGTGTATCAAACACATCAGTTGAACGTAAAAAAGAGCGCATTTCAATCTTTTTCAATTAAACAATTATTACGCACAGATTTGACGTCTTGCTTAGGATGTGACAAAATTTAACGCGGAAAATTTAACGTGGTTTTTTCGTGAAGAGTTGCCTATTAAGGCATGTAAATGAAACATTTTATAGAATTAATTATTCACTCGCCTAAATATTTAATTATAAGGGAAACTAACATGTTGGCCAAGAACAATGATTGAAATCGGGTCACTAATCTCATCCGTTTCAAGGGATGCAATCCGCCCCCTCGGGTTTCCATCCACCGCCCGCCACTGTTAAAGAAAATGCTGGACTGGGGCATGATTTTTTTACGCTTCATGCTGAAAATGACACTGAATTTGTGACTCATTGACGCTCAATCAGAACGCGACAAGAGTGGACTTGACCCCAAACCTCCAAATGTCAACGTGTAATATTTGGCTTGTTTGGGATGAGCAGGCCTGCACAGAATCAGTCACCAGTGACCATCACACAATGCATACCTGTTAGATTTCTGTTTGACTGCATCTCGACTTTCTCTGATGTCCTGCACACATGAGCAACAATAATCTCACAAGATCGAGTTAGCTGCAGGTTTTAGAGCCAGGTGTAGTTGCTCTCCATCAGCTACAAGGATTAGGGAATGATGGGAAAAGCCTTTGTAACATTTCTCGTTTTATAACGCCTCTAGTGTTTTCACTGGATGACAGGTCTAGACTGCAGATAGGCCAGTTTACCACCCGTACTCCTTTACTATGGAGAGATGTTGTTGTAATGCATGCAGATGGTGATTTGGTACGGTCTTGCTGAAATAAGCAAGGCCTTCCCAGAAAAAGATGCCTGGATAGCAGCACATGTTGCTCTAAAACCTGTATATATCACTCATCATTAAAGGTGTCTTTGCAGATGCACAAGTTACCCATGCCATGTGCACTAATGCACCCCCACACTATCATGGATGCTG
This sequence comes from Gymnothorax reevesii, assembly GCA_029721435.1. Lineage (NCBI taxonomy): Eukaryota > Metazoa > Chordata > Actinopteri > Anguilliformes > Muraenidae > Gymnothorax > Gymnothorax reevesii. The sequence continues at coordinate 113,516,485 of CM056577.1, forward strand.
GCTTTTGTATTGTACACTGATGGCGAGTTGGACAGTCCCTTTCCTCTTTAGTCTGGAGGATGCTGCATCCATGATTTCCAAAAAGACTATCCCATTTTTATTTAATCAGATCACAGGACAGTTTTCCGCTTTGGCTCAATCTGTCCTATATGAGCTCTGGCCTGGAGAAGAGGACAAAGTTTCTTGTTTACATATTGCTCTGTCTTTACATCGAGTTTTCAGCAGCATTTTAAAGAAGAACTGCGTTCATTGACTGTGGTTTTCAGAGGTGTTTTTGAGTCCATGCAATGATCGCTGCAACAGAATTCTGTCTGTTTTTAATGCATATTTGACTGTGGAATTTCAGCCTCGGCCCTTGTGCACAAGAATTTCAGCAGACTCTCTAAATCTTTTCATGATATTATGTACCTTTGATGATAAAATCCTTAACTTCAATGCTATTTTACTTTGAGAAATGTTATTTTAATATTGTTTAACTATTTGTCCATGCAGCCTTTTAGAGAGTGGTGAAGCTTTTGCCATCTTTATTTCTGAAAGACTCAGCCTCTCTAGGATGCTCTGTCCATACCCAATCATGTTCCTGACCTGAAATTAACCTAATTACCTTTAAGTTGTTCCACCAGGAGTAATTCTTAATCATTATGCCACTTTTCCAGTCTGTTCTTGCCCTGTTCCAAATTTTTTGAAATGCGTTGCTTGCATCAAATTGAAATGAAATTATATTTTTCAAGAAAAAATAAAATTTCTCCGTTTCAACATTTGATATGTTCTATTTACAATATTTTAAATGAAGTACGGGGTTTAAATGATTTGAAAATCATTGCATTCAGTTTTTACCCTATAGCCCTATATGGGCTGATGGGTTGTTATACCCTGCGGCATCTGGGTGGGCGGTGGCTCCATAATTTGTCCAGGCCGTATCTCCAAAAGAGTCAGCCACAGGAGCATCAAATTTGGTAGGCAGGTTCTTTGTGAGTGAAAGGTGTGCAAAGTAAGGGTCATTAATGGATTTGAGACACTAGAGACACTTCTGATTGTGTGTACATGTCAAATGTCTTGAATGAAATAAGTCAAATTCTGTTCTTTTCCCAAATTGCACTTCATTTCAGTGAAGCAACATGCTTTGGCCTTTCCCTTATAAGCATCATTGGTCTTGTCATTCCATTCTATAAATACAAAATATATCTCGCATCATTCTCCTCAGTGAAAGAGATGAAAAGTACTAATCATGAGTACAATCATGTCCATAACATTAATATGTTCCAAACATTATAGCGCTCTGAAATGGGGGGAACCATAGAGTAATTATCATTTATTAAAAAAATACTCTTCCATAAAAGCAGAGAATTTGCACTTGAGTATTTGTCAACTACTTGATTACAACTCCAAAACAGTGGTGTAAGTAGCCAACTAGGAGCATCCAAGAATCCAGCCAATCATTATGTCCAGTATTATACAGTACCTCATGCTTGAATGAATTTGCTTCATCGTTTACAAATTAAATCAAGATTCAATTCCGCAATTATGTATTTGGCAACCACATGCATTGCACTGTGTATTTCTCTCAATTTCAAACTCAGATTCATGATACAACCAAAAAGAAAAAAAAAATGTACAGGCTCCCAGTTGTATAAACCAGATTGTAAATACAGTTATGTGTAAACTGTAATTAAAATATTATTCATGCTCTAAATTTTCAATGAAGAGGACTAATAGATATTCAGGAGGTGACTACCAGAAAAATAAACTTAATTAACTTAATTCCTTCAGGATTCCTTCGGCTCTGACATAACCTGATGTGGGCTGTAAGCCATGTGAATTTTACATACCGGCACCGGCAGGAGAGGCAGGTCTTTGACTTCTGGTTACTGGAGCTGAGCAGCTTATGGTCTGGAATATCTTGAATTCTACCCACCGCCTTTTTGACATGCTTGCTTATTTGTATATAAAAATATTGCATTGATACCGCTTGTCCTTTTCTCCTCTGAGTGGCGCTTGCATCGGACTTCCAGACCATCAGAAAATTCACTACTATGAATAATTTACGCTCAAAGGGTATTATTTCAATGACAGTCACTAAAGAACTGTGGTGTGCGGGTAAAAGTGAACATACTGAGGGTCCTCAAGAAGTTTTCAAAATTTTTTAGGTTGGATTCATATATTCACTGAATAAAATTTGAAATAAATACACATTTTGAAGCATATGCTTTTTGAAACCTCTTTAATGAAAAACAAATACTTATCACTAAAATAATGTTTACTTTGTATTTTAATTTGCAGATTCCTTTTAACCTGTCTAACTCATCAGAACAATTCAGGCCATGTTGATAAAGACTTTGGTCATTAGGAAAATCTTGCCAGAATCCTTTATATTAAAACTTCAGGGGTCGTAAAATGTTTAAAAATGTACAGCACGTCTTCTGAGGTACTTTCCTGAACATTTTTTATTTTCATTTCTAAAAATATATAATTCTGGAGATCACTAACGCTGATCACCATTTCATAGCAGCTGAAAATGAATGCCTCTAGTCAAGGCAGTGACTCTACAATTCAGCATGGATAGAGATAATAGTCTAAATACATAGGTTTGACTTTCCCTAACAAACATACTTTCTGCCCCAAATTCAAAGTATGTTCTCCATTTCAAATTATACTAATAGGCAGCAGCAAATGACTGAACATACCTCTTACATTCGCTGGTGTAAAAGACAACCATATGAATAATTAAGATACTTCAATGATTAAAAATGTATGGGAAAAGAAGTCATCCAGGAACACACTGACAAACTAAGCAGAGCAAATGTAATATAAGTGGACAACAGTGGATAAGTCAATCATTGTGTGTGTTCCAAAATTCAATGATGAAAAATAAGGAAGCAAAAAGCTGTCAGTTAACTTAGATGATGTTGACTTCACTTTGATTAAGAAATGGTAAATAGTAAATTTCCATATGGAAAATTTAAGACAATACGAGGTCAAAACATGCCACGATGGCAAATAAATGCAATGCTGATCAGGCATAACATTAAAACCACCTGCCTATTATTGTGTACGTCCCCCTCGGGCCACCAAAACAGCTCTGAAACTCATGATCACTTGAATTTTCAGATGAAGGGTTTCCTTGTAGAACATTTTCCCTGCACCAGCTTGTCTTCCTACAGTGCGGTCTCTCTCCCGGGTGCACACATACCCGACCAATGTGCATGATATGAAAGGGATTCGCTGGACCAGGCGAACCTCTTCAATTACTCCAAGGTCAAGTTCTGACGATCACATGTCCATGACAGGCACTTTCTGCTTTGGACTGGGATTAGGTTGAGGCCTCCAACCGGTCTACTACAGAGTACTGTATGCAGCAGGTGTGATGCACAGTGTGCTATGACACATTCCTCACATAAGTACACTGCTCGTCCAAAAAAAAGTTATTTGGATTTTAATGAGCAAATAATCAAGAGCTTGTGATTAAATCATAATTGCAGCAATGAATATGTTTCAGCGGGCAATAATTCCTATAATTCTGACTGATTCAATGCAATTCAAACTGATTCAAACTTCTCATTTCTTTAACAATCAAGTCAGAAGACATACAAGGTCGTTACCATGTTTCAAGAGGGGCAAATTATTAGCCCGCATCCAGCAAAGAAAAACAGTGAAATGGATTGCTGAAATCACCAAAGTTGGGTCATGTACTGTCCAACAATTTATTAAAACCTGAAAGGATGGACGTGAACAGTCAAGTTTGCGCAAGAAAAGGGTTAGAGAACAAATCATGAATTATCTTGATCAGAGATCGAAAGAACACTTGGTAAAGTCTCATCATAAAAATCGACAGTAGAATTTGTGTTTGTGAAAGTAAGAGGATTTTCTTACGTACGATGCAACAAGAACTTGGAGGATTGGGCCTGAACAGCTGCTTCGCCACCAGAAAGCCACTTGTTTGTGAGGCTAATTGGGGGGGAAAAAGCAGTTCAATTTTCAAGGGAGCATGCAGATTGAACTAAGAAGTAATGGAAAAAGGTAATGTGGTTTAATGAGTGCAGATTTACCCCCATTCCAGTGTGATGGGCACGTCAGGGTAAGAAAAGAAGCCCTTGAAGTGATGCACCCGTCATGGCTTCAGGAGGTAGTGTTATGATCTAGGATTGCTTCAGTTGGTCAGGTCTAAGCTCAGCACTGATCAGCAGAAATATAAAGAATTCAGTTGACTACCTCAATATACTGAGTGATCTTCACTTAAAGTAGTGGTTTCACTCATCCATCTTCAATGCAATATCTTGACCAAAAATGCATACAAATCTGGTCAGAAACAAATGTTGTAACATTGTATAAGACTTTCACAACAATACCAAGACAGATGTGCGCTGTGATCAAAGCTAAAGGTGGCCGAACAAAATATCATAGTTTGCAACTTTTTTTTTTTTTGGATAGGCAGTGTAAAATCAAAATTCTCTGCAACTTGGACAACAGTAGCCATTTCTGTGGGTTTGGTCATTGTCCTGGTGTATCAATGAGACGCGGAAGCCCAAAACCCTGTTGCCTATTCATGGTGTGTACCTCCTTGGACTACTGTCGGTTGGCTCTCACAAATGCTGACATGAAGCCTTGCTGACCCCATTGATCTGGCCACAACAATTAGGCCCTTGTCCATGTCATTCAGGTCTCACTTCTCCACTTTCAACGCGTCTGTTTGCAAGGTCAGTCTGAAGATCATGATTTAATTAAATAATCAATGTAATTTGCTTCTTCTTTGAATATTTTTAATGTTTTGGCTCATTAGTGCAAGAACTGGCTAGGGTTATTTTTTGGTAATTGTTTTGGAAAACAGTCAATATCCCACAGGGATCATAAAAGCAAGATTGCTCTTGACATAACTCTTTATTTACATTGGAGGGAGGGTCTGCAATGTCACTTCAGGGAAAAGAGGTTTTGGGTTCAAACCCGGCCTCGACTCTCCTGTGTGCAGTGTGCATGTTCGTATCTGCGTTTCTTCTGGGAAGTGCGCCTTTCTTCCACAATCCAGACATCAATGTTAGGCTAAATGAAGATTAAGAATTTTCAATTGGTATGAGTGTTTAAGAGAATGTATGTAATTCTGGCCTCTTCCCAACTCAATGCTAAGAGAGGCTCCAGTCTATCCTTGACCCTGACCAGGCATATATGGTTTAGATAGTGAATGAATGGAACTACATAGAGGAGAAGTAAAGTGTTCTTAGCAAAGAACCTAGTATTCCTCATTATGAAATTGACAAGCAACCCCACGCCGATTTGGGGGGATTTGCTTTAAAATTAGAATTGATCGTGTAAATTATGAGCATCACTATTTTGATCCAGTTGACTGCTTCATAACGTTATTAAATTTAATCTTGTATTCAAACAAGGTGAATTGATGCAGTTATGTCAAAATTTTAGAAACTACTTCACAGACGTGCAGTTGTAGGGAAATTATGTACAACCCTGTATTCTGAAGAAGTTGGATCGGTATGGAAAATCCACATAAAAACAGACAGCAGTAATTTCTAAATTTATATTCACTTGGCAGTTCATTGCAGACAGTAGGAGGACAAGATGTTTTATCTGGTCAATGTCATTATATTTGTAAATATCCATCCATTCCTGCCATTCAGGCCTGCAAGGCATTCCAAAATAAATTTGGAGCAGGGGAAATTTAGGCCTAGAGATGAGGGACAATATCACGGTGGGATTTCAAACAGTAAGTGTTGCAAGAAATACAGCCCCGATTCCGAAATAGTTGGGACAAAGTGTAAATTGTGAATAAAATCAAAACGCAATGACTTTCAAATCACACCAGCCAGTATTCTATTCACAATAGAACAGAGATAATACAGCAAATGTTGAAATTGAGAAATTCTGCAATTTCATCCACAAAATGAGCTCATTTCAAATTTGCTACAGGTCTCAAAAAAGTTGTGACAGGGCCCTGTTTACCATGGAGTAGTATTCCCTCTTCTTTTTGACATACCATAACATAATATAACATAACATGAATGGCAAGAACAGGCCTTTCAGCCCAATTAAGCTCACCAGTTTCTTTATACTATTGTGAATATATCCCTTCAGATACTGAATGACTCAATGGTATCTAGCATTAGGTCAACCCTGCTCTTGAAAACCCCTAAGGTCTCTGCCTCAACAACATGGTCAGGCAAGCTATTCCACATTGAAATTACTCTTTGGGTGAAGAAATATTTCCGAATATCAGTGCTAAATTTACCTTTGGTCAACTTCCATTTGTGACCCCTAGTTCTACTCACAACACTTGGTCGAAGGAATCCTACATAACATCATTTACTTTGTTAATCCCTTTAACATATTAACAGACCTCAATCAAATCACCCCCGAGTCTCCTTTTCCAAAGACTAAAGAGATTAAGTATCTTCAGCCTTCTCGTAGCTTTTATCTTTTATACCTGGAATAAGCTTAGTGGCTCTTCTCTGAACTTTCTCTAGAGCCTCTATATATCTCTTCAAGTATGGACCCCAGAACTGTACACAATACTCAAGATGTGGTCTAACGAACGTGTTGTACAAAAGAAGCATCACCTCCTTAGATTTGTACTCAATACTTTTGTAAATGTATCCCAGCATCCAATTAGCTTTTTTAACTGCTACGGCACAATGGCTAGAACCTGTGAGGGTTTGGTTAAAAATCACTCCCAGATCTTTCTCGTGTGCAGCACATTCCAGTTTTAAACCTCCCATGAAGTAATCCCGTCTAATATTTTTATTACGTACATGTACACGTACAACTTTACATTTTGCTAGATTAAATTTCATTTGCCACATTTCTGCCCATTCCTGGATTCTATCCAAATCATCCTGAATCACTTTAGTGGACCCTGATCTATTTGCCAAACCCCCCTATTTAGTCTCATCTGCAAATTTAACCAATCTGCTCTCAATATTCCTATCAAGGTCATTAATGTAGATGAGGAACAGCAGGGGTCCCAACTCCGATCCCTGGGGGACGCCACTACCCACCATACCTAGCTCAGATGAGATACCACTGACCACCACTCTTTGTGTTCTGTCCTGTAACCAGTTTTGAATCCACTTCAGAATACCACCTGTAACTCCAATGGAGCTCATTTTGGAAATTAGTCTCTTGCGATACTGTATCGAATGCTTTCTGAAAATCCAATATGATGTCATAAGCCCTGCTCTGGTCATAAGTCCAGGTGGCCTCTTCAAAAAATTCCAGAAGGTTTGTCAGGCATGACCTTCCCTTCCGAAAACCATGTTGGCTATCCCTCAAGATACTGTTACGTTCAAGAAATAAGTCCAGCTCATCTTTTATGATAGATTCCAATATTTTGCACGCAATGCAAGTTAACCTGACTAGCCTGAAGTTTCCTGGCTCGGTACGGTCTCCTTTCTTATATATTGGTATTATATTGCCCTGTTTCCAATCATTTGTTATTTCTCCAGTTTCTAAAGACCGTCTGAAGATGGCGGATAGCGGCTTAAAGATGATCTCACCAACTTCCCTGAGCTCTCTAGGATATTAGCCATCAGGACCTGCCGCCTTATCTGCCTTTAGTTTAAGCAACTTGTCTAATACTTCGTTATCCCGGTGCACTTTGGTAGAAAACCTACCTTTTAAATTCCAACCTAACGAACGGAAGAGTCAAGTGATTGCTGCCCTACTAACTAAATACTAAATCTCAGATCCCCAGCCAAGAATGCAAACAGTACTTATCTAGCTAGCTAGCCGCAAATACAACTAAGGGTAAGCGAGAAAGAGTAAAGCCCCGGTTCCCTTTAATTAGAACGGACCGAATAAACAAGTCGTTTACTATGTGAGCAATTAAACACGGTACCTCCCCCAACAAGCTGTCCTAAGCACTCGAACAAGCAGTTAAACTTTAATCAGCTGATCAAGGCACAGCAACCGAAGGAAAATACAAAGATAGGGTATTTACAATGTGTTTAATCAGAAGAGCCTTTTCGGAGATAATAAAATGCGAGAAAGACAAAAACGCGTTAATATTCAGCTTGGCAAAGTGTTTATGCGGTCATGCAGTCAAGATAGAGAACGAAGGGGACTAAAAACCCCAGTGAACGTTAATATTTATTGGCTAGAAGACTGTATGAAAGGCAAGCCACCAAGTATGAACCAAGCTGGGCTATAGTTAGATATCCAGGTAATTCGATTATATGCTTGGCGTTGAGAGCTTTCTTAACACAGAGTGGAGGCGTCTGGGCATTGAGGAGACAAGTTTCTTGAGTTAAGCCATTGGAATTTGATCCCACTCTTGTTTAATGCAGGCTTCCAGCTGCTGGAGAGTTTTGGGTCTCCTTTGACAGACTTTTCATTTAATTATGCGCCAAATGTTCTCAATCAGTGAAAGATCAGGACTGCATGCAGGCCAGTTCAGCACTCCGACTCTTCTACTACGAAGCCATGCTATTGTAATAGCTGCAGTATGTGGTTTTGCATTGTCCTGCTGAAATACACAAGGCCTTCCCTGGAATAGATGTCGTCTGGAGGGGAGCATATGTTGCTCTAAAACCTTCATATACCTTTCAGCACTCATGGTGCTTTTTAAAACATGCAAGTGTCCCACACCATATGCACTAATGCATCCCCATACCATCAGAGATACTGGCTTTTGAACTGAACGCTGATAACAGGAGGGGTGGTCTCTCTCCTCTTTAGCCCGGAGGACACGACACTCATGATTTCCACCAAGACTGTCAAATTTGGACTCGTTTGACCACAGGACACTTTGCCACTTAGCTACAGTCCATTTTAAATGAGCCTTGGCCCACAGAATACAGCGGCGCCTCTGGATCATGCTCTACAATGGCTTCCTTTTTGCATGATAGGGATGTAGGTGGCATCTGTGGATGGCACGGTAGACTGTGTTTACAGACAGTTGTTTCTTGAAGTATTCCTGGGCCCATTTAGTAATGTCAATGACAGAATCTTGCCGGTGAGTGATGCAGTGGCGTCTGAGGGCCAGAAGATCATGGGCATCCAGTAAAGGTCTTCAGGCCTGTCCCTTACGTGCAGAGATTTTTCCAGTTTCTCTGAATCTTTTGATGTTATGCACTGTCGATGATGAGATCTTCAAAGCCTTTGGAATTTGATGTTGAGGAACATTGGCCCTCATTTATCAAACTTGCGTAGGATCTGGTGTAGATTCTGGTGTAAATATCAGCGTTAGCCAGGTGTCACGCCTGATTTACTAAAAGTGTGTACGTCGCTGATTTCAGTGTAGAATTGGGCGGCGTTGACAAATCTGGCGGCTGACACAATCGTAATTTACATGACACGCCCCTATAAATTCATGTTCCGGGAGGCATTTTCCTGCCCACTTTACGACATGGACTCTCGCAAGATGGCAAAGAAGAAAGAACTTTACTGAGGAGGAAATATAATTATCACGTATGAGGTGGAGAGAAACAAAATGATTTTATTTGGGAGCCTTAAAACTGGCATAAAGCGAGCTCAGAAGGCAGCAGTTTGGAAAACTATGACTGCAGCGGTAAACACCGTCGGGGTGGAAAATCAGAATGCATCAGAGGTTTGATTTAATTCATTCATAAATCGAACCGACTATTCGCACTTATTTCAGAGCGTCCAAGCACAAAAATTGATTGAAATTCTCGTTAGACGCACTTATAAGTGTGGCCAAGATGCACATTTCTCCATTGCCCATACTTATTTTAAGTGTGTCCAAAGCTAAAAAAAATTTTCGCACTTATAAATGTGGCCAAGAAAAAAATTGCAGCATTGGCCACACGTATAAGTGCGAATAACATTGACCTTAACAAATTCAATTTATAGATCCATGATATTTCATGTTATATAGCCAACATGAAAATTCAAATGCTTTACATGTCGGTTAAAAAAAAAGTGGTCCGATTTAAAGATTGCCCCCAAAAAAACGGGTTACTGCACTCAAGTGCAGCAGCAACACGGACCGGTGGAGGCCAACCAGACTCCAACCTCCAGCTGTCACCGTTCGAGAAGCGCGTGGCAGCACTGATGGGCTCCCCTTCAATCGAGGGAATACGAGGCGGTGGGGACAGAGATAAGTCCTCACCGCCTCGATCGGAGCTGCATGAGGGTAATTGCTAAAATACAGTCTGCAGAGATCGCTCTTCATTGTACTTTTATTAGTATTACTCCATAACATTTTATTGGGTGCATCACAAAACAAGCAGCCACTCGTGACTTTCCTGGAGGAGATCTTCTCTGTGCCGAAAGTTCCACTCACGTCAGACAGAAGCTATTCCTCTAAAAATAGTAGATCTGCACCTGTAAAAATGTGTTCACAGTCAAAGTGTCTGTAGTCCTACACCGAGCAACAAAAGAAACGCAAGTTTGCTAGTTAGTTAATGTACTCTTATGGTTACTCAGTCAAAATGACTGCAAAACAAAGAAAAGTTTGATGAAATGAGTGTAAATGTGCATGCGCTAATAATACATTTGATTTTCTAAAATAATTACGCTCAAAATTATTTTCCAGTCTGCCTTTAATAAACTTGCTTTTCTTTTGTTGTTCAGTATATATCTGACTGGATGAGCATCTGACATTCCACACTGCCTATCTGTCAAGTCACTCATTTCGTGTAATCAAATTGATTGTAATCGTCAGCCGTCTGGCCTGACAAGCAGGTTGTCTCAAAATATAAGTAAAATTAATTTCTCAACACAGGTGTCTTTATTTAGCCTATTTATTCATTTTACTAATATGAGCAACAACAGCATGACTTCCACATTGCTGCATATGGTTTATTATTCATTTTGACAGCTGCACTCGTTCCTGCATGTTGTACGCTGGTGTCAAATCTGCATACGCCTGATCAGACCTGGCGTGAGATTTTTGCTGACTGTTCGCTCACGTTCAGATTGATAAATGCCGATCCTTGAGGGAGATTTGGCGAACACCCATTTCTTTGGTGTATCGTTTGATAAATGAGGACTAGTGTTTTTGAAGTATTCCACAATTTTTTTAGAGAAGCCTTCACAGGTTGGAGAGCCTCTGGCCATCTTTACTTCTGAGAGACTCAGCCTCTCTAAGACATCCCTTTTATAGCCAATCATGTTACACACCTGCCAGTTAACTTAATTACTTGCTAAATGTTCTTTCAGCTGATTCTCTTATACATTAATTGCTTTTTCAGGCCCTTTTTGCCTGTATCCCAACTTTTTGCGAGAAATAAGCTGATTTTGTGGATAAAAATGTAAAACGTTTCAATTTCAACATTTTTAAATGTTATCTATATTCTGTTGTAAATAACATTGGTTCGTGACCTGAAAGTCATTGCATGTTGATTTTGTTCGAAATTTACATGTCGTCCCAACTATTTCAGAAATGGGGTTGTATGTTGCAGGAATCAAAATTTAAATGAGTGCTCGTTTTGAAAAATCAACAGAATTCCTATGGGGAAGCATCAAGTAACACACTGTTATCCTGTCATTGATATATTACATGAATGATATATCGATTATATTGTCATACAGGAAATCACTGCATTCAGTTTTAACATATCGTCCCAACCTTTTCCACTATGGAGTTGAATCACTCCAAGACGATCCTACAGTCACAATTGGGAGTTCAAGAACCTTGGTATTTGCATACTGCCTGGCCCAAACCATGACCATCATTTATTTCACAGGAAATGTTCTAAATTCACTCGAATGCATCAAATTTTGAAATTCTGAACACAAAATACAGTTTTTAAACAATTATTTTATTCTATAAAGGCAAAGCATTATTCAAAGTGGTCCAAGGAGGGACAAACCATAAACCAGCAACAGGGTGTTGGATTCCCAAGGCTCATCAATGCAAATAAATAACAAAGGCACCTGGTCCAAACCAACAGAAGGGCTTCTGTGTAAGTTATGGAGAATTTCAATGACACCTGCATAGCAAATTTGTAACAACACAAAGTACATTCTACCCTGCTGTGTATAGTGCTCTGTAGCGGCAAACCTATGAGAGGGCCTAGTCTAACCTCGGTCCACTGCCAAAAACGCCGACCACAGGCACTTCCGTCGAACGTGGAATTTGGAGCAGTTGAAGACTGTCGTTTGATCCAGCCAGGTATGTGTGCACCATTTACGCAGGGAAGAGATGGCACCAGGATGCAGTTTAGAGAAGACAAGCTGGTGGAAAGAGTGCAACTCTGCAGGAAATGTTCTGCTAGGAATTCCAGTCTGAGTGACTGATTTTTGTGGTACTAGAGGGACCGACACAATACTCGGCGGCTGGTTTAATGTTTTGCCTGATCAGTGTGTTCATCATTAAAAAAATAAATAAAACATCAAATGCATTCAGGGTGTTCACTCAGGAAAAATGGCCATGTTTGAAATTGCACACCCGTTTACTACATACTGCGCCAGTGCAGTGGAGTAGATGCCTCAAACTACTGTAAGTATGTAATGCATTAGATCACCTGGGTCTCGGAAGGATGTTACATCTGATCATATCCTGGAAGGAAGCGGGCACTACCAAACAAGTGTCATTTTATCATTTAAATTTTCTATGAAATGCTCATATGCACCATTACTCCTCCCTTCCTTTTCCCCAAAAGACCATCAATATGTATACAATTATTTCCCTATCACAAAACGGGCATTTTACACATTTTTTTCTTCTTCTTTGGCTTTCAGGAGAGGAACAAAAGGATACACAGTAACAATGCATCCGTGATTAAAAACTGCCGGTTTATAATATATGTGACATGTAAGCAGCAAGCAATGATACATAATCCATGCAGGTGTGCAATTATTTTCATATAATGCCCGGTATGGAGTCATTTACTGTGCTTATACCGTACCACAGTTACCACTCATTTGGTTTGCTTAAGGATTGTATTTTTGTCCAAAAATTGCATTTATTTGCTTCTGCATCTGCTCACTTCTGTTGCTTCAGAACAGCTGAAACTTCTGTTGCCACGTGCAGCCGTCATTCGCTTGATTTCATGGCGTGGTTACCATTTCCACAACGTGACCGTCCCACTCGCAGTCATTTTCGCTTTGTGCTTTGTCCTCCTCGTCGTTATCACCATACTCGCCACGGATTTGAATTCATCTAAGCCTACGTCATGTCTGTGCCCTCAAAAATGTTGACTGTCCTTTTCGTAACCTTCACTTTCGAAGTGACTCAGTGTCATTTAAATTTTGTATGGAATTAAAATGTGACAAATTAATACAAAAAGCTCTAAAGTCTATGGTTTGGAACAACTTCGCAAGTTAAGTTCACTACAGTTAATGGAAAATAATACACACCCTTAGAACATCATTAAAACAATCACAATTAAATATTCGACAAAACTGTGGTATAAAGACCAAATATAATATCAGCAGCAGTTCTTTCACAATTATTCTTCACTAGTTGACCTTACAAACACAGAGAAAAAGTGTACTTCACACCTCAATCAAATTTAAGTGCAATTTATTCCTATTTAATGTTCACTTATTTTCATCCATGATCATTTCAAATGAGGACAATGAAAGCGTAGGTAAATCTGTAATTCTGAGGTGTGTACACAGTGAGCACCACAATTCATTAGACAGAGAGACTTTTTAGCCCGCTATGCTGTGGTTAGACGCTTTGATGGTGGTCTGTCATGTGTCCGTAAAGTTTTTGCCTTGTCAATGCTCTAGCACCTTCAGTTTTTCACAGATCCTTTTCTATTTAACATGTGTGTATATGGGATGAAAATCTAGGCCAAGTTTGATTTTGGCCATGTTTGGCCAAGCGGGCGCAGTGGCTTTGCTACTATTTTTTTATTTTGGTTCTGTACTCAAGTGCTTCGAGTTTGAAAGGATACAATCAGATTTGAGGGCATAGTCTATCATTGATAAGGGATGGAATGATTAAATGACAAAACATTTTGTACGTCTTCCCCTCATTTTGGAGTGCACGAAAAATGTTGCACACGTACACAATGTAGACTCACATAATCACTTTTAATACTGCATGTAGTTGCACGTAATGACAGCTTGAAGTCTGTGACACACACACATCACATCTTCCTCGGTGATGCTCTACCAGGCCTCTACTGATTAATCTTCAGTTCCTGTTTGCGTAAGGGGCATTCTGCCTTCAGTCTCCTCCTCAGCATGTTTCATGCATGTTCAGGCAGATTCAGATCTGGTGATCGACTCAGCCAACAACCCAAAATAACAAAAAAAAATTTAAGCACTATTGCATATTGCCTGCTGAACACTGCATGACATTTTTTATTTTTATTTTTTTTGACATCACAAAATCGATCAAAATGGGTTTTTTTTAAGTTGGCCCTTCTATAGAGGAAAACTGGAAGAAAATCATGCACTCAATAGGAAGGGGCAAAAAATTTAATGTTTTGTCACAGCCAAATAATCATAAAACAAATGGCACTGGTTGTAAACCATCTTGCCTAAAAGCATTTCATCGTTCAAATAATTTAATCATTTCAAAGAAACAGCCATGAGTTTGTCCAATACCAAAAGCCTGGTACGATGCTTCATTTTGCAGAAATGTCAACACAAATCGACTTAAAAATAAAAATGAATTCTGAGAAAATGCAACACAGCATTCCTAATTATTTGTAGGCATTTGCTTTGTGTTTTGGCAGAAAAGTAAAATTGTGAGGGACTGGCCCAAGCAGCATTTCACTGAATGAGGGGAGAAAAAAAAGAAAAGAAAAATTACTGACAATTTCAAGGTGGCAAACTCAACAGAAAATACACAACTGAAACTGTATTCATGTCCACTTAATTGTAAAACTATCTGAAAAAGGCTTTCCTATTTGGGAAACTCAATTTTAAAAAATTCAAATAAATCTTGCAAGCCATGTGGGGGCTTAACATGCCCCATTCCAGCCAATTTAAAATGGCCGTCTGTCAGCAACTGCAACCGTGTTGAGAAGTGTTGGAAGAGTGACACAGTGCAGAGGAAAACCCATGCCCATACTTATGTTTTCAGTTAAAAGCCTAATTGCTGTGAGAAAAATGAGCAGAAATTCACATCGCTGTCACCCTCAGAGTTTGTGATTAAACCCAGAGTTTGAAAATTTGGTGCCTTTAATCTATACATAATAACAATTCAATGTTGAAATTTCACAGTGAGAAGCAAAGGGACCTTGGACATTGATGTATATGAATGCAGCAAAAACGCTGACTATCAGAGTGTTAACCGTGGGAATTCCTGGACCCAGCTATCCCAGACTAGAGTTGACGAAATTGAGAATAGCCTACTTCCATGATACAGGAACACACAAACAATCACAATTTAAAGCAAACCTCAGCTCAAACAATTTATGATTTTGGAGGGGCAGGCCCAGATCTGAAGATTTTCCCACCTAAATTACAAGGTGAGATTAACCACTTGTGTCCTGATAAAACACTACTCAACTTCCGAGTTTCGGGTCTATAAAGGAGGAGACTGCACAGTGGGAAAGTATATTTCAGCGGAAAGTAGAATTCTTGAAGTTTCTTAAACCCTGTTTTATGAATTTCAATTTAGCTATGATCCAGTGCAGCGCATTTTTAATCCAGCGAGTCCTCAAATTGGCTTCAATATCAGGGGGCAGACATTTTTACTAAGGGAATCTTCTGATTTTGAATTTGATCTTCGAAAACCTCACCTTTAAAAAAATACTTAACCTAAACCTCTCGCAGTTTACATCTCCCGATTGGCCATAGTTGCACAGACTATTTGGGAAAAACTGATGACAGACTAATTTACTTTTGATAGCATTGTTATGGATTGTACCACAAAATTATGAGGAGTCTTCTACTGTGCATAAATGACAACGTAAAATATGTCTTTATCATTTCAGCGCTGGTGTTGCTCATTAAGCAGCACAGATTTGCGTAAATTAGTTTGCGAGGCTGCGAGAGTCCATTCTTTATTCTGAATGCTGTCACGGCTAAAGGGCGCTGTAAGGAAAGTTGCACAGCTGTGTGACAATCCTAAGTACAGTGAAAATAAATAATGCAAAATCAGTGAAAGTTTTGAATTTACAATGCCATATCAATTATATAAAAGTAGGCAGTGGGAAATCACCTTTTCATTATCATTTCTAATTATAGATCATGCAGTGGTTTTGGTCGCTCAGTTGATAAATTGTTAGATTGTTAATCAGGCCAGCTTAAATGAAAACCGCTTGCGGGCAGTCAAACTGTAAAGGGAGAGCTGATGGCCCTCTGAACTTCTCCATGGCCCGGATGAAAGGAATGAGGACAACGGACATCGCGAAAGAGAATAACTGACGCACAAGCACCGCAGCACTGGCGTTTGATTGGATAATGCGTTTGAAATACACACCCAATTTACAGGGCAAAATGTAGTGAATGATCTACATTGAAAACAATAAAGAGTGAGTGAGTGAGCGAGTGGAAAAGTGTGCATTCCGAACAGAGCCTTAGATTCCCCGAGTAAAAATGCCTGCCCCGATATTGACGCTGATTTGAAGACTTGCCGGTTTAAAAATGCGTTGCACTGGATCATTTCTGGATTAAAATTTATGAAACTATGCGTTTTAGACACTTCAAGAATTTTACTTTCCGCTGAAATTTACTTTTCTGAGGTGCGGTCTCCTCCTTTAAATAGCTCTAATTCGCACGAAAACATTTAAAACTGTTCATTTTCCATGCATGTGAATAAAGTTCCAGTGAAGTGTCCACACTCTTTTGGCTATATATTATACCTTATACTTTCAGGTCAAGATTCCTTGGTAGGTAGGTGGTAAGATTCGTGCTTGGGAATCAAATGCAGCCTGATCAACGATATATAAATCAGCCTACTGCAGAGGACACAAAAATCTACCTTCCGCCAGATGTCCAAAAGTGCCAAATCATTCGTAGGTTAAACAAAAATGCACAAAGAACATTCTATTCTCAAAGCAAATGAAAATCCAAATTTCATATTTCAAGTCATTTTCCCCACAAAACATTTTTTGAAGTCAAATTCCCAAAATTGCCAACAAACCTGGAAGGAGTGACAACACAACTTTGGAGGCCTATATATTCCATTGTAAGGAATCAGCTGGAATCAGGTCCAAGCAGAGCTAAATCACCCAAATATAACAGGCTGACATCAAGAAGGCTCTTCTGGCTGGAATGGGAACAAATCCCTCCAGTGCACTACCCTGTAGTGAAAGCCTTCACAGATGAATGGAGGCTGGTCTATCAGCAATGGGACAAACCCAATAGTAATGGCCAGGATTTTGGAAGAAGGTATCAGAGGAGCATTACTCCAAATACTCTTGACCAAGAGGTTCATTTTTCTCAAAATGATGAGTAATGTACTGTGAAAATTGAAATGTAGCTCTTTAAAAATTCCCTGTCCCCCAAATCCAGGAAGTCTCACCTGATTTTGATCCAGTCACCAGCATGCTGGCTCGCCATCAAAGACTCAAGATAGTCCCTCCCCATGTAAAAAGGGGGGCGTTCATTAATTTTCTGTGGAACACGTTCAAGCAGACCAACTGGGATATATCTGTAAAAGTAGGTAGTTGGAACAGTGAGACTTGGCACATTCAGGAGAGAGTGGACTCTGAAACACATGGGGTTGGACACCTGCTCCTTTATAATACCAGGAGCAGTCAACACTGCCACAGACTGGATTTGATCAATGCACCACAACTTGGTATAAACCACTTAGCTTAGCTATTCTTTAATCTGTTCTATCCCAAGAACACGATTTTAGAATTATTTTATATCATGCACTCACAACCTTTAATACAAAAAAAAAAATCATTTGCAAAATTCTGTCCAAATTACAATGACTATTTTTTCATTTTTCGTTTTTATAGCGCGCAAAAAACTTCTACGGCTCGTTCACCATTATTTGTACTTGATTAAAAAGCACTACAGGTTATATCTCACTCGATAGCCTTACCTGCACATGAATGACAACCATTCCAGCATGAAAAGCCTGGTCTTCTCTATGCCCTGAGTATCAGAGCCCCAGTGTTCCAAGCCAAAGTGTGTGAAATCTCTAAGGACGTCTAAACGTTCCCCAGAAGAGATGTCCCAATGCCGCTTTTCTTTGATTTCGGTGAAAAGCCACGGCTTAATCAGGGCACCTCTGTATTAGTAAGACAATCCATTAACAGAATGTTAAGCGAATATGACAAAATGAAATTATGAACCAGATTTAAAATCCTTTTAAAATTCTTTTGTTTAGCTGCAAAACAGGGTCCCTATTAGAAGACTTGGGTCCCAGTTTTTCTCGCCTTATGAAAGACGCGTAAGGACCATTGCAATCTATTCCACGGGCCGTCAATGGCAGTTGTTCTGTGTTGATTTAAATGCACGGGCTATGTAATAGCTGCAAGCAGGCGTGATTAAAAAAGGAGCGATCTGTCTTGTGAGGTTGAGCATACTTTAATATCAGTACTACCACTCCATGTTTGGCCTCTGCTGTACATGCAAGAGAATGGTGCACGCATTATTTCCATTTTTTGTTAAGATGCTGGCCTACATTTTCATGGACATAAGTTGAATACGGAATTTTATTAATTCTATTATTGATAAAATAAAAGAAACTTCTTTGCCGCATTAATGCTGTAATACGCAGTCAACAGAGATCAGTCAGCAGGGTCCAGGCAGTACACTATTGACTGGACAGTATTGAGGAACACAATGTGTAGGTAGGAAGTGTAATTTGGCCATTGTAGTATGTCATCCAAGTAGGGCTGTGCAATATGACCTAAATCTCTTATCCCGATATAGGTTACCCGATATTGCTAAATTTCTGGAATTTTCATGAACGAATGGTTTCAATAAAATCACCACATGGAAAGGGCTATTTCTCATTGCAATTAGAATTATGTACTTGACAAACAAAAGGTACTTAATCGTATTTTATTATTTTTCTCCTTTCATTTCTAACCTTTGTGCAAATTTTCAATTCAACAGTGAACAAAATCTTCAATACGACAGTAAAAGAGAAGTGTAATGATGGATGGAGTCTATCGGAAATCTGTATATGCTTCCTGATGCTGGCACATTTCTTCCCCGGCAACAATGGTGCCCTTACTGCACTATTTGGAGCGACACTTACTTTTCTGTCAAAACCTGGCCACAGCTACACCGCAGGTGTGTGCGGCTCCTGCAGAGGGTCTCTGCACCTCTCCAAAACCAGAGCAGCATGTAGGGAGATGCAAGGCCGTTTAGGTCCGCTAGACTTTGTCCGTTCGAGACATCTAATGCTGAGTAATTGAAATGCAAATTATAGTTTTTGGGTGGACTATCACTTTAAACTGTGTTATTATGCATGTCAGGCAGTCAGTTTCTGTGGCCTATGCTTATAAACTCCCATAATAAATTACCAGAAACGACTTGATTTGTAACTACGATATAAACGATAGAGCCATTTTTCTATCGATAGACATTTTTCTATTGTGGCACGATATATATCGTCATATCGCACAGCCCTACATCCAAGTATCTTTGGCTGACCAGCAAATGAAATTTTGATCGCAGGCGTTAGCCAATAGCAACTGAAGCAAAGATCAATGCTACCAAAACGCAATTCCAAATTCAAACATGAAGATATCATCATTAATATCCCCCACCACCATGGAATCCGATTTTTGAGCCCAATCAAGGCCGTGGCTAGTAACATACCTACATAACAAGACACAAAACATTTTTTTGTCTTACTTTGTGTCACAACTGACATGCAGTGAGTATACTTCAACCATGCCCTTATATACACGCGTGGTTGGTGAAGCTGGCTGAGCGAAAAGGCAGACAGGCTGCATAGATATTACAATTACCAACTGCAAAAGCCTTCCAAATGTAATAAACATTGAACAACCGGTAAAACACAAAACAATCATTATACATTATTCATTTTACTACTAACATTCATTACAGACAGATTCTTCTGTTTTTTGGCACCTTGTAGTTAAATTATAAGTTGGTCGCGCTTCAGTTTAGACTTGGTACTCCAAAGTCATACCAAGACAGGCTTAGGTTTCAGTAAGATACCAAATATCACCTTGTGTGATGTCATTTAAATTAAGCTCCCACTGATGTCAACCAAGTTCAATACCCAGCAGCAAATTGTACTTTGTGTGTTAGGGAAAGAAATTAGAGGTTAAAATAAAAATAGTATGAAAAAAGAGCAAATTTGTGCCTTTGATAAAGCAATCAGCATTACCTTGCCAGCATGATTCCAGACACCCCTGTTTCCCTGGCTTTCACAGCATCCTCATATGAAAGAATATCCCCATTGCCTAGAAGTAAGAGATTATGTTTTTACTCCCACTTAGCTACTTCTACTCTTCAACCCATCTTCTGTGGGATTCTACTTCATATGAATACAAACAGAACATGTTTTTAAATTTTACATAAGAGAGAAAAATGTTCCATATTTACCAAAAAGGGGGACAGGACTGGCCAGTTTAGAGCATGTGTCAATGTAGTCCCAATCTGCTAATTTGGTGTAACGCTGCTCACGAGATCTTCCATGAAGCTGCAGAAACAAAGTAATCAGCAAAATGTTAAAGTTTTAACTCACAATAAATTAATTAAAGGCTGCAATATACCAACTGGACATACTTACAGTGATCAGGGACACACCCCAATTTTTCATTTCTGGAATTAGTTTGTGTGCAATATTGACTTTGTCTTGGACACCAGTTCGAATTTTGACAGTTAAAGGAACATCCAACACCTGAAAAAAGAGAGCCATTCTGAATAACCGATTCTGTATCTCAAAGTAAAACAGTCATTTGGGTACTCACCAGGCTACTGCATGACAGCTACAAACCCAAGATTAGCTAAACCCTGAGGTCTATCTACAGTTTGGACTCAAGATCCTCCAACTTACAATGCATTAAAGTGAACACAATGCAGATAAATGATGTGGAACGTCCCATTATGCAGCACCAAAATATAATGTACTGTGTATACACTTTCATTCACACAAACTATGTGTTTGCAGTGTGTATGTCAGTGTGTGTGTGTGTGTGTGTGTGTGTGTGTGCATATGCACCCACAAACACTAGCCTAATATGAGGTTGGTCCTCCGTGTGGCAAAAACAGCTCTGTCAAATTGCCTTCCACATGAATACCCAGACCCAGGGTTTCCCTGCAGAACATTTCCCAGGGACTCATCAGGCCACATGAACTTCTTCCATTGCTTCAAGGTCCTGCTCTGACATTCACATGCCCATTGTAGGCTCTTTTGATAGAGGACCAGGGATTAACATGGGTACTCAGACCTGACGGCGGTTATGAAGCCCCAAACCGAGAGGGTACAATGCACTGTTTGTTTGTGACACACTCCACCCATAACAACATAAAAAATTTTCCGAAACTTGGGCAACAGTAGTCCTTCCGTTGGTTTGGACCGGCTGGGATAGCCAACGTTGCTCCTACGCATCAGTGAGCAATGTGGTTTATTCCTCCTCAGACCAGTGGCTGTAGGTACTCATCACTTATCTGGGAGAGTCTCATAAGCCTTGCCGTTTTGGAGACACTCCAACCCAGTCATCTGGCCATAACAATTTGGCTCTTGTCAAAATTGCAAGGGTCCTTGACATGTGCCATTGTTACAAGATAATCAAGGTTATTCACTTGATCTGCGAACGGTCACAATGTTTTGACTCAACGGAGAACAAACATGCACACAAACATAAATAGAAACATGATACACAGAGAACAGCACTTCCAGCACAGTAACCGTTCAGCACAGGGATGGGAAACTCCAGTCCTGGAGGGCCCAGAACCTTCAGGATTTGCTATTAATTGAATTCACTGATTGGGTCATGAGTCCACACATCTTACTGTCCATGCAGTAATGGTCTGTTATCTAAAGGAGACAATACTGCAGCCCTCCAGGAATGGAGTTTCCCACCCCTGATGTAGCACATTTGATGGACAACAGAATGGAAAACAGCAGGAGCTTTTGAGGAGGGTACAGACTTATGGGTGCACCCTGGGATGTTAAATTTGGTAAGACATTTATTAATGGATGGAAAGTAATTTGGGGAGGTTAAAAATAAAGGCACCAAAGACATAAGTTTTCACTCACCGTGTTCATTCCCCTGATGATCTGCTCAAATTTTTTTGCGCGAGACATCAGTCCGCAACCACCACCCTTGTAAAAAAGATATTTACAGCCGAAATGATTTGTCCAAACCAAAACAGAGCATCATTTCCAAAGTAGAGGGATTTGATCCAAATGTGCTTGATATTCATAGTCATACCTTCTTGTAGACAAGGTCAATGGGACAGCCTGAGTTGATATCCACAAAGTCAACGTCGATATTTTTGTTGAGCAGTTCGGCACACCTTGTCATGGTGTCTGGAAAGCACCCTTCCAACTGAAACACCAACAGATTAATCAGAATCAGTAGCAAAATCACCAAACCACACTATTACGCCAGTGAGAGAAAACATACACTCCCATCCTGATTTTCTTCAATATTACATTTCACCTGTCACACTGAATGGTTTTGAGGTCCTTTGATGTCAGCAGATCACTGCTGCACGTGTTTTACCAAAGTATTTTAGCAAGTGTTCTATTTGAAGCTGTTGTTTGTTGGGGAAGGGGTTTAAAATCAGAGGACAGAAACAAAATTGATAAAGAAGGTAGGAGCAATTATCGGTGTACTCCCTGACTCACTGGAGGTAGTCTTGGAAAAAAGAACATGTAGAAAGCTCAGAAGTGTGATTGAGCACAAAGACCACACCATGTGCAACACTTTTAATGAGCTGAGTAGTTCATTTAGTAACAGACGACTTCTGCTGAGGTGCTCAACAGAAAGGTTCAGGAAATCCTTTGTGCCTGCTGCAGTTAGGTTTTTTAATGACCATGTTGGTGGAAGCTGATAATCAAACTTCTGTTGATGAAGGGATTGCATAGGTAATTTTAATGTCTGTATATGCGCATTAATTAATTTATCTATACTGACCAAAAAAAAAATGCAATTTTCTATTTCTTGATTCCATCGAGTGTAGCTGTTATTAATCAACACTTCATTGGTATCAAATGATATCGCCATGTTGGCTTTTATTTAACAAGGTGAAGTTCGACATTACGAAACACAAATGACACGATCAGTATCTCGTATGTCCTCCGTTAGCGTCGCGCACGGCGGTACACCTGAGTCTCATAGACATCACCAGAAGCCTGATTGTTGCTTGTGGAATGCTGTTCCACTCTTCGGTCAGTGCTAGTCTTAGCTGACGTACTGTACCTGGCGATGGTTGACGTCTCCGGATCGCTCTATCCAGAATGTCCCACAAGTGTTCTATAGGTGAAAGATCTGGAGAAAATGCTGGCCAGGGAAGGATTTGCACGTTTTCGGCCCAAAGGAACTCCATACAGATGCGTGCCACATGCGGACGCGTGTTGTCCTGTCGGAAAGTCAGTCGATGATGTCGGACAAATGAAAGGACGACTGGATGGAGAATTTCATCACGGTAACCAACGGCGTTGAGGTTTCCTTCAACAAAATGAAGGTTGATTCGGTATGCAGCAGACGGTCGGCTGTGATATGACGGTCAGATGCTGGAGTCGTAACGTGGTCTACTGGATCTGGGGCGATCGGCCATGTGTCCAGTGGATTAAAACAGGTTCTGAAGCAGCCAATTGTCGCAGAATGCACATTGAATTGACTGGCAACTCTATCTACCCAACTTCCGGCCTGTAGCATCCCAATCGCGCGTTCTTGTTGAACTTCTGTTAGTCGTGGCATTATAACCCGTTGATTTTCACTAATTTTCGGTCAGACTTTTATAGGCCCCATTATCTACGACGAACTCAAAACAAAAATGGGCGTGTTAGGACAATGGTAGTACTCAAACCCAAGCATTGCCAATTGTTTGGTTCCAGAGGAATGGCAGCACCAGAATACGCGCTGTGACCACAAAAATTTGTATGGTAGAAGTATTCACCTTCAAAAATAACTCAGAACAAAAGCATCTTTTTCAATGGGTTTGTCGATATGAGGTACCGAATTACGTAATTGCGTTTCTTTTTTTGGTCAGTATACCTAACATTACAGTGACATCTCTTCTATTGTGCTGCTGTGCTTCGCACTTACCTTGTACTGTCTGAGATGTATATATTCCTTGCCTGTTCAATGTCAAACGGTGACATTCAGTCTCCCCATTGGGGATTGATAAAGTATTTCATCAAATACACACACACACACACACACACACACACACACACACACACAAAGAGTGGGCTCAAAAATTACTGGTATCCCTGACTAGCAATGCACACCCAATACGTGTTTAAAAAAAAAAATACATTTATAGAGGAACTCTAAATAACAACATGTGAGCAATACAGGGCTGTACAATACTAATGTTCCAATGGAACTAACCAAAATAGTTCACCGATTTAATTAAAGATCAATTTCCTACAAATCAGCATTTCACAATTAACGGCACACTGTAAAAAAAATAAAATTAAATTAACGGCACCCTGTAAATAACACCTACCAAAATTATTTAATTCCAATTATTTAAAGGTTGATTATGGATTATGAGAAGAATACCGACATCTAGTGTCTCAATATCGTAGTTGCAACAACAGAAAATAATTCCAGCAGTCGGGTTGCCAGGTTCATTGCCGAGTGTGTCAAGCAATCAGCCTGCACAAGCGTATGCTTCGTCAATATAGACTCTCGTCTTTGCCCTTCTCTGGTCACTCTGCCGCAGGGACTGATAACGCACCGTTCACCAGGGCTCTGAAGCAGCTGCAACAGGTCTTGCAGACTGATAAATGCAAACCCATTAATACAAAGGATCTTGAAGGAATCTGCTCATAGGAATGGGCCAAAAATCATCAAAATGTGTGACTTAACCTCATCAAAAATTACAGGAAAAGACTCCATGCTGTTATCCCTGTTAGTGGTGGCTGCACTAAGCACTACATGGAGGGTGCCAATGATAATAAAACCTTGATTTTGTTGAAATTGATTTTGTATTAAATTATTATGATGTTGATTGTTTCCATCAAAAAATTAGTGAAGTATTTCACGCATGTTGGGATACTCCGTTTCTGAGCAACTGTATTGTTTATATATTTTTGTATTGTTTGTTCATTGCCACTCAGGGGTGCCAGTAATTTTAAAGCCCACTGAGTGTGTGCGAGTATTACAATTTAAGAATTAAAATAAAATTATTTCAGTGGTATTTATTCTTTTTCTTACCTGAACACCAAAGAGGTCCTCGCTTTCATGCCTTTTCAGCAATGCCCATTCTGAGGACTGGCCCTGCAGCAGATTAGTGCACATAGCCATTTCCCCGCAGGTGATATCCGCACCAAACCGCTTACATACGCGACGGAAAGGCAAGTTTCCACACTAGAGGAAAAGTCAGAGAGCCAAAAGATCTGTACATACCACAGTTCAAGACCCAAATCTCAGTAAGATTCAATGGAATAAGAAAAAGGTAATGAAATACTTACGGTCGTCAAAGGCGCAAGGTACAGCTTATCTTTGAAATTCACCTGATAAAAAAAAATGTTGTTTTTAATGATTAGGGAGTAGATCATAATCAGGATAGAATTTCATTTTCAATTGACAAGTATCTTTTAATGCTCCTGGTCTTTGTGATCTAGGTTATAAGCAGACATGAAACATTAATTTAGGGAAAATGCAGAAATACTCCCATAATCAAATCATTATCTAGTACACAAAAGCAGGAGCATCCAAGTTCTCCTAATCAGGGTCAGTGCTTTCCTGTTTTATTTGCTACAATTTCTAAGGAGACAAAACTCGAGACACAATCGACAAAATTGTCAACTAAATCTGCGTAACCTTGATTTTACAGCAAAACTTTTCTGAAACACTTGCTTCAGGAACAGGATCATTATAAACACCAAGACCAATTTAAGGTTCAGTTGTTGAACCTGGTTCATGTTTTGAATGTAATCTTTTTAATATGACATTACCAGATACCAGTAAAAGCTGAAACAAGTGCTTAAAGAAACTCAAAATATGACCATCAACAGACACATTACCAGAAAAACCATGAAGAGGCAGTGGTGTCATTAGAGGTAAGAGGCTGGCTGGAAAAATGATATCCCATGTTAAGAACGTAAAATGAAAAGTATGATGGGAGGAAATTAACCCTTCACCACCTAGCAGTGAAATGCTTACCAAGTCCCTCCTTCCCAAGGTAGTTTCAGCCATTTAGTTACTTTTTATGGTGCCCACACAAAAAGCTCTGAACAGCAAAAACTATTGTGTCACAAAGAAAAGTTGCATTTGATGAAAGTTTTAATTGATAAAATTTTTAGATAATAAAAAAAATCTGTTGCGACTCTACAGTGCCTCCATATTTACGAAAAATCTTCTGTTAGTTAAAGGAGAATTCCGGTGTGAAATTGACTTGGGGTGTATTGAAACATGATAACGAGTACTAACTTTCGTCGAATACCCCACCTCCGTACACACGCAACATTTCGAAATACATGGCTTTTTAGCCGAAGCTCCCAACAGGCCTACAACGGTAGTGAATTGGGCATAGTATTGCCATGCACAGAAATTGCCATTTTTTCCATCACTAACAAGGCTCAAAGTAGCTCCACACTTCATTGGTAGAATTCCGAGGGCCTTGACATTTAAACCGAGGCACTGAGAACTTCGAAAAAGTACAGGTAGTTTCAAGGTACTGTTTGTTTATGCAAACAGTACCTTGAGGTAGTTTCCAGTCGCCTCCATCTTGAAAGTCACAATAAGTCGATTGACGAGTACGAACGAATAGATTGCAATCTGCTCCCCTATCCTTCCTATTCATTTGTGCTCGTCAATCGACTTATCGTGACTTTCAAGATGGAGGCGACTTGTCTTGTTGCCTTAATAAACAGCTCTACTCATTCAAATTAAGGAGTAAATGAATCCACCATTTGATTGCTAATCAAGCGAAGTAAACGGGAACAGGTATATTTTTTTAGTTGCCTAATTGGTTAATAGGAGACTATTCTTTTTTCATTTGCTTGACTCCTTTCAGCACATAGCCGAAAAATACTGATGTCAGTCAAGTTTTTTCCGGAAGGATTTACAGTGCCCTTTGATGTTTGGCACTTTCGTTCAAGACAATACGGGGGTTAAAAAGGGAAAACTCAGATGTTCACCGAATGATAGCAGGTGGTGTTACCGCGCTTTAAAAAAAAAAAAACCACGATTAAGAATTGTTACACCCCTTGTTAAATGAATATCATAAAATAATAAAACATGAGAAACTTGTTTTATGCAGAGAGAAAAAAAAAAAAAAAAAGAGAGGCTGCCAAAAGTAGAAGCATTTATCTTGTGACCTTTAACCCAGGTGAACCCAACATGATGGGTGTACAACTAGACGCTGGTATACATCCCTCAAGTATGAAGCCCTTGTGCCTAGTGGTTGCTGAAATTGTGTCCCTGCAAAAGAAACCATTTTCATGTCCAGTGACCTTGTCCTTTGACCCAGATGAACCGAACAGTCCGCAGTTTTTTACAGCATGGTATTTAACTTTCCACTTAATTTAAACACGTTTTTGTTCTGATTGTGAAACCAATTATTTAGTGAAAAGACTAAAAATTTTTAATAATTTTGTGAAATGACTGAAGTTTAGTACCAGCCATTTCATGAAAAGACTGGTTTCACAATCTGACTAACATGTATAAAATAAGCACAACGATTAAGGAAATGAAGTTAAGTTGCATTGTAACTTCCATTTTCACGGAGTTGCATTGTAATTTCCATTTTTAAGGTAGATTACTGCAATAACAAGTGTTGCCACTAAATGAGACCATGTCACTTGCCAAGTCAAGCAAATCGACTAGGGTCGGCATATCACATTAAAACACACTGAAGCCAAAGACGAATGAAATCAGTCAAACCGTTCTGGAGATATTGCGTTGACAACAAACGGGACGTGACAGACGGACGGATGGAGCTGAATACTATGTCCGCCGCTTCGCTCGCTACTGCGGCGGGGGACAAAAATACCATAACAGTTTCCACATCTTTCAAACCGCTGGTCTGATTTTAATGAAGTTTGGAACATAAATAGTTTTCAGCATGATGGTTGTCATGAACCAAAAAATATGGCCCTTTTGGTACTCTTTTCATTTCAGGGAGTGCTAGATATATAATTGGGTAGAGAATTTAAGTCAAGAGCAAAATTTCAAAAAACATTTTGCATTTTGTTAAAGTATGCAACTTTAAGAGGTTTAGCCCATAGATGCTGGATCAGGCAACCTGTGTGCAAAATCAGAAGTTGATATGTCTATTAGTTACTGAGGTATGGCGTTTTGAAATGGTCATGATATACCCCTTTGCGGCGGCCATCTTGGACACCTAATTTGCATAATTTATGTAAATCACCTCAATCCCTGCTAATTTGAATGTTTGCTTCTCATATCAATAAAGCAATTTGATGTAAGTAATGAAATAAAGATTGTCATGCTCAACAGCAGTATTCTACCTTAATGAGGCTTCCACGACATCCATCTCGATTTTGGTCTCCATCAATTTTGTGGAATGGATGATTCGATCAAATTCAAATTCGCTCAGTGTTCTGGGTGGTTAGAGGTTCGTTCCTTTGGAAGATAGGTGCACTGGGATTTTGATGTGGCCATCATGGCAGCCAATTTGAAAAAAATGTGATTTTTATTGATATCGAGGAGAACAGATGATTGGCAATTTCAAATTTGTTGTATATGTTGGGGGTGGGTGCATCTAACATGGAAACCATTTTAATTGCATGCTGAATTGTAGCACTGAATGCGACACTCAAAAATGAATTAATTTTGAACAATATAGCAGGTGCGCCATATTTCAGAGGAAAGCCATGAACTGTCTGACTTTTACTGAACTCAAATTATGAGTCACACATGAGCACACTCCTAAATAGCAAGCAAATTGGGCGTTCTGATTTGAGAAAAGCCCCTACTAGCCCCCTAGACAGAGAGATTTCAATCCTTGTACCATACTCTTGAGAAACAAATGGAAACAAAAGTCACTCACCTAGAGCTGCTACCTTATTTGTGCAAAGCTACAGAAAACTGATTGACGATGAATTTTGAAGAGACACTGTTTTTCAGTTGTTTCAATAAAAACTTTTATTTTCCCTTAAATTGTCTAAATATGTCTTTGGATTTTGGGATTGTTTAGTTTAGGCTTTATGTCTGAATGTCTTGTGCTTTTTGTGTTGTCTCCCTCTTAACACCTTGGGACCATTAACTATCTCTCTGAACCACGAACGTTTGGCAAAAACAGTGACAAAACGTTGGCCACTTTTTTGACAACCATTTGGCGACCCTAGAGTTGTGAACTCTTCCAAGTATTTGCCAGTCAGTGAGATACTAATTGGCGATTCGTTGACAACTTTCGAGCGACTTTTTGTTGAGCAGTTGACATAGAAATCATGAACAGTTAGCAAATCCCTACGAACAGTCAGCAACGTTTTGGCAACTGTGGCAACCGTTTGGTGACTGCTTGGAGAACAGTTGACAACTAATCGAAGAAAAGTCTGTGAATAGTCTGCAAATAGGGTGGCCAAGTGTCCCACTTTGCATTGTACCGCCCGGCATTTTCGTCTCTTTTTCAGCATACCGCAAATTGTGACCCTGTCCCACATTTTTATTGCCTGGATACAGTTCTAAAATCCTGCACTTATTCAAAAGCAGATGGTTTAATACCGGTGCGGATCCAAGGAGTTATGCACTGAAACTATGCTTATGTTAATTACATTTTCTATTGGAACTTGCACATTACAAACACAATAGAAGCATGACATCCGAGTGAAAAAAAGCAGATAGGAACTAAATGATATTCTGAACATACTCATTAACTCTTCAACGGATTGAATGCCGCTGACAAATAGGCTACTGCTGCTCAACGGCGACACTGGACTTTACAGGGGCAGTGACTCAGCCAAGGATGCGTAGAGGTTGAGTTATGAGAGATTTTAAAGCTGTGCACGATCTTGGTATTCGCGAGTTTGATCTCTTGCAATATATCTGAGAATACAATTCTTAAGAATACCTGCGATTCTTTTCGCTTGAAGTAGTGATCACACAAGGGTAACATTATGTTTCTTTCCAGCATCAATGGACAGAACGCAGCACAATAACAATGAAGTTTGCGCAAGCAAAATGAATGTTCAAAAAAACTAAACCGAAAAATATAATGAGCTCTGCCCAAAAGCATGGCAAATACAAGATTCGTCAACTATTCTTTAACTATTCTGCAACTAGTCTCCAACTATTCGGTCTATTCACCAACTATTCTGCAAGTGTTCTACAACAAGTCGCCACGTTCCAGAGGGAGGCAAATAATTGAAGAATAGTTGATGACGTGAAGAATGTTTGCAGATCGTTTGGAGAACAGTTGGTGACTGTGGCAAGTATTTGCAGACCATTTGGCAAAAAAAACGTGCTCGCCAAAGATTCTTCAAAATTTTGGACATGTTCCAAACTACTTAGCGAATGAAAGTGAGATCAGCGAATGGTTGGCAAACATGGTGACTACTTTGAGACTATTTGCAGAATTAATGGAGAATATGGCGAACGTCCATTCACCACCGTCCCCAACTGTTCACAAGCCCAGCGAGATACCACTAAGATTTTAATGTCTCAGTGTCTGTTAATCCATAACCAAAATCAATCAACTTACTTGCTTCCTTTCACAGGGCCGAAGTTTCACGATGTCTATGTCAGTCAAAGGACCGCATGTCTTAACAGGAGTTGCCTCTTCAGAATGCAGCTGTGGCTCTATTTTAGGAGCAGTTTCATCTGCAGCGATGCCCACTGAGGCATCCTCAGCCTGACCCAGAGGCCTCCCCAGCGTGCAACATGGCTGCTGTAACTTGTTCTCGGTTGCTGCCTTTGTGGCACTGTCTTGCTGTCCTCCTTTGGCGATTGTCTTCAGATACTCTTCAGATGCTTTGAAGCAAACCTGCCTCTTGCGAAGTTGCCTCTGGAGGTCTTTGTCCAAGCTGTTTTTCACTGACACCTTCTCTTTATTAGCGCTCCACAAATCATCGTTCACCAAGTTCTTGAAATCCTCACTTGTGTGTGCTTTAGCATATCTGCATGTCACACCATAGCGGCATTTGCCAAAGTGGTCAAACAAGTAACAACGTTCCCCAATATCTGCAGGCTTCAATTCCATATACTCAGAAATGTTATGGAAAAACTTGCATCTCTCTCCATAAAAGCATTCAGGCCCATGCTCCTTAAACATAAAAGAAAACAAAATGTTTTAATGACATCTGCTCATGTAGGAATTTTACACATCATTTCATGGAAATATGAAACACTATAACGCAATCACAATATTCGGCAAGTAGATTTCTTGCAACAGGCACAATTTTTTTTTAATGGGGCAGTGGTAATGTCTAGCAGTTTAACACCCCATAACACCCCGTTATGGGTATCCCCTAAAAAAAGAGCACTTCACATTCATATGCTAATTTATGAACATTTTGGCTTTGTTGAGCCAGTACTAGCAAACACCATTCATATTTGCAATCAACCACAGAACAGAGACGGAGTATGTCAATCCCTGATTTACCCTCAAACAGGGAAAAAAAAAAAAAAAAAATCCAACATGGAGAGCATCTGTAGTAACAGGGTTTTAAGTTTGTCAACAGAAGCAATCATTTTTGCACAGAGAGGCAATGTGGCACTTTCCACTCATATCTTAATGTTGACCCAGATCATGAAAGCAAAGATTAGGCCAATCGAAATCGGAGTGGCCAAGGGCTTACAATAATTCATATGAAATCTTATGACTGATAACAGTGCTACGCTTGAGAACTAATTTTTTATAAAAGTTGTTTTCCCCCAAATAGCCAAACATATCCCCCTAACACTGCATTACCTTCAACATAGAGGGGCAGAGTTTATTCTTGGTGTAAGTCTGTGGTTTAATATGAGGTCTGGATTTAAACTGCCCTCTTTCTTTCTTTTTAGTAAGGGCTGTTTCTTTGCTTTGTGCTACATCCTCCAGTTTTATCTTCTTAGGGGCAGGTTCCACGTCGTCTTCAGCCTCACCCACATCATCAACACTCTGCCTTCCAGAGTCTAGGAACTCGTGGAATTTCTCCTTAGTTGTAAGATATCTATAAAAACAAAAGGTAATGTCAAAGCAAAATGAGGCAAAATACATGTGCAAAGACGAAACTGAGTTCATAGAGTAATTGTATGGACTTACTGTGCCTTCAACGCAGCTGTGCCTTTCTCACCATCAGTCATTTCTGTGTTTTTAACAGACCCACTGTTGCCATTTTCGTCAGTCATGATTTCTAAAATAGAAAACAAGTTCCACTCTAGGCAATTAAAAGGCCTAATTTTTTTAAAGGCTAAAGTATCAGTATTATTTATGGTATGTTTAACCCATTGCTTCAACAGTAATGATACAGATAACACTGCGACAAAATGTAACATTTAACAAGATGGCGTCCTCCAGAGCCCGCCGATACAAAGGGGAGAAGGGGAATCAAGTATTTCACCTTTATGAAAGATGAAAATGAAAAGCATCCCTACAGCATATTGCCACCACCATGCTTCACTTGCAAGGGTGAAGTGTTCAACCTGAAAAACAAGGTCCCAACGGTCTAACAGGGTGGCAGGAGTATCATGTTCTGGGGTTGCTTTTCAGCAAATGGGCCCGAAAACCTTGTTAAAATGAATGGCATTGTGAAACAGGAGCAGTATGATCCTCAGTGAAAATATCAAGCACTCTGTCAAAAAACTTGGTCTTGGGCAGGAATGGGTCTTCCAACAGGATAATGATCCTAAACTCAAGGCCAAATCCTTCCATATATGGTTAGTGGACAACAAAGTGAACGTTTTGTGACCAAGCCAGAGCCCTGACCTATCAATCCTATCGAGAATCTGTGGAAGGAACTGAAGACCAAGGTCATAGCAAGGAAGCCCTCTAATCTCATGGATCTGGAAAAGTTTTCCAAAGAGGAGTTGGCCAAAATCCCCATGAAGATGTGTAGAAACTAGGGCTGACACAAACAAAAAAAAAATTGAAGCTTCGAAGCTCCAATCGTTGTCATGGTAATCGACCAACAGGTCTGTGATCGATTTTTTTTTTTTTTGGTGTGCATGCGACCTACTACATACTAGGCAAATTTCAAATTTATTTTCAAAAGCAAATGACGACGCAAATTATCAATACGTCTTTATAAATTAGTTTGCGGCGCTTCTTTTGCAAGAAGCCACGAGAATCTATTTCCTACAATCCTAATATTGAAGTAGACAAAAGAATGCAATGTTGTACAGCTTATTGATTAGTGAGGCTCATTAAGCTATTCGCGAATCTATGCCGTTTTACGAGCTACTTGAGCACGGAAGTTATTAAGACGTAGGCCAATGGTAATTTATGTCGTAATTAATGTGTGAAAGAAAACCCCTCATAATTTTGTGGTGCAATGTATAACAATGCTATCAAAAATAAATTTGACTGTCCTTCTACCAATTCGTATGAGCAACTGCTAATCAAGAAAAGTAGACTGCGAAAGGTTTAAGTCATTAAGCTTTGAAGGACGAGGTTTTGGCCTCCCTTTGTCATTGACGATGAATCGCCACTGTTCGACCGGTGTTTTCAATAGCTAAGGCTGTAATATATATAGTTTGAGTGAGGAGGCATCTGATTTCAAGTTCGAATTTTACGTGTTATTTTGCTTTTATTCAATGTTAATATTTTTGTTGATATTTTTGTTATAACGGTGTAATTTATTTGATATTGCACATTTTGAAGCAGTTGTCATTTCACAAAAAAAGGCATAAAAAGTCCAAAATCAGTTTTTTTTTGTAAGAAGCCAGCATTGTGAGTTACTGGTCTGTCTCAATACCAGGTGTTATTATGTCGGCATAAACTACACAGCCTATAGTTCATTTTTATTCATTCTAGAGATTTTTGTGGACTATATGGCAGTAATTTAATAAATTTTGCTACATTTGATGTGACTTGGTTATTGCACATTCAAGTTCGTTTGAATAAAAAAGAAGGTAGTTGAAGTCCGACTCTTGGCCTCTTCTCTTGTTGCGCCATATACAGGTAGGCACGAATTTATGATTTTGCCAGTGGGTGCCCAAATTAAATGAACACCACCAAGGTGATGATTGTCATAAACTCAGTAGTACTGCATAAATAGTCACCAACCGCAATGAAATACAACACTGTTCTGCTACAAATTACATCAGGCTATTGCACCATACAGTCTGGCAGGCCCATCCAGCCGACTTACTGATTTAAAAATAATTATTTTATAATCATATATTTATGTAGCCATCTATTAAATAAATATTCATTCAGCGTTTGTTTCAACATGTAGAAATTTTAACCTCCAGCTGAATACTGTTTTAATACATAGGCCGATGTCCTGTAACCCGATATCTTTTATTCTAAAGTGTGCGCGGTGTGCGTGGTTGAATACGTACGACCGACATATTGCTCACATAAATGACTAGGCTAAATGTTATATTAAAAAAAAAACAACAAAACCATTCCTTTCTAACGCACACTCATCAGCAAATTAAAGCACATCTAATCAAGGAGTGAAAATCATCTTCCCTCATTGGACTTTTTGTATGCTTCAATAACCATCAGCTTATAAAGACATGCCATTTGAGGGAAGAAAGTTGGACGACCAACTTGTTCCAGTTAATTTTTCTCCTCCTCTCTGTGGTAACTAATTGGGTTTCAGACGGTCAGACACCGAAAATTCACGATAGATTTATTACTTTGAAATGAATACTTGACATCCTGGAAACCTGCCTGTGAAGTTTTGGTGATGTGGGCACCCCTCGCTGCTGACCACTGCGTCAGCTGCACCTCCGCTGAGCCGACGTTAGACGGGTCAGAGATGGCAAGCTTTCAGCATATTCTCGGCTCAGCCTTATGGCACAAAATTGCCACTGCCCCTGGTGACGCAAGAGTGTACAGAGTTTTTTCCTTTTTTTCTGGCCTGCTGGCTCGCTTCATTTGGATTATACACAGTCTTTCCTTATTGCAAAGTTTTAAGTTGACATATACATTCTGAGTTTAAACAAGATCCTTATTTCTTAATTTCTGCCTTATTTTAGGTATATTTTCCAGTCTAAAAGTTTAGGTATGATGTTTACGTGGTGGATAAATCTTATTTCTTTTGGTTTATTGCTTCCCACCTGCGCTCATGTCAATCCGTCCATTTCAATATGGTGATGCGTATGCAGTGCTGATTCCATTAGCTGTCAGGTGAAGGAGCTGACCATGGTTCTCAAACAATAATGTGATCTGTAGCTCCGAAGTGGTCGTTTAGTCTTATTGTGAGTTTTACTCATTCTTCCTTTTTTTTTTTGATCGGCCTTCCCATCCCCCTTCCCCCACCCTGACGGCCGGCAACGCTTCGATTATGATCGATTTTATGTCTGCGAAGCATGGACTCTCTAAATATGGTAATGAGGACAGTCCTAGTAGAAACCTTGTGATCAACTTCAGGAAGAGTTTGGAGGCTGTAATCGTAAATAAAGGCTTTGCCATTGATTACTGAGACAGGGGTATGAATAATTCTGGAGATGCCATTTTTAGTAAATCTGTCAAAAAAAAAAAGTTTTGCATTTCTTGAAAAATCATGTTACTGTACTTTTTACAGCCTTATGTCAACTTACTGTGTCATTTGTGAAAGAATAAATATTATTTGTCAAAAAATACCTCAAAAAAACCCCAAAATTTGACAAGGGTGTGAGTATGAAATACGGAAGAATTTATACCCCCTGCAGAAAATTCGTGACGTCACGCGCAATGGATAATGGGTATTGCAAACTAACTCCGATGTCGTCTATTACATTAGGCATTGGAACATTTGAAATGATGGCAAACACCCATGATTTCTCACCACCACCCCCCGCTCTGAGACGGTGTCGCGCAAACTCTCCGAAAACTGGTCCTCTTGGCATGGAATTACCCAATAGCAAAAACACCAAGGAGGTGAATACTTTTACTTTAGGGCTGAGGAGCTTCGCGTGGGTCGAATCAGCTAACGCCGATCACGGGTGGGAGATTTCTTTTTAGGTCCGAAATAACAAATTCTTAAGAAAGAGTTTGACCAATTGAGGTTCATGAATGACCTTCAAGGAATAGTATCCTTTAATAACCATGGCAACCTTTAAACTGACAGCAAGTTTCACGTAGCATCCACACTGTAAAGGCTAATCAATTAACGTTAGGCAACGTTATAACCTTCCGCAGCTTTTCCTTACTTCACACTGTGCAGCGTTAGGAAAAATAACCTTGCGAGCCAGTGTTAGTTAGAGCAAAGTAATTTCCATTTCTGGCATGTCAATACGAACAATAGGAACTGTAGAAACTCCCTTGCCAGCTAGCTAGCATGTATATTTTAAAAGTGGAACTAATGCTTAAATTAGCAAGCGAACTAAGATGGCCATCTCTACGTTTTTAAAGCTAGCCATGTTCCAAGAGAGGGGCAATTTTTGCTCAATAAATCCAGCCAACCAATCAGTGAACAATCCTCAACGTTGGGTAAAACGGAAGAACGACAACGTTTGCAATTAGCTTCAAATGTGCACATTAGTTGCACCAAGAAGCCTCAGTTCGTTGTCAATGGAGAAGCGGAATGTTAGTAAACTGGCTGGTCAGTTCAATAGCGAACACGCCTATCGTGGGGTCATTAGAGATCAGAGAATAACAAGGCTAGCGTAAAAATGAACTGCTTTCTGGACACATAAATTGGGCCTCCATCGGTCATTTCACTGAAATCAAGGCAGTAAGTGAGATAAGTCAGCGGCAAAGATAACGATGGCATGATGTAACTCACAGTAACTGTTTTCCATTTTACACACATTCTATCTCTAAAATCATCGAACATTTATCTAACCTTCTAAAAACGACGCCGCGTTTAATGAAGGCAAATGTACGATGCTATATTCGTACGAAAATCATAACAAACTCAAAAAAAAGTGACTACCTCAATAAAGGGAAACTTACATTGCCTGATCTTCCGTGTGATCAGTCAGCACGTGTTACAAGACCCTCAATGTATAACGAGACAGGAAGGACTTTCAGAAGGGCCCGATAATTTCAAAATAAAAGTTCAACGTATGGACCCAGCATGGCGTTATGGTAGCCTATGTACTGTATGTGTCCACAGAATTCCCAGATAGCAAGCACCTCCGCTCCGCTCAAGAAAAAGGAACGGTTTGTGGCACGAAGAGGAAAAAAAAGAGTCATTAGCATGTTATGGGCAGGTCTCAGCCACCGAGAGGAGGTGCGTCATTCGCACTGACAGTGTTGATTCAACAATCTGTCGGCTGTCTATCCGAGAATGGAACACAGGCACTGTCATTGACCGACCCCACTTAGGGTAGCTATGAGTGACTATGGTAGCTCTAGAGCGCAACATCTGTTTACAGCCTGTACGTGACAAATTCTGGACAACGACCCAAACTGATCATGAAATGATAAATCATTTATGATTTATAAAGGAATAAAAGCTATCTAAACCAACCTGGCCCTATGTGAAAAGTAATTGCACCCCTTTTTAAATCATGAATTAACTGTGATAAACCACTTTTTTTTTTAAAGTTCAATTTCACTGGCCACACCCAATCCCGATTACTTCCAGACCTGTTGAATCAAGAAATTACTTAAACAGAACCTGTCTGACAAAGTGAGGCATACCAAAAGATCTCAGAAAGCAACATGTCATGCTGCAAACTAAAGAAATTCAAGAACAGATGAGAAACAAAGAAATTGACATCCAGCAGTCTGGAAAGGGTTCCAAAGCCATTTCATAGGCTTTGGGACTCCGGCGAACCACAGTGAGAGCCATTATTCACAAATGAAGAAATATTGGAACAGTGGTGAACCTTCCCAGGAGTGGCCGGCCAGCCAAAATTACTCCAAGAGCGCATCAATGACTCATCCAGAAGGTCACAAAAGAACCCAGATCAACATCTAAAGAATCGCAGGCCTCACTTGCCTCAGTTGAAGTCAGTGTTCATGATTCAACAATTAGAAAGAGACTGGACAAAAATGGCATCCGTGGGAGAGTTCCGAGGCGAAAACCACTGCTGACCAAAAAGAACACAAAGGCTCTTCTCACATTTGCCAAAAACATCTTGATGATCCCCAAGACTTTTGGGAAAACATTCTGTGGACTGATGAGACAAAAGATGATTTTTTTTTTTTTTGGAAGGTGTGAGTCCTGTTACATCTGGCATAAAACAAATACAGCATTTCATATAAAGAACATCACACCAAAAGTCAAACATGGTGGTGTTAGTGTGATGGTCTGGAGGTGCTTTGCTACTTCAGGACCTGGACAACTTGCCATAATTGATGGAACCATGAACTCAGCTCTCTACCGGAAAATCCTGAAGGAGAATGTCAGACCATCACTTCACAACCTCAAGCTTAAGCGCACTTAGGTTATGCAGCAGGACAATGATCCGAAACACACCAACAAGTCCACCTCTAAATGGCTTAAAATAAAACAAAATGAAGGTTTTGGAGCGGCCCAATCAAAGTCCGGACTTAAATCCAATTGAGATGCAGTGGCGTGACCTTAAACAGGCCATTCATGCTTGAAAACCCTCCAATCTTGCCAAATTAAAACAAGTCTGCAGAGAACAGTGGGCTGAAATTCCACCCCAGTGATGAGATAGACTCATTGCCAGTTATCACAAGCGCTTAACTGCA
Organism: Gymnothorax reevesii; assembly: GCA_029721435.1. Lineage (NCBI taxonomy): Eukaryota > Metazoa > Chordata > Actinopteri > Anguilliformes > Muraenidae > Gymnothorax > Gymnothorax reevesii. The sequence goes on from CM056577.1 coordinate 113,555,128, forward strand.
GTAGTTGCTGTCGCCGACGGTGGCACAACCAGTTATTCGGTTTAGGGGGCAATTACTTTTTCACACAGGGCCAGGTAAGTTTGGATAGCTTTTTCCCCTCAATAAATAATTTTTAGACTGCATTTTGTATTTACTTGGGTCATCTTTGTCTCATATTAACATTTGTTCAATGATCTGAAACATTTAAGTGTGACAAATATACAAAAAAATAATAAATCAGGAAGGGGGCAAATACTTTTTCACGACACTGTAAGTTCACGATAATTCAACATGAATATGCAGTAGGCTGGCTACTTGCACCAAGTCAAACCTGGAAACTCCCCAAGTCTAGAACATGAATTTAAGTAAATGCAGCAGTTCAAGGTTTTACAGTCTGCAATGAACCAATTCTGGTATCCAGCTTCAGCTGTAGATTGGTAGTTTCACAGTGCTGATGCTGTATTTGTCTGACACACAAAAAACTGAAATAACTTTTATACTGCTTATTTTCTAATGAGATAAATGCAAACTCTATATATCAGAAAGGAGAAGATTTAACCGAAAATGGAGAAAATTTGTAGTAGCACTGGTCACCTATTTAATGTATATGTTTGTTTTGACAAGTTACTTTAGGAAAAAAAACCAAAAGGAAGAGTTAATGGTATTTAAATCCATGCTATTCAATCACATTGGTCTCGTGGCAGTCAATTTCTGTGTTGGAAAGTACATTTTCATGGACAGAAAATTCATACCGTTTCATGGCCCACCTTTTCAGCACTACTATCTCCGGTCATTCCATCAAGATTGTGAATCAATGGCGAACATGGTCACTACTGTAAACAAGCGTTTGTCACTAAAGTGATTATATCCCCCGCCGTTAGGTCACCAAAGCCCGACTGGTGTCTGCGCATTCCCAGTAGGAAGGTTGGTACCAAAAAGAATTGAAATAGGTTGACTCCTTCTTGAGGTATCGCGCTGATAATGTTCGGGAAGGACGGACGGACGTACGGACGGAGCTGAATACTATATCCCCCGCTTCACGCTAAACGGGCGGCAAGGTATAAAAAAAAAAGGCTTTTTTTTTTATTCATTTGACAGCAATAATGTACCTATCTTGACCTGAAATTTAAAATGTGAAAAATGAGACAGTAAAATTAGACATTTTAAAAGGTTAAAGTTGCGTAATTCTACGCTCGCAGCAGATATATTCAATCCGTTTTCGGATTTTATCTCCTCCAAGAATACATCACATTTTAGGAAAGCACACATTTATGCGAAGTGCACCACAATTTCACAAATCAACAGAACACGTGTAAATATGAAACATGTTGAAGACTGTGAAACTCCCCACACATAACTGAAAATCAAAAACAAACCCTAAATTCAATTAGTTAAGATCAAAAAATGTAATTTAAATACTACTCATAATGGCGCATTATTTTTTCCCATGATTGTATTGATAGCCTATGGACAGGCTTTACCACACTGATCGCACATAACAGCATTTTCTGGCTTGATTTTAATGGGAAAGGACACCTATTCATGTCCCTAGCCCACCTAGTATATATGATACACCATATCTGATTAACAAAACAGCTGACAACCATCAGTTTTTATTTTGTGCTCAAGTCAGATTTATAAAAGTTCTGTTTTTCTAAAATCCAGCAAGAAAAATAAACAACAATAAAAGGGTGCAAAATAAGTGGTCGTGGAATCACTGGTATAACTAGAAGTTAAACAATCAGACAAAATTTTGTTGAGAAAAAGCTCGGCTCTGCATGTAAATCGAAATAAAACAGTCCGTGATCGCAACTGAGACAACCTAATAGTTTAGTTTTTTTCTGTACATTTTATAAATGCACAAAGTTCATGCAATTTACACCTCTTGAAAAATTGAGAGACGTTCTAACTTCGCTTCAAATCGTTTTCGACTGTAGTCTAGAATACTGATCCCATTTTTTTTGTAGTCATAATCAAATTTTTGAAGGTCAGCTAAGCGTTTCTTGATATTCTCAAGACTAAAGTCCAATACCTTTGGCTTCTCAACTATTTGTGTGATATCAACCCCGCCTTGAATCAGACAGTCCAATTTATTTTTCAGATTGTCTGGAGAGACAAAGAGAACAGGAGCGTAGTTGCTGACAAGTTTAACAACATCACTTTTGTGACAGCCAAGCAATAAGAGCTTTTGCTCAGCATTTCTGAAGTTCCTCTTGAGGTACTCAGTAGAGATATCCAATATCTCTGCACCATGTCCCTGCAACAGAAACAGAAGCTTTGAATCACTCAGACCCAAAGTTTCCTGTAAGAAAGCAATGTTATTCTTAACACGTTTTGTACTACGTATTAGGATGTACAGGTTTCTCGCGATCACTGTCTTCACAAACTGTTCAGGCTGTGTTCCACCTAAGCTGATGCACACATCATGCAGGAGTTCAACCATCTGCTTGTTTAATTCCACACTGTTGGAGAAAGTACGTGGTGCTGTAGTCAGCAAACGATGCAGGTGCTTGGAGTTGAGGCCCAGAGAGCCCAGAAAGACGATGTTCTTCTCAAGATTGTTGTTGTCACTGGAGCGGAAAAAGGACTCAGGGGAACGCTCCAAGATAGCCACAATCTCACTGTTACTTTTGAAGATGCTCTTCCACAGCTCCCAGCGCTCCTCAAGGTGCGCCCCAGAGCGTGTAATAGAACGTGGGTATCGGGAAATGATACCAGCAATGGTTTCATGGCTTGCACCCTTACTGTGCAGGAAATGGGCAAGGCCTGTCTCATTGGTTATGGCCTTTCTCAAAACACCTGGCTGCCGTCGACGCACCCTCATTAGATCCACTCCCATCATGGAAAGATTCTCCACTAGGGATGCGTTCTCAGTTCTGGAGTTGCAGGTCTCATCACTAGAGGCTGTTCTTAAGAAGACTTCTGTATTGTTTACAGTCAGGCGCTGCAGGGCAGGAAAGCAACCCACCAACTGAATAGGGCTCTGCCGATTCATTCGAAATGATCCTCTTGTTAAGTGGAGTATTGCTGATATGCAAGCCATCCTGTGCAAGCTCTATACCACACGATTTGATCTTTAAACCTGCAGGAGGGAAAAGGGAGAGGAGGTCCTTATTAAATATAACATTTTTTTCAGCAATCAACAAAAACAGGCACAATATTTTTGCAAAACTTAAATTGAAATAATGCCCCTCTGGCATATTCTGTATATATGGCTATGAGTCATTTATGACTAGATTGTTTGAAATATGCTGTGGTGTGTGATAATACATTACAAACCATGGCAAAACACATTTTCTATGCAGTCTTATTATTATTTTTTTAAACCTGGCCATCTTGCTAATGGTAAAGAAACATTGAGGACTCGGGATGGGTGGACCTCGCAGAATACCTATCAGTAGAAAATTAATCGTTTAAACATTTAAATGGCAGCTGGGGGGGATAAGCTGCGTAGACTGGTCCCACTGAAGACTTCACACTTACACAGCGCCAGTGACTACTTGGAAGACTTTATGCTTACTTTACATTGATCAAAAATATTACCACGAACATCTGTTTCCTTGAATGCAGTTTGCAAGTGAATTTATTTTGTATATAATGTTCAAATACTGCACTATCGTCAAAGACCACACATTCATCCGTACACTTGCATCAACCGACCGTTGTAAACCCTGCGGTGCATTGACCGGTTCTGCAAACGGAATTTGTCCGAAGCGTCTGGTATCGATACACCATTCGGTGACGGAAAGTTATCTGTTCATGAATTTGCGGAAATTACTCACGCACATTTTGGATCAATTCGTTTTCTTCAGTCATTAGGAATAAAGCCTTGCAGTCATTTTCAGTGGCACGTCCTTTGACCGGTTCCGCAAATAATGTCCAGGCTCGCAAACAGCGCCCTTTGTCAAGCCAAACTTATGATATATTCTTTGTCTATTGGCATAATTGCGTGCCCCTGGCCACAAAGGAACAGACGTGTATTTTCCATCAATTTTAGCCAGCATTAGTCTGCAGGGTGTATCATAATAATTGGTCAAATTTATGGATAATCGTGTCAGCTGGAATCAATGTGTGCTGGCCTCAGTCCAAGACGATTTTGTACATCCATCGATATTCAACTGCTATTAGCGACTATGGATGATTCTTTCAACTCTTTCCAATTCAAGTAGCCTAGCCTACATACAGAAGCATATATATTAAAATTATCAGGATGAGACTACAAATTCTGATTAACACAGGACATGAGTAGCCTAATGATCAACCGGTTGAGCCACTGAAATACAGGCATGGCGGGGGAAAAGATGTTTTATTTCACATTGACTACATTAAGCTTTAATACATTCTTTCAGAAAAATAAACGTGTCATAAATTACAAGTTTGAAAACCTACAAAATGGCGATTGCGGAACTAGTCAAACGACAAGCAGTCACTCTAATGGATGTTGATGAAAAAGTATCAAGAGTACGAAATTGGGGTTTATATGGTCAAATATTCGATCATTTCCGATCATAATGACACTAACATGTGATGAATCCCAGGAATACATGCGTTTAACGGCCACACACTGCGCAGTGCGCCTTATCACAGGCGTTGATTTTGTACTGCTGCAACGGCAAGCAACAGTTATCGGGCATTTATTTCTCTATCAAGCCGAATATCTGGAAACGATAGTTAAGAGTTAAATCCACAATAATTTACTGTTCCAGCGGTGTCAAACTCAATTCAAGGCTGACAGCGAAGTCGTTTTCCCGCAAATAATGTTTAATTTCTGCAAATTGCGGAACCGGTCAACCCACTGTAATATGGGGTGTGTTGATACGAAATGGATTGTGTGAGTATGGCTCCCACTTCATTCTTCGGGTGTAAGTTTTTTCTGTAATACAGTTATTAACTATGACCCTTATGATGTTTGAGCTTGAAATGACTGCCTATTCTATTCACAACAGCGGATTTTGATCCAAGTTTGTTAGCAAACAAAGTAGTTAGTTCAGTGTGAACCGTAATTGTAAGTGTAACTTACTGTGAGGGCTTATTTGTCCCATTCTCATGGGCCAAAGGGGAAGATGACATAGCTTCAGCGGAAAAGGAAAACTGCTAATATTAGATTAGATTAATCAAATTAATTGTCATTCTGCCAAGAACCGGTACAGAGCATAACGAAAAGAAATGTGCATATTTTTTATTAACTTTATTACAAACAATTTAATTAAAGAAAGACATAAAACTTGACAATCTAAGCACACATCTCATCACAGTGTGAGCGAAATGTAAAGCTCACGGGGGTGTGAATATATGCAGTATATGTGCTATATGCACAGCAGCAGAATAAGGACTAATGTACACGCGAGCAAATACAGATGCTTGCAGCGTACATGACTGACAAGGCCAATTTGCTTCTGGTCAATCTTCCCCTTTTCCCACATCAACGGGGATATTCATTCACCCACTTACCTTAAATCCTACGTGAACAGCCCGTTGTATTGAATTCCACAACCTCAGTTCTAGTTCAGCACAATTTCTATGCCGGTTCACCTCCGATTTTGTTCTTCACAAACCCCCCGACATAACTAAAACATGGTTGATTTCCCAACTCTCTCCAATGGGTTTTATTCCAACCACAGAAAAACCTCTTCATCAGTTTCATTTTCTATCTTTGCCCCAATCACCACTCTCCCCTTCCGACTCCATTCTTCTTCTTTTGAGTTGAATTTTTGTTTTAGAGAGGATGTGATACTTCTCTAATAAGTATATACCGCCACCAACTGTACGGAGTTATATCTTTTAGAGCACTGAGTTGCTTTGCTGAATTAAAAAAAAAAAACTGCTCTCGAATTCCAATTATTCAACTGCATCTCCCTCCGTATCTGTATTTCTCTACAATCTGACCACCACCGAATCGTCTTTCCAAAATGTTCTGTATGTCTTCCCTCTTAACATCTACAACGCCCAAAATCTCTCTTGCTGCTGCTTCCACCACCATCTTAATTCTCTCAGTTTTACTTTCAATCTCACAAGCACAGCTCAACACCATTGATATAAAAGCCAAAAAACTTCTTCCCATCCTACTCTCATTTTCCTCATATTCCTTCTGTTTCTTTTCTACAGTCTGCACTTTGTCCTGCTCTTTCCCTACCATTTCATTTCTGCTCAAAACTCTGTTTGTAGCTTCTGCATATGAAATCTTACCCTGTACTCTTGTCTTTTCCACCTCCCTTTCCATTTTTCTTCTATCACACTGCAGTGAGCCCATTTCATGATTTGCCCCACAGTGAAAGCATTTTACCAATTCACAATCATCCTCTATGCATCCCTCCTGACCACACCGTCTACACCTGTGCATCTCACTTCTGCAAACTGCTGCCACATGTCCGTACTCTTGACATCTAAAACACCGCAATGGAGTTATTTCAAACATTCTCACTCTGTAGCTCACAAAATCCACAAATATTGTCTCTGGTATTTCGCCAGTGAACTCAAGTAGCACTGACCTACTTTCCTGCACCTTTCCCTCCCTATAGCTATTTAGCCGCCTTACCCCACATACTCCCTCCACTTTCAAAAAATCATCTAATTCTACATCCAAAGGAATGCCACTGATCACACCCTTAAAGGCTTGGTTTTTCCTCAGAGGAAAACTAATTACCCGAGTACAGTAATGTAGTTTTAAATTTTCAATGCATTATCTCTCTGTATCACTGTTTGACATTCTACTATCACTAATCCTCCCCTCGATACCCTTACTGCTTTCACGTCTCCAAGTTTGCTTTTCACAAATTTCCCAATATCATGCGCATTACTTAAAAGACAGTTTTCTTCGGAGTTTTACAGTGGATGGCGACCATGTGGTGCATTACCACTACCTAGGTACGCTATCAAAATTCTGATACGGATTCCCTTTGGATTCGAGCGTCATTTACTTTCTACTCACATATATATATATATATATATATATATATATATATATATATATTAGGGCTGTCGCATTAATTAATCGCGATTAATTTAAGCGCAATAAAAGTGACTGCCACTATGAGGCAGACAGACGTGATTGCTTATTACCTTTTCTATGACACTTACCTAATGCGGTCATTTGAAATGCTTCCGGGAAGAAAACTGTGATTTGAAGTCCAATAATTACCAGCGAGGTTGGACAGCCTCCATCGCTGCGGCATAATTAGCTCACCTTAAATCAAATCCCGTGTACTTTGCCTGATTTGCAATCAAGCCATTTATTCAGCCAACTGACAAATCAAAACCAAAATGTGGCCTAGAATGATTAAGAAGAGATAATGAGAAGCAGACAGACCTAACCAGGCTGCCGCGTTATATTGAAAGATTTTCAAATTCGTTAACAATATACACATTCTATACGCTTAAACAAAATGTTTTCCACCTTCACTGTTGGTTATTTAGACGCTCAAAAGTAAATAAAATCAAGTTGTTAAAGGAATTTTGATTTTACATTCCTGGTATTACCTTCACAAAAAGAAACTCAGACGACCCAGAGGAAAAATCAGTCGGAGACAGAGAAGTTAATATCCAAGCCAAAGTCCGTTTACTTTTTTGCAAAAAAGGATCCCCATACATAGTCAAATGGAGGATAAAGAGTTAGAAAGTGCTCTGGTATTTGTAGGGATACTCCATGGCGTTCTCCTCCCCCCATGCTGATTTACACATCACGCAAGCCTTTGCTGTCGCTCGCAACTGCGTCAAGTTGGTACGTAACCACGTCAAGTTGTCTAGGGATACACACACATCTTGCCAGGGAGGAGAGCACCTGCCTTCTCTCTCAGCTCTGGCTTCAGCTTATCTTTTTATGGGTTCCGAAGCTTTCTATACACACATAAACTTAGAGAAAGAGAAAAACATCTTGTCCTTGGTACAGTAATTCAAGTTGTCATGACTTCAGATAGGCTGTATGTCATGACACACTGGTACAGTTATGCAGGCCCATGCTAAATCAGTAATATGTAAGCACACACACACTAGGCCTATGAACTGAGACAGAATATGTGCAAGCAAGGATAATCAATTAATAATAATGAATCAATAAGCAATCAAATGGAATCAAATAAATGAATCAAATAAAAAAAATGTTTCCACAAAGTGCTATGAGCTACATTATTTTAAATGACTCACGTTCAATTATCTAATAAAAATGCCTCATATTTGCGGCAAAGATTCGCCTGTATATTAATTGCCAAATCTTCGGTGCATTTGACTATTGCCTGCAATGCAAACATATTCTTTCTCACATTCATGTTCGGTATGCTTCAAAAAATGTTTTCCACTTCACGTAGCCTATATTTTTAAGCTCTTAAAACCAGGGCCATCTTTGAATAATTTCTTCTTTTTTTTTTAGAAATATCTTTTATGAGGCATACAATATTCCTCAATGAAAGGTGGAATTCAGAGGTCTGCTATTTATTCAGATTATTGAAATTCTTTCAATCTAACTCGGCAACCTGGTTAGGTCCGTCAGCTTCTCAGTATCACTTCTTAATCAATATAGGCCACATTTTGATTTTGATTAGGCCTAGTCAGTTGGCTGAATAAATGGCTTGATTGCAAGTCAGGCAAAGTACACGGGATTTGATTTAAGGTAAGCTAATTATGCCGCGGCGATGGAGGCTGTCCAACCTCGCTGGTAATTAACAGACTTCGAATTAGGGCTGGGCGATATATTGATATTATATCGATATCGTGATGCAAAGTAAAATCTCGTCAAATATCGTCATTTTAACTATCGTAATATCGTGATATGAAATAAGTGTTGGCTTTTCTGGTTTTAAAAGCTGAATTACAGTAATGGGTTGCATTTTTCTGCACTTGCAAGACTGTTGAAGCTGTTGCCTGCACCTGTTTCATCGTTATGTCCACATTACTAATAAATGGTTATAAAAATATTATTGTGTAAATATTTTGCAAAAGCACCAACATTTGTCCCGATAATATCGGCAAAATATCGATATCGAGGTATTCGGTCACAGATATCGGGATATTAGATTTTGTCCATATCGCCCAGCCCTACTTCGAATCACAGTTTTCTTCCCGGAAGCATTTCAAATGACCGCATTAGGTATGGGTTATGAAAAAAGTAATAAGCAAGAAAGTCTGTCTGCCTCATCGTGGCAGTTACTTTTATTGCGCTGAAATTAATCGCGATTAATTAACGCGACAGCCCTAATATATATTATTTATTTATTTATTTTTACATATGTCCGAAGGTCCCAGTCAAAAATCTACACCAGCCCAACTACTCGCCTTTTGGCTTCCCCCGAATCCTTTCTCCGAAATACCCTTAATTTCATCCCATTTTATATCACTTATTTCAAGAATTCCCCTGGCAGCATGGACAATCATTCTTATAGTTTTTGATTAAGTTTCATTGGCGCAATTCATAACTTACTAATTTTTTGGTGCTATAAACTTCTTTTGTCAGTGCTTATATGATCTTTCTTCAAGTTGTTATTCTTTTCTCACCCTCTCCTCTGCACACTACCCTTTCCTGACTATTCACTTTTCTTCCCTCAATCTCCTGTCTCTAGAGAGGATATTCTACTCTTTTTACTTGTTAGTTCAATTCCATTTTCAATCTTCCTTCTCACACTCTGCATTGATTAACGATTTCCCTTGCAGTGAAGGCATACAGCCTTTTCTGTTGGCATTTAACATGTCTTTCATACATCCATCATGGCCACACCTTCTACATTCAAACTCCCTTCTTCGACATACGGCTGCAATGCACCCATATTATTGGCACCAGAAGTGCCTCAGAGGATCCCTTTCAAATTTCCCCATCCTGAAGGCAACATAGTTCAATAACACCCGGTGTGGTAATTCCCTTTCAAACTCAATTAATAACAACATACTGTCATTCCCGTCTCAGAAACTTTTGAAGTTTCTCGCTCCACAAACTCCCTCTGCCCCCAGAAATAAATCAACTTTCATGGACAGCATAACGTTGCTAATTGCTCCCTCCTCCCACTCCATTCATCTGTAATCCAAAATCTAACTCCACAACCACAAATTAAACTGACAACCAAACAATATGTCAAAATATGCACCGAACACAAATTGACTGACTAGCTATGACGCTTCACCAAAAACCCTACCTGTTGGCCTTGGGAGAGGTTTTTTGGCATTTGCAGGAAAAAGGTAGCCCTCACTGTGCCTGTATTTATAGAACATGTAACCAATCAATGACTTGGATGAAGGCTATATTATTCAGAACATTTCCCTACAAGTGTCTGTGAGTAAATGCCATGGAAAAAGATTAAGTTGTGCATGAACATCCCAAGCATGCGCAGTTGGCAACCTCCTTCCTGCGAATGCCAAAGACCCTCTATCATTCGTCTTCATCTACTTCTTCATGGGATTTGGTTTACCCTTCTTTGAATCTTCAAAGTGCATACACTGGCACATACTGTGGTACAGTGTGAGGCCATTCACAGTCTACCTACATTATTTTATCCAGTTCCATTGTTTACGGACAACTAAGCAGTGCCTAACCTTCCTCATCTTTTTCCTTTGCTTCCTCCCTATGCCCCACAAACACCCCACATCTGCCCAGTCTCTCTGATCCTTTCAAAAATTCTCTCGCTGTCTTAATCATATACAGCCCCAATTCCAAAAAAATTGGGATGCTGTGTAAAATGTAAAAAAGAAAACAAAAAAAACAGAATGCAATGATTTGCAAATCTCATAAACTAACATTTTATTCACAATAGAAAATAAAGTGAGAAGTTACCATTTCATGAAAAATATTTGCTCATTTTGAATTTGATGGAAGCAACACATCTCTAGAAAGTTAGGTTAGGGCTATGTTTACCATTGTTTAGTATCCCCTCTTCTTTTAACAACAGTCTGTAAACGTTTGAGAAGTGAGGAGACCGATTACTGAAGTTTTGGGAGAGGAATGTTATCCCACTCCTGTCAGATGTAGAATTTGAGCTGCTTAACAGTCCTGGGTATTCTTTGCCGGATTTTAACATAACATTTTTTGTTTTATGATTCACCAAATGTTTTCTATTAGTGAATGGTCTGGACTGCAGGATGGCCAGTTCAGCACTCAGACTCTTCCACTGCGAAGCCATGCTGTTCTGATGGATGCAGTATGTGGTTTGGCATAGCCAATTTTGATTCATCTGACCACAGAACAGTTTTTCGTTCCGCCTCAGTCCATTTTGAATTAACTTTGGCCCAGATAAGACAACAGCATTTCTGGATCATGTTCACATTTGGCTTCTTATTTGCATGATACAGGTTTAGCTTGCATTTGTAGATTGCACAGCGAACTGTGTTCACAGACAAGGATTTCTGGAAGTGTTCCTGAGCCCATGCAGTTTATTCCAGAGCAGAATCATCCCTGTTTTTAATGCAGTGCCACCGGAGGGCCCAAAGATCACGAGCATCCAATATTGACCTTCGGACTTGTTCCTGGCGCACAGACATTTCTCCAGATTCTCAATCTTTTCATGATATTATGTACTGTAGATTCAAAGTCTTCTCAATTTTACATTGAGGAACATTTTCTGAAATTGTTCCACAATTTTTAGGCAGTTTTTTGCAGATTGATGAATCTCTGTCCATCCGCACTTTGAGAGACTCTGCTGCTCTAAAATGCTCTTTTTATACCCCGTCATGTTACTGACCTGTCATCAATTAACCTAATTAGTTACAAAATGCTGCTCCAGCTGTTTTTTTATTAGTGCTGTTGGCAAAACATGGGAGCCAGTAGCAGATAGGCCCTCTAAAGTGTTATACCTCGAGGAGGGCCTACACACTACCTTATCTGATCCCTATGATATTTGGATGTATTTCTTTTATCACTTACTTTGCATAACCTCATCACCCCTCTGTCCTGTGTGGCAACATTATCACCTTCAGCCCTCACCCCAACTTCCCCACACCTTGTGTCTCCCCCACCCACCTCCTATCATTCTAGGCAAATTACCATGCATTCTTTAGCATCCTTTGAACTTCTGTAATTCGGGAAAATACACTCTAGTTCCTCTACTCTATTAAACTCAATCAGTCATCGGTCCCCCCGACTATTGAGGATGGGTCCCCTTTCTGTCAAGCACCTTCAGATGACTGTGCAGACAGAGATGAGAGTGGAGCATTCTGGAACTGTGGGGGCATTGAATGGTGGGAGCCCTCTCGATGCTGGTAGCCAGACGATCCTTTCTGTGTCTCCACTTCTCCGTCTCATTCTCTTTCCTGTTCTCCTCGAAGAGCTGGCAGGCATTGGCTGATCTTGCTCTCCGTCTTGATCTTTCGCTGGCCAGTTCTTTGAGGTCTTTTGGATTGATCTGACTAGCTTGGAGATTTGCCTTGAGAGAGTCTTTCTTTGTTAACTCTATTAAACTATCCACTTTGCAACTAAGTCATGCCTGCATTTATGTTTCCACTTCCAAAAGTACACAGGAATACAGTAAACTCTTGAAAATCCCATATTATTGGTGAGCCTGCCCAAATCCGTCATTCTTGTTGCGTTTTTCCGAAGGACATTAAAATAAAATAAAAATCAGGGAGTTGACACCAGCGTGATCATTTTGAGTGCAGTTGCAATGGACTTCACTTTTTATGTGAAGGCCACAAACAAAAGGGGGAAAGGAGAGGAAAATGTTTGGAAGCCATTTACCAACCCTGACGGAGGAAAAACGGACTTCAGGGTGCAGACAGACCTCATACATCTGAGAGTATTAAATATTTATGCGTGTCATATTGTAGAGGAATAAATACAAAAATAGCGTAGAATGTTTTAAAATACAAGTAGCTAAAATTGATTGTGCATGTGTGCAGTGTTCTAAGCAGAGGCTTGTGTAAAGTTACACAGCCCTTAGGCAATTTTCAAGTACCAAAACTTAGTTTGTCCATTGTATGAGTAGTTTAAGAATGACCGAGAATGGCTAGAATTCGTGGGCCACTAAATACTCAACCAAGCAATGCATGGAGGATTTTTACAATGTACCACACAGAGTGGATGTCATTGAGTATCTCCAAACTGCATGTGAAAAATGCAATGAAACAGAGAAAAACAAGAAAAGGCAACAGGCTAACTGTATGATAGCTTTTGGTCCAAACAATTAAGTTACTGAAGGTGAAGGTTGTATAGATTTCCGAATTGTAACAGTAAGACTTTAAAAGGCAAACTAGAGATAAATTCCAGGGAGTTGGAAGCCACTGTAGCTGTTTTTTGTTTAGCTGAAATATGCAAGGCCTTCCCTGAAAGAGGCTTAGTCTGGCTAGGAATATATGTTGTAGTAAGACCTCTATATACTTTTCAGCATTGACAATACCTTCCCAGATGTGTAAGCTCCCCATCCCATAGGCACTAATGCAACCCAATCCCATCAGAGATGTTCACTACTGGTTAAAGGTTTTAGGACACCCCAATTTTTCCAGATTTTTATTGAAAATTATACAGTTCCAGTCCAACAAATGGGGGCCGCCAAGCTGTCACGGAATTACAGTCCCATTACATTTTGGGTTGTAACTCTACAACTAAATAAGATAAAATCAAGTATGATGTGTGATATTGAAGGTATTAACTTGTTCTTTAATATTATTAAGTGAAAATATATTTTTTGAGAAATTTTCATCGAAGAAACAAGCAAAAACTACTCCGTCACAGAATTACACAAAATTGACATGGTTTTTTTAAATGTTGTGTTTAACTATCCAGAAAGTGATGTTCCTATCATAGTTAAGTTTTTAAACTTCAATATGTTCATATTTAAGGTGTTTTTTGTTAATACTGTAAGTTATAGAAACAAATATTGACTTTAACAATGCATTATGGGCAAGAAATTTCAAAAAGTCAATTTCATGGAATTACAAGAGGCAAATTGTCACGGAATGACAACAATAATATTAATTAGTTTCAATGTATTTATTGCAATATATTATACATATATACAACATTATTTACATTTTTACAGTTTAGCAATATATTACAATGAGTTTTCCACTTATAATGACTAATCATAATACATACTTCAATTTTTTTTTTTCCCATCTCCATGTCAACATTGGCTTGGCGGCCCCCAAATACCTTTGTACCATTTCAAGCTAAGTGGTGAACTGTCAGAAGTTTTAAACAAAAGGTAAGGTTACCCAGGTTTTTTGTACACCATCGAGTAGGTGAAAGGATGGTTCCTCAGTGTGTGACATCAACTGTCAAACATGGAGGAGGAAGCGAGATGGTCTGGGGCCATTTTGCTGGATTGAGGGTCAGTGACTTAGAGAGTGAAAGGCACCCTGAACCAAAACGGTTACCACAGCATTCTGCAGCACCATGCAGTTTCCTCTGATATGCGCCAAGTTGGTCAGGGTTTCATCCTACAGCAAGATAATGACCCAAAACCTAAGTCCAAGCTTTGCCAGAACTACCTAAGGAATTAACAACAAGATGGTAAGCTTGACAACATGGAGTGGCCAGCACAGTCTCCAGACTTAAACCCCATCAAGATGGTTTGGGATGAACTGGACAGAAGAGTGAAAGCAAAGCAACCTTCAAGTGCCACACATTTATGGGAACTTCTGCAACATAGTTGGGAAGAACTTACTGAAAAATATTTGATTTCCATTGTAGAAAGTGTGTTCAGCCATTATATCTTTCAAAGGTGGCTACTTTGAGTCAGAAGTTTAAATACATTTGGTTTATAAATTGATTCAATAATTTCTCTTTTAACTTCGATTCTTAATGTGTTCCATCATGTCTATGCTTTCATTCCAGAGTACAATTGGACATTAAATTGCATAATTTTCTATAAAAATACTGGAAAAATTGTCCTAAAACTTTTGACTGGTAGTGTAGGTTTTTGAATCGTGCGCTGATATCAAGCTAGATGGTCCCTCTCCTCTTTAGACTGCACAGCACCGAGTCTGTGGGTTCCAAAAATATTTTCAAATTTTGATTCATCTGACCACAGAACAGTTTTCCGTTCTGCCTCCATTTTAAATTAACTTTGACCCAGAGAAGACGACAGCGTTTCTGGATCGTGTTCACATATGCCTTCTTATTTGAATGATACGGCTTTAGCTTGCATTTTTAGATAGCACAGCAAACTGTGTTCACAGACAATGATTTCTGGAAGTGTTCCTGAACAAAGGCAATGTATTCCAGTGCAGAATGATTCGTGTTTTTAATGCAGTGCTGCCTGAGGGCCCCGAAGATCACGAGCATCCAATACTGACCTTTGGACTTGTCCCTTTCTCCAGATTCTTTGAATCTTTTGCTGATATTATGTACAGTAGATTCAAAGTCCTTGCAATTTTACATTGAGGAACATTTTTCTTAAATCTTTCCACAATTTTTAGACAAAATTTTTTGCAGATTGGTGAATCTCAGTCCATCCTTACTTCTGACTCTCAAAATGCTTTTTATATCCAGTCATGTTCCTGACCAGTTGCCAATTAACCTATTTAGTTGCAAAATGCTCCTCCATTTTGGTTTTTTAGTACCACTTACTTTTTCAAGCCTTTTATTGCTCGTGTCCCAACTTTTTTGAGATGTGTTGCTGCCATCAACACTAAAATGGGCGAATATTTTTCATGAAATGGTGAAATATCCCACTTTCAACATGTGATTTGTTGTCTGTGTTCTAGTGTGAATAAAATGTGGGTTTGAGATTTGCAAATCACTGCATTCTGTTTTTATTTACATTTGTCAAAGCATCTCAACTTTTTTGGAATTGGGGTTGTACTCGATCAGTGCACATGATATAAAAAACGACTCACCTAACAAGGTGACCCTCAATTGCTCCAAGGTCTAGTTCCAATGCGAACTTATTTCATTGTAGGCACATTCAGCAGTGGACCGCAGTTAGACAGTGCACGCAGACAGCTCTGCAGCTACAATACACAGCAGGAAGCAATGCATTGCGTGTTGTGGCACATTCATTACACAAGTATCATTAAAATTCCCAGCGTCTTTCGCTACAGTAGCCCGTCTGTTGGTTTGAACCAGATAAGAAAGCCATTAGTGGTAGGTATTCACCACGCTGGATTAGGGGCATCAGCGTAATTGCTTCATCTTTAATGTTTTGGCTCACTGGTGTATCTACGCAAATGGGGTCCATTTTCAGACATAGATTTAGCATAGTCTTGGACTAATTCAATATTGAATGGTGCTTCTCAGTACAAAACTCCATTTTGTCCAGAACTTTTTTAAATTACCTCCATGCCCTTATAAAAGTTTACTATAGTTTACTACAGTAAAACTGATGTAAACTGTTGTAAACTACACTTTACAGTAAACTATAGTTTGTTGCAAATATACTATAGTAATTGAGTATCATTGCTATAGTTTATGATAGTAGTTTGACTTTTGTGATTTACTTTAGCATCACTATAGTAAACTACAGTTACTATATCTATAGTAATCCCACAAAAATACCAGTTACTATAGAATACTATAGTATTTTTGTGGCAATTTTTCATAAGGGCAACCCAACAAACTTGGGTGGTGGTTATGTGTTCTCCCATGTTTGTTTCTCAAGACACTATTGCTCAAAATTTTTCAATCTATGACATTTTGTGGAAGTGTCACGGGCTAAGAAACAATTGATTAAATTTTGTGATGAATTCAAATTGAAATGTGGCCACTTCAGTCATTTGTTCAGTGACAAATACATTGGCGGAGGTATGCGCTATTTGAGTGCTCTGTGTGCTGCAAAGGGGTTAGGATGGGACTGCGAAAAGTAACTTTAATACCCAATGACAAATGACCAATGCAGTCATACTGTACATGAAGCTTGTATTCCCAAAATTACCACTTGTAGTTCTACATAATGCATTTCAACCATGGCCATAATTTTCATAATCCACTGAAACCTCTGGTAATGGGAATAAGTTCTAAAATTAGTGCACTGCTTGAACTCGGAATCTAAAGTCACGGTTACAAATGCTTCAGAAACTAAGCCGAATAGATGTGCTTGGCTTTCATTTAAAAAGCCAAATTTGGCAGTGATTTAGCATAATGTTAATCCAGATTGTCATTGTAAAATTTTAATTAGCCGACAGAGTGCTTGAATACTAGCCTGCGAGGTATTATGACCAACATAAGTTGAAATTCACTTAGTTGGGGATCCTAGTTCAGTACAATTCAAGTTTTGACCTTAGATTTTTGTTACAAGGCACTCTGGCCAGGTTTTTTAAAATGCACAGGAGGAAGTCTTGCATTTAACGCTCAAATGACTAAGCTAGACTATACTTCAGGGTAGTGATGGCCGAACGAGGCTTTATGAAGCTTCGGATCCTTTCGGACCTTTGTATTGAAAATTGGTTCACGACTCGAAGCTCCATTCATTGAGCACGTGGGTGACATCTGCTGGCAGAGAAATTGTTGTACAGCCTTGCAAAGGTGACGCTGACGCACCTTGCGTGTGCACTTCGAGAATGTTGTATTGTGAAAAATACTTCAAGCTGAAATCGAACTTCGTCTTACATGTGTTTTTTTTCTTCCTTACCTTAATAATTCATATTGTATTATAATAACAATAATTACATCCACAGCCTCATTGAATCCTATTAATATTGTTACGTCCAAGAAAAAGGAGGCTCAGACTGGTATCCAGCGGGTCTTTTGGTTTTATTGTCGCACCGAACATTCCTCGACATACACGTTCAAAACTCTGCTTTTTTACTGCTCGCGGGACGCGTAATTTCTTTTCCTACGTTAGTTGAGCGTATATCCAAAAAAGCGGGCGTGGCCCGCCTTATTTGGAATATGAGGACTGAGACGCCGCCGATCAGCTCGTAGGTTAGGCTACGTAGGGTTAGATTTTAATAGATTGAAGTCTAATATCGAGTGTTTCGGCAATACCTGAAATATTCCTACAGCATGGAGGAATATCCAGAAATAGCGGTAGGTTGAGTCATAATTTCAGCGAGCAGCAATGAATAATTGTCGACAGTGTCCATTAACTAATTCCCTACGGAATACTTTAATCAAAATTGACGTGTTTGTACGGAATACTTTTCCCGAAAATGACACAATTTAAAGTATTGAAGTACAGTTGGCCCATGACTGCGATCGTCAACTGATTTCGTGTTTTCATCGGACTGCGAATGGCCATCCACGCCGATGAATGCTGAATATCAATGACATTGACAACGCGGTTTTATAGTCCAAATGTATGTTACGTTTTTATCAGCATCATCATAGTATTAGTGAATGGTTAAAAAGTCAGATATCTTAAGTTCTAGGAATACGCGCAGGCTATTATAATGTAATCATATGACCATAATTATGTACATGTACATGCGACACAGGCACACACATGCATTCATGTGTAGACATGCCTAATATGTGACTTTAGGCATAATTTAATATCTAGTGGCAGTGTATGTTAAGTATTTGATTGCTGCTATATTACCTTATACGCAGTTGAGGTTTGTTCCAGCTGTGACATGTGCACTATATGTTATTATTATCATATATCATTATTTAGATATTGTGATCTCAGTGTTTTTCACATAGATACGCTTCATAGCAGACGCCTCTGCATGATCATCATAGTGCAGTAGTTTTAAAGAATTTAGTTATAAATGATGTAATGAACTATATTATACGCTTACAATGGGGGAAATAAGTATTTGACCCCTTGCTGATTTTGCAAGTTTGCCCACAAACAAAGAGTGCAACGGTCTATAATTTTAATGATAGGTTTATTTTAACAGTGAGTGACAGAATATCACCAAAAAAGTGGTATAAGACATTGTGTGTATTTATTATGGAATTTATTTGCATATTTTTGGTCAAAAATAAGTATTTGACCCCCTGGACAAACATCATGTTCATATTTTGCAGAAAAGCCATTATTGGCCAGCACAGATGTCAAACAATTTTTATAGTTGTTGACAAGGTTTGTGCACATTTTGGCAGGGATGTTGGCCCACTCCTCCCTGCAGACAGCCTCCAAATCATTCAGGTCCCGAGGCTGTCGCCTTGCAACCTGAATTTTAAGTTCCCTCCAAAGATTTTCAATTGGATTCAGGTCTGGAGACTGGCTAAGCCACTCCAGACCCTTGATGTACTTCTTCTTCAGCCACTCTTTTGTTGCTTTGGCGGTGTGCTTAGGGTAGTTGTTGTGCTGAAACACCCATCCTCGACCCATGTTCAGCTCTCTCACTGAGGGAAGGAGCTGTTGGTCCTCTCAATGCAATGGAGTTGTGCCGTCCCCTTGGCTGAAAAGCACCACTGTGCTTGACGGTGGGGATGGTGTTCTTTGGGTTATACTCTGTGTTCTTTGCCCTCCAAACACGGCAAGTTGAGTTGAGCCCAAAAAGTTCTATTTTGGTCTCATTTGACCACATCACCTTCTTCCAGGCCTCTTCTGAGTCATCCAGGTGGTCAATGGCGAACATCAGTTGGGCCTGTACATGTGCCTTCTTGAGCAGGGGGACCTTGCGTGCGCTGCAGGATTTCAATCCATGACCGCGTAGTGTGTTAACAACTGTTTCTTTTGTAACTGTGGTCCCAGCTGCCTTCAGTTCATTAACCAGTTCCCCCCTTGTGATTCCTCACCGTTCGCATGATCAGGGACATCTCACGAGGCGAGACCTTGCATGGAGGCCCAGACCGAGGGAGGTTGGCGGCAGTGTGGTACTTCTTCCATTTCCTGATAACTGCACCGACAGTTGATCTTTTCTCTCAAAGTTGCTTTCCAATTCTCTTGTAGCCCATCCCAGCCTTGTGTAGGTCAACAATCTTGTCCCTGATGTCCTTAGACAGCTCTTTGGTCTTGCCCATGTTGGAGATGTTGGAATCTGGTTGTTTGGGAGTGGATAGGTGTCTTTTATACAGGTAATGAGGTGAGGCAGGTGTATTTAATGTATATAATTAGTTGGGATCGGGGGTGTGTCTTAAAAAAAGACTAACTGGCTTGTGGGACCCAGAATACTTGCTGTTTGGTAGGGGGTCAAATACTTATTTTTCCTCATCAGATGGTTATCAATTTTTATAAATTCATATGATGTGATTTTCTGGAATTTTCTGTGATTCTGTCTCTCACTATTAGAATGTATATACGATTAAAACTATAGATCGTTGAATTCTTCGTAAGTGGGCAAACCTGCAAAATCAGCAAGGGGTCAAATACTGATTTCCCCCACTGTGTATGAATAACTGTGTTATGTTATCTGAGAGATAGTTAAATCATATATAGATGTAGTAGACAAGTAGGGAATTGGGTGCGAAGTTGTGCATTTATTCACTGTTTTGGTGCGCTGTAATATGTGTAACAATATCATGATGTGATGATGCTAGGAATCATAGCATCATCATAGTATGGTGGTGGTTCTCTATGTACTATCGATGTCAACTATATTCTCTAAACACCCCATTCACCACCTTTCATCTGAGTACTTCGGCTCAAGTCATCACTCGATAAAAATTTTTATCTCATATCAGAGAATATTTTCATGTAGTGGGCACTCGGGTGAAATATTTTACCCAGTCTCACTCAAGTGAAAATTTATTTTCACCATGCCCTATTTAAGGGAAAGTTCTCTCGCATGATCATATGATATGAACGCATTATTAATGTATTTTAAAGAAATTACGCTATCTCATCAAGCATATAATTTAGCTGTCCAGTTTCTTAGCAAAATGGAGTTTATTGGCATCATTAGTTTCTACCTGGGTTCACTAGGAATAACACATGAATATATACACATTGTTTCTATATACATATATATATATATATATATATATATATATATACACTGCATTTCAAATTATTATGCAAATTATAGTTTTCTCTGATTTTCCTAAATGGTCGATGCAACTGACAGTTAGTATAATTTTCAAGTCATCAGCCATTAGAATATAATTCGAATTTCATTGAGCAAACCTCCCAATGATAACAGTATTTTTTCAAAAATAATTAAAAAAAAACTCAAAATGCTCTGTTCCAAATTATAATGCACAACAGAGTTTTAAAACATTTTATTGGTTGTAAAGAACTGAAATGGTCATTTGTTGAATTTGCAGCATTAGGAGGCCATATTTATTGAAATTAAAAGCTATTTCAATCAAAAACATCTTATCAGGCCAAGTTAACATAGGACTCCTTCTTTGACATCACCTTCACAATTCTTGCATCCATTGAACTAGTGAGTTTTTGGAGAGTTGCTGCTTGAATTTCTTTGCAGGATGTCAGAATGGCCCCCAGAGCTGCTGTGCTGATGTGAACTGCCTCCCACCCTCTCAGATCTTCTGCTTGAGGCTCCAAAGCCTCTCAGTAGGGTTGAGGTCAGCGGAGGATTGGGGGGCCACACCATGAGTTTCTCTCCTTTTATGCTCACAGCAGCCAATGACACAGAGATGTTCTTTGCAGCATGAGATGGTGCATTGTCCTGCATGAAGATGATTTTGCTACAGAAAGCACGGTTCTTCTTTTTGCACCATGGAAAAAAAGTGGTCAGTCAGAAACTCTATATACTTTGCCGAGGTCATTTTCACACCTTCAGGGACCCTAAAGGGGCCAGCAGCTTTCTCCCCATGATTCTGGGCCAAAACATGACTCCTCCTCCTTGCTGATGTCGCGGCCTTGTAGGGACATGATGGCCATCCACCAACCATCCACCACTCCATCCATCTGGACCATCCAGGGTTGCATGGCACTCTTCAGTAAACAAGACTGTTTGAAAATTAGTCCTCATGTATTTCTGGGCCCACTGGAGCCCTATCTGCTTGTGAGCACTGGTCAGGGGTGGCCGAATAATAGGTTTATGTACAGCTGCAAGCCTCTGGAGGATCCTGCACCTTGAGGTTTGCGGGACTCCAGAGGCACCAGCTGCTTCAAATACCTGTTTGCTACTTTGTAATGCAGCTGCTCTCTTAATCCAATGAATTTGTCTGACAGAAACCTTCCTCATTATGCCTTTATCTGGACAAACCCGTCTGTGCTCTGAATCAGACCCCATATCTCTTCAAAGTACGATGATTACGCTTAGGTTTTTATGAAATATCTCATTTATTTCTTTGTCCAAGGCATTGCACTATTTGACGCTATTTAACAGCAGAGAGATCCTTTTTTCTTTCCCATATTGCTTGAAACCTGTGGCCTGCTTACTAATGTGTAATGTCCCTCTTAAGTAGTTTTCCTTTAATTGGGCTCACCTGGCAAACTAATTATCACAGGTGTCTGAGATCGATTTCAGTGCTCGAAAGAGCCCTGAGACACAATGCCATCCATGAGTTTAATTGAATTAAATCTTTTTTTAAATTGAATTAAATCTTTATGACACTTAAATCCAATTTGCATAATAATTTGGAACGCGGTGTATATATATATATATATATATATACACACACACACACACACACACACATAATACATACAGTTGAAGGCCTATAAAGCGCACAGTTATTTGCCCGGAAAAACTGTCCACATCTGAGGCGTGTCCGCTTCCCAGGGATGTTGTATTACAAACTGTAAGAACCATCTTTAGGAAAGAAGGAAAATGTTATTTGATAATTGATTTCATCGGATTCTAATACACCGAATATATGTTTAAATCTATTCCTGGTTATTGTACATATTTCAGGTTATCATGCCTGACAACCAGTACAGGGTCCAGGCTTTTGACATAGTTGAAGGGGGTTTTGAGGCCAAGGTGAGGCTTCCCATACAAAGTGAAGCAGAGTTCGAGGGGTGGCTGTCTGCATTTGAAAACACCACCTTGACCACCTGGCGAGTGATGAGAACCTTCCCACATTCGTTGTCAGAGTGCATTGCAAGGAACACCATGCTGGGTAGCAACCACAGTGCGAAATCATGAAAAGAGTAGAATCAAAATTCAAAATTTCAGGATATGCCATACATTATCAAAATATTTTGGATTAACCTTCTTGTAAAATTGGGCATTCAATGCAGTCATTCATTGTTTCCTTCGTCTAAATTGGGCAAATTACTTATTTTGGCTTAGGCTAGGGGTATCAGGAGGTGGGTGACGCGGTAGTTGCTAACCACTTTATCCCTAGAAATTAGTCTTAATTGGGCACATTACTTATTTTGGCTTAGGCTAGAATATTACTGACTCACAAAAACCTTCACACCAATATATCTGTGAATAGTTTCACCCTGCATGTTTGGAAGAGGGAGGATATAACTTTTACTTTTCAGGTTGATAAGTAAGTGTTAGTAAGTTTCACCTGGACCAGAGATCTGGGGGAATCGCGAACATAAACACAAACATACACACACACCGAGTTAGGGATTGCACCCGCTCTGTAGAGATGGTGGCAGTCGGGTTTGGTAGATAGGGAATAGGAATAGTGTAGGTACATAGGTGACATACAACATTTCTGTATCTGCAAATAGTTTCACCCTGTCTGTTTTGCATGGGAAGTTTGGGGGAAACTTAGTCAGACAGGGGACCATATTGCATTTTAGTTTTTTCCAATTTCTGGCGATGTATGTTGTGTTTGTTGTAGGTTAGCGTAATTGATTACTGTAAATCTTTGCTGCATTATGTATTCCCAGAATCACATATGTAGTGGATTATTTTGAAATTTGATAACTAGCATTAAAAAAATCAAGATATTCATGTAACATTGTCAGTTTGTATTGTAATTGTAATTCCAAATATATTTGTAGTTGCAGCTATTTTGTAATCTATCCAACTCTGCTGTGGTTCTCTTTGTGATTCAACTGTCCTGAGGTATATGGAAAAAACACCAGTCATACACTGTTCCAAATTTATGCATCTGTATTATACATCAGTTAGTTCATTTCACCTTGGATGCACGCTGTCATTTAGTACTGTAGTGTAGATACTGACAAAATTCCCTCTTCTGTAAGTGTTTAGAAGTCATACTCAGACCCACATTTCATAGTGGCATACTGCAGTTATGTTCTCATTTGCACACACATTGCATTGCACTCCTGGGGCACCACACACACACACACACACACACACACACACACACACACACACAATACAGCCCCTACTATTTCCTATGTGCCACTGTGTATCACTATGAAAATCTAGTGGCCTTCAGAACTGGAAGGTGACAGACAGCAGCTACTTGTCCAGGTGATGCATCAACTAACCTTTGGGTCACCGGAGTTGGAGCTGGGAGGCCATAATACGAGGAGTCGCTTTCAAAGGTTTCATGTACCAATTCAACAGCCCTGCATGGTTGTAAAATTTTTATATTGTTTCATTATTGATTTTCCCAATAATTAAATGTTGGAATCGGAAGTTGCAAATATTTCTGCAAAATAATCTGCTTAATCACATATCTTGTAGGCCCTCAAAAAGGAGTATGTTATCATTCTAGTCTCCTTCAGAATATGTGATTGATTTTCCCAGTTAAAAATCAAGTGTGAGCTTTTATCTAGGACCGTGCTAAATTTTCAAAGTTGGATGTGCATATGGCCAAGGTGGGGGAGGGGGGGTATAATGAGGTGCGTATGACATACGTACTGGGGGGCGGTGTCCAAAAAAGCCAAAATTTTCCTTACGTACTGTATTAATGATAATTTTTGGCGCCGCGTAATTTATTGATATCAGTCAACGTATCATTCAGTTCGTATGTTCAGAAAGAGGGTGTGTCAGAGATTGTGCGTACCCTGCACGCAGCAAGGAGGGGGGTTTAGGAACATTCATTTAGCAAAAAATATCCTGATAAAAGCGAAAACAGTATACCTTTTTAAACAACATATTTATTATAAACAATAGGCATGTATGAAATGCTGAAAATACCGACATACTCCAACAAAAGAACTTGACATCGAAGCAAATGCAAATCGGCGTATGCAGCTCTCTCGGCAGGTTAGATTGGAACTCTCTCCACTCTGGCGTCTCAGTCCTCATATTCCAAATAAGGCGGGCCACGCCCGCTTTTTTGGATATACGCTCAACTAACGTAGGAAAAGAAATTACGCTCGCGGGACATCTCTCAGAACAACCCTTGACCCGGCAACACACGCTACATCCGTTACTGTTTCCCAAAAATCCCCGGAAGTCCCGCCCCTCAGGCAAGCCCACTGTCTCGCACCTGTAGCAGCCGCTACAATATTTAGTCTGTCCAAAAAACATATTGTATTGTTTTTTTGATTGTTCTTGGTGTATACTGGGTGTGCTTGAGCGACTTTGGCATTATGAATAAA
This sequence comes from Gymnothorax reevesii, assembly GCA_029721435.1. Lineage (NCBI taxonomy): Eukaryota > Metazoa > Chordata > Actinopteri > Anguilliformes > Muraenidae > Gymnothorax > Gymnothorax reevesii. The sequence goes on from CM056577.1 coordinate 113,580,240, forward strand.
AATGTCTAACAGAGCGCTGTTTCATCCATCTTAAATACATTTGAATTGCGGCAATGTTTCAAAGCTCCGCCTATCGAACCAAACCAGTCAGCTGATTCAGTCTGAATGAAGCGGTGAAGTGGTTCGAACGTCATCAGTCACGTGGTTTTCCGCGATATGAAGCAAGCTCCGGCACAGTGCTTCAGAAAAATATTCCATCGAGTTTGAAGCGTGCTTCGGAGCCTTGGTATCAGCGGTAACATCACTAACTTCAGGGCGGTTCCCAATCTGTTCTGTGGCACCCCTGTGTATGCTCCAAGTATTTAGGAGCATACACTGACCTCTGTACAGCTCAAGCTTGGGGTGCTTTTAACACCATGGAAAAAGTTTGGAAAGCTCCTGTCAATACTCAGACTACAGTCCAAGACTACTGTTGAAACAATTTGTTTGGGTCTGATTCCTGGACACTCAGTGCAACCCCCCCCCAAATGTCAAGTCACAGCATCTTGCCACTGCTAGTCATTTGTCAGGATGAGACAGCAAGAGGTTCATGGTCACCAAATGCAGATTGAAAAGCAGGTCATCCCTTCAAGACACTAGTCTGTGATTCTGATCTGCTCGTGGGAGGGAAAAAAAAAAAAAAAAGTCACACCTGGAGGTGTATCATACAAAATTACACATCACCCTTTAGGGTACCCAAGTCATCCCCATTAGGTGCATATGGTCAGTGTCTCCCCTGAAATTGCTTGCTATAATGGTAAAAGGGTCTCAAATTCTTTAATGGCAAGAGATGAATTTCTCAACTCTGCTGCATTTGATGGTAAAAACCTGCTTTGAAACTTAATGCACCTTAGGACAGTAGCATGGTCATTGTTTGGAATGAAACCCAGCCTACATGGGCAAACTCAATGACTGGTAGATTTAGGCCTGTATTCAGAAATGACACGGAGTACGATTGAAACTTAACGCATGAGAAAAAGATCGACCAACCACTAACAGATCGTCCCACTCTGCCAATTACTATTCATAAACACCACTAGAGCATAAACTGACAGTAGAGGTCACTGGGTACCACAAGCGGTGCATCGGCTGCTGCAAAGGGACGCTCACTCCTCACCCTTCAGTGCTGAAGGACCTAAGCCTGACGCAGTTCACTCTTGATTAGAAATTTTAAACAAGTTATTACCAATTTGCTTCACAAATTGAGTTTTGCACAAATGTAATAATCAGCATGTCTTCATAAATTGTGGTCGAGTTGCTTGCGAAAGGCATAGGACAGCCTGTGAGGCTCACTAAGCTGTGAAACATTTCCCCTCTACATTCAGCAATTAAAATTTAGCAATGATGGATTCTTGTGACTTGAAGCTACATGAGCCTTGCAGGCCAATCCACACGTGCCAGCATTTTGTGCCAGCATTTTCCAACCCATCAGTAAAGAAAAGCAAATCTGACAGTGTCATGACAACTGGCCACACTTAAGTGTTCAGTTATAGTTGAGCTTCCCCTATTGCCAGTTCAGTGGTGGGTACACAAATGCCAACCTTGAGTTCACCACAGTGCAGTTTGTAAACCACTGAAACCTGGTGGCCAGTTAAAATTTGCAATGAGCTCGTGGCTGTAAGAGTTTCCAATGTTTGCAACCTGAAAAGCCATGAAATACCGGCGCAAGTTGTGCGGCTCAAGGGCGGTGTTCCCCTGCACTCAACCCTCACTTAGATGCCATTTCAGTGTGAGTGAGATCTCTGAAAGCAAGAGTTGGGGCATCCTCTGACTCATTTAGTATAACGTCACACCAAGTTTTAGTATGCGCACACTCTGTGCGAGTAGTTTCTGAATACAGGCCCTAGTCTCCCCCCCCTCCACTCCCCCTCCAAGGCAACCGCAATTGCAAGGATGCTCCCAGTTCTGGCTCTGTACTGAAGTGGGATGCTTCATTGTCAAGACACCAGACCTAAATGGACATTGTGATAAACAATGCAACAAAACTGCAGTTTAAGCCAGCTCCAACCCATCCCCCCCCCCCCCCCCCCGGAACTTAAGCAGGCTGTAATTGGAGCTTTCCATAGGTAGGAGGAAAGAAATGAATTTGAAATTCCTTGATCATTGGAGTCATTTTAGAGATGACAGATCACCACCCTGAGGGTACAGCATCAATGGAAACACATGGAGTTCCCAAATTATTTATTTGAATTTTGACAGCAGAGACTTAAGGGAATGGTCTTGGCATTTGAGCATCCAGATTCTTCAGGGTCCTAGAGGGTACAACACATGTAAACAATGAACTCCACTCAATTGTTTAGTCAAATTTGGGTTGATGCCTGCTGCCTTAAACTGCTTGTGTTCATTAGCAGGATCCACTAAATTAGTTCAATATCCAGGAGCATAAAGCATTGAATTATTCAGTTTAACTGATTATGCCCTAGTTGTACAGTGCAAAGTACTTACAGAATACCGGTTGCAAGGTAAACTTGTCCACTGAAAAACTAAACCCCAGTGACAAGTGGTTGATTCAAATTGGGGGGGGGGGAAAGAGGAGGAGGACTGGAAGGCCAACAGCAACATGGCATTCAACTGAAGACAAAAGCACCAATATGCAACCACCACAAGATGTTAACCTAGTACAAGGTATTGCCAAGAAGCAAAAACAGTTGCCCAGATCTTAACATTAGCACATTTCTGCTGACTAGTTTGAAATAGTCAATGGCATGCTTAAGTTTAGAAAAATTCTTTAGTGAAAGTCATTGATACCTACTTGCAAAACAGCCTTCCTCACACTTTCCTCCAAAGCACAACTCCGTGGAGCACAGGAAATAAATCTAGAGACAGAATTAAGTCACTCAAGTGGATTCCTTTGAAAGTTGAACATGCAGGGCTATGGTTCTAGAGTTCTCCAGTGAACCCCAGTTAAGACTAAGCTCACTTACTGGTTCATCAAGGTACTCAGCTGGTGCCTCCATAAACTGGAAAGCTTTGACTTCAAAACGACGCAGATGTTTGGTTCCTGGCAGCCTGATTAGGAAGACACCTCCTTGGTCCAGGGGGTTAGGACACCTGTTTTTATTTAAAAAATAAATAAAAAATAAAAACACACCCCACCCTCAGGTGATCTGCCATCAGGCTTCACATACATGCCACTCCTGAAGCCTTACCCATCATGCAGAAGAACCAGTGCCTTTGTAGCCAGCCTTGGGTATGCAATGCAGTAGTTTACCAGTAGAGCAACTTTTGGATTGGCAGCCTTTATGCCCACTTGCAGGAACACTGAATGGCCCAGGAGGACATGCAGGGGTAGGTGATATGAAGGATAGAATTTTCTGTAGTTGCCATCTGGAAACAGGGTTAAGTTGTGAGGGGAGGTAGTGGCAGGTGTTTAAATGGGGGGGGGGGGGGGGGGGGGGGGGGGGGGGGGGGGGGGAGAGAAGGAAGACTACCTTCTGCAATTTCGAGCTGAACACTGAACAATCCCTCAGACTGCACCATTGGATACACAGAGGGACTCTTGACCATGAAGCCTGCACTTACAAGGTTGGTCAAGTCAGGCAGGGGACTCTTGGCATAGCGACATTCCACCATCAGTCTGTTCAGAGTTAAGGACAGTTGTCAAGGCAGAATATACCCTCCCCCCCTCTTATGGGGTGGGGGGCCACAGCACAGGGCCTGGGAAACAAAGGCTGAATACCTGAATTGCAGGTCTCTTGAGATGTTAGCAGAAATTGCTGGGATAGGAGAAAGTGAAGTCAGTACTTCAACTGAAAAGACCTGAGTCTCTCCTATTTTCTGTAGGAATGAGAACAGAGGCTGGGGGTCAGTACACAACAGCACATGCCATCCTGTTAGTTAGAACACTTAAGGCAGCCTTTATGCATTTCTAGGAATGAATTGAAGATGCCCTGCACTCAAGGGCAAGGTAAAGCAATTGTTTGGCCCAATCATGAAAATCCCTTGGAAAGTGACAAATTGCAGATTGTGAATATGCAATTCATCCCAATGAAGCAATAGCCATAGTGTCTCAAGCTAGAGTGAGCTTAAGCTGTGCTCAAATCCAGACCTGGTTTCCCCTATGAAAGTAGCATTTTGCTCAGCCCCTCTGATTAGTGATCCTACTTTTAAAAACAGGGCTCTGGAAGTCATCCAGCTCATGCCACTTACATAAGCATGTACTCCACAAGCATTGGTGGGAAAGAAGAACACTGCATAGGATCTGGTGATGATTTTTGGCGGACATCCAGGATTCCCAGAAGTAATAAGCTTTGCCAGGTCCACAGTAAAGTTACCAATCTGCCGTTGCACGACAAACACAAAGTGTTTATCAGCAGTGCATTCTGGGGGGGGGGGAAGGGAGGAGAAAGGGAAAAAACTCATTTATGCACCTCAGATACTGAAGGGTACAGAGAGGCATGTATAGAGGGAGATTATGGAAACACTTACCATTAATGGGGTATGAACAAGAGTGATCTGCATGGTTATAGCAACAGCCTCTATGTTGGCATGCTGGAGCAGGGATTCCAGTGCTGCCACATTTTATCCTTTGATCAGGTTCAAGGCTGCATCTGGGACCATTGTGCGCTATTGGGTTGGAGAGCACAAGTTAAATCTGGCAGAAGGCTTCAGCCACAAAGACAATCCCTGGTCAGTCACCCCAGAATGAGTCACTGCTCCAGACAGCATTTCTACAGTAGATCTCTTCCTGCAGTTCCCAATTGAAAGGAACACATACCATAACAAGCTCAAACACCCACCCTACACTCATAGCGACAATTCACCAGGAGCAGGGTACCCTACTTGCACCCTAGGATGTGCACTTACATGGGGGAATGTTACACTTGAACTTATGAGGAGCATTTGGATTGTCAGACTGAAGACTGTGGATCAAGCCATCTGAAAGATCACCATCATTTGAATAAGACGGATGAGGGCGAGCAGTACAGGGTAGAGTCACATCAGCAAGCTGGCCATCGGTGGTCTCATATTTCATTGTAGTAGAGCATTGCCCCCCCTGAGAAGACATTGGGATATGACAGACCATTTCAATATAACGGATTTAGCCGGTGGCCAGTTTCGTTGTGGCGGTGAGTTACCGAGAGTGTGACGTCGCAGTCTTTGACTGCGACAGTTGCGTTCCTCTGGTCCTCGGTAACAGCATGGCCACAGGACTCCAGAACATCCAGTGATATAAATCCTCGAGTTCCTAAAAACCACCGCATACCCCACCCAACAAATCAGATTCTCACCGAACAGCCTTAAAAAAAAAAAAAAAAAGACAGCTTCCAGTTAAAACTGAAACGCAGATGCTCACAAGGGACTTAGCCTACCAGTGTTCTGAGGCCTTTCAGATAGAAATAATTTTGTTGCTACATCATTGCAGGCCAGGGAGAGCTCCAAGGTAGTCTGCTCATCAAGGTCATCCCTGTGTGTTCGTAGACCTTTAGATTTCGCGTTCTTTTTCAGCTGCTTAGCAAGCCCTCCCGGATACTGCGCGTCGAAATTAGGATCGCCTGCGGCATGCTGCAGTTCGTCACTTGAAGCTGCATTGTATTGAGCATTTTTTGTCAACTTCTTTAGCTCTACTTCATAACTGAGCCACATCAATAAGACCAGCAGAAAATTTCGGTGCAACGACATGCCAACAGTTGCCTAACACCCACCCTTAAAAAGAAACAAAAGTCTGAGTACGTTTGTTTCAGTAAAAAAAAAACACACACAATAAGCAACGCCACGAGACGACCAATATATAGGGAAAGCGGCCAAATCATCACGAAAAACATTTAGTGCTCCGCCCCCCCAACTCGCCGAAATTGCAATCGACGCTAAATATGTTACCAGACCTGCGCAACTTAAAACGTGCGACCTCTAATGAATATCAATTGACAGGACTAATTATGCTGCTCTGGTGATCGGAAGAAAGACTGCTGAAATTTTCGCGAATTCAATTTGATATTTTATATTGCATTAAGCATGGGGTTGATCATTTTAGATACCTATTAAACGTTCATATTTCCGTCAGCAAAGCCCGTTGGAAGGAAAGTTGTGTGGCTTTATGTTCAGAACTTATCGGGGTTAATTCGTGTATTAAACAATGGTAACCCAGTTAAATAAAATGTCTATTTTGACAACATTGGAAAAGCAAGGGTATTTGCGTTGCAGCGGATTTTTTAATTCACACAAGGAATTTACTTGATGACGAAAACGTCCACTAATTTTGTTCATTTTCTATTAAGTTTAAATAATTAAACTGGGTAATTTACCCACTCATAGTGGGTTTTTTTAACAATTATACTGATAAGTAATGAAGATTTCTTCCGTAAATACTTCTAGACTTTTGCAGTGGTGTGAGTGGTGTGGGAGTTATGAGTATGCAGTGTACTAATGAACATTGTACAATTTCTTTTCAATGAAAAGTACAATTAAGAGTTGTTCAAAAAATATTTTTTGAGTATACTTTTCACATTAAAAATCTTGTTAAATTAGTTTTAGGTATCATATCTATAATAAACTATTAACTATACACCAGGCAGAGTACATATCTATGTGTGCAACTATGCATTGATGTAATAACAGTAATATCTGCCTTTGGAATTATTGTCTTTAAAAATATCCTTTCACAGAAGAAATGTGCTCATTTTGTACAAAACCCAAAACCAGTGAAGTTGGCTGGTTATGTAAATCATAGATAAAAACATAATACAATGATTTGCAAATCCTTTTCAACTTATATTCAATTGAATACACTGTAAAGACAAGATGTTTAATGTTCAAACTGAGAAACTTTTTTTTTTTTTTTTTGCAAATAATCATTAACTTAGAATTTAAAGGCAGCAACACATTGCCAAAAAGTTGGCACAGGGGCCTTTTTACCACTGTGTTACATCGCCTTTCCTTTTAATGACTCTCAGTAAACGTTTGGGAACTCAGGAGACCCATTTTTGAAGCTTTCCCATTCTTGCTTGATGTACAGCTTAAGTTGTTCAACAGTCCGGGGTCTCCGTTGTCGTATTTTACGCTTCATAATGCGCCACACATTTTCAATGGGAGACAGGCCTGGACCACAGGCAGGCCAGTCTAGTACCCGCACACTTTTACTACGGAGCCATGCTGTTGTAACACATGCAAAATGTGGCTTGGCATTGTCTTGCTGAAATGAGCAGGGGTGTCCATGAAAAAGACGTTTCTTGGATGGCAACATATGTTGCTCCAAAACCTGTATGTACCTTTCAGCATTAATGGTGCCTTCACACATGTGTAAGTTGGCCATGCCTTGGGCACTTATACACCTCCATACCATCACAGATGCTGGCTTTTGAAATTTGCGCCTATAACAGTTCCGATGATTCTTTTCCTCTTTGGTCCAGAGGACACAATGTCCACAGTTTCCAAAAACAATTTGAAATGTGGACTCGTCAGACCACAGAACACTTTTCCACTTTGCATCAGTCCATCTTAGATGAGCTTGGGCCCAGCGAAGCCGGCGGCGTTTCTGGGTGCTGTGGATAAATGGCTTCCGCTTTGCATTGTAGAGTTTTAAGTTGCACTTCCAGATGTAGCAATGAACTGTAGTTATTGACAGTGGTTTTCTGAAGTGTTCCTGAGCCCATGTGGTGATGTCCTTTACACACTGATGTCGGTTTTTGATGCAGTACCGCCTGAGGGATCGAAGGTCACGGGCATTCAATGTTGGTTTTCGGCCTTGTCGCTTACGTGCAGTGATTTCTCCAGATTCTCTGAACCTTTTGACGATATTACCGACCATAGATGATGAAATCCCCAAATATCTTGCAATAGCTCGTTGAGGAATGTTGTTTTTAAACTGTTCGACAATCAGCTCACGCATTTGTTCACTAAGTGGTGACTCTCGCCCCATTCTTGTTTGTGAATGACTGAGCATTTCAGGGAAGCTGCTTTTATACCCAATCATGGCACCCACCTGTTCCCAATTAGCCCGTTCACCTGTGGGATGTTCCAAATAAGTGTTTGATGAGCATTCCTCAACTCTCTCACTCTTTTTTGCCACTTGTGCCAGCTTTTTTGAAACATTTTGCAGGCATCAAATTCCAAATGAGCAAATATTTGCAAAAAATTACAAAGTTTACCTGTTCGGACATTACGTAACTTGTCTTTGCAGTGTATTAAATTGAATAGAGTTTGAAAAGGATTTGCAAATCTTTGTATTCTGTTTTAATTTACGATTTACACAACGAGCCAACTTCACTGGTTTTGGGTTTTGTACTATGGAGCTGAAGTGGAAAATATTATATTCTAACGATAAATGTTGATATGTGGTTATGAATTTAGTTTATCATAACCCTCATACAACTACTTTGTACATATTATGATTAATTTTGGGAAGCCACACCCTCACAGAGCCAAATAAGAAATATTTTTGAAAACAGTTAGGGGAAGTGTGGGAGAGTTGAGCCACTGGGAGAGTTGATCCAGGCCACCTCACATCTCCATAGCGACCGACAGAAGTCAGCTGATGCCATTTCTTGTTCATGCCTATGATTAACTATATACCAGTGTATGAGGCAGCCATGTTGGAAGAAGCATGACAAGATACTCGAAGAAAAACCATTTTTGGTCACCTAAAGTGAATATCCACTTGTCACGTATGTGCCTTTCTCTCACTTCTATGGTCGAGGATAATTGTGAATCAGTTAGAGTAGCAGATAGTCTGTATATCACTTGCTTTTTTCAGAAAATTTCAATAGGTTTGGTGGGGTCACTTTCGTAGGCTTTGAGGGTTAGTTAAAATGCCGGCTGTGGGGAGAGTTGAGCCAACGTGTGGAGGGAGAGTTGTGTGATGGCTCAACCCTCCCTTCCAGTGGCTAAACCCTCATGTCATGAGTGTTGCAAAGAGAAAAAAATGCATGTTTTTGTTAGTAGGCCTATTGGGCCAATTAGAAAATCACCCGAGACTTATTTTATTTTGTTGTTAATGTTGTAGTGAAGTGTAGAAGGGAAAGCCAATGAAATAAAGTTTTCCAGTATTTTTTTGCAATGAGTGTCATTTTTTATTTTTTTGTCAAAGACTGGGGTCTGTAATTGGATGAGTGAGGAATATTGGAAAGGTCTGTCATGTCTGTGGTGTTCTTACCAGCGGTGATGCCCTACGGGTGGTGTCTTCTTCCCCCAAAAAAAAGTTGACTTATCACGCAAATCCACTCAGGGTGCATCTAGATATCCTGATCATGTGATTGTGGGCGAACCCCAACAACATCCACATTATCCATGCGATGACCCATGAATCGAACAGACGCAACTTAGTTTCCACGTCATCATATCCCCAACAGCGCCCGCCCCCTCTGTTACCATTACTCCATCCTTCTAGATAGGTTGCCATACTCATTTACCTTCATAAGCGGGAACTTCTTAATATGATATATAGGGCCTACAGCATAGCTCAACTCTCCCAACCCTGTGGCTCAACTCTCACTACACCCTGGGAGAGTTTTTTTGCAATTTTTTTTGTTGAAGTGTCACCCCCAAGTTGTTTGTGCTAGGAGTCTTATTGGGCTACCATAAAATGCCTGAATAGTTGTAGTATATCCTGGCGAATAAATAATCCATAAATTTTGTATAGTAATTGAAAAGAATCACTAAATGTAAAATGTGGCTCAACTCTCCCACACTTCCCCAGAAATGATGAGGCGTCATTCCACGAGCTAGTGCATGTGCTGGCTAAAGCTTGGAAGAAGAGCATTTTCTCATTAATTGTGTCCAGCATCTCCAGGTAAGTAAAGGATAGACTGCAAGCATGAGTAACTGTCACAGCAAACTGCCCAACTAAGTCTAAGTCAAATTTTGGTGGTCATATGAAGGGGTTATTTCCATAAGTGCTCTACGGGCCAGAATGAGCGTGTGTGGACTCAACCTAAAAGAGCTTTAAAAAAAAAGAATCTTTTTAGCTGCTTATCTTTGGCTGAACTTTCTAATTACCATCTATTGGCAGGACATCCTTATCAATTGATGAATTAAGTCTTTAAACCTGTTAGGATGGTGGTACTGCCCATTCATAATTCAGAGATTTGTTTTTATTGTGACCTTTGTTCAGCTGTATTTACCTGGATATATATTCCATTAATTTTGTTCAAGAAACTTTATGGCATCCATGAGTTCATTATACTGTCTGAAAGAAAAAAATGAAGTAAGGTTAGCTTATCTGAATGGAAAGATAATTAAATTGATCAAAGAACTGTGTAAATATACTGGCTAAAACTTCCAATGCAACACATACAATTTTGAAATATTTGGTGTACATAAAATGGGATGTTGGTTTTGAGCCATGATACATCAACTACGACTTAAAAGCTCAGAAAATTGTTTTGATTTTGTCGTGTGGGCAGCTCATTCTGCTTGATTGCACATTGTTTAGAATTTTGCCTGTCCCATCAGGTTGAGTAGAACTCATTGACCAATCCTTTGAGAATTTGGTCAATAAATAGCCGTAGCAATGGGCAACTTAAATATTCCTTTGCGTTATCCTGGGTCAACGTGTGACCATGCCGCGCCAAGGTCAAAATCAGCTAGAGCAAGCCATTGGTATGCTCACTGGTGGAATGTCGCAAAACGGGTTGCAAGGAACCTGGGCGCCCACGTGTCGACCATATCACTTCTCTGGAGCCGGTATAATGAAACAGGAAGCACCAGTGATCGACCACGTGCCCCCAGACCATGTGTCACCACCCCTCAGCAGGATCGCCATATTCACCTCCAGCACCTGCGCAATTGCTTCCTGCCAGCTGCAGTCACTGCTGCTCAGACCAGAGGTCGTCACCAGAACTGGATTAGCGACCAAATCGCACGCAACCGCCTGCATGACAACCGACGTCCCCTCCGTGGTTTGGTGTTGACTCTAGCACGTCGCCACGTCCGTCTGCGATGGTCAAGGGCACATTTGGGCTGGAATGCTCTCAGGTGGAACAGGGTGCTCTTCTCCAATGAATCGAGGTTCAAGTTGAGTGTGTCTGACGAAAGACTGCGTGTATGGCGTAGGCGACGGCAACGTTATACTGACGCTACCATCCTGCAGCGTGACCGCTGGGGTGGACCCAGTGTGATGCTTTGGGCTGGAATAAGCAGTAGAAACAAGACAGACCTCATTTTCATCGATTGAAACCTCAGTGCGGCCCGTTACCGTGACGATATCCTTACCCCTGTTGCAGTTCCACTCGTCCATCGCTATTGCCTAACACTGCAACAGGATAACGCGAGACCACATGTCGCCAGAGTCTGTCAGGACTACCTGAGGCAGAATAATGTTCAGTGTCTTGATTGGCCTGCGAATTCCCCAGATTTAAACCCTATAGGACATCTATGTGATATTCTGGATCACCGGGTGAGATGGCGTGATCCAGAACCAGCCACAGTCCATCAGTTTCGTCAAGCACTCCAGGAGGAATGGGACCGCATCACACAAGCTGAAATTTGGCATTTGATTGACTCCATGCATCGCAGAATCCAGGCTGTGTGACACCAGAGGAGACCATACAAGATACTGACTTCTGTGATCCAGAATTGCGCCTTCAACTGATGCAATGAATTGGAAACCAGGAAAAATCTGTTCTTCATTCCTGACTCTAAAACTATGTTTTTGATTTGAATCTTAATATTTGTTATGTATAGTTAAATTTATCGTAAGAAAATGACATTGTTGCAATAAACCTGAGTGTTGCGTTGGACGTTTTGGTCAGTGTACAAAATAATAAAAGAGACCTAAAATCAATTAAATAATCAACCTCCATAACTGCACTTGCCAATGTTGATAATGTAGATTATGAAAGTTATTTCATTCCAGGGATGATGACAACACGTTTTGTTTTGATTTGACTGGTAAGAAGTCAAAGGGCTGCTGGCTTCCCTGTACTAAGTTGTGCCACTCTGGCATTAGAAAGAGCTCTGGTAGTGGCAAGACCATAGCCTTATCTGATTGGCTAATCCTTTGCCAAGTGGTGCCAACTTCGTTTGGCTTCCTTGGGGACAAGACATTAGTCGTCTTATTATTCAATCAATGCATATGTAAGATTCTTGCATTAAATTTAAGTCCTTGAACATGGAGGTTTTTTAGTTTCACGTGCGTTACGGTGGATTTCACCACTAGTTATTAGAAACAGACTATGACTCCAGACTACTCATGCTTTTCTTTACTCAGGGGTTGGCAGTAATGCGAATGCTACTCAGGGGTTGGAAGCCAGCCATTTCTCGTTTTTGGTTTACCACTGTAATCACAGAGCTAGTTTGCCAGATTGGTTAACAAGAATAGTCAATGCTGCAATGTGCTGGAATTTTGCTTCATGTGGCGATCTGTTTTAGAATTTATTCCGCATTCAACGAAATAGAATCCCTTGGATTTTTGCTCATTTAAAATGCGAACAGCTATTACAGTGTGTAGAGTAGTACTTGCTCTTTATAGGGTGTGAAAAGCATTGATACAAGCTTGCATTTCGCCTGGATGATCAGAATGGTAAACAGCAAGCTTTACGTCTGTGCAAACATTCTGACCATAAAATAAGCGAAGGCGCAACACCCTGTAAACGCCATTTTTATGAAAATTGAGTTAAATGTGACTTTGACAAGCTTTCATTGTGTGCATGCCAATAATAAAATCACATTTTGGTGAAACCCCATAAATTCCATAGTAAAATCCTTCAGCAACTTCAGCTGACACCTGACACCACATTTAACGCCAGGTAAAAATCTTCATTTTACAACAAAAGAGCTCAGGTGGACTTAGTGGGTTTTGAATCTGAACTCTTCACCTTTAATGAGTACGTGTGCTTGCTGATGCAGCTTTGCAGAAAAATGGACGAAACTCTGAACTTTATCATGGAGAAAAGGCATGTATGGGTTTGGAGAGGTTACTGGTGACCATTGATGTCCAGCTGCGCCCATATTTATAAACTCATTCTAAATTCAATCAGAAAATCATTAATTCATATTGAATTTCACGACTCCAAAGTTGATTTGCGTTAAAAATGAGACTATTTTATGATCTGACAGTGCACCATTTTGAGAGCTCTGGGACTTTGAGGAGCCCCCAGGAGTGCTGTCTCATTTGGCTTCTGAAGAGTGGACAATTAGTTTTTTCATGCTCAGATGAAGCGTGCTTGTGGTCTTGGAGTTTATGATCTGAGAAATTTATTGTTTTAACCCCCAGCCATTTTTCAATCCTCAGCATTTTTTTTTTACAATTTCAATGCTGAATTTTCATGATTTTTTAATGTTTGCAGCCCCTTTTCTCGACTAAAATCACGAAAATAAACTGAAATACGATGTAATTGTAAATGCTGCAAGTGTCTCGTCATATTTGAGCCATATATGGTTTCTCTTTACGAAACCTGAATCTTGAATTATAAAGCATTAAATTTGGTAACCCATAAATAGCCACATTTGGCTTTCTGCGCAAGGGGGTTAAGGATAGAGTGACGAGCTTGAACATCCGGGAGGTGCTTATATTAGTGGCGCTGCTCCTCTGTGTTTGGAGGAGTCAGTTGAGGTGGTTTGGACACCTGGCCCAGATGCTTCCTGGATCTCTCCCCTTAGAGATTTTCCAGGCATGTAAAAAACAAAGGAGGCCCTAAGGCTGACCTTGGATGTGCTGAAGGGACTATACCTTCCAACTGGCCAGGGAACATCTTGGGGTCCCCCAGGAAGGGTCAGAGGAAGTAGCTGAGGAGGGGAATGTGTGACCCTCTTTGCTTAGTCTGCAACCCCAACTGCTCAGCTCTGGATAAGCAGCTGAAGATGAGTAGATGGACGGATGGACAGACAAAACTAGCACACTGCATATATAATTTAAACAGTAATTAAAAATGTTTAAAGTTCAATAATGACAAAGTGCTGTGTTGGTGTTACAATTTCATTTTTAATAAACATTGGTAGTCTCAATCCCCCTTGTATAGTCCAAAATGAAAAAAAGCAGAAAATGGAGATTCATCTTGGACTAGCTGGGAAACACCCATCCAGTTTTGCCTGCAATGTACATAGCAATATTCCTAGATCCTCCATCAAAGAGAGGAGACGACATTGCAGACAATAATTCCGCAACACTTGGTCCAGATACAAGTCAGGATAACAGCTTTGGACAGTTGAATTTAATACAAATTAAAGAGCAGTCAGCTACACTCTAACAAATCTCCTCAGGTATTGAAGAATCCAGTTGCGTTATTCCAGCAGAGAAACTTCATGGAAGTAGGCACCCAGCATCTTTGTTCCCTGGATGTAGTTCGACCTGAAAACAGAACAAATTCAGAAAAGCACTTCATCAAAAAACAATAATCAATATAAATTTTTAATACAACATACATGTCTGGAGAGGCTAAAATGGCCTAGGAAAGAACATTGCACCATTTGTCTCGAAGGTAATGTAGCACCTATCCGGTGCCAAACTTTGTTCAGTTTAGCAATCAGTCAGCTGCTAAAATATAGTGAGCACCCATGATTCACAAACAGCTTATCCAGGAGTTAACGATAGTGTCACTGTGATTTTAATTTTTTATTCTGTGCTCTTAAAAGCATAAAAGGATACCATTACAATGAAGGGGAAATACAGAATGTTCACTTTGAGGATATTTTCATCCATATTTGAATGAACCATTGAGAAACAACAGTACTTCTGTACATTTAAGGGATAAAATAATACGCAAAGCTGGCTTTCAAATAAACCTCTGCGAGCCACTACTGGGTGGAGAAAATTTGGAGAAACCATTTGAGAGAAAAGAAACATTGAAAAATAAAAATTTGTGAAATTTTATTTCAACTCAAATAATGTCTTTTCCAAAAATACAGCAATATCTCGTTCATACTTGTCACGCAATCACACATAAAAAATGCCCCACTGCAAAATTAATTTACAAATACACAGACTTGCATTGCTGTCATGTGCAGCCTACCTCCTGGCCTCGGGTTACTGGGGACATGGTGGACCTCAGCAGCACAGCAAAATCCTCAGTTTATATACATACAGTGCCGTGAAAAAGTATTTGCCCCCGTCCTGATTTCTTATTTCTTTGCGTATTTGTCACACTTCAGATCATCAAACACGCTTTAGTATTTGACAAAGATAACCAGAGTAAATAAAAAAATGCAGTCTTAAATGATAATTTCATTTATTAAAGGAAAATTCCGGTGTGAAATTGACTTGGGGTGTATTGAGACATCATAACGAGTCCTAACTTTTGTCGAATACCCCACCTCTGTACACACGCAACATTTCAAAATAAATCGCTTTTTAGCCAAAGCTCCCAACAGGCTTACAATGGAAGCGAATTGGGCATAGCATTGCCATGCAAAGAAATTGCTATTTTTTCATCATTAACAAGGCTCAAAGTAGCTCCACACTTCATTGGTAGAATTCTGAGGGCCCTGACATTTAAAAATGAGGCACTGAGAACTTTAAAAATGCACAGGTAGTTAATTGAAAAAGACTATTTATGCAAAAACCACCTGTGCATTTTCAGAGTTCTAAGTACCTTGTCTGGAGGTGATTCCAGTGGTCGAGACGCGCAACCACGGCCCCGGCCCAGTTAAATTAGCCTGAAGTTCCTGCGGTGGAAACGGGCCTTTTGATTTTGTATTCTACGGACCTCAACTGCCTGCAGTGCATGGATAGTCCATCAGGGGGAAGATGACATGTATCTGATTGCATACATCAGGTTTTCAAGTCAAGGGCTGATCATATGGATGACATAGATTCCAGAGAAAGTCATGTTTCAAATATGATACAAATGGCATTACAGAGTTAAGGGTTAACATGTTTGAAAGTTCAGGTGCATGACTGGTGCGCACAACAGGACTTCTCAGATCCAAACTGATTGAAGACATGGGAAACCTCTTCAGCATCTATTATCTGATAAACTAGTTTCTAGCGCATGTTTGGTTGTATTTATTGTAAAATCGCAACACCAGTCCTAGTGTGTGGCATGTGCGTGTAGGAGTGCGCCTGCACGTGCATGCCTTTTCCCTCTGCTTGATAAAATTCATGAAGTTTTGCCCATTTGCTTTTTTTCTATTTGACTGTGACAACATTTAAATGATGCGATGGAAGTGGTTGCCATTCTTATTGGGTCATACTATCTCAAATCACCCAGTTTTAGGAAAATTCCCATGATCACAGATTTTCATGAGCTTTAAAAAATATCTTTGGATACATCATGAAACCATGCCATGTCTTTGTAGCAATGTCTTTACAGTTTTAGAGGTACAAGGTCTCAACAGCTAGGTTTCACGTTCTTCTTTTTCTCACCCATAAGTGAGGTTTGTCACTTTCATTCCATACAGGAGCTTCATATCTCACAAGTTAATGGGCATATCCTCATTACATTAGGTGGGTAACCATATTTCAACCCAGGCTTTTGGAGTGTGGCATTATAAACACTGAACTTCCTACAATTTTTTCACTTCCGAGTGTCAAAACATGCAATATTAACTCAAGTTTTTTTATTTTAGGTATTTAGGGGCCCACCAAAGGCCTCCAATCAGACAGATTCAAGTGTAAAAATGAAAAAAGCATAAAGGAATGATGACATTTACCTAGCCAATAGACAGATTCAAAAATGATATTTCTTTCAAAATGCAACAAAAAAATTGGCCATTATTTGATAGGGCATTTGACCATGTTGACAATTATCCCAATGCTTCAAAACAAACAAACAAAAAAAGCACCTGGGCCAGTTAATAGGTGAATGAAGATGATCATCTGACTGCTATTCAGATGGGCCACCAAGAACATTGAGGGCATCATATTTTTTCAGGGAACATTCAAAGTAATGCAGATAAGAATCAAATAGATGGGCGCTATTTCTTAGCAAGACGACTGCAAGTTTATGCTCCCATCATAGCTTTGTCCCACCTCTGACACAGGATCAGAAATGAGAAGAATGATCGACAGGTTTCTGTGTCAATTTATCAGCAGACCATCTACATACTATGTGTGTATGACCGAGAATAGTAAATTGGGAATAAAATAAAATGCTCTGATGAGCTGTGTATTTGCCAGTTTAAGGAGAAGGTCAGGCACCATTCTTTCCCAGCCACCTGGTATACACACTGATCAGTGCTGGGTGCCATTCCAGCATATCATCCACCCTATGAAAGCATCAGGTATGAAGAGACATGGAGCATGCCACTGCTGTTTGTCATCAGAGACAAACATCATCATTCAGGCTTTGTTGGCACAACACTTTTCAGTATTATGCTGATTATAGCTACATAAATGCACCATAACCGCTTTAAACAGATGAGCCGAAAGAGTGAAACCACTGACAGATTAAATAAATAATCAACAATCCGTCCATCTGTCCGATGGGTGGGGGCAGTGGTATCATCATACTAGGAAATTAACTCACGGTAAAATATTCATTTTGACAGAAGCAATTCTAGTTTGGAGGGAAGCTGGCAAGTTACCCCATCTGATTATATAATGTTCAATCTCTTTAAATATTTTATTATAATAAGAATATACTATAGACTTAAGGGAGGGTTGGATTTTAACACCCAAATAAGTCAGGTGATCATGTACTGGGATACAAGCGGGAATGACAGTACGTTTTGCCTCATCATTCAAGAACATTATAGCGGATTTCCCCCAGTTAATTTTATATCTGGATAACTTTCTAAATTCTTCAAACAGTTTAAGAAGATTTGAAATAGAATTTTGGATATCTGTCATATACAAAGGAATGTCATCCGCATACAGCGACATGACATGAGTATAGATGATTTAAATTGAATGGGAGAGATAACTTTGTACCGTCTGAGGTATTGGGCAAGGGGTTCAAGAGATGAATAATTTTGGTGAAAGCGGACAGCCTTGATGGGTCCCTCCTAGGATCGGAAATGAAGGAGAATGCAAACCATTTGTCCAGACTGAGGCAGAAGGATTACAATACAATACACGGATCATATCAATAAAACTTATGCTGAAACCAAATTTCTCCAGAACCGCCCACAGAAAACCCCATTCAATTCTGTCAAACACTTTTTTAGCGTCTAATGAAAAAATTGCAGTTTGGGAATGCTGCTGTGCCCCTAGGTTTTGAAAAATATTCAACACTTTCTCCCTCGAGAAATAAAGTAAAAACAATATTCCTCACTTTATCATAGTCATCCATTTTTATTAGTCATTCATGGACTGAAAGGTCGTCAAATATTTGCATAAAAACATTATTTTAATGGCATGGTCATGTGGACCTTAAAAACAAACTTCGACAGGTTTCGGCATCAAGCCTTCATTGGGAAGTCATACCAATGCATGACTTCCTGATGAAGGCTTGATGCCGAAACGCGTCAAAGTTTGTTTTGAAGGTCCACATGACCATGTAGTTAAAATAAAGGCATTTTAATAGTAATCAGAGTGCCTTGAAGTCTTTTCTTATTGCACAAGCAGGGCTCGAATTTCACGACGGACATCGATGGCAATTGCCGTCGATGCCCTACCTGTTTGCCGTGCTGCCCACCTATAAAAGCCCCAGTTCACAGCAGTAGAATGCCATGCCCTTTTCCCGCATTGCTGTAAGTGCCCCTCGGCCGAAATACCTACCCAAAATAAATAAATCACACAGCATTTACCGTTTTTACCAGTGGCGGGTCATCAGCCGTAAAAAAGGGAAGCCAAAACCTCGCCCTTGAAAGCTTAATGACTTAAACCTTTCGCAGTTTACTTTTCTTGATCAGCAGTTGCTCATACGAATTGGAAGGAGGACAGTAAAATTTATTTTCGATGGAAAATGATGACGCAAATTCTCAATACGTCTTTATAAATTAGTTTGCGAGGCTTCTTTCGCAAGAGGCCACGAGAATCCATTTTCTACAATCTTAATATAGAAGAAAAGACTGCAATGTTGCACAGCTTATTCTTTAATGAGCCTCACTAATCAATTCGCAAATCTATGCCGTTTCATAAGCTACTTGAGTGCGGAATTTATAAAGACGTAGGCCAATGGTAATTTACATTGTCACTTGTGTGTGAAAGAAACCCGCTCAATTTCATGGTGCAATGTATAACAATGCTATGGAAAATAAATTTGACTGTCTTTCTACCAATTTGTATGAGCAACTGCTGATCAAAACAGGAGGAAGTCCGAATTTCGCGGGTGGCAGAAGATGGACAAAATGGCTAAATATGATTATTTTTTCAATGACCCAGTGTTTGATTGGAATGCCCTTTGCTTGTACTTGCATTATAGCAAACGATGTCCCAGTGCAATACTGAGCCAATTTCCAAGACAGCAAGCAGGGAAAATACGGGAAATGTTTTCTTTCAAGAATGGTTTTGATTTGCATAACGCACGCTGATTGGTCACTTTATGTGAGGAACATCTGAGACTACGGACCTTTACTCTTTATTAGCTAAAGTGATGACCTAAAGTTCCATGGTGGATTTGCTGCTGTGCCCCCAAGGTAGCGGCAGACTTTGCTGTGGTGCCCTTTATATGGAGGCACATTTGCCGTAGTGCCCTTATATTTGCAGCATGGACCACGGCAACTTTTGCCGTGCCCCTTATCACCTGTAGTTCGAGGCCTGCACAAGGCTTGTTGAAATCTCATTTCGTTTCCAAGATTTTGACCAATGAACTTCAGCAGGGGGCGTGGCTTAGCACATAAATGGACAAAATTCAACAACCATTGGGCCAATCATCACAGAACTTACAGGATATGTCCATATTAGTACCAGGAACATAGCTTGGCAGTTTCGTGCAAATCGACCAATAGGGGGCGCTATAAATGCAAAAAATAGGGCATGGCATGACACAATTCAGACTATAAATCAGTAATTGTTAGTCCTTTAGCCATAAAACTCACAGGAAATATTCATATAAGTACCTGAAACATACCCTGAAAATTTCATTCAAATTGACTAATAGGGGGTGCGATAAATGCAAAACAAAGCAGCGTGGTACAACACAAATCAGACTATAAATCAGTAATAGTTTGTCCTATAGCCGTAAAACTCACAGGATATATTTATATTAGTACTTGAAACATTCCCTGAAAATTTCATTCAAACTGACCGATAGGGGGCACTATAACGGTTTGACCGATTCCATTCGTCTTTGGTGTCAAGGTATATTGGTGTGATACGCCGACCCCATAAGATTTCCGTGACCTTGGCATTATTCTCAAGGTCATTACGACCATTTGACCACTTACAAATTCCCTGTCAACATGATATCTCAAGAACGGTCCAACTGATTCCGTTCATCTTTGGTTTCAAGGTGTATTAGGGGCGGGGGACATAGTATTCAGCTCCATCCGTCTGGCCATCCATCCGTCATGTCCCGTTTGTTGTGAACGCGATATCTCAAGAACAGTTTGACCATTTCTATTCATCTTTGATGTCAAAGTGCATTAGGGGGGTGCTCACTCCCTACTTGATTTACATGACCTTGGCATTATTGTCAAGGTCATTACAACCATATTTCCACTTACAAATACCTTGTCAACATGATATCTCATGATATATGTTCGGCCGTCCGTCCGTTACGTCCGTCACTTATTCTGTAACATCTGTTTCGAAGCACCAACGAGGCGCTGAAATCTGCATTGCGATTCGGTCTAGTGGGAACGAATTGTAGAGGAACCGGTGCTACATTAGCAGCCGATTTTGTTACCAAATCTAGCATTACTGTAGTTTGGTGTTGCTTGTGAATGGAGGCACGCAGTAGGTAAGCTGTGTAATTTATGACCTGTTCATATCAATCATGTTCACATAACTAAGGACTCATAGAGAAATTTTCACACCGTGTTTTCCTAGTTCATCATGAGGGGATGATTGTGCTTCAGCTTCCACCGTTTTTACTGGTAAAAATAAAATCCGCGAATATTCACTCCCTCACAATTACTGACTGCACGATAACAATATTTGGCTTTTCAACCCCACAGACACCTGTGAGCCAATAAGACAGCATTTGGACGTATTTTCCGGTGAAAACCCTATCTGATTGGTCTTTCTTGGCTCCATTCATTGAAAATAAAACAATAAAAAATTGGGGCTCAAGAAAAATCTTGGGGGCCACAGCCTTGAATGCTCTGGGCAGGCGACACCACTGTTTGCCATTGAACTTTTATTCCTCATCAAATACATTCGCGACCGTGACTACTGCTCTTAATTTTCTCCTCATCACCAATAAATTATTTTCATCAATGACGAAAATGACGAGCGCCAGCGGGAACCCTGCGTTCACCCTTGGTGAGTACATATAGAATGACCCAAGTACTTGTTCAGACACCTTGCATTTATGACTAAAATGCAGAGGGTAAGGCAGGCATTACCTCTCAGTCTATTCCTAAGGCCACCTCCCACTATTTCACTCTTTTCTTTTTCTGGAGAATGTTTCCGTTAAAACCAGCTAGTTATCAAAGCACAGCTAGTAGTGTTAAGTGTGGTTTACCTGTTCAGCTTCTCATTCTGTGAGTGTGCGCCATCATCACAAGATCCCATGGGCAGCAGCATGACGTTACGTCCCGTAGCTTCTTGGAAGGTGAGGGTGACTGGAATGCTGCCCCCCTCACGTGTCAGGTCAGGCTCCACTCCAAACACTGCCGAGAGTCAAGAGAAAAATTTAAGTGCAAGGGCCTTCGAAAACTAAAAGCCACCTTGACAATCTCCCCAGCACACATTATGAGACTTTATCTGAGCATACGTACAACAGAATGGTCACATATGCGCAAATTAATATTGTTGAATAATCACCTTCCATTCACCTCCATTCCATGCGAGTGAAGGGGTGAATGAAACATACTTTCTGCTGGCAAAGTAAAATTGCATCATCGCGTTGCATGGAGTTGAACTTTGGCAAACTGAGATGCGCAAATCTGTGTGGTCAGCCAATCACTCAGTTCCAGGTCTGGTTCAACCCAACAAGATTCTGACATAATATTCATGTACAGACCGATTCAGATGCATGAGTGACTCGGCAGGGCATTCAGTCACATACAGAAAATGGCATTGTTAGAGCAGAATCAGTTGTGCAACTGATTCTAGTAATCAAGGTCTTTACCAAAGACCCGAAGGGTTGATTATAAGGAGTGGAATTACTTGGCTGGAATGAAAGTCGGTACCCACACCAGCCTATTCGGAATAATTTTGGACACCCCTGGTATGACGTTTACTATGTCCAAAAAGCCTCAAATGGAGATAACATCTCATTTTGCACAAAAACATTTAAAGAAAGAAAGTTAAAGGGACCTCATCTCAAAATCAAAATTTGATTTAATGCATGATCTGCTGAAAGACATGCCATCAGCATGAATACCAGGCACGGCGGTAGGATTTCAGTTTGGGGTGGGCCAGACCTATTATGGGTGGGCCTAAATTCCAAAGATTAGGTCACGTAATGAAACTTCAGCCCAGTTTAGACCAAAGATTTGCGAGGAGACGAGACCGTTTTGGAACTTCGCAAGGAGGAGTTGCAGTGTGAACTGGCCCGTCGCAGCTCGACTCAATCCGGCTAGTGAAGACGCCAGAGATTCAGCATGTCAAATCGCAAGAGGCTGGTTTTCGAACTTAAAGCGCGTAACCAGTCTCAACAACCAATCAGCTCGTAGCGAATTCAGCTGGTCACGTCTGTTACAAACTGTCAGCTGTTTGGAACTGCGCGGGGAAAAGCCGGGAGAAATTTACAATAGAGGGCAGGTCTACCACTGAAAGTTCCT
This sequence comes from Gymnothorax reevesii, assembly GCA_029721435.1. NCBI lineage: Eukaryota > Metazoa > Chordata > Actinopteri > Anguilliformes > Muraenidae > Gymnothorax > Gymnothorax reevesii. The sequence goes on from CM056577.1 coordinate 113,602,866, forward strand.
GGCACAGATTGGCAACAATGCCTTCGGTATCCCGTTGAAGCACCCATGAACCAGTGGCGCAATCAGAACTTAAAATTGCGTGGGTAATAAACATCCCTTTAAAACAATTCAGTTCTGACTCGATCGCAATCATTTTTTCTAATTACCTTCAATCCGAAACCACTCCGCACTGTCAGGTGTTGCTTGTTCACCTCGTTATAGCAAAACGTTAATCGTTCATTTGGACACGCAATTTTGTGCATTACAAATTCCCTGTCTTTGATTCAATTCAAACAATTATATCGATCAAGAAGCACAGGCTAGATCGCCTGATGAGACAGAAAGGTAGTGCAGAATTTCCAGAGCAGTTTACCTCTCCAAAAATAGCCCATAGGCCGGCTTATTTTTCTGATCTAAATTACGCCTACTGATTAGTTGGCTTAGATTGCATCACGAACGATATTCGTATCAGTGAAAAATTGTTTTAACAAAGAAAAATGACCGAGTACAAGTTAGGACTAATAATTATATTATTAGATATACAAATATTATGTTTTTGGTCCGGCCGCCGCCGCACTACGTGTTAATGCGATAACTTCAGTAATATTTCAATTACAAATTCCAAATTTTGCACGTAAGTTGGTATCATAAAGAGGAAGAGTTGATTTGATTTTGGACGATTTACGATGTCTAGATTGGCCACCAGGGGCCAAAAACTGATTTCACTGTTAACACGTTAACTGCAGTGATATTTCAATTAGAAATTAAAAATTTTGCATAGAAGTAAGTATCATAAAGAGGAAGAACTGATTCGATTTTGGACAATTTGCTATTTCTAGATTGGCCACCAGGGGCCAAAAACTGAAAAAATCACTATTTCGCGATAACTTCAGTAACATTTCAATTACAAATTTCGAGTTTTGCACATAAGTAAGTATCTTAAAGAGGAAGGACTGATTCAATTTTGGACAATTTACGATGTCTAGATTGGCCACCAGGGGCCAAAAACTGATTTCACTGTTAACGCGATAACTGCAGTAATATTTCAATTAGAAATTCCAAGTTTTGCATAGAAGTAAGTATCATAAAGAGGAAGAACTGATTCGGTTTTGGACAATTTGCTATTTCTAGATTGGCCACCAGGGGCCAAAAACTGAAAAAATCACTGTTCTGCGATAACTTCAGTAATATTTCAATTACAAATTTCAAGTTTTGCACATAAGTAAGTATCATAAAGAGGAAGAACTGATTCGATTTTGGACAATTTACCATCTCTAGATTGGCCACCAGGGGCCAAAAACTGATTTCACTGTTGACGCGATAACTGCAGTAATATTTCAATTAGAAATTCCAAGTTTTGCATAGAAGTAAGTATCATAAAGAGGAAGAACTGATTCGGTTTTGGACAATTTGCTATTTCTAGATTGGCCACCAGGGGCCAAAAACTGAAAAAATCACTGTTCTGCGATAACTTCAGTAATATTTCAATTACAAATTTCAAGTTTTGCACATAAGTAAGTATCATAAAGAGGAAGAACTGATTCGATTTTGGACAATTTACCATCTCTAGATTGGCCACCAGGGGCCAAAAACTGATTTACATGTTAATGCGGTAACTGCAGTAATATTTCAATTAGAAATTCCAAGTTTTGCATATAAGTACGTATCATTAAGAGGAAACTCTGATTCGATTTTGGACAATTTACAATTTCTGGATTGGCCACCAGGGGCCAAAAACTGAAACAAAAATCACTGTTTTTATCTTATCTCTGGAAATATTTGTCCGATTGACCTCAAATCAAGAGCAAATGAAAGGTCATGACCTGAGAATGTGTCCCACGATGACATTATACCGGTTTGGTTCAAAATTGACACAAGGTGGAGCTTTATCACATAAAATTCACCATATCTTTGGAACTATTTCTCCGATTGACATGAAACTATGTGCAACTGCAAGATAATGGCCTCACAACGTGTCAAATGATGACATCATACATGTACGGTTCAATATTTTGCCACCAGGTGGCGCTTTGTGATGGAAAATGACCATTTTGGCCATATCTTCAGAACCATTTGACCGACTGACCTGAAATTAAGTGCAAATGAAAGTCTATTGAAGGTCTATTCAAGGATCGGGGAATTGGAGGATTGGGGGCGTTCGGGGATATACCCCCAGCTGTCGCCTCCGACAGCATAAGCCTAGTTTGAACTTAATTTTTAAGTTTTTAAAATTAACAAATTTGAATCATTAATAAGTTGAATCATGGAATATATTTAAAACAATTAATATTCTTTGTTTTTTAAAGAAAAGTTTAGGGTAGGCCTGTAGATGAGTGGGTGGGCCTAGGTCCACCCAGGGCCACCCATAACGCCATGCCTGTTGAATACACTTAACTAAATCCAGACATTCATAAATGCATTTATGAAACATTTTGAATTAAACAAGGCAAACCTTCTTCAGCTACACAAAAATGTACCCAACGCAGCAAATGCATTCCCATTATTTGCTTATTTATTAAGGTAATTTTTTTTAGTTTGGCATCTCTATCCCACCCGAATATCAAATTTCCACTAGACAAACTACATACAGCCATGCTCATATGCAACTCATTCTGCCATCTTGGAGAGCAGACAGTTCATGGATCTTCTCCAAAATGTTCCTATAAGGTGCTGCTTCTTTTACATTTGTAGCAGGAAACCTCGCAAGCTCAGGACAAGGGCGGAGGAAACCCCAACAAGGGCTTGAATGGAATTTTACTGATGGAGGAGGAGGTGCTTGAGCAATGAACAATGTAGGCCGTTACCAACTGTATCCCTCTCATATCCCCTGCAGCACGAAGCCAATTATACACTGCTTTCAAAAGACTGCCAGCCACAGAGAACACTGCCACAGCTTGGATTAGAACCAGAGCCGTGTTTGTCACTACTGCACTGCAATGTGGCGTCTTTACCAATTGAGCAAACCCCATGGAATACATTCTTAAGTTCTTAGGACTTTGTTATTGAAAGAAAGGAGCACAAATTGTGGGCTTTAACAATGTTGTTGTCCTTAGCTGAATTTGTACATCTCCATGATAAGATAAGATAAGATAAGATAAGATGGCCGAAGGAATCCTACATAATTCACTTAGTTAATCCGTTGAACATATTTAAAGAGCTCAATCTGATTGCCCCCATGTATCCTTTTCCTAAAACTAAAGAGATTAAAGATATTAAGCCTCTTCTCATAGCTTTCATCTTTTATACCTGGAATTAACTTAGTGGTTCTTCTCTGACCTTTTTCTAGAACCTCTATATCTTTCTTAAAGTATGGTCCCCAGAACTGTACACAATACTCCAGATGTGGTCTGACAAATGTGTTGTAGAAGAGAAGTATCACCTCCTTGGACACAGGCATTCTCACAGTCAGCTGACAGTGAACTGTAACCTCTGATAGAAGACTGACGGCGCAAAGTGGTTTACAGACCCAAAAAGGAAACCAGACCATGTTTAATGTGCTGACACTGCGGTTTAACAAGAGGCACTCATTGGCCTGGCAGACCTATTGACCCCATCTTTCTGCTGTATTTGCAGTCTTCCCACAACTGAGGTTGCATCGCAAAATGCAAACCTTTCCAACATTTTTCTGTGTGCCTGACACATTATGTCATGAGATTAAGTTCAGAATCAGCAGTGTGCCTTGTCTCATATTTTGACCAGACATGAAGAGATAATGTAGGCAGGATTTATTGAGGCCAACTTTTCCACGTGATTACATCTTCATATGAAGACTTGGATTTTTCCTTTCATCTTTGAATATGCAGGTGGGCCAGGTCAAGCAGTAACGGAGTTACAAAATTATTGTATTTTGTATTATAGCTCCAAAACTAAGTAAGATAAACTTACAATTTAAATGGCTTTTGTGTAGGTCTTGTTGTTGAACAACGTAGGTCTGCACACTGCAGTGTGCAGACCAACCTTTTTCAACTGTCTGACACTATTGTCTGGCACCTGCAAAAAAGTGACTTTGGATGTGCGCACCCTACCCCAAACGACATTTGTGTAGGTCTTCCCTAGTACTTCATACAACAAAATAGCTAATTTTGTTCATTTAATTTATTTTGGGTGAAAATGGCAAAAAACTGGTTGGTAACGGCATCCCCTACTGACCTGCTTCTTGTCGTTTTCACCCAAAATAAATTTGATTTATTTTTTATGATTATTTATTTATTCATTTGATTTATTTTGGGTTTTAACCGCAAAAACTGGTCCATTTGCAATAGCAAGACCTACGCAAAGCCATTTAAATTGTAACTCTAACTTACTTAGTTTTGGAGCTATGATACAAAATACACCAATTTGTAACTCCGTTACTGCATGACCTGGCCCAGGTGGAAAAGTTTCCACATGTAGCCAATAATTCTGCTCTTCTGTTATTCACACCTTTATAAAACAGACTGCACCAACTTTAACCTGAACTCCCTCTCTGATTCACTACGCAGCTTGAAATTTCAGGTTTAAAAAGCAATCAGACTACAAGGATGTCTGCACTTCTCTTCCCCTCCCTTTGCTGTACTTTTTCTTTGCGAATAAAATTATTATTATTATTATTATTATTAAGGAGCTTCCTCAACCCACCCCTCATACACCACCTATAAATGAGATGGATTGGACGAGGCGTTCTATAGTTATTGCGTGGAAACGAGACGTTTACGGCTGGACGCCTGGACGGACGGACGGACGGAAGGGGCATTGACATAATCCCCCCTGCTCATTCGAGGATAAAAAGCACTGGAGCTATATTTTCATAAACTATTTAAAGCACAAAAAAAATAGGACCAAGGGCCCTGTGGCTTACCGGCAAGCAATTGTATAGTGATGATACAAGTTATGGAAATTTTATCTGAAGTTTAACCTTCAAATCATTGACGGTCAATGTCAAGGTCACTAAATAAAAGTTTACGAACATTTGTAAGACTTCCTATATGTCTGTAATACAATCCTAACCTCTAAAGCAGTCTTGGTGATCATCATTGAAAATTCATGATGTCAATTATGAACTTTAAAGGTCAAATGAGGTCAGGTCAAGGTCACCAAATGGACTTCATATTCGACTCAATATCTCTAATACAAATCTTGGTTCTATCTGTGACCAATTTGATGATAAAAGTCATTGTAATTTCACTACGTCGAGTTACACCTTTGAAGGTCACCGCCAGTCAGGTTGAATGTCACCAGATGAAAGTTCATATGTGACTTCCTAGATGTCTGTAACACAAACCTAGGCCCCATCTGCGACCATTTTAGTGATAGAAGTAATTGAATTTTCACTAGGTCACATTTCACCTTCAAAGGTTAATACAAAGGTCACCAGATGAGAGTTCACATGTAACTTCCTATATGTCTCTAATACAAACCTACACTCTGTAATGATTCTGGTGATATAAGTAATTGAAATTTCCAAGTTCAAGGTCACCAAATGAAAGTTCATATATGACTTCCTATAAATGTTTAATACACATATGTCCCATAGGGCCCTTAAGATAAAAATGATGCCATGGACCAAATTATCAGCCCAACCTACCTTTCTTCATGGCTTTTCTTCCAGCCATATAATGGGGATGGTTGAAGTCAGATACCCAAGCTTTTGCCCCATGGCCCATGTACACTTTCAGCTTGTTAGGGCTCTCCAGCTCAGAAAATTTATTTTCCAGATGACTTACCACCTTACAGAAAGAAAAGACAACAAGTTTAGAAATACACAGGAAATTCAATCACCACATCCAGGATGCAGTTCTCATGTTATCCAGACCATGAAATTGCATTCTAACTCAAATTCAACTTAACTCCTGTTACAATGGCATTTCCAATAATGAAATCTCCAGCATCTTCCCTTAGGGCATTATTTCTAAAATAAACCTCAAAGTAGGGCTGGGCGATAAATTTATTGTGATTTTCTTAAGTGCAATAAACTTATCTGCCACTATGGGACAGACAGACAAGCTTGCTTATTATCTTTTCATTGACACACAGTACCTAATGCGGTGTTGAACAAACATCAGAAGCCATTTCAAATACTTCCGGGAAGAAAACGGTTTTGAAATCTGCTAGTTACCAGCGAGGTGTGACAGTCTCCGTGGCTTTGGCATTATTAGCTTACCTTAAATCAATTCCCGTGCACTCCCCCTAACTAGCAATCAAGCCATTTATTCAGCCAACTGACTAATCAAAACCAACATGTACCCTATGATTATTAAGAACAGATAATGAGAAGCAAACAGAGGTAACCTGGCTACCGTGTTAGATTAAAAGAATGCCAATAATTTGAATAAATAGTAGAAAAAAAGATGTCTGAATTCCACCTCTCATCGAATAAGTTTTACATATTATAGAAAAGATTTCTTAAAAATAAAATAATTTTCAGATGGCCCTGGTTTTTGAGCATTTCAAAGTATACGCAAAGTGGAAAACATTTTGTGAAGCAAATCAAATGTGAGAGAGAAATTATTTTCGCATTGCACGCAATAGTGATATACACCGAAGATTTGGAAAACACGTTCAGGCAAATCTGTGCTGCAAATGTAAAGCTTTTTTTAATTTGATTACAAAACAGGAATAATTTAAATAAAGTAATTTGTAGCTCTTGATTTTGTCTACTTTTGACTGTCTAAATAGCCCACTGTGAAGATGGATAACATTTTGTTTAAAGGTGCAATATGCAAGTTTGTTTACTTTCACTTCTCTTGACATTCGAACTCAGACAAAACAGAGGTAGCCCGCCCCTCCCTCCCATAGTTCCCTCCCTCCCATGCTTCCAAAACTGTCAACTCTTGTCGGTGATTGGCCGGGACGGTTTGATATGTTGAGGCACAGTCTGTGCCCCTTGTGTTTATTTGCAGTTTCTGATGCCTGTGCGGTCTCCAGAGCTCGGGTTTTTTTTACAGTGAATTTAGTGGCATGCAGCTAGCGGATGGAGGAGAGATGTCGAGGAATTGAGACAAATATATAATCACACAGAAAGTAAACAAACTTGAATATTGTACATTTAAGCGTATCAAACGCAACATGTAAATTGTCATCGCATTCGCACGCAGCGCCAAAGGTAAAACTAGAAATAATCAAGCAAACAGATTCAGCCAAATCTGTCATGTTTCATGGTCATTTAAATTTCAAAATGTGACAAACAAAAATACGGAAGCCCATCGTGGGCAATATTCAAATTAAAATGTAATCCCACTATTGCATTATAATTTTCCACTTTTGAATGAGTTATTTGAGACAATATTAAATTGAAAATGCATTAATCCAATTATCACTTTCATTTTCACATACACATATAGGAAATCTATGACTATATTCAAATGATAATGAAAAACTATTGACATTTCATTTTCAAAGTCATGCTCCGCAATACAGTGGACAATATTCAAATGCAATAAGCAAAACAGCAACCCCAGCCAATTGCATTTACATGTCATCACGCTCTTTTAGGGTCAACATGATAATGAAAATGCTGTTTTCTAATCACCTTGAAATAATAATGATATAATTATGATGACAACATTTGACATTTCATTTTCAAAGACATATCCTGCAGTACATGGGAGAATATTCGAATGCAGAAAGGGAAAAGGCCTCTCCATGTCACCACGCTCTTTTTGGGACACAATGAAAATTAAAATGCAATCTGTTAGGGTCTCAGCAAGGCGGGTCTTCCGCTAGGATGTCACTAATTTGGGGCGCAAATGGAAACCATGTTCCTCATTTGCATAAGCACGGAGGCTTACTGATAATGTCATGATGGCTAGGCTGCTATGTATTGTGTGCCATCGCACATTAGGCTATGTTGCCCTTAAGATGTAGCCATCTCGGCAGCTAGTATGATAGCTAACGTTAATTAAGGAAGATCAATTGTAAAAATGGGAAGGGGGTGAGAACAATTGTCGGCTAGAAGGTGATGATTTTGCAGACCTTAACTTTGCTCACATTTTCCACGATAGATGCATCGTATTTTTGTTTGGACTTAATATGACAAACATTTGAGCATTTATCTTTACATTTAAAGGTAAACAATGCAATCACTCAAATATCTGTAAAAAGACATGCTCTGATAACAAGAGCCATCTGGCAATGGCGGATCCCTCCGGCTGTAGGTTGTGTAACCTACAGGTTGTGTGGACAGATGGACGGACCGAAACCCCCAAAAGGCACAATAAGACCATAAGGAGAAGCTCCATACCAAATTTGGTGTTTGTAAGTGGTATAGTTTTCGAGTTCTGGTCCGGAAACGATTTTATTACAGACGGACGGAGGGACGGACACACTGATCGCTATATCCCATGCATTATATGCCGGGGGGATAAAAAAAGAAAATACGTGCATCACCAAGCAAAGAAAAATAGCTGCAGTAGAGGAGCCTTGTGTGAAGACACCATCAACAAGTCACTTTATTCATAGTTAAGACATTTCAGGAAATTGTGTCCATTGTTTTCTAATTTGGTCCATTTGAGAGAATCAATAATACATTTTTTTTTGGAAAAATGGAGGCAGAATCCACCAAAGTGACTCTACAATGAGCAGATGCCATTAAACAAAGAGAAAATCAGCGATGTTTGCCCTAAAATATTTTAAGACCTACAATGCTGGCAGATACAACCCCAGCAGTGCCCCGTGTAACATTTTAGACCAGCTGTAGATGATCACAACATTGATGTGAGGTGTGCCAACATCTCAGTTAGTTTGGCTCAGAGGGGGGCACACGCCGCGGGAGGACAAAATCATGCGGAGCTTCTTTTTGTCAGTTTTCACAAACAAGCTGAAATGTATTTTTGAAGAAGGAATGCATCAAGCAGTAGTCCTGAGAGGAGGTGTTCTAGAACTGCGTAGCTTTCAGTTACAACAACTGATTGCAACAACACCATCAGAACGTCCCTTTAAGTAAATTCTAAAAATAATTTTCTTAATCATAAAGTGCATTTTAAAGGTTCCAGAAGAAGAACAAAATGAAAAAAAAATTAACCCAACTTGACTAGAACAAATCTTTGAACAAATCCTTGGGGAACAAGGAGATTAGAACAAATGACTAATAGCATTTTCTTGGTTATAAGACTGGATAGCCCATATATGTCACAAATAATGCAGCCACAAATATACCTTACCAATTTCTCCACCATCTTGGGATCCATGTCAGGCACCAGACGAATGGAGAACTTGCCAATAACTTTGCGAGGTATGACCGTTTTCGCCCCACTATCAGAGAAGGCCCCTTCAATACCATGAAGAGAAAGAGAAGGGTATCGCCAACGGTGCATCAAGATTTGCTCCTGAAAAGAGAAAAGGAAACATTTATCTTTATGGAGGGAGTTACTGCACTCTAATCCAATGCACCCAACTTCATTATGGCATGAATTCTCCTGAAAGTAATCGGTAAAAAATAGCACAAGCACAAATTGCCAACTGTCAACATGGCAACCAAATATCTCTAGGTGTCATAAGTGAAGTACAACAAAAGTCCACACCAAATATGAAAGAAATCGGTCAAAAATTACAGCCTGTAGAGCGTCCACAAGAAAATGTCCACAGACGCCGTGGTGGCGTAGACAACGCACGTGAATCCATAGTAGCCGCTCAACTTAGCCAATTTGCCAATTGACGTAGGCTATATCACTGCATAGCCTCTCACACAAAAAATATTAGCTACCTACATTGATGATTAGCAGGGAAAACATTTATCTATAACCCACAACAAACAGCATAGCCATAACGTTTTCTGCTGGGAGCTAGGACTCTCGCTCCAGAGAAAGATGAAGCAAGAATCTGAGTGAGTTGGGGCTAGTCCCATGAGAGAACTAACTAGCTAGCTTACTCGCAATCCATCTATTGAGAAACTACAATGTTTTTTTCTCTGCCGAGAGTAGGAATACTGATTCCAGTGAGACAGACGCAACTGCAAGTAGCTATCTGGCTAGGTAGCTAGCCACCAACCAATCTGTTGCATATTGCAGGATCAATTTTTTTGACTGGCGTTGCACAAATCAAAGCAAGTCAGTCCCTATTTGAAACTGCTATCGCAGCAAATGCTATAGCAAATAACCTGTCCTGTATCATTTCTGTTGCATTTACAATACATGGCAGCCTGCAGGGCATCATGAACAGGTATACATAAATCCATGACGTTTGTGCGTACAACCCATAGTTTTTGGATATGTTATTCTAAACAATTTAGACCATAGAATGCCCCACTGAACCAAGGTAATAGTAAGGGCCAGCACCATATCAGGGCTCTACTATCCCCTTAAACACGGAAAAGGCAAGAGCAGGAATTAATGAACCATTTCTTTCTCAATAATTACAAAATAAGGCCCAAAAGAAACAACACAAGACAAATTTAATGTATGGAACAAACAAAATATGACACACCCCAGGACAACCATAATTTTAATCGACATATACAGGCTATTTAAAATTTACATTCTCACCTTCTCAAGAAATTCTTAACATGATCACGCACAAAGTACAGCTTAACCAACACCTGTAGTAAATATACAAAACAGAGATATGCTACAACGAAAGAGGAAATACTCTTTTTCTTCAGTTTCTTAGCTGACTATATTGGCCTTTACCTCAGTACAGAAAAAGTCCTGTATTGGTCAAGATTTTTTCCTTCACGATTTTCGTTGAATGCATTTCTGGAATCCAGGGAATATATAACCCTGGTTATTCAGTCTCAGTAGGATAGATGCCGGTTAAGGGGATTGCTTTCCCATTTGAGAAGTAAATTAGCTTCTTTACATTCTTTTACAAGATTTACCAAAATAATACACATTATTTATGCGTATCTGATCAAGGGAGTCACTTGAAATCCAGCGCAGTGCTGAATATAACTGGGACATTTAAAAATGGCAGGCTCGATCCGTAAATATTAGTTTATTTAGAAATCTGGAAGTATATAATCTATCATAATATCATATGGACAAGTCACAAAATTAGGCTTGTAAGAACCAGGGGACATTGCATCTTGATAGTCAAAAAAGCTTTACTTTTGAAAACAAAATGGCCAACATATGTCAATACATTTTCATGACAGTGGCCAGTTTTTTTTAAAACCAGATATAAAACATTAAAGCTTTTTTGAAATGTATTAAAATGTTTTATTGACACGGACATCTTGATGCTGTGTCAGTATGCGGACTTTTGCACCATATTTCCATTTATGTGGTGCAATAAAAACAAAAAATGTTCAAAGGTCCATATCTCTAATTTTGCATATTGTATATCTGTGTAAGCTTTGACAAGGCTGTCCAATGAGCAAGAGGTACCTTTCAAAACATGGCCACTATTAGCCAATCAAGTTGCAGCTGCTATTTGACAGGCTTAACAATGACCAATCAACATGAGGTTTTCTGGGTATATTAAGATCAGTCATGCAGTCATGTAACAGTACATCGGAGAGAGAAGGATCGTCAAGTTCACAACTACGGTCCGCATGTGTGTGTGTGTGTGTGTGTGTGTGTGTGTGTACGGCTGTGCACAGGTGTAAATGGTAAGGCGAAAAAATTTACAATGTTATAAGATGTCTCTATCAGTGCTGAAGCCAAACCTATACCTATGGTCTTCCACTGGTTTGAAATTAACAATTGCCTCATTTTGCTTGAACCCCATTAATTCCAGGACAACTCATTTAAAAGCCAAACATAGGCAAGCAACTGGGGCCAGAAGCATTTTGGGGACAACGTATGCATTGGCAGAAAAAAAATTATACCACTTTGTTCTTCCTAATTTTTCATTTTTTAATGAATTAAATGAACAGACTTTCAGAGAAAATGGAAGGACATCATAGTAAGTTAAAAGTAAAATCCTGACCTTGCTCTGGTGGAGCAGTTTTCTTGCCCCCACATCCTTGCAGTACTCATGCATATCAAAGTCAATCTTCTTATAAAGGTTTAGCTCTTCCTCTGTCTCAGGGGCGACGTCATCATAGATATTTGAAACCAGGATTCGACCTTTTTTATCCACCAACGACCCTGTACACAGGTTGGACGCAACCATTAAAATTCACACATTTAAAGAAAACCAGAGAAGTTAAATGGTAATCAGTCTGCATTGTATTATGACTGAGCCAAATAATCAAGAAATGGCAGCAAAAATTAATTTTTAATATACTTTAATAGGCAGCAACAACATTTTTAACCCTATAATGCCCCCTGTATCATATATGATACACCAAATTTAAAGGACCATGTCTACCTGGTAAGATGCAACACAACCACGACTGCTCACTGTATCATATCTGATACACAGTGCTGCCACCTGGAAGGAAGAAGTGAGAGAACAGGAGTCTCCCCCCTCGTCACTCACTTCAAGGTAGTAGCTCCCATGTGAATGGGAATTCATGAATTTCTTTGGACTTTGGCAGTGAAGTTCAGCATTCCAAGGTAAATATTACACAAAAACTTATTCTTATACATGTCAAGGGATAGCTATAGATAGTAGAGAGCATATAAATAATTTTAAATTTTGAGTGTTGAGTTCTGGAGGGATGCTGATTTTTGGCTGTATCAGATATGATACTCCCGGAATTAGAAGAAGTTCTGTTCAGCAATGTATATTTTGCTGTCACAAAACCGAACGATGAACAGTGGATCTGAATACTACCCTTCAATACTTCAAAAATATTACTGGGTCACATTTTTCCTATAATGTCTGTGTCTGGGCATTAAAGGGTTAAGCTCCGTCTACACATTAAAACACACACAAAACACAGGACCTCCACAAGTGCAATCTAGAGAGAATTTCTTAAAAAATGTTCAAGCACCATCTTGTCAAAGAGGACATGTATCTTATAACATTCAAGAATGCGGCAGTGATGCTGAATTCACATTGATCATGGCAGACAGCATACTGGAAATCATTATATCGGATGACAGCTCAAATCTGTTAAGGGTGACCAAAAAGAAAAATTGCGGATGGCACCATTTCATCTCCCTTACAATTAAAATATTTAACTTTGTATCATTTAAATTTTTTCATTATGCTTGTGGAATTTCACTCCAGATATGACTAACTGGCACCATCCCAGCACACTCACAACTAAGTCAAAATTAAGTCATTCTATGACTGATGATGTCTTCAGATTCTAAGATAGCACTTTGTTCTATTTGAGCCCCTCAGAACTAGAGTGGTCCACTCACTTTTTTTTCCATATTTTGGACCCCAACTGCACCAAGGACTTGAGGTATGGAACATATGCCACACTCATTACATAGTATTGGAACTACACAGAGTCAATCATTAATGCACTAAACAGATTGATCACTCAGGAATCATTTTAAAACTAGAACTTACAAACAGACAAATATGGAGTTAAACCACTTTTGCTCTTGGGAGCTCATTTAGCAATGATTTTTGGTAATTATTCATAGTTTCATTCTTGGCAAAATCCTTCCTCATTTCATGCCCAGAGATGTAAACTCTCGCATGCCTGAAAAAGCAGATGCATCAATCTAACAGCATCTCCACTTCTCCACAGCTAAACAGTCGGCACAAAAATTCAAACTTCTGACTGACAAGGAAATCAAGAAATTATTTCCCTGACTGTAGATAATGAGCTGTTCAAAAGCCCAATAATCTTTTTCCAATCCATGTTGAAAACGGCCAATATTAAAAGACCATCAAAGTCCATGATGACTATAACAATATTGGGTCATTCCATCCCAAATCAACCAGAATGTGATTAGTGCCCCAGGTCACATCTCAGAAAATTCTGAACAAGAGGCCTTTGGGCCTAGAGAGCTCCGCTGAGGGTGACTGAAATGTCTACGTCATAACTTAATTTCAGAAATCCTTGAAAACTATTGCAATATTAACACATGTTACACATTAATGGAAGACTGGAAAAATGAGCATAAACAGTCCAATATGCTGGATTTCTCAAAAACCGGGACATAGAATTTTCTCATTTTCGCAAGGGATACTCAGAACATAATCAGAAAGGCTCACAATAAATTAGACAAAATGTTATCAGACAGTTCCTGAGATATTAATGAAAGACTGAAAAAATAGGACCAAGGGTCCTGTAGCTTACCGGCAAGCAGTCTTACAGTGATGATACAACTTAATGAAGTTTGACATTTCAATCAAAGAAAATCAGTGTCAAGGTCACTATATAAAGGTTCTCACACATACATTTATAAGACATTCTGCAATACAATCCTAAGCTCTGAAGCAGTTTTGGGGATACAACTCATAAATATATGTCAATATGTATTCAATATGTCAATTGTGAACTTTATAGGTCACAGAATGTCAAGTTGTGGTCAGCAAATGGACTTCATATATGACTTTCTCATTATAATTTCATTACATTACAAGTTCATACATGACTTCCTATAAGTGTTCAATGCACATATGTTCCCAGTCTTCAATATTTTCAAGCAATTTTCAAGCAATTTTAGAAAATTGTAACATTTTGCTTGACCTCAAGTTTGACCTTTCAAGGTCATCTAAGGTCAACTTTAATACAGCCAAAATATAGGTCATTGCTTGCTATATGTCAGTAATACAAACTTTATCTCTACCTGCAACCATTTAGCTATGACAGGCAATTTAGCCCATTCTCCATAAGACCAAATGTTAAAGTGCAGCGCCCCCACTAGACCCAATTCCATCGATTCAATCAAAATGGCACTCGCACTGCATATAAAATGTATCAAGGTGAGTTGACGGCCAGATTTAGGAAAAAAGTTATCAGTTTTTGAGAAATAATTTTTTGAAATTTCATCTCATATCTTTTAACATTGTCAATATATTCCCTGACCTCGAGTGTGACCTTTCAAAGTCATCTGTGGTCACATTTAACCTTGTAAAACCCTAAAATAGAAAAACCCTAAAAAAAATAATAAAAAATTCAACCATTCAGACGTTGTTGTAGGAGGCATTTGGGGCTGAAAATGAAGTGTTTTCAAAAATTTTAAGTTTGTGTGTTTTGCAGAAATGTTGTAATGTTGCAACATTGGGCTAAATGGGGAGCAGAATCTCCTGTATTTGTACTCATTGTCTAACAACAATACAGAACCAAGGATTCATTTGCAGGGTTTTGCTTTTGTCCCAGAACAGTATAACATGAAAAATAATCTCAGTCATGTTGTTATGAACAGTCATTTATTCCAACAACAAGAACTTTGACATTTATTTACAATGACAGTCCCAGAAACAGTTCTTGTCCTCTGAAAAACAGAGGCGAACATCACACTTGCGGCATTGGGTGTTAATATGCCCTTTACTGCAATGTCTGCAGCGCCCCCTCCTCACCCTCATTGGGAAATGTCCTTGCGCACATCCAGTGGGGGGTGTGCACATGATTTCTTGGAAGAGGGACCGGAAGAGGGACCGTTTGGACAATAGCATTGTGAGACCGAAACAATAGGACCCAATGAGTATGTTAATGTGATTGAACCAAAAGAAATATATATTGCAGGTTTTTTGGGATAACAAAAATTGTTGTAATTCTGCAACAGTGGGTCTTACAGAGTTAATATTGCCAAAATATAGGTCAAATATGACTTCCTATATGTCGATAATAAAAACTTAATCTCTATTTGCAACCATTTGGCCTCCACTGGCCATCTGGCATATTTATAAAGTACAGCATCCCCCAATAGACCCACTTCTGTCGATTCAATCAAAATGGCACTCGCACTGTACATTGATGGTACCAAAGTAAGTTGATTACCTGATTTAGAAAAAAATTTCTCGCTTTTCCGGCCCCCATAGGGCCGGTAAGCTAAAAATGAGCAAAGGCACTGATTTTCCGAGTCCAAAATGCTGAATTTCTCAAAAACAGGGACATGGGGTTTCTAACTTTCACAGGGGATAATCAGAATATCATAAGAAAGGCTCACAACAAATTTGAGAAAAAGTTATCAGACAATTTTAGAGATCTTAATGAAAGACTGAAAAAAATGAGCAGAAATATTGATTTTCTAAGTCCAAAATGCTGAATTTCTCTAAAATCGGGACGTTGATTTTCGCAGTGAATATACAGAATATCATTAAAAAAGGCTCACACCAAATTTGAACAAAAGTTATCAGAGAGTTTTAGAGAGATTAAAATTTGAAGTGAAATGTTGACGCTGGACGGACAGAAAGACAAACGCCGGACGATTCTGCAATAGAAGAGCTCTGCTGACTGCTGACTATGGTCACAGTGGAGCAAAAAAGTTATCAGACAGTTTTTGAGATGGGAATGAAAGACACTGATTTTCAAAGTCCAAAATGCTGAATTTCTCAAAAACCAGGAGGTAGAATTTTCCAATTTTCGCAGGGGACAATCAGAGTATCATAAGGCAGGCTCACAACAAATTAGACAAAAAGTTATCGGACAGTTTTTTAGATATTAATGAAAAAATGAGCAAAAACACAGATTTTCTACATCCAAAATACTGAATTTCTCAAAAACTGGGACATAGAATTTTCTAATTCTCACAGTGAATATTCAGAATATCATAAGGAAGGCTCACACCAAATTAGGAAAATAGTTATCATACAGTTTTTGAGATATTCAGAATTGAAGTGAGAAGTTGAAGCTGGTCAGATGGATGGACAGACAGACGGATGCCGGACGACTGCTTTAAAAAAGCTCCGCTGACTGTGACTGTTGTCACGATGGAGCTAAAAAATTCACAGTTAAAGCACTACCCAAGGAATGAATGTTTGCAAAATTTCAGGTCTGTGAGTGCAGTAGTTGCTGAGATATAGCCATTTGTATTTTAAGACTTTTTTTTTTTTTTTGCCAAATGCATTTTTTGACCAAATTTGAAGTAAGTAATGGTGCTGCAGGGTTGTTATCTTGCATATGGGGCTATTTTTGGCTTTTTAAAAGGTGCATCTTCAGTCCCAGGCCATCTACTGACTACCAAAAGTAGAGAAAAAACTGATGTTGCGAAATTATGCTGTACCTTTGCAGTACTGCTGAGGGAGAATGGCTCCTTTTCCAGATCTGAAATTTTTCATGATGTCTAAACTGATGATTATGCATGTGTGCAAGCAGTCAGAAATTTTAAATAACTATTGCTTCATCCAGTAGTTTTTGGTGGTGACATATGGGCTAGTTTTTGGAAAAATGTAAAATGTTCTTTCTAAATAGGCCACTGGAGCTGGAAGAAATGGTTGCAGCACTGCAAAGATGCAGCATAAGTTTGTGAAATCAACTTTCTCTTCATTTTAGGGGGTCAGTAGATGATCCGAGACAAAAGATATACCTTTTATAAAGCCAAAAATGAAAAATTCAGGAAAAATTTGCCTATATGCAAGATTACAACCCTGCAGCATGATGACTTTGCTGTAAGTAAGCATTCCAATTTGATCAAAAATGCATTTTGCAAAAATTGAAAAAAAAAAAGTCTTAAAATATAAATGGCCATATCTCAGCAACTACTGCACTTACAGACCTGAAATTTTGCATCCATTCACTCCTTAGGTAGTACTTCATTTGTGATTTTTTTTCAGACTTTTCTGAGACAGTGACCTGGGGACCTCTGGGTGATTTGGGATGGATGACCCTATACTCATTTTCAGCTGTGCCATCCTGTGTGTACTGTCCCAGAGTTGCTGTTTTGTTTGTGAAGAATGCCGAAAGGAACACATCCAAAAACCTAAATTAAACATTAAAAAACCTGGATGAAGTCTCAGTGGACTTTCAACAAGTCAGAAACTTACCCATTAAAGTAATAAGGTCAGTCATAGCCTCATGTACAGAGCCCCCAAAAACACCGGAGTGAAGGTCTTTGTCACAGCATTCTATCTGTGGACAATGTACCATATGGACCATGTCAAAATTGAATCAAAGTTAACTATAGAAGTGCCTGATGAATAGGAAAGTGCATTTAAAAGATCACTTAAAAGCACAGAATAGATGGAAAGGGGAACTCACTTCAATGAAGAAATAGCAGATGCCCCTCAGGCCATATGTGATGCAGGGTTTGGTCTTTCCCAGCCAGTAGTTGTCCGAAATGCAAACATAATCCACGTCCTTTAAGAAGGAATCTTTTCTGGCAAAAACCAGTTCATCTAGCCCCTCTGACCCAGATTCCTCCATTCCTTCAAAGCAGAACTTGATATTGATTGGTAGCTCCTGTTAGAAAACGTGTAACAGAATAACATTGAAGCCTTTAAATGTAAAACATTTCATTTCGATCCGCTTTTGGTATTGCAAGCTTTATAAATGTATATTACACAGTTTGTCTGAAAGTCTTAAGGCCAGTTAAACCTATGTCATGTTTTCTAGATGTTGGCAACAGTTCAACTGGAGGAAAATGTGCCATAAGGGTCTATCTTTGTGTTTGAAAGCAGCCACATTGAAAGATTTTGTCCCAGTAAGAGCAAACACATTTAATTTCATTTTTGGGTTAACTGCCCCTAAAATGAAAACCCAAAGGAAACAAATTTCTTTCTATTGGATTAAGGCCAATTAAACACTGAGCCAGACAAATGTTGAGCTAATGTCACCAGGAGGCAGAATCCTTATTAACACTGCCCTCGTTACTGCTCTTCAAGATAACAATGTGGTGAAACAAGGTCATTCAGCCAAACAATCAATTTAATGGCATTCCAAATGAGAAAAAATGTGTGCATGTAATCATAGAAACTGCAAGTCTAAAGTCTGGAACCCACAGACATCACCAGATGCCAGGTTTCTTCCCTGGTGATGCACAAACAGGCCTTTTCTGCAACAGCCTTCTGGTACTTAGTTCCTAGTTCTTGAGGTGTTTCACTTTCAACATGCCTTCCAGTAAGTGACATGCATGCTCAAATGGATTCTGGCCAAGTGGGTGATGAAGATCATTCAGGGCCCTATTTTAACGACCTATGCATATAGTCTGAAGTGCGTAGCCCAAGTGCTTTTGGGGCACGTCAAAATCCATTTTTACTGGTTTAATGGCGGGTTATCAGGGTGCAATGCAAGGCACAAGGTCCAAAAGGGTCTTACTTAATCTCTTAATTAATCATGGGCGTGTTTTGGGGGTAACCCAAAATGAGCCAATCAGAGTGTCATCTCCCATGTCCTTCAAAAGCCACATGCCCGTGCACCTTGGCGAACTGCTATTATAAGGGCGCACTTGCCTAGTGGGGGGGGGGGGGGGGGGGAGTGTATGCTGCTGAAGCGCGCGAGTAAACCATTACTTATGGAAGTAATGGAAGTACTTATGGAAGTATGGAAACCAGAACACAGTAATCTCTAAAAATGTAATAAATCATTTTTTTTTAATTATATTATATCTAATATAATTTTATTATTATATTATTATATCAAAAATTATATTATTCATACCCTGATCATCATACTGAATTTCCGGGGCTGCATTTGAAGTTTGAAATGCTGGGAAAGCATTCTTCTGCCATCGACCACATTTGTAGTGTAAGGTATTCATTCCTATCCAGAGCATTCACTCCTTTTACGAGAGTAGCAAATACCTGATTTGACTGCATTTAATGTTTTCGCTATGTCTCTGATATTTTGTCTCGATTTTTCAAATCGTCGCATGCTTAACTGACAGTGAAGACTTTTGAAACTCCTACTGAGAATTAAAAGAAGCAGCTTCCAAACACAAATGCCACACTTAAATGAACGCAAGACATTTTATCTGCTTACTTTTAAATGAAACAATGATTGAATAATAAAAATTTTGCACATCCAATGGTCCAATTACTGTTCTTATCTTCAGAAGGGGGAACCAAATATAAAGTGCTGTGATTCATAAGCAAATAAGCTGACTTCGATGTTAATACCCACAAATAGAAGATGACAGTCTACACTTTAAGTTCATATTCATCATTTCATTCCTTCCCCGATATGTTGTTGTTGACACCAAAAATAAAAATGACTCAACTCATGTTCAAATATTTACGGACCTCGCTGTACAAATCTATGAGCTTGTAAACATCTAAATAATAGATTTTTAATTTATCTTAAATTTTAATGTGACAGGGGATGCAATGATGCTATTGCAAGTAACGGAACAGAATATATCCACTTTCTATCAATGTGACCATTTCCTATAAGTCACTTTGCACTGATGCTTATACCCGTTTGATTTTCTGATATGCTTCAATGCAGTTAAACCATGCCAGCACTGGGCCTTTATCATCAGTCGAGCCTCGTCCATACATCTTCCCTGTAACAGAGTAACAAAAAAAAAAAAAAAAAAAATTTTTTACTCATCCAAGTACCGTTATCAATAAATCATTCAAGTATTCATGCAAAAAAAAAAAAAAAAGAGAAAAATAAAACCCAAAGAACAGGACATGAACTACAACCCCAATTCCAGAAAAGTTGGGATGCTGTGTGAAATTTAAAAATAAATAGAATGCAATGACTGCAAATCTCAAACATTTTATTCACAATAAAACAGACAACATATCGGATTTTGAAATTTGACATTTTACTCTTTCATTAAAATAAATTTGCTCATTTTGAATTTGATGGCAGCAACACATCTCAAAATAGTTGGGAAAGGGCTATGTTCATCATTGTTTATTATCCCCTCTTTTTTTAACAACAGTCTGTAAATGTCTAGGAAGTGAGTGGACCCATTGCTGAAGTTTTGGGAGAGGAATGTTGTCCTACTATTGTTAGATGTAGGATTCTAGCTGCTCAACAGTCTTGGGTCTTCTTTGCCAGATTTTTCATTTCATGATACGCCAAATGTTTTCTATTAGTGAATGGTCTGGACAGCAGGTAGGCCAGTTCAGCACTCAGACTCTTCTACTGTGAAGCCATGCTATTGTAATGGATGCAGTATGTGGTTTGGTACCGTTTTTCTGAAATATGCAGCACCCTCCCTGAAAGAGACAATGTCTGGATGGGAGCATATGTTGTTGTAAAACCTCTGTATACTTTTCAGCAATGATAAGATATTTCCAGATGTGTGACCTCCCCACGCCAAGCTTTAGCTTGCACTTGCAGATTGCACGGCGAATGGTGTTCACCGACAATAATTTCTGAAAGTGTTCCTGAGCCCATGCAGTGTACTCCAATGCAGAATCATGCCTGTTTTTAATGCAGTGCGCCTGAGGGCCCAAAGATCACGACTCTTCACGAGCATCCAAAATTGACCTTCGGACATGTCACTTGCACACAGATTTCACCAGATTGTCTCATTCTTTTGATGATATTATGTATTGTAGATGCAAGGCCTTTGCAATTTTTTATTGAGTAAAATTTTTCTGAAATTGTTACACAATTTTTAGATGAAGTTTTTGCAGATTGGTGATTCTCTGTCCATCTTAACTTCTGAGAGACTCTGCCTCGGTAAAATGCTCTTTTAATAGCCAGTCATGTTACTGACCAATTGCCAATGAACCTAACTAGTTGCAAAATGCTCCTCCAGCTGTTATTTATGAGTACCACTTACTTTTCCAGCCTTTTGTTGCCCCTGTCCAAACCTTTTTGAGATAAGATACGAGTATGAACACTCAATGCAGTCTAATAAGACAAGAAGACATCAGCATGAGACTGAGATCAAAACAAGAAATTCACTACAACAATTATTTAATCAACCCCTCATAAATCCAGTTACTTCAAATTAGCCAGAATACCAACAAAACAAGTATTTGCCACTAACGTGTCTTTGTCCCCCGCCACAAGATGTGAAATCGTGTCAAAATGAGCAATCTCTCGGTGTGACCTTGAGAGTGACGCGAAGGTCACCAAAATCGACTGGCGCCGGGGTATCACCCTAATACATATTGACATGACATTTGAAGGAAATCCGTCAATTCGTTCTTGAGATATCTTGCTGACAAGGATTCGGGACGTACGGATGGACGGTCGTGAATACCATGTCCTGCCGCTTCACGCGTTCTGCGCGGCGGGGGACAAAAATGTCACAATTGCGAAAGAGATTTAATCTCAATTGTCTATCTGGTTAAATAAAGGTTATGCATGTATGTGTTGCAGCCACCAAATACAAAATGAGCAAATATTTTTCCTGAAATTGTAAAATGTCTCACTTTCATCATCTGATATGCTGTCTGTGTTCTATTGTGAATAAAAATGTGGGTTAATGAGATTTACAAATCATTGCATTCTGTTTTTATTTACAATTTACACAGCATCCCAACTTTTCAGGAATTGTGGTTGTAGCATTCTTGCAGAAATAGGTACATGTTTCGTGCTTTACTTCAGAACTCCTTAACCACAAACCACAACTGAAAAAGATCCAGCGTTCATTCAAAATATTTTAGAAATCCAAAATATACACAATGATCTCACCACCAAATGTTTATGAAACCACTGTCTTTTTAACCGCAACTCATAAATTGTGGAAGTTGCTAGCAGCTTCATACCAGTTAAACTGTTTTATAATAACAATTGATGTTGATTTCGGTGAACTTTTACATACAGAAACAATGCTCATGAACAGATCCAAAATAATATCATGATAATATAATAATTTGTGGTCTCCAAAGCAAATTACCATCAATATCAGCATATTTTTTGAGTTACAGGCTCTAAAATTTCATAAGGAGAAGGTTGAAATTTCTCACATGACATTTTCGAGCCCTCATAACATCATGTGAATTAGAGATAGCCAAAAAAAAAATTTTCAGAGCTGAAAGATATAGCTCTTCATAGCTCTACACTGACAGGTGGAACAATTATTTGCCACAGAAAGAATCAAGGCAAGAAGATGAACCTGGTATCAAAATGCAGATAAAAATGAGATCTTTTATTTTCAATAACTTGATTTGATCATCAGCCTTTTCCACATGGCAATACAGTTTGACCACCTGAAGTTTTCCGAACACACAATTTTTCAGGTTTTCTCTGGTGAAATACAGGAAAACAAATGACACCATGGTTCCAATACTTGTTTTTACTTCAGTATATCATAGTTACTAAATTGGTGCAGTGTTGCTAGTGAAACTTCCATAGATCCTATGATATTGAAGCCTGAAGTCAGCTACAGAACAAATCTAGTTGAAGAAAATTCATATTTTGGCTCAAGACACCTAGAATGGGCATACAGATAATTAAATTACGGTTTTTAACAGTGCTCCAATAGGTCTTTCAGCTCTGAAAATTTCATTTAGCAATCTCTAACATACATGAAGTTATGAGGGCTCAAAATGCAATAAAAATTACATGAAAAGTTTTGACCTACCGCTTTGCAACTTTAGAACTTATAACTCAAAGAATATTATAATATACATGATCAAAGTAAAATTTGGCAAGGATTCATTAAATATACTGGTTATGTTACAATAAAAACCAGCTGATTCCAAGAAGGCCAGGTGGGAACGTTTTCAGATTTTTTATGGAAGGACCCTCAATCTCTCCACATATGGATCTACCTAATACATGCTCGTCTTGTCATGTAATTTCTATTTTTTTTTTTTGTTCAATGAGATGGCAAAATGATCTCTCTCTTCAATTTCAAAAGGCATGGTAAATGCTGTGCATGAGAGGAAAAAAAGCTAAAAACAATTCAATATATTCATTGCATTGTGCATGTCTTCATTCCCTGCTGTCATAGTTTTTCACATCTACTGCGAAAGTTCTCACATAAAACTTCTTACCATCCTTTTCAACCAAGGTGAAGGGCTCAGAATCCCAGCCATCACCAATGGAGGCCGGTTGAACATCCAGGTGACCGTAGATACACACAGTCTTCTTTCCTGGGTCTGAACCTAGACGTCCGAGGACAATGGGTGGCAGGGGGATTTCTTCCCCACTTGGGAGCTAAAACGCAAGGAAGAGGAAAGAATTGGACACAGACAATAATCCAAAACACAAAAACGGCTAACTCATGATTGCACAGACCAGTTAGCATTGCCCTTATAGAATACTCAACAAAAAAATAAACAAACATGGTGAATTTTATGACATGCATAAGGGCATGTATGAGGGTATATCGATACAAAAGACTAATGTTAATGACAAATTACCATCATGAGCACAAGGACATCGATGGGGGAGACCCATTTACAAACTGGAGCACTAACACCACTGCTTGCTGGGGAAAACAAGGTTGGAAGGAAGAGTGAAATAAAACTAATAAATCATCCCATGCGCAGTCTCACCTTTTGCTTGCCAATGTCCACCAGCTCCACTGAGCCTCCCAGTTTCTCAATTTCCTTTGCAGCCATTTCCATCATCTTCTTAATTTCCCCACGCTTCTCTGGCCAGGCTGAGACGCTCTGCACAGCAACCCACTCCGCCAAACGCTGCAGAAAGGACAACGCAGTCCAACAAATGAGTCTGTGGCTACGTAGCAAAAAATGTGACATGGGCCAAAACAATGAACAGGGTGATGTGTTTTTACTATCAAAGGCAATAAAATGGCCAATATAACAATCAATCGCCAAAACAATATAGAATGCATACACTTTTGTGTTTTGCATGATTATCTTCACTACTATGTCTTCTATCATTTTATCAGATTATCATTAGCCTCATAGCATAATTGGCATATTTTTCATGTCATATTTTTTGCCAAATTAAGATAATCAGCTACCTGTTTTTTCGTGTTGGCGAAAAAAGTGTGTTTTTATCTTTTCTCTATAATCCATAAAAAATAAATAAATTAAATCCATTCTCTTAAATAAAAAAATAATAGGAACTATATTATACTCGGTCATTCTATGTCAAATCATCCAGATTTTGAGAAATTTTCCAGGACACCTCCTCAAAAAGTTTAGAAAAAGTTCAGGAGTAAATGTTCAAATGAAATAAAAAAATTCCAAATTTTCGGTCAGTATCTCAAATAGATTTCAAGTTATAGCCCTTCAAAAGTTTTTTGACAAACCCATTTTCAACCAACTTGGGCAATGTATTGCTTCAAATTGATTGCTTCTACAAGGCTGTAATTGGGTATACTAACCATATTCATCCCCTAGAATCTGAAAATGGCTTTAGCTTTTGTGTATCTTGATCCACTTTTGTATGGTAAAGCCTTGGTATCAGCCGAAAACACAAAATGCCTAAAAAGGAGACCACATTTTATGACCTGTAACTCAATAACTAAGTAAGATAGAAGGCTAGAATTAATTTTTTATGATTTTATAATACATCTCTCAGTAAAAATGGAGTAAACCAAGTAATATCATTTGTAGAAGTCTTTTAATGAAATAATTTCTAAGTAAATTTTTCGGATGTGCCCCAAAATGCCCTTTATTTGGAGCAAAAAATGACCATGTCACCAGTTATTCATCTCTCTGCAATTTTTACTGTGCAATCTTACAAATGTGAAGTGTTTGACAAAAAAATCTGAATGATGTTCAGCTTACCTTTTTTTTACTTTTATATCAATTATATATATATATATATATATATATATATATATAAAATTAAGCGACGGAAGTTGGAAGCAATGCATGTTTTTCATTATCATTTTAATAGTTTAAATAAAATAAGATCATATGAAATGTTTTTATGCAATTCCATTGCTTCCAATGATCTTATTTCATTATTTAAACAATAACAAAACACATGCATTGCTTCCAACCTGAGTAAAGAAAAGCGTGAGAAGTCCAGAGTCATAACACAGGTGAAACTGATAAACCTCCATGTACAAGGACTTCAATTCCGTGTGAGAATCTCTTACGCATGCATTGATTGTGTAATTACGGACTACAGCAGGAAATATACCATTAAAACTCACGCAGAATGAAAGTGTTGACAGGTGTGCTTTATTTATGAAAATAGGACCAAAGGTCCTGTAGCTTACCGGCAAGTAGTCTTATAGTGATGATACAAGTTATGAAAATTTCATGTGAAGTTTGACATTTGAATAATGAAAATCAATGTCAAGGCCACAAAACAAAAGTTCACATACATTTACAGGACCTCCCGTAATACAAACTCATCTTAAGCACGGAAGCAGTTTTGGTGATGCAAGTCATTGAAAATTCAATATGTCAATTGTGAAATTAAAGGTCACAGAATGTTAAGTTACGGTCAGCAAATGGACTTCATATATGATTTTCTAAATGTCTCTATACAAACCTTGGCTCAGTCGGTGACCATTTCGGTGATACAAGTCATTGTAATTTCACTGTCAAAGGTCACTGACAGTCAAGTTGAATGTCACCAAATGAAAGTTCATACATGACTTCCTAGATGTCAGTAACACAGTTTTAGTGGCGAAAGTCATTGAATTTTCACTTGGTCACATTTGACCTTTGAGGGTCAATACGAAGGCCGCCAAATGAAAGTTCATATATGACTTCCTATATGTCTCGAATACAAACCTAGATGCCATCTGTGACCGTTTTGGCAATACAAGTCGTAATACTATTATGTCAAGCGTGACCTTCAAAAGTCACCAACAGTCAAGTTGTCACCAAATGAAAGGTCATACATGATTTCCTAGATGTCAGTAACACAAACCTAGGCTCCATCTGTGACCTTTTCAGTGACAGAAGTCATTGAATTTTCTCTTGGTCAAATTTTACCTTCGAAAGTCAATATGAATGTCACTAAATGAAAGTTCATACATGAACGATACGTCTACGATACTATACGTCTCCAATACATACCTACACTCAATCTGTGATAATTTGCTGATATAAGTCATTGAAATTTCACTGTATAGTTTGGCTGTTCAAGGTCTCTGAAGGTCAAGTTCAACCCAATGAAACTTCATACATGACTTCCTAAATGGCCACAATACAAACAAGCTCCATCTGTAATAGTTTAGGCGATAGAAGTCATTGAAATTTCACAATTTGAAGTTTGACCTTCGAAGGTCACCAAAGGTCAAGATCAAGTCCACCAAATGAACACTTATAGGAAGTCATGTATGAACTTTCAATGCACATATGTTCCCAATCTTCAATATTTTCAAGCCTAGAAACCTTTGAAAATTGTAACAGTTTGCTTGACCTCAAGCTTGACCTTTAAAGGTCATCTGAGGTCAACTTTAACACAGCCAAAATATAGGTCATATACTACTTCCTATATGTCAGTAATGATCATTTTTTTTAAATTTCTCAGTCCTATCTTTAACATTGGAGCCAAAATGTCAAGGGCACATAAAACGGACAAAAACAATTAATCAAAAATCCGACAAAAATGTCTGGAGATATGGTCTAGTAGTATGTTATTGCAAATTCACACAAAAATTCATCAGACCAAAAAAAAGATAAACAAGCTGCTGACATTGTCAAGCAATATCCCTGCAACTGGCATTGCATTTTTGAATAAATAATGTTTATATGCATTTAGATTTCTAAAGAACTGTACTCATCGCAAAGCTGTTAATTTCCTTGCAAAATAAATAGGCCGGAGAGAATGCATCAGAAAACTCAGAGAATTATACCAAATTGTTTTCATGACGCACCTTTATGTGTTTTTACACCTTGATGCCAAATATGATCGCAATCGGATGATTATTTTGAAAGTTATAGCTCAGACACGAGACATTACAGATTTCCCACATATTTGCCACTTTTTGCCTCAAAACGTGAGAAATTACAAAATTATTTTCAAAATTGTTTTTCATGACACACCTTTATGTGGTTTTATACCTCGATGCCAAATATGATCAGAATCGGATGATTAGTTTCGAAGTTATTGCCCGGACACGACACATTACAGATTTCCCACAAATTTGTCGCTTTTTGGCCCAAAACGTGAGAAATTACAAAATTATTTTCAAAACTGTTTTTCATGACACACCTTTATGTGGTTTTATACCTCGATGCCGAATATGATCAGAATCGGATGATTAGGTTCGAAGTTATTGCCCGGACACGACACATTACAGATTTCCCACAAATTTGTCGCTTTTTGGCCCAAAACGTGACAAATTACAGAATTATTTTCAAAATTGTTTTTCATGACACATCTTTATGTGGTTTTACACCTCGATGCCAAATATGATCAGAATCGGATGATTAGTTTCAAAGTTATAGCCCGGACAACAAACGTGTCGGACGGGCGAACAGACGGACTGATGGACGGACGGACGGACGGACGGACCCCATTTTTATATCCCCCGCAACAACGCTGTTGCGGAGGATAAAAATGTTCCGGACGCCGGATGCCGAACGAGGATAATAGGTTATCAGCCCATAGGGCCGGTAAGCTAAAAACTGACCACACATGGTAATGTTGAGAGTTTTCAGACCTTTTGTAATGGTAATTTAAATGAATGATTGAAACAAGTCATGACCAATCATTATTTACAAGGGTTGCGATTGAGCCTCCCCTACTGCCAGTTCACCAGCCGCCACTGAAATATATTTATTCAGCGCCATTAAAAATGCACCGGAGAGGAATGTATTGTATTTGCGACAAATTGAAGAATCAATTGATTTTTATTGCTTTTCCAGTGAGGCTCGAGTGGTGTTGTAATCCTGACGTGCACCACGTGCAAGTGCCAAAACTACCTCAGTACTGTCAGCATAAACAGTCTTTTTTTAAAATAAACTACCTGTACAATTTCAAAGTTCTCAGTGCCTCGTTTTTAAATGTCTGGGCCCTCGGAATTCTACCAATGAAGTGTGGAGCGACTTTGAGCCTTGCCAATGATGCAAAAATAGCGATTTCTTTGCATTACAACGCTATGCCCCATTCACTACTATTGTAAGCCTGTTGGGAGCTTCGGCTAAAAAGCCCAGTATTTTGAAATGTTGGGTCCGTACGGAGGTGGGGTATTCAACAAAAGTTAGTATTCGTCATCATGTTTCAATACACCCCAAGTCAATTTCAAACCGGAGTTCCCCTTTAAGCAATGTTGTTGCAGTACTTGTACTGAGAGCAATTGGAATGTGACAACTGGTAGTCCAGGAGGGATATTTAAGGGCCCCTGAGAGAGTCAACCAGCCAATCATCTTCTCCCAAATGAATCAGGCCCTCCCAGTTGACCCAATTTCCAAAAAATTCATATCTATTTAGTTCAAAGCTTTGAAACTTTGAAGTTTCATCTTGTTTGTAAAATGAAAGGTACCACCAGGTGTAACTCATCTTCTTAATACTTCCTAGTTTGCAGCTAGGTCTAAGTGTAATTACACATAAGACACAAAATCTGCTTAACCTTTGAGGTGGACTTCATTAAAATGTCTAAAATAACCCTTTGATGCATAGAGCACATACAGATGCCTAGGATCATTTGTTGAGATTTAGTGCAATATTTTGTGTGTTTGTGTGTGTGTGTGGGGGGGGGGGTATGCGGAGTGACAGAATTAATGTGAAGTTGCCATCAGACCCCTACAGCTCATCCAGAAAGCTGCAGCTCGCCTGGTCCACAACCTCCCGAGACACTCCCACGTCACCCCCCTGCTCACAAGGCTCCACTGGCTCCCTGTTGCCGCTCGCATCAAACTCAAGACTTTGGTGCTAGCCTACCAGGGAGTCAACCTAACAGCTCCAGCATACATCCAGAGACTGTTCAGACCCAACACCCCTGCCAGAGCACTCCGCTCTGCTACTTCTGGTCACCTGGCTCCCCCCTCTTCGCTCCTCCCCTTCCCGCTCAAGGCTGCTGTCTGTCCTGGCACCTCGTTGGTGGAATGATCTACCTATCGAGGTCAGGACAGCAGAATCCTTGAGCATCTTCAAGCGCCGCCTGAAAACCCATCTCTTCAGGCTCCACCTTTCCCTGACTCCACTGCCCTGAATCCTGTCCCTACATCCCTTGATTTGTTGCCCTGACACAATCTTGTTGCACTTAATTTTGTTTACTTTATTTCCTGATTTTGTTACCCTTCATTTTGTTGCACCCGATTTTGTCGTTTTACTTGATTTTCTTGCCTCCTTGTTGCATTTTTCTTGCACTTGATTTTGTTGCCCCCTCGTTGCACTTGATTTTATCGCCCTTTTATTACACTCGACTCTGCCCCTTGTTGCACCTGATTTTGTTGCCCTTTGATTTGCACTTATTTTGTTGCCCTTTTTGTTGCAAATTTTGGTGCAGATTGCACCATTAGTTTTTTTGGGTGAAGTTTGTGACGGACAGATAGACACACACACAAATGAAAATATATCTTCCCTGGCAAGGAAACATACAGCTGCAAACCATGTTATTCTAGTTCTGAGAGGCAAGGTAAGTGAATAAAAATTGACCACTGCCATAAATCTATGATAATACGGTCAAAAAACATGTATTTTTTTTGGGGTCATGAATGACCCCACAAAACTTTGCATTTTTCTTGGCATTCAAAAAAAATTATCAAAATGCTTGATTTTTAGGATTTGATCATTTACTTATATCAGCCATACATAAATGAAGCTGTCTGGATGTGGACAACAAACTACTTTTGGGAGTGACCAAGCAAGAGCTCCAATCCTCAATCCTATCGAGAATCTGTTGAGGGACCTGAAGACAAAGGTCATGGCAAGGAAACCCTCAAAACTTAAGGACCTGGAGAAGTTTGCCGAAGAGGAGTGGGCCAAAATCCCCGTGCAGACGTGCAGAACCCTTGTGATCAATGAGAGGAAGCATTTGGAGGCTGTAATCGTGAATAAAGGCTTTGACATCAATTACTGAGAAAAGGGTATGAATAATTCTGGACATGGTATTTTTTGTAAATCTGTAAAATAAAATAGCAAAAAGTATTGCATTACTTGAAAAATCGTGTTACTGTACTTCTTACAGCTTTATGTCAACTTACGGTGTCATTTGAGCAAGAATAAATTTGAATTGTCAAAAAAATTTCTCAAAAAAAAAAAAATTTGGTAGGGGTATGAATAATTTGGGCACGACTGATTTAATAAATATATATATATTATATATATACACACTGCTCAAAAAATAAAGGAAACACTTAAACAACACAATGTAACTCCAAGTCAATCACACTTCTGTGAAATCAAACTGTCCACTTCGGAAGCAACACTGATTGACAATCAATTTCACATGCTGTTGTGCAAATGGAATAGACAACAGGTGGAAATTATAGGCAATTAGCAAGACACCCCCAATAAAGGAGTGGTTCTGCAGGTGGTGACCACAGACCACTTTGCAGTTCCTATGCTTTCTGGCTGATGTTTTGGTAACTTTTGAATGCTGGCTGTCCTTTCGCTCTAGTGGTAGCATAAGACGGACTCTACAACCCACACAAGTGGCTCAGGTAGTGCAGCTCATCCAGGATGGCACATCAATGCGAGCTGTGGCAAGAAGGTTTTCTGTGTCTGTCAGCATAGTGTCCAGAGCATAGAGGCGCTGCCAGGAGACAGGCCAGTATATCAGGAGACCTGGAGGAGGCCGTAGGAGGGCAACAACCAAACAGCAGGACCGCTACCTCCGCCTTTGTGCAAGGAGGAACAGGAGGAGCACTACCAGAGCCCTGCAAAATGACCTCCAGCAGGCCACAAATGTGCATGTGTCTGCTCAAACAGTCAGAAATCGACTCCATGAGGATGTTATGTGGGCCCGACGTCCACAGGTGGGGGTTGTGCTTACAGCCCAACACCGTGCAGGACGTTTGACATTTGCCAGAAAACACCAAGATTGGCGAATTCGCCACTGGCGCCCTGTGCTCTTCACAGATGAACGCAGGTTCACACTGAGCACATGTGACAGACTTGACAGTCTGGAGACCCGTGGAGAACGTTCTGCTGCCTGCAACATCCTCCAGCATGACCAGTTTAGCAGTGGGTCAGTAATGGTGTGGGGTGGCATTTCTTTGGGGGGCCGCAGAGCCCTCCAAGTGCTCGCCAGAGGTAGCCTGACTGCCATTAGGTACTGAGATGAGATCCTCAGACCCCTTGTGAGACCATATGCTGGTGCGGTTGGCCTTGGGTTCCTCCTAATGCAAGACAATGCTCGACCTCATGTGGCTGGAGTGTGTCAGCAGTTCCTGCAAGACGAAGGCATTGATGCTATGGACTAGCCCGCCCGTTCCCCAGACCTGAATCCAACTGAGCACATCTGGGACATCATGTCTCGCTCCATCCACAAATGCCACATTGCACCACAGACTGTCCAGGAGTTGACGGATGCTTTAGTCCAGGTCTGGAAGGAGATCCCTCAGGAGACCATTCGCCACCTCATCAGGAGCATGCCCAGGCGTTGTAGGGAGGTCATACAGGCACGTGGAGGCCACACACACACTACTGAGCCTCATTTTGACTTGTTTTAAGGACATTACATCAAAATTGAATATTCCATTCATTACATTACATCAAAGAATATTTCATTCATTCAGATCTAGGATGTGTTATTTTAGTGTTCCTTTTATTTTTTTGAGCAGCGTATATAAAAAAAATCACATGGGCTGTGAAAAAAAATTAAAAAACCTTCTGCAAACAAACACCATTTAGTAATGCATCAACGAATCCAAGGAAAGACTGCTAGCACCATGGAATGCACACAGGTGCACAATGGAGACACTAGTGCAGTTGCTAGACCTGTCAACCTTACAAAGTGATTATTGGTAATAATGAATGTAATGCTTCCTGGTGTTCCAGGCCCACAAATATGCTGCAGTTACAAGATAATCAACATTATTTCCTCCATCTGTGAGTGGTCATACTGTTTGACTCATTGGTGGAGTTGTTTGCAAAATAGCATATGAGATGGGAGTTTTTTGCCGGGTACAGCACAATAATTTGTAGAAATTGTTGTACTGGAAGTAAGTTTGCAATGTTGCAACCATGTTCCTCATTTTCTTAAACAGTTGCCATAACCTCTGGCAAATGAGTAGCTGAATCAGCACAAAGTAAAAAAAATCTGAACTTGACAAGATTCTGTACAAAATGCAGAGAATGGCAAGACAATTTCCGTGCTACAGGCTTGAATCACAGAAAAGAAAAAAGAAAAAAAGATTATTGAGCAGATTTGCAAACAATGCTACAGATCTGCACTGCTTTAAAGTGTTAATTGCCAATATTGCCCTGGTGCCAGCTCAGTCAATGGAAATCGTTTTAAAACCCACGTAATTCACATGCTTCTTTAGTTTTAACCAAGGTAATTCGAACAGAATTGAAATAAATAAAGCTAAAGAATGCAGAATACAGGACACTGACGTTGGTCTTTGTCCATCACAGCACAACATCAGAATAGGTGGTACAGCTGCTAAGCAAGACAGACCCCACTGCGGCATCACAAGAGGAAAAGTTCTGTAATTCGATTTGTATCACAGTTCACAAGTGTTATTTAAATTTTCTGTAACTCATTGCGCATCAAGTGAAGGTAACTGATTTACAACCCCGATTCCAAAAAGTGTAAATTGTGAATAAAATCAAATTGCAATGACTTTCAGATCACGAGCCAATATATTATTTACAATAGAACATAGATAGCATTTCAAATGTTGAAACAGACTAATTTTACATTTTTATGCACAAAATGAGCTCATTTCAAATTTTCTGGCTGCAACAGGTCTGAAAAAAGTTAGGACACATGCAAAAAAGGGCAGAAAAAGCAATGAATATATAAGAGAATCAGCTGAGAGAACATTTATAAAGTAATTACATTAACTGGCATCAGGTGTGACATGACTGGCTATAAAAGGGATGTCTTAGAGAGGCTGAGTCTCTCAGAAGTAAAGATGGCCAGAGGCTCTCCAACCCGTGAAGGCTTGCGTAAAAAAAATTGTGGAATACCTTAAAAACAATGTTCCACAACGTCAGATTGCAAATGCTTTGAAGGTCTCATCATCGACAGTGCATAACATCATTAAAAGATTCAGAGAAACTGGAAAAATCTCTGTGCGTAAGGGACCAGACCGAAGACCTTTACTGAATGTCCCTGATCTTCAGGCCCTCAGACACCACTGCATCACTCACCGGCATGATTCGGTCATTGACATTACTAAATGGGCCCAGGAATACTTCAAGAAACCAGTCTGTAAACACAGTCCTCCGTGCCATCCACAGATGCCACCTAAAACTCTATCATGCAAAAAGGAATTGCTGAGCATGATCCAAAAGCGCCGCCATGTTCTGTGGGCCAAGGCTCATGTAAAATGAACTGAAGCAAAGTGGCAAAGTGTCCTGTGGTCAGACGAGTCCAAATCTGACATTCTTGTAAGAAATCATGGGCGTTGTGTCCTCCAGGCTAGAGAGGAGAAAGACTACCCCTCCCGTTATCAGCGTTCAGTTCAAGAGCCAGCATCTCTGATGGCATGAGGATGCATAGTGCATATGGTGTGGGACACTTGCATGTTTTAAAAAAACACCACGAATGATGAAAGGTATATAAAGGTTTTAGAGCAACATATGCTCCCCCTGCAGATGACATCTATTCCAAGGAAAGCATTGTGTATTTCAGCAGGACAATGCAAAACCACATACTGCAGCTATTACAACAGCATGGCTTCGTAGTAGAAGAGTCCTTGTGCTGAACTGGCCCGCCTGCAGTCTTGATCTTTCACCAACTGAGAACATTTGGCGCATAATTAAACGAAAAGTCCGTCAAAGGAGACAAAACTCTCCAGCAGCTGGAAGCCTGTATTAAACAAGAGTGGGATGAAATTCCATTTGCCTAAACTCAAGAAATTTGTTTCCTCAATGCCCAGACGCCTCCACTCTGTGTTAAAAAGAAGAGGGGATTCCACACCATGGTAAACAGGCCCCAGTCCCAACATTTTTGAGACCTGTAGCAGCCATCAAATTTGAAATGAGCTCATCTTGTGGATAAAATTGTAAAATTTCTCAGTTTCAACATTTGCTATGTTATCTCTGTTCTACTGTGAATAAAATACTGGCTGGTGTGATTTGAAAGTCATTGTATTGTGATTTTATTCACTATTTACACTTAGTCCAAACTATTTCAGAATTGGGGTTGTATTTTGGTATTCAATTTTTGCCATTTAATTCAGTTTCATGTCCTGAATCGATGCATCTATTAAGTTCCATGTTTTCTAAGATAATAAATGGAACTAAATTATAAAGTATATGACTTAGCACCCTTGCGCAACGTAGACACAATGGTCAATTGAACTCTGCATGAAAAAATAACGCCCTCGGGGTAATTGTGAATTAAAACTTAATAGGCTTAAGAAAAACTATAACGTTAGGCTAATGCTTAGATTTAAATTAGTGCCGAATTAACTAGCCTATGTACAACACTCAATGTTTCGGATATATATACGTTAATGGTTTCATTCAGCATACCACTTCCTAAAAAGTTGACGGCGTTCAATGCACATTAAGTAGCTAAAATAAGAAGTTAAATGATTTGAATTGTATTCCATCGCATGTTTGGTCATACATTACCTGAACGTAGGTGTCTTGGTGTTCGTCCACATAGTTAAACAGTTCTGGTAGGAATGACATCTTGTCAACTTCACCACGTTACCGCTCACAGACAGAAAGCAAGTTTCATGTGTCTGTTGAAGACCAATAGACAGTAGTCGTCGCGTTAAGTTCTTTTTAAGATGAGGTTGAAACCCGCCTCCGCCCCTGCTGAAGTCAGCAAACCTCGTGTCCAATCATGGAGATAAAGGCAAACCTTGCGGTCCTCAAGCAGATAGCGTCATATCACGAATTAATTTTTAACTGTAGGCATCTAAAACCAAAGGCAAAGTACAGACAAATTAATTGCCCTCATATGTTAATAAGTGTTGCGTTGAATTTCTCTATTGCATTGTCAGAACATTCTCATCAAGCTCATCAACAGCCCGAAACATCTCAGAATTCCCGAATAAATCACGCGTTAACGCAATAGCACTAATGCGAGGGAAATAACTTAAACATGAAAATACTCGACATTCTTAAATGTTAATCTTTTAACGGACGATATGAGTCAAAGACTTAAATTCAGCAACATAATTTAATTTATGCCAACTCACCGAGTCGCATAGCGGGTACTGGCAGAAAGATGAAGAGAGCAACGCCAGTAGTAATGGGGGACACGACCAAACCTGGAAGTACATTGTTGCGCTCTAACAGAGATTCTGCTGGCCGAGATATCGCCGCAGGAACAAATAAAATGGACGACGGGCGAAACGGCATGGCTACAGAGTAGTCTCAGAGAAACTGAAGCATAGTTTAGCGAGCAAATTTTTGGGGTCTCTGCTGTTGCCGACTATTTTTCACCTCCGGAAGTCGAATAATTTTTCTATTCGAATACATTTGTTACTGTACATTTCAAACATTATAGACAACCCTGTCTTTCTTCGCCAGTTGAATTAGGCTACCTTTAATGGGTCAATACAATCCATAGAATGCTGTTTTCCACTTTCCCAAACGTGATCCCAGCTCCTACCTTCAAATTTTGTTTTTGCCTCAACATGACTTTAGTTCATTCAAGGGCTCAGATTTTAAGCATTATAGTTCACACAGCCCCTTTATAATAACTTGAAATACCTTTAAAGGCACAATAAAACCCCAAAGCCACTCAAAAGTGTTTTCAGCTCTTGCCTTCAGACTAGAAGGTTCTTTCCAGCTAAAATGGCTTCAAATCACTCATGATGATTATATTTTACAGATTATAACTCAGTCAGCCTTTGTTAACCAGTTGAAATGCCTGTAAGGGGGCAATACAGCCCATAAATACAGTTTTCCACTTGCCAAAAGTGATTCCAACTCTTACCTTTGGACTGAAAGGTTGTAAATGCCTCGAAATGTCCATTTAATTTGTGGGGCAAATATTTGAAACATTATGGCTCATCAAACCCTTTTCACCTGTTGAAATACTGTATAAAGAGCAATACAGCCCATATAATGCACCTTTTCATTTGACAAAAAGTGATTTAAACTCCTACCTTGGGACTGAAAGGTTGTTTCTGCCTCAAAATGGCTTCGCTTCATTAATGAGGATTACAGTTTAAAGATAGTTCTTGCTTTATGTTTCTTTTGCTTTTCATGAAACTTCACAAAAATGATAAACACATATTGGTTTTGCACATAACGCATTTTCGACGCGCCAAACTAATATTTTACAGAGTTACTGCCCTTGACGTTTAATGTTGATTTATTGTATATCCTTGGGAGGGTGCTTATGTTCTGAAATCAACACCTTCATTTTTCGGAGAGATTTTCATGAAGCTTTACAAAAATAATAAGCATATAT
The DNA here is from genome assembly GCA_029721435.1 of Gymnothorax reevesii. Classification (NCBI taxonomy): domain Eukaryota; kingdom Metazoa; phylum Chordata; class Actinopteri; order Anguilliformes; family Muraenidae; genus Gymnothorax; species Gymnothorax reevesii. The sequence continues at coordinate 113,639,786 of CM056577.1, forward strand.
TGTTAATGGGTATATCGCATTTTAGGGCCCGAGCAATGAATGGTGCAAGGACCCTCTTGTAACTTTAGTGTTTATTATTATCCCCCTTGGCAGCATTACTGCAGGGGGGATATAGTCATCAGTGTGTCCGTCTGTCCGTCCAGGTGGGCATCAGTCTGTAATCTTATCTTGTCTGGGCCATATCTTCTAAACTATACATTAAATCTTCTCGCAACTTCACAGATATGTTGAGCATGATGTCTAGATGTGCCTTTTGATACTTTGGAATTTATGAAATTTTTCGTTTTTGCGGTTTCCATGGAAACTTGTGTGAATTGAAACTTTGCTTGTCTGGGCCATATCTCACAAACTATACATCCGACCTTCATGAAACTTGACAGATATGTTAAGCATGATTTCTGGATGTACCTTTTGATACTTAGGAATTTCTGGAATTTTTTTTTTTGGAAATACCATGTTTTCTTCTTTGGCACACTTCTCCATGTGCGTATCCTAGATCCACTTCAGATGTGGTCAGGAAAGCCTTCAGACCTTGATGATACTCTGTTGTGAAGATTGTGAGTTTTCATCAAACGACGTTGCCATGGCAGGGATGATTCGCCATGTAACAGGAAGTGGCGTTTTCAGATGCAAGGGAAGCTTAAAAACTCACAAAATTTGGCACACACATAAAGCCTAACATACCTTTTTCTCTGTTCCAGGCATTGCACATGGGCAGGGCATAATGGCTCCATGGTGCCCCCTCGAAATTTTCAACCAAGCAGCCCTCGCAGCCCATTTAACCTATTTGGATGAAATTCGGTAGACACATGGGTTATGACAAGACCTAAAAAAAAAATCACTTGGTGCCCTGACCTAAACTCAAAAGGAAGTCTACCATTTTGAATTTAAATTGCAACTTTTTTGATTCTTCACCATTTACAGGTGTTGTACTTTAACAAACTTCTCCAACAGATATTGTCTGATCAACTTCAAATTTGGCTTGTGACATCTGAAGACTTTGCCGATTTTAATTGCCAAATTTTTTTGGAACAATGCATCTGTGGCATTGCAGCGAATTTTGATGTTATGCCAGAAAACAGGAAGTTGGTTTAAAACACGCATACCTCGTAAGATTTGCAGATTTGAAACTTGCTTGTCTCATCCCAAATACAAATATATGCTGATTTGAGCTCGGGCAAGGCCAAGTGGCCCCATAGCGCCCTATAGCCATGCCCATGTTAAGAAAAAAGTTCTTAGGGATTCAAGATGGCGGCGTAGCGGAAGGGGAGTGGAAGGCATGCAGCCAGGGAAATTTTTTGAAAGATGGCTGCCCGAATTTCTACATATGGAGACCGAGGCTGGCTAAAACTGAGAGAGCACATAGCACATTAGCCCCGAAACCCCGCCAAAATCAACGGCCAAGGCCCATCCGCATCAGATTCCATAACCTCAACGACAAGCCAAGCAGAGAGACTGGAAGCTTCCAGACGTATCGAGACTGATTAACAAGCTCTGGTTTACAAGGGATCCAAAGTCACGTTTTTTCAGGATTTCTCAGCTGCTGTCACACGTAAATGCAAAGGATTCGATGAGGTCAAGAAGCGGCTGAGGGACATCGGCACCCCGTACTCCCTGCTCTACCCCGCTATGTTCAGGATAGTGATGGCCAAATGAGGCTTTTTGAAGCTTTCAACCCTTTTGGACCATATTATTGAAATTGATTCACTCACTCGAAGCTTCATTTATAGAGCACATGAGTGACATCTGCTGGCACAAAGATAGTTGTCCAGCCTTGCAAAGATGATGCTGACGTACCTTGCGTGTGCACTTTGAGTTTTGTATTGCGAAAAATACTCATAAAAAGCTGAAATCTAACTTTGTTTTCCATGTGTCTGTTGTTTTTCTTCCTTACCTTAATAATTCATATTATATTATAATAACATTAATTAAATCCACAGCCTCACTGAATCCTGTAAATATTTGCTCTGTCCAAATAACACCATATTTTATTGTTTTCTGATTGTGCTTGGTGTATACTGGATGTGCTTGTGCGACTTATTATTATTTTTGAATAAAAATGTTTAACAGCGCTGTTTCATTCATCTTTGATACATTTGAATCGCGCCAATGTTTCAACTCTACACCAAGTCTGGGGCCGTTCTGTGGCCGTTTTGGTTAGCAACCGGAACCAGGGCGAGAGAGACAGGATCTGGAATTTGTTGGACGCGCCTTTCTGTCAAAATAATCCTCTTTCGTTGATTTAGTTCGTAAGACAAAGCTTCTGTAGCGGCTTTAAAGAGATTATTTTATGTACCAGACAAGTTTCTTGAAGAACCTCTTCTAAAACAGACTTTTGTATGTCCATGTTTAAATTAATGTTTCAAAACCGGAGCCCGTAATCGAAGGTGCACCAGAATTTAAAGTTTTTTTTTTTTGGTGAACACCTTATTTGGTGAATTACGGATCCGCTCTCCCGATTGGAACCAGAATCCAGAGTGAGTGGAAACCAGGCTCCACACCCCTGAAGTGCCTGGTGAAGCGAGGCTACGCTACGCCTATCGAACCAAACCGGTCAGTCTAAATGAAGCAGTGAAGTGGTTCGAACGTCATTAGTCACATGTTTTTCCCGAAGCAAGCTCTGGCATAGTGCTTCAGAAAAATACCCTGTCAAGTTTGAAGCGTGCTCCGCAGCCTTGGTATCAGCGGTAAAATCACTAGTTCAGCGTCACTCATGACGGGACTGTCAAGGTATTTAACTCCCCTGAAAGAGCTATGGCCTTCGTGGATAGCCTGGGGGAAGGACCTCGCACACCGCAATCAACATCAGATGCTTGACTTGGCGATCACCCGCTTACTTTTCTTGGGAGTTAAAACTCTACTGATGGGCTGCAGGACTTATGTGCGTTATGTGTGATCCCACATAGGGATCTAATAGCGTTTCCTTCCTTGCGCGAGCTAGTGTCGTACCACTTAATACAGCAAAATTAAAAAAATGTTAAAAATTATATAGATATTGCTCTTTAATTAAGCCTCACACACTGCCTGTGGTCCTGCCCCAAACTACAAAAATACTGGGAAAATGTTCTACATGATATACAGAACATGTTCGGAATTGAGCTTGAACTAGACCCGGTATCACTTCTGCTTGGCCTTCCTAATACGCACATCACTAATGTACATCATAGAAAATTGTATAATGTATTGGCTTTCAGTATGAGGAAATATATATATATATTACTTCAATGGATTTCCTGTACGACTTCCACAATCTCTGGTTGGTGTAGGATAATAATGGAATAAATTCCACTAGATCATTTGACTTGTCTTATGCACTCTTAGACAGATAACTGCACTAAAATGTAGATGCCTTTTCTTGACCATGTGAATGTGAATGTGTCTGTCATCTTATCCAGAGCTGTAATGTAAAACATAAAAGGTGCTTACGGCCCAACTATTTTTTTTTTCTCTCACTTTTTAGAGACTCATCACTGTCTCCAGTTGACATACTAAAGGTGATGGTTGTGCTCCTCATACTTCTGCCCCCTTTCGTTTTTTTTTCTGGCTGTAATGTTGAGCTATATAATTATGTTTAAAATGTTGTTGGTGTTTTACTGTTTTCTTGTGTCTGTTAAGTAAAAGTATAACTCAATAAAACATATTTGGAAAACAAAGTTCTTGAATGTTCATGAAATTTGGTGTGATCATTGGATTCGTCATGCAGGATTAGGGCAATTTTGTTTTTTGGCCAAACAGGAAGTGAGCCATTTCCTGCACTTTCCCAAATTTTACAAAACATATTTGAAGGCCTTAGGATATTCCAAAACTTTCAAAACTTTTCAGAAATTTTATGTGTGTTATCTCTTTGAGCCAAATCCTGACTGGCAATGATTGTGGCACACTGGCTCTATGGCGCCCCCTAACCATTTTTTCAAAAGAATTGCCTTTTTGAGGGTCTTAACACACTCGAAAACTCACAAATTTTGCACACTCATGGAGCCTGGTATTACTATTACTACGGTACAGGTTTCGCACACAGTATGACAAAGTGGCTCAATAGCGCCCCATAGAATATTTCACCAAAACAGATATCGTGGTTTGTTTCACCTACATGACCAAAATTTGGTGGAGACATGAAAGATCCCAAGACTTACAGTTGTAAAAAAAAAAAACAGTTTCACTGTGCCATGACCCAAACCGATCAGGAAGTCCATCATTTCGAACGGAAATGTCAACTTTCTTTCATTAATAAGCATCATACTTGAACAAACTCCATCTATTGATTTTTAGGAATGGTGTTTGGACTCATTGATTTGGCACTCAGAATAGACGTTCTGTTGCAAGGGAGGGGGCTGAATTAGTGGGTGAGGTTATGAGCACCCGCCTTACCTGCATCTCAAGACCCTTAACGCGGAGCCTCATCCAATCTGGTGCCATTGGTATCCATGGCTGTTGACCATGCCTGGCTTCTTAAACTGCCCCCTGAAGAACAGCTATGCCGAATTAGACACAATCTATGCCTGTACTGTGGAAGTGCTTACCATGCCATTGCTGAATGCCCTGGTTGGCAGATGCGAGTACCAAGTGAGCGAGAGGAGCTGTCTGGAGCAGCCATCTCATCATCTCGTCCACTCCTTCCAATTCAGGGCTGTTCCATCTCTACCCAGGCCTTTGTCGACTCAGTGGCAGACGGAAACTTTATCTATACTGGTGTCATTTGCCTAGTGAGAGTCCAGACTGAACCACTGGAAGCACCCCTGATGTCCGAAGGTCTCACAGGGATTACCCTACCTGATGTAACAGAGGTAACCTAGCCGATGCCCATGCTGACCTTCACGAAACACTTTGAACAATTGGCATCACACATAATGAAGTCACCAAATGCCCAGGAGGTTGTGGGAAGACCCTGGCTTTAGCGTCACTTCTCTCAGGTGGACTGGCCCTTGGGATGTATCTCAGAGTGAAGATCATCATGATCACAGTCCTGCCTTCACTCAGCTTCCAGTCCCAAAGCGACTCCCAGTCTGTTCCTCTGTCCAGTATATTAGGAACAACCTTCCAAGCCTCCAGCGGTCATCAGGACTGGAACTGTATTCCTGTTAAACTCCTCTCTTCTGCCATCTGACAGTTTAGCTCTGGCGATGTGTGCACTCCATCTGGCGGCTGTCCCCGAAAGCCACTAGACGGACACTGAATACGTCGGTGCATCCTTGCCTGTAACATCTGAACTAACCTGTGTCATTCTACTGTTGTTCATCTGCCCTTTGGTGTCCAGGTCATAGCCTGCCAAGCATTTCTGTCTCTGAACATTCTAGATGTGAGCTCCTAACTGGCTACAAAAAAGCACTGCACATATTACAAACTCAAGATACGTAAAATTATGTACATGCACTTATGCAGGTTTTGGATGCGTAATCATCATTTAAAGTGAAACCTCCCTCCCTCTGAAAAGGAACCATCATCTTCTGATCAATATGGGACAAATTCTGGGTCTCTGTCTTATTACACTTCACCATCATTATTAATCGTACCAAGCAATTCCTCATCAGTGAGATACCTGGCTGCCATGTTTACAAGGATTTATGGGAAAGTTGTGGGATGGCCTACTATTGCTCAGGCAGTGCAATGCACATGAAGAGTCTGCTTCCAAAATACAATATATCAATTTTACTCATTTTGTGAGTAAATCAGCTTTTTTTGTGTTGGAGCTTATTGCATTTAATAGAAAAACACAAACTTTACCCATGAAAAAATACACCTTATAGAATGAACTTCTTAAAAATGGATTTTTGCACCATGCGTAAGAAGCACAGAGCTATTGCTTTACGGTATTATCTCAGTTTTTGTAATTCTGGCACTTATTGCGTTTGGGAAACAAACAAGCATAGGCCGGATCCGTCCAAGGCTGCATTTTTAGGCTGCTACGTCATCGCAGGCTGTTCCATTGTGAAGGTGCTTTTTTATACAGCCTCTGCAAATGTAAATGGCCTGTTGATTCCCCAGGCTGGTGGTGTTCTCTGCTGGAGCCAAAAGCTGAACTGTGCTGGTGCCAGCTCTAGCTGTGATAGTTTAGTTTCATTTTTATTTTCATCATTGTCCTCATACCCATGAGTCCCGTCAGTGTTTGTATCATTTACTTTAGTTTCCTTGAAATATTGTTTTTTAAAAAAAAATTAGATATCCTCCTCTGCTTGCTGTCGCTTGCCATTTTTGCTTCCTAATGTGTTTCCGTTGACATCTTCCACTTCTTTGAGGAAGTTTTTCCTCAACAAATAATTTCCTGAATAAATGCTGAATATTTTTACAATATGTCAACCCGAGTTTTAAGCACGGGTTTTAACCCAATTCATGATTTTATTTTTCCCGTTTTAATTTTAGATTAGTTAATTTAATTAATATTGTTTTAAGTTACTGCTAAATCCAAGATGCTATACCCTGCAGACGCCACCAGGCAGAGCTTCAGGAGCGCTGCAGCCCCAGCAGCCCCTCCACTCCCTGCACCATTGACAAAAAGTACAGAAGTTATGATGTTATTTTGAAAATTTGAAAAGAGAACAAGGAAAACAAAGCAGAATTGAACTGACCTCCGCTATGAATTTTACAGATGAAATACACTGCCTGTTCAAAAAAGTTGCTGTTTGGATATAAATCAACTAATTCTAAGATTAGTTCATCATTGCAGCAATTAATATGTTTCAGTCGGGATTAATTATTTTAACCCGAACTGATGAAGCGCGTTGCTTCTCATTTCCAAAAAAATTATGCTGGAAGAGGTATCCCTGGGCGGTGGAAAAGATGTCACTGTGTTTCAGAAGGGGAAAATTGAAGACATGAGTGCAACAAGGGAGTTAAGTGCCAATTCGACGAAATCAAGAAAAAAGACAAAAGCCAAGAATTTTTCCAAAATGCCAGAGACTTAATTATAGATGAACCCATTTCTTTGGAACCATCTTTATTAATAAGGCAAAAAGAGCTTTGCTTTAAAACCAATAAATTTATTTATCTTTTGAGTGATTTCTAATTCTTTTAATCCAAGACAGGGGACAAGTCCATGTAATGAAATACTGGCTTGTCTTTTCACTTTGATGCCAGTACTAGTCTACTAAACTATCTGCATAGCTAGTATGAATGATCTTAACAAATCAGTAAGCATTCCCCTCCATTCATTCTGTATGCTGAGGGAGGGTACTGTATGCATAGAAAAATCCAGACTTAATCATACACACAGTAATCACCATCACTGTCATAATCGGATTCCTCATCCCCATTTGGAATGCCACGTCTCGGCTCTACTTGAGGCCCATCACGAAGTAGGTTCTCATAAAATGGCCTGTATTCATCTGGAAGTACACCTTTGGACACAACTTTGTCATTTAAATGTCAACAGAGGACTTGACCCCCTTGTAGCAGTAGGTAAAACCTAGAGCCCTGGTCCTCAAATCATACCCTACGACAGGGGCCCCCAATCATTCACAGAAGGGGCCAGTGTGGGGGCAGGCTTTCATTGCAACCAAGTAGTTACACACCTGCTACTACTAATTAACCCCTAGACGCTTTGCTAATAAGCTTGATTAGTAGCATTAGGTGTGTAGCTGCTTGGTTACAATGAAAGCCTGCACCCACACCGGCCCTTTCTGGGAAAGATTGGGGACCCCTGCCCTACGAGGTTCGAAGACTGCTGGTTTTCCACCCTCCCTTTACCTGGGAGTCAGGTGTTAACACAGTCTGGCCTATCAAAGGCACTAACTGTTCATTAACTTGCCTGGGATAACAGAAAACCTGGCCTGGATTTAGATTCGAGGTCCAGATTTGAGGACCCCTGAGTATAGTGTAGGTTCTATACTATCCGTGACTGTGAAATGCTCAGGGAATGTGCAGAGAGCCCTCTAGTGTTCAACAGTGATGTTAACTCATTTTTTCAAAATGGGCACTTAACCACTTGGTTGAACTCGCGTCTTCAATTACTGGCCTGCCTCAAGCAAAGAAAACAAGACATGGGTAAAAAAAAAAAAACAAGCATGAATTGGCCACCAATAAGTCCTGACCTTAACCACATTGAAATTGGGACATGCTTGAGAAGACAACAGGGTGGTTCAAACATCTCGCCATGATGACAAGATCTCAAGGCAAAAATTAACGCAACTCTGATTGAAAATAAACGTTCTGGTGGTTGCCAAAACAATGACACCACGACTTTGCTCTATAATAAACTGTACAGTGCTTCCAACTAAATATTTGAGCGTGAAACTTTTTTTAAGGCAGGAAGTCACTGCATTACCAAAAAAAGTCCCTGTTTGGATTTGAATAAGCAAATACTTTAGAGCCTATGATTGAATCATTATTGAAGTGATTAATGGGTTTCAGCCAGCAATAATTCTTTTATCCCTTACTGGTGCAGTGAATAGCTTCTTATACAACCATGTCAGAAGGTGTATCATCTGGTTGTGGTAAAGATTTAATGATTTACTTGCATCAAGCAGAGAAAACAACTAAAGAGAGCGCTGAAATCACTGGAATTGCATTAAGAACTGTCCAACGCATTATTTAAACCTGGACGGATAGAGACGAACCATCAACTTTGTGGAAGAACTGGGTCGAAAGAAAAATGGATGATTTTGATCAGAGACCTCTAAAACACTTGGTGAAGTTAAGAATAATATGAGTAGATAACAAAAATATTTTATTTTGAAAAAAAAAAAAAAAAAACACGTATGAAGAAAAACAAAAATCTATATTTCAATGTGTCATTAGAAAAGGGCAAGAGTAGTCCATGAAGAAGTTATTGTGATGACATTCTCAACATCTGTAATGGGAATAAAGAAACTAAAAATAAAATCAGAGTACTAGTACAGCTAACTAATAGTTGAGTATTCCATTACACATTGAAAGGTAAACATGTAACAAATTTCTGACACTTCTCATCTGCAAGCTAAAAAAAAGATTCCGAAACTACTATCTTACTATTAATACACATGAAATTGTCACAAAAGACAAAACAAGGTGGACATGTTAAAACTGAAATAACATTGAATCTCATTACTCCTCAAATGGGGTTTTCAATGTTTAATACTAAATTCTAGATCTGATTTGGATGAAACTTGGTCAGAGCCTATATGTCACAACCCTACGTCGATGTTCCAAATTAGAATGCAATTGAATACATTTTGACAGCGATGTGAATTTTTTAAATTTCATCCCGTGTTAAGGATAGGGATTCTTTTTTATTTTTGTGAATTTTCTGTGACCTTGCACTTCACCTGATTTTAACCAAAAACAAAGGGTTCTTATGAGACCTGTGGTGAACCTGGAGCTCACTTACAGCTAATTGGGGTGAGTAGGACACACCCATTGAATTTAGGGGTGGTAATTCACCACACCTATTATCCAGTCCTCTGCCTGCAGCCAATTGGGAAAACTGAGTGGACTCACCTGAGAGCAGCGTGTTCATCACAGAACAGGGTATTTAAGCCCACTGCTGCTGAAGACAAGCGAGCAGCCAGTGGTGGTAAGAGGCCAAGGACCACAGCCTAATTCCTGTGAAGCTTTCTGAAGAGTAACCCAGAGTACTAAGAAGTGGCCTAATTTAAAAACCAGGAAGGAGAGGGAAGACTGTTGCCCTTCTAACCGACCTCCAGGACTTCTTGCTGAGGGAAACCCCACTAACCATGAGTTGGCCTGGCAGTATCCCCTGATGCTCTGCTTTTTCCACTTCCAGACGGAGATGAAGCCCTTCGTGCCCTGAAGGACCTCAGGGCTGGCTGGACAAGAGAAGACGCTTAGTTGTGTTTGTCCCTTCCCCTTCTCTTCAATCATTCCATAAATATTTCCGTTGAGCTCCAACTGATATTTCCATTGTGAAACCTACCTGTTCCCCCTGGTTTGGCAACAGACCAAAAATCTATCCACCCAAAACAACTCAGAATAACACATCAAAAATTTGACAGTAGGGAGCAAACAAAATAATAAAAAGGTAAACGTAACCTCTTAGTTTGGGTCTTCCAGTTATCTCCACCTGTCTGGTTGCTTCTGTGCTCATAGAATGCCAATCCAGGAACTCTCCTTGACAGAAATAAGTCTTACACACATACACCATGGGAAAACAAGATCAAGACTAACTGCAGATTACATGAGGATGAGGGGAGGTACACAAGACTCCAAACAATACCTCTAAAAGACACAGGTGGAAAGACGGAGAGGGCAACAATGGTGACATGAGGGTTCTAACACTCAAGTATAACTTTTGAGTACTTTTACCATCTCTGATCTTTCCCTCTAGAAAGAGGACTATACAAAACCTGCTTATCTACGGTAGATTCTGTAATTACAACTTCGTGATATCTGGACCTGACTGGTCCAATCAAAATCTACAAGATCAGCCCAATGCAGGAAAGATATAAGACATTATTCTGATCTTGCTCAAAGGTTTTAAAAACTGGGCCCTGGAGATAAAGCAGTGATACCTGGGCCAAACACCAGTATTTCTTACCTTGACCCTGATCCATGGCCTGTTGTCATGGTAGAAAATTCTCAACTTGTTTATACCTGAGTATATACTTACTAAATGACCTAACTGCCTCTAAGCATTGCCAGGCTGTATCAAGGGGCATTACCTCACCCCCTTTCTCCTGATACTTGAGTTAGTCTGGGGAATGTTTGCGTTTGTTCCATCAATGCAACATTTTTCATCTCAGACTGAACATTCTGCTCTTGTGCTTTTAGTCCTGGGCTAGTGCAATCAGTTGCTTCCCGAAGGAAGAAACTGATAGTGGGTGCAATTGTTTGTAATTTTTTTTTTTATCACAGTACTGATGTGCTGAATTTAGAATAAACAACATCAGACTGAAATGAATACACATTGTTTGTGCAGTACATAGATTCACCACACAAGGCCTCTACATAGATTTTGCAGACAGTGCTCAAACTTATGTTTAAATTAGGGATGTCATGATACCAAAATTTTTGTGTTCAGTACTGATGCCTGTGAAAATCCACAATTGTAAATACTGGTTTTGATTACAGAGTATTTTATAAAAAATTCTATCAACTCAATTCTGAATTGAAACTTTTTGCCTATCATAAAATTGTATAAATAACACATTATTGCAATTTAACAGTTTTTTTTTTACGGTGAAATATTAAATATAGCCTGTTTATGATAGAATTAACAATATAACAATACTAAATGATTCATTTAACATTTGAACATTAAAAAGCAGTATTTAACTTTTAAATTTCTGCAATCATAGGGCAAAAAAACTGCTCAATAAAAAGACTTCTACATCAAACAGTGACACTTTGAAAACTTTGAAATAAAAGAAATCCATTATTGCTGAAGTGTAAAAAAAATAAACAACTGATTCAAAGTAGGAAAACTAAGTTGTAGGCTACGGAAAACATTGACAAGTAAAATAAGGCAGATTATCAGGCCATTTTTAGCCCCGCTGTCACAGGTTTGCTACAACGTATCAATTAGTCACATTAGAATTTCAAGCTAAATGTAGCTGTCACTTAGTGCTATGAATTTACAAACATCAGAAGTGAAGGCCAAATACCGTCATGAAGCATGTTTGACTTGTCCAATATACCAGTGAGCTAACTATTAATGTCTTTGGCAAGTATGGTCCTGGGAAATATGAGTGCACATTGTGCTCAATGTCGAAAAATTTTGCACCAATTTGAGTGTGAATACTGCTTCTTCAGTTTGCAGAGATTATCCTGCTGAGTAGTGCTTCAATTTATTATTTTGTATGATGCCAAGACAGGTGCCTCTGTCATTCTCATAGATAGATGCAATAGTCCAATAAAAACCCAACTTGGAGAAAGTTAGGACAGTATGGAAAATGCAAATAAAAGCAGGAAGCAGGGACTTCTAAATTTACTTTCAATTGTATTTCATTGTAGACAGTATTAAGATATTTAATTTTTTGTCCCGTCCATGTCATGACATTTGTAAGTATAAATCGATTCCCACCATTCAGGCCTGCAACACACACAAAAATGTTTGGATAGGGAAATTTAGGATTAGAAATGACAAGAAAAATTTAATTAATGATCTCACTTGAAATGGGATAATCATACACAGGTGCACGTGATTAATGGATGATCATGGCTTCTATTTGGAGGTACAGATCATTATATGCCACACGCACTGGGACTTCTGACTGATAGAGTAGATGGAGATAGGGTTATCTTGACAGGTGAGGTTTACTCCAGTTGTGGTCTTCCGGAGCTCCTGGGGGAGCATCCGGCAGATGGTGTTCAATGCCCTCCACAATGGGTGCAAACCCCTGACTTCCACCAATCAAGACGGCTGGCTAGAGCTGATCTTGACGTGCCTATTCAGCTCGGGACCGGGCAGCTGGATGGGGTCTTTGGGGTGCCCCCTCGTGCAGCTGCTGGTCAAGACAGATGGAGGTGTCAATGTAGGAGTCTAGGGGAGTAGCGTGATCCTGGCATGACATCTCCGCTTTCAGTTCTGGCATAACAATTATTCTTAGATGTTCAGCACGTTGGAGACGTCACATTGCGAAAAAACAATCAAAGGATGTCTCAACAAAATCAACAAAGGATTACTGTCAGAAGCTATCAAAATGAAAGAGGTCTCGATCACAAGGGAGTAGATGACCTTTCTCTTCGAATATGTACCCCGGCCATGCGTTTGGTATTTCCACGTGCGGCCCGTGCACACCACTGCGTTTTGGTGCTCTGTTTTCGAGCAGTTTATGAAGCAGAGCTTCAAAAGTGAATGAAACTAAAATTAAGTGAGAAACAGCCAATCCCCATATTACATATGCAAAAGATCACTAGACTAACAATAGTCTGCTGAATATACAAATAAATACTGACAAGGGGTACGCTCCACAGACGTTTTACGAGACATTGCACCCGAGTATTGCAGAGTTCAGGCTTCTAAAGGGCTATGGAGATTACACACAGGTGCAGATGATTCATGGATGATTGCAGGGGTAGGCCGGTTCTGGAGATGTGGACTGTTGGAGGCATGGCATGACACACAATTAAAAGTTTCAAGGAACCTGGAGGAATTTCTGTGCATAAAAGGCAAGGGTGCAAGTATCGCTTTTCTACAATTTCAGTAATACCGAGTCAAAACTATGCTTTCTCATGACATAGTCTCTCAGACTCTCCTGAACTAATCTCTTTTCCTAATATCTACAAAATGAGGTATGTACACCAGTGAACCAGAACATTAAAACCACTCATAGATACAGTGAATAATGTTAATGATCTCATAATAACAGCACATCAAGGTCTACAGACAGATCTTAGACGGTGAGCAAACAGTCAGTTTACATGATCAATGTGTTGGATGGGGGAGAAATGGGAACTGAACAACCTTGACCGGGGCCAAATCATTATGGCCTGAGTGTCTTTGAGCATCTCTGAAGAGGCAAGACTTCCGGGGTGATCACTTTCAGCAGATCTTATTACCTAGTTAAAGTGGTCCAAGGAGCGACAAAATATTAACCAGCGATAGGGTTTTGGTGCCCAAAGCTCATCCCAAACTGACAGAAGAGTGACTGGTAGAAGTTCTTGAGAATTTCATCAACATTTACATACGGAATGTGTGGCAACACACAGTGCATTATACCTTGCTATGTACTGCACTTTTTAGCTTGCAGACCAGTCAAAAGTGGCCACTCTTACTTTAGTTCACCTCTAAAAGCACCCAGTGGGTGATACTACACAGATGGTTTTAATCTTGAGACTGATTTGCGTATTTACAGTGCTTAACAAATTTATTAGACCACCTGTCATAAAAAAACAAGAAAACACAAATATTTAAGAAATTTTTCAAAAACTTGTTTAAAAGTAAAATTTATTTTGTTATTTCTTTGGCGAATAACGAGCTGAAACCACTAAATAGTCATTATTCACACATAAAAACAAAAAAAAACCTATTTTGTATGGCCTCCTTTGGCCTTGAGAACAACTTGCATTCTTGCATTCAACCAGTAAAACTAATTGTTTTGTTCAGGAATGCAAGAAAATAACTGCTATTTGGAATCTTAATCAAAAAATAATAATGTGCTTAACTATTTTTTTTCCTTTTTTTTGTAAAATGGTCAATTTAAAAAAATCATTGATAACAACAATAATCATATTTCAGCATTTAAAATATTTCCGTTAAAGAGCTTGCACATACTGGTGGATTAACCATTACAGAAACATAAAAATTATTTTGGTAATTACCAACACTTAATTAAGTGCAGCTGAAGCATAAACCTCACGTTGGGTGGTGGTCTAATAAATTTATTAAGCACTGTATATGTGTGGCAAAATCTGCTGTCGCTCCCAGCAGCAACTGTCTCATTCAGAGGAATGTCGCTGTGACAGGGAGGATTGAGAGAAGGAACCTGGTGTGGATACAACTGAAAGTGGTGATTTACAATGTACTAAAAGTAGCCAATAAACAGAACAAATAGAGACACCCCTCAGAGGCAGGTAGATACACAGGGAAAGCACTGAACAAGACTGCGAGGAAGGCTCTAAAATTGAGTACTTAAATGGACATGGGTAGTGAGCAGCAGGTGAGGAGCGGTAGTGAGACATAAGATCGCATCTGACACCGTTGAGTCCATTCTGGCTTACCCGGCTGAGGACTGTTACCATCCTCCCTGCAACCCACATCAACGAGAGCATAGAACTCATGGTCAACTCATGTAAGTACATGCTCGTCTGCCAGTAATGCGGCCTCTGCATCAGTCTTCACTTTATGTTCATTACTATATATAGCAGTGTACAGTGCCCGACAGGGGCAAACACGCTACAACAGCCCAAGATATGTCCCATAGGAGAAATGCACTGCAAAAACAGAAACAATGCAAACTCAAAAACATGCAAACCACAAAAGCAAATGGAACAGAAAAATGCTGCATATCCACATCAATACAACGGAAGTGCTCCCAGCTGCTATGGAGAGCACTAACAAGAAAAGCTTTTACTTTTGACCTGAGCGAGACTAGCTGAGTTAGCAAAGTCAGCAAAAAGATTTTCTAGCTAGCTAACATTAGTCCCTCTCCTCTTTAGTTCACATGGTATGGTGTCCGTGGTTTCTAAAAACAATTTCAAATTTTGATTCATCTGATCATGGAACAGTTATCCATTTTGCCTCAGTTCATTTGAAATGAGCTTTGGCCCAGAAAAGACAGTGGCGTTTCTGAATCATGACCACACATGGATTCTTCTTTGCATGATAAAGCTTTAACTTGTATTTGTGGATTTCTTGGTGAGCTGAGCACACAGACAGCGATTTCTAGAAATGTTCCATGAGTCCATGCAGCGAATTCATGGGTAGAATCATGCCTGTTTTTAATGCAGTGCCGCCTGAGGGCCTGAAGATCACAAGCATCCAATATTGACCTTCGGCTTTGTCCCTGGGGCACAGAGGTTTCTCCGGAATCTCTGAATCTTTTGAAGATATCATATACGGTTCATTGAGGAAATTTTGCTCAAACTGTTCTACAATTTTTTGGTGCAGGTTTTTGGTGAACTTCAGCCCATCTTTACTTTTGAGTGACTCTCTAAATTGCTCTTTTTATACCCAGTGATATATATCCGCCCTGCTCCCAGTTAACCTAAATAGTTGCAATATGCTCCTCCAGTTGTTTTTTTTTATTACTAACGTTTACATTTCCAGCCTTCCAGTCCCTACTTTTTTGAGATGTGTTGCTGCCATCAAGTTCAAAATGAGCAAATATTTTTCATGAAATGTGTCACTCTCAACATCTGATATGTTGACTATGTTCTACTGTGAATAAAATGTGGGTTAATGAGATTTGCAAATCATCGCATTCTGTTTCTATTCACATTTTACACAGCATCCCAACCTTTTTGGAATTGGAGTTGTAAATAACTGCCTTTTCCAGAAAGCTTGCACCAGCCCGTGGCTGGATCTTCCGATGGGACAATGATCCAAATACAGTGCATTGAAATTAATACTAAAATGGTTGATCACAGAATCAAGGTTTTCCCTTGGCCATCCCAGTCCCCTCAAGAGAAAACCTTTGGGATAAGCTGAAGAGGACAGTCAATGAAAGTGGGTGCAGGAACTTGAAGGTGTTGGAAAGATTGTTTGTGCAGTCCTGGTCTCAAATCCCTTGCCATGTCTTCTCCAACCTTATATCACCACCGTCATGTGAATCCCTTTCATATCTCCTTGGATCCAGCAGCTTGTGTGTCATTTAGATTGTCTCCTCTGATTGGTTTGACGCCCTGCATGCCTCCCCAACCCGTTGTTATGCATTCATTTTTCCCATTCCCTTGAGTGTGTGTTGGCGTATATAAACTCCTTATGTTTAGAGGGCAAGTTGCTGGGTTGTCACTTGCCATTTGCCCTTTAGCAACTCGCTAGTATCTTCTTAGCAAAAGTTGTGTATTTCAAATTTGTAATGACATTTAAATATGGAAGTGCTCTTCCTCGCTTTACTAGTAGGAACAAGAGCTCAAGCCTTATCAGTGTGCTCTGGGTGTGATGTTCCAGACCAAGAATCAAGTGTGGAAGCAGAATGCAGGGCAATAGTAAGGTTTATTAGTATTAAATATGGTACCACTGGGATGGAGCCTAGAAAAAGACAGAAAAAGAGGGCACAGTTCAGTTTGATTGTAGTGGGCGAAGCAGGGCATTGTCAATCACTGGCCAGTGGCTCCCCGGGATGACTGCCTGATGGAGTCTTACACTGACACACTTAGCAACAGCCAAACTGTTTGAAGGCAGGATGGAGTTGATAAGGAGGAACTCAGTTTCAATCCTGATGACCATAAAAGACTTGGCCTCGATTAACAAGAACGCCGTCCCTACCCTGGGGTGTGTTTCCCGAAAGCGTAGTCGCTAACCAAGTTACCAACTCACATAGTTTGTCCATTAAGTCAGTAGTTCCAACTATGTAAAGTTAGCATCTGTGCTTTCGGATAACGCATCCCAGGACCCTGAATTAGGCTTAGGAGCTTTTTCCTGTCAAACTGGACAAAGAAGCAGATTTGAACAGGGTTATGTAGAATGCCATCCCAATCCTGGACGATGAATTGGGTTTGGGGAGCTTGTTTCAATCATTTTGCAGCGCAAGGAGAATTTCTGCAAATCCTATTATTAAAGGTTTCATTTAACTTTTCAAAGATGAAGAGTTTCAACTAGGAAATACTGATTGGTTCAAAGCCTGAATAGCAAATTACAATCCAGTAACTTGCAACTCCAAGGAGGTGGTAAATATTCAGTGCTGTGAAAAAGTATTTGCCCCCTTTCTGATTTATTTTTATTTTTTTGCATATTTCTCACACTTAAATGTTTCAGATCATCAAACAAATTTTAATATTAGACAAAGATAACCCGAGTAAATACAAAATGCAGTTTTTAAATGATGATTTCATTTGTTAAGGGAAAAAAGCAATCCAAACCTACCTGGCCCTTTGTGAAAAATCAATTCCCCCCCTTATCTGAACGGTTAAGTGTGAAAAATATACAAAAAAAAAGGAAATCAGGAAGGGGGCAAATACTTTTTCACGGTACTGTAAATGCCACAGATACAACGGGTGAGGTAACTATGAAACAAGACACAGGCAGCCGCAGAGATAAGGGAACATGTAAGACCCAAACAGTCAGAGAAGATATTACTTCCAGTAGACATGCATGATGGTGAATGGGAGGAGACAAGGAAGGCAGTGAGACAAGGCTCCACCCGTGTCTTATCTATCAATAAACTTACTGCTGGATTGTGACTCTGCATTTGCTGCCTGGTCTGGATCTTGACACATTGCACATTATTGGAAAAGATTTAGAGCTGTTATGATGACAAAGTGAGGCTGAAGAAAGTACAAAATATTCATTTCATGATAATGATTCTTTTCTGTCAATCACTGCATTTCATTTGAAGTCTTTTTTTCTTTTGAATTTAATATCAAGACAATAAACAAAGGCAAAAAGTCATAACTTTCGTTCATATTAGACAAGGGTACCAATACCGGGGTGAACTGCATATGTGACAGTCCACAGGAAAAGGGTGTATATGGGATTTTTTAACCTTTCAGAGAAAATCTATTTTTCTATGTTTAGTACATGTTAAGGGATCATCAGATGCAGTTAACTCAATTTGACCAAAATATCCTTCATACACCCTTTCCCCAAGAATTGTCACATATTATTCGCTCAGATTCAGCAAAATGCATCAAAACTCACTGAATGGTGTGTCACACAGGCCCAATGAAGTGAAGCTTTCTGAAAAGACAACCCAAATCTTTTTTTGACCCATCACAGGTTGTCACATGACAAATGTTTGTTTTTGTATGATTTGTATCTATTTTAGTATCCTTTTTCCCAATAAGTGGTAATGGGGCACATTGGATGTTTGTAACACAGTCAAAACATCAACTTAAGTTTTGGAATTTGACCACAAATGACAAACAAATTAAATTATGCACAAAGATGTTATCTTGCAAGCTGCATGAGTGGTTGGTGGATGGGATAGAACCCCTGTGCAATAATGTATTTGCTTGCAAGTCTAATTAAAATACAGCAACTTCAGAATGAGTTTTCAAATTTTTTCCACTTTTAGCGCAGTCAAATGATAGCAGTGTTCCGCAATACATGCTTTTCTTTTGCTACTCTTTGATGCGCTCCATTCTGGCAAGTTTTCTTTCAAAATAAATATAAAAACTCATCAGTTTTTTGTTTTGGTTGCCATTACTCTCACACTTTACCCATGGGTTAGTTCACTTGACCACAATTTCCAATGATGGCGTCCACATACTAGCTTCCACAAACAAAACACAAGCTGGTGCCTCCTAGTGTATATGTAAACAATTAATCATAATAATTTATATTACTGGATTTTAGGTTTATAACAGATCATTTGGCATATTTTTTGTGGAGGCAATACTTTTTACACCAAATTATGTTTTCTTTTTGTCAGTTGTGTATTATTTTCCTGGTACCTGTCTTTAATAATTACCCTCGACACAGGGATCAGTAGATATGAGCATTATTTGAGGAAGATTATCTGTCACTCTCCTGGAAGTACATTTCTCTCCATGTTCTGTGCGATGATAGAGACAGTGTACAGTTTTACACAATGTGCATTTGAGAAACATAAAAAATGTGCTGTGCAAAAGTTCTTTCGCTGTGACAGTGTAAAGTGTGATATGATGTCTGAAAAACATAACTTTTCAAAAGTTAATAGGCTTTTACAAAATTAAATATGTGCCATTTGTGACAGATAACAGCTTCCCCCTTAATTTAATATATTATATTGTTGAAGAGTCTGAGAACTTAATATTTTTGTGACCACTGTGAAATGTGTTTTTTTTTTCCAACCTTCAGGATTTGGGGGAATGGAGAATTCTTCTTTGACCGAGTCAATTACCTGATCTGAATCTAACTTAACAGTCTAACTTAACTTCATACTTAACAGTATTAAGGACTGCTGGGCTCACAAGTGCTTTCAATCTTGTTTCAAATAATTGATTTAATAAAACAGAGATTTCACCTGTGCAATATTCTCCAGACACTAAAAAAATGGCTTCTTTGGGATTGATTGTCACATCTGTGTGGCTCATGATCACTGAAGTCAACTAGGCCTACGCTGTCAGTGGGCAAGGGGTATATCCCTGAAATTCCCCAATACTCAAAGCCCCCTTTATTAGATTCCCCTGTACTAGACCTACAATATGAGGCAAATTTGAGGTCTGTGTCAGTAATTGTTTCAGAGATATGGGTAAAAAACTGATTTTTTTTTTCAATATATAGCACCACCTGGTGGCAAACCTAGGAGAGCATACTTGCCCAAAATATAATCAGTTCATCCTCTCTACCATACCTACCCATATGCAAAAAATGAGAAGCCAATGTGAAGTATTTTGTGAGTTATCGCGCTAATGGCTAAAATCTGCGGACGCAGACGCGGCGGGTGGGGCAAAACCATGATATCCGGTCGTACGTCAGAAATAGGTGTATACAAAAGGGTGGAGTTGTTACAATCCGATATTTTTTTCAGCATTCACTTTTGATTTTTCTTGGGTTGTGGTCAATACATCTGAATAAATCTAGTACCAATTTGTTCTTATTTTCTTGGCTTTCATTTGATACCCTCCATTCACCATCTGAGGCAAGAGCTGCAGAGCTAGGGCACATAAACTAAACGGAAGTCAGGGGTGGAGCGGAGGCGGTGGAGGGGGTAATAACACAATGTATTGCAGACAGCTTGAAACCTAGGTTTGGTTCATGGATTAGCCCCTAGGTGTCTCTGGTGACAGGAAATGATCCAGTAGAAACAAAAGGAAGCCATTTTTAATCAAGGTCAAACCATGTGCTTTGGCCTGGAAGAGCATGCTGGATGATATCAGCCCAATCTAAGTTGTACTTTAGTGTATCATTTGACGAATTAACTCCTCAACATCAGGTAAATGAGATGAAGAGATTGAAAAAGTAAATAAGTCAGAAGTCAAGTCTAAATCAATGGCCAGGTTCATCAGTGCATTGAGTGGATGGACCATGTGGTTGGCCAAAGTTCTGAGTCTCCAGCCTCTGGTTCTGATGGAAGTAATCATCCCAGCTGTAACAACTTTACTGAAAGGTCAACTCGCCCAACCAAAAATGTTCTGCACACAAGCTTGGAGTGCTGGTACTGTCAATTTTCCTAGTATCCTTTCAGGTTCAAGATGTCTGAGAAAAAATTTAACTGTGACAGGTGTGGAAAGACATTTGATAGGGCAGACCATTTTTAAGTCACTCAGTGACTACTTCTTATTCAACGTGACTTCCGAGGGTGTGGTCACCCTTTCAGAGGATCTTACTTGTGATGGCCATCACTATTCATCTGGGACTCGCATTCTAAGAGGAGTTTACTATGAACATGTTAAGTCAACCAGGAAGGGAATAGAGTACAAGAGGGGGGAAAGCTCAACTGCAATTCCGGCTGGATGCGTAATGTATGTAGGTCTTGACTGAAAAAGACGGTCATTTCCTCCTTTAACATCAGGACCATGAGGATATCATGCGTGTTATTGCTTCCTAATGAACATTTGAATCATCTCAGGGCAGAGCTGTGACCAAGTCATCATGTTCAAGTCAAATCAAGTCACTGGTTATTAGTTCAAACTCAAAGCAGACGAGGGAGAGCAATGATGAGTGAAAGGGGGTAGGGGAACAAATTAGAGAATAAGCTTACTGATGAACAAGCAGAGTGGGGAAAGCTGAGAGAACCATGAGCTGCATTTCATGTCGACATCGACCCCCTTCTGATCCTAAATGTATCTCAGCTTTTAACTCTCTCAGCTTTCCCAACTATGCTTGTTCATCAGTTAGCTCATTGTCTAATTTGTTCCCCTACCCCCTTTCACTCCTCACTGCTCTCCCTCGTCAGCTTTGAGTTTGAGCTAATGATCAGTGACTTGATTTGACTTGAACATGATGACTTGGTCACAACTCTGTCTCAAGGACACTGAACTGACCTGGCAACATACTAAACTGAGTCTACTGAGGGTTATTAGAGACCTTAAATGTCCCATTGATTGATTTAGCAATTTCCACCTGTGAAAAGGGTTGAAATTTTTGTTGATTTTCAATGCTTGGGGCATGGACCTTCAAGTAAGCAATTTGGAAATTTGATGGTTTTATGTCGAAGAGGAATCTTTCTTCTTCCTTTTGCAAAAAACCAGACAGAGCTATGTTCAGTATTAAGTGAGCTATGACCTCTTATTATCTTACTCCCTATTTTTAGAAAACGAACAAAACGTTTTCAAATTCTAATGCATTTTCCTATTAAGCTGAAGTGTTTGGTCCCTCATAACTCTGTTTCTAAACTGCTTCTTGGTGTTTTGATTGTATTTCCTGAAAGTACTTTTGCATTCTAATAAAATATCAAAAAATCAAAAATTTGTCATTTTTGACCATGTAACGCAAATTAGCACCTATTTGTGACATAAGACCATCCCTTAAACTCGTATTTTGGGGATATAAATAACACACTGATCAGTCTAATCCATTAGCACTAAAACTACTTACAAATCATGTTTAACTGTTCTGTCATGATTTTTGAATTAATTAGGTGCAATTTGAACAAAACTCTGAATTCTGATGTCTTACCCACAGATGAAGTCATGTGTCTATTGCATGTTTAGTCATTGGTTTCTTTTTAATTGCTGCAAGCAGATTTGAGAATCCTGAGTCAACCTCCAAAAAACTAAAGGGCTAATGGTCTGAATGGCCTTAATCGGAATTTAATGACTATCACAGTTGTCATGACCACAGGTTGCACTTTGATCCCTGAAATAGTGTTCCATGCCTGGAAGACACTGTGCCTTTCTGATGCAGGAACCGAGCATTAGTATGACGTTATCTTTTTGCTTGACAGAATGTCAAGGACAATCATGATTTGGCAATTTGTGCTTTTTTGCTTCTTGTTTCATTGCAATATATAGGCCATGCCAATGAAACTGTCACACAAACTTAATTGTGGACTGCTGGATGATAGACCTTTTTTGCTGTTGCAACTATGGAGTTAAGAAAAAAAGAGGTGTCTTTCAAATTACTTGGATTGCTAATATTTATTTGTACTGAACTGGTGCAAGCCCATTTCAGTATCACAAATGAATCATTTAACACTCACTATGTGCCAGGACTTGTATCCACTGAAAACAATGAAAGCCAAATGAAACTGATTTGGGGAAAAGAGTCCCCTGTGTCTTCTGATGCTAACATCGCAGTGGCTGGACCGGCTTATTTGAAAAAAGCCACGCACAGATCTGCTGGGGGTTCTCTGACAAGGAAATATATTGAGGGTAAGAAAAATTTTGAATACATTATTATGTCGGTGTAACTATGATTCATTTCCTGATGTTGGTAAAGGAGGCAGACACTGCTCACACATTATCAGGTGACACTGTACAGGAATGACAAACTGAAAATTATTTATTTCTATACATTTTCATACTGGTTTGACTAAACATTCCCATTAACTATTAAGGATTAATATTGTGAAGAATCATGTGAATCACATGGAGAAGCAACAAGGCCACTGGTAGCAAATTAATCAAAAATTGACCTTTTGAATCAGTCAGAGTCAAAATTGATTTAGAAGTACTCAGATGTTGAATGAAAACAGAGGATAGCAAAAATTGAGTAATAATCTAACTAAAAAGCAAGGAATCTGTACTCTTGCGCGCGTGAGTGTGTGTGTGCCCGTGTTCACATTTTTGTTACCTATTGGGTACCTTTTCCAGTACAAGACTGACCTTGTCAGGAACAATAGTCTTTATGGGACCAAAGCCTGGTCCTAGTATAGCAAAATGTCATTTCTGAGGTCATGGTTGAAGTTAGGGGTCAGGTGTGATTTGAGGTTAGGTTTAGGTTAGCATTAGGCATGATTTGGTAAAGGTTAAGGTTAGAGTTAGGGTTAGACTATCAACAATGAATGGAAGAAAATGCAATGTTCTAATAAGAATAGCTGCGCAAACTTGTCTGTGTGTGTGTGTGTGTGTGTGTGTGTGTGTGTGCGCGCGTGTGCGTGTGTGTGCGCGCACGTCTTTTGGATACCTGGAAAAGTATTCATCCGATCGACTTGAAGCTTGGTGCGTGTATTCCTGAGGACCAAAAGAACCGCAGTGTCAAGTGTAGAGCTGTTTGGCTGAGTGGTCTCCAGAAATTTGAAAAAGCTACAGGCAACAATACTGTGCGAGCAGCAATACCTGAAGCCAAGCAACTGGCCCGTTCCAAACAGCCACATTTTGAATTGGTACAGCACTACTAGAGTAAGCAAGTAAGGAAATATTTGATGACGATCGCATGTCTAAAACACAATCAAAACAGCAGGAAAGCCAATGATGACAATTCGAGAGTGAAGAAGGTACCCTGCTTGGAGCTACAGCCCATCAGCATGATGAGCACCAAGGTTAGATCATCCATAAAGTAGAGGAAAGTGTTTATTTATGAAATATTACTTCAATGTAAGAGAGGGCAAGAAAGCATAGTTGAGGAGAGTAGTAACATCTGCCTCATGGGCAGGGGTGCATTCTCTGTGTTGTGATTAAAATTTTAAAAAAAAATTGTTTATTTTAAGCTGGATATTTTTGAATTACATAAATTACAGTCCCCTCCACAATTAGTAGGACACCCGGTAAAAATGATCAGACGGTAATTGAAATGAAACTTTTGGCAAAATTTCAGAAAAAAAAAAATTGTGAAAAATCCAGACCATAATTCACAGTAATTTATCTGGAGAAAAACAAATCCTTTGTC
Source organism: Gymnothorax reevesii (assembly GCA_029721435.1). NCBI lineage: Eukaryota > Metazoa > Chordata > Actinopteri > Anguilliformes > Muraenidae > Gymnothorax > Gymnothorax reevesii. Next base: position 113,664,009 of record CM056577.1, read on the forward strand.
GAGGATTAATTATTGCGCACAATTAACAAACTGCAAACCCCAATTCCAATGAAGTTGGGATGGTGTGTAAAATGTGTATAAAAACAGAATACAATGATTTGCAAATCCTTTTTGATCTTTTTGTATATTCAATTGAGTACACTACAAAGCAGAAGGGGCTCTATCATTTTGTGTACTGTACTGTCCTGTAACATGGACCACTTCAGTAATTGTCCTGCTCGACTAAGGGGTAGTCTTCACCACCGTCCTGTGAAGCACGAACCACTGCAGTAACTGTCCAGCTCCACTTGGGGGCTGGTCCGAACCACTGTCCTGTGGACTCAAGCCACTGCAGTAACTGTCCTGCTCCACTTGGGGGCTGGTCCGAACCACTGTCCTGTGGACTCAAGCCACTGCAGTAACTGTCCTGCTCCATTTGGGGGCTGGTCCGGACCACTGGTCCGGAGTGTCTTGAGACAGTGAAATTTTGCTGTCATTATGGCTTTGTGCTGAGGTACGGCCTCAGAACCACTGACTGTACAATCAATGCTCAGGATTCTGCAATTACATCGTAAATGCCTGCCTGACCCTCAGCATAACTGTCGGCCAAATCATTTATCTAGGCTGCCATTTTCATAAATAAATTGTTATGAATGTAATTGTTCAAAATATTTGAGGCTGGTGAAATGAGCTAGTAACAATTAATGTAGACTAGCAGTACGCAGGTCGCTGCTTTTTTTTTAAATACTGCACTACTCTAGCATACTGATAAACCAGCTAGTGACACCTATCAAAAGCCAATGAATATACAGTAAAAAAAACAAAAAAAAAAAAACAGTGATTGCGTCTGCTTATTCTAGAAAATATGAATAGGCTGAACAGATTCTTTTTATCTAGTCTAGGTGGAGAACTTTAAAAATGATTGGCAGGTTTGGAAAGTTATGTTAATAAATTGCAGCCAGTTCATATATTGCTGTCGGCTGTTAATCTCGGTTGATTACTGTGCTTTCTTGCGGAACCGTAAAAACATAATTTCAAATAAGCTATACAAGGCAGAGGGGTGTCATATAGCTTAATGATTTTATTCTTGAAATGCAGCTTTGATTAGCCTGCAGCTCTGTGTAGTTCATTTGAAAACGTGGTGGCCCTTTTCAAAAAGTAATTTGGCTTCATAGAAAGCACTAGAAAATGACAATGGTTTTACCATTCAATCCTTCCGAGCAAAGGATAAAAATGTTTAGATTTTCGGTGGGGGCTGGGGTGGAGGAGGGGTGTGGGGTGTTTTAGCCATGAGCATTGTCCATCAGAAATTAGACTGAACTCATCCCGTGACTTTAATATAGCCTATTGCAGTGTTTCTCAACTCCAGTCCTGGGGACCCACTGCCCTACACATTTGTCTGCCAGCTCAGCAATGGCATGATTCAGTCAATCAAATCCTAATCATCAGTCTCCAGCTAAGTTGAAATAGGTGTGGTAAACCAGGGCTAGTACAATCATACATGATGCTTTGGCAACTTTTTGAGTTAAGAAACACCATTTAAGAGGATTTGCAGGTTGAAAAAATTGAAATTTGATGTCAGAGCGACAATTCATTATTTAAAAATATATTTTCATAATTACCTCAAGCTCATGGGACCAAATATAAAATATTTTCTTATCTTTAATTCTGGCCTCCAGATTTAATGGATTCGGGTATTTCATGAAGTAAATGACCCACATAGTGAAGTTAGTTTTCTGTTTACTTTTATTGCAACTTGTTCTACTTAGTATGCTTAAGGTTAGGTCATTGTAAAATGCAGTTCTTAATCGGAAAGTTTAATGTCTTCATTGGGGACACCTGATTCAATGAACTAAGAGACTGACAATTAGTATTAGCTCATTAAGTGAATCATCCCACTGCTGAGCTGGAACACAAATTTATCGTGCTGTGGGTCCCCAGGACTGGAGTTGAGAACCACTGGCCTATTGTGTAAGACCATTTACCGCAACTTGTTGTACAGTACATCGACCCAAATAAGCCGTGAATAACTTGGTTCTGTGTTCATAGTGTGACTGTTGTTACTACTAAGCCCGTAAAATTTATCAGTGAGCAAACTCTTGTTTTCATGTTTTTTACCCCCTTCTCTTCGGAAATGGCCACCGCATCTTCAAAGCTGATACAAAGTTGTTCTCAAAACTCAATTTTAACCTTGACACCTGAATTTAGAACAAGCTGCACCTGTTGGCAGTTAAGGTGGAGGTGAAACAATAAGACAGGGGAGGGGCTGTAAGGCACAAACCCTTACAGGACCCTCCCCCAAGGCACGACTCCTGGTGTGCCAAGTATACCAGGACCGGAACGCTCCACATCAGCTGGATCGGAACATTCCAATTGGCCAGTACACTCCGCATCAGCCGGGCCGGAACACTCCGCATCAGCCGGGCCGGAACACTCCGCATCAGCCGGGCCGGAACACTCCACAATTGACCAGAACACTCCACATCAGCCGGGCCGGAACACTCCGCATCAGCCGGGCCGGAACACTCCGCATCAGCCGGGCCGGAACACTCCGCATCAGCCGGGCCGGAACACTCCACAATTGACCAGAACACTCCACATCAGCCGGGCCGGAACACTCCACCAGCTGGACCGGAACACTCCACTTTTGGCCAGAACACTTTACATCAGCCGGACTGGACTTAAGCATTGCACCCCACTGACTCCAGGACTGAACCACTGCTCCTTAACGGTCCACACAGATGGAACAGCAGCCCACATCAGTCCCAAGGGCTGGCCCACAGAACTCCGCCGGTCCCATGAGCTGGGCCGCAGCTCTCCACCGATTCTACGCGCTGAAATGCACCAGTCCCATGGACCGAATCGCTGCCCTCCGCCTTGGTCCGCAGCTCTCCGCCGGTCCCATGAGCTGGAACGCACCTACCCCTTGGAAGCGAACGGCTGCCCTTCGCCAGCCCCCCGGACTGGGCCACTTTTCCCCCAGCCTCGCTGGGTCCGAGAGTGGCTGCAACATTCTGTCAGGGATTTTCTCCCGCTGGATGAAACCGCAATACAGTGGGAGCTAGGACCATGGGCCTAAAGGAAAGGAAGGACCCAAATGCGCAGGCAGATAATACTTGGAGCTTTAATAAAATAAGTAAAACAGCCCAGAGCCACAGAGACCAAAATGTTACAGCAAAACTGCATAGCAGCTGCCTGCCCTTTATACACAGCAATCACCTCCACCTTAACAAGCTGCACCTGCTGGCAGTTAAGGTGGAGGTGAAACAATAAGACAGGGGAGGGGCTGCAAGGCACAAACCCTGACAAATTATGCGCCAAATGTTCTCAATCAGTGAAAGATCAGGACTGCAGGCACGCCAGTTCAGCACACGGACTCTTCCACTACGAAGCCATGCTGTTGTATTAGCTGCAGTATGTGGTTTTGCATTGTCCTGCTGAAATACACAAGGCCTTCCCTGGAATAGATGTCATCAGGAGGGGAGCATATGTTGCTCTTAAACCTTTATATACCTTTCAGCATTCATGGGGCTTTTTAAAACATGTGCCTCTGGATCATGCTCAACAATGGCTTCCTTTTTGCCAATGATTGCAGTCAGCTCCATAATCACGGTGGGGTCCAACTGCTTGATATTTTCGATTTAGTTCTTCCAGATCATTGTCCCACCGTGGTGGGTGTTTAATTGTATCGTCCTGTATGGCACCTCTATAAACCTTTTTGCAGTTTTACGCAGCGTTTTGATACAGATTGGTTAAGATTAGTATGGAATTTTCACTACTTGTCATCAGTGTGTCCCACAAAGTGTCTTGGAATGCCAGTATTAAATCTGTAAAATTACTCAAAAGCATTTCTCTCACTGATTCATTCCACACATACCTGACCGACTAATGTTCATCCTCTCCATGATCGTAAGTGTCAGAATCCTCCACATTATAAATGCTATCTTTGTCTCCTAAATCGCAAGATCCATGGCAACGTGAACAGATATATAAGGAATAGTGTATGGGAAAATGACTGGACACATCACATGTGCCCAACCCAAAGCTGGTCACATAGGAAACAAAAGAGCGGATGCAATTATATAATCAACTAAACTTGCTCCATTGTGAGTCTTACAGGTGAAATTTCCTTGTTTATCATTGAAAAGTCTGCCATTTAGAACATGAATATCAAATGTACGGCACAGGTCTGCAAGCTTCTCACCATACTCATTGTGGTTATCATTGTCCTTAGAACATCTTGGCATTTCAAAGCCATCTGATGGATAATCAATATCAGGGTTAATAAAATCCATATTATTGTTTGGTATAAGGTTACAAAAAATCCCTCATCCTGGCATTTAAATCACCAGCCAAGAACAGAAATTGTTTTTAATACTTAAATAGTCTTCCAGTATGTCTAATCCATTTTTTGATTAATCATGTACATGCAAGACTTCAGATCAGAGTGGAAGAGCATCCTATCTAATCAATCAGGATAGAAGGTTCGTGATTGGTGCTGAAAAAAGCTAGCTAAATAAAACCATTTGCCTCAGGAGGCATGCATCCAAAGTTCGTATCAACATCAATCTCTTACTTTCTGCCCTGATGGATAAAGTTCTTCGGTAGGATTATTTACTTTGATCCCTAGAACACGTTCATGTTGAACAATCAAAAAAAACATATTTTTCCAAAATGCACCTTTAAAATTAAATGCTGTTATGCACAGGAAATCTTCCTCAACCTCCCATACACAAGATACAGTCAAATGGGAGGAAAGTGAGCACTATAGGCTACAAGATGATACAATTGTCCCTGAATAAAAGGCTTTGAGCTTAAGATTTCAGTAAACTGAATATTTTTGCCAACTTGCTTGGCTACCTTAGTGTACAGTTATTGGAATGAGCTGAAAAACTGGCACACTAAGACAGGTTTCTGAGTTATATTTATTTAAAATGCAAATAACCTTGCAGGTTATCCATGCCCAGCTCATTCCGATCAAATAGTTAGCCTGTATCACAGCTATATGTAGCCAATGTAGCCAATAACCTACTGTTAACGCCTATGACAGATTCTAAATATTTGATTCTTATGGGTGCTTTAGAGTCAGGGCCATCTTGAAGCCATGAGGCGACCATGGAGGAGACCAGAGATCAAATATATATGTATATAATACATATATATATATATTATATATATGTATATATAATGGCTGGGCCAATTCCAGCTATAGGGCCCAAAATTGCCAAAATTGGCGCTCCTGCTGTCCTAAGATGTTGCGCTGTGTTTCTTTGCGCACAAATTAACTCTCCTCAATAATCATAAAAATACTTTTTTTTGTGCCTAATTCGACCTGCAAGCGTATTAATATTTGCATGTACATGCTGCGTTTCCCTGAAAATGAGGAAATAAGATGCTAATGGCGTGGGGCATGTAAACAAACTTATCCAGCTACATCTTCTTATCTTATAAGATATCTTCTTATGTTATAATAAGCAAACAAATAACACAGCTACTAGTGTAGACTGATTCATATTGCAATATTTGGACGAAAACAGAGACTTTAGGATCGCTTAGCTTTACGGTAGCATTTTTTGTCAAGGCAGCAGTAATTGTCAGAACACTGGTACTAGGGCGACGACTCCACCTTTGCTGTCACAGTCTGAATAACACGAACAAAAGCAGCAGCTGCTACGCCAATTCAGTGCTGTATGAAAGGGGTTACCTCAGGGATTTAAGACCACGCTGAAACACTTCAACCATACCTTTTTTCTGAATATGACCAAACTGAACTAGAAATGCTTATGGAGGTATATGAGGAACACAAATGACTCATCAAAAAAAAAGGTAGGCACAGCTGCCATTAAGAGGCAGATGGGAAAAGGGTGGCATGCCACATTTGACTGTATGTCAGTTTCCAGCCACCTGTTTTAATTCGCATTTTCAATTTGCGCATTAAAAACCTGAATGGAAACACTGAAAATTCCAAAAAATTTCCAAATATCGCAAAAAAATTTTTGACGCTTAGGGGAGGTGGGAGAAGTTGGTGTATCGATAAAAGAAAAATGTGAATATGTGCTCTGGAAACAGATGTAGCAAATAAACGGTGATGCTCATAATCACGTGACATACTGTATAGGCCACTGCAACTCTCTTCATCTCTGGGTGGCTTTCAACCATATATCGAAGGCTTAGAACCAGAAGTGGCTATAGTTGGAATTTTGACATAGCCACATCTAGTTTCAAGCCTTCATTATAGAACACTAGATTGCTCATAGGGTTCACTCAAGTGAAGCGTCTGTTCCAGGAGCGTATACACCCGGAAGTAAAATTCACACATACATTCCTATTTTCGCCTACTTTAAAGTTACATTTTCAAAAACACTTGCATGCGAGTCGGTGTTATTTTGGTATTGCTGTGCAGAGCAAGATTTTGTCTCTCTCAGTATGTGCTTTTTGGAGGATGGAAAGTGGCACACCTAATAAAGGGAAGATCGAAATGTGACTCGGTGTCAATGTTAAAGTGCGAGCAGAAAACTCAAGTTAACGTGACCGAGGCTTTTAGTGACCCTCCGATAAGAGAATTGCTTGGAATTTTTCGCCGTTAATGTTAAAGTGCGAGCAGAAAACTCAAGTTAACGTGACCGAGGCTTTTAGTGACCCTCCGATAAGAGAATTGCTTGGAAGTTTTCGCCGTTATAAGAAATGTCAATGAATGTCCGCATACTTTATCAAATTACTCTCTGCATGGTTTTCTCACTTCATTGTACTCTGGTTGAGTACATTTGCCGTCAACCGAATTGTTTATATTGAATCATGTGGCCAAGCAAACTTTGTTAAAAGCAAGCGCTAGTTAACTCTGGCTACTCCTTTACTAAAGTGTCATCGAGGGGATAGAGAAATGCTTTATCTCCTGATTTCTAACAGTGAAGTCCTCCTCCTCCTTGTCTTTTGTAACTCTGTATAAACAGACAAAGTGCTTGTCCACTGTTTTAAATGTTATGCATGAAAGAAGTATTGTCGTTGAATGTCAATTACGAGTAGCTAGCTTGTTAGCCACCTTGTTAATTTTAATATAACTGCTCAGTCAATGCAGTCCCCGTGATGTTAAGAGTACCAAGGTAGCTTGCTGGTGACCGTTTTTAATCGCTAGCGTTTGCTTTAGTTGGCGGTCTATTCAAGTCAATGGGACGGCTAATTAGCTAGCGAGCACACACATCTCGACATTTTAATGCTTATATTGCATACATGCCAACTCAAACCACTTTTGGCGGTAGACTACCGCTTTCAGGGTGTTTCATTCTGAAAAAAATGCTCCAAAAGCGGTAGTCTACCACCAGAAGCAGTGGAGTTGGCATGTATTATATTGACTTATTGGCCTCAAAGGAAACCATTCATTTCTATGAAGTTGAATGTCTCAATATGGTGGTCGGGTGCTTCACTTATTATGTAAATATGGCATCATCAGCAATCAAGTATTCTATGTATACAAAAGTATATATATACATATATATCTTTCAACACGATTATGAAAGTGCACAGCGCTGTAATCAATAGTCTTGTAAGAGCGCATAATTGTGATATTTCTTCCATTTGGTCCATAGCTTTCTGCTGTTGCTGTTGTTTGTATTGAGGTTTGAGAGATGCGCCCGTAACTACGCCATCACATTGCGCCCTCTTCTACAGCGGTATACTGTCACACGGCTGGAGAATTAGCACCACCTATTGCTTATCTTGATGAACCAACTCCAAATATTCGCATAACAGTCGTGGATGGAAATGTGCATAAATTCGCATTTTGTTTTGCTGAATTTCTGAAAATTAGATTAAAATTTGCCATGTATTTGGATGGAAACCCAGCTATTGATACTTAATAGCCTTAACCTTTGTAAATTACTTCAGAAGAGGTTCCTATTCAGTTTACATTGCTAATGTTGGTATTTTGACTGAAAAGGTTCTGAAATGGACGACCCACAGTTATGCGCATTGAACAGCAGGACACCCCATTGTTCAGATGCTTTTGGTCCCTTGAAAGGAGGGGAACCTCAAAAAAGTGCTGTACAGTCCAGCCAATCCAGATGTATGTACCAACAAATTAAAGCTGAAGGTCTGCAATTTAAGCCCATATTTATCTTTTAATTTATAGTCCAATATTCTATGGTCCACCGGTACGATAACAATGTTGTTGATTTGTGGACCTGAAAGTGTATAATACTCTTTCTACCCTTTGCAGGCACACTCTAATTTTCTTCAGAAAATACATATGTATTTCCAATCTTTTTATACTTGTCACACTGATTGTTTTCAGATCATGAGGCAAATCTAAGTGATGATTTTTTTTCATTGCACTGAATTGCCCATTTCAAAAATAAATTTTCAGCTGCGACCAAGCAGCTCTATGAACGCTTCTGTCTGTTCGTCTGTCTGTCCGTCCGTCTGTGACACCTTTTTCACCATGTTCCTCTCGTCGTATCATCATGAAATTATCAGGAGTTATTGACCTTCACCAGAGTGATGTCCATGCACAAGGTCGAGGTCAAAGGTCAATGGTCAAGTTCACAGAGGTCAGGACCTTGTTTGCGGGTTTTCTCGCTGTAACTCCAGTTAAAATTCATGGATCGATATGAAATTTTGGAAATAGCTTCTAGGCATAGAAGAGGGGTTTTCTATTGTTTTTCAAGGTCATCCGTCAAATCCCAAGGTCACACAGGTAAAAAAAGTGTCAATTTTGCCGGATTTCACAGTTTTCGCACCGTAACTCGAGTTTAACTTGATGGATGGGTATTAAATCTTACAACAAGCTTCTTGGTACAGAGGAAGGGTTCCCTATTGATTTTCAAGGTCATTTGCCAATTTCGAGGTCACACTTGTACAAGAAACCACCGGTCATGGACACTAGGCCACGTCACGGATGCTAGGCCAGGTCGCAGCTATTAGATCCCTCTGATCTACTTGTTTAATCATCACTGCAGGAGCTGTCAGAATCGAATGCCTTGAGAAATTTGATGAATTATTAAAAATGAGTATTTTACTAATAAGTAATTGCAATTGTGTGTAAGTGTACTTAACAATTTTTGAGCTGATTTTTTGTACATGAAATTTAATGATGGACATTTTGCATCTGAGTTCATATAAAATAGACTGTCGAGGAAAATCATAAACAAAAAGTTTGGAAATATAACTGGACATATGGATGGAGATTGTCAGCGCTGCATGGGCTTAATTGCTAATATGCTTCAATTTCATTGATAATATTTCTTAACTTACGTCTTTTACCCCAAGATGGCTCAATACCTGTGAAAGATGCCCCCACGTCTTGGAGATACAGTTCTACTAAACTCAAGATTCTTCACATCCTGCTTTCCAAATTTGCTGGTCATCTCAAACGAAAGGAGGTAAGGCACCCACCAGAGCATAATACTCTTTTGACTCAGCAAAATACAATTGGTTGTTCACAATTCAGATTTTGGCACTCAAAACACAACATATGGACTGTCCTAAAAAAAATTTTATTTCGCTGTAAAAGGGGAAACTATCTGACTGCTTCTCCAGTGTTCCAGTAGTTGTTGGAATAATCCCCTTTTAGCCCCAGTTATAAACATAGGATCAAGGGTGCAGTAGTCCCAGAGCCGAAAATAGAGAATTCAGAAGAAATTTGTAACTTTTTGCTGCAAATTGGCACTTTCAAGGTCAAGGATCATGGCTCCAACTATGTTGTCAATACTTTCAACACTAATGGGTAATACTAATACGACTGGTATGTATCAACATTTTCAAGTGATTCATCACAGAGACTTTATACAGCAATACCGCCATTTTCCAGTTGAAAGATGTCAAAATTTAAATTATGAACATGAAGATTACAACAGATTATACAGAACTAGGTACAAAAAATAGTGACAGAGCTGCCGAATAGCTCACTTGGTTAAGGCACTGCGTTTCAGTGCAGAAGTGACTATCACAGCCCAGGTCGTACCAACCGGCAGTGATCGGCAGCTTTTTCAGAGTAGCGCACAATTGACTATTGCGCTACAGGGTTTCAAATTGGGAAGGGACTGCCGGAGAGGGAAAATAATAGTTGCCTTGTTTGTTGCTCAAGCGCCTCCTGTTTGCTAGACGGGCGCTCGTCAGGAAGATTCTAAGCCTGTTCATGTCCAGGTATCCTGCACCCTCATTCTGAACTTGGGAAGATTCAACCAATGAGTGCATAAGAAGCAGTGGCTGACAGGCATGTACATGGTGGAGAGCCGTGAACTGTCTTTGCTCTCCTGAGTTGGCAGCAAGGGTATCAGAAACAAGCAGGCCTTGTACATAGTTCACCAATTGGGCATTCCAGATTCGGGTGGGATTGGAGATGCCAAATTTATTTTAAAAAAATGTTTAAGTGGTGGCTGAAAAGAACCATTTTGCATAATTTTGCATATTTTCATGGGGTGAAAGTATTTCAGGGAGGTTCTGGGTATTCACAGAGCGAAATATTTCAGGGTGTCCTGGTTCTCCAGGGGTGCATACAAACCATTTTAAGTTCTAATGAAAGAAAGGTGAAATTGATCAAAACAGTATGCCAACAGAGTATTTCCCTGCAAATTTCAGCAAATGCTGTTTTTCTGCTAAATGTAAGAAAACATCAACAATATCAGGGACAATATGGGAAGAATACATAGAAATAACCCTAAATTGATTTCATCTGTAAAAGGACAGCTGTAAAAAAACCCCTATCTTCTTCAGTTATTGGTAAATGGTCCCTAATATTCTGGTTCAAAACAAAATCCATTGGTATTTTTATGATTTTATCAATTTTCACTAATCTGAGACAAATTAGTGATGTAACAGCGGCGACTGCTCGTTTTTGAAAGAGGGGAAGCTCATTTTCAGCTCACACCGTATGTTCATTTATTTATATGTAAGTTCTACCCCCCTGTCGACCCGGGGGAATGCTGCTAGTATTTACACTAAAAATTTTTCACAGTTTAGAAAGTAGAATTAATATTTTACACATTGGTGTATTATATCATCCACCGCAACCCATAAATCAGAGTATTAATTTTATGAGCCGGCGGATTATTCGAAATGTCTGCGGAGGTAACCGCAATCAGCTACTAGGTGCGTAAAAATAGATATTTGAAGCTAGCTTTGGCAATATGTACCATGTTATGTCTTGCAAATAACTTTATCTGAACACCCATCACAATTCTCCAAATCCTACCTAAACACAGAAGCCACCACAGAGGCCTGGGATCAGCTTCCTTTGCAATTTGTTCTGCAGCCCATGGCGTGGCATGGTGATGACCTGATTTAATCCAAGATGCGATGAAGGGTGTTGGGTCGAATCTTTCAAAGGGGGGTCACTTAAGATCGAGAAAAAAGGAGCACCGAGCGGCTGTTCTCTCGCAACCATCTCTGGTTTTTGAAGAGTTCTAACCACAGAAAATAATGGGAATTGGTGCGGAAACTGAGAGAAGCTAAAAAAGTTTTTGTTGTTTGTCTAACTGCATGAGTGACGTTTATGACACAGCGCTGCCACCCTTAGGTGTTCATGGCAAGAAAAAAATTAATTCTTTATCCCCGGCATAAATCATGCATCAGTAATTGGCGTTATAACGCAGCATGTATGAATACAGAATAAAAATGCGGAGCAAAAATAACATATTGTCAATATTTTGGAGACCTCCCAGAATTTCACCATTTATGATTTCAGGGGAGCTCATATTTTATTAAGGGGAGCTGAGCTCCCTCGAGCTCCCCCAGAGTTTGCAGCTTGCAAATAACGAAATAAAGAAATAATGCCTTATGTTCCATCAAAAGGACTCATGAAATAGTGTGACTTGCATGAGATGGGTAAATGGTGTGACTCGCATGACATGTAAGACATAGTTTTTCCCAGCCACGCTAATGACTGGCCTGAGATCTTCAGTACTTTTGAGCTTTTATACTTTTGCGACTTGCGTGACTCTCGCCGAGGTACTTTTCAATTGCTGAAATCTAAAATTTCAATAGAGATGAGACGCACATTCTGTTTGCTCCTTAATGCTTGAGGTATGGGCTATTTTATAACTTTGCAGAGAGAATGGATGATGCAGTGGAATTTTGCATTGTCTCAAAGTGCCCTCTTTTGTCTTTCAGGGGAACTAAAAATCATGAATTGTTCAATGTGTGCCCCGGGCTAACTAGAAAAGGTAACTTTGCGGTATTTGAGCTTAATGTCATTTAGATACTCCTCTTCCCAAAAACTAACAATAAAGGGCACAGTTTCAAACTTTATATTTTTATTATGGTGCATCCATTTACATAGAATGACTGTGCAGCATACCGAATTCTGACAGAGTTAGATCACGACACATCTCTTGGTTCTCATATTCATACGTGATTGCACAATTAATGAGATTATGTCTCTCACTTTTTTGTACTCTGTGAGTGACTATAGTTAGTTAGTTGCCGAGCACTGGCCTAGACAAAATCATGGACGGACAACGGACACGCAGGTGACGACAATACACACCTCCAGCCAGAGTCGGCCGAGGGGTAAAAATGGCGTTCCAGGGGTGCTTATTTCCGGCACCATTTCATAAGATTGCCAATCTGATTACACGGCACCAGGGGCAGATCAATGGGAGGGCAGAGGGGGGCAAATGCTAACTTTAATGTTCTTAAAACTATACTTGTAAAACAAATCACCATTATGTCTAAAAGTCCCTCAAAGCATCAAAATAAAAGATGAATTCACCAAAAAAATTAATTTAAATGTAATAATCCGCTCCTCAAATAGCTGCGGTCCTGCAGCGCGGAGTCTGCGTGACGAGCCTCCAGCTCTGCGCTGGTGTGTGTCAGTTGTCATGGGCGCATGTTGGAGTCTGCGTGCAGCGCAGCAGAGTGGAGCCACTTAGCCACCCAACTTTCTCCAGGTAAATTCAGTCTCCCCCGGTGACGTTTTAACACACAAAGTTAAAATTAAGTTAAATTTGTAATAGGTGGAATGTCAACCAAGGCGATGGTTCAATGCGCTCATTAATCGCTGGTCAAAAGTGACTCACTCCCGTGTGATTTGTGGGAGAATTTTTCCCTTCGGTTAGTTTTGATTATAGTTAAAACGAGAACAGTTTATGATGCATTTAGCTAGATATCAAAAACAGGAATGGTTGAACCCAGAGGGTCGCTGTTAAGTTTGGGTGTTATGTGAACAATATCACAGCAATGAGGCTGCATAATAAAACCAGGTCGTTACTGTCAAGGCAGTGGCTACTGGCACGGACCCATATCTCTATGCTAAAGGAAAGGTAGCTGTATTATTAGCTCCTCGTCTCATTCTAGCACAGGTAAAGGTACGGGCGGGTACCGACTACCGTTAGCCCTTTTATCAAACATACGGATGGTAGCTATGTCCTAATGAATTTGGCATGTGTCAGCCAAACGAAGCAAAATTTCTTAAATTCCATTGAAACTTGAAATATAATTGTTATTATTTTACCGTATATATGTTTGTATAGATCTGGCAATTTCGTTTCTTCACGTAGCTCATAAGTACTCGCGGCAGGAGCAATATACGACTTGGCAGAAATTCTACCACACGACTAGAGGTCTATGTAGCCTGACAATCGTCAGATGATCATCTTAGAAATCTAGCTGTTCTCAGTATTGAAACAGCATGCAAAAGAGCTAGATATGGATATGTTTGTGAGACGCTTTGCTGCAAAGCACAACAATCGTCGTCTGAAGCTCTCTTATGGCCAATGTCAGTCCTGGACTGTGACTTCAGTGCTTTTGCTGTATTTATTTCGACTTCTATTTCATTAGGCCTAAATATTCACTTGACTACATCTTGGAAGGCATTATAATACAGTGCGTCCAGAAAAAAGGGGAAACTGGGAATAAAATGAGAAGTATTCTGTTGAAACTTAGTATCTATAAAACTAATTAGGACTATTAATCACACAACTGTGTACTTTTTCCTCATCATCCAAAGAAAACATAACTAGTCAGGCATCATGGTCAGAACTCATTGTTCTGTTGTCAGCTACATGATTTGTGCACATCTGTCATGCAGCTAGTAGGGTTTACGTTTAAAGCAGAACACATTGCACAACCTAAAGCACTAATGGCCCTGACAATGAAAAGCTGAAACTGATCATCCTGGTTCATCTGTGTTTAAGCCTGTCATAATTTTATGTAATCTGGTGTAAAGTGGTCACTGACTTACTCCAAATGTGTCATTGTTGCACAGTTGACTGCGGCACAAGCTCCACTTACTTGACATCATTAGACAGAAGGCATAGTTATATAACACCAAATGCCATTTTTAATCAAAGAATGTTAAGTAATTGTTATAGAATTAACCATTTATTCTTGGTTTCCTTTTTTGGGACACACTGTAAAATAAATACATTGAAGAATATTTTTCTGAAGTTGTTCCCCAGTTTTTAGATGCAGTTTTTTGGAAGATTGGTGAACCTCTGCCTGTCTTTACTTACAACATCTGATATGTTGTCTGTGCTCTATTGTAAATAAAATATGGGGTATTGAGATTTGCAAATCATTTTATTCTGTTTTTATGCATGTTTTACACAATGTCCCAACTTCATTGGAATTGGAGATTTCCTAATACCGCACTGAGGACGTCCCATGCCACCCCTCCCAGACCTCTTGCCATCCCTTTGCCACCCCATGTAAAATTTTCTAGATCCGCCACTGCACAGCACAAATTGCCAAGAAAGTGTGTCGTCAGTGCAGATTGGCGAATGTTTACGAGGGGAAATGAGGAGTAACGCTGTTAATCCGGAATGCGCGCGCACTTTTCACTCTTTGTTGAGCTGCTGCTGTCAGAGCAAAAGCTGGACAACCAAATTCGTGCACGAGCTGTCATCCAGCTCTAAGTAACAGTTTTTATTTTACAGGCCTTCTTGAAAACACCGAACAGTTGCATCAGACAAAGAAAAAATAATGAAGGATTACCAAATACATTTGCTTTTGTTTTAGCTGTATTTGGCAAGAAAAAAATGTGCTCTTTTCAATTGGTGTCTATGGAGCTGCTGCGTCTTTGGCCACAAGATTGAATAATGGAATACGTCATTTTATACGTTACACAATTCGTGTGGAACTTGTGCGGGTTCACTTTGTATAGAGCGCCTTCACTATGTATGTTATTAACTCTGATGAAAATTTTTTGACCAAAATGTCAGTTCTGATTCTGAATAGTTTGTGCGCTTGTACAGTTACAGTGTAGCACTTTTTTTTTTCATTTGAACCTCACTCTTCTTTGGATAGCAACACCCGCAAAGAACTACAGCAGTTGTGCAGATACCCGGTATTTTTAGAAATTAATACTTTACCACTAATGGACTAGAAATAGCCGTCGCTCTTCTAATGGACAATTAGATCACCAAAGTTCATAGTTCACAGGTCGGGTAAATCACAATCAAGGTCAGTCATGAAAAAATACACTGTTACATAACAATGACAATATCTTGATGTATCTTTATTTTAATTGGGTTGACTTTATATCCACCAGGGTATTTAGGCGCTATCACGTCAAAATTTCGATGTCTGTCCCAGACCATCATACAGCTCTTGCCACCCTATACCATCGTAAAATTCCGTCAGAGGCCTTCTTATATATTCTATAAATGCCAAAGCTTCACTGAATCGTCGAGTCATTAATCAATCCATAACTGCTCATTGAAACAAACCCATTCTGATTTCTGTCACCGAACTGTTGTCCGTTCCACCTGATTTATTATGAATTCGCTGCCCGCATTTATTATGGCATACAACAAACTTGTGACGAGTCAATAGAGGTAAAAGTTCATTGCTAATGTAAACAAGTTGGCCGTGTCATCTGCAACTTTTTAACTTCGATGAGTAGTCCGTTCCCAAATTCCGCATTTCTGATGTCCATTATTTGAAGACTGTAATCAGATTTTATTCCATTAAGCAGATATAGTCCGTTAATTCTCTCTGTAAATGACTCCATTCCATAGAAATTCATGACGTCCGTGATATTGATGGCGGTACTTCGTCTGATGTATTAATGAAATATGCTGTCATTCCTTCTGCCTGTTACCAACATAGACTGTATAAAAAGATGGATGCATTAGTTTCAGCATATCATTGAGGAAGCCTCGATTTTGGCAATTTGAATTGCGCCATTTTGTCATTTTGAAACCGAATGTGATTCCAATTCGCCGATTGCATGACCTGAATATCCAAGGAGATGCGAGGGGTGGATCTACGGGTGGATCTTACCGTATCAGACAAAGACCAGAGGATAGCCACGCCGCTAAAACATATACTGGCTTTATCCTTTATTCTAGTCTATTTTGGACCATAATTTACAAAAATGAACATCATGATATATATCGAAAGAGACTTGAAACTTGCGATAGATACAATAAAGTAATGTGGAAAATCATTATTCAAATGATATATCTGGTGGGAAAGTAGGGTCATTTTCTCATAGACTTTTATAGGACTGAACTTCTTTCTGCAACCACCGACGTCGCCATTTAGACTGCAAATTTTGGAGATTTCTGCATTGGCATCAGGTTTCAGACCCGAGTGCTGCATCCATCTTTTTATACAGTCTATGGTTTCCAAGGCCAGTGGCTACATGAAATAAGTTTAATGAAGAAACAGCGAAACTTTCTGACTTCACGGGGTAATCCCACTGCTGGCTTCAATGTGGTTTGGCTATCCTGCACAATTTTATTTCCTGAGGTACATGGAGATGTAGTCAACGATATGCCAACAGTTATGAGTCGCTTCATAGCCTTTCACCGCTTGCACAGTGGAAACAAAGTATGATGGCGTCCATTCACGTATGGGATTGGTGAAAGACAAGCTTGTGTTGTTTTGTTGCATGTGGTTAAACTATCTTTTCCTTGATTTTATGCCAAACCTGACATCCCATGGAGCATAAAAACACTGCTAACTTCATTTTTCACATAATTTAATTTTTCCATGGCCGTGTCGCAAGAGTTTAAGCTTGATTGTGGAATGGCCCTGGTAAAGTTTGGCAAACTTAGCAAACTAACTTTTGATTAATTCTTTAACATTTAAGGAGTCATGATAAAGATAGTACATATTTTGAGGAACCATCTCTTTTATCTGTGTAATGATGAGTGAATACTGTATTTAAAATCAAGGTCATTTTCTACACATGTATTATGCCAGCTGCTAAATCAAAAATACAGTTCAGAATAATAACACTATTCTTCTCATTTCCTCCTAAAGAGTGTTTTTGCTGATTTTACAGGGATATTTATGGAGTTTATGTCTCATGACACAAAATATTTTGGACATAAAAGGGTTATGATTTTGTACTGAAGCCTACGTACCCCCTCGACCATTAAAAACTTTGAAATCACGTAAAATATCGCCTAGATATTTTTCGACAAAAAAATTTCAGATTTTGAATTTTAAAGTCACTAAGTTTCTGATAACAAAGTTTCATTAGGATAGGAAAAGTTTCAGTTTTCATCATAATTGACCCCCAGCGTTCACCTTGATCCTGATTCAACCGAGGTATGTTCATGAACAATATGCAAGGTTGTCTGTATTCTATCTATAACCCGTACTGTTCCTTAGTCCTGTACCTTGTACTAAAATAAACTCGAATTGAAGCTCTGATTACTAAAACCCCACAAGTCAAGTCAAGTCAAGTGTGACGTTTGGGGTTTTAGTAATAGGTGCTTCAATTAAATTTTATCATCGTGATCCTAAGTACTTTGATTGCGCTTTTAATTAAAATTTATCTTCTCTAGTGAGCCTGCTATGCTTGCCAAGCAAAGATGGGGAATGGGGCATTTTTTTTTATCAAGGATTAATAAGTCATATAAGTTTTGGTGTCCACACGATGACTGCTACTGCATCTCTTTAAATCTATGCTTCATCTGTAAATGATCAGTACCTAATCAACTTGAAGACAAAATTTGGTTTGATGGATGCTTTTGTAAGTTAGCTGATTCATTCAGAATAGAAGGGACTCTTTCAATGTCCATGTCCCTTGACAACATGACAGTTATCAGGATTTATTGTGCGACATATGTGTTCCGTAGGCCCTCATGCATCCAAGAAAATATATCAGAAATATTGCCACTTATGAAGATACAGGGCTCATATGGACACCTAGATGGTGACTGTTACTCTGTGCACATGCTGTATTCTGATGCCATTTTCTAATAGTTACTGTGGACAGACTAGACTACCTTCATGCTGTTATATGCCAGTCTTATACCAGTGAAGAATCAGTAAAGTTGGTTCTCTTTTCCTTGAATGATTTTGAAATTTTCATGTTTGTGTCACACTTTTGTAACCCAGTATTGTGAAAAGACATATAAAAAGGTTGAATGAGGGGCGCCCTGGTGGCTCATCGGTCTAAGCGCACACAGCATAAGGCCTGTGTCCTTCCCGTGGCGACCCGGGTTCGACTCTGGCTCGGGTCATTTGCCGCACGTCTTCTCCATTCTTCTCCCTAACTTTCCTGTCCCTCTGCACTGTATATCTATCAAATAAAGGAAAAAATCTAAAAAAAAAAAATAGGTTGAATGAATCATTTGAATCACTTCCATTAGATTTTATTCGCAGTTTCTAAAATGTAACAGCACTTTAAGAATTTGGGTTCTCGGTTCAGTTTGGTTCAAAGATTTAATTTGTGTGCTGCTCATTATAGTGAAGGTAGTGAAGCGCATCAACCATTGTCAAGGAAATTCAGTTAAATACTAAAGACAAATATAATTATCAGCCTGTAATTTAAAATATACTCAGCAACAAAAGTTTCTGTGACATCAATATTGTTAATTATTTTTCATAACGCAATTATGAAATTGTCATACATGGTGATATCAGACTGAAACAGTACACGTAAACACAACATTGAAATGGAAATCATGAAAATGCGAGAAAATGACTTTGCACGTGAAAATGTGCGTAAATCATGCTTGTGGATGGCAATAAAAGAGGAGAATTTTTGGAATGTTCACATTGTGCCTGATGAATGACGGAAGCATCACTTATCGAAAACACAGCCATTTCGGATCAGGAACTCTACCCTCTAAATGCCAAGACTGTCTGAAAATGATCGGTGGAGGGCCATTGAGATGATTGAATCCGGAACCTCGCAGAGGGAAGTTGCTCATCGCCTGAATGTCCACCGAAACACCATTTGGAACTTATGGCAGCGTCATCAGCAGACAAGACATGTCAGAGACCGTCCTCGCAGCGGCCGTCCACGAGTAACCACTCCCAGACAGGACAACTGGATTCGAACAACCCACCTCCGAAATCGATTCCAACCTGCAACCATAACTGCAAGAACGATACCTGGTTTGAGGCGACTGTCTGCACAGACAATCCGTCGCCGTCTCCGTCATTTTGGCATTGTCCCACGTCGGCCAGCAAGACGTCCAATACTCACAGTACAACACCGACGACTGCGTCTACAGTGGGCACAACAACATCGACGGTGGATCCAATGTCAGTGGGATCTTGTACTCTTCACTGATGAATCAAGAATCATGCTTAACCGATGTGATGGTCGTTTACGTGTATACCGTCGACGTGGAGAACGTTATGCCAACAACTGTGTTCAGGAATTTGATCGTTTTGGAGGTGGTAGTGTCATGATTTGGGGAGGGATCACGGCTAGAAACAGAACAGATTTGCTTGTTATTGATGGAAATCTGACAGGTCAAAGATATCGCGATGAAGTGCTACGGCCATTGGTGGTACCGTTTTTGATGCAACATGGTCCCGGAATAACGCTGCAACATGATAACGCCAGACCACACGTTGCAAGGATTGTACAGCAGTATCTGATGCAACAACATGTCAAATGTCCTGCCATGGCCAGCCAGATCCCCAGACATGTCCCCAATCGAGCATCTTTGGGACGAGATGGATCGACGTTTGCGGCGGTTGGATAACCCGCCAGCTACACTCCAGGAATTGCGACAACGTCTACGTCAGATTTGGAATGACATTCCACAGCAATTTCTGGCACATCTGATTCGGTCCATGCGCCGGAGATGCATTGCTTGCATCATGGCACGAGGAAGTCACACCCGGTATTGAAGTGTGAAGGTCACAACTGGTTAGACGTCAGACAAGTGCTTCATGACGCATGAAAATGACATTTTTCGTTTTGAGTGACGTTGGCACTGAAAAGTCAGTGTTTCTCCTGTTAAATAAACATATTGATTGCATTGAGATCTTTGCGTGTCATTTATAACATACACATAAATGGTGTCACAGAAACTTTTGTTGCTGAGTATAGATAGTCTGCAAATGGGAGTTGTGAAAAATATTCAGCATTTTCTAAAAAATACTGGGAAAGCCAATAAATGGCCTGTATGTAAACTAATTTTCTTTATTACTACTTAGAATGAATATATGCCCTGAAAGACCAAAAAAGATGAAGAAAAAAATATATTTTGGAATTTTGAGGCTTAATATTCCAGTGCCGTGACAGTAAAGAGCTTTCGTTAGAATTCTGCTAATACCTGCTCACAGCTTTAGTAATTTTTTTCTTCTTTCAGGACAATCGTCACATCCAAAATCTGATACATCCTAAATTTCCCAGGGAAAAATGTGTGCATGAAGTCTTCAGTTTACCTGAACACAATCATTTCCATCTTCCTCTCAGAAAAAAAAGAGAAAATTGGGGTCTGGATGAGATGCCCATTTCACAAAACCAGCCCAGTTCACCTATCATCACTGCCCAAAGTACCGCAACAATGGCTAACAACAAAATGCAACCCCTTAGATTCACAGCGGAGTCTGCAAATGATGCAACCAGCAGTTTCATTACATTATCTATACCTGATTCCCCGACCAGAAAAAAAATGGACAAATCTTCGTTCGTCTCTTCAAACAAGGACTTCCAGAAAAATCGATCAATACCCCTTGGCCTCAACGGTCACAGCACTATTACCACGATACCAAAAGCAGCCAAAATTGCTCAAGTCCCTCGTTCCTCATTATTAGGAACAATAATAAGCAATCCTACTGAGATTAACATCTGGGAATTTCACACAATGCCAACTGACCATTACATACCCAACATTCCTAGCATTATTCCAAAATCAAAGGAAACAGCTCATCTCACCAGAAGTTCATCAAAAACATTAAAAACCAATCCAACAGAGAAAGATTTCTGTGTCCCAACTATTATTCCAAAGACAGAGGAAACTGCTCAAGTTACCATTTCCTCATCACAAACACAAAAAAGCAGCTTAGCAGACAAAATTTTTTGGGGATTTTCCACAATGCCCACTTTCCACTACAGTCCCAACATTCCCACAATTTTGAAAAATACACCAAAAACTCCCAATGTAGCCAGCACGTCTGATGGGGTGTCGAGCAGAAAATCTACAATGAATAAATTCTGGGGTTTTTTCACCATGCCTACTGGTCCACGTGAAAAATCTTCAACAGAGGATATCTTCTGGGGATTTCCCACAATGCCCACTGGTAACTTCAATCCCAGCGCTGGCAAAACTACCAAACCTGCAACAACAATCATGGGTCCCAAAACCTCACCATCGCCAGCAACTATTTTTCGGAGTACAATAGCTAAAACAGCAAAAACAACAACATATGCTGCCACTGCTTTCAAGACAGATTTTGAAAAATCTTCAACAGAGGATATCTTCTGGGGATTTCCCACAATGCCCACTGGTACCTTCAATCCCAGCGCTGGCAAAACTATCAAACCTGCAACAACAATAATGGGTCCCACAACCTCACCATCGCCAGCAACTATTTCTCAGAGTACAAAAGCTCTCACAAGCACAACAATGAGATCATCAACCACTGCAAGCAAAACTACCACTGCTGCAAGAACAACCATTATTCCCACAAGCACAAAATCTGAAACAACCATTTCTCCAAGTATAACAGCTGTCCCCACAAGCACAACAGTGAGTCCTACAACCACTGCTGGCAAGACAAGCACATCAGCTATAACCATCGCAACAACAACTGCTGCCAAAACAACTGCTGCTGCAGCATCAACCACTACAATAACAACAGGCAAAACCACCACCAAAACAACAACCACTGTTCCCACAACCTCAACATCTGCTACAACTGCCTCTCAGAGTACAATGAGAACATCCACCACTGCAAGCAAAACTACCACAGCTGCAACAACAACCATTAATCCCACGACCACAACATCTGGATCGACTATTTCTCCAAGTACAACAGTTGTCCCCACAAGCACAACAGTGAGTCCCACAACCACTGCTGGCCACACAAGCACAGCAGCTACAACCACTGCAGCAACAACTGCAGCCAAAACAACTACAGCTATAAAAACAACAACCATTGCAACAACAACTGGAAAAACTACCACACCTGCAAGGACAACCACTGCTCCCGCAACCTCAACATCTGCAACAACTGTCTCTCAGACTAAAACAGCTCTCACAAGCACAACATTGAGATCATCAACCACTGCAAGCAAAACTACCACAGCTGCAACAACAACCATTATTCCCACAACCACAACATCTGGATCAACCATTACTCCAAGTACAACAGCTGTCCCCAAAAGCACAACAGTGATTTATACAACCACTGCAGCTACAACCACTGCAACAACACCTGCAGCCGAAACGACTACAGCTGCAACAACAACAACCATTGCAACAACAACAACTGGAAAAACTACCACATCTGCAAGGACAACCACAGCTCCTGCAACCTCAACAACTGCCTCTCAGAGTACAACAGCTCTCACAAGCACAACATTGAGATCATCGACCACTGCAAGCAAAACTACCACAGCTGCAACAACAACCATTAATCCCACAAGCAGAACATCTGGATCAACCATTTCTCCAAGTACAACAGCTGTCCCCACAAGCACAACAGTGAGTCCTACAACCACTGCTGGCAAAACAAGCACAGCAGCTAAAACCACTGCAACAACAACTGCAGCCATAACAACTACAGCTACAACAACAACAACTATTGCAACAACAACTGGAAAAACTACCACACCTGCAAGGACAACCACTGCTCCCACAACCTCAACATCTGCAACAACTGCCTCTCAGAGTACAACAGCTCTCACAAGTACAACACTGAGATCATCAACCACTGCAAGCCAAACTACCACTGCTGCAAGAACAACCATTATTCCCACAACCACAACATCTGGATCAACCATTACTCCAAGTACAACAGCTGTCCCCAAAAGCACAACAGTGATTTATACAACCACTGCAGCTACAACCACTGCAACAACAACTGCAGCCGAAACGACTACAGCTGCAACAACAACAACCATTGCAACAACAACAACTGGAAAAACTACCACATCTGCAAGGACAACCACAGCTCCTGCAACCTCAACAACTGCCTCTCAGAGTACAACAGCTCTCACAAGCACAACATTGAGATCATCGACCACTGCAAGCAAAACTACCACAGCTGCAACAACAACCATTAATCCCACAAGCAGAACATCTGGATCAACCATTTCTCCAAGTACAACAGCTGTCCCCACAAGCACAACAGTGAGTCCTACAACCACTGCTGGCAAAACAAGCACAGCAGCTAAAACCACTGCAACAACAACTGCAGCCATAACAACTACAGCTACAACAACAACAACTATTGCAACAACAACTGGAAAAACTACCACACCTGCAAGGACAACCACTGCTCCCACAACCTCAACATCTGCAACAACTGCCTCTCAGAGTACAACAGCTCTCACAAGTACAACACTGAGATCATCAACCACTGCAAGCAAAACTACCACAGCAGCAACAACAACTATTAATCCCACAAGCACAACATCTGGATCAACCATCTCTCTAACTACAACAGCTGTCCCCACAAGCACAACAGTGAGTCCTACAACCACTGCTGGCAAAACAAGCACAGCAGCTAAAACCACTGCAACAACAACTGCAGCCATAACAACTACAGCTACGACAACAACAACTGTTGCAACAACAACTGGAAAAACTACCACACCTGCAAGGACAACCACTGCTCCCACAACCTCAACATCTGCAACAACTGCCTCTCAGAGTACAACAGCTCTCACAAGTACAACACTGAGATCATCAACCACTGCAAGCAAAACTACCACAGCTGCAACAACAACTATTAATTCCGCAAGTACGACATCTGGATCAACCATCTCTCCAAGCACAACAGCTGTCCCCACAAGCACAACAGTGAGTCCTACAACCACTGCTGGCAAGACAAGCACATCAGCTACAACCACTGCAACAACAACTGCAGCCGAAACAACAACAGCTACAACAACAGCAACCATTGCAACAACAACAACTGGACAAACTACCACACCTGCAAGGACAACCACTGCTCCCACAACCTCAACATCTGCAACAACTGCCTCTCAGAGTACAACAGCTCTCACAAGTGCAACACTGAGATCATCAACCACTGCAAGCAAAACTACCACAGCAGCAACAACAACTATCAATCCCACAAGCACGACATCTGGATCAACCATTTCTCCAAGCACAACAGCTGTCCCCACAAGCACAACAGTGAGTCCTACAACCACTGCTGGCAAAACAAGCACAGCAGCTACAACCACTGCAACAACAACTGCAGCTGAAACAACAACAGCTACAACAACAGCAACAACAACAACTGGAAAAACTACCACACCTGCAAGGACAACCACTGCTCCCACAACCTCAACATCTGCAACAACTGCCTCTCAGAGTACAACAGCTCTCACAAGCACAACATTGAGATCATCAACCACTGCAAGCAAAACTACCACAGCTGCAACAACAACCATTAATCCCACAAGCACGACATCTGGATCAACCATTTCTCCAAGTACAACAGCTGTCTCCACAAGCACAACATTGAGTCCTACAACCACTGCTGGCAAAACAAGCACAACAGCTATAACCACTGCAACAACAACTGCAGCCGAAACAACAACTTCTGCAACAACAACAACCATTGCAACAACGACAACTGGAAAAACTACCACACCTGCAAGAACAACCACTGCTCTCACAACCTCAACATCTGCAACAACTGCCTCTCAGAGTACAACAGCTCTCACAAGCACAACATTGAGATCATCAACCACTGCAAGCAAAACTACCACAGCTGCAACAACAACCATTAATCCCACAAGCACGACATCTGGATCAACCATTTCTCCAAGTTCAACAGCTGTCCCCACAAGTACAACAGTGAGTCCTACAACCACTGTTGGCAAAACAAGCACAGCAGCTACAACCACTGCAACAACAACTGCAGCCGAAACAACTACAGCTGCAACAACAACAACCATTGCAACAACAACAACTGGAAAAACTACCACATCTGCAAGGACAACCACAGCTCCCGCAACCTCAACAACTGCCTCTCAGAGTACAACAGCTCTCACAAGCACAACATTGAGATCATCAACCACTGCAAGCAAAATTACCACAGCTGCAACAACAACCATTATTCCCACAACTACAGCATCTGGATCAACCATTTCTCCAAGTACAACAGCTGTCCCCACAAGCAAAACAGTGAGTCCTACAACCACTGCTGGCAAGACAAGCACAGCAGCTACAACCACTGCGGCCGAAACAACTACAGCTACAACGACAACAACCATTGCAACAACAACTGGAAAAACTACCACACCTGCAAGGACAACCACTGCTCCCGCAACCTCAACAACTGCCTCTCAGAGTACAACAGCTCTCACAAGCACAACATTGAGATCATCAACCACTGCAAGCAAAACTACCACAGCTGCAACAACAACCATTAATCCCACAAGCACGACATCTGGATCAACCATTTCTCTGAGTACAACAGCTGTCCCCACAAGTACAACAGTGAGTCCTACAACCACTGCTGGCAAAACAAGCACAGCAGCTACAACCACTGCAGCCGAAACAACTACAGCTACAACGACAACAACCATTGCAACAACAACAACTGGAAAAACTACCACACCTGCAAGGACAACCACTGCTCCCGCAACCTCAACAACTGCCTCTCAGAGTACAACAGCTCTCACAAGCACAACATTGAGATCATCAACCACTGCAAGCAAAACTACCACAGCTGCAACAACAACCATTATTCCCACAACTACAGCATCTGGATCAACCATTTCTCCAAGCACAACAGCTGTCCCCACAAGCAAAACAGTGAGTCCTACAACCACTGCTGGCAAGACAAGCACAGCACCTACAACTATTGTGATGACAACTGCAGCCACAACAACAACCATTGCAATAACAACAATTGGCATAAATACCACACCTGCAAGGACAACCACTGCTTCTGCAACCTCAACATCTGCAACAACTGCCTCTCAGAGTACAACAGCTCTCACAAGTACAACATTGAGATCATCAACCACTGCAAGAGAAACTACCATAGCTGCAACAACAACCATTATTCCCACAACCACGACCACTGGATCACCCATTTCTCCAAGTAAAACAGTTGTCCCCAAAAGCACAACCATTGAAACGACATCTCCTGACAAAACTACCACACCTCCAGCAGAAACTACTCTTCCCATGAGTACCTCCTCTAAAACAACTAATTATCCTATTACAACAGCAATTACAAGCACAAAAGTTGCAACAACAGCTAGAAGAACCTCTAGCTCAATCGTAACTGGGGCTTCTTCAACAGAGGATATTTTCTGGGGATTTTTTACAATGCCCTCTGGACCCTTCAATCCCAGCACACCTGACCTACCTCCCACTGCTGCACCCACTGTCCCACTTGACACAACAGAAGACATTTTCTGGGGATTTCACACAATGCCTTCTGGTACCTTCAATCCTGACCCATAACCATATCCCACTGAAACCAGTAGAAGTGTCCCCCACAAATGATCCACCTGCAGCCACTGACCAAATGATACATTTTCTAAGGATATCTCAGTATGCCCTCAAGTCCCTCCAACCCCACTTCCACCCTCCAATAAAAACACTGTTGGCACTCTCTGTTATGATTCTGTTGTGCCTGGCCATGTTTTTGTTATGACTCTGCTTCCATGCCATGTTTTTTGACCTAGTCCATGCCATGTTTTGTATTTTGCCTGCCATTACTCATATTCACAGTTTAGTTATCATTCTGGTTTATGTATTTCTCCATGCCCTGCATTGCACATTGTCTCCCCTGTCTTGTCATATGTGATGTGACAGTTTTTATTCCCCAGTCTTGTGTGCTACGTTTTCAGGTGATTTCATGGTTTCTGGGTTTTCAATTATTCCTTCCAGTCTCATTTGCTTTTTTCGCCTTGCTGTTCTATCTTTACTTACAAATACTAACAGTTAGTATTTTTGATAAATTACTAATATTAACCAACATTGTTTATAGTACTGACTTACTAACAATCACTAAGGTTA
The DNA here is from genome assembly GCA_029721435.1 of Gymnothorax reevesii. NCBI lineage: Eukaryota > Metazoa > Chordata > Actinopteri > Anguilliformes > Muraenidae > Gymnothorax > Gymnothorax reevesii. Next base: position 113,691,341 of record CM056577.1, read on the forward strand.
GCTGCACATTACTTATCGATGAACGAGCTCTCAGCACTCGTCTCCGCTCCTTGCCCTCACTCAGTTTATATTGCTGCAATTCGGCGGATTCTCTGCACCTTGTTAAACACTGTTCTGCCTTTCACTCTCTGTACATTTTAGAACTCCCTAACCAGAGTCGTCTGTTTATCATAGGTTGTCTGTGTAATCCCTGTCCGCGTTTTGGCTTTCGCCAATTTCATGTGGTTAGGAACTTCCTCTTGTTCATTCCTTAGTTAATTAGTCTGATCCAGCTCACCTGTTCCCTATTATAGCATGTGACTTCCCGTATGTGTATTTAAGCAGTCATTTCACGACCAGCTCTTGTCAGAACGTGTTGTTTATGCCTTGTACTCTTTGTGTTATACTTCTGACTGGAACGTCCCGGATTTAGATTTTTTGCTGCGTCTTTGATATACCTGTGCCCGTGTAACGGACCTGCTTTGCCCGACCCTGAGTTTTGTGTTTGCTGCCCTGTTTACGAACTGGATTACGACTTCTGGATTCCAATTTTGGATTGTGGACTCTGTACCGTTGCCTACTGCCCTGCAGGGGTTTCCACCCCAGAGGTAATAAAGAACAGGTTTGCTGGATATTGTGGGTCTTGCTTCTCGTTCCTGAACGCACCCTCACACTCACTACATGTAGTACATCTCCACATTCAGGCAGACTCAAAAAAAAGTTCTGTGAATTTTCTTAAATGCCTTTTAATCCAAAGAACTCCATCTTTACTAAATCACTCCCATCAACCACAAAAACAGGTGCTGCCACTGGTACCACATCATCCTCAGAAGTCAGAGCACAATGCAGGGGATTTTATCTAAGGCCTGCTGGCTCATGTCCTTCTGCAGCAACATAGAATGTAAATTTGTGTGTGAGTGCTGTTAATTATGATATGACTGTGTCTGACAGTGCTGGACTTCACTCCAACCAATTACATTTGGAGAATAAAGGAAATAGTGGGGACTGATGAAATCAAAATTTAATCTTTAATGTATTCATTTATTTGTATGTCTTTTGTGTATATTTTACAAGCATTTTCAAAAGTATTCCATATATTTATTTTTGCTTTTTCTTTATCCATGCATGTCTTTGTTCATACAATAAATGAAGAGTCCTGGTGTTACCGTGTCAGCAACTGATCTTTCTTGAACTATGAAGTACACTCAACAAAAATATAAACGCAACACTTTTGTTTTTGCTCCCATTTGTCATGAGATGGACTCAAAGATCTAAAATTCATTCCAGATACACAATATTACCATTTCTCTCAAACATTATTCACAAATCTGTCTAAATGTGTGATAGTGAGCACTTTTGCTTTGCTGAGACAATCCATCCCACCTCACAGGTGTGGCACATTAAGATGCTCATCAGACACCATGATTAGTGCACAGGTACCTTATACTGCCCACAATAAAAGGCCACTCTGAAATGTGCAGTTTTGTCTCACAGCAAAATGCCACAGATGGCGCAAGCATTGAGGGAGCGTGCAATTGGCAAGCTGACAGCAGGAATGTCAACCAGATCTGTTGCTCGGGCATTGAATGTTCATTTCTCCACCATAAGCCGTTCAGAGAATATGGCAGGGCATCCAACCGGCCTCACAACCGCAGACCACGTGTAACCACACCAGCCCAGGACCTCCACATCCAGCAGGTTCACCTCCAAGATCGTCTGAGACCAGCTACTCAGACAGCTGCTGAAACAATTGGTTTGCATAACCAAAGAATTTCTGCACAAACTCTCAGAAACCGTCTCAGGGAAGCTCAACTGCATGCTCGTCCTCCTCATCGGGGTTTTAACCTGACTCCAGATTGTCGCCGTAACAGACTTCAGTGGGCAAATGCTCACATTCGATGGCGTCTGGCACGTTGGAGAGGTGGTGTTCTCTTCACGGATGAATCTCGGTTTACATAGTTCAGGGCAGATGGCAGACAGCGTGTGTGGCGTCGTGTGGGTGAGCGCTTTGCTGATGTCAATGTTGTGGATCGAGTGGCCCATGGTGGTGGTGGGGTTATGGTATGGGCAGGTATCTGTTATGGACAAAGAACACAGGTGCATTTTATTGATGGCATTTTGAATGCACAGAGATACCGTGATGAGATCCTGAGGCCCATTGTTGTGCCATGTATCCATGAACATCACCTCATGTTTCAGCAAGATAATGCACAGCCCCATGTTGCAAGGATCTGTACACAATTCTTAGAAGCTAAAAATGTCCCATTTCTTGCATGGCCAGCATACTCACCAGACATGTCACCCATTGAGCATGTTTGAGATGTGCTTGACCGGCGTATACGACAGCGCATACCAGTTCCCACTAATATCCAGCAACTTCGCACAGCCATTGAAGAGGAGTGGACCAACATTCCACAGGCCACAATTGACAATCTGATAAACTCTGTGCGAAGAAGATGTGTTGCTCTGCATTAGGCAAATGGTGGTCACACCAGATACTGACTGGTTCTGAGTCCCCAGACCCCCAATAAAGCAAAAACTGCACATTTCAGGGTGGCCTTTTATTGTGGGCAGTATAAGGTACACCTGTGCACTAATCATGGTGTCTGATGAGCATCTTGATGTTGCACACCTGTGAGGTGGGATGGATTGTCTCAGCAAAGCAAAAGTGCTCACTATCACACATTTAGACAGATTTGTGAACAATGTTTGAGAGAAATGGTAATATTGTGTATCTGGAATGAATTTTAGATCTTTGAATCCATCTCATGACAAATGGGAGCAAAAATAAAAGTGTTGCGTTTATATTTTTGTTGAGTGTAATTGACAATATACCGCTCAGCAGAAGAGAGATCGGGTAATGTTAGCAGTTCTGACTCAACAAATGCACCATGCCAAAACAGCAACTGAATGAAAGAATGCAAATTACAAATTGAACTTTGCCAAGAAGCAATGCCTGTAAATTTCTGTCCCTCCTCACACATTTTTCACGGCAAAATGTCGATTTCCATTGAATTGTCATTTGCTCGACATGAAAGGATAAGGTAGGGGTTGACAGCACAGATACCTCCAGAAAATTGTAATTTTATAATTACACAGGATAGACTGATGGTTGCAAATTGGAGAATCTGGAAAAAACTCAAGCAAACAGTTGTGGTGGTGGAGGGGTTTTTTATTAGCAGCAGCAAAAGAGGAGACATAACATAGCACTCATAAACTTAGAAAGCATCTGGTTTCACAGGCAGCATGCAGGAGGAAGCTGCCAAGTGTGCCGAGGATGGCCGTTTTAAAAAGGCCTCTGCTCTGGGAGTGGACTACGGTTGTCAATAATCACTCAGCGGAGTATCAGCTCATGCAGCAGTAGCAAATCACTCGCAAATGAGTGTAACTAGTTCAGGCAGGCAACTCGAGAAGAGCTACGTCAGCTGACAGCAGCCTGGTAAGCTACCAGCACGTCAGCACCAGCAGGCGAACAATTGGAGGATACACATCACGAGGTCATACAGCGGTCTATTTGAAAGACGTCAAGCTCACTTGCTTCTGCTGCTGTTCGCAATGACGCTTCATGCTATGCAACATGCTGTTTGGTTTTTGCTTGCCGCCTCCACCCCAGCCTCCACCTGTTTGGTTCTGCTCACATCGGGGGGATTTTGATTTCTGTTCCTGACTATGTTTGTATGTTTGCTGTGCCTAAGTAGATTATTCCTCCAGAGCAGAACTGCCGCCAAAATACAATGTAATGCTCATATCCATGAATAAATTGTTCTATTTCATTGAAACGTGAGTTGTCCTGACTGAACCTGACAAAACAACGTCACGTACCATTTGTCAGGTAACCCTAGATTTGCTAAACTCACAAGTTTGCATTGTGACTTGTCACTATGGAATATTGCTATGGCGTAGCATCTGCCCACTGCCGGTCGCATGAATGCCTCAGCTCACCATTTGAGAGCCATATCAAAGAGAATTTATGTTTGTTATAATTTGGCTAGTTTTCATGTAAGTGTTTTTTCACAAAACTGCCCGGTCAAATAAATGTGCATTTCAGTTATTGAAATACCTATGACATTGCCCCAGAGTTCAGGCAATATTACTGAGATGTAAAAGAAAAATAAATTGGACGAAGTCATTTTTTGCAGGTCAAAAAAGAGGTCACCCGAAGTGGTTGCATTTATCCTGTGATGTTTGACCCAGATGAGCCTCACATGGTGGATGCACAACTATACATTGGTGTAAACACATCCCTGAAGTATGAAGCCCTTCTGCCAAGCATTTGCTGAGATTTTGTTCGCACAAAATAAAACAGATTTTCATGTCCAGTGACCCTGACCTTTTACCTTGGTGAACCTGACATGGTGGATGAGCAACTACGCATTAGTATAAACATATGCCGAAAGAATGAAGCCATTGCACCCAGCTGTTGCTGATGTCTTGTCCGGTCAAGAAAGTGAGACGCTAATACCGACACAGACAGGAAACCAGGGTAAAACATATTGGTATACGCCCTTTGGGACACCTTCATGAACATAATGAAGCAATGCTTTCCGTGAATGTTGATAAACCTACAGGCGTAAACATGGGCTGAATTCTCAGCACACCTCTAAATTTCACAAGTTAACCAGTCTGAAGAAAAGAGAATTTTTCAGTACCTGTTCTTTTTTGGATATTTATTACTTTCTACTATTTTACTTCAGCAAGGAAAGAATACGTTTTAACTGGTGTTTACTTGTTGGTTTGTTTGTCAGACTGTTAATGGGATATCTCAAAAAGTTCTGGATGGTTGCCAATGAAATTTTGCATGTTGCTAGACACTGTGCTTTCGCACACCTTAGTCACATGACACTAACACCCATATCACCTTACAAATCACTGCTTTGTACAAGGGTCAATGACGTGACATTGTACAAGTGCAATACTTTGGTTTAAAATAGTTTTAAATGATTCATAATAAGCATCATTTTATTCAATAAAACCTGTTTAATTTGAACATATTTCCATTTTATTATAAAAATGTTATATATTTTAGCTTTTGCCATCTCAAACCCTCGAAAAGTTAGGTGGCGCAACCATCCAAGCCAGTTATCAAAATGTGAAATGTATTTTTTGTTTTTTTGTTTGTCTGTTTGTCTGCGCGGTTTTGTCTGAAATTTTGTGGGTGGATTGCTATTACATCAAGAATGGAGCCTATTGATCTTGATTGTGATCACTGAAACAATATGGCTGCCACAGTAGCCATCTTAAAATCCTATCACATGCGATAACTCAACTTTGCTCCCACTCATGCACATTGGATTGTGCTGCCTTGGCAGAGGTTTGCACTCTACGAGTGCCTCTCTCATTTGCTCTTAAATTGTTTGGAAAACCAAAATACCCACCCCCTACAATAAAGAATCCGTGAGTTACTTTTAATACAAAGCTCAATTACAAAATAGTAAAGGCAGAGGCAGAGTAGACACTCTCAGGTATACTTACTAAAAAATCACTTTGGAAAAAAAGAGGGAAGTGTGTTTTCTTTCCCAAGAAACTTTTGGTTGCACCACCTGACATTTTTTGGCTGGTGAAATTGCAAATACGGTCTAAAACTGTACTAAAACCCTGTAAATGTTGTGCAACCATTAAGACTTGTTTAAACACATTCTTCCAACTTCAAATAAATGTATTCTCTACATTTTTAAAGATTTGTTTAAAAAACATTTTTAAAAGGCTATTTTCATTGACCCACAAACACTTTATGCTCAGAGAAGTCCTTTGAGGACATATTTCACAACGCCAGAGGTCATGCACTCCACAAGTGCCTGCTAGCTTTCTACGTAAAGAATTTTAATGCACTTCATTCAACAACAAAAAATGGGACAGTTGCTTTTGTTGCATGCAATCATTGCATTCGGTTTTTATTTACATCTTACACAGCATCCCAACTTTTTTGGAAGTGAGGCTGAACATTTGTTTCACCCTCAAGAAGAAAGTATTTGTTTACTGTTTGTTTTATCACTGATTAAATTTCTTTTGCATTTTTGCAAGCAAACTTGAGAACCTCATGTAATGCAGGGAACAAGTAAACAGTTGATAATTTTATTCTCCTAATCAGAATATGATAATCTTGGCTTGTCATACGCACAGCATTTTGATCACTGAAACACTGTTCTATGCCTGGAAGAGACTGTGCCAAACTCAAGTAGAAATGTAGTACCAAGTTATTTGTTTATATCAACATAGAATATCAAGGACAAACATTTTGTGCCTGATATTTGTTTTATCACTATATATACTGGACATGTCAGTGGAACATTACTCTAATTTAATTCTGAACCACTCACTGATTCATCTTTTTCTGCCTCTGCAAGTATGGTGTTGAGAAAAAAAGAATCATTAAAATTGCTTGGATTGATTTTTTGTGTTTGGTCTAAACTGGCACAAGCCTATATTATTACAAAACATGAAAACCTTTCTGCGGACAAAATTTCAGGACATGTATCCGATGAATGCAATGAACACAGAGCTGATACAAAACTGACGGGAGTCAAGATATGGGCTGAGGAGTCCTCTTTGTCTACAGACTCTAACATTAGAGCTTATGGAAGTGTTTATTTGAAAAAAGCGACACAAAAATCTGCTGGGGGTTTTTTGACGAGGAAATACAGAAAAGGTAAGAAAATGTCTCGTAAATTATTATGTGAATGTAATTATTAATTATGAGATACTGATGAAGGTACTGTATTTGTATTTGTCGATGTTTGCTGTTAAACTCCAGAATACTTTCAGTTTACACACACTTTCAGTTAACCTTGGTAAACTGTATTTTCTCCCTTGTAATAAATATGCAATTTCTTCTATTAAATTTCCCACGAATCATGGGAAATAAACATAATTTGTTGTTTTCATATGAAGAAGCCACACAGCCACCACAGTCAAATTAATGTCCACTACCTTGAATGGATCGTGCAAAGCAGCCAGTCCTGTTCACCATTTCCTCAACTACTGTCAGACCGCTAAGTAAAAAAGTACAAAAACTCATGGGTCAAATGAGTACAGAAAATGCATTTTTTTGAATGACGTATAAAACAGAGAAATCATGTTGGCAAATGAGAAGAATATTTGCATCTAAAGCCGCTAACCCACTTTGATTTATCAGTATATTTTCAGTTACTGTCACCCTGACATTCCAATGCATTCCAAAAACTTCTGGACTGTGGACCTTATGACTTATTTTTCCCAGAAAATAACTTGTTCTCTTTAATGCGTTTTTAAAAATGAGTCCAGTCATCATCTTTGTAATCACTTGGTGGAAGGCAAAGCTTTATTGTCATTGCATGGTCTTTTCCGTCAGAGCCAGTTTTTCTATGGTTCAGATGGGGCTTTTTCACTTTTGTGCAGTTAAAAGCTCCCTCTATAAACATGCACCCTTGATGTAGCATAGGACGACGTATATGTTTCATGGCATGTTCGAACATGCTTTTCAGAATCTGGGACCTTTAAATTAAACTACTGAAATACTGTGCAGAACACATCAGTTTTAAACAAAGCAGTCCCATGGCTTTTGAATTATAACTATCAACACACTCATTCATAGAAAATGTAGAAGGACACTGGCGAGCAAATACCTCCGCCACGTCATATGTCAGTATTATTAGTTCTGAATCCACAAGAATATTATGCAGATCACCAACAACAAAAGTCTATTCTGCATTAGTTTAGATTCTGTTTAATGCTGAAATTTTATGAGAATCTGTTGATTGCATATGGATCAATCATTCTTTTCAGGTATATTTTAACTTCTTTCAGATCTAGAATACAGAATATATTCCGGATGACTACCAAAATTGTATCAAAAACTCATCTTTGGACTACCACCTACCATCCTTCCAAATTTTCTGCCACCCATTCATAACATTTTGAATTATCCTGTTGACAGACAGACAAACACAGGTGAAAACATCACCTCCTTGGCGTAGGTAAAAATGCTTTGCCAAAAAGTTTGGCCAAAGTAGGTTGACCAATCAAACCATGCCAGAAAATATTTTTGAGAAATGAAAATTGTATAAACAAGATGGTGTTATTACAGGGGTTATACACAAGTTGAATAACATTTCAATTCACCAGTACATCCCATCTGGGGTGGTTTTGAAAAAGGAACTGAGCCCATTTTGTTTATTTTATTAGCCATTTCCCTTTGGTAGTAGCTGTGGAATTCTAAATCCATCCAGACGCTGGCAGCTGTGGTGCTTAGGATACCTAAATAGACAGAAGTATGAACTAGAGATTGTTCCTATGGCAAAAAAAACAAATGTCTTCCCCCACCCCAACGCAGCCAGCCATCATTGATGTTCACTGACATTTAGGAAGAAACTAGAAAAGCTAATAACCTCAAAATAGCTAAAGACTCATCTGCTCGACCTGATGCAGATGTGTGCAAATTTTCGAGGAAACATATCGACTGGTTTCTGGGTTATGGTCTGGAAATGGTGGGAACGCCAACACAGACACCCGCACAGGATACCGGACAAAAACAATATGTTCCCCCTCCCCATGGGGGGGAGACATAATCAATAATGACCGTGAAATATGTAAGATACCTTAAAATGAGTTTCTCTTGACATAAAATACTCTTCGCGCCATTAAAAAAGCACTAGTGAAGTATGTACTGTATTTCTCGCAAATTGATGAATAGATTTTTTTATTGTTTGTGACATGTACAGTGACGCTTGACTTGTCCTTTTGGGTGCGGTCAATAGCCTACATAAACCCAACCAAAAAAATGAAAAAGCAACAGCATCGAGAATGAAAAAGGGCCATTGGTATGTTACGGGCAGGTCTTAGCCACCGAGAGGTGGCACATCATCTGCACTGTCACCAGTCAACAATCAGTCGACTGTCTGTCCAAGAATGAAAAATTGGCACTGTCACTGACCGACCCCACTCAGAGCAGCCACAAGTGACTACAGTAGCTCAAGAGTGCCACATCTGGTCACAGCCTTTTAATGACAGATTCTGGACTGCAACCCAAACTGATCATGAGATGTTTGAGGGTGAGCACATGTACCATCTGATGCCATCTGAGCAAAACATGCCTGCACACTACCCCTACAGAATATCCATTTGTTACCCGTGCATTGCTCTCTCACAGGCACCACAGTTTCAGATTCCTCTTCCGCTTGCAAGACATCCTTGCTCCAGTCCCTCCATTTTTCATCCAGAAACAAATGCATTCGTAGCTTAATGGTATATATTTGTTCTGAGGTAATTGTTTGCACTTTTTTGCTAAACTCTGCAAAGTGGACAGCATGTGTGATTGGTTGCTTTGAGCTGCAAGAAAAAGAGCTGATTTGTGGGTACAAGATTGGCCTGAATTTTGGATATATAACAGTTACATTTCTGAGTGCCAGTGAATTGGCTGCTGTTTGTAGTGTGTAAAGATTTGCACAATGTATATATGAATAAATCAGGAGTGCTTGTTCTTATCCAAAATGCGCCAGTGTAGGTGCAGGCTTTCATTCTATTCAATCCGTCACACACCTCATTCAACTAAGCAACCCCAAAAGTTTTTGCTACAGACCCAGGCCATTTTTCAAAGTCGTAGGCTATAGCCTTCGAAGGCTGCATCTTCAGACTGTTACATTCTTGCAGGCTGTTCTATTGTGAAGGCGCCTTGGAATACAACTGAAAAATACAGCCAACATTGTGTCTAAAATCACGTGGAATTTTCAGCTGGTTTACACTCCATTTCGATGTTGACACTTCCATCTGATATCAGGCATGTTGAAGGCTGCATTTGTAGCGTGTATTCAAAAGCGCCTTAGCAATGGAACAGACTATGATGGCGTACCGGCCTAAAATGCAGCCTTGAAAGGCTGCTGCCTACGCTTTGAGAAACAATTCTTGATTAGAATTAGGTGATGTTCACATTTCCAAGCTTCAAGTCAGATTTTTGCCGAACAGTAACAGATCTGATCTTTCCAGGGTTGCGTGGACACAGAAATCTGGTCTTTAAATAAAATTTTCACATCGGAGGCCGTGACAGCACTTTTCAATGTGACTTTTGCAATTGGATCCACAAAATCGGAACTGAGCTGTGTTCACACGTGTGTCGACACTTGACAATTCAATGTGACCTGCTCAATCAAATACTGATCGGATAATTGTCACGCAATAGGTGCACTCTAAATGGCTCATGGTGCGAGACAGTCTTTATATTTTCTTGATACTTCTTCTATTTTGCAAAGTTGGTAGGGCTACTACAAGACCTGCTTTGTTGAGAGTAGAGCAACAGACCGGTGTCGTTAAGGCTGCTGTCGTTTTCCACAGAGTGGAACGTTGGCAATTTTCTCAAATATTACTTTCTTTCTGTAACTCCTGTCAAGTGAAGCATATACGGTGGCCTTGGACCACAGTGTGATAACACAGTCTCAGTTGTGTTGCAGTCGTGGTTTTTTCCATCTTTGAATCTCTTCCCCTTGCTTTATGGGCTCGTGGGAGGCATTGCTGTGTAAGATAATGTGTGACCTACATTTTGTAAATTGTCCAGATTGTGCCCACATGCTGTATACAAGTGACTGAGATCTGAACTTTAAAAGGGACTGGACACTTCAGCATGTGAACATACCTTCAAGTGCGTAACTGCATGGTTAGAATGAAAGCCTCCACTCACACTGGCTCATTTTGTATAAAAGTGGGTTTAAATTGATATGGGAGTGATGGCATTTAATTGAGAATGGGATAATCCTTTTTGATTCAGATGACTCAATCAATTACTTTGCATCAATTACTGAAATTTGTGTTTACTTGTTAACGGAATTGTGCTTCACATTAACATTATGTGTGAAAGCACTCAAAAATTCTCTTGTGATTCTGCCTGCCTTCCTATGTCCATGTTCTGCCTTGCCATGTTCCTGTCCTGTTTGCCATGTTTATATTTGGATCTTTGCGATGTCTGACTATGCCTTGGATTATGTATTGTGATTTGGTAATTTAGAGTTGATGTATTGTTTTGTTTTTCCATGTTTTACCTTTTACCATAGTTATACTCCGGTCCATGTTTTCGTTTATAGCATGCATTGCACTTTGTCTCCCCCTGTTCTAGTCTCCGCCTCTTGTCTTTCCCTAATCTTCTCTGCTGTGTTTCTGTGGATTCTCCACACCTGCTTGCGCTGTCCTTTCTCTCATTGTCTATTCACGTGAGAACTCCTTGACCGGAGCCGTATGTTTGTCTATAGGATTGTCTCACGATCTCTGTCCGCGTTTTTGGCTTTTGCCTATTTTATGTGATTAGGTTCTCCCTCTTGTTCGCTCCTTTGTATTTAGTTTCATTTCCGTTTCTCTTAGTTTGCTTGTGCCACGTTTCTTTTGCCTAGGACTCTCAGTGATTCTTTTCTGACTGGACCCTCCCCGTTTTCGATTTTTGGCTTTGTGATTTTGGATTATTGTTGCATCTGTGTTTTTTGACCCTTTTCTGCCTGACCACGAGTTCTATGATTGCTGCCCTGGTTACGGTTTGGATTACGCCCCCTGGATTCTGGCTTTGCTTCTCTGATATACCTGTGCCTGTGTACCAGACCCATTTTTGTTCGACCACGAGAACTGTGATTGCTGCCCTGGTTTTCGTCTCTGTTTTTGCCCAACTGGATTGTGATTTTTGGATACAGGCCTTCTGCCCTGTCGGGGTTTTCCCCCTTAATCAATAAAATCAGATCAACTACGTTGCTGGGTTCTCGCAACTGGTTCCTGAACGTACCATCACAAAATCGAAATGTTTCAAACAAATGCATAAATGTTGTAGGGTTTGTGGGTCAAGTGTTGAGAGAATGTGTTTCAGGAGTCATGTTTACATAAAAAGTGTGACACCTTCACCTTTAATTACAGGGCACATAATTAACTTTTTTGGCACCTTCTGATGAAATTGGAATATAGGTTGATGTTCACTTTAGATGTGGTTATCTCAAGTCATACATGGACAGCTGTATATTTCAGTAAAATAGCAAATATTTCCTTGTGCAATCTAATTTAAATGACAAACCCACTGTAGCTATCTAATTCCATGAAAAACACCCCCTGTAATATAACCACGCCCTTGATATTCATTTTTCCACCCAATTGCTGAGTGCACTGGCAATCAATAAGCAGCTAGTTCTTGCAGCTGGATGAAAGTAGAAATGGATGACATGATCTGCTTGTGTGCATATCATCCTATTTGGGTATACCAAAAATTTGAGCCCCAAACGTTTTACAATATAATGAAGGTTGTTGATGTGTATTTTATTGACTGCATTGCCATAACCTCTACATTGTTTGAATTTAATTAAACTTACTCAATATTTTTGTTTTTATTCTCAAGATGGCTTTATACCTTTGGAAGGTGCCCCAAAGTCATGCAGACACATTTCTGCTAAAGACAAGGTTCTTCATGTCCTGCTTTCAAAATTTACTGGTCGTCACAAAAGGAAGGCGGTAAGGCACTTACAGTATCTCTGTAATAATTTTGCCAAAGAATTTAACAAATGTGCCTGTTTGTCTACATCTCAAAGTGTATCGGCACTTACAACCAAGATAATTAAAAATGTGTGGGGGTTGTCCCAAAAAATTGATCATTCTGTTGTTTTAAAGTAGACGTGAACTTTTCACTTTTTAAAGTTCACAAAAAATAAGAGTGGGTTTTCCAAACAAAAACATCAGCCTGTGATGAACACCACAAATAATCTATAAATAAAGTAATGAACTCTCTAAGTTTTGTTTGTCAAACAAGAATGCAGCCATATTGTCTGTGTGTAACGTAATGTCATCAGGTTGCTTGGCTCATTGTATTTCGGTAACCTGCTGATGACACCAATGACAAAAATTTTTTTTTTGGACCAAGAATTTATGCCTCAATATCAACCATTCTATTTACACCTGATAGTAGGAAAGAATGCTTCTCTGCAGCAGAGACAAATCTGCTCTAGATCTGTGTACCCTCCATCAAAAACTGAATTCGCTTTGTTTGATAACAGAATGAACAAATTTAAAACAGCATTATTTTTTCTATTTTTTGTTTGATTTTTTAAAAAAAAAAACCTTCATCCATGGGCTTTTTCTGTTTTCATTTACAGATCAGCTATTGGAATAGAAATAAAAACAAAATCAGAAAACAACTGATTTTGTGCTTTCATATATACATTAGATGCCCCAAGTCTGTCCATCAGTCTATCCATCAATCCATCTTGGCCAGGGTTTCTTACACTTATCCAAAATGGGCTGGTGTCTGTGCAGGGTTTTAGTCCACCTATGCCATTCCACATGTGATTCTACTTATCAAGGTGTTTACAAAAAACTCCAGGGGTTTATTGCTAGAATCTGGGGTAAAACCGCATGGTTGGAAAGAAAGCCAACACCCACACAGGTTCATTCAAGAGCATCGGTCTCCCCACTCCAAGGAAGAAATGAAACTAAAATGCAAAACACTTGTTGATGTCAAAATATGATTCTTTGTGGATGGGCTAATGAAGATAAACAGGTTTTAAATTTCTAATTGACGCATTTTTGTTTTTCCCTCTGTCCTCGATGTGAAAAGGACTTAAGGCCTTGTCCACACGTACACACGTATTATTGATAACAGGAAAATCTCTGTCCTCATGAAGATTTAAAATGCAATAAAAGCGTTGTCAAGACCAACAGGCAAGAATAAAGTAGTTTAATGTAAGACCATGTACGCCAATCACAAGCCTCAAAAATTTGCTGGAAGGCGCAAACACACTGATATCACCAGCCAAAAACTCAATTTTCCAAGTGAGAGCAATGAAAATGGAGTTTCCAGATATCTTCACCCTATCATGTGTTTACCTGGTCCGCTTATAGTGACCAAAAATGCTATTTGCATGTGGATGCAGGGCTGAATGCATAGAAAATGCCACATTTTCAAGAATACCCATGTACTTTTGGACTGCACTTAAGTGTGAGTACCCCTTCTGTAGGCTACATCAAGCATAACCATTGACAATGCGTTGAGTCGCAATAAATATAGATAATATAGATTGATATAATATTGATGAATTACTAAGATAGATTAATATAGATAAAAGTGAAAACGTTTTCTAGTTTTGGTCCAATTTTTTTTGCAATTGCTGATTGGAACATAATAGGGGGTAAAGCATGTGGATTTGTTTTAAAAGCACACAAAAACTTCAAAGCAAAATGCATTGAATATTTGTTTATCTTCTTATAAAACAAGTCGATCACAGCTCTGGATAGAGGGTAGGCTACAAGGCCCACTTTGGCATAAGCAGATCCATTTCCTCGGTAGGGAAGCATTCTTCTGCCACTATGATAGTAATAGGCAAAGGAGCAAGCACACTTGGCTTTTAAAGGGAATGGGAGATGACTGCTTTATTTCATGTTATGTCCAAAACAGGTCTATGATTAATTATGAGGCTGTGATGACTGGTATTTCGAGACGCCAAATGCAGTGGCCGGAATGACAGGAAGCGCAGCCAAATCACGAACAAAGAGAGAGGGGCTCGCTCTTCCAAAGGACATAAATCTCGTCCGAATAATAATCAGGAAGCAAAGCGAGCTAGACAGAGGGAAACAAAGGAAAAATCTCGGAAGCTGAGATCAAAAGATTAAGCACCCAGACGGTGCACAGACGGAGGAAGGAAGAAGGAAAGAGAGACATAATTTCCCTGACAAACTAACACTTTTCCTCTTTTGCAAGTAAATCCTAACCAACTATCTAGCTAGAGAATTTCTGGGCTATAGTGCAATTGTAACACTGACACTCTAGCAAAGGTGGCGAGGTGGACTTAAATAGAGTCTGGGCGCCACCCACAATTAATGCCAGCTGGCCAAAGAATCCGATGTGGGCAAAACGATATTGTACCGGACAAGAGTAACAAAGAAAGCTCCCAAACAAACGCCAACCTCCAAAACCATGACAGAGACTCAGTACAACCTCTTTGAACTATGCGCCTTGCATTAAGTTTATTCGCCAAAAAACTTGCAAAAGTGATTTGGACATGCCCAAAATGTAATAGGGCTACGCGCTTCAGACATGTGGCACCAGGTTTTTGTTGGTGAGTCACGTGATCGCTTTCCACTCCCTCAAGATAGCAATATGCAATCAATGCTCCTTAACACACCTTATTTTAAGACCAACATGTTCATGGGGTCTCAGATTGGTGCAAGTACATTTGCTAATTAGACAACATGGGCGCTGACTGGGAAAATGACCACTGAATGAGTCTGAAACTACCAAAGACACTTGTGTTGTGCTTGGCGCCACTTTGTGTCAGGTGGTAGATTGTGCCCTAATGTAGACAAATCCTCACCTATTAATGCATTGTCCTATTTAAAGCGAGAGAAAAATACCTGGAAATTGACATAAGTGACACAAGAACCTTGTCAGGACATTGTGTGGAAACTTCTGCAGTGGAATTGACAGAACAGCAGAAGGAAGTCACAGCCCTACTGGAACACGGGACTACTTGGATCGCAAATAAACTTAGTGCCGCTTTTTCAGACAGCCTGTGCACTTGCAGAATTTGCTGACCTTTCTTACAGCTCCATAACTTCAATCAGATAAGGCATAGTTGACCACAAGACAGAATACAATATTACCTTTTTCTGGTCCATCTGCACATTTAGATTTAATTTCAGCTTGCTAGGTTTTCAAGTGGAACAATTTGTTCAGTTCTCCCTAGGTGAGACTTTTATGATCGGCTATAACATTATTAGTACAGGCAAACTGCCTTGATTCCCAATCTGGAATGTAATGGTAAGTAAACGATGAACGAAGTTAAAACGGAGCTTATGTTTGAGGAGATTATAATACATGAGCCAGGAGCCAACACAGGCATGCAAATAAAGTCACCAACGAAGAGGGCACATTTTTGCTCTTTGTGACTGCTCCACAAAATCAATTTGGTGGTGTTAAACTTGTTGCCTCTGGCTTCATAGGGCACGGTGATTTGAAAAAGTGGTTCCCCCTTCCTGATTTCTTCTATTTTTGCATATTTTTCTCACTTAAAATATTACAGATCGTCAAACTAATTTTGATATAAAACAAAGATAACCTCAGTAAGCACAAAATGCAATTTTTAAACTAGGCTTCTGCCGTTGGAGGCGACGGCTGGGGGTATATCCCCGGAACGCCCCCAATCCTCCAAGTCCCCAATCCTTGAATAGACCTTGAATAGACTTTCATTTGAACTTAATTTCTGGTCAATCGGCCAAATGGTTCTGAAGATATGGCCAAAATGGTAATTTTCCATCACAAAGCGCCACCAGGTGGCAAAATATTGAACCATACAGGTATGATGTCATCATGTGACACGTTGTGAGGTCATGAACTTGCAGTTGCACATAGTTTCATGTCAATTGGAGAAATTGTTCCAAAGATATAGCAAAAATGGTTAATTTTATGTGACAAAGCTCCACCTTGTATCAAAATTTTGAACCAAACAGGTATAATGTCATTGTGGGATACATCCTCGGGTCATGAACTTTCATTTGCACTTGAATTGAGGTCAATCGGACAAATATTTCCAGAGATATGATAAAAACAGTGTTTTTTCTCTTTTTGGCCCCTGGTGGCCAATCTAGAAATTGTAAGTTGTCCAAAATTGAATCAGTTCTTCCTTTTTATGAGACTTACTTTTGTGCAAAATTTGGAATTTGTAATTGAAATATTACTGAAGTTATCGTGTTAACACGTAGTGCGGTGGCGGCGGCAGCGGTCGGACCAAAAACATAATATCCCCCAGAACGCCATTCGGCGTTCAGGCATATAATGATGGTTGAACTAATTTAAGGAAAAATTCTTTTCAACTCGACATGACCCTATGAGAAAAAGTAATTGCTCCCTTGTTACAAAATCGGCCAGCTAGACAAATTTAATTGATAAATGGGTTAATTCTCACTGGACAGACCCAGGCATGAATACTGCCAGCCCTGTTTATTGTAAACGTGTGAAGTAAGCAAAAAGCAGCACATATGTAAAATGTTAATAAATGAATAATAATAAATATTTCAAGTATAATAAATAATAAATTATTTGAAAATCACTCACACCGTATATTTAATTGAAATTAAATAAAAACAATAATGCCAATTGTTGAAACTGAGGCATTTGATTTTTTTTTTAAATGCCGGCTTGTTTTCAATTTGATGCTAGAAAAATATTTCAAAAAAGCTGGGACGGGGCAACACAGGAGTTGTATGATGCTTAGAAAATACATCTGGTGGAACATCTCACAGCTAGCTAGGTTACTAGGGCAAAAAAAAAAAAAGTCACAAGCAAGGGCAAGGGATGGCAAGGGTCTCACCACTCTGTGAAAGAGAGCATGGAAAAAATCATTGACTGCATTTTAAAATGGATGACCTAACAGCTCCCCCAAAGTCAGGCCAAAATATCTTCATAACCCTCTAGTGGCTGGCTGCAATTCTGGTTACAAACCCGCCCCCTCCACGTTAGTGAATGGGACATGGGCCTCACTAAAAATTTTAAGTCAGTGTCATTTCATTTTTTTCCCAAGATAGTTTCTGTAATTTTTGGTAGTTCCCACCATGCTGATGTATGTTTTAGTGTTCATTTTTTCTAAAAAAAAGAAAAAAAAAAGTTTGATTTCGTAATTTGATACTATAAAATGAGGGTGAAAGGTCATAATTGATGACTGCAATTGACAGCAACTCTAAGAGAAATAGTCACCTGCTAACTAATTATAGGGAACTGTACGAAGCTAGAGGGCGGCTATCGAGAAGTGATATACTGTTACTGTTACTCATGGATAAGTTGCTAGGTCCCCGTATAACTGAATATACAGTAACCCATAGTGATTATGAGTCCAGTGAAAATTGAAAGCGAAAAGGTCTTAACTCTGAACATAGTGCCATGTACTGTTAGCAGCAATTCTACTGTTCATAAGTAAAGCAATTTAGCTAGCTAGCAAGCCTATTTACCAAGATTCTAGGACAGGGCACCGTAATTTAGGCAGTGACGAAAATGATGATAAAAATCTATTTACCAAAACATGGTGTTATGTATTGTATGTATCAATGCTATGTTCAGAGCAAAGATGTTTTTTATCATCGATTTTCATTGCTAAGTGAAGTGACCGATGACCAAATCTTGCCAACAAGCTAAAACCAGTAAGTCCAGACTTAGCATTGGGTCACCTAGTCATCTAGTGTGGTGGGAAAAATGTTCTAAATTCAAAGTATTCCGATAATCACAGTTCAACAGAGAGAACTCAGCCAGGTTCTTGTGGCCCCTTAAAATTGCTGTAAGAACATAGAACTGAGATGAAACAAAAACTGCCAAAAAACCAAGATAGCAAAACCCCAAGCAGGCCGATCAAGGCTGGCTAGATGAGCTAATCTTCCGGAATTACCATATTGGTATTCAAGTAATAAGCAGCTACATTATATGAGCTGGCTCACTCCAATTTATCCTTGAAATATCCAGGAATCCAGCCAACTTGGGCATTTATACTGACCTACTGACTGACCATACTGAAGATCAGTCAGATACGGTCTTCAAGCGTCCCTGGAGGCCTAAAATGAATTAACACTATTATATAATGTGTGTTGCTATACAACAATGGTTTAATCAGAAAGTCATAATGTTTGATAAGGTATAAAGAGTCACGTTTAATGCCACCTAGAGGGATGTCCCAAAAAGGCTAATAAATATGATAGTTCGGAGAATCGGTAGTCAGACGGGGTGGGGTAATTGATGAAGAATGAATGCTACGTGGTTTGCGCAGACCACGCTGGATTTTGCATTTCACTTTGAGCGACTTACAATAAACCCAATCGCATCACACTCTGGAGAATGTGTCCAGTCCTCGAAGGTAGATTTACAAGGGTTAGGAAAAGACTTGGTCCAAAGTCTTGGTGTTTTCCTGCCCACACTAGCTTGTTAGCTAGTTTCTTTAGTAGATTAAACAGACATTAAAACACATGATAGATTGAAGGCTATTTACTCATAGACTGTACTTACCTTATTCTGAAGGGTTAGCTCAGATTTTTTTGAAGTAAGGTTGTATAAGGCACTTAGCCATAGTCAGAGTATTAGCTTCCAGGCTAGTAGATAGCCTGTTTTTTAGTCTTTGTACAACCAATGGTACTGGCTTAGACTGAAGCAGCCAGCTAGGCTACATTAGAAGTTCCAGGGATGTGCTTGCAGCTGAGTCGGGCGGCTGTATGGGTGGGACCTTGGTACCGCGGCTCAACCCCCTGATCAGTATATTGCAGACTCTAGCTCCATATGTGCATGATGGCAGAGTCCATATGAAGGATATTTTGGCTTCATCTGTGTACAGCATTAAGAATTGGAAACATGTTGTTAATCCTTATATACAGTCCATGGGGCAAATGCTGTTGTTCAACAGTTTAAGAATAATGTTTCTCCGCATAAAATTGCAAAGAAATTTGGAATTCTGTCTTCTAAAGTACATAATATCATTAAAGGATTCAGACACTCAAGGGAAATCGCAAAGCAAGGGGCTAGGCTGAAAACCAATATCGAATGGCCATGATTTTAGGCCCTCAGGTGGCTCTGCATTGGAAACAGACTCTGGAGTGGTAATCAGTGCACTCAATGGACTCAGTAACACTTCTGTGAACCATTGTCAGTGAAAACAGTTTGTTACTACATTCAGAAATGCAAGTTAAAACTTAGCCATGCGAAAATTAAACTATGTACTCTACAAAAAAGATCCAGAAGTGATGCCTTCTTGTCTGGGCCTAAGGTCATTTTGGATGGACTGAGGGGAAGTAGAAAACTGTCCAGTAATATGCTAGAATGGCGAGTGTGATTTCTCTACATACCTTCGTCAGAGCATGCTGTGATTCAGGCTGTTTTAATCTTAAGAGAATCTATCCCATCAGGTAATTTCCAATTCATCATATGAGGTGATGTACATAGGTATTTGCAGATACTGGTTAAAAAGTCACAAATCTTTAATACTGGAAAACTATGTAATTCGTACTGTCTTCCAGAGGATCCCCCTGGGAAGGATGGCTGTTGGGCGATGATGATTGGCCAAAATATCAAATAGATGGCATATAATGTCAGAATAGTGCATGGATTTCCGTTCTCTCGCAAAACACAAACTGTAACTGAAGGAATGTTTGAAGCGCTGAAATGCGCTTCAGAAGTTTGAATGAGTCGTACATGGGCGAACCCATGTCAATCATCTGAAAAACTAATTTTGAATCCAACCTGATCCATTAATACAGTGCCTGCTGTCCCATTTCCATTAACAAATGGAAAATCCCGTATTTCATTGAGAAATGGATTTATTATTTAGTCTGACTGACGAACAAAGTCGCCCTTCAAAGCAGCACTTTTAAGCAACAGAAAAAGCTGGAAATTGTCAACACCATCTATAATTAATCTGAATTCTTCCAGATATCCGACTCGTCCTTCAGTCTAAAGACAAACGGAAACAAGTTCCTTTCAGTCCTGTTGGATATTATTCAAGGGGTTATGGTACATAATCAAAATGATAATAGTTTTATGTCATTCTTGCTAGCTTTTTTTCCCACTTATTTTAATTTCTCTTGGTTTTTCCCCACCATAAACTGTATAAAAAGATGGACAAAGCAACTGTGACATCACCCATTGGTTTCAGCATACCATTTAGGAAGCCTCTATTTCAGCAATTTGAACAGCGCCATTTGGTGATTTTGAAACCAGATGTGATTCCTATTGGACAAGAGGGTGAATTGACTATCCAGAGAGGAGCGAGGGGTGGATCTACGGATGGATTGTGTCTGACGAGGACCAGAGGATAGCCACGCCCCAAAAGCATATCTGGCTTTATCCTTTACTCTAGTCTATTTGGGACTATAATTTACAAAAATGATCATGATATGATATATCGAAGGAGACTTGAAACTTGCGATAGAGCCCATAAAATGTGGAAAATTATTATTGAAACTAGAAAAGTGCAGTTCCAGGGGAAACTGCGTGGGCAAGCTGGAGGCTGGCAATAATATGAAGTTCGGATTGCTGAAAATGTAAGATTAAAGATGCTTGAAATCAGTTTAAAGCTTCTTAAAATTAAAAACATTCTTAACAGTGGGATATTGTATATCTTTAAAGGGATAGTTCGGATTTTTTGACATGAAGTTGTATGAAAGCACTTATTTAGGAAGACCTCCCCAAGATGCAATGTTACGACACATCAAACCTACTTCATATATTTATTCAACATAAATTGATGACGTTGCCTACTGAAATATTGCCATAAAAATACACGGGCTCTATAAGAAAAATATTGTATGAGAATTAAGTCATTTAATTATTGCAAAATTGCATCAATATTATATTAACACATATTGCTGAGGACCCAGCAAACAGGGGACGTCCCCCGGACGTTAACGGAACTTTCACGACGTTCCCAATTGGTCCCCAGCGGCTGGGCGACGGTGCGGGGACCTTATTGACGTCCGTAGAATGTCCTATTTTGGTCATGGAGCGACGTTCTGAATGAGACGTAAATCGAACGTTCGGTAAAAGTCCCCATTTGGTCTCCTGTATAACGTCCTCGTAGGGTCTTTCACAAACGTCTTCAGAACGTCCTATTTTGGTCATTATATAACATTATTCTGGGGACATTTAAGGGACTTTCCTAGGACTTCTTTTAACCTCTGCCAGGATATTTTCACTGGCGTTCGTTCGTCAGTTAACGGCATATCTCAAAAAGTAACTGATGTCAATGGAATGCCTTGCTTTATTAAAGTAGGAGGTTATTCTACTCGTAGCTGGGTGAACGAGGCTAGGCGATCTGCTATCTGCCCCGCAGCGGAGCACAGAAGGGAAGCAGTTCTGCTATTCACACCGCAGAGAAGCAGATTGGAGAAGCACTTGGGCAATTTGCTCCGCAGCTGGGCAGCTGAGGAGATGTCATTTTATTATCCGCCTTGCTCTAGTGACTTTCGCGCCGAAACGCTGCGAGGCGAATATACATCTTCCTTCATTTTAAATACCCCAGCCCCAGCAAACGTCTTTGAAAATCATCAGCTTGAGAGTTCTTCCGGTTTTTTATGCCGCTAAACTTGGTTCTACATTAAGGAGGAGAGATTAATAACACGCTACATTTTCAACATGTGGAGGAGGACCGTCGGGAAATCGGAGCACGAGCATGGCAGACCACAATAGACGTCAAAGATGACGAGCTCGCCAGTTTGCAAGTTAATTCAGGTGAGCTGAACTTAAAATCATGTTTGAGAATTTGAAGTTTTAGCTATTTCCTTTTTTATGAAAAGTTTTTTAAATCTTGAATATTTTTGTAATTGACGATTTAGTCTGTTCTATCCTGTTGTGCCCTGCCAGTGTCGGAGGTTTCGGTAGCTTTACTAACTTTAGACTAACTTCACGGCAGTTAGCTAACTTGCTCAACACCCCTCATGTGGTCGGCCCTCCGTTTAATTAGTGTGCATTGAAAATGCTCACTATTGTTATCCTGGTCTTCTTATTAGTGTGCATTGAAAATGCTCACTATTGTTATCCTGGTCTTCTTATTATTATTATTATTATTATTATTATTATTATTATTATTATTATTCTTCTAACACACTTAATGCGGCCTCAACCGTTTATCGTAGAAACTTCATTCAAACTGCGTTGCGTAGGTCTTGCTTAGGACACCTGTGCAATGTATTTTTCATCTTTGTAACTTTTATACTTTTTGAGTTATTAATAAAAAACTATAAATTTTGTCCCCCCATAGACTTAACATTGGCATTATGACATCACAATAGGGCCATTAAGCAAATGGAATCTTGTGCCAGGTGTTCTGACCACCTGCTGTAACTGTCAGTTTCTCAGGCTGTAAGACTACAATCTGGCTCTCTTGAGACTACAGCTTCCTTACTGCTTTCCTTCCTTCTATTTTCTGTCATTCCTTCTTTCTTTTTCCCTCCTATTTCTTTCCTTCGTTCCTTCCTTCCTTTATTCGTTCCTTCTTTCCTACTTTACTTCCTTCTATCCTGCCTTTCATCCTTCCTCCCATTCTTCCTCCCTACCAATTTTCTTTCCTACCTTCCTTAGTTTTTCTTTCCTTCCATCATGCCTTCTTTCATTCCTTCATATCCTTCTTATCTTTCTTCCTTTCTTCTTTCTGCTTTCCCTCTCTTTCCTTCCCTCTTCCTTTCTTTACTTTTTCTTTCCTTCCTTCTCTCTTTCCTTCTGTTTTTCATTTTTTCTTCCTCACTTCCTTCCTTCCTTCCTTCTATCTTTACTTAAATCCTTCTTCTTCCCTTCTTCTTTTCCTTCCTTCCTTACTTCCTTCTTTCCGTCATTCCTCTGTTTCTTTCCATCCATCCTCGCCTAGTTTCCTTTGTTCTTTCCTGCCTTCCTTTGATTTCCTTCTTTTTTTCCTATATTCCTTCTTTCCTTACTTCCCTCATTAGTTCCTTCTTTCCCTCCTTCCTTCCTTGTTAATATTCCAAATAATTTCGTAATCGTACGGTTCACTACTTCTCCCAGTTTTCACTCGATCCCCAAACAATACACATCAACGCCCTAGCAACAAAAAGAACAACATAGCAACTGTCGAGCAATGCCCAAGCAAATATTCAGAACACCATAGCAACCGCCTAGCAACCACCCAAAACACCATAGCAACTGCCTAGCAACCACCCAGAACACTATAGCAACTGCCAAGCAACGCCCTAGCAACCACCCAGAACACCATAGCAACCGCCAAGCAACCACTCAGAACACCAAAGCAACTGCCTAGCAACCCCCCAGCATCCACCCAGAACACCATAGCAACCGCCTAGCAACCCACTCACAACCACCAAGAACACCATAGCAACTGCCTAGCACCCACCCAGACCACCATAGCAACTGACTAGCAACGCCCTAGCAACCACCCAGCACACTATTGCAACCCCCTAGCACCCACCCAAAACACCATAGCAACTGCCTAGCAACGCCCTAGCAACCACCCAGAACACCATAGCAATCGCCTAGCACCCACCCAGAACACCATAGCCACTGCCTAGCAACGCCCTAGCAACCACCCAGAACACCATAGCAACCGCCCAGCAACCACCCAGAACACCATAGCAACTGCCTAGCAACGCCCTAGCAACCACCCAGAACACCATAGCAACCACCTAGCAACCACCCAAAACACCATAGCAACTGCCTAGCAACGCCCTAGCAACCACCAAGAACACCTTAGCAACCGCCTAGCAACCACTCAGAACACCATAGCAACTGCCTAGCAACGCCCTAGCAACCACACAGAACACCATAGGAATGGCCTAGCAACGCCCTAGCAACCACCCAAAACACCATAGCAACTGCCTAGCAACGCCCTAGCAACCACCCAGAACACTATTGCAACCGCCTAGCAACCACCCAAAACACCATAGCAACTGCCTAGCAACGCCCTAGCAACCACCCAGAACACCATAGCAATCGCCTAGCAACCACCCAGAACACCATAGCAACTGCCTAGCAACGCCCTAGCAACCACCCAGAACACCATAGCAACCGCCCAGCAACCACCCAGAACACCATAGCAACTGCCTAGCAACGCCCTAGCAACCACCCAGAACACCATAGCAACCACCTAGCAACCACCCAAAACACCATAGCAACTGCCTAGCAACCCCCTATCAACCACCAAGAACACCTTAGCACCCGCCTAGCAACCACTCAGAACACCATAGCACCTGCCTAGCAACGCCCTAGCAACCACACAGAACACCATAGGAATGGCCTAGCAACGCCCTAGCAACCACACAGAACCCCACAGCAACCGCCTAGCAACCACCCAGAACACCATAGCAACTGCCTAGCAACGCCCTAGCAACCACCCAGAACACCATAGCAACCGCCCAGCAACCAACCAGAACACCATAGCAACTGCCTAGCAACGCCCTAGCAACCACCCAGAACACCATAGCAACCAACTAGCAACCACCCAAAACACCATAGCAACTGCCTAGCAACGCCCTAGCAACCACCCAGAACACCATAGCAAACGCCTAGCAACCACCCAAAACAGCATACCAACTGCCTAGCAACGCCCTAGCAACCACCCAGAACACCATAGCAACCGCCTAGCAACCACCCAGAACACCATAGCAACTGCCTAGCAACGCCATAGCAACCACCAAGAAAACCTTAGCAACCGCCTAGCAACCACCCAGAACACCATAGCAACTGCCTAGCAACGCCCTAGCAACCACACAGAACACCATAGGAATCGCCTAGCAACGCCCTAGCAACCACCCAGAACACCATAGCAACCGCCTAGCAACCACCCAGAACACCATAGCAACTGCCCAGGCACGCCCTAGCAACCACCCAGAATACCATAGCAACCGCCTAGCAACCACCCAGAACACCATAGCAACTGCCTAGCAACGCCCTAGCAACCACCCAGAACACCATAGCAACCGCCCAGCCACCACCCAGAACACCCTAGCAACTGCCTAGCCACGCCCTAGCAACCACACAGAACACCATAGCAACCACCTAGCAACCACCCAAAACACCATAGCAACTGCCTAGCAACGCCCTAGCAACCACCCAGAACACCATAGCAACCGCCTAGCAACCACCCAAAACACCATAGCAACTGCCTAGCAACCCCCTAGCAACCACCCAGAACACCAAAACAACCCCCCAGCAACCACCCAGAACACCATAGCAACTGCCTAGCAACGCCATAGCAACCACCAAGAAAACCTTAGCAACCGCCTAGCAACCACCCAGAACACCATAGCAACTGCCTAGCAACGCCCTAGCAACCACACAGAACACCATAGGAATCGCCTAGCAACGCCCTAGCAACCACCCAGAACACCATAGCAACCGCCTAGCAACCACCCAGAACACCATAGCAACTGCCTAGCAACGCCCTAGCAACCACCCAGAACACCATAGCAACCGCCTTGCAACCACTCAGAACACCATAGCAACCGCCTAGCAACCACCCAGAACACCATAGCAACTGCCTAGCAACGCCCTAGCAACCACCCAGAACACCATAGCAACCGCCTAGCAACCACCCAGAACACCATAGCAACCGCCTAGCAACCACCCAGAACACCATAGCAACTGCCTAGCAACGCCCGAGCAACCACCCAGAACACCATAGCAACCGCCTAGCAACCACCCAGAACACCATACCAACTGCCTAGCAACGCCCTAGCAACCACCCAGAACACCATAGCAACCACCTAGCAACCACCCAAAACACCAAAGCAACTGCCTAGCAACGCCCTAGCAGCCACCCAGAACACCATAGCAACCGCCTAGCAACCACCCAGAACACCATAGCAACTGCCTAGCAACACCCTAACAACCACCCAGAACACCATAGCAACCGCATAGCAACGCCCTAGCAACCACCCAGAACACCATAGCAACAGCCTAGCAATGCCCTAGCAACCTCCCAGAACACCATAGCAACCGCCTAGCAAGGCCCTTGCAACCACCCAGAACACCATAGCAACCGCCTAGCAACCACCCAGAACACCATAGCAACTGCCTAGCAACGCCCTAGCAACCACCCAGAACACCAAAGCAACCACCTAGCAACCACCCAAAACACCATAGCAACTGCCTAGCAACGCCCTAGCAACCACCCAGAACACCATAGCAACCGCCTAGCAACCACCCAGAACACCATAGCAACTGCCTAGCAACGCCCTAGCAACCACCCAGAACACCATAGCAACCACCTAGCAACCACCCAAAACACCATAGCAACTGCCTAGCAACGCCCTAGCAACCACCCAGAACACCATAGCAACCGCCTAGCAACCACCCAAAACACCATAGCAACTGCCTAGCAACGCCCTAGCAACCACCCAGAACACCATAGCAACCGCCTAGCAACCACCCAGAACACCATAGCAACTGCCTAGCAACGCCCTAGCAGCCACCCAGAACACCACAACAACCACCTAGCAACCACTCAAAACAGCATAGCAACTGCCTAGCAACGCCCTAGCAACCACCCAGAACACCATAGCAACCGCCTAGCAACCACCCAGAACACCATTGCAACTGCCTAGCAACACCCTAACAACCACCCAAAACACCATAGCAACCGCCTAGCAACGCCCTAGCAACCACCCAGAACACCATAGCAACAGCCTAGCAACCATCAGAACACCATAGCAACTGCCTAGCAACGCCCTAGCAACCACCCAGAACACCATAGCACCCGCCTAGCAACCACCCAGAACACCATAGCAACCGCCTAGCAACCACCGAGAACACCATAGCAACTGCCTAGCAACGACCTAGCAACCACCCAGAACACCATAGCAACCGCCTAGCTACCACCCAGAACACCATAGCAACCGCCTAGCAACCACCCAGAACACCAGAGCAACCGTCTAACAACCACCCAGAACACCATAGCAACACCCTAGCAACCACCCAGAACACCATAGCAACCGCCTAGCAACCATCTAGAACACCATAGCAACTGCCTAGCAACCCCCTAGCAACCACCCAGAACACCATAGCAACGCCCTAGCAACCACCCAGAACACCATAGCAACCGCCTAGCAACGCCCGAGCAACCACCCAGAACACCATAGCAACCGCCTAGCAAGGCCCTAGCAACCACCCAGAACACCATAGCAACCACCTAGCAACCACCCAGAACACCATAGCAACTGCCTAGCAACACCCTAGCAACCACTCAGAACACCATAGCAACCGCCTAGCAACGCCGTAGCAACCACCCAGCAGACCATAGCAACTGCTTAGCAATGCCCTAGCAACCACCCAGAACGCCATAGCAACCACCCTAACAACCACCCAGAACACCATAGCAACTGCCTAGCAATGCCCTAGCAACCACCCAGAACACCATAGCAACTGCCTAGCAACGCCCTAGCAACCACCCAGAACACCATAGCAACTGCCTAGCAACACCCTAGCAACCACCCAGAACACCATAGCAACCACCTAGCAACGCCCTTGCAACCACCCAGAACATCATAGCAACTGCTTAGCAAAGCCCTAGCAACCACCCAGAATGCCATAGCAACCGCCTAGCAACCACCCAGAACCCCATAGCAACACTCTAGCAACCACCCAGAACGCCATAGCAACCGCCTAGCAACCACCCAGAACACCATAGCAATCGCCTAGCAACGCCCTATCAACCACTCAGAACACTATAGCAACCGCTTAGCAAGGCCCTAGCAACCACCCAGAACACCATTGCAACTGCCTAGCAATGCCCTAGCAACCACCCAGAACACGATAGCAGCTGCCTAGCAACACCCTCACAAGTACACAGAACACCATAGCAACTGCCTAACAACTGTTACAGCCAGTCCTCATTATGTCAAATTACAATAAAAAAATGTAACTTTTTAAGCTACTCAACTTATCAACCTTTCAGCCATTCCAACTCCTGATTGTTTTCGACTATGACTTCCGGCAACTGTTTCTTCTGCCCAATCCTGTCTCAAAATATAAGTCCTGACTACAATTCTTCACTTTTAAAAAATGTCACTATTAAAAATTTCCATATGACAGTTGTCATCAACTATGACTCCCGCAAACTGTTTCCTCAGTCCACATCTGTTTCAAAATAAAAGTCCTCACCACTACCATAATTATCCTTCTAAAAACGTAGCTACCAATATCATAATGCAATGATATGTTACAAACTCCACGTTATGCAACTACACTTTGCATTTTCAATGCACACGTAATTCCCCGGAATTACATTATCTAGTTATTATTATTATTATTATTATTATTATTATTATTATTCTTCTAACACACTTAATGCGGCCTCAACCGTTTATCGTAGAAACTTCATTCAAACTGCGTTGCGTAGGTCTTACTTAGGACACCTGTGCAATGTATTTTTCATCTTTGTAACTTTTATACTTTTTGAGTTATTAATAAAAAACTATAAATTTTTTCCTCCCACAGACTTAACATTGGCATTATGACATCACAATAGGGCCATTAAGCAAATGGAATCTTGTGCCAGGTGTTCTGACCACCTGCTGTAACTGTCAGTTTCTCAGGCTGTAAGACTACAATCTGGCTCTCTTGAGACTACAGCTTCCTTGCTGCTTTCCTTCGTTCTATTTTCTGTCATTCCTTCTTTCTTTTTCCCTCCTATTTCTTTCCTTCGTTCCTTCCTTCCTTTATTCGTTCCTGCTTTCCTACTTTACTTCCTTCTATCCTACCTTTCACGCTTCCTCCCATTCTTCCTCCCTACCAATTTTCTTTCCTACCTTCCTTAGTTTTTCTTTCCTTCCATCATGCCTTCTTTCATTCCTTCATATCCTTCTTATCTTTCTTCCTTTCTTCTTTCTGCTTTCCCTCTCTTTCCCTCCCTCTTCCTTTCTTTACTTTTTCTTTCCTTCCTTCTCTCTTTCCTTCCGTTTTTCATTTCTTCTTCCTCACTTCCTTCCTTCCTTCTATCTTTACTTAAATCCTTCTTCTTCCCTTCTTCCTTTCCTTCCTTCTTTACTTCCTTCTTTCCTTCATTCCTCTGTTTCTTTCCATTCATCCTCGCCTTCTTTCCTTTGTTCTTTCCTGCCTTCCTTTGATTTCCTTCTTTTTTCCTATATTCCTTCTTTCCTTACTTCCCTCATTAGTTCCTTCTTTCCCTCCCTCCTTCCTTGTTAATATTCCTAATAATTTCGTAATCGTACGGTTCACTACTTCTCCCAGTTTTCACTCGATCCCCAAACAAGACACATCAACGCACTAGCAACAACAAGAACAACATAGCAACTGTCGAGCAATGCCCAAGCAAATATTCAGAACACCATAGCAACCGCCAAGCAACCACCCAAAACACCATAGCAACTGCCTAGCAACCACCCAGAACACTATAGCAACTGCCTAGCAACGCCCTAGCAACCACCCAGAACACCATAGCAACCGCCTAGCAACCACCCAGAACACCATAGCAACTGCCTAGCAACGCCCTAGCAACCACCCAGAACACCATAGCAACCGCCTAGCAACCACCCAGAACACCATAGCAGGCGCCTAGCAACCACCCAGAACACCATAGCAACTGCCTAGCCACGCCCTAGCAACCACCCAGAACACCTTAGCAACTGCCTAGCAACGCCCTAGCACCCACCCAGAACGCTATAGCAACTGCCTAGCAACGCCCTAGCAACCACCCAGAACACCATAGCAACCACCTAGCAACCACCCAGAACACCATAGCAACCGCCTAGCAACCACCCAGAACACCATAGCAACTGCCTAGCAACACCCTAACAACCACCCAGAACACCATAGCAACCGCCTAGCAACACCCTAGCAACCACTCAGAACACCATAGCAACAGCCTAGCAATGCCCTAGCAACCACCCAGACCACCATAGCAACCGCCTAGCACCCAACCAGAACACCATAGCAACTGCCTAGCCACGCCCTAGCAACCACCCAGAACACCATAGCAACCGCCTAGCAACCACCCAGAACACCATAGCACCCGCCTAGCAACCACCCAGAACACCATAGCAACTGCCTAGCAACGCCCTAGCAACCACCCAGAACACAATAGCAACTGCCTAGCAACCACCCACAACACCATAGCAACCACCTAGCAACCACCCAGAACACCGTAGCAACTGCCTAGCAACGCCCTAGCAACAACCCAGAACACCATAGCAACCACCTAGCAACCACCCAAAACACCATAGCAACTGCCTAGCAACGCCCTAGCAACCACCCAGAACACCATAGCAACCGCCTAGCAACCACCCAGAACACCATAGCAAGTGCCTAGCAACGCCCTAGCAACCACCCAGAACACCATAGCAACCGCCTAGCAACGAGCCAGAACACCATAGCAGCCGCCTAGCAACCAGGCAGAACACCATAGCAACTGCCTAGCAACGCCCTAGCAACCACCCAGAACACCACAGCAACTGCCTAGCAACGCCCTAGCAACCACCCAGAACGCTATAGCAACTGCCTAGCAACGCCCTAGCAACCACCCAGAACACCATAGCAACCCCCCAGCAACCACCCACAACACCAAAGCAACTGCCTAGCAACCCCCTACCAACCACCCAGAACCCCATAGCAACCGCCTAGCAACGCCCTAGCAACCACCCACAACACCACAGCAACAGCCTAGCAATGCGCTAGCAACCACCCAGAGCACCCTAGCATCCGACTAGCAACCACCCAGAACAGCATAGCAACTGCCTAGCAACGCCCTTGCAACCACCCAGAACACCATAGCAACCGCCTAGCAACCACCCAGAACACCATAGCAACCGCCTAGCAACCACCAAGAACACCATAGCAACTGCCTAGCAACGCCCGAGCAACCACCCAGAACACCATAGAAACCGCCTAGCAACCACCCAGAACACCATAGCAACTGCCTAGCAACGCCCAAGAAACCACCCAGAACACCATAGCAACCCCCTAGCCACCACCCAAAACACCATAGCAACTGCCTAGCAACGCCCTAGCAACCACCCAGAACACCATAGCAACCGCCTAGCAACCACCCAGAACACCATAGCAACTGCCTAGCAACGCCCAAGCAAACACCCAGAACACCATAGCAACCACCTAGCAACCCCCCGAAACACCATAGCAACTGCCTAGCAACGCCCTAGCAACCACCCAGAACACCATAGCAACCACCTAGCAACCACCCAGAACACCATAGCAACTGCCTAGCAACACCCTAACAACCAACCAAAACACCATAGCAACTGCCTAGCAACGCCCTACCAACCACCCTGAACACCATAGCAACAGCCTAGCAATGCCCTAGCAACCTCCCAGAACACCATAGCAACCGCCTAGCAACGCCCTTACAACCACCAAGAACACCATAGCAACTGCATAGCAACCACCCAGAACACCATAGCACCTGCCTAGCAACGCCCTAACAACCACCCAGAACACCATAGCAACCGCCTAGCAACGCCCTAACAACAACCAAGAACACCATAGCAACTGCCTAGCAACCACCCAGAACACCATAGCAACTGCCTAGCAACGCCCTAACAACCACCTAGAACACCATAGCAACCACCCAGGAAACACCCAAAACACCATAGCAACTGCCTAGCAACGCCCTAGCAACCACCAAGAACACCTTTGCAACCGCCTAGCAACCACCCAGAACACCATAGCAACTGCCTAGCAACGCCCTAGCAACCACACAGAACACCATAAGAATCTTCTAGCAACGCCCTAGCAACCTGCCAGAACACCATAGCAACCGCCTAGCAACCACCCAGAACACCATAGCAACTGCCTAGCAACGCCCTAGCAACCACCCAGAACACCATAGCAACCGCCTAGCAACCACCCAGAACACCATAGCAACCGCCTAGCAACCACCCAGAACACCATAGCAACTGCCTAGCAACACCCCAGCAACCACCCAGAACATTATAGCAACCGCCTAGCAACCACCCAGAACACCATAGCAACTGCCTAGCAACGCCCTAGCAACCACCCAGAACACCATAGCAACCGCCTAGCAACCACCCAAAATACCATAGCAACTGCCTAGCAACGCGCTAGCAACCACCCAGAACACCATAGCAACCGCCTAGCAACCACCCAGAACACCGTAGCAACTGCCTAGCAACACCCTAACAACCACCCAGAACATCATAGCAACCGCCTAGCAACGCCCTAGCAACCACCCAGAACACAATAGCAACCGCCAAGCAACCACCCAGAACACAATAGCAACCGCCTAGCTACCACCCAGAACACCAAAGCAACGCCCTAGCAACCACCCAGAACACCATAGCAACTGCCTTGCAACGCCCTAGCAACCACCCAGAACACCATAGCAACCGCCTAGCAACCATCAGAACACCATAGCAACTGCCTAACAACGCCCTAGCAACCACCCAGAACACCATAGCAACTGCCTAGCAACCACCCCGAACACCATAGCAACCGCCTAGCAACCACCCAGAACACCATAGCGACTGCCTAGCAATGACCTAGCTACCACCCACAACACCATAGCAACCGCCTAGCTACCACCCAGAACACCATACCAACCGCCTAGCAACCACCCAAAACACCACAGCAACACCCTAGCAACCACCCAGAACACCATAGCAACTGCCTTGCAACCATCCAGAACACCATAGCAACTGCCTAGCAACGCCCTAGCAACCACCCAGAACTCCATAGCAACGCGCTACCACCCACCCAGAAGACCATAGCAACCGCCTAGCAACGCCCGAGCAACCACCCAGAACACCATAGAACCCGCCTAGCAACGCCCTAGCAACCACCCAGAACACCATAGCAACCACCTAGCAACCACATAAAACACCATAGCAACTGCCTAGCAACACCCTAACAACCACCCAGAACACCATAGCAACCGCCTAGCAACGCCGTAGCAACCACCCCGAACACCAGAGCAACTGCTTAGCAATGCCCTAGCAACCACCCAGAACACCATAGCAACCACCCTAACAACCACCCAGAACACCATAGCAACGGCCTAGCAACCACCCAGAACACCAAAGCAACTGCCTAACAACGCCCTAGCAACCACCCAGATTACCATAGCAACTTCCTAGCAACGCCCTTGCAACCACCCAGAACCCCATAGCAACTGCCTAGCAACGCCCTAGCAACCACCCAGAACACCAAAGCAACTGCCAAGCAACGCCCTAGCAACCACCCAGAACACCATAGCAACAGCCTGGCAACCACCCAGAACAGCACAGCAACTGCCTAGCAACACCCTCGCAACCACCCAGAACACCATAGCAACCACCTAGCAACGCCCTAGCAACCACCCAGAACATCATAGCAACTGCTGAGCAAAGCCCTAGCAACCACCCGGAATGCCATAGCAACCGCCTAGCAACCACTCAGAACCCCAGAGCAACTGCCTAGCAACCACCCAGAACGCCATAGCAACCGCCTTGCAACCACCCAGAACACCATAGCAATCGCCTAGCAACGCCCTATCAACCACTCAGAACACCATAGCAACCACCTAGCAACCACATAGAACACCATAGCAACTGCCTAGCAACACCCTAGCAACCACCCAGAACACCACAGCAACCGCCTTGCAACGCGGTAGCAACCACCCAGAACACCACAGCAACTGCTTAGCAATGCCCTAGCAACCCACCAGAACGCCCTAGAAACCACCCTAACAACCACCCAGAACACCATAGCAACTGCCTAGCAACGCCATAGCAACCACCCAGAACACCAAAGCAACTGCCTAGCAACGCCCTAGCAACCACCCAGAACACCATAGCAACTGCCTAGCAACGCCCTAGCAACCACCCAGAACACCAAAGCAACAGCCTAGCAACGCCCTAGCAACCACCCAGAACACCAAAGCAACTGCCTAGCAACGCCCTAGCAACCACCCAGAACACCATAGCAACGGCCGAGCAACCACCCAGAACAGCATAGCAACTGCCTAGCAACACCCTAGCAACCACCCAGAACATCATAGCAACTGCTGAGCAAAGCCCGAGCAACCACCCAGAACACAATAGCAGCTGCCTAGCAACACCCTCACAAGTACACAGAACACCATAGCAACTGCCTAACAACTGTTACAGCCAGTCCTCATTATGTGAAATTACAATAAAAAAATGTAACTTTTTAAGCTACTCAACTTATCAACCTTTCAGCCATTCCAATTCCTGATTGTTTTCGACTATGACTTCCGGCAACTGTTTCTTCTGCCCAATCCTGTCTCAAAATATGTCCTTACTACAATTCTTCACTATTAAAAAATGTCACTATTAAAAATTTCGATATGACAGTTGTCATCAACTATGACTCCCGCAAACTGTTTCCTCAGTCCACATCTGTTTCAAAATAAAAGTCCTCACCACTACCAAAATTATCCTACTAAAAACGTAGCTACCAATATCATAATGCAATGATATGTTACAAACTCCACCTTATGCAACTACACTTTGCATTTTCAATGCACACGTAATTCCCTGGAATTACATTATCTAGTTTGTAATGTTAGCTTGGAAGCTGGCGTTAAAGAGTTAGTATAGCTAATTAACTGTAATTAGTATTAGTTGCTTTACGAATTCTGCCCCACTGAAATATTTTCTGCCGTCTCAAAAGAGCGAAACCTAACGCTAGCACGGTGAAAGTAGCTGGGATAGAATGGATGGCCAGCAAGTTTTCCCGCTGAGCAGATGCTACTACCTGCATGAAGCTAATATAGTTTGTTGGCTAAAGTCTAAGATTAACTTACCAGTCTCTGGCTGATTTAGCTGCAGAAATGTGACTTTAAAAATCTGTGGTGTGAAAGGGAGATGTCTTCTTTTATATTTTTATATTGGTCCTTGTCTTGATCCCAGAATAGTGACTTAAGTTAAATGTAAACTTAATATAAAATTCCTATAATTTAGCTGAGGTTTGAAATTGTTACTAGATTTTTAATTGCAGAAGGGGAAAAATGATTTACACATTTCAGATGAATAACAGAAGATGTTTAAGATGATGCAGAATAAGTGGACTTCTATTACTTTACAACTGGTCAAACCATTTCACAAAACAGGGTAATTTGCTGTGTTGTTTATTTTAATGATATTCTTCTGTTTGCTTATTATTGAATTGGCTCAGATGCTACACACAAGCTGCCCGTATTCCTGCTGCGCCAACTATGTGAACTGTATTCGTGAAGTTGCTGCTGGACCTTGCAGAAGTTGATTGCTTGTGAGTATTGATTGCATGTTTGCACAAATATGGCAATTATTTTATTTCATTTATACAGTATATTTATGGTTACTGTATGATTTACTCATTTCAAACTCTGAAAATATAGCCTTGCACTGCCCAGCAGACAATGCAGGGTCTCAGGGATGAGAGATATCCACCAGCAGTGAGAATTTGATACATTATTCCTGTCACGTTTTTGTGTTAGAAATAATGTAACATCTAAGAACACATTGTTATGAGTAACAATGGCTTTTTACTTGCAAGCAGGAGAGTTGCAGGTTCTAAAGCTAGGCACGCCTACGGATCTAGCCTCAGTGACAGGTATCAACACAGCATCAGATTTGGACACTTATATGGGCTTCCAGTGACTACAGATTTTTTTTTTTGTGGAAAGTGTGTATTTTGAATCTTATTAAAATGAGGCAAATACCTCGGGATGCATTATGTAAGTGTAAAACTCTCCAGCAACAAAGCAGGAACTGATGACAGCTGTTGGGAAGGCCTGGCAGAGCATCAAGGGAGAATACCAGTATATGGTGATGTCTATGAGGTTCAGACTTCAGGCTTTATATTGGTGCTTAGTCTAGAAAATGGCAGTTTAATTATTGATTGTGTCAGTTTCTCCAATTACTTTTGAGCCTCTAAAACTGCAGGGGCTGTGCATAAGATGTTTGTAATCCAGATATGGTGAGTTATTACTAAAAAAAAAAAACTTGTAAATTGAAGGTGAAATTCTGCACTTCAAGCACATGAAGTGGCTTTCAAAACTAGAACAATGAAAATTGCCTCTGTTCAAATATTTATGATCCTAACTGTATATTGGAATTGTTGTTTTAAGATGCTGTGGCAAAAAGCAGCCAGGCCACAGCATCTGTAGTGGAGCCTTTGTTTTGAACGTTGGTCCTTAAAACTAGAGACCTAGGAGCAGAAGGGCCAGAAGATTAATGGCTGAGGTCCTTTGGTACTCCTGAGGAGATTTATTTATTGTGGACTTATTCTGTGCTATTGTGGTTCTATCTGTGCATTCTGTTTTATACAAAAAATGCTAATTTGGCTCTTTATTTAGTACTCATTATAAATTTTACCCAACTTGAAATCCACATGCTCGGTTTTGCTCTCAATGTTCAATATATTTCCTTTACTTTTTCTTCTAACCTGGCTGCGAACAAATGTGAGTGTTCAAAATGTGACTCATAGTTCAATAATTTTTAATTCAGGCAACAAAGCAGTACATGGAACTGCTCTGTATTACCGAAAATGACGTGGAGGCTGCACCGTCAAAATGGCAGGAGTGGGGAGATGGGCTAAAATATTTTTAAAAATTGAGTAATTTACGTTATTTATGATATCAACCACGTAAAAGTTCTCACTGTATGTTTCAGACTCTGCATTGCTACTGTTCACAAAGTAATGCAGGCACCGTGGCCAAGAAGTGTGCATTACCAGACAAGGACCTCTGGATACAATATCCCCAGAGGATATTTTCTGACACAGGTAAATGATTCTAGTGATATCCAATCATCTATATGTAACCGCTACTCTCTTACTCCCTTTTTGTCCACACATAGTATAATTCAGGGATGCAAACGGCGCGCCTTTTGGCGGATGCCGCCTTTTTCACGGCTGTCTTGGGGACTTGTATGAATCGTGCAGATCCGATGAGTTTTTTTTTTTGGGGGGGGGTGTCCATTGGAGTGTCTGATTATAACTATCAGGGCTCTCAAGTCTCACGCATTTCAGTAAGTTCGCACGCTCTCACGCCACACATGACATTTCTCACGTTGAGAAGTGATTAAATCGCCGCACATTAGTAACATAGACTGCATATAAGAGATTAGTAATCCATGAATGGATGAGGAAGGCAGACTGCTCTGCATGAACCAGCAACCTATCAGCCAATCAGAAAATAGTATTTCTTGTTGCTAGGTGAAATAGCAGTGCTGTAATCACGTCTTCCACACACGCGCGAATGCTATTGTGTGCACACGTCGAAGAAGAGCTGGAAGTGGAAGCCCGAAATCAGGTAATCGCTTCATCACTTAAATTTTTCTTTATAACGGCTGCTTATTAAAGTCGAGGAACTATGTAGGATACTTGCTTTATGGATCATTTTTTTGCCTCAATTTTGACTTGTAACTTATTACGAGGAGCGTGGGGGCTCTCTGCCCTCCATGTAGTGCATTTTGGCTGAAAACAAACCCTGCTTCGATCCGGTGTCAGAGGTGGTATCGCAGCATCTCTTGTTTGTGACAGACAAAACGATACAAATACAAAAAGCAATGATTTAATTTAGCCTTTATTATACTGGGGAGTCCCACTGAAATAAAAAGTACAGGTATGGCTAAACATTATCGTGTTCAAAATCTAACAATTATTCCAAGGGTAATCGCTAGCAAGTTGAAGCAATTTAAAAGGAAATATACACGCAATATGCAGATATAAGATAGATGATTGTATATCGCAAAGTTATACTACTTGAGCTACCACTTCAGACAACAAGAAGCAACGGATAACGCGGTCAGCATTCGTTCTGCAAATAGCCTTCAACGCGCACAAAACTTCCGCGACCGATCTTGGTGTGCCATCTAGTGGTAGAATATTGTAACTGCATGCCATAGTTTGCAGCTCCACGTCCACTGGCGGACACATCTGCACAAAAGATACACCTTTCTTCTTCGCGAACGCGCCAAATCCGGATTATCCGTAAATGATGAATTCAATTAATATTTTAATTTGAAACGAGTAACTAAGTTGCCAGTGTCAAAATAAAGAAGTGAAAATATACTTTTTATCTTTTAAATGAAGTAGAGTTAAAAGTCCATGTTCAAAAAAGAAAAAAAAAATCAGAAGTAATGCACAAATCCTCAAAAAAAAAACAACTTAAGTCAGGCCTACCAAAGAAAACGTAGCCTCAGCACACAAAAACTTTGAAATGCCTACATTAATCGCGGAAATAGCAACAGAAAAATAATACCCCGCTACAGAAACTGCAAAAACCGCAACATAAACTGTTGACTCGTAGCATAAGACTATGAAACTGCAACATCTTCTTTCGCATCCGTCTTTGCCATTTACTGCGCTTGCGCGTACCGGCCCAGGCTGCTTTCAGAGATAGCGGAATCAGGCGTGTCTCCTTCGGTTGGTAAGTAAAACTTCCAAATATGACGTTATTATTTATGCAGATGTTTAACAATGAATTGTAAGACGTAGCTGTTACATCCACATTCTCGTAAATTCGCTTATTTTAGCATGTCACCCTGCCGAAAATGAACGATGCACTGTCGATTTCGCTAAAGTCTTAGAGTTGCCAACTTGACGACTTTCTCGCTTAATCTGGCAACTTTCCAAATCGGGATTGTTTGTCCACTCAAGACGTATGTATACGTCTTGAGAAAGTGGTCAAGTTGGCAACTCTAAGACTATAGCGAAATCGACAGTGCATCGTTCATTTTCGGCAGGGTGACATGCTAAAATAAGCGAATTTACGAGAATGTGGATGTAACAGCTACGTCTTACAATTCATTGTTAAACATCTGCATAAATAATAACGTCATATTTGGAAGTTTTACTTACCAACCGAAGGAGACACGCCTGATTCCGCTATCTCTGAAAGCAGCCTGGGCCGGTACGCGCAAGCGCAGTAAATGGCAAAGGCGGATGCGAAAGAAGATGTTGCAGTTTCATAGTCTTATGCTACGAGTCAACAGTTTATGTTGCGGTTTTTGCAGTTTCGGTAGCGGGGTATTATTTTTCTGTTGCTATTTCCGCGATTAATGTAGGCATTTCAAAGTTTTTGTGTGCTGAGGCAACGTTTTCTTTGGTAGGCCTGTTAAGTGCTGTAACGAAGTACATGTACTTAAGTTACCATGCACCTTTGAAAACGAGAGTAACATGCACCACCCCCCCCGGAGAAAATCTCACTCGAGCCTGCATTCAAAACTTGGGAGCCCTGAATTATAATTTCATCAAAGGAAATTCTGTATTAAAATTATGAAATAAACAAATACCGTGACAGTTCATGAAACATAGGAAGTATAAGTATGAGAAGAAAACAGGAAATCAGAAAGCTGCGCACGTAAAGCCAATTGGCTGCGCACCATTATCTGCTGCTGGCTGCACTTCACTGCAAGGATTTCCAACAGTCCGAGATCCCACGGGGGCGTGGGCTTTGATAATCTCACTCCTTTTTGACCATACCTCTGTTTGCATCCCTGATAATTATGCACTATAATGGTGTTAAATTGGTTTAAGTGTCTGATTTATTTTTTTTTACAGACAACTATATGTGTAATTTTAAAAGCTATCATGCTTGTTGCTTTGTTTGTTTTAACCTCTTCAACCCTGATTCGAGGTGATGCTGGTGTGATGCATAGGATTTACAGCTGAATGCCTCTCCTTATGTGTGATTAATCACGACTAAACCCAGTTTTAGACCACGTGATTAACAATTTATTTAATTACCATGACTAATACATAACCATATAATGAATAAGAAATAATTATTTGGGGAAATAACCAAGAGACCACCGCTAGGGAACATTAAAAACATATACCCTACTGGTCAAAAGTTTTAGGACACTCCAATTTTTCCAGCTTTTTATTGAAAATTATGCAGTTCCAGTCCAGTGAATTGCTTGAAAAAGGTCAAAGGTAAATGGTGAACTGTCAGAAGTTTTAAACAAAAGATAAGGTTACCCAGGTTTTTTGTACACCATCGAGTAGGTGAGAGGATGGTTCCTCTGTGTGTGACATCAACTGTCAAACATGGAGGAAGAAGCGTGATGGTCTAGGGCTGTTTTGCTGGATCCAGGGTCAGTGACTTAGAGTGAAAAGCACCCTGAACCAAAACAGCAACCACAGCATTCTGTAGGGCCATGCAGTAGCCTCTGGTATGCGTCTAGTTGGTGAGGGGTTTGTCCTGCAGCAAGATAATGACCCAAAACATAAGTCCAAGCACTGCCAGAACTACCTTCGGAAAAAAGAACAAGATGGTAAGCTTGAAAACATGGAGTGGCAGCACAGTCTCCAGACTTAAACCCCATCGAGATGGTTTGGGATGAACTGGACAGAAGAGAGAAAGCAAAGCAACCTTCAAGTGCCACACATTTATGGGAACTTCTGTTACCGAGTTGGAAAGAACTCTCTGGAGAATATTTGATTTCCATTGTAGAAAGAATGCCACGAGCGCGTTCAGCCGTTATATCTGCTACTTTGAGTCAAAAGTTCAAACTCATTTTTGTTCGTAAATTGATTCCATGATTTCTAACTTTGATTGTAAATTTGTTCTATTGTGTCTATGCTTTCATTCCAGAGTACAATGAGACATTAAACTGCATAATTTTCTCGAAAAATACTGGAAAAATTGAGGTGTCCTAAAACCTTTGACCGGTAGTGTATTATGCCTCCTGACAAGATGGCAAAGGCCTAATTTTGTATTTTGCCATGTTTTAATGCCATTTCAGATGACAAAAATCTTGATTTTTCCACCAGGACAAATGCAATAAGGTCTTTATTTTCACAAAATCTGGTCTTTCAAAAGGTGGCGAGAAAAATTCCACTTTAAGTCAGTTGATAAACGTCACCATTAGATGGCTAATGAGGTGAGAACTTGATGAAAAATAGTAGGTACACACCCTTAGAATGTTGTGAGCGTGCATATGCATCTGTGCTTTTGCTGCATGGCAGCATTGTCGTCGTTCCATCACTTGGAAGATTGACCAGAAGTTTGGGGGGGGGGTATCTGTCTAGTGCCTTACTGTCCACTGTTTGCCAGCCAAGGCATAAAGTAAGGAATCAAGATCATTCAAGTGGTCTGGCTGGGTAACGTGCAAGGTCACAACCAATCAGTGACTCGGACAGCTCACCAAGTTGATGTCAAAGGGGTTGTGTGTCCGAATCCACTGTCACAAGTCGCCTAACAACTGCGAAAATATGGGGCCATTATTGTAACAAAAGTATTTGTAAATTTAACTCAACCGATTATGCACATTCAGTTACAACTCTCCGTACGCATTTACAAATATTTTTCCTACAGTAATGGCCCCATGCAAAATTGGCTTGTTAAACCCCCACTTGTGCCCATTTTCACCAAAGACTCCACTGTTGCACTGTTTAAAAGCAAGGGTTTCTCCATACTGGAGGCAATAGATCTAACCCTGAATCATGTGGTCTGTGTCCAATTTGATCATTGGAAACATCAATCTGAATTTGTCCTCGCTGCTGAGGATGCTGATAGTGATGTAGGGTGAAAATAGGCTGAAATGGGGTTGTTACATCCCACCTCTGCTGCTTTCAGGTGACTTCCGATTGTGGATTTGGACTCTTGGTTCTCTTTAATATTGCCTTGGCAAGCTGTTTGAGTTATTGGTCGCTTGTGATCATACACTAGTGCTACCCAGATGGACTCATTTGGACTGACCTTGATTATTTGATTTACCTCATAGCTTATAAACTGGACTATCAGACTTGGCACAGATGCCCCAAAAACTTTGAACAATCTTCCCAGTGATGGAATTATGACAATGCTGCTACCCAGCGACAGCAGGGACGTGCAGCACAATCACAACTTTGTGTTAAGGGTACGAGGGAAGCACACTAGGGGAACTAGGAAAACTTGGAAACTCTCGGAAAACCTCGGAACGGGAGGGAGACGCCAGATGCGGGGATCCAAAATGATATTTAAAATAAATACAGAAACAAACCAGGGGGGAAAAAGGGGCACTCCGGCCAACAAACACCGTGCCTCGCACTGAAACGGGAGAACTAAGAAATCCAAAAACTCTAACGGACACCAGGGGGACAGACACCAGGGGGACAGACTCGGGAACAGATACCCGGGACGCTAGGAAATACTCACAAGACAAGACAGTTGGCAGATGGCTAACTCGGGTAGCACAGCTGGCCAGGAGAAGGGTCAGGGAGAACGTGAGGAGGGGGACAGGCAGGGCGGCTGGTGCTCAGGACAGGCAGGGCGGCTGGTGCTCAGGACAACTCGAGACGGTGGAGACAGACTGGCACAAAGGGCACAGAAGACACTGGAGGAGACAGGGGGCACCAGGGGCTTGAAGGCGGTAGGAAGGGCAGGCTGGTCAGGGAAGGAGGCTGAACTGAGAACACAGAGAAAAACTGAGGGGACCAGAGGAGAAGTGCACAGGGCAGGGAGAGTGGGAATGCGAAGTCAGATCTGCCCACGTGCAGAAACTGCTCAGATATATATAGGGCAGGGGCACACACAGACACAGGTGTTGAAACTTAATCTAATTAAAAGGGGGTGGAACATGAGGGAAACCAATTACTTGAAAACAGATTAACATTAACACACAGACAAGGATCACCAGACAATCCCAAAGATGGGATAAATAAACTGGATAAAAAGACTCCTAAGTGTACAGAAAAAGAGCCAGAACAGATTATGAGAATGCAGAGATTCTGCGGGAAACTTTAGCAAAGCCAGTGAACAGTAAAGCGAGGGGCGGAGACTAGAACAGAGCGACTGCTGAGAGATAATTAGTCAATTAGTAAGTGCAGCTATACAATCCTGGGTGCTCGTTAGTAGATTAGTATTATATACAAGGTTAGTTTGGTTAGTAATTTTAGAAAACGACAAACTGTTAGTAATGTTAGCATGTATAGAAAAGCAAGGGGAAACTAGCAAACGAGAACAGAAGGAAGGATGAAACCCAGAATCCATTAAATCACCCGAAATAGTGTCACAATCAATTAACACAGAAACTGCTACAAACAATGACGTGACCGGGGAGAAAGCAAAGACAGTACATGGGTAAAACGTGGACTGGACTACATGGGAGAGGAATGAAATGTGAACACTAAGACATAAACTAAAAAACTGACATACCAAAATGATAGAAACCTAAAATTGACTAACCAGACACTCAGACCACGGAACACAACACTTTGAGGTTGTGTTCCCACTCCTTTCCATCAAATTCTCACCTCGTCAGCCACCTGTTGATAATGTTTAATGACTGACCTACAGTGGTTTTTCACTTGCCACTTGAAAGACCTGATTGGGTGAAGAAAACCAAAATGCTGTCTTTTGATTTTACCCTGGTGACAATCTTGATTTTAGATTTTTTGGCCTGCAATGGCATAAACCCCTGCCAAAGACCTAATTTTGCATTAGGCCCTCCTGTCAGGAGGCATCAGGCACTTATATAACACTAACACTTCATAAACGTACGTAATTAGTATCTTGGCCGTGAAATTAAGGTAGTGTGTTTTTAATGCTGGTCAGTATATCTGACCAATAATGCTGATCTTTTTTGTATGGACTTAAGTTATAATCTAGAGCCAAAAAGGTGAAATAGCAAAATTTTTCAAGACTGTACAAATTTTAATTTATGGTGCTACTGATAGCGGCTTGACCACCACAGTCCATCTGCGTCTGTGAGGCAAGTGGGTGACCAGCTTTTTGACCGCGACAAAAAATTTGGCATTGAGACGATATTGCCATTAGATATAGATTGAAGTGGGATATTTCCTTAGATAAAAACACGTTGTGGATTTTTGAGATGAATGCACCCATCTTTTTTCAGTGTTTTTATTTTATTTTATTTTGGAATTTGGACTTCCGGCTACTATGCTCTTGTAGGAAAATGTTTGGATCACAAGAGCCTCAAAGAATCCTCCACAGCCACCGCTGACATCCAATTCTAAAAAGTATAATACCAATCATGTTGGCATAAC
Source organism: Gymnothorax reevesii (assembly GCA_029721435.1). NCBI lineage: Eukaryota > Metazoa > Chordata > Actinopteri > Anguilliformes > Muraenidae > Gymnothorax > Gymnothorax reevesii. Next base: position 113,735,697 of record CM056577.1, read on the forward strand.
CCAAACTTTGTGAGCTGCTGTGCAGAAATAGCGGGTCTAGCAGAAATCCTAGGTCTGCTTGACTTATTGATCCTTTACCTGACTGTTGTGTGGTTTAGAATCTATGGCCTCTATCATGGTTCCCAAATGTCTGCAGCTGAATAGTTTTGTGTATCCATGGCGCTGTCTGTGGTGAAGTAGCAGACAGATTTGTAATTATCACTTTTTCTCTCAATCCTGTCCTTCTATCATCTTGGATCAATGTTCTCTAAATTATAGGCATGAGAAAGTTCATTAGTTGCGAGTGAATGAACTGAATCACATTCCCCCCTGTTAAAAATAAACAAATCACCTATTGCGCATGTACCATAAAAAGGGTGTACCCTAGTATAAAAAATGTGTTAACCTTACTTCTTTCTTTCATTCTGTAATTCATACCATTTGGATGTATTCTGATACAAAGATGCTTTTTTTCCATCGGTGTAGTTGCCAACAAGTGCGTCTGTTGGTGAGCAGGTCATGTGCAGCACGGTGAGGATGACGAAGAGGAGGAGGAATAACAAGGAGAGGAGGAAGAGGACCTTTGTGTGTGTGTATGTGTGTCTGTGTGTGTGTGTGTGTGTGCGCGCGTGTGTATGCATGCGTGTGCGTGTGTATAAATTGGTTAGTGCATTCAAGTGTTTCATTTACCTGTGTGCCTGATGTTAAATATAACCTGTGTAACATAAAATTAAGGGTGAAAAGAAACACTATCTGGAGTTTATTTATTTTACTAGTTTGTCATCTGTGTTGCCTACCGAGTGAGCCCAGGCAGCTAGCCAGCAGCTAGTCTGGAGTTGCTAGTCATTCACTGGGGTTGTTGCAACAATAATTCTGTATCATAAGCACTTCCGGAAGAAAACTTGACTGGCGTAAGTATTTTCGGCGACATGCTGCACGGAGCCAAGTAAAGGATTTCAGAAGGCAACTCTAAGGGCCGGTTCATACTCTACGCTAGGTACGTGAGCGCGAACGTAAGGCAACCGATCGAGCAACGCAAGGTAGCCATCTTGCGTCCTTGTGAAGCAAAGTGTGTAGTCCAAATTTTTGAAACGCGACGCATCAACGCGTGTATTTCCGTGAAATTCCAATAGGGGAGATAAAGCAGATAATGCACCATATGCTGTGATCAACACACCAAAAAGAAAAAAGAGGGAGGAGTAGAAGGAGGAGACTTTGCTGCCCTCTATTGCATGAGCAGTGAACTGCTTTTTCATGAAGCACAGCGCAGCCAGGGATGCGCGTTCAGGCTTCTCTGTGAATGAAATGGCACGGACCTGTGCTTGCGTTCGCTCGCGTACCTTGCGTAGAGTATGAACCGGCCCTAAGAAAAGTAAACGTGTTCCCATTTACTTTGCTTGATTGGCAATCAAATGGTGGATTCGTTTGCCCTCTAAGTTGAAAGAGTAGAGCTGTTTATTGAGACAGCATGTTTGATGTATTTCGAAATTTAAATGGCCGAATAAACAGCAGATTTGCATGAACACGATGTCATTGCCACGCCATTTCGTGCGACTGATCATTTATATCTCACATTCATGTTTTATCTGCGTTTCAGAATGTTTTCCACCTTGTGTATTTTCTAGACTCTTAAAATCCAGGGCGGTCTTATAAGAAATCTTTTTATTTTTATTTTATCATTATAGATCTCCTATACATACTACAACAAGAGTTGAAATGCTGAGTTGGGGTGTGGTGAAGTTGAACAAGGATTTTTTTTTTTAAAGTGTGGTGAGACCACTTACAGTCATGAGGCGTGTAGGCAGTCGCGTGTAATTTCCTTAAACATACACACCTGAAGCTGCTTAAAACGATTTGAAATGCTGCCGGGAAAAAAGCCCGAGTTCAGATTTTGCAAATTGCAGGTGCTCTGCCCTTCCTGAAATCTACTCCCGAGCACTTGGTCTAAATAACAATCAAACAATTTCAGTGGCTTATAATGATTAAGATGTGATGGTGAAAAGCAGACAAACCGAACTGGGCTACGGTGTTAGATTGAAAGAATGCCAGTTTGAATAATTAGAAAAAATTTTCCTCTTCCCCAAAAGCGGATGAAACGTGAATGTGAGATATAAATGATCAGTCACACGAAATCGTGTGGCAATGACAATTGCGTTCATGCAAATCTGCTGTTCTATAGCCATTTAAATTTCGAAATTCATCAATCAAACATGCTGTCTAAACAGCTCTACTCATTCAACTTAGAGAGAAAACGAATCCACCATTTGATTGCCAATCAAGCAAAGTAAATGGGAACAGGTTTGTTTTTGTGAGAATTGCCAAATTGGTTAATAATGATTCTTTAGCCCTTTACTTGGCTCCGTGCAGCATGTAGCCGAAAAATACTGATGTCAGTCAAGTTTTTTTCCGGAAGCATTTCACATGCCCTTTGATGTTTCACTCTTTCGTTCAACCTGCGATGGGTTTAATAAAGGAAAAGGGAAAGCTCAGATGTTCGCCCCATGGCAGCAGGTGGTGGTGCTGCACCTTTAAAAATTGCGGTTCACGATTGGCACAACCCTAGTGTGCATAATTAATGAAAACTGACCACACCTGTTAATGTCCCTCCCCTATCACCCGTTCACCAGCTCCCACTATATATATAGGCCCTATTTGTTTATTTTACGGTGATTTAGAGGGTCTTTTTTTGCCCCCCCAAAGAGGAGAAATGCCAACCCAAGCTTGGCATCCTGGTTACGCCTGACTGGAAGCCTGTATTAAACAAGAGTGGGATCAAATTCCAATGGCGAGACTCTTGTCTCCTCAATGCCCAGACACCTCCACTCTGTGTTCTAAAGAATAGGGGATGCTACACAATGGTAAACAGTCCCCTGTCCGAGGTTTTTTGAGACCTGCAGCAGCCATCAAATTTGAAATGAGCTCATTTTGTGGATAAAATTGTAAAATTTCTCAGTTTCATTATCTGCTATGTTATCTCTGCTCTATCGAGAATAAAATACTGGCTGGTGTGATTTGAAAGTCATTGCATTTTGATTTTATTCACAATTTGCACTTTGTCCCAACTATTTCAGAATTGGGGTTGTAATACTAGAAGCTACAAGCTAGCTGAGGTGGTTCGGCTGTGTCTCACAGAGATGAACAGGGTGCCTCTTTCATATGTTTCATGATGGATATTAAGTGGATATGACAACTTTTCCCAAAACCTGTAGGGAGTAGCACTACGACATCATTTCCATTCAAAAAACTTACCAAAACATTCATCTTGCTGTGGCTTTAAGTCGCTGATACCGGGGATTTATGTCCGTGGCCATTGTTGATTTCGGAGACTACAATTTCAAACTTGGCGCAGTGGCTACATCATGGCTCTCGGCCACGCCTTCTGTTTGTTGGTTGGTCCGTCGTCTTTGCTGAGGTAAGCGAGGCAGAGCTCTTTGTGATCAGACGGAGTGGTAGAGCAAAATGAAATTGAGTGGAAGTACGTGGACTGGCGCAGTCAGGCTAGAAAAATTTCGCTCTCCACTGAAAACTGGCGTTCTGTGTGCGGCGAACCTGCTCTCTTCTCAGCGGAAAGGGGTGTGTTGGTTTCCGAAGGGATGAGATGGTGCTTTCGGGGGAGGGCGCATGGCGTCGGAAGAAGCACAGAGGGGGTCAAGAGGTGTGTGTGGCAAATCGTAGACTATAGCTTTAAAGAGCGCAACAATATAAACGCTTAACTGGTTTGTTTTTAGTACTTTCGCGATAATTGTCCACTAAATATTCAAGTCATTTTCAAAGTTGTTTTCTGACTGAGAATCCTTGCTCCATTAAGCACAAAGCATGAGAGCGTAGCACTACAAACGCTAAATCGACGTGCATGACATGATCTGACATATGATAAGATGTATGCGAGAGCTGAGGATTTTTTCAAAAAAATTTGGCGTCTGAAGCAGTGGCAGGTAGATGCATAGCAATCAACGTTTTGTTATTTACCCTGTTATATATCGACGGTAATGCACCAGATGCACATTTGTTTACCTGACGTCTTGTCTGCTGCGTTCAAACACCAAGCATTCTCATTTGTTTTTAAGACCTCTTCAAAGATAAAATCTGTTCATTGTTTTTTTGGTGAGATGCGCTACTCATCAATGTCACTTTCAGAGCAATCAATCACAATAGAGAATGTGGGGGGTGGGGGGGGGACAAGTGTTTCTAATGGCCAACTTTCCTCACCAGTTAAGTGAAAATGTCACAGTATTAGACATGGTCAACTTAGCTGTCACTTGTTGTCATGAGAAAAGTTCAACCCATCACTTTTTCTACTTTCTTTCAGAAGATATGCACGGTATTATTGCATCTCGCGTTATTTATACCCAAGCACGTTTCCTGCGTGCATGCCGCCTTACTCTGCTAACCACTCTTTACAGAGCAGAAAACCATCTCAGAATGCATGCCATGCTGAACCTTGAAGCAGACAGACAACAAGTTCAAAGGAACTTGTCAGGCTCCACTCTTGACACCCAAAAACCAATGTCGGAGGCAGCAGCAGGCATAAGCTGACGAGACTGGAGAAGACTGAAATATGTAGCTTGGTATGATTAACACATTAACTGAGAATAGTTTTTTGACCATCCTCTCCCTTTATATTACATTTTCACTGCCACCTTCTAATGGCCACTTCCAGCATGATAATATATCATGTCACAAAGCATAAGTCATCTCGAACTGGTGTCAGGGAGATGAGCTCACTGTACTTTACTGGCCCTCCCAATCACCTGTCCTGAAGCCAATAGAGCTCCTTTGGGATGCAGTAGAATGTGATATTTGTAGCGTAAATGTGCAGCTAAGAAATATGCAGAAAATATATGATGCAATCATGTCAACATGGACTAGAACCTGGAACAAATGTATGTAAAATCTTGTGGAATCCATGGCACAAAAAATTGAAGCCGTTTTGAAAGCAAAGGGAGGCCATGCCCTATATTTGGATGGTCTTCCAAATGAAGTGATTCATGAGTGTATGTTTTTTGAAATTCAATCATCAGTTTTCAATAAAACTGTCAACACTGGGAGTATTTTCCTGGCATAATATTCAGTGTCCCAGCTGCAGCAAAAAAAATTGAGTAATTTGCTTTTATTCTGCTGATACAAATTAATTTTCTTCTTTCAGGAGGCCTGTCCCATCCAAAAGCTGTTAAAACGTGGCTTTTTTGAAAAAACGCATGTTTACAAAGTATCATTCAATAATTCCCACCACTCTGTCAGAAGGAAAAGAGAAAATTGGGATAGTGATGACTTTTGGGGATTTTTTACAATGCCTCCCTTTCCCGATTGTCCTAGCACTCCTACCCTGATTCCAAATGCAGGAACATTAATGAGCAACCCAACAGAGGATGAATTCTGGGGATTTCACACAATGCCAATTGGCCAGAACAGTCCAAGCAGTTCTATCAATATTCCAAATTCAGCCAGAACAACTGCTGTCACCATTTCCTCGTTAAGAACAGCTCCAAGCAACCCAACGGAGGATGAATTCTGGGGATTTCACACAATGCCAATTGGCCAGTACAGTCCAAGTAGTTCTATCAATATTCCAAATTCAGCCAGAACAACTGCTGTCACCATTTCCTCGTTAGGAACAGCTCCAAGCAACCCAACGGAGGATGAATTCTGGGGATTTCACACAATGCCAACTGACCATTACAATCCCAGCAGTCCGGCTATTTTGACAAAAACAGCCAAAACTGCCAGTGTCTCATTAGGGACCACAATCAGAAAATCAACAGGTAACAAATTCTGGAGTTTTCTCACCATGCCAACAGGTCCATATAAACCAACTTTTTCAGCAAAAACAGCCACCACCACACATGCAAACATAATCACAACATCCAAAACAACCAAAAGGACAAGCACTTCTACAAAACCAGCAACAAGTACTTCTGTTCCCACAACTGCAAAAATGGGAAGAACATCCCTCTCATTTACAAGAGACACTGAAGAAACAAAAGAAACATCTATAATCACAGCAAAAAATCCATCAACAACATCTGCTGAGGCCGTTTCTCATCGCTCATCACCTGCTACAAAAAGCGCAGCAGTCACTTTTGCACCAACATCTATAACAGTTCCAACGAAAACTAAAACTACAATATTTCCAACAACGAGGACAAGTTTTGTCTTTAGCAAACCATCAAGTGAAACAACAGCTTCCAGCAAAACACCCACAGCTGTAAAAACATCTAATCCCACCACTACACCATCTGCGACTACAAAATCAATTGAGACGACAATTCTCTTTGGCACAACCATACATTCTACACCAAAAAATAGCAAAACTGCCAAATCTGCAACAACGACCATTTTACGCACCACAGCAACATCCGTGACAGCAGTATCAACCAAGACATCAAATTTTCCAAGTACAAGCAAAGGGTCTGCAACAACTGATGGAGAAATTTCCTCAACAAAAACATCCATTATTCCAAATACTACAGCATCTAAAACAGCAGTGTCACCCAAAATAACATCTGTCACTAACACAGACACACGTTCTGCAACAGCTTCTGGCAAAACTGCCACTACTGTATCAACAACAACTCTTCCTACAAAAACAACCAGCAATCCCACGACAACACCATCAGAAACAACTGCTTTTCCCAGGACAACAGCTCTCACCAGCGCAGCAGCAAGTTATGCCTCAGCTTCAACCAAAATAACCACAGCTGCAACAGCAACTATTGTTCCCACAACTACAATGCCGAGAACAACTCTTTCTTCCCGTACAACAGCAACAGCAAGTGAGAATCCCACTGCAAAGACAACTGCGACATCTCTTTCACTAAGGACGACTCCTGTTCCAAGCACTGATGCAATTTCAACAACAGCTTCAAGCAAAACAGCCACAGCTACAAAAACAAGCCTAGGCAGCACTACAACATCAGCAACAAGTTCAACCAAGACATCAGTTGTTCGAAGTAAAAGTACAGATTCTGCAACAACTAGTGGTGAACTGTCCATAACAACAACAATTACTCTTCCAACTACTACAGCATCCAAAACTACAGAGTCACCCAAAACAACGTCAGTCACAAACACAGCCACACCTTCTGCAACAGCTTCTAGCAGTACTGCCTCTACTGTATCAACAACAACTCTTCCCACCACTAAAACTTCTGTAACAACTGTTCCTTCCCAAACAACAACTCTTGTCAGCACACAAGCAAGTTCTACAACATTTGCCAGCAAATCGACCACATCTGCAACAACCTTTTCTTCAGTCACTCCTGCTTCAACATCAACTTTTTCTACCAGTACAGCAGACGTCACAAGCAAAACTATAAGTTCAACAGCAGCAAGAAAAACAACCAGCAATCCCACTACAACACCATCAGAAACAACTGCTTTTCCCAAGACAACAGCTCTCACCAGCGCAGCGGCAAGTTCTGCCTCATCTTCAACCAAAGTAACAACAGCTGCAACAGCACCTACTGTTCCCACAACTACAATGCTGAGAACAACTCTTTCTTCCGGTACAACAGCAACAGCAAGTGAGAATCCCACTGCAAAGACAACTGCAACATCTCTTTCACTAAGGACAACTCCTGTTCCAAGCACTGCAGCAGTTTCAACAGCAGCTTCAAGCAAAACAACCACCCGCAGCACTACAATATCTGCAACCACAATTCCAACAAAGACATCAATTGTTCCGAGTAAAAACACAGATTCTACAACAACTAGTGGTGAACTGTCCACAATAACAACAACTATTATTCCAACTACTACAGGATCCAAAACTTCAGAGTCACCCAAAACAACATCAGCCACAAACACAGCCACACCTTCTGCAACAGCTTCTAGCAGTACTGCCACTACTGTATCAACAACAACTCTTCCAACCACTAAAACATCTGTAACAACTGTTTCCCCCCAAACAACAACTGTTGTCAGCACACAAGCAAGTTCTACAACAGTTGCCAGCAAATCGACCACATCTGCAACAACCTTTTCTTCAGTGACTCCTACTTCAAAATCAACTTTTTCTACCAGTGCAGCAGACGTCACAAGCAAAACTATAAGTTCAACAGCAGCAACAAAAACAAACAGCAACCCCACTACAACACCATCAGAAACAACTGTTTTTCCCAGGACAACAGCTCTCACCAGCGCAGCAGCAAGTTCTGCCTCAGCTTCAACCAAAATAACCACAGCTGCAACAGCAACTATTGTTCCCACAACTACAATGCCGAGAACAACTCTTTCTTCCCGTACAACAGCAACAGCAAGTGAGAATCCCACTGCAAAGACAACTGCGACATCTCTTTCACTAAGGACGACTCCTGTTCCAAGCACTGATGCAATTTCAACAACAGCTTCAAGCAAAACAGCCACAGCTACAAAAACAAGCCTAGGCAGCACTACAACATCTGCAACAAGTTCAACCAAGACATCAGTTGTTCCAAGTAAAAGTACAGATTCTGCAACAACTAGTGGTGAACTGTCCATAATAACAACAACTACTCTTCCAACTACTACAGCATCCAAAACTACAGAGTCACCCAAAACAACATCAGTCACAAACACAGCCACACCTTCTGCAACAGCTTCTAGCAATACTGCCACTACTGTATCAACAACAACTCTTCCAACTACTAAAACTTCTGTCACAACTGTTTCCCCCCAAACAACAACTCTTGTCAGCACACAAGCAAGTTCTACAACATTTGCCAGCAAATCGACCACATCTGCAACAACCTTTTCTTCAGTCACTCCTACTTCAACATCAACTTTTTCTACCAGTACAGCAGACGTCACAAGCAAAACTATAAGTTCAACAGCAGCAACAAAAACAACCGGAAATCCCACTACAACACCATCAGAAACAACTGCTTTTCCCAAGACAACAGCTCTCACCAGTGCAGCGGCAAGTTCTGCCTCAGTTTCAACCAAAGTAACCACAGCTGCAACAGCACCTACTGTTCCCACAACTACAATGCTGAGAATAACTCTTACTTCCGGTACAACAGCAACAGCAAGTGAGAATCCCACTGCAAAGACAACTGCAACATCTCTTTCACTAAGGACGACTCCTGTTCCAAGCACTGCGGCAATTTCAGCAACAGCTTCAAGCAAAACAACCACAGCAGCAAAAACAACCATACGCAGCACTACAATATCTGCAGCAACAATTTCAACCAAGACATCAGTTGTTCCAAGTAAAAGTGCAGATTCTACAACTAGTGGTGAACTCTCCACAAAAACAACTATGAATCCAACTACTACAGCATCCAAAACTTCAGAGTCACCCAAAACAACATCAGTCACAAACACAGCCACACCTTCTGAAACAACTTCTGGCAATACTGCTTCTACTGTATCAACAACTCTTCCCACCACTAAAACTTCTGTAACAACTGTTTCCCCCCAAACAACAACTGTTGTTAGCACACAAGCAAGTTCTACAACATTTGCCAGCAAATCGACCACATCTGCAACAACCTTTTCTTCAGTCACTCCTGCTTCAACATCAACTTTTTCTACCAGTACAGCAGATGTAACAAGCAAAACTAAAAGTTCAACAGCAGCAACAAAAACAACCAGCAATCCCACTACAACACCATCAAAAACAACTGCTTTTCCCAAGACAACAGCTCTCACCGGCGCAGCAGCAAGTTCTGCCTCAGCTTCAACCAAAGTAACCACAGCTGCAACAGCACCTACTGTTCCCACAACTACAATACTGAGAATAACTCTTTCTTCCGGTACAACAGCAACAGCAAGTGAGAATCCCACTTTAAAGACAACTGCGACCTCCCTTTCACTAAGGACAACTCCTGTTCCAAGCACTGCAGCAGTTTCAACAGCAGCTTCAAGCAAAACAACCACCCGCAGCACTACAATATCTGCAACCACAATTCCAACAAAGACATCAGTTGTTCCAAGTAAAAGTACAGATTCTACAACAACTAGTGGTGAACTGTCCACAATAACAACAACTATTATTCCAACTACTACAGCATCCAAAACTTCAGAGTCACCCAAAACAACATCAGTCACAAACACAGCCACACCTTCTGAAACAACTTCTGGCAATACTGCTTCTACTGTATCAACAACAACTCTTCCCACCACTAAAACTTCTGTAACAACTGTTTCCCCCCAAACAACAACTGTTGTTAGCACACAAGCAAGTTCTACAACATTTGCCAGCAAATCGACCACATCTGCAACAACCTTTTCTTCAGTCACTCCTGCTTCAACATCAACTTTTTCTACCAGTACAGCAGATGTAACAAGCAAAACTAAAAGTTCAACAGCAGCAACAAAAACAACCAGCAATCCCACTACAACACCATCGGAAACAACTGCTTTTCCCAAGACAACAGCTCTCACCAGCGCAGCAGCAAGTTCTGCCTCAGCTTCAACCAAAGTAACCACAGCTGCAACAGCACCTACTGTTCCCACAACTACAATACTGAGAATAACTCTTTCTTCCGGTACAACAGCAACAGCAAGTGAGAATCCCACTTTAAAGACAACTGCGACCTCCCTTTCACTAAGGACAACTCCTGTTCCAAGCACTGCAGCAGTTTCAACAGCAGCTTCAAGCAAAACAACCACCCGCAGCACTACAATATCTGCAACCACAATTCCAACAAAGACATCAATTGTTCCGAGTAAAAATACAGATTCTACAACAACTAGTGGTGAACTGTCCACAATAACAACAACTATTATTCCAACTACTACAGCATCCAAAACTTCAGAGTCACCCAAAACAACATCAGTCACAAACACAGCCACACCTTCTGAAACAACTTCTGGCAATACTGCTTCTACTGTATCAACAACAACTCTTCCCACCACTAAAACTTCTGTAACAACTGTTTCCCCCCAAACAACAACTGTTGTTAGCACACAAGCAAGTTCTACAACATTTGCCAGCAAATCGACCACATCTGCAACAACCTTTTCTTCAGTCACTCCTGCTTCAACATCAACTTTTTCTACCAGTACAGCAGATGTAACAAGCAAAACTAAAAGTTCAACAGCAGCAACAAAAACAACCAGCAATCCCACTACAACACCATCGGAAACAACTGCTTTTCCCAAGACAACAGCTCTCACCAGCGCAGCAGCAAGTTCTGCCTCAGCTTCAACCAAAGTAACCACAGCTGCAACAGCACCTACTGTTCCCACAACTACAATACTGAGAATAACTCTTTCTTCCGGTACAACAGCAACAGCAAGTGAGAATCCCACTTTAAAGACAACTGCGACCTCCCTTTCACTAAGGACAACTCCTGTTCCAAGCACTGCAGCAGTTTCAACAGCAGCTTCAAGCAAAACAACCACCCGCAGCACTACAATATCTGCAACCACAATTCCAACAAAGACATCAGTTGTTCCAAGTAAAAGTACAGATTCTACAACAACTAGTGGTGAACTGTCCACAATAACAACAACTATTATTCCAACTACTACAGCATCCAAAACTTCAGAGTCACTCAAAACAATATCAGTCACAAACACAGCCAAACCTTCTGCAACAACTTCTGGCAATACTGCCTCTACTGTATCAACAACAACTCTTCCAACCACTAAAACTTCTGTAACAACTGTTCCTTCCCAAACAACAACTCTTGACAGGACACAAGCAAGTTCTACAACATTTGCCAGCAAATCGACCACATCTGCAACAACCTTTTCTTCAGTCACTCCTACTTCAACATCAACTTTTTCTACCAGTACAGCAGACGTCACAAGCAAAACTATAAGTTCAACAGCAGCAACAAAAACAACCAGAAATCCCACTACAACACCATCAGAAACAACTGCTTTTCCCAAGACAACAGCTCTCACCAGCGCAGCGGCAAGTTCTGCCTCAGTTTCAACCAAAGTAACCACAGCTGCAACAGCACCTACTGTTCCCACAACTACAATGCTGAGAATAACTCTTTCTTCCCGTACAACAGCAACAGCAAGTGAGAATCCCACTGCAAAGACAACTGCAACATCTCTTTCACTAAGGACGACTCCTGTTCCAAGCACTGCGGCAATTTCAACAACAGCTTCAAGCAAAACAACCACAGCAGCAAAAACAACCATACGCAGCACTACAATATCTGCAGCAACAATTTCAACCAAGACATCAGTTGTTCCAAGTAAAAGTGCAGATTCCACAACAACTAGTGGTGAACTCTCCACAAAAACAACTATGAATCCAACTACTACAGCATCCAAAACTTCAGAGTCACCCAAAACAACATCAGTCACAAACACAGCCACACCTTCTGCAAAAACTTCTGGCAATACTGCTTCTACTGTATCAACAACAACTCTTCCCACCACTAAAACTTCTGTAACAACTGATTCCCCCCAAACAACAACTGTTGTTAGCACACAAGCAAGTTCTACAACATTTGCCAGCAAATCGACCACATCTGCAACAACCTTTTCTTCAGTAACTCCTACTTCAACATCAACTTTTTCTACCAGTACAGCAGATGTAACAAGCAAAACTAAAAGTTCAACAGCAGCAACAAAAACAACCAGCAATCCCACTACAACACCATCGGAAACAACTGCTTTTCCCAAGACAACAGCTCTCACCAGCGCAGCGGCAAGTTCTGCCTCAGCTTCAACCAAAGTAACCACAGCTGCAACAGCACCTACTGTTCCCACAACTACAATGCTGAGAATAACTCTTTCTTCCGGTACAACAGCAACAGCAAGTGAGAATCCCACTTTAAAGACAACTGCGACCTCCCTTTCACTAAGGACAACTCCTGTTCCAAGCACTGCAGCAGTTTCAACAGCAGCTTCAAGCAAAACAACCACCCGCAGCACTACAATATCTGCAACCACAATTCCAACAAAGACATCAGTTGTTCCAAGTAAAAGTACAGATTCTACAACAACTAGTGGTAAACTGTCCACAATAACAACAACTATTATTCCAACTACTACAGCATCCAAAACTTCAGAGTCACCCAAAACAATATCAGTCACAAACACAGCCACACCTTCTGCAACAACTTCTGGCAATACTGCCTCTACTGTATCAACAACAACTCTTCCAACTACTAAAACTTCTGTCACAACTGTTTCCCCCCAAACAACAACTGTTGTCAGCACACAAGCAAGTTCTACAACACTTGCCAGCAAATCGATTACATCTGCAACAACCTTTTCATCAGTGACTCCTACTTCAACATCAACTTTTTCTACCAGTACAGCAGACGTCACAAGCAAAACTATAAGTTCAACAGCGGCAACAAAAACAACCAGCAATCCCACAACAACATCATCAGAAACAACTGCTTTTTCCAGGACAACAGCTCTCACCAGCGCAGCAGCAAGTTCTGCCTCAGCTTCAACCAAAATAACCACAGCTGCAACAGCAACTATTGTTCCCACAACTACAATGCCGAGAACAACTCTTTCTTCCCGTACAACAGCAACAGCAAGTGAGAATCCCACTGCAAAGACAACTGCGACATCTCTTTCACTAAGGACGACTCCTGTTCCAAGCACTGATTCAATTTCAACAACAGCTTCAAGCAAAACAACCACAGCAGTAAAAACAACCATACGCAGCACTACAATATCTGCAACAACAATTTCAACCAAGACATCAGTTGTTCCAAGTAAAAGTACAGATTCTACAACAACTAGCAGTGAACTGTCCACAATAACAACAACTATTATTCCAACTACTACAGCATCCAAAACTACTGAGTCACCCAAAACAACATCAGTCACAAACACAGCCACACCTTCTGCAACAACTTCTGGCAATACTGCTTCTACTGTACCAACAACAACTCTTCCCACCACTAAAACTTCTGTAAAAACTGTTTCTCCCCAAACAACAACTGTTGTCAGCGCACAAGCAAGTTCTACAACAGTTGCCAGCAAATCGACCACATCTGCAACAACCTTTTCTTCAGTCACTCCTACTTCAACCTCAACTTTTTCTACCAGTACAGCAGACGTCACAAGCACAACTATAAGTTCAACAGCAGCAACAAAAACAACCAGCAATCCCACTACAACACCATCAGAAACAACTGCTTTTCCCAGGACAACAGCTCTCAGCAGCGCCGTAGCAAGTTATACCTCAGCTTCAACCAAAATGACCACAGCTGCAACAGCAACTATTGTTCCCACAACTACAATGCCAAGAACAACTCTTTCCTCCCGTACAGCAGCAACAGCAAGTGAGAATCCCACTGCTAAGACAACTGCGACATCTCTTTCACTAAGGACGACTCCTGTTCCAAGCATTGATTCAATTTCAACAACAGCTTCAAGCAAAACAACCACAGCAGTAAAAACAACCATACGCAGCACTACAATATCTGCAACAACAATTTCAACCAAGATATCAGTTGTTCCAAGTAAAAGTACAGATTCTACAACAACTAGCAGTGAACTGTCCACAATAACAACAACTATTATTCCAACTACTACAGCATCCAAAACTACTGAGTCACCCAAAACAACATCAGTCACAAACACAGCCACACCTTCTGCAACAACTTCTGGCAATACTGCTTCTACTGTACCAACAACAACTCTTCCCACCACTAAAACTTCTGTAAAAACTGTTTCTCCCCAAACAACAACTGTTGTCAGCGCACAAGCAAGTTCTACAACAGTTGCCAGCAAATCGACCACATCTGCAACAACCTTTTCTTCAGTCACTCCTACTTCAACATCAACTTTTTCTACCAGTACAGCAGACGTCACAAGCACAACTATAAGTTCAACAGCAGCAACAAAAACAACCAGCAATCCCACTACAACACCATCAGAAACAACTGCTTTTCCCAGGACAACAGCTCTCAGCAGCGCCGTAGCAAGTTATACCTCAGCTTCAACCAAAATGACCACAGCTGCAACAGCAACTATTGTTCCCACAACTACAATGCCAAGAACAACTCTTTCCCCCCGTACAGCAGCAACAGCAAGTGAGAATCCCACTGCTAAGACAACTGCGACATCTCTTTCACTAAGGACGACTCCTGTTCCAAGCACTGCGGCAATTTCAACAACAGCTTCAAGCAAAACAACCACAGCAGTAAAAACAACCATACGCAGCACTACAATATCTGCAACAACAATTTCAACCAAGACATCAGTTGTTCCAAGTAAAAGTACAGATTCTACTACAACTAGCGGTGAACTGTCCACAATAACAACTATTTTTCCAACTACTACAGCATCCAAAACTACAGAGTCACCCAAAACAACATCAGTCACAAACACAGCCACACCTTCTGCAATAACTTCTGGCAATACTGCTTCTACTATATCAACAACAACTCTTCCCACCACTAAAACTTCTGTAAAAACTGTTTCTCCCCAAACAACAACTGTTGTCAGCGCACAAGCAAGTTCTACAACACTTGCCAGCAAATTGACCACATCTGCAAAAACCTTTTCTTCAGTAACTCCTACTTCAACATCAACTTTTTCTACCAGTACAGCAGACGTCACAAGCACAACTATAAGTTCAACAGCAGCAACAAAAACAACCAGCAATCCAACTACAACACCATCAGAAACAACTGTTTTTCCCAGGACAACAGCTGTCACCAGCGCCGCAGCAAGTTCTACCTCAGCTTCAACCAAAGTAACCACAGCTGTAAGAGCAACTATTGTTCCCACAACTACAATGCCGAGAACAACTCTCTCTTCCCGTACAACAGCAACAGCAAGTGAGAATCCCACTGCAAAGACAACTGCAACATTTCTTTCACTAAGGACGACTCCTGTTCCAAGCACTGCGGCAATTTCAACTACAGCTTCAAGCAAAACAACCACAGCAGTAAAAACAACCATACGCAGCACTACAATATCTGCAACAACAATTTCAACCAAGACATCAGTTGTTCCAAGTAAAAGTACAGATTCTACGACAACTAGCGGTGAACTGTCCACAATAACAACAACTATTATTCCAACTACTACAGCATCCAAAACTACTGAGTCACCCAAAACAACATCAGTCACAAACACAGCCACACCTTCTGCAACAACTTCTGGCAATACTGCTTCTACTGTACCAACAACAACTCTTCCCACCACAAAAACTTCTGTAAAAACTGTTTCTCCCCAAACAACAACTGTTGTCAGCGCACAAGCAAGTTCTACAACAGTTGCCAGCAAATCGACCACATCTGCAACAACCTTTTCTTCAGTCACTCCTACTTCAACATCAACTTTTTCTACCAGTACAGCAGACGTCACAAGCACAACTATAAGTTCAACAGCAGCAACAAAAACAACCAGCAATCCCACTACAACACCATCAGAAACAACTGCTTTTCCCAGGACAACAGCTCTCAGCAGCACCGTAGCAAGTTATACCTCAGCTTCAACCAAAATGACCACAGCTGCAACAGCAACTATTGTTCCCACAACTACAATGCCAAGAACAACTCTTTCCTCCCGTACAGCAGCAACAGCAAGTGAGAATCCCACTGCAAAGACAACTGCGACATCTCTTTCACTAAGGACGACTCCTGTTCCAAGCACTGCGGCAATTTCAACAACAGCTTCAAGCAAAACAACCACAGCAGTAAAAACAACCATACGCACCACTACAATATCTGCAACAACAATTTCAACCAAGACATCAGTTGTTCCAAGTAAAAGTACAGATTCTACTACAACTAGCGGTGAACTGTCCACAATAACAACTATTATTCCAACTACTACAGCATCCAAAACTACAGAGTCACCCAAAACAACATCAGTCACAAACACAGCCACACCTTCTGCAACAACTTCTGGCAATACTGCTTCTACTATATCAACAACAACTCTTCCCACCACTAAAACTTCTGTAAAAACTGTTTCTCCCCAAACAACAACTGTTGTCAGCGCACAAGCAAGTTCTACAACACTTGCCAGCAAATTGACCACATCTGCAACAACCTTTTCTTCAGTAACTCCTACTTCAACATCAACTTTTTCTACCAGTACAGCAGACGTCACAAGCACAACTATAAGTTCAACAGCAGCAACAAAAACAACCAGCAATCCCACTACAACACCATCAGAAACAACTGTTTTTCCCAGGACAACAGCTGTCACCAGCGCCGCAGCAAGTTCTACCTCAGCTTCAACCAAAATAACCACAGCTGTAACAGCAACTATTGTTCCCACAACTACAATGCCGAGAACAACTCTTTCTTCCCGTACAACAGCAACAGCAAGTGAGAATCCCACTGCAAAGACAACTGCGACATCTCTTTCACTAAGGACGACTCCTGTTCCAAGCACTGCGGCAATTTCAACAACAGCTTCAAGCAAAACAACCACAGCAGTAAAAACAACCATACGCAGCACTACAATATCTGCAACAACAATTTCAACCAAGACATCAGTTGTTCCAAGTAAAAGTACAGATTCTACGACAACTAGCGGTGAACTGTCCACAATAACAACAACTATTATTCCAACTACTACAGCATCCAAAACTACAGAGTCACCCAAAACAACATCAGTCACAAACACAGCCACACCTTCTGCAACAACTTCTGGCAATACTGCTTCTACTGTATCAACAACAACTCTACCCACCACTAAAACTTCTGTAAAAACTGTTTCTCCCCAAACAACAACTGTTGTCAGCGCACAAGCAAGTTCTACAACAGTTGCCAGCAAATCGACCACATCTGCAACAACCTTTCTTCAGTAACTCCTACTCCAACATCAACTTTTTCTACCAGTACAGCAGACGTCACAAGCACAACTATAAGTTCAACAGCAGCAACAAAAACAACCAGCAATCCCACTACAACACCACCAGAAACAACTGTTTTTCCCAGGACAACAGCTCTCACCAGCGCCGCAGCAAGTTCTACCTCAGCTTCAACCAAAATAACCACAGCTGCAAAAGGAACTACTATTCCCACAACTACAATGCCAAGAACAGCTCTTTCTTCCAGTACAACAGCAACAGCAAGTGAGAATCCCACTGCAAAGACAACTGCGACATCTCTTTCACTAAGGACGACTCCTGTTCCAAGCACTGCGGCAATTTCTCCAACAGCTTCAAGCAAAACAACCACAGCTACAAAAACAAGCCTACGCAGCACTACAACATCTGCAACAAGTTCAACCAAGACATCAGTTGTGTCAAGTAAGAGCACAGACTTTACAGCAACTAGTGGCGAACTGTCCATAACAACAACAACTATTATTCCAACTACTACAGCATCCAAAACTACAGAGTCACCCAAAACAACATCAGTCACACACACAGCCACACCTTCTGCAACAGCTCCTAGCAGTACTGCCTCTACTGTATCAACAACAACTCTTCCAACCACTAAAACTTCTGTAACAACTGCTTCCCCCGAAACAACAACTGTTGTCAGCACACAAGCAAGTTCTACAACAGTTGCCAGGAAATCGACCACAACTTGAACAACCTTTCTTTCAGTTACTCCTACTTCAACATTTACTTTTTCTACCAGTACAGCAGACGTCACAAGCAAAACTATAAGTTCAACATCAGCAACAAAAACAACCAACAATCCCACTACAACACCATCAGAAACAACTGCTTTTCCCAAGACAACAACTCTCACCAGCGCAGCGGCAAGTTCTGCCTCATCTTCAACCAAAATGACCACAGCTGCAAAAGCAACTACTGTTCCCACATCTACAATGCCGAGAACAGCTCTTTCTTCTGGTACAACAGGAATAGCAAGTGAGAATCCCACTGCAAAGACAACTGCTACAACTCCTTCTCCAAGGATGACTCCTGTTCCAAGCACAGCAGAAATTTCAACAACTGCTTCAAGCAAAACAACCACAGCAGCAAAAACAACCATACGCAGCGCTACAACATCTGCAACAACAATTTCAACCAAGACATCAGTTGTTCCAAGTAAAAGTACAGATTCTACAACAATTAGTAGCAAACAGTCCACAGCAACAACAACTATTATTCCAATTACTACGTACTACAGCATCTTAAACTATCGAGTCTTCCAATAACAACATCTGTTACAAACACGGACATATTGTCTGCAACGATTTCCCGCAAAACTGCCTAAACTAAATCATCAACTACTATTCCAACCTCAAAAACCTCTGAGACAGCTATTTCTCCCCAAACAACAGCTGTTGTCTGCATACCAGCAAGTTCTACGACAGTTGCCAGGAAATCGATCACATCTGCAACAACCTTTTCTTCAGTGACTCCTACTTCAACATCAACTTTTTCTGCAAGTACCGCAGATGTCACAAGTACAACTATAAGTTCAACAACAGCAACAAAAATAATCAGCAATCCCACTACAATACTATCAGAAACAACTGCTTTTACCAGGACAACAGCTCTCACCAGCGCAGCGGCAAGTTCTTCCTCAGCTTCAACAGCTTCAAAATAACCACAGTTGCAATGACAAATATTGTTCCCACTTGTACAATGCCGAGAACAACTCTCTCTCACGGTACAATAGGAACAAAAAATGAGAATCCCACTGCAGAGACAATTGCTATAACTCTTTCACCGAAGACAACTCCTGTTCCAAGCACAGCAGCAATTTCAACAACAGATTTTAGCAAAACAACCACTGCCGCAAAAAAACAACCATTTGCAGCTCTACAATATCTGCAACAACAATTTCAACCAAGACATCAGTTGTTACAAGTAAAAGTACAGATTCTACAAGAACTAGTGGCGAACTGTCCTCAGCAACAACTATTATTCCAACTACTACAGCGTCTAAAACTACAGAGTCAGCCAAGAGTCATCCAAATCAACATCTGTCACAAACACAGACATATCGTCTGCAACAGCTTCTGGCAAAACTACCAATACTAAATCAGAAACTACTATTCCAACCCCAAAAACCTCTGCGACAAGGGTTTCCCTCCAGACAACAGCTGTTGGCAGCACACCAGCAAGTTCTACAACAGTTGCCAGCAAATAGACCACATCTGCAACAACTTTTTCTTCAGTGACTCCTGCTTCACTGCAAAAAGTGATTTTCAAGAAAGGGAAATTTACTTATTTTAAGAGTAAAATAAGTAAGACAAGGAAAAATTTCAGTTATTTTGACTATCTTGCCAATGGGGTCATTTTGACTATCTTGACAATGGGGTAAGTTTTCACTTACTGAAATTCACTGAAATTTACTCACCCCATTGGCAAGGTAGTCAAAATTACCTAAAATCAAGGACAAATTTCTGGTTTTACTAAGAAAATGGTGATAGAAATAAGCGTTTTAAGTCTTAAAATAAGTAAATTTCCCTTTCTTGAAAATCACTTTTTGCAGTGTTCAACATCAACTTTTTCTACCACTACAGCAGACGTCACAAGCAAAACTATAAGTTCAACAACAGTAACAAAAAAAAAAAAAGCAATCCCACTACAACACCATGAGAATGAAAAAGAACTGTTTCTCCCAGGAAAACAGCTCTCACCAGCACAGCAGCAAGTTCTGCCTCAGCTTCAACCAGAATAACCACAGCTGCAGCAAAAACTATTGTTCCCACTGGTACAATGTCGAGAACAACTCTTTCTCGTAACTTTCAAACCCCTGCGACTTCTGTGACAACTGTTTTTTCACCTCGGACAACAGCTGTCGTCAGCACACTGGCAAGTTCCATGACAGCTTCCAGCAAACCTCACACAACTCCAATGACTTTTGTTTCTGTGACTTCTGCGTCTGCGACTGTTTTTCCCAGTACAACAGCTTTCAGCTTTCTTTAACACAACAGCAAGTTCTGCCTCAGCCTTAACCAAAACAACCGCAGCTGCAACGACGGCCATTGAATCCATGTCCGCAATGTCTACAATAACTTTCTCCCAGTAGAACAGGACCACCAACCAATAATTCCACTGAAGCAACATCTCCTAAATCTCTTTCACCGATGACCACTCCTGTTTCCAGCAATGCAGCAGGTTCAACAACAGAGCAAGACACACCATAGTTCTAAATACTACAATGTCTGTCATGATAGTTTCATCCAAGACAACAATTATCACAACCACAAGTTTTACAACAAATGATAAGCATAACTACCATGTCTTCTCCAGTGGTATCAAATGAATCACATGAAAGTTGTGCCCATTCGTGACGCACAGAGGAAAAACCTCATTATTTGTGTGACCCAATGACCTTTCCTGTTGTGCCATGACTTGGACAACCTTTATATTTCCAAATGGAATATCTCGAACAAATTTCAGATTTTTCCAATGACCTTTGTTGAAGAGCCATCACCAGGCTAAACTTGTAATACTTAAAAATTTGAACAGCCTTCACTGGAATCATGCCAAATGTTTTTTTTAAATACCTGGTGGATTGAGGAAGAAGTTAATGATTAAGGTGACTCTGAAATGTTTCTTGTACTTCTCTTCCAAATTCAACAACTCAGACAGCTTTGATGGGAATGTCAAACCTTCTGCGATTGTTCCTGGTGTTCAAAGGTATCGCTGGTGACCTTATGCCAGCAAGCAGTAAACTTCACCTGTCATTTTGGCAGTATAACATTACTGTTTTGACAAGGTAATCTTCATTTCTGTCATGTAATATTAATGTAAGCTTAGGGTTGCAACACGATATGTTTGGAAGTAGGTAACAACTGGACATTTCACCAGTCATGAGTTCTGTAGCACACCATTTTGTGATCATTGTGTTGGCATGCAAGTAAACTGCTCCCTGGCTACCTTACCCTCATTCTCAAAGAAATCATTCTTTCCTTTCAAGCGGGGGTTTTGAGGGCGAAAGTCTTCTATGGAGAGTATGGCTGTGTCATTCAGAATTTGTTTCAGAACGCAGCCCAGTTACTCTGATTGGAGATCATACCTGTAGCCCTTGCTCTCAGCAAACTCTTTTCTTTGTATGTCATGCCTACTTTATGTATCATGTTTGCAATGATCCATTGACATTCTATTGCCCATACTGCATGTGAATGTCGAGTGAAAAATTACACCTCTAGCTCTGGGCTTTTTTGAAGGCTGTGCACCTGCTCACAGCACAAACTGTTGGAATTATCACAACCAGTCTGCTTCATAGTAATATCAATGATTCTCCATGTCATGCTATGACAACTGAATGTCGCAAATTCAAATGTGGTTGAGGGCATGTCTAAGTATTTTGGTATTACAGTGCATTGCAGTCATTGCTGTTGTCTTAAGGGGTCTTCAGGGTAAAGTGTAGAAATAACCAACCATAATAATGTAAAAACTAAGAAATAAAGATACTCAACATGATTTTAACCTCATAAAATGTAGTAGCTTGATTTAAAAAATTACATGGTTGCCATGGGAATGGCACTTTAATTACAAAATCTGAAAATATTTTGTGGCACTAATATTTCAATAACCCATGGTCAGATTTTACTCAAATTAGCCCCATACGAAAGGTTTAAAATAGTTCTATGAAATGACATTGGATATTTTTTTGTTTGGAACATTTATGAATATTTAATGAGCTCTGTGATGCAACCATCATGAAAATCGCCATCATCTCCTTGCTTCATTTTCAAAATTAACCCCCTAGGGATGCACCTATCTAAAAAATCCTCCGTCATTTCATAGATCTCAAACAGATAAAACTTTAGTCCAAATCTCAAGTCAATCAGATGAATATTAATGATTTTATGAATACCACAAGTAGGAGCAGTAGTAGTAGTAAACTTTATTGTCCCCTCAGGGAAATTTTTTGTCAGTGAGAATAGCATTTCAAGGCATGACATTTGTACCCACACCAACAAACACACACATCTTTGTCCTAGTAGGACCAAAGGCTGACAAGACAAACTTATACCACACAACAGTGGCAACCCCTCGGCAAGGCATCTACAGCACCCTCCATAATTATTGGCAGCCCTGGTTAAGATTTGTTAAAAGCCTTAAAACAAATTCAATTTTTATTGCAGTAGCATACTATCACACTGAAAACTGTAGAAAATGTAACCTTCAACTAAAGTGAATTTTAAGGGAAAAAAAATCCCTGACTTAGAAATAATTATTTTTCATAAAATCACCTGTTCCACAATTATTGGCACAATTATTGGTAACAATTCCGAGGAATTAAATGTAATTGAAGTATTTCTGTCATTTCTACAGTAGTTTACAAAGTTGATCAGAGTATCTAGGAACACTTAATTAGTAAATCATCACTTCCTGTTTCCCTGGAGTATAAATATGATGTGACACAGAGGGCATTTCTCTTATCCACTCTTCAACATGGGAAAGACAAAGGAACACACCATTCAAGTAAGGCAGATGTATGTCGACCTTCACAAGTCAGGCGATGGCTACAAGAAAATAGCCACTCGCCTGCACCTGCCCATATCTACTGTCAGGGGAATCATTAAGAAGTTTAAAACAACTGGAACAGTGGTAAACAAGCCTGGACGAGGACGCAAGGTTATTCTGCCACCACGTACAGTGAGGAGGATGGAAAGAAAAACTAAAAGTTCTCCAAAGCTCACTGTTAAAGAATTGCAACAAATGGTAGTATCTTGTGGTCAGAAAGTCTCCAAAACAACGATCAGGCGCTATCTACATGCCAACAAGCTGTTTGGGAGGCATGCACGGAAAAAACCTTTTCTCACTCACAATCATAAACCCAAACCACTTAGTGGTACTGGGACGGTGTGCTTTGGTCAGATGAGAACAAGATAGAGCATTTTGGCAACAAACACTCTAAGTGGGTCTGGTGGAACACAAAAGATGAGCATGCAGAAAAGCACCTCAAGCCCACTATGAAGTATGGGGGAGGATTGGTGATGCTGTGGGCCTGTTTCTCTTCCAAAGGCTCTGGGAACCTTGTTAGGGCGCATGGCATCATGAACGCTTTGAAATACCAGGACATTTTAAATCAAAATCTGGTGGCCTCTGCCCGAGAGCTGAAGATGGGTCGTCACCGGGTCTTTCAGCAAGATAATGACCCTAAACATGTGGCCAAATCTCACAGAAATGGTTCACCAGAGGCAGAATCAAGCTCCTCCCATGGCCATCTCGTTCTCCAGACCTCAACCCCATTGAAAACCTGTGGAGTGAGCTGAAGAGGAGAGTGCAGAAGAGAGGACCCAGGCCGCTGGATGATTTAGAGAGATTTTGCAAAGAGGAATGGTCGAAGATCCCTCTTTCTGTATTCTCCCATCTTGTGAAACATTATAGGAGAAGATTATGTGCTGTTTTGTTGGCAAAATGGGATTGTACAAAGTATCAACATCAGGGGTGCTAATAATTGTGGCACACATGATTTGAAGTAAAATAATTATTTCTTAATGTGGGATTTATTTCCCACTGAATAAATGTATTTGAATTTAAGTTTGGATTTTCCTCTTTTTTTCATTGTGGTCCTATATAATTTAGAAAAAAACTGAATTTATTTGAAGCTAAAGAACACCTCTTAACCAGGGGTGCCAATAATTCTGGAGGGCCCTCTATATGCATAGTGTCCAGTAATGCACAAGACCATAAAAATTACAATTAATACATAGTTATAAAAAGAAGCATTTATACAAGCTAATAAGTTATCTCTGTGCAGACCAGCTGAAACAGAAGATTAAAATATGACCTTGCCTTTCGTGCGTTTATTGACAAAGCTAATTGCTTGTGGGATGACTGATTGTTTTGACCTATTTTGTAAACTGCTGGATAACAGAATCTGCCACCTGATAGAAGCAGTTCAGAGGCAGAAGAAAGTGGGTGTCTGGGATCAGCTAAAATGCCGTTTGCTTTTCTGAGTATTCTTTCTTTGTAAATGTGTTTCAGACCATTTAAATTAATACCGAGCAGCTTGCTGGCAGTATTAATTATTTTTTCAAAGTACACTCTTCTGTGCTGCTGTTGCAGCTCTGCCACAAGGTTGAAAATCAGTTAAAATTGTGATTTTCGGTAATTTGAATTTAAAGTCACGAGTAACAATTGAAGCAGAGAAAAAACATAGATTCTTGGTGTTTACTGGTGTATCACTGCATTCCTTTATTTATTAAAATATTAATATTATTAATATATTTAAAAAACAGAAATTTTTACCCTGAAGGTCCCTTAACAGGAAATTCATCTGGATGCCATGAGATATAACCTGACACGCCAGACGGACAGTTCCATATATCCTCCACGGAAATATTTCACAAGTACAACTGGGAAAGAGCCGTTCAAAAAAGTTTTCAGAGGAGGAACCTTCATAAAAATTTGCTGCTGCTGATTGGACGATGGTTCTTCTTGTCACACTCATCACCGACCAATCCACATGGGGTTTGGAGTCCTTCACATCTTTTTCACAACCACAGGAGCCAGCTGGTAGATCTAACTCTTACCGAAACCGGTCAGGAGAAGAGCAAAAACATTGTTTCCGGTCAGAAAAGCTTTTAGTGACGTTCTTTTCTCCTCTTTTAATGAAGAAATTGAGGCTATTTCTGATAAAACTGCTGATATTGACCCATCCACAGGAACCGCTTCGCACGCCGCCATTGAATTCAAATATAAAGTTGCTTCTTGGTGATGTCACGTCTGTATCTCCCGCCTCTCTTTCCCCTGATTGGGCCATAAAAAATTTAGCTGTGAAATTGTTGGACGAAGGGAGTTTGCAAGACGGACCTGCAGGATTTCAGACTGTGAATCAGGCAGGGCTGTCTGCTCTGCAAGGCTACATGATATAGATAAATGCGCAAATATCTCAAGCTGGAGCAGGAAAATGTGCATTGTTCCTGCGCAGTTTATTTATATAGCCAACACATTTAAAATATATTTGGTAAAATTTTAGAGATATTGCCCCCTTTAATTGCACTGCTCATGATTATTGGGATTATTTTCCCTTTTAAACTGCATTATAGCAGGAATAGCCATGCATGCCCAGAAAAACTTCATATAAAAACTGTATAACATTGTGAATTTTATTGCATAAAAAGGGGAAAAATGTTGACTCCTTCAAATGATGAATCAACTGGCTATTAATTAGCCCACTGCATGATGACATATGCGCTAGGCATTACAGGATGCATTAAATGATGCAAGCAAGGCAAATGTAGATGAAATTTAAGAGAATTGAGATGTGCCCAGTTTCCCAGTTAGGGTTTTTTGCTGCTATAATGCTCAAGAAATCTGGTTGAAGCATCTGAACAGGTTCCAGTGTGAAAGGCATTTAATTTAATTTATTTTTTTTTTTTTGCTTCTGGGTTTAGCACTGCCTTTTGGCCAAATTTCATGAAACTTAGTGGTAAGCTTTGTTAAGCCCTGGCAATAAAATTAGTTTTGTGTGGTGGCAACTAAGTAATGTTGATGTATGGATCACTACCTATTTTGTTGTCTTCAACATCAAATTCATTAGAAGACAAAGAAAGGTCATATCATTTACCCCAGCAAAATTACACGGAAAACACTTGGTCCGGACCCTCTGTAGATACTGTTTTAGAAAATTTTGTGGTGCCAGGATCAAAGATTTGGGAAGCGTTCACAAAAGTAGGTTTTATACAAATTCAAAATTGTGTACTCCGGGACAATTCAACAAGGGCCGGTGTGGGTGCAGGCTTTCATTCCCACCGAGCACTTACACACCTGATACAACTAATCAATCTCAGCCACATCAGCCCTTGCAGGATAATGCTGAATAGCATTTCAGAAAGCAGGGTAAATAAACTATGAGTTTGTTCTATAACTGGGTGTTGACTTACTCTGAGTCGCTGACCGCGGAGTTTTCGGGTTCAGAACAGGTGATAAGACTAGGTTCAATCAACTCTGATTTAAGTTACGCCACAGGCCTGTGCATGAGGATATTAAAAGCCCTCATCAATGGCAAATACGACCCCAGTTCTGAAATAGATTGGACAAAGAGTAAATTGTGAATAAAATCAAAACGCAATGATTTTCAAATCACACCAGCCAGTATTTCATCACAATAGAACAGAGATAACATAGCAAATGTTGAAACTGAGAAATTTTACCATTTTATCCACAAAATGAGCTCATTTCAAATTTTATGACTGCTAAAGGTCTCAAAAAAGTTGGGAGAGGGGCCTGTTTACCATGGTTGTAGCATTCCCTCTTCTTTTTAACACAGAGTGGAGGCATCTGGGCATTGAGGAGACAAGTTTCTTGAGTTTAGCCAATGGAATTTGACACCATTCTTGTTTAATACAGGCTCCCAGCTGCTGGAGAGTTTTGGGTCTCCTTTGATGGACTTTTCATTTAATTATGGGCCAAATGTTCTTAAGCAGAAAAAGATCAGGACTGCAGGCGGGCCAGTTCAGCACACGGATTCTTCTACTACAAAGCTGTGCTGTTGTAATAGCTTCAGTATGTGGTTTTGCATTGTCCTGCTGAAATACACAAGGCTTTCCTTGGAATAGATATCGTCTGGAGGGGAGCATATATTGCTCTAAAACCTTTATATACCTTTCAGCATTCATGATGCTTTTTAAAACATGCAAGTGTCTCACTGCATATACACTAAGGCATCCGCATTCCATCAGAGATGCTGGCGTTTGAACTGAACGCTGTTAACAGGAGGGGGTGGTCTTTCTCCTATTTAGCCCGGAGGACATGACGCCCATGATTTCCGACAAGAATGTCAAATTTGGACTGGTCTGACACAGGACACTTTGCCACTTTGCTACAGTCCATTTTAAGTGAGACCCAAAGAACATGGCAGCGCTTCTGGGTCATGCTCAACAATTGCTTCCTTTTTGCATGATAGAGTTTTAGGTGGCATCTGAGGATGGCACGGCAAACTGTGTTTACAGACGATGCGTTTCTTCACATATTCCTGGGCCCATTTAGTGATGTCAATGACAGAATCATGCCAGTGAGTGATGCATTGGCGTCTGAGGGCCCAAAGATCAAGGGCATCCAATAAAGGCCTTTGGCCTTGTCCCTTAAATATAGAGATTTTTCCAGTTTCTCTGAATCTTATGATGATATTATGCACTGTCGATGATGAGACCTTCAAAACCTTTGCAATTTGACGTTGAGGAACATTGTTTTTAAAGTATTCCACAATTTTTTTACACAAGCCTTCACAGGTTGAGAGCCTCTGGCCATCTTTACTTCTGAGAGACTCAGCCTCTCTCAGGCATCCCTTTTACTTCCAATCATGTTACACACGCGATGGCAGTTAACTTAATTACTTGCTAAATGTTCTTTCAGCTAATTTTCTTCTATATTAATTGCTTTTTCAGCCCCTTTTTTTTTGCCTGTGTCCCAACTTTTTTGAGAGCTGTTGCAGCCATAAAATTTGAAATAAGCTCATTTTGTGGATAAAAATGTATTTTCTCAGTTTCAACTTTTGAAATGTTATCTATGTTCTATTGTCAATAGCATTTTGGCTCATGTGATCTGAAAGTCATTGCATTTTGATTTTATTCATAATTTACACTTTGTCCCAACTTTTTCATAATTGGGGTTGTATGTTAAGTCCTACTCTTTTATTATATACTGAAACACTGTGAAAATGCAACACCTAAATTTGTAAAATTGTAGATGATTTTTTGCAGCGGTCAAAATTACCACAGAAGAAATATTGTGGCATAAAGGTTAAAAGCTGGAATTTGTGCAAGTCCGGGTTCAAACCCAGTTTGTGCATCTGTCAGGGGATCACTTCTCTAAAAAGTATCTTTGCCATGCCATTAGCAGAAGGTTGAATGCATCACTTGAATGAGATGCAACAGAGGCGTTGCCAGGATGCCAAGCTTGGGTGGGCATTTGTCCTCTTTGAGGGTGCAAAAAAAGGACCTCAAAATCGTAAAATACAACATGCACAACATCTTGATACTTTACATTCATATATATTTTAGTAGCGGCTGGTGAACTGGCGATAGGGGAGGCTCAAACCCATCCCATAAAAATAATGATTGGACATGACCTGTTTTCAATCAGTTATTTAAATTACCATTACAGAAACTCCAAAAAAAAAAAACTCTCAACATTATCAGGTGGGGCCAGTTTTCATAAATAACGCATACCTGTCAACTCTCATGCATTCGGTGTGAGTTTAAGTGGTATATTTACATTCCCCTGCTGTAGTCAGCAATTATTTAGTCAAGTCCTTGCGCATGAAGGTTTGTCAGTTTCACCGGCGTTATGACTTCGGACTTCTCACGCTTTTCTTTACTCAGGGGTTGGAACCAATGCATGTGTTTCATGATCATTTAAACTGTTTAAATGAAATGAGATCATTGGAAACGATAAAATTGCATAAAGACATTTCAAATGATCTTATATCATTTGAATTATTTCAATGATAATGAAACACATGCATTGTTTCCGACCCCTGAGTAAAGAAAAGCGTGAGAAGTCGGGAGTCATAACACAGGTGAAACTGATAAACCTCCATGCATAAGGACTTCAATTCCATGGGAGAATGATGTATATTTGGCATTTTTCGGATGGATTTTGCGATATCTACGAGTTTGGAATAGTTTTTGAGAGTGTAATCAACGAGCCGAGTAAACAGTCCCTCCTCGTCCATATCCCTGTGATTGTGCCCATGCAGAGCAAGTTCACTAATAGTGAGAGACTAAATTACTTCATCCATGCTTTTAATGTGGTATCTGTTCTTTTCTACTTGGGTATTACCCTGCAGATGGATAATATTTTCACCTGTCTCTGGCCGGTGCTGGTACTCTTGCCACGCAACCATGGCCCTGGAGTGTGAGATACTTGCTGCATGTTTGTACGGTCTTTGTCGAGTGCTTTTTCTCCATTTTTGTAGCCATGTTTGGTAAATATGTCCTCACGATCCAAATTTGAACTATATTTGTGACAAGCGAAGCAAAAGCTGGCATCACGCAGTACTGAATATTCAAGCCATGGCATGGTCGTGTTTGATACGCTTAGGATAATTGCTTAAAATGGGCTGAGATGGGCGATACATATTTAAGTCCGGAGGTGCGGACACAGAGCTGGGGGTCTGAACATGTGGAGGGAGGACAGACGTTTTGAGCGCCCCGCATCGGTGCAGTGCTGCTGAAGCATGGTGCATCTATCGGTGATTCACAGGCAGTCCCAAACCCCGGCACAGGTGCAACGCCCTGTTCGGAGTTTGCAGGGCTGCTGGCAGAGACAGCACTTGCAGGAGCGAGAGCTGCTTGTTTTTTAATGAGCCAAATTTGCATTTCTATTGGCAAAGGT
This sequence comes from Gymnothorax reevesii, assembly GCA_029721435.1. Classification (NCBI taxonomy): domain Eukaryota; kingdom Metazoa; phylum Chordata; class Actinopteri; order Anguilliformes; family Muraenidae; genus Gymnothorax; species Gymnothorax reevesii. Next base: position 113,765,767 of record CM056577.1, read on the forward strand.
TAAGTGCTTATGATACAGATGTTCGAAATGTTAAAATGTGCTTATGATACAGAATTATTGTTGCAACAACCCCAGCGAGTGACTAGCAACTCCAGACTACCTGCTAGTTAGCTGCCTGGGCTCACTCGGTTGCCAACTCAGGTTATTACGACACGAGTCGACACACAAACAGATGACAAACCAGGACACAAATTACCTTAATGTCAAACAACAAGACTGATAAAATAAGCAGTGGAAGAAGTAGCAAAAAAGAGATATGGGCAAAGTTGTAATTCCCTGAGAGAAGCACAGGTCCTGTATGAGCAGCGTAGACATGACCTGAGACTGAGTGAAGACGGCAGTCTAAGAGAATGGGAGGGTCCCTAGTAATTTGAGAGTGCCCATTGGTTAGTTTCACATCAGAATAGACTGGCAAAGAAATTCACCAATCACACATAGTGATAGATCCCAGATAGCAGCTGACTCTGGGCCAGATCCGTTTCAAGACCGGCACATACGCGTTACAGTCACGTCTGAATTAGTGCAGTTATACAGACCCTGCCCAGCTCTGAGTCTGAGTTGTTCGCGGCCCAAGCATCTTTGGCGGGAACATCATCGTCAGCGGAGTCAAAGCAGGTGCAGGCCAGAACCGCAGCAGAAACAGCGCGGGGTCCACCACAGGAAAAAAGGAAAAGGCGGCAGCTGTGGTTCATATCGACAGCATTGTACAAGAAAATTGATGAAGGTAAGTCACACAGTTTAGTTTTCTTGCCACAAAATTAATTTATGTTTTTTTGACAGCAAATTCTGCTTATTAAATTAACCTTAAAGGTCTGAGAGGTATTTAGTAAGTTAGCCTCTTCATCGGTGCTTAGTCACGCTAATGGGTATTAAACTTTATTGGTTTGTGTCTATAAGTAAAGGGTAGGTATATGTCTGCTGTTGTTTGTAAAATTGGAGATTTTTTAACTGCATATATGATTTTTTACCCTCTACGGAGAGCTAATGTAATTGAGATGATGAATAATACACTTTTTGGACACTCGCTTAAACATAAAGAGAGCTAAGAGGCATTGTGAACACACTTTCAACTCAGGACCGCCCCCACAACAAACTGAGCGCGAATAGCTTCTTTCTGAAGGCGTTATTCATCAGAGCCAGGGTCACACGGTAAGGAGGTCGAAAGCATCGCCCGTCGTCTGCCTGCCCCAAGTCGTTCATTTCTTGGTCTTGTTTCGTTTCATTTTTCTAGTATATTATATACTTGCACTTGAATCATCAACCTCGATGTCCAAGTTCAGCGAAAATTCTGACATTTTAAGTGGATTTCGACGTCTTGCTTAGAGCGTAAAATACGCATACGACAGCCTATGCGACACATTTGATCCCACGAGTAACGCCACAGCTCTTGGCCCGATTCTCAGTGGATGTTCAGGGGCGATTTTGCCCGTTTTACATCTGATTATTCTATTTCACGATCTCCGAGTGAAAAGTGTTGGTCGTTAGCGACAGTATTGCTTGCCCTTTCGGGTGATAGCTACCAAATACATTTTTACTACGTTTCAAGTCAATATATGTCTACTTTAAGAGTTTTAATCTATGTTTCAGTGTGTGGGCTAACCACTGTTTTTTGTGTAAAGTTACTCCACACATGTAGTTTTACCAGTCTTCGGAAAGCAGCTGTTTAGCCTTGTAACGAGCCTGCCCTGGACTGCTCTGACCCCAGAAAAGTAAGTTATTCAGTATTCTGTGGCTAAAGAGTTAGCCTGCATTCAAGGAAGTCATTGAAAAAAGTGGGTGGGTTTGATATATGCAAGTTTGTGGATGTCACTGGTGCAGAAGTGCGATATGCGACGCACATTAGTGAAAAATTAATTTTTATGTTAGGTTAGTGGGGAAAAATATGTTTATGGTAAATCCTTACTGTTTAATCAGTAGTCAAACAAAATGTGATGAGACCGGCGCTCAGCAAGCAAAAACAATGAGCTCTAAGGGCCGGTTCATACTCAACGCAAGGGACGCGAGCGAACGCGACCACAGGTCCGTTCCATTCCGTTCACAGAGAAGCCTGAACGCGCGTCCCTTGCTGCACTGTGCCTTGTTAAAAAGCAGTTCACTGCTCATGCAATAGGGGGTAGCAAAGTCCTCTCCGTCTCCTCCTCCTTCTTTCTTCTTTTTGGTGTGTTGAACGTAGGGTATGGTGCATTATTTGCTTTATCTCCCCTATTGGAATCTCACGGAAATACACGCATCGACACGTCGCGTGACATAAATTTGGACGACACACTTTGCTACGCAAGGCCGCAAGATGGACACCTTGCGTTGCTCAATGCGTTGCCTTGTGTTCGCGCTTGCGTACCTTGTGTTGAGTATGAACCGGCCCTAACAGTTTAACACGAGCGAGACAGTCTTCTGCATGTGTGAGATTTAATGACCATTTGAGAGTAGACTGTATGTATCCATGGATTTGCGCTGTTTGGTTATAAAACCTTTCAATATGAAGTATACTGTGACATTATTTTTTATTGTTATAACCCATATGTTTCAGTTTAATTGGGTACATCAGATTGATTTCAAAATTGTTTAATAAATGACAGCAATGCAGCTGTAATAGTGACAGCCAGAATTTACAGTTTTAAATTCCTCACAGGAGTGATTTTAATAGTAATTGTGGTAAAGTATGTAAAGTAGAAAGTGAATTTAATATGGCAGAAACTTTTCTTGATCTCTCTAGGGCTGTAAAGAACTTAAAATAATAATTAATGTAATGCAGTGCCTGTTCAAAATGTGCTCGTTATGTTATCAATAATTCAGTATTTTATCAAGTGATATAATAATTATTAAATAATACATGTCAGGAGAAAATATTATGATATAAACAACATAATTTTTCTTATCTCCCGAAAATATTGGACCTCAAATTAAAAAGGATATCTCTTACATAGTGGCATGCCATTTTCTGGGGTAATTGATTGCTTTCCAATGAATCAAGTGTATGTGTGTATGAATGAAACAATATCTCAAGAAAACTGGTTCCAACATGAACTGGATTAAAATAAACTTAAAACCATAGTTGAGATCATTAACTTTGCCTCCATGTTGGAATCTGCTGGACTTGAGCTCCATGTAGGTGCTGTTTTCCCATCATGCGTGCGGACAGGAAGCCGATTTGCTGTCAAGCTAACATTGCTCTGTGATGCTAATAGAGTAAAAAGTACAGGCACTGGTAGTACATACAACAAATTAAGACATTGTTTTTTTCTTTGGTTAGATGTATTTATGTCAAACACTATAAGTATCTTCTCCCCCCACAATTAATCTTTTTTAGAGACAATGAAAAGGAGGGAATCTCCATTAACAAGTTCTGGAGTGAGAGGGAGGGCTCGCCTTGCTCTAGAAAAACGACTACGTAACATTGCGGAAGACTGCGTGGAAGCCGAGCAGACAGATGAAGCTGACACACACGACACCACCAATGACATTGAAAACAGCAATGACTCAAGACTCTCTCAGACAGATGACCATTTTGATACCTTCTGTACCGATGATACTGATGGACTGGCAGTTGGACAAAATACCTCAGAGTCCCTTTCTGAATCAGAGTGCCAGTTGGATCCTAAGCCAACCAGCCTTGTTGAAAGCTTCGCCAATTGGGCTATACAGTTTGGTGTTTCTCTGGTGGCACTCACAGCTCTCCTTAGTTTACTGAGAGTGTTCCACCCAGACCTGCCCAAGGATGCCCGAACCATCCTTAAAACTAATATAGAATATAAAATCCAGCAAAAGAGTGGGGGTTTGTATCATTACAGAGATATCTTGACAGCACTACATAACACCCTAACCCAGCTGATTCCAAATGCTTTACTTTTAGATTGCAGATAAATATTGATGGCTTACCATTGTTTAAGAGCACAAATTTACAGTTATGGCCAATTTTAGGACTTTTGTTAAGTGTCCCAATGAAGGATTCTGTTGTTATTGGCCTTTTCTGTGGTACAAAAAAAACCAAAAGCTCCAGATGAATTTCTGAGTGACTTTACTCAAGAGTGAAAGCAGCTGCAGGAGGGATTTCATATTAGAGGGAAAAAGGTTCATAACTGGATTCCGTTATTTGTGATGCTCCTGCTAGAGCTTTTGTTAAAAACATAAAGCCTCACAATGCCTATCATGGGTGTGATAAATGTTGCCAGCCTGGTTTTTATGTAAACAACAGAATGACTTTCCCCATAAATGATTTTGTGTTAAGGACTGATACATCATTTTCAGACAGAGTTGATGAGGAGCATCACCTTAAAGGACCACATGGATTTTCTGGTCTAGATGTGGGGATGGTAACTCAATTCCCTCTGGATTACATGCATCATGCATGTTTAGGTGTCATGCGTAGATTGCTGAACATATGGCTGAGGGGCCCATTGAAATTTCGCCTCTCCTCTAGTCTTGTTGAGAAGATTTCGCAGAGTCTGATTCAGATGCGTGCTTATATACCAGCTGAGTTTGCAAGGAAGCCAAGGTCTCTCAGCGAGCTAGACCGTTGGAAAGCAACTGAACTAAGACAGTTTCTGTTGTATACTGGTCCTGTTGCTCTGGTTCCATATTTGGACAGTAATTTATACGACAACTTTATGTTATTTTATACAGGCATTTGCATCCTTGTCAGTCCTCAGCTATGTTCTGTGTATAGTAATTATGCAGACATGCTACTTAGAGCATTTGTTAGTCACTTTGGTCAGATTTATGGTAAAGAAACCTTGGTGTACAATGTGCATGGCATGGTTCACCTGTCAGGAGAAGCCCAGCTGCATGGTTGTTTGGATTCCATCTCAGCTTTTCCTTATGAAAATTACCTGTGTAAACTGAAGAGGTTTGTGCGAAAGCCAGAAATTCCCCTTGCACAGATAATAAGAAGGTTATCTGAAGTAGAAAGGATCAGTACAGTTGAGTTGCCATTGAAGGACTTGAGAAAGCAACATAATGATGGACCTGTTCCTCATGGTCTTTGCCCAACAGCACAGTACAGGGAGCTGCACACTAAACAATGGTCAATGAAAATTTCCACAGGTGATAATGTATTTGCTATCAACGCAGATATTGGTGTCATTCATAACATCATTCAGTCTGAGGAGGGAATACATGTGGTATTTAAAGTACTCCCGTTGATGGAAAATTTCTTCAGTTATCCAATGAGCTCTGACTTTCTGAGGGTATTTATTGTGTCTTCACCTACAGGACCATTCAAGGTAGCCAGAATGTCACATATCTCTCACAAGTGTGTCCTGCTGCCTTACAAAGATAGTTTTGTTGTCATGCCGCTCTTACATCTCCCCTGTGGGAATGCCAAGGTTTAGGTTCTGTGATGTAGGTTGAGTTGGGGAAAAATGAGGGTTTGGGAGAAAAGGACTACAGGACAAAATATTTTATGTTGACTGATGACTGACTTTTGACTTCACAACCTTCAAGACCTGAAGAAATGCTGATTCTGTGATGTGAGTATCCACAATGAATAACAATAAAAGGCCAGTACTCACTTGTGCTCCAAGTACCTGAAATTAGCAGGACCCAGTTAAGGATAAGGTTAAAGCAGCTATTCAAACTCTAGACTGCTACGGTGCACTTGATGAATCAGATTATGTTCAGGAGCAAACGCAAACATTAAATCACAAATCTGATTAAACCCGAGATTAAGAAAGTATTTCTCTGAAAAATGTATTTCAGAAACTGAGCAATTTGATATGAACATGGGCCGGTGGCATTACACTGCTTATTAATAATCCATCCAAATAATTCAACTATGATTCCCCTTAATTGAGAGGTATAGCACGCATTCCGATGAAGAGTTGATGCCCACTCTGCTCCCCACTCATGCAGATTGCAGGTGGAGGCCACACACATACACTACCAATGACAAAACAGTCTTCATGAATGTGGACCAGATCAAATAAGAATTGCATGAAATTTAAAGGAACTATTTATTGCTGCGTACTTTGGCACTTGTTCCATTGTTCTGGACTTGTAAACTATGTCTGCAGCAAAAAGTCCCATAAAAATACACACAGTCGTAATTTTAGGCTTGTTTTCTGATGATTTTCAGCCAGCTTTTACCCCGCCCGCAATTAGGTCCAGCGTGAATGACTTATCGACTTGCTGACATCATCTAAAGAATGACGCCAGCTTTTTGTACACCTCCTTTGCGCATGTCGAAGATGTGTATTCTATTATTTATAGACAAAATGTACAGTTTGAGAGGCTGGCGAGAGAGACTGCATTCATAAGAAAGTGGCAGTGTCCCCAAAATAGGGGGAGAACATCACAATAAACCATCTGGCTGTCTTTCGACCTGGCTCGTGCTGCTCACGTGCTTTGCATACTAGGGCAGCTCTGACTTAGTCTCTCCTTCATTAGACTATTCAGTCCGCCCCGCTCTGATCTTTCGACCTGAACCGCCGCGGGGCGAATACCCTCTTCCATAAATAAAATGCAAAGAATTGCTCACAAAGTTGATTGGATTTAAATGGAAAGATGAAGCATATTCGCATCAGTATATTCAGTATAATAACTCCAGTCAAACCAGCCCCAAGATGTAATAGAGCACAGGTCGGACAATATATTGCTTAGCTTTCCCAAAGAGCATTTAAAGTATTATATCAGTGTTCATTTCACACGCGTTGGCTTAGTAGTTTAATGTGTATTGTGCATTCAATTTCGTATGAATAGCTACAACAGTAAACAGTTGTATGGAAAGAAAATAATTTGATAAGTGATCTTTGCTTTTGATTCTCTGCACTCTACGGCGGCTTTTGAGTGCCAAATGTTATCTGGTTCTTCCTTGGTCAGAGTCCCCTTGAGAGTCCTTTGTTATTTATCATTAATAAGTTATTCCCAGAAGGAAAAAATTATTTGTAGGGAGCGATCGGAATAAAAGAGCAAGTGTGTAAGCTTTGAGGTCTTAGCGATTTTTAGACCAGAAATCTGCGTCATACACTTTAAAAACATAGTACGTATGTCATCATAAATGGAGAACCTGGATAATGCGCCTAGCAGTAGCTTTCATCGACGGTGAACGCAAGTGAACCATTTAGCGTCGGTGACATTTTCATAAAAGTTTAACCTTGGCCATAACTTTTCACTGGTTCGTGGTACGCCTTTGATACTTGGCATGTGCATCCCTTGTGACGAGACCTTTCAGATGAGGTCATCAAATTTCACCTCGTGACCTTGACCTTGGCGTCGGTGACATTTTCATAAAACATTAACCTTGGCCATAACTTTTGACTAGTTTGTGGAACGTCTTTGATACTTAGGTATACGATTCCTCTCGTTGAAGAAAGGTGATCTAGGCCTTGATCATGTCTTCTTGACCTTGGCATATGGGGGCATTAGTGTTTTACAAACACATCTTGTTTTTATTTTTTTTTTGCTCGTAATGTAAATCGTATTTGATTTGAAGTATTTAAGCACTGGGGCAACAAAAACATGCAACGAAGTGATCAAAAATTATATTTTTACATTACGTTTTACACACTGGCTATGTGGCAAATTGGTCCTGAGTTCTTAAATTAGGTCACATTAAGAAAGGGCGGCATTATCGATTCTGGCGATTAAAAAGGGCGTTCCCAGGGCAAGCAGAAAGTTATTAATTGCTCCAAAATTGTTTGATCTGATAGGAAATGACTGCCATGTTTTTTTTTTCTTGATGAGAAATTACTTAGAGAGCCTGTTTGTGAAATTTAGGTCCTCTAGTCGCTTTAGTTCCTTTAACCGCCTGATTTTGTCAGTTATTACTTTTCAATGTAAATGTGTAATTATGCACATTTGAGTACTTTAAAACTGAAATACAAAATTGAATACTGAGGACTTGTTTATTGTGAATGAACTCTCATAGGCCACTTGCAGTATCTTCCCAGCCCACTTGGAGTTGCAGCCCACACTTTGAGAATAACTGATGATCTGGCGCATTTTTACCTCTCGGCCCCGACTAAGGGGCAGAGGGATTTTGTTGTCACATGTCCTGTCTGTCAGTCTGTCCTGTAAACTTTTGTATTCCACACGATAACTTGAAAACACCTTCGTCAATCAACACCATTTTTGCTCTGTTGCTTTGTCTTCTTCTACCCACAGAAGCCTATTGATTTCAATGGCACTTGTATGTTCAGTATGGCCACCACAGCTGCCATTTTGAATTTTCACAAAGCCATTTTCAAGTTATCGTGCGCAATACAATCTACACATTTTTGCTCTGTTGCTTCGTCCTGTGAACTTATAGAAGCCTATTGAATATGACGGCACTCGGATGTCCAGTATGGCCGCCACAGCTACCATCTTGAATTTTGTATTCCGAAGGATAACTTGAAAATGCCTCTGTAAATTTACTTTCATTCCAAGCAATCTAGGGGCTGAGGGGTAACATCCGCTTTGTGGGGCTATTTTTCAGTAGGAGATGAATTTATTAACAGTCAGACTGAGAAGTCATAGTGATTTTTTTTTAAAAATGACAGAATGTAAATATGTGAAATGACTGCGCTGAAATGTTGACATAGAGTGAAATATGTCAAAAGATGGTTTCAGATAATGAGTATCTTACCTGTAATCTTTTAAATTTTTTTTCAGATGTTTTTAATCATTGAATTTGCTGAGACCAAGACTGTTAACATTATACCTGAGTCTTGGTTTGAGGATGGCAGCACTTGGTGGCCAAACTATAAAAGCAATGAAAGAATAAACAGAGCAGTTCAAAAATGTGAAAATCCAGGGACAGACTGGAAACTTCACTTGTGCGAGTTCTTTCAAGAACTGGTAAGGATCCAACCTGGAAACAATATTCTATTGTACGCAAGTGTGTTCTAAAATATGCTGACTCCAGAAATATACCATATTTACCATGATACAGATTCTAAGTAAATATACTTAAGTATATTTGATAGCATACCTTTCTCATGATAATTTTTTAGATGTTTCTACACTTCTGTGACACAGACAGGATTGTATCAAAGCTCAGATTTGGGGAGGGATAAAAAAAACCATTTCAGCTGCATTTGCAAATGGAGATGCCTCTGTCCTTTTTGTAATTTTATACAAAAGTATTTTGTAAGAAGTTGTTTCTTGTATGTGATTTTGCAGAAGTGAACTAACTATTAATGTGTTGTGAATTCTGATCAGGCGACTATCTAAAGGCAAGGGAAAAACTGAGGGCCTCACTTACATGTAGTACTTCTGACTTACAATCAGATGATGAGGGAGATGTGATAAGGAAAAGAAAAATCAAGCCAAGGTTTGACATTTCTCAATACTCCTGCAATACTAGGAAACAAGAACATTTTGAATATTCATGTGTATACACAAAACAAAAATATACAACTGCAATTCTGAAATAGTTAGGACAAAGTGTAAATTGTGAATAAAGTGCAATGACTATCAGATCACATGAGCCAGTATGTTATTTACAATAGAACATAGATATCATTTCACATGCTGAAATGGAGATATTTAACATTTTTATCCACAAAATTAGCTTATTTCAAATTTTCTGGCCGCAACTGGTTTCAAAAAATTTGGGACACTGGCAAAAAGGGCTGAAAAAGCAATTAATATATAAGAGAATCAGCTGAAAGAACATTTATCAAGTAATTACATTAACTGGCATCAGTTGTGTAACATGATTGGCTATAAAACGGATGCCTTAGAGAGGCTGAGTCTCTCAGAAGTAAAGATGGCCAGAGGCTCTTCAACCTGAGAAGGCTTGCGTAAAAAAATTATGGAATACTTTAAAAACAATGTTCCTCAACGTCACATTGCAACGGCTTTGAAGGTCTCATCATTGACAGTGCATAACATCATCAAAAGATTCAGAGAAACTGGAAAAATCTCTGTGGGTAAGGGTTAAGACCGAAGACCTTAACTGGATGCCCGTGATCTTCGGGCCCTCAGGCGCCACTGCATCACTCACTGGCATGATTCTATCATTGGCATTACTAAATGGGCCCAGGAATACTTCAAGAAAGCACTGTCTGTAAACACAGTCCGCCGTGCCATCCACAGATGCCATCTAAAACTCTATCATGCAAAAAGGAAGCCATTGTTGAGCATACTCCAGAAGCGCCACCATGTTCTGTGGGCCAAGGCTCATTTAAAATGGACTGTAGCACAGTGGCAAAGTGTCCTGTGGTCAGACAAGTCCAAATTTGACATTTTTCTTTGAAATCATGGGCGTCGTGTCCTCTTGGCTAAAGAGGAGAAAGACCACCCCTCCTGTTATCAGCGTTCAGTTCAAAAACCAGCATCTGTGATGGTATGGGGATGCATTAGTGCATATGGTGTGGGACACTTGCATGTTTTAAAATGCGCCATAAATGTTGAAAGCTATAGGTTTTAAAGCAACATTTGCTCCCCTCCAGATGACATCTATTCAAGGGAAGGCCTTGTGTATTTCAGCAAGACAATGCAAAACCACATACTGCAGCTATTACAACAGCATGGCTTTGTAGTAGAAGAGTCCATGTGCTGAACTGGCCTGCCTGCAGTCCTGATCTTTCACCAATTGAGAACATTTGGCGCATAATTAAACAAAAAGTCTGTCAAAGGAGACAAAACTCTCCAGCAGCTGCATGCCTGTATTAAACAAGAATGGGATCAAATTCCAATGGCTAAACTCAAGAAATTTGTCTCCTCAATGCCCAGACGCCTCCACTCCGTGTTAAAAAGAAGAGGGGGCTTTTTCAGAACAGCACACGATTGGCTAATGCGCTGTGGAAATGCAAATTCGGAAGGGACTGCTGGGAAGGGAAATTAAAAACGATTGCCTTGTTCGTTGCTCAAGCACCTCCTATTGGCCGGCCAGGCGCTCGTCAGTGAGATTCTGAGCTTGCTTATGTTTTGGTATCCTCCGCCCTCATTCTGCACTTGCGATAGTTTTGACCAATGGATGTAAAGATGTAGGGCCTGACAGGCGCGTGCTTCGGAGGAAAGCCGCGAACTGTCTTTCTCTTCTGAGCTGGCAATCGGGGATTGTATACAAGCAAGCCTTGTATATACATAGTTCTCAGATTGGGCATTCCAAATTCGGGTGGGATTGGAGATGCCAAATTTAAAAAAAAAAAAGGAGAATGCTACTCCATGTTAAAGAGGCCTCTGTCCCAACTTTTTTGAGGCCTGTAGCAGCCATCAAATTTGAGACTAGCTCATTTTCTGGATAAATTTGTAAAATTTCTTAGTTTAAACATTTGCTATGTTATCCCTGTTCTACTGTGAATAAAATCTTGGCTGGTGTGATTTGAAAGTTATTACGTTTTGATTTTATTCACAATTTACACGTTATCCCAACTATTTTTGAAGATACAACACTTTTGCTTTTTCCCCCATTTTTCAAGAGCTAAAGTCAAAGGTCTGAGAGCTGTTTTGTGAACACTAGCCTGTATCTCTCAAATTTTGTATTGCATAACCTATATTTATGTTATTGCAGTAATATGCTGCAATAATTTTTTTTTAAATCATAGGAATTGTTGAAATTTTTTGTTTGCCAGGCTCATCTTTGGTGATACAGACTCTGACAGTGAGCCGGAGGGAAAGAAAAGGAGGAGACAAACAATCTTTCCTGCGCGCCTCCTACTCCTCCTCACATTCCTAATCCTACATTTAACGACACCTGCCAGACCTGGACTAGATCTCTGCCAGAACAGAGGCATGGAGAATATTCTAGTTTTGCAGGTATGTTACTTCATTTTGACTCAGTCTGTCTCTGAAATGAACAGTGAACAGGTGTGCACATGCAAAGTCTCCAGCATCAACAAAAGTCCAAGTGACTGGCTGCTAATACTGCAGTGATCGACTGTCACTTCACAAGATGCACTGGAAGAAGATATGTCTATCTTCTGTCTATTTTCTTAAGTCATCTCCTCCTCCCTCTCCTCTTCCCTCGCTCCTGACTCTGGTTTACTCATGTCTCTCCATGTCTCCTCGGTGGGAGGGACTAAGACACAAGTGAGGGAGTCATGGATGCAATTTAAGAGACTTGGGATGCAGGTTGGGAAAACAGAGCAAGAAGCTAGGAAAGAGGAGACACGAGACGTCTTTTACACCCAATATGCCATGTGAAGCAACGTTTTAAATGACTGCTACAGCTGTGGATTTATATATAAGGGGGCTTTCACACCAACGTTCTGTTTGGTCCGAACCAAAATGATACGTGCGAAACTTCCCCTGGACCTTGGTCTGGACCAAAAGAGGTGGTCTCGGTCCGGACCAAACGGAACTATGGTCTGGTTCACGAAATTACAAAATACAAGACACGCGTATTCACGTCTTTGCATTGACTTTGAATGTAATCTGTCGTGCGAAAAATTTGTTTTGCGTCCGGTGTGAAAGCGGCTGAACGTGGCGTGTTATTTCATCAAAAAAAGTAGAAGAGCTTATACTGCAGGAAAAGAGCATCATAAATCACAGAAAACAATGAATGTACTGCTTAAGCCCAACGCCCACTGGCCGTGAAGCATCGCGTCAAAGTCCAAACGCTTTTAAATGCCCACTGGAAGCGTCTATAGCATCTATATTACTGCGGTCAAGCTATCACCAGTTCGCAAAACAACGGTCAAACTATCACCGCTAAAATTTTGATGCGCAATTACAGCGGATAGCGCGGTACTTTGGTCACATGATACAAATGCTGTCAAAATTCGGCTTGCTGAGAGAAAAACCGAGGCTTATTCAACGAAAGAATGCTTATATTTTCTTCATTAAAAAAATCGTCAACAACTTCCATAATGTAGTTTGAAAATGACTTTTCTTTTTCTTTTTTCAATAAATGGTTCACATTTTGTGCAGATTGAAATGTGAGATTTTGGCGAGCTGCTGTGAATCCAGATGACAAATAATTGCTTGTAACTGTAATAATGTTTTACTTAAAGCAAATAGCTAGAGAAAAGTGACACTTGATTATGATAGAAAAGGGATCCTACTATAAGCCCACCAAATATGAAAAGATTCTGTGGTGGAAATTTTTAATAAATGGCCTTCAAAGTTGATACTGTGCAATGTGGGAATGCAGAAAATTGGATGGGGGCGTCATACTTGCGGACCTCTATTTCCTGGAAATCAAATAGTTAGAGAAAAGTAATATTTGCATGTCATAACATATGTATCCTACTATACGCCATAGAATATCAAGAGATTCTGTTGTGGAATTTTTAAATGAATGCCCATTAAAATTGATACTGTGTAATATGCCAATGCAGACAATTGGATGGGGGGATCATGTTTGAGGGCTGATAATTCCGGCAAATCAAAGTGTTTGTCAAAAGTTACCATTCAATAGCATAACTCATCGATCCTATTATAAAATTTTAAAACATGAAAAGATTCCATTGTGGAATTTTAAAATAAATGGCCGTCAAATTTGGGACTGTTTAATGTGTCAATGCAGGCAATTGAATGGGGGGTGCATACTTGAGGGCCTGTAGTTCCTGTAAATGAAGCAGTTTGTAAAAAGTACCTCTTGCTTACTACAGGTTGTAGTATCAACTCACTGAATTTGAAAAGATTCGGTGCCAAACTTATTGAATAAATGGCTATCAAATCAGGAACTATTGTAATGTGTGAATGGAGATGACTAAGAGAAGATGCTTTGTGAGTACGGGCCCAGATTTATAACGAAATGGAAAATAAAAATATATCACCAACAATCAGAACACTTTATTGAGCAGAGCCTAAACAGAAGCATTGATTGAAATGCTCAGTTCCCATCTTGAAGAACTGAGCCATCTGATCAAACATTCACGTTTAATAGGCTATCTAAAAGATTCATTAGACTTCAAGAGATTAAAAACAATAATCGACTGTCGGACACGGAGTTATACAGAAACCATCCCACTGTCGGACACGGAGTTATTTCGAACACGTAGACACTGCGTTTTTATTTAGCCTCAGCCATCATCGTCATGTCCACGGTTGTCGCTGGCGGCCGTTCTCTATTCTGTTCAACTTCACGGTGTAGAGATCTAGGATATTGAGTCATAGCCCCACCTGCTGTTTAGCAGGGGCAATAACAGTGAGGACATTTGTGAGAAAATCCTTCACGCCATGTCAGCGGTAGAAAACTGCCGAAAGTGATTTGTACGTGTAGGAAATGATTCTCGTGGTACACTTGCATTCGGTACGTTTTGTATTTGTAAAACTGAATACATTCTTTTGTTAATGGTGTTTTGTATTTGCAAACCACACTGTATTTGTTTGTAAATCGTTTTTTATATTTGCAAACCGCACCTTGTTTGTACGTGAATCGTTTTTATATTTGCAAACCGCACTGTATTTGTTTGTAAATCGTTTATATATTTGCAAATCACACTTTGTTTGCACGTGAATCATTTTTATATTTGCAGATCACATTGTATTTGTTTGTGAATCGTTGTGCATTTGTACAACATGTTCGGTTTGTATGGTTTTGGCAGTAATTTAACTCCATACTCCCGTGCCTCCCTCAACTTCACCCGTAGTTCCTTTTGAGCGGCCTTAAGTTCTATAACGTTTTTGCTCATGAATGCCTGCTGCTTCCATAGGATACACTGTTTAATTTCGGGTGTAAGGTAGTCCTTATTATTCACATATGATTTAATCGTCCTCTTTGTAGACACGGTATCCGCACAGAAATTAATGTAATGTAATATCTTCAGCTATATTATCTATGTCATCATTGTCCTGATAATAAATGGTCCAGTCAGTAGCTAAGAAACAACCACTTAACTCCTCTTTGCTACCATTCGGCCACACACTGACTTTATAGTGGGCTTGTTGCGTTTAAGAATAGATTTATACGTCGGAATCAACCGGATAGTGTTATGGTCCGAGTTCGCCAGTGGGGGTCTAATTTTTTAAGTATATGCATATTTTATGTTGCCATAGCATTTATCCAATATATTGTGTGGTGTGGCCAGTTTACATTTATAACGTATACCTGTAAACTCTTAGACATTCAGCGTCAGTTTAAATGGCATATTCACCTTCCCCTGTTGCAGTCGGCAAAGAGATTCACGCGCGGAATTGAAGTCCTTGTGCATGGAGGTTTATCAGTTTCACCTGTGTAGTGACTCCGGACTTCTAACGCTTTTCCTCACTCAGGGGTTGGAAGCAATGCATGTGTTCATTATCATTTAAATTGTTTAAATGAAATAAGATCATGGGAAGAAAGATGTTTCAAATGATCTTATTTCATTTAAACAATTTAAAAGAAATTGAAACACATGCATTAGTTTGGAGGACTTACCCACGCTAGGAAAGGATAACGAGCCTTGAAAACAAAGTCAGGCGCTTGTCTGAAGACTTACATTTGCTTAGGGTAAGCGCTTGCATTCACTCAGTCATTTTTTTACCTATAAAGATAGATGGAAAGCACACTATCACATCTGCTAGTGTATCATTCAGTATTTCAGACTGTCTTTCCCTGATCCCTTTTTCATAAATTTTTGCACATACTTATCTTCACAATGTTTTGGGAGCTAAAGTTTGTGAGTATTAATTTCCAAGAAAATTTCAGAAATTAGTACTCACGAAATCAACAACATTAAGGTGGTCAACTCCTCAGACATTTTAGCAATCAAAAATTGGGTTGGAAAGTTTTGTCAATGTCATTTGGTAGGTAAGTTTTGAGCATAGTTTGAGTTTGAAACTTAAAGGAAAAGTGAGATTGACAGGGCTGTCCCTGAAATGAACAAATAATCATTTAACTTCAGGACAATTTTCAGTAAAATTGTCTCAACCGACTTTGAGTCAGAGCGGATTTCACATGACTGTCATGATTTGCTTGTAGTAGTATTTACTTTGCCCCCTCATTGGCTGCATATTTCTGTAAACCAATCACAATGCAAACTTACAGGCAGAGTATCGCTAGCTAATCAATATCGAAAGTAATTTAGTAATTACTTAGTAATTCTGAATTGGTTCAGCCTCTGGTTGGCTGAGAGAGAACCTTTCATCAGTAAGTTGTTATTGGTCTAGATTCTGATTGGCTGGTAATTATTCCGTTGTCTTTGCTATTACAACAGTCGTGTGAAAACCACTCTATGGTGTCCTTTCACATTGTGTTTGACGATAGTTTAAAACTATATGGCAATTGATTTCAAGCATTTGACACTACCTAAATGGCTGAGGTTCACTTGACACTGATGGTCTTAATCCTCAACCTTTATTATTGCTTTCCCAGGATGCTCAGAGAAATGTCCCTGATACTCCTCCTCAGATGAGTATAGAACAAGGTAATTGCCACTCTCTGCCAGTGCAAGACCCTGCCCCTGATGTTGATATCATAAGTAATGATGGCCTTTTACTCCTTCAATCCTGAAGAAGCTAAAACTAGAATTGATGAGAGAGCTCTAAAAATCTATGTATTACATATCAATGGTGAAGGGAGTTTTTTAGGCTGATGTTACACAATTCATGGTTGCGTTAAAAGTTGGGCCATGTAACATGGTACCGGAGCTGACCTTTCATGCAACAATGTTGCCAATGAAACCATTTGAAAACCTTTTAATGCAATGCCAAGAGGAAAGTTGGACAAAGTCGGCTACAGTACCATCTCCCACGATGGCCAACTTTTAATGCAACATCCTTGTGCAAAAAGTCAGCAATAAAAGTTGGAGCGTGTAACACCAGCTTTATATTTTACTTTAGGACTAACGCAATTCAACCCACAGATATTGCAGGCAAAGGATCAGGATTGACTATAGAACAAGATGTTATGTTTCATGTTGCCATGGAATGATGAGAAGTACTGTCTACTAAAGCTGATATCGATTTTGTTTTCTTATATAGATTCATGATAGATTCAACCTCATGAATGTGGTTGTGCCACCAAGGGATCCTGTCAAATGTCCCTTGAGGCTACTGTCATGGCTATTTACACCTGAGGAAATGAGGCAGGCTGCTCTTCAAAACACAATAATCAAAAGACTGCCTTGACCCAGAACGGGTCAAGAAGTTATTTGGTAAGTATGTTATGTATTTCAAAATGTTGGCCAATATGTGAATAGAGTGCAGCAGCAGGAGGAAGTTCTCCCTTCCACAAGAATTTCACAGCAATATGTATATAATGTAGTGAAATGAACTGGGAAGGAAGTTCTGGATCCTTAATTCTATCACAGTTAAAAGATTCATCATCATTTGTTCCCTTTCAGATGTCGTAAAGTCCCGCTATGGAAAAGACAAAGTGGAGAAGCTGTATCAGCAAATCGCTGATGCATGCAACTAGAAGTGATGGGACTCCAGGAGGAAATCCACACGTGATGAGGACTACGACCAAGATTAGCAAATGCGTAGTCTTTAATTCAAAAGATTGGCCACATCAAGCAAAAGGGGACCACATATTGAAATTTATTTTTTACATTTTTTTATTCACATTAATTGGATACCATTGTAAAAGCCACTTTATTTTATTGAAAATAATAAAAGCAGATAATGACAGAATTGCTATGAAAATTGTGTGTGGTTTGAATTTCCAGAAATAACACCAGTTAAACCTGTACATTTTTTATTAGATCGCTCCAAGATCTCTAAGACTTTTCCAAGATCTTTGAAGATTAACTCATGAACTTGCAAAATCTTTCTTGGAGGATCTCCAAGATCTTTGAAGAACTTGAAGGAACTTGCATGATCTTGTAAGAACTTTCCAACAATATTTAAAGATCTTATGGAAGATCCTACTAGGATCTGTAAGATTTTTCCAAGATCTTTGAAGATTAACCCAAGAACCTGCCAAGATCTTTCCAAGATAACGCCAGATCTTATCCAAGAACTTGAAGGAACTTGTATGATCTTGCAAGAACTTGCCAATGATCTTCACAGATCTTATGAAAGATCTTGCTCGGACCTTTAAGATCTTTGAAGATTAGCCCATGAACGTGCAAGATCTTTCCAAGACAAAGCCAGATCTTATCCAAGAACTTGAAGGAACTTGCCTGATCTTGCAAGAACTTTCAAAAGATCTTTAAAGATCATACGCAAGACCATGCTAGGATCTTTCAAAGATTCCTGAAAGATCTTTCTGGAATCTTGTCAAGATATTCAACCTGGTTTGTGGACAGTAGTTTTACCACCACCACCAGGACCATCAATGAAGTGGGATCTGCCCTTGGGAGGATCACCTCTCTGGACTTCCTCAACCTCTTTCAGTGCATTGTGAATCACCCCTTTCTATTCTTCATTCCTCATATCTATGGTAACTGCTGGTTGTTCTATGCTCAGCTGATTGTTTGTAACATCACACATACCAGCTACCTCAGGTAGACCAGGATCTTTACATGACAAGTTTTCTTCAGAGTCTCTTTTCAATATCATTGAGTGCCATGTTTTGCCATGTTTTCCGCAGTTTGTACTGGATGCTCCCGGGCATAGTCTTCAACCAAGGCTTCCCCATGCTTGTTCCACAGCTCCAATGAATGAGATGATCTACAATGGATGCAGAGTGTCGCAAAAAGATCTTAGAGTTGTCGAGGCATTTGGAATGTTATTGCTTCAGTGAGTACATTGTCCCATTCTGAGTCATCAGCAAGCAGTCCTGTCAGTTTACATGCATTATGAAAGGACTCTGCTTTCTGACCATTTACTGTGAGTAGATCATCATAGCCTGTGGGTCCTGGTACATGGAGCAGTAGTAGATGCAAACTGAAGCACTCATGGTCTGTAGGACTGACTGAATACATCTTTGCAATGACATTGTTTGGGCCTCTTTTCCGTGGTTACCATTTTTTCCTGAATACACCTTTACTGACTTCAACTTGGGTGTTTTGGGTAGTCATGGAAGCTGTATTGTCTGGCATCTGGATTTTCTTTGTTGCATTCGAAAAATGCTGTAAGCTCCGTATCTTGGGATGTCCCCCTGAAGTGCCTCTTCCGCTCTTTATTCTTCAAGGTACACAGGCTGCTGTAACTCCAGATGAACTGGCAATCTAATAATTATGTAAGTTTGGTAGTGCATTGGGTATTCGCTTATTTTCCACATAGTTTCTGGAGCGCTCACATAACTGGCGTCAAGGAATGCTGAGATCTCATCATGGTGCATAACTCCTGTTTCTTTTATTTGGATATTAGCTGCATCATGACCTTTATATTTGATGTTTTTGATGCTCATACATGATTCCACATTTATGTGTGCTTCATACTTTAGAGAGCGATATGTATTGTAAGGTTTTTAACCTCTCCATACTCTGTCTGGATGGTTGTACCATTATCAAGACCCACGTACAGTGGGTAACCATCAACCTTGACTTCTGTTTCTACTCTGAATTCCTTGGGGTAGCCCATGGAGCATTTTCCATCAACTATGCAAATGGACTGTGGGTTTAGTATGCCACATGGGCCATGTACTTTGGTCTTTCGTATGGTTTCATACAGCTTAGGATGGGTGTGAGGATTTGGAATCTGTGCATAGATAACACTGTCAACATCACCATCTCTCAGCTCATCTCCATCAGCCAGTGTTATCACTCCATGACTATGTGGCAGGCCTCTCTTCTGGAATCCTATGACCCAGATCATAGCAATTACTTTGCCAAAGATTTCATTTTCCAGAATGTCTTTGGTCTTTGTGGCATTCAGTCAATTTTGGTAAAACTCTCTGGCCAGAGGTGTTACCAAGGGGGGGCAGAGGGTGGGCAGTGCCCACCCTGAGAAAAGCTCCGCCCACCCAATGAAAACTCAAGATAAAAAACTGATTTACTACAATTTTACAGCAAACACGAGATATCCAACTGATTTACTGCCAGAGATAGACAGCCATTTAGAATGAGTTTTACATATGCTTCATTTATCTACCACTATGTATGATTGGTAGATTCCTTTGCCAGTCTATTCTGCTGTGAGACCAATGGGCACCACCAAATTACCCCCACAGTCTACGTTCCGCCGTGGTCAGGGATCACCAGGCCACCCTTCCCCCGAGAGACAGCAAAGATGGTCACTGGGGCAAAGTAGCGGGCTCAAACAAAGAAGAAAAAAAAACACAATAAATCCACGCACACCAAATATGAACAACGACCGGCCGTCAACTAAAAACCCCACATCACAACATACCCAAACCGCGTCTCTCTCAAATACTCCCCTGCACTACTCTTATCCTGTGTCCAATTAGAACGAACAGGAGTCAGCTGTGCCCTCCTCCTTGCAGCAATCACGGCACCCCAGCCCGCACTCCCCACGTGGCCCACATATTAAACAATTAGCTCCAGCGAGTTTACCCCAGTTGTCAGGCAGCCTCCTGACATAAACCTCAACCTTTTTTGAAAAAATATAAGTAAACGGTCATAAACTGTAGGTTGTCATAAAATACAACTAGGCTACTTTTAGAATTAGAAATAACAAATCAACAATAACAATAACAACCATGGTGTAAAAAGTGTAACTGTTTTCAAG
This sequence comes from Gymnothorax reevesii, assembly GCA_029721435.1. Lineage (NCBI taxonomy): Eukaryota > Metazoa > Chordata > Actinopteri > Anguilliformes > Muraenidae > Gymnothorax > Gymnothorax reevesii. Next base: position 113,786,131 of record CM056577.1, read on the forward strand.
CAACTTAACTACGTAATTATGTTCAGTGTGACAGGTTTATTTTTTCAATATTCAACAACATTGCTATTTATGCATTTTCTGGACACCGACAGAAACTTGCATACAGCCAATCAGCGACTTTGTGCCGGACCGCTGAAGGAGTGTCTCGAGACAGTTCACTGTCTCTGCACTGCTAAAATTCTACGCTGGTTTAAGATGGTCTGAGCTGTGTTCTTAGCTGGTCATAGCTGGTGTAGCTGGTCTCTATAGCTAGATGAAGGTGGTCAAAGCTGGTTGAGCTGGTATTTTCAGCTGGAGTATCACGTGCATATCACATATCACATTCAGCAGGGTTGCATGAACAACCAGGGCGGTCTTATAACATATCTTTTTATTTTTATTTTATCATATAGATCTCCTGTATATACTACAACAAGGGATGAAATGCTGAGTTGGGATGTGGCAATGATGAACAAGGATTTTTTTTTTAAAGTGTGATGAGACCACTAACAGTCATGAGGCGTGTAGGCAGTCACATGTAATTTCTTTAAACATACACACCTGAAGCGGCTTAAAATGATTTAAAATGCTGCCAGGAAGAAGCCCGAGTTTAGATTTCTCCAAATTGCAGGTGCTCTGCCCTTCCCTAAATCTGCTCACGTGTACATGCCCTCAATAACAATCAAACAATTTCATTGGCCTAAAATTATATAATGATGTGATGGTGAAAAGCAGACAAACCTAACTGGGCTACAGTGTTAGATTGAAAGAATGCCAGTTTGAATAATTATAAAAAACCTTCCTCTTCCCCAAAAGCGGATGAACCTGAATGTGAGATATAAATGATCAATCGCACGAAATCGCGTGGCACGAGAAAACTAGGGAGAATGATCTGACAAGAAAGTTCAAAATACTAGGATGTAGGGTTTGTTATGCATTATTGACATGTGCAGAAGCAGTAGCGAATTTCATAACGCTGGAAATCTCAAAAACCATCACCAGACACAGACGATCCACTGCTATTTTCATGTTTAACAAAAATTCTGAAGCTTGATGGAATGTCCTTGCAGTTATAGCACTAAAAATGTGTACCAGAAAACGACATGAATTTTCTGTCAGTGTTTCACGCACAAAATTTAACACCATGAGTACCAATGTGATTGAATAGCATCGATGTATGGATGTAAATACCACTTACTCTTCATTTTATGTCTTTTGCCTCAAATGACTTATCAAAATAAACATATATAATAAAATCAACGACCAGTGCAACATCAAATATCCTAACCCCATTTTCCATCAAATCTCATTCTTTCTGACATATCAGCATATTGTGTGATAAAATATGAATGGCATTAATGGCATTAACTGATTCATACAGTATCACAATGTTGCCATATATGTAAAAGGTTTTATGTCCCCCCTTTTTTTTTACCCTGGGCCTGTAAAGTGTTTTGCATTACCTTCTTTGAAAGTACTTTATAAACGTGAAAGAAAAGGCCGACAGCGTTCAATATATGTAAAATATCAATAATTAATAGAAGGTGCTCTCTGGACAGAGTCGGGAAAAATACTTCAAAGCATAAAAAAGCAAAATGTCCAAGGCAACTCTTATTAAGTTAAAAAAAACTTTTATTTAACAGCTAGTTCATACTCAAACTCACAGAACCAAAATGTTTCGGCCACAATAGGCCTTCATCAGTTTTTTGGCCGAAACATGTTGGTTCTGTGAGTTTGAATATGAACTAGCTGTTTCATAAAAGCTTTTTGACTTAAGAAGAGTTGCCTTGGACATTTTGCTTTTTTATGCTTTGAAGTACTTTTATACTTTATTTTCTATTTTGTGTGTGTGTGAGACAAATACAACATCAGGACTGTGAAACTACCCATGCGCATATTACTTGTTGATAAAAGTATGTGTTAGTTAACCCTTAAATGCCCAACTATTGTAAAAGTTGAAAGAAAAATGTATGTATTCTGTTAATATGTACTGGTTAGGCGATAATAGCAACCCAATAGCAATTTTTAATTTTTGGTGACCTTTGACCTCATTTTAGTTTTGTGACATATAAATCACTCTAAGTTTCTTGCATGTAAAGAGAACTTTTGTCCATCATTGTTTTGGTAGTTGACATATTGCTGGAGTATTAGGCATAGCTTATATTTCATTAGCTTACCTGTTTGTCTACTTTATCCAGTGATGAATGGGTGCTGATCTATCGTGTGGATTCCACTATGGGGGTGGGCATATTTGAAAGGTTAGCTGGTGCAACCAGTGTAGTGTCAGTTCCACTTTTATGCATCAGATTGCAGCACTTATGGTCTAAATATGTCACTATGGGCATTAGGTTGCAAAATTTATGTGGAGTCAGTGGTTTTGACAACCCCCAAAATCGTGTGACAAATTTGTCGCAGGGGGCATTTAAAGCCCAGTTCAGACCAAAGATTCGCGACGCGATAACACCATTTTAGAATGTCGCAGGGAGGAGTCTCAGCAGTGTGAACTGGCCCCTCTCAGCTAGTTGCAAGCCGACTGATGGCGTCACCAGCAATTCAGCTTGTCAAATCACAAGAGGCTGGTTTTAGAACGTTAAGCACTAAACCGTCTCAACAGCCAATCAGCTCGTAGCAAATTCAGCTGGTCTCGGGAGTTACAAACTATCAGCTGGTCGGAACTTCCCCGAGAATCCTGGCACAGATTGGCATAAGCGCCCATTTCGTTGAAGCACTCATGTAGCACCCAGTAGCGCAGCGAAGACTTAAAATTGCATGGGCAATAGACATCTCCTTATTTATTAATTTATTATTTATTAAACAATTATTAGCTTTGACTCGATCGCAATCATTTTTTCTAATTAACTATGCCTTTAATCCGAAAACACTTCACACTATCAGGTGCTGCTTGTTTACCTCGTTCAGGCAAAAAGACAATCATTAATTAGAACGCGCAATTTTGAGCATTTAAAATCAGTCTTTGGTTCCATTTGAATAATTCAATCAATCATGAAGCACAGGTTAGATCGCCTGATGAGCCAAAAAGGTAGTGCGGAAGTTCAAGAGCAGTTTACCTCTCGAGAAGTAGCTATTATTAAAAGTATTACAGTACAACTTATGAGTAACTTATTTTTCTGAACTGAAGTATGCATATTGATTAGTTGCCCTTAGATCGCATCACGAAAGAGGCCGTGTCTTAAATTGCCAATTGATTATTCATATAAATGAAAATTGCTTTAAAAAAGGAAAATGGCTGAGAACAAGTTAGGTATAGTAATAGTAGTAAAGCAATGTTGTGTGGCCGCTCATTTTTCAGGTGTGGCTACACCTCTGATTTGAAATGCACAAAATTGTGCGTCCAAATGAATTAGTCATTTTGCCTGAACAAGGTGAACAAGGAACACCTGATAGTGTGGAGTGTTTTCTGATTGAATGTAGCGTATATTGGATTAGAAATAATGACTGCGATCGAGTCAAAATGAATAAATGTTTAAAAGTCATGTTTAGTGCCCACCGTACGCCACTGCGAAGGACAGCCCCAAATTCTCGCCCCCTTTCTTTTTTTGTGTGTCCTCACTCTTTTTTAATAGCAGAAATGCAAATGTTGTGCCTACTCATCACCACTACTCATATTTTCAAACGCGGTAACAAATGTATCAACTGGACAAAGGCCTGAAAAGCTGGTAGTTAGAACGGAAGCACAGAGTCGTTGCTGTGGAAACGGTACACCGTCTCATCTCGTTGCATGGATGTGAACTGGCAGGTTTCAGAACGTTGCAGACCGGCACGTCACAAGTAGTTGCAAGTCTCAGCCAGTCTCGTCGCGAATCTTTAGTCTCAACAGGGCTTAAGGGTTAATATCGAGACAAACCTCTCTCTGTGCAACTTGCAAATATTGTTATCTGCATAATGAGGAGACATATTTTTTCTTGATTTCAAAATTCTGAGAATGAATGTAATTTTTTCATCGAGCAACCCTCGTGGGCTGCTGGGTTGGCTCTCTTGATAAAGGTGCAGTTTGTGGTGCAGGAGCGAGCACCCCGACATCGGATCAAATTTTGACATAGCAGTGCTGACTGTGGCCAGTAGTCTCATGACAGCACCACATAATTGGCTTTGCACTGCTTAGAGAGTTGGGAGGGATAGTCAATTTGGGTTAGCATAGGTTGCAAGGACCACCTACAGACCATCTGGCCATGTGTAAGTTACACTGTGAGCGAGCTCATCTGTCCCCTGCTGTCAGTTTGTGTCAGGACAAACAGCTTCACAGTAGCTTCTGACCCACAAGGTGCATTGAACTGCTTCCTTGCTCCAGGTATAAACCAGCTTTCCATCTTAGTTTTAATTCAAGGATTTTAATTGCCGCAGCAGTCTGTCATTAAACTTTGTTATTATGCGGAGCAGAGTTATGATGCTGAAAGTTAAGGTAACCATTATGAGACTAAGAAATGAGAAGAAAAAAGTGTTAAACAGTAGAGTAGGCTTTCCAAAATAAACATTCTGTAATATTACCATTTTTTTACACTATGCATGAAATGAAAGAATCAAAAATACAGAATACTCATAGACAACAAAATAGGAGAGCATTAGATGCGGTGTGGATTGGCTTTCCCCATCATTGTGCCGAATGTGGGCAAATTGAGCGATTGATTGATCAAGTAATGAGCAACATTCGAGTCTCATCTCAGTACTCCTTTCTAAGCTTCACTTATCTAGGGGTAAAAATGTAGACTTAGGTGCACGTGGTAAGGCTGCTCCTATAAAAATAAAATTCTGTCTACTACCAGTGACATTACCAAAATTCAGGTTAACACTCAACCTATTTCCAAGTGAAAATCGGGGAAATTGATTGAATTAATTTTCTGAGCAAAGTGTTATGTATTCAACAGGACAAACTGAGTGTTTTATACCAGTTGTGTTTGATAACAGCAGTGTTATTTATTTGTTGAGTTACCTTACTTATCAGCCAACTCGCCTAGGTTTGAAGTCGTGTTTTGTTTATTATATGAGGATCGAGTTGGCTTAAAATTACTAACAGACAGGGCCGGACTGGGAGACTTTTTCAGGCCAGGAGTCGGTCATTCAGCAAGCCACCCTGCCCACATGCATGTTCACACCTACACTTATATGCATGGGCACACACACAATAGTATGTTTTTGGCATTCCAAACAGAAGTACACATATGGGACCTACAATCAAAGGTTGGAATATACGTGGAAATACAGTACCACAACAATCCTCAGCAATATCCTCAAGCACACTTGATAGAAGAGAATGAAGGTTTTACATAACAAGTAATGCCAAGGTTAAAGCTATACAGTACATAAAACGTCATATCATGTGGAATATCAACTGCTTTGTGTGATAATGTAACTGATAATATGTTAACAAGCCGGTAGCTTGTTGCAAAGAGACACTTGCAGACAGACACACAACATATTCCCGAAACATCAGCTTTCACATTAATCAAAACCGAACATTAACAGCTGCAAGAACATTAACACAACCATCTAAGCAAACAATTGACAATTAAGTCAAAAAGTTTTAAAAATCCTTTGTCAATATATAAAAGTCCAGAAAATGTTGCATTTCTGAAAGGCACATATTTGCAAATCTGTGCCTCATTGGCAAGTACTTTTTATGTGTAGCCTACAATATAACCTAACCAACAAAGACAACTAGCCTAAGTCCAAATCAAATGATTAATCAATTTACTATGAGGAAGGCCTTTGAACACACAGAACACATGCATGCTGCAGCAGCTGCACGCACTGAGAGACACAAGGCTGACTGTATAATACAGAATGGGAGTATAGCATTTACTAATATTTTAAATAGGTTCTAAGGAAATACTAATGAACTACAACCTAAATCCGAAGCTGGAATACACAATAGTTTTCATGCATGGGCCGGGATACATAACAGCAAGTCAGCAACAGACAGCAAACATATTGACATTATGTAAACGTGTACAAGGTGTCTGAAGAGAACCAGTGTTTTGTTTTTTTTAAGAAAACTTACTGGCAGAGACTGACGCTGACGGATGGCGCGGTCATGGCTGGGGGGGGAGGGCCTAAATAAACTTGTTAATTTTTGCCATTTGGCCGCATCATCCTTGAGTGCCTTCCTCTTTTTATCTCTCTCCCTCTCCGCGCCGCCCTTCCACTTTTTAGGGGGGTCCATTCAAGTCGTCCTCCTCTCCTCCCCTCTCCTCTCCTCAGCAGCAGGTACACAGACACACATGTGACACACCTTCTCCTCCACACACATGCTGGCTGCATTCCAATCCGAAAAAAAATACTCCCTTCACTTCTTCCCTCCACACGAGTGAGCCCTCCGAATGACGGGAAGGGCTTACTCGCCTGCTACGTGCGAGGGAGGGCAATAGAGGGGACTTCGGAGAAGGGTTGAGGGAAATCGGATTGGAACTACCCTCGCTGCGTTTCTTCCGCACTTCGACATTTGTCAGCAACCCAGCGGGAAGTTTGTATTACCATGGAGCCGACTGAGTTAGTTGCCTTTACTTTTTACCTTTTACAGTTCACGCGGAAGCGTATCGCATGTTTACGGCAAGTAGGAGACGGCGTGCTCGTTTGATTGCTGCACTTGTGACTGTTGTATGGGAAAATAAAGCTGCTTTCACCCCAGACACGAAACAAGCTTTTTGCACGATATACTGCATTCAAAGTCAATGCAAAGACGCGAATACACGTGTTTCGCGTGCATTCGCGTCTTTGCATTGACTTTGAATGTAATCTGTCGCGTGAAAAATTCGTTTTGCGTCCGGTGTGAAAGCGGCTTTTAGCTCCACATCAGTCTTCGCCAATGCTCTTGGCTACCTACAGCAAAAATGAACGTAAAGTCAAAGGCTTAAAAAATGATGTGAAACCGATGCCCCTCACCCCCAAACTTCGCTAATTGCATATAAATGTAATAAATTAAACACAACTCGTACATAATTCTTACATTTGTATGGTACTTTCCCTGCCACACTTCCCCCTTTTGCCATCAGAAAAAAATGGCGGACGTGAAATTTTGACCGAGGGAGAATGAGCAAAGCATTTTGGGCAATATCAAAGCTTGGAGGGATGTTCATTGTTGGCTTCGTTCTAGGGAGGATAATCGAGGGCTTGAGCAAATGAAAATGCGACCTTCCCTCCGTACAACTGGATTGGAACGACCCTACAAGTGCAGCCATCTTACATTCAGCATTTTTGGGGATTCCCCCCTCGACTGGAGGGCGAGTGAACATGACGAAGCAAGCATTTTTCCGGACTGGAACGCAGCCGCCGTCTGTGTGGTTGACACGGACTGTTGGGGTGGGTATTAATCAAAAGAAACCAATCGGCTTGTTGTCCTCCTCACATGCTACTGGCCTGAGTGGCCTCTGATTGGCCTGAAAAAAAAAGTCAGACAGCTGCGAGTCGCGATGCCGGCCGACCGGCAGTCTGTAGAAGAATTTAAAAAAAAAACAAAAAACCAACAAGCAGGCGGCAGCCGGCAGGCCAAGCACATACCGGTGCTTCGGGAAAACTCCCGTATCTCCCGTTGGCCAGTGCGGGCCTGCTTACAGAGCCCGTTTGTCTGACACCAAAAAAGGTTTTAATATATGTTATTTTTTAGTCACCAACTCATTAACCCAGTTGTTAAGGTTTGAATGTGGTATTTTGTTCAATAAGATAAAGGTGGAAAAAAATGTTTGTTGTGGTTATTGTGGTTTATATCTGAAGTACATGATACATACAATTCATTATTTACATAAAGGCATATGAGAACAGTTATCGATTGCTGTACTCCAGTGGTTCACACAAAAGACAGCGTCTGTACCTTCACAGATTATATAATATCTGATTTTTTCCTGTTGAAGGTAGGGTGTAGAACCAGGGAATCAAAATTTATCAGACAAAATATACTTTAGAATTTGGTGAGAAGATAAAAAAAGAAAAAGAAAAAAAAAACAACAAAAAAAGACAAAAGACGAGGGTGGTGGTGACGAGGATCCAGTTGATGTAAATTTGTACGTCTGACACCAAAAATGGTTTGATATGTTACTTTCTTAGTAACCTTACTCATAAACTGACTTGTTGAGGTTTGAAGTTGTGGGATTTCGTTCATTTTATATGATAAAGTTTACAAGACGTTTGTTAGAGATGAAGATCCGGTTGGTTAAATAACATTCAGACGCTGTACGTCCAACACCAAAAAATTTACGTCTAAAACCAAGTTTAGCGGTACATTATATGCTCATAATAAAAAGTATGGATTCCGTAATGGATTCTTGTTTTAGTGTCCCGTGTTGGGGATTCAGTCATGGATTAATGGATGGATTGTAAAAGGTTTAAACACTCCACAGAGATCCTAAAGCAAATCATGTACGTGTCGTGAAAGACATCTGTCTGAGTACGTCCGTCACCAAAGTATTTAGGAGCAACATCTCCTACAATGTGATGAGGAGCTTTACCCCTGCAGACCAGATGACTGCCATAACTAGGGTGTGTAATCTGCCCAGATGACAGCCATCTCCTCACTTTACTGTGCTCTTAATTGCCTCAAGATGTACGTCCAACACCATGGAACTACCCCCAACACACAAATACCGAGATTTAGCTGTGCAAAGGGGTCAAACTGGAATACTATTTGTGATTACTGAGCTCACAGGCACTTCTTAATCTTGTTCCAAACTATTGATTTATTAAGTTTTAAGATTTGGCCTTGTCTACAAAAATTCTTCCATTATAAAAAATGGATACCATGACATTACTTGTATTCTGCTGCTTGTGTTCACTGATGCCAAAACAGACTTTACAGGCTTTACAGCTTATTATAATCTTCCAGCACTTAAAATATTATTAAAACTGAAACTACTACTATTACAAGTACCCAAAATGTTTTGTTTTTCCTTTCAAAATGATAAGGTACGATTTCCACAAAACTCTAATCTATGCATGCTTTGGTGTTACGTACAAGAAGTAGTTATGGGGTCATTGTTTGCTTTGTCATAGATTTCATCCACGTTGTTGCAAGCAGACTTGAGAACCTTGTGTCATATAGAGAAAACATAAACAGCTGATAATTGTACTGCCGTAATCAAAACTTGATTTGCACAAAACTCAGATTTCTGCTTTGGTGTTACGTACAAGAAGTTATGGGGTCATTGTATGTTTCATCATAGATTTCTTTCACATTGTTGCACGCAGACATGAGAACCTTGTGTCATGTTGAGAACAAATAAACAGCTGATAAATGTACTGCCGTAATCAAAATTTGATAACTTTGGCTCTTGTCATGTCTACAGAATTCTGATCATTGAAACACTGCTCTATGCCTGGCGGACACTTCCAAACTGAAGCAGAAAGTAATAGCACCAAGTTATCTGTTTTTATCAACTTCAAATATCAAGGAAAAACATTTTGTGCCCGATATTTGTGTAATCTCTATATATACCGCCCATGCCAGAGGAATTATAACTCTGAACGACTTGCTGATTCATCATTTTTTGCTTCTGCAAGTATGGTGTTGAGAAAGAAAGAATATTTAAAATTAGTTGGATTGATTATAAGTATTTGGACAAACCTTGCGCAAGCACATGTCATTACGGGACTTATATCCACTGGACACAATGAACACAGATCTGATTCTAAACTGAGGGGTGGCAAAATTTGTAATGGAGAGCCCCCTTTGTTTTCAGACTCCAATACTTCAGCACATGGAGCAGCGTATTTGGGAAAAGCAATACAGAAATCTGCAGGGGTTTATTTGAAAAGGAAATACATTGAAGGTAAGAACATGTTCATGTCTAAGCAGTTATTAACCCTTTGATGCATAGAGCACATACAAGTGCCTTGGATCATTTGTTGGGATTTGGTGCTACATTTTTTGTGTTTGTGTGTGTGTGTGTGTGTGTGTTGGGGGGGGGGGGGGTTGGGGCAGGGGGAATGTGTGGTCAGTCTGTCTATTTTGGACATTATGCTCGTGGGATGCACACTGCCATTCAGTATTTTGGACATTATGTGTGCGGAGTGACAGAGATAATGTGAAATTTAAGAAACCTGGTCATTGATATGCATGATGATCTATCTGTATTCTGGACATTGCTATTTTGAGCTATTTACTCGGCATGCATTATGTCCAATATTTTTGATATAGCATTGACTCTGATGTATTCCAACTAATAGCAGAGTTGGATCCAAGTACTTTCAAGTACTTTTCAGAATTGTATGCAAGCATTTTTTTTACATATCATAGTGCTTGTATTTGTATCTGAGTACTACCTAATAATGCCTAATATTAGGCATTAGGCCTAATGCCTAATAATAAGTGCATGTACTCATATCCAAGTACTTTTCAAAGTACTTGACCATTCTCTGTCAGCACACAGGAGATAGATTGGTCAAGAACTTTGAGAAGTACTTGAATACAAGTACAAGTACTTTTGGCATTGGTAGGATGTACTCTGATACAGTGCGAGCACTTTGGTATTTAAAAAACATACTTTCATCCAATTCTTGAAAGTACTTGACTAATAGACATGTATTACATAGGTTATGTTTTCAGTTTGTGCTATATAATGAATTTCCATCCCCAACAGAAAAATAATCTTATCAAAACTTGAACAATATAAGACTATTTCTGACTTTCGTCAAATTACCTCTTACTTGTGGATGCAGCCATTGTGATTGTTTGTGGTAAATCATGTGACTAATCAGGGGAGGCCCCTATTGAGGAAATTATCTGGAAATGTTGAGTAAAATGTACATTTTGTGTTTCCAGGCTATGAGTCTAGAGAAAATACACCTCACTTAACTTATGTCCAAATATTGGACAACATGCAACAAAGGGTTAATTATGATCTGAGATCTGAGCAGTGATGAAGGCAATGTATATGTATTAAAACTGCAGGTACCTCCATCACAACTTTACATGGAGTTTACATTTCCACGAATTGAGTTAATTTCAGTTCTTAATTTCACTTTGTAACGCAGCCACTACAGGTTGGTTAATCTGTCATTTAACTTGAATGGATTGAGCAATGCAGTCAGTCCTGTTGACCATTTCAGCAACCAGTGTCAGAATCTGAGGACCAAACTCATGGATTGAATGAGGTCATTTTTGAATATTGACCGAAAATGCGAGAAATGATGTTTGCAAATGAGGGGAATCCCTGAAATAAAGTGGAGAAAATAAATATAAATAAATATTGAACTCATCAACATTTTTCCAGACTTTTTTTTTGATTGAATTATTTTTGTCCATTTTATGGGCCCTTGACATTTTGAATGTTAAAAATAGGACTGAGAAATTTCAATGACTCATTTCTCAAAAACTACGTGATTTCTTTCTAAATCAGGCAATCAAATTACCTCGATACCTTCAATTTACAGTGTCAGCAAAGTCTTGATTGAATCGATGGAAGTGGGTCTAGTGGGTGTGCTGTACTGTATGAATATGCAAGATGGCCAGTGGAGGCCTTAGATTGCTTGCTGGTAAGCTACAGGACGCTTGGTCCTATTTTTCTCAGTAAATGTATTTCTAATGGTGCTATTGCCATGAAATTCTTACCAGATGTCGGTAACAACCAAAGTAATCCATACCTACAAAGAAATCAAAACAAATAGGTCCATAAATTAAGTTATGTGTGATAAAGTGGAATGACACAAGGAAAAACTAGTGAACACGCTTACTGAAATTTATTTAATACTTAGTAGAAAAGCCTTTGATGGTATGACAGCTTAAAGACGCCTCCTGTATGGAGAAACTAGTCGTATGCATTGCTCAGGTGTGATTTTGATCCATTCTTCCAGACAAAGTGTTTTCAAATGTTGAAGGTTCTGGGGGCCTCTTCTATGAACTCTGATCTTCAGTTCTTTCCAGAGATTTTCAATTGGATTCAACTGGGTTGATTGACTGGGCCATTCTAGCAGCTTTTTTTTCTTTTTCTGAAACCAACTGAGAGTTTCCTTGGCTGTGCGCTTGGGATCATTGTCTTGCTGAAATTTTCACCCTCATTTCATCTTCACCATCCTGGTAGATGGCGTCAGATTCTTATCAAGAATGTCTCATTGCATTTCTCCATTCATCCTTCCTTCAATTATATGAAGTCTGCCAGTACCATATGCTGAAAAATAGCCCCACACCATGATGTTCCCACCTCCAAACTTTACTGTTGGTACGGTGTTTGGTGCAGTGATATTTCTCCTCCAAACATGGTGTGTGATTTGACATCCAAAGAGTTCAATTTTGGTCTCATTTGACTAGGCTATACTCTCCCAGCGTTTCATGGGCTTGTCCAAATGTTACGCAGCAAATTTTAAACGAACTTCAGCATGCTTTTTCTTCAGCAATGGAGTCTTGCGTAGTGAGCGTGCATAGAGGCCTTGACAGTTGAGTGCGTTACTTATTGTTTTCTTTGAAACAACTGTACCTGCTAATTCCAGGTCTTTCTGAAGCTTTCTGCAAGTGGTTCTTGGCTCTTGGACAACACTTCTGATTATTCTTTTGACTTCTCTGTTAGAAATCTTGCAAGGAGCACCTGGTTGTGGCTGAATTATGGGGAAAGGATGCTCTTTATACCTCCGGGTAATGGCCCCAACGGTGCTCACTGGAACATTCAGAAGTTGAGGAATACATCTGTAATGTCATCAATATATTTTGCAACAACAAGGTTGCAAAGGTCTTGAGAGCTCTTTGCTTTTACCTATCATGAGATGCTTGTTGTGTGACACCTTGGTAATGAGAAACCTTCTTATAGGCCATCAATTAGAACTAAACCAGCTGATATTAATTAGCACTGATAGGGGCCAGGATTGCTTTCTATATACTGACAGATTTCAGCTGGTTTGTTGGCTTTCCAAACCTTTTTGCCCCTCCTCCTGTGATCAAAAGTTTTTTTTTATTCTTCATTGCCGTTGGCATCTGGTGGCCTGTAAACCATGACATAAAGTTAATAATCCAAACTGTGATTTGTTTTTTATTTTTTCACTGAAGTTCTGATTCTTGCAAATCTTCTCAAAAATTAAGCCCCTCCTTTCTTCTGTTAACATTTATCCAGCAATGGTCTGGTAACATCAATGTATATAGTACCTAAAGGTAAATAGAGGAAAATGATGATTTCATGACAATCCAGGAGCGTAACACTGTTTTTCTTTTCAATTACAATAAATGATTTTGATGAGAAGTTTAATTCTGTGAGAAAGGGTGCAATCCTCGAAAGTGATTTGCAAAAATTTTGTTTGTAGTAAATTTGCATTTGAAGAAATGAAGTTAATCAAATATTCAAAAGCATTGTCATCTGGATTATTACAGTAACAAACAATATCTTTGAGGTTAAAAGAGAGGAGAGTACTAATGTTAAAAAAATAAGACTCAAAATCTTAAGGAAATGTCACAATAAAAAACTAAAAAAGCACTCGGAGAGCACAGACCTTCGCCAAGCACAACATTTCCCTCCATATTGCGATTTTCCGTAATGGTGGTTTTCTTCTGGATCTAGTTCCCTGGCTTTTGAAGATACAGTAAATCCGGTGACACCCCCCTAATTCTGCAATATCTTGGCTATATAATGGTGTTTGTCGCATGTTTGTTGCTTCATTTGTTCTCTTCCTATAATGAAAGTTCCGAAGGTCCCCTACTTTCGTATTCTGGATCATAGTATCCAGAATTATTTCATTTTCAGGATCAGTCTTTGACATATTGTAGAACATGTTCGAAACCTGTCCTGTATTTTTTTTCCAAGTGCCCTGACCATTTTGGTGGAGTTATATGCATAAATGTGGAAAATGGCTCCTAATGAACAAATCTCCTAATGTTAAAGAATCCTTTAAAAAATTCCTGGATCCAGACAGAGATCCGGATCACTTCCAAAATCTAATCATTTCTTCCTTATATCAATCTGTACAATCCCTGAAAATTTCATCTAAATCTGTCCATAACTTTTTGAGTTATTTTGGAAACCAACAGACAAACAAACAAACAAACCCAGGCAAAAACATAACCTCCTTGGCGGAGGTAATCATAATTTTTAAAGTACTTAAAGTTATTAAGAGCTATTGGATGAGAGATTGACATTTGGTGAGCAGTTGACTCCCCTGCAATCTAATGAAACTTGGCAAATAGGTAGCTTTGGGTGTCTCAAGGAAAAAAAGCCAATTTTTTAGGTTTGTATCTAACTTTACCTGCCAGTGGCGCCAACAAGAAGCCACAAAAGCGGCTCAGTTTTTGTCTTCCAAAACCTGTTGACATGACATTTTACATCAATTATTATGACTTAAGGGTACATAGTACCAAATATGTTCTACTTTTATCATGACTTCAAGTCCAGTTAGATACCAGCACCATGCAGTGACAATGCTGGGAAACTACGTTTTTGAGACAAAATTATTTGAGAAATAACAATAAATATTGAAAATGGGAGTAAGATAATATCCCAGACATATATCAATCCAGAACGCTTTATTATGTGTTCACTCACAACAAGACTATCATTTTCTGTGAATAGTACCTTGGTATCTTGCTCTGTCAGTGCAATGGACAGCAGGAAAGATGGACAAAATTGATTTTTGGTGGATGTTTGCAGTATATTTTCTCAATAAACCAGATATGTTCTGTAGTGGTAAATGTTTTTTGTTGTGGTTTTGGAACTCTATTTTCAGGAATACCAAGCATTTCTTTGGTAGTATCTTCACTTTTCAAGCAAGATAGAACCAAAGTTGTAGGAAAACTCGAAATCAACCATTTCATTGCAGATTGTGCCCATGTTTAGGTGGCATTATTTTGTTTACCCAGCAAAATGGAGATCTGAAATTCTCTGGATACATAGTCCCTTTTGGATACATTACAGCATTAGTAAAATATCAATGGTAGTATTTTCAGTGTTGATGATATTCAACACCGTCCATCCGTCAGTCAGTCAGTCAGTCAGTCATCATTCTGTTTCCGGAGCAGAACTCGGAAACTATGCAAGATATCAGCACCAAACTCAGTACATGTAGTCTATGTATAGTTTAGATGTGCCTTTTGCTACTTTGGAAATTTCATGATTCCTATTTTTGTCGTTTCCATGGAAACAAATCTGGACTTAGTGCACATCAGGCCTGGTTCGTTTCTGGAGCAGAACTCAAAAACTGTTGAATATATCTTACTGAAGCTTTGTATACTCACATACTGAAGTGGTGCCTTTTGATATTTTCAGATTTCTGAAAATCTTATTTTTATCCCCCTGGCAGCATTACTGCTGGGGGGATATAGTCATCAGTGTGTCCATCTGTCTGTCTGTCCGTCTGTAATCATATCTTGTCCGGGCCTTATCTTGGAAACTATATGTAAAGGTTCGAGATAAAGATCTTGGAATGCGTGCAATTCCCAATCTAAAAGTTAAGGATACGAGAACCTAAACCACTAAATGTCCACGCAGCAAATACAACTACGGAACATAGCCCAATATGAAGGACTGACTACTTCTAGAAATAAAGGTCAGACTTAGGAGCAAGCTAGAAGTAAAATAATCCATCCAAATGCTAACTAACTAGCAAACGTAGATCGCAACACAAGGCTAAAAGACCTCCAGGTTGGTTACCAGCGGCGTGTATAGATGACACTAACGCAAGGAGGTGCCAGAATCTTGGGTCATTTATAGGATTTACAGACCTGATATTAATCTGCAATTAACCTGAGAGGCAGCCAGGTAGTCACGAGTACCGTGGCAGAAGACGAGTAGCTGATTACCCAAACATACATCTTTAGCATGCTAAACAACACCATGGTAAAATGTTCCAAACAAACAAGTGATTAAAAAAAGCAGAATCCGATGCAGATAGATGCGCACAATCCCTGCCTTTCAAGGGAAAACCCTAAGAGCTGAAAACCGCTCAGGTGCAGACAGAAAGAGACCTGATACATGACACTATACATCCGATCTTCACGCAACTTCACAGATATGTTGAGCATGATGTCAAGATGTGCCTTTTGATGCTTAGGAATTTCTGGAATTTTTTCTTTTTGCGGTTTCCATGGAAACTTTTGTGAATTGCAACTTAGCTTGTCCAGGCCATATCTCAAAAACTATTCATCCAACCTACACAAAACTCGACAGATTTTTTGAGCATGATGTCTAGATGTGCCTTTTTATTGCCTCATCCTTCTGTTCATCCGTGCAGGAGTCCGTCTGTAATCATACCTTGTACGGGCCATATGTTGAAACTACACATCCTCACAGACATGTGCAGCATGATGTCTAGATGTGCCTTTGGGGGCCAGGGGAATAAGCTGTTGCCAGTTTGCTCTTGGTTTCAATGGAAACCAGTTGCATTTGGACTCTGGACCGAAATAGATTCGTTTCTGGAGCACAACTCAAAAACCGTTCATTTTATCTTTTTGAAATTTTGCATGTGTATTACCCACATACTGAAGTGGTGCCTTTTCATATTTTCAGATTTCTGAAATTTTTTTTTTGGTTTCCATGGAAATAAGTTGGATTTGGACTTAATGCAGAGATGGGTTCATTTCCGAAGCAGAACTCAAAAACCCTTCATTATATCTTTCTGAAACTTTGTATGTGCATTACCCAAGTACTGAAGTGTTGCTTTTTCAGATTTTCACATTTCCGAAAGTTTTTTTTTTTTCCTTTTCATGGAAGCGACATGTATTTGGACTTTTGGGCTGGGCTGTTTTTTATTGCCTTTGCCATCATGTGCTATATAGTCTTTGCTATATGTTGCCAG
The DNA here is from genome assembly GCA_029721435.1 of Gymnothorax reevesii. Taxonomy (NCBI): domain Eukaryota; kingdom Metazoa; phylum Chordata; class Actinopteri; order Anguilliformes; family Muraenidae; genus Gymnothorax; species Gymnothorax reevesii. The sequence goes on from CM056577.1 coordinate 113,802,820, forward strand.
TACATACTTCCAGATCATTCCAGAGGAGAATCACCTCAACATTCTTGTTTGAATTTCTTTGAAGGTGTAGGATTGACATGACTTTCGCCAATAATGAGGGGCGGGGGGGATATGTCATCTTTTGATGACTCTTGTTAGTGATATGCATGCTTATCTTTTGGTTGTAGTTGTAATGTGAATAGAGGTATTCACCTTTTTTTGTTAAGCTCAGACTGGGGTTATGTTTGGACATGTTTCAGACATGTCTGGGGCAAGTCCCCGAAAATTTAAAAAAAGAGGTCTAAATGTGCGTGGGGTCTGCAAAAGAGTATATAAGGAAAAGAATTGAGACAGTAGTAGGAGGAGAAATTGCAAGAAGAAGGATACGTGTGACCAGACCTGTCATTTCTGTTCAAGACCTGTGAAGTTTCTTTTGTGGATTTTTGCCTGTGTTTGAGTTTTTTTTTTCCTCACCCAGCACATCACCAGGAAACTGTAAATATTTCTGTTTTTTGTATTCAATCTTGGTCAGAATATTAGTTTAGTCGTTATTGTCTTTGTTAAAAATTAAATGTGTTTAAGTTTTTAAAACTGTGTCTGTCATCCCTTGCTGTTGCTGTTGTGTTGTAAATTGTATAACAAATTGGGGCCATAACATAGTTCTCAATGGAAGTTGGCAGTGTTTTGGTTTGCCCGTCCTGTTGTTGCGTGAGAATGAGAAGACAGAAAGACCATATTTGGAAGATATTTCCTGTGATGAGGGTTAAAAACTGGGTATGAAAAGAAAATTGTCAGTTCTTCTTGCACAAAAAGAACTCTGCTATATATTTATTAATATGCTACAATAAAGCCTAATTGCCTGAAGAATCTGTCTCCCTCCAATTGCTTGAGGATGGGGGAACCTCATAATATGAAAATATGTCTGAATAAAAACCACAACAAATTCCATCCTGGTTGAAAAATGGCACAGCATTGCCTTCACACGGTCTATGACCCCCTTACCCCATATTGCACACAAGCAAATTTCTTATGAGTCCGAACATAAAATCATTTTTTGGTCCTTTCTGACTGTTACACTTTGAGATAAAACAGTCTGTCTTGTATGCCAGTGTAAGTGCTGTGCAACTATGCCAAGGAGGGTCCAAGCTGAGGCGGAAGGTCTCAGCGTGTTTGCCTGAACAGCCAGGGAAAAGAAAGTCCTAGCGGTCTCCATTATAATAATGGGGTCGAGCTAGAGCGTCAGCACAAGACCCCTGCCCCAGGCCAACCGTGATGACATCTTTCACGTTCTGCTTTTAAATGGCCTGAAACGTGCCTAGCTTATGCTGCAGCCCTAATATCTTAGCGGTTGCAATACATCTGACTCTATATTAAATTTAGAACAACATTTAGTTTTAATCAATTGCGGTTACCACGCGTTAACATAAATATTGACCTGACTCCAATATATGAACTACTATTTACTTTAGAGCTCTGTTGTGCATCGGACTCATGACTGGTCTATACCTTATGCTGCTGGACGAAAACATCTGTACAGTCCAATTCGGTGAATTAACGCAGAGGTTGGAGGTGTTATTAAGCCCGATAATTTGACATCGAAAATAGCGATGAATAGGGATTACCGGGGCCCTAACCGAGCAACCCCAAAGTTTAAAAGACGCGTTCAGGGACTTGGGGTTAGAATTGTAAGATCTCCGTTGAGGGACTGAGATAGTAAACGAAATACGCCCCGTTCAGTTTAACAGAGTCTCCTCGAGGCCAACCAAAATAACACTCATCACAACGTGGAAAACCCTTATTATAACGCAGATGCCAAGCGTGTTGATCAGGCACGCGATTACGGACTACGTTACTCAATCAGCAAACAGGCTCCGGACTGGAAGGAACATGTTAGTCAGAATCAGACTCCCACTACCGGATGCAAATATCAATTTATTTCGCCAGGCAGGCACACTCAAATCACAAAACCAATTACACTGGTACAGAAGGATAACAAGAAGAAGTCATCTCATACCTGGCGCAGCTCAAAACTACACATATACATAATGTATATGAGGGAAGGATGAATACAAGCTTCCCCGACTTCTCTGTTTTCAAAATTATCGAATGAGGGTATGGCACAATCTTAATTCCTTTAAAATATGCCCCAGGAGACTTGAAATTTAGAGGAGCAAAATGATACTAAACATGACCTGCTTGCTACTACAGTTAGCCATGAAACGTCTGGTACACTACAGAATTTCAAGGATAATCTGCATTAATTTTATTAATCTGCTCTTATCATCCAGCATAACAGAAATACACATTATTCTGGTAACATTGTGGGTGAAATGAGTAATAAAATCAGAAAATAAAAAGTTTTTGGAAATTCCTACATAGAAATCAATACAATTTAGGTTTACTGGCGCAGACCTGTCAAAGACCAGATGATGGCACTGTGGTATTGTCTGACATAGGCAGTGCTGGCCAAAAGTTCATGGTCGGCTGTTTTCTGGTGGTTTGCAAGACATTTGACCAACCATTACCTCAGAGATCAAAGACTGAACAGAATTCTCAAAGTCGTGGTGTCGTCACTTCCGGCTGGCCATTTAGGCACTCGGTGAAAACAATTAACCTGGTCTGTTCATCTTTGCGTTATCTCATCAACAAATGTACGTTTCTAATCCACCTTATTAGTATTTGTATCTGCGATTTTTCTTTTTTGCGAGTAAATACAGGAGTTATTATAAGGTACTAGAGATGTCATTTGACTATTTTGATCATCATTGTGTCACAGACACTAAATATTGCAGGTACTTAGAGTTGTAAATTAAAAGCATGAGAGCAAATGGCAAAAGTAATTCCCAGTTAATTCCCAGCCAACGAAATATTTAGCAATTTACTGTTTCACCTCCAATAAAATGCTTCCCACACAGCACTGCATGAGCTGACGATTCCCTCTTGCTGTCGCATACATGCCAACTCTACCACTTTTGGGGCGTTTTTTTTCTTTTTTTTTCAGAATGAAACACCCCGAAAGCGGAAGTCTACCGCCAAAAAGTGGTAGCGTTGGCATGTATGGATCAGGGTTCTGTCTTTTGACAGCTTGTATCCATGCTTCACGCCGCTTGCTTTCCTTTGGAAATACATGAAATGAAAATTTCTCTCCCTGTTTCATGTTGTGATTCGAACAACCAAATGCTACACACGACTTGGGCATGTTTTTTGATGGATTATTACTTTGTTCGCATCATTTTCAATTTGCTTTCACGGGCCATGTGGGGTTTGTTTTCACCAAGTCACCCTGTACTGGAAGTGGGCCCAAATTAATATATACCAAATTTTTGTTCATTGTTGCAAATGCTTTGCCGTCTACGTACTTCATCAATAACCAAAGGTAACGCATGCAACGTGGTGTCAGGTGGTCAGGTATCATGGCACAGGAGAGACTCTCAGAGCTGGCCGTGACCGTCCTCAGCATTCAAATTAAACAAGCTTGCAGTCAGGACATCAAGAGAGAGGTGTGAGATTTTCCTCTTGGCTGAGGCTATTCGCCTGGCAGCAGGCAACAAAAAACTGTTTGATTATTCGCTCAGCAGCCAAACTTCACGTATTTCATTTGTAAACAAACTTCTCATCGAAGTGTTTGTTGCTGTCAGCGATCTTATTTGCAGTCTGTATGGTTCTGCGATCGTTTCTTGTAGTCTTATTGATTAGTAACTTTAAATAAATTGCCGTAGTCGCCAAAAGCTTGTCCACTTCTAATTACCACCATTTAAATTGTTCATCCATCAAAATGTCCTGCGTGTGTAAAATATGCCTCATCCTCTTGCGGCAGGCCCCCTTGACTTCCCTGCTGGACGAATATCTATCTGGGGGTACCCGGCTGCTGAGCGACTAGCTACTTCCTTTTCTCATAGATGCGCAAAAAGATGTGCGTTTGTGTATACAAACAATGTGCACGATGTGTGTCATGTTTATGAGTTTTGTTGCTCTGCATGAGGAAAAAAGTTAATAACTGTGCCTTAAGGAACTGCTTGTTCTGATTGTCCTAAGGTACAATTGTGAAACAATATGAGTTGAGTGGGCAGGTGAGCTTTATACAATAACTTTGACAATTAAATCTGGCACTGTGATAATGGGTAATATGAGGTGGAGTTGGGCTACGTTGGGCAACTCCTGCAATTATGGGGGTCATAGGATCAGCACTTTGACAATATGACACTTTGTTTATCTTAAAAATCCCCAACCATTTAAAATTTAAGCGACATAAAACAATCAACATTACAAGCTTCGCCCAGTGTTCTACAGTGGTCTTTCTGTGCATTTGAAGCATTAAAATTCGTTTACCCCGTGCTGCAGCTGGGGGGCTTGACTAAGGGTAAGCTGCATTTGTAACACAGCGCACTGTTCTGTCTTTCATTGCCGCTTCCATCTTCATTTCCTGGTCTAGATGTGTCTCAGCCAGGATACAGGGGCCATTCAGATAAGTTGATCAGCATCATACGTCTGTAAAGAAGTCCTTAAATTTCCGTTCTCTCTGGATTCTATTGTGGCTTGCACCAGCATGTGAACTCCAATTGTTTTTGAGCTCAGGTTTCTCAAGGCCTTTCATTGCTCTGATAGATAGATAAATAAATAAATAAATAAAGTCCCAGTCTAATGTCCCACTTGAATCCAGTCATTTTGCTTATTGCAGATTATCAGTCCAAAGTTATTCCAAAGTCCAAGTCCATATTCAACATTGATTTCCAAATTTTCCATCTGATTGTTTTTGGTGAATGAGCCCTCATGATGGGAACAACTGTCTCAGCATATTTGTTCAAAACTTCAGGGAGACTCCAGGAAGAAGCAGGCCTTAGACTGCCACCCACCCATCACTGGAGTGAGAAAATAAAACGCAAGCACAGGCATGGACATCACAGACACAGGCACGTGCAGATCCGTTATGCGCTCAGTACATACAGAACAAGGGTCATCTGCACCTGCATAATTTCACTTTTAAGTCTTAGATGTACCAGATTTTATAATATTTACTTTTGCTGCAAAGACTGTGCCAACACTTTGGAGTCAGAACATTTTAAAAACAGTTTCATCCAGGCCTTCCCAAGGACTTACATTTGGAATACCATGCTTCCTCCATGCAACAGCACATAATAATAATTCAGTCAGGACAACTCACGTTTCAATGAAATATAACAATTTATTCATGGATATGAGCATTACATTGTATTTTGGCGGCAGTTCTGCTCTGGAGGAATAATCTACTTAGGCACAGCAAACATACAAACATAGTCAGGAACAGAAATCAAAATCCCCCCGATGTGAGCAGAACCAAACAGGTGGAGGCTGGGGTGGAGGCGGCAAGCAAAAACCAAACAGCATGTTGCATAGCATGAAGCGTCATTGCGAACAGCAGCGGAAGCAAGTGAGCTTGACGTCTTTCAAATAGACCGCTGCATGACCTCGTGATGTGTATCCTCCAATTGTTCGCCTGCTGGTGCTGACGTGCTGGTAGCTTACCAGGCTGCTGTCAGCTGACGTAGCTCTTCTCGAGTTTCCTGCCTGAACTAGTTACACTCATTAATAATAATCTCCCAAAATACTTCTATTTCAATAATATCCTGGGGGTCGATTCACCCCTGCCTTAGGTTGTCTCCTTTAAAGAGATCTTACCCGTCTCTGGAGTGAGTGACAACACACACTGCGGTGTTCAGCATTGAGCTCTGTACTCATGACACGCAGATCCTTCAAACCTCCCTCTCCCAGGGCGCCATTCCAGGCTAGATCCATTTCCACAGAGATCTTCGCCCAGGCTCCCCCAGGTTGAGAACTCTGCCTTCTGCTTCCCGGGGTCTTTTTTTCAAAGCCCACCGATCACAGAAGCACCACCCGCTTACTAATGCAATCGCTTTTGGCTCATGGTAGCCTGACAGTACATTTTAGACTGTACGAGCAAGGCGGCCACCCCTCTGTGGTCTAACTGCCATCTGCGACCCGACCGGCCGGTGAACCCAGTCGATAGCTATCCCCGAATCCCGTAGTCATTACCAGCCATCCAGGTGGGCCATCCCAAACATGGCCGTGTATCAAGCCATCTCTGGATCAGCATTTCAACCCAACTCACAGTACTATCACAGCAGCTGACTGTCTCTAACCAAGAAAGCATTCAAAGTGTTGAAAGACACATAATGTCGTGCATCCACGGTTGGTTAATTTTAAAAGCAATACGAATAAGGTAACTCCCATAGAGAGCTTGAAGGAGTGCCACATACACTTTACAATATCCCAAGATTTTTGTTAGCAGTATAATATTCCATATTCCCAAGACACATAACAAAGGTCAGTCTTGTGCCTACCAAGCCGGATGTTGACGCAACTATTGTGCCATATAGGCTGCGACCCGCTATTTCATTCAGAGACAAACAAGCTCACTATCAACGGCCCTTAAGCAGCCCAATAGGGATCTAGTGTAATAGGGCTTGCCTAGGGCTCCACTGGCTCCATTGGTAACATCAACCGAGATTGAACAAAGAAGGCCATGGATGGCTGCTCAAGGCCAAGGCCAAGGCCAAGGAGCACCTCCGGCACGCATCATCAGGTGCTGCCAACCTATAGTCGAATTCCAAAAACATACTGAGAGATCACCTGCTGGGTTGACGACATTTTGCTTTGAATAAGATGAAAAGTATAAAATAGTTCTAACTTTTTCACAATACTTTCTGTCTTCATGTACTCGGTTGTGTGACTAAGATTCTTTTCCAGAGTTCAATTTATGGACCGTTATCTTATAGAGGTGTATACTGTTGATGTCTGATGTCTGGATACGTACTTATGGTGGTACGCCTTTTACACAAGTTCTTTTTTCGTGTTGAAAAATTTTGCACTGGTCATGTTTATAACGTGTTGTACGTTTCTGGCTGTGCTGTACCCATACTTGGTAATACTACATGTATTGTGCATTGTTAACGCTCACAATCACCATCAATTTACATCCAACCCAGCGTTATACCAAAGGGATGACATTTTGTATAACTGTGCATGTACTCCATTTATTTCCAAAGACAAAACTTTGGTATATGTCTGGGAATATGGAATATGGTTGGTAGAACATTAGTTCTTTATAGCGCCACCTTTAGTCAGAAACCCAGCATAGCACCAAACCAAACTTTTCATTTTCAGAGAAAAGTAGCTATATGTATCACAATTCAAAAAAAAGTCTGTGGTACATTGCTGGGGATAGCCAGTTGCTTGCTTTCAGTCGACAGCGCCCCCTGGGGGCGAAACTTTCAAAATTTTGAAGTTGAATATCATCTACACTGAAAATACTACCACTGAGATTTTACTAATGTTGTAATGTACCCCAAAACTATGGATCCAGAAATTTCAGATCTCTATCTTGCTAGGTAAACAAAATAATGCCACCTAAACATAGGCAAAACCTGCTATGAAATGGTCTGTTTTGAGTTTTCCTCCAACTTTGGCTCTGTCAAGCTTGAAAAGTGTAGATACTACCAAAAAAATGCTTGGTATTCCTGAAAATCAAGTTTCAAAAGCACAACAAACAGCATTGACCACCACAGTACATGATTAAATTTTTGAGAAAATATACCTCAAACCTGCACCAAAAATCAATTTCGACCATCTTTCTGGGCCTCCATTGCACTTACCCAGCAAGATACCATGGTACTATTCACTTAAAATGATAGTCTTGTTGTGAGTTAACGCATAATAAAATATTTCATATTAGTTTATGTTTGTGACTTTATTTTATTCCCATTTTCGATTTTTATTGTTATTTCTCAAATAATTCTGGCTCAATAACATAGTTAGCCAGCCTGGCCACTATGTGATGATGATGTTTGACCAGACTTGAAGTGTCACAGGTCATGATAAAAGTAGAACATATTTGGTACTGTGTACCCTTAAGTCAGTGGTTCTCAAGTTCGGTCCTGGCGCCCCCCTGTGTATGCTGGTTTTTGTTCCAACTACAATTACAATTCTAGGATTTTAAAAAGCTGTTACTTTGTCTAAATTAGCAGCATTCCATGTTTTGAGCAGTTATTAACCATCTTAAGTCACATTTGGATGGGCATACCCATTCTGCTATGAAAAATAAAAACCCTTGAACATATTGTGCTTAATTTTCAATATTGAGAGGATTTTCAGGTGAAAACATTTTTAAACAGATCAAATAGACTCTGAGAAAATCATTAAGCTCCAATTTAAGTTTCAGACTACAGGTGTTTTGAGTTTTTCCCAAATAACCTGCCTGAACCAAATAAAATCAACAGGAAACACAACAGGTGTGATTCCATTGTTTGCCAAGTAAATTGTCGGGTTTTGCCACCATGTGTCTAGAGTTTCACCAATGAGGAACCTTTTGATTATTTATGTTGATTAAATGTTTGGTTAAATTGTTTCCCTCTGCCAATATTTACAATATATCTCAAAGTGGATATTTGCATAAATTCACCTAATTAAAACAAATCATGTGCAATTGTAGTTGGAACAAAAACCAGCATACACAGGGGGGTGCCAGGACCAAACTTGAGAACCACTGCCTTAAGTCATGCTAGTTGATGTAAAACATGGTGTCAACAGCTTGTGGATGACTAAACTGAGCCACTTTAGTGACATCCAGTGAGATATGGACCCTGAAAATTTAAATTTTTTTCCGTGAGACACCCAAATCTACCTATATGCCAAGTTTCATTCAATTCCAGGGGAGTCAACTCCTCAACTTGTTCAAAAAGTGCCATTTTCTCATTGAGAGGCTCTTAAACAATTTTGTATTAAGATGAAGAGAAAAAACTGAATTTCCAAAAATAGGGTTCTGGTTAAGCTCTTGATTAGCTAAAGCAATAGGCGTAACTGAAACTTAGTGAAACATCTTAATTCAACAGATGTTTGACTCCATTGTCTTTTCAATGGCAGAGAGTTACAACCCCATTTCCAAAAAAGTTGGGATGCTGTGTAAAATGTAAATAAAAACAGAATTCAATGATTTGTAAATCTCATGAACCCATACTTTATTCACAATAGAGCACAGACACCATATCAGATGTTGAAAGTAAGCTTGGGTCAATTTCCGGTTAAACCAGTTTGATCCGGTTTATTTGATTGAACTGGTTCATTTTATATGGACCGTCAGAACTGGTCCATCATTATAAAAAAAATAAACATTTTTTTTGAAGTGTCCAAGATGTTAAAATATAGCTCACAAGAACTTGCTGCTGACGGCGTCACGCGTATTTGCTGATGACATTAAATCCAACTGTATTATATTTATTACGTTTGTCTTTTGTATAAACTGAATGCGTGTGAGCTGAGCTCAACAACAAAGAGCAAGAAATCAGGTTTCCAGTGAATGTGGGGACGGGGGGTGGGGCTGGGGACAAAAGATTTTTCCCTACACACTTTTTGTCCTCATTTGCATACGCGCATGCCCACTCTAGCGAGTTCTTGAATAATATCAAAACATTGCCACTTGAGTCGCCCACTCGCAATTGCGTTCTTTTATGCTTTGAAGCGCACCTCCGAATGAATTCTAAACCCAACCAACTATACACTGAAAAACGTTTACCAAACAGTTGGCTCTTTATCAGTTTATTTGTTTTAGCTCATCATATTAATCTTCAGTAATTAACCCTGAGTTAGCCCAAGATCATCAGTAAATGCACTCGCTAATTTCTAGCCTTTCTTCGGCGTGGTAAATAATGCTAACATTAGTTTCGATTGAGTCACTTTTTCTCCCAATCAGTATTTTTGAATGTATTTAGCTGGCGAGCCTACACGCTTAAGCTTCAAGTGTAACGATATATTCAGTCAAAATCAAAATAATTAGTTAGAGCTGTTCAGAACTTAAACTTCAACTTCATACGGCTTAATGGTTCAGAATACCTGGAGTCACAAAATGATGACATACCCGCGAGGAGGATTATTAATATTTTAGCGGTCTCGCTACTCAAGGACTGAGACTGAGGCAGGAATAGCGGTTCTCGCATCGCCGGGGCGGGCTTCGCTTTATTTGCAGCGTCTTAGCCCTGAAAATGGCCGTTTTTTCATCTTTAACGAACAGACTCATTCTTTCAACAACACAACAGTAACTCCGCTCGCGCTGTGGAGTTCAGCCCTCTTATACCCCCTGCCCCGGACCTGACTGGCTCCTTCTCTCCCCCCAGGTACAACCAATAGCGATACTCCGCTATTTTTCTATGTTTAACTAAACATTTTCATCGAAAACACTAGACACCTCGCGAACTTGCCGCAAATACATGAATCGGGGCAGAACCGCTACATTGCCCCCACCTAAGGGGTCATTGTCCCCGACGACCCCACAACAAACATTACCCTCCCCAAACAACAAACAAAAGAAAAGGAAAAGCATTACCCCACAACAAAGTCCCCAAATCGTTCCGGTGTCCGTCGCTGATGAACAGGCCTGATAGTAGGTCCAGGCTGACTTGCAGAGATTGGCGAAGGCGGGGCGGCGGGGCTAGCAGGCATACCGGTAGGCGGAGGGGTAGGTGTGTCATCTGGCTGATGTGTCACGGCACTGGGGGCGGGGCTGGCAGCCCGAGGCCGGTAGAGGGCCAGCCTGTCCTGGTGCAGAACAACCACCCGCCCGGTGTCAGGCATACGCACCCTGTAGGTTACCTCGCTCATTTTATGTAGCATTTCTGCAGGGCTGCGCCAGTGTGGTTATAGTTTGGGAGATAGGCCTTTCTGGCGTTTCGGACAGTAGACCCAGACCTGACTCCCTGAAGTAAAAGCTCGCCCGTGGCAATGGTTATCGTGGTGCCGTTTTTTGCGAAGGCTCGCGGTTTCCTGAGCCTTCCGAGCGAAGTCGTGTGCCACTCGCATGCGTTCAAGGAGCTGGTGGTAATAGGTAGCCTCACCTATCCGGGGCTCCTCCTCAGTGGGGGGGGGCCTGAACACTAGGTCGACGGGTGTTCAGAGCTCGCGCCCTAGCATCAGTGCGGCAGGAGTGTAGAGGCTGGATTCCTGGACGGCTGACCGATACGCCCACAGCACCAGCGGTAGATGCTGGTCCCAGTCCCATTGCTGTTGGCTAGCTAGAGTTGCTAGTTGGGTGGCGAGAGTCCGGTTGAAGCGCTGTACTAGTCCATCACTCTGAGGGTGAAGGGGTGTGGTGCAAGTTTTCACAATGCCCAGGCGTTTCCAGACAGCGGCCATTACCTTGGCCTCGAAGTTCCGCCCCTGGTCACTGTGCAGCTCCCCTGGGACTCCGAACCGGTCGAACATTTCTTCCACCAGGCGGCTGGCCACCGTCTCAGTGCTTTGGTCAGGAATAGCGTACGCCTCGGGCCTTTGGTGAAGTAATCCATCGCCACTAGGACGTACCCGTTGCCAGACTCAGTGGTGAGGAATGGCCCCTGGACATTGACAGCCACTCTCTCCATGGGCGCCCCAACAACGTAGCGCTGCAGCGGGGCATGTGAAGTCTCCCCAGGACCCTTGTGGGCCGTGCAGGTATCGCAGCAGTGGACGTGAAGCTCAATGTCTCGGCGGCAGCTTGGCCAATAGAAATGCTGCTGGAGACTATGCAGGGTCTTGTTGACCCCAAATTGGCCCGCCCCCACCGAGCCGTGCACCAGTCCAAGGATTTACGAGCATAATGCGTGAGGCGCTAGTAGACGCAGCAGGTCGTTGCCCGGCCAGGGGCCCGCCACTGCTGATACGCCAGCCCGTCTCACAGCTCCAGGCTCCCTTGTTGCCCCCAGTACGCCTTAAGCTCCAGCCCCCCAGCCGAGACCTCTGGCCAGGTCGGAAATCCGCCAGCCTCCAGCCAGCCCCTCACCTGTTGCAGAACAGCATCAGCCTCTTGCGCCTCCCGCAGCAGCTGATTTTCCCACGGCAGCCACCCTTCCGCCTCCTCTAGTCCCCGCACCTCCACCACCTGTGGTTCAGGTTGGTCCCGTTCTTCCATTCTCTGGCATGGCTTACAGTTCAGTTCGGCGCATGGGCGCCGTGATAGGGCATCAGCATTTCCATGAAGACGGCCCGCACGGTGCTCAATTGTAAAGTTGTACTCTAGTAATGTCTCTAACCACCGTGCTACTTGCCCTTCCGGGTTCTTGAACCGCAGGAGCCACGTGAGTGAGGCGTGATCAGTGTGCAGGTGGAAGAAGGTGCCCTGGAGGTAGGGGCGGAAGTGACGAATGGCTAGGATGATGGCCAGCAGCTCTCGGCGTGTGACGCTGTAGTTCTTTCCAGCGTGGCTCAGAGCACGACTGTAGTAGGCGATTATGCGCTCCCCCTCACCGTCCGCCTGCGATAGCACCGCCCCTACGCCTGTATTGCTAGCGTCCGTGTCCACGATGAAGAGCCGGCAGACATCAGGATACGCCAGCAGTGGGGCCTGAGTGAGGGCTGTCTTGAGCTGTGCGAAGGCTGCCGCACACTCGTCGGTCCAGTTAAAGGCCTGGTGCTTGTCAGTGAGGCGGTGGAGAGGGCTAGCTATGGAGGCGAAGTCCCGCACGTAGCGCCGATAGTAGCTAGCCAGCCCCAGGAAGCTACGCAGTTCGCCCACGTCCCCCGGTGTCGGCCACTCCGACACTGCAGTTACCTTAACCGGGTCGGTCGTCACCCCTCGCTCGCTTACGAGGTGCCCCAGGAAGGCCGTCTCCCTCCGGAGAAGCTGGCACTTCCGAGGATTCAACCGAGCCCAGCCAGTCGAATTGCAGTAAACACCTCACTTAGATTCTCGAGGGCTTGCTCAAAGTTGCTGGCGTGCACCAAGAGGTTGTCTAGGTACACGACACAGTGACTTCGAGGGACGGTCGACAGCATTCTTTCCATGAGCCTTTTAAAGGTCGCCGGAGCGTTGCAAAGGCCGAACGGCATTACCCGGAAAAGCCACAATCCCCCCCTATTGTGAAGGCGGTCTTAGCTTTAGCACCAGGAGCTAGCCTCACTTGCCAGTATCCACTGCGGAGGTCCAGCGAGCTGAACCAACTGGACCCCGCAATGTGGGCTAGCGCTTCGTCGATGCGTGGGAGAGGATAGGCGTCTTTGCGGGTAAAGGCATTAAGTTGCCGATAGTCAACACAAAACCGCCACTCATTTTTTTTGCACTAGTACAGCAGGTGCCGCCCTTTTCTTCAGAAAACACAGGCTTCTTTTTTGCATGTAATGTCTTAAATGTTACAGTGCAGTCTAATTAAGCCAATAGCACTTGAACCGCCCGATTCCAACAGAAACTTCTGTTCCCTAGACCGCCTCAAACCGCTCGTGTCATATGGTAAGTCATCAGCTTGAAATGGCTCAAATCGGCAAGAAGGATTCCCCAATGACCTAAATTCAAGATAAAACATAGGGGGTCGCCATTCCGGATTTTTCGTTGTACACTTGGAGAATTACAATGACAAGAGAAAAAAAATACTTCGTGACCACAAGATATAACTCATTCCCACGAATCAGTTATTTCGTTCCCACGAGTTAGTAACTTGTTCCCATGGTGGTCACACAATGGTGGTCACACCAGATACTGACTGGTTCTGAGTCCCCAGACCCCCAATAAAGCAAAAACTGCACATTTCAGAGTGGCCTTTTATTGTGGGCAGTATAAGGTACACCTGTGCACTAATCATGGTGTCTGATGAGCATCTTGATGTGGCACACCTGCGAGGTTGGATGGATTGTCTCAGCAAAGCAAAAGTGCTCACTATCACACATTTAGACAGATTTGTGAACAATGTTTGAGAGAAATGGTAATATTGTGTACCTGGAATGAATTTTAGATCTTTGAGTCCATCTCATGACAAATGGGAGCAAAAACAAAACTGTTGCGTTTATATTTTTGTTGAGTGTAGATATGTCATTGCCACAAGGTAGTAACTCGTTCCCATGAATTAGCAACCTTGTGGCCACAAAATATAAATCCACACTCCCTCCGTCTCTCCGAAGCAGGTGGCATTTGTCCCCGATAATCTCCAGGTGCAGACCTGTGTCTGCGCCACCCACCCCATTCCATTGCCTGCCTGACTAGAACAATTTTCAGCACAAGCATGCTGGCAATGCCACGGGCCTATCTAATTTATTGAAAACAACAACTGAATGAGGATCAGGACATTAGCCACGGTTTTCATGTAATACATTGCATTTGGTAATGTTACTGATCACTCTGTTCACCGTTGCAAAAAAATGTAGCCGCTCCAACTTTAGCCTAGAGCCATGAATCAACCTGAGCCGCGTTTCCTGAAATCACAGATGGTAACTTACATAGGCCATTTCTCAAAGCCTAGGTTGCATCCTTTGAAGGCTGCATTTTTAGGGGTAGTCACTTACTTCCATCTGCTAAACTGAGATTTAGGGTAAGGGAAAAGGTGAAATTTGGGGTTAGGCCAATTCCCAGTACTTTTGCTGCATTCTTGTTTTTCAACCTCTTTTTGTCTGACTTCAATTTTGTGATTCGTGCCCTCTGTATGACTCTGGATTTCGCCCATTGGACTCTGATTTTGGATTGTGGACATTGACATTTCCAGCTCTGTTGGGGGGTTTCCCCCTTCAGAAATAAAGCCTCCTTTTTGTATTCTACTGGTTTTCGCGATTGGTTCATTTCGTAAAACCCAACAAGAACGGCTTGATCCGAAGCAGCAGGCAATCAAAGCAGTGCGCTAACACTCGAAAGTAGCTGAAATGCATTTCTTCATCTACAGCTCGCATTGGCTTCACAGGCTGGCTTTGTTCCCCAATCGGATATCTTGCAACATGTAACGGGCGGACAGACCATCTTTTGCGACGCTTTTGTCTAGTCAAAAGCCATAACAATCCCTCCTCTGCAATCCATAATTTTCCTGCCCCCATCATTGCTGTTTACATTGTTTTCTGCTTGCTTCTACTTGTACTGTTTTTGCCAGCTTCTTCTGCTTCCTTTTTTTTTTTTTTTCTACCGCCCCCTGTCTCTGCGGCAAATACTGCAATGGAGAATGCGCCAAGTATAAATGCCTCCATGTTTTGTGGTGCGTGCGCAATCCGCGAACAAAGCCAGGTGAAGGTAAAACCCGAATTCTGCAATAGTTGAGACGAAGTGTAAATTGTGAATAAAATCAAAATGCAATGACTTTCAGATCACATGAGCCAATGTTATTTACAATAGAACATAGTTTCAACATTTGAACTACAGTATTATCTGACATTTTGCATTTTTATCCACAAAATGAGCTTATTTTAAATTTTCTGCCTGCAGCAGGTTTCAAAAGTTGTAACACAGGCAAAGAAGGGCTGAAAAAGCAATTAATATATATAAGAGAATCAGCTGAAAGAACGTTAAGCAAGTAACTAAGTTAACTGGAATCAGGTGTGTACCATGATTGGCTATAAAAGTCAGCAGTATTGGTATTGGTCAGCATTGGTACTCAGCAACAAACCCTTTCAGATCTGTACAATAACCAGCTGTCAAAGAAGGCAAAATCCACCATGTCCGACAGCACTCACCCCCGCACTCAGAATTTAAGTTTCTACCCTCCGGTTCCCGTCTCAGACCACCAATAGTCAAAACAAACCGTTACAAATTCTCCTTTATTCCCTCTGCCATCTCATTGCTCAACTCTGTACAGTACAGGTAGCACTAACATTGCCTTTTTAAGTATGCGTTCTTGACTTCTTTTTTTTTTTTAATCTTGTCTTTTATTATTGTTGTGTGTGTGTTTTTTTTTTTGTTTTTTTTATTGCTACTGCGGCACAACCAATTGCTCCATGGGGACAAATAAATGTCTTGAATAAAAGGGATGTCTTAGAGAGTCTCTCTGTGTCTCTCAGAAGTAAAGATGGCCAGAGCCTCTCCAACCTGTGAAGGCTTGCACAAAAAATTGTGGAATACTTTATAAACAATGTTCCTCAATGTCAAATTGCAAAGGCTTTGAAGGTCTCATCATCAACAGTGCATAACATCATCAAAAGATTCAGAGAAAATGGAAAAATCTCTGTGCGTAAGGGACAAGGCCGAAGACCTTTACTGGATGCCCGTGATCTTCAAGCCCTCAGACACCACTGCATCACTCACCAGCATGATTCAGTCATTGACATAACTAAATGGGCCCGGGAATACTTCAAAAAACCACTGTCTGTAAACACTGTCCTCCATGCCATCCACAGGTGCCACCTAAAACTCTATCATGCAAAAAGGAAGCCACTGTTAAGCATGATCCAGAAGCACCGCCGTGTTCTGTGGGCCAAGGCTCATTTAAAATGGACTGTGGCAAGGTGGCAGTGTCCTATGGTCAGACGAGTCCAAATTTGACAAATTTGGTGGAAATCGTGGGAGTCGTGTCCTCCGGGCTAAAGGGCAATAATACCACCCCTCCTGTTATCAGCGTTCAGTTCAAAAGCCAGCATCTCTGATGGTATGGGGATGCATTAGTGCATATGGAGTGGGACACTTGCATGTTTTAAAAAGCACCATGAATGCTGAAAGGTATATAAAGGTTTCAGAGCAACATATGCTCCCCTCCAGATGACATCTATTCCAGGGTAAGGCCTTTTGTATTTCAGCAGGACAATGCAAAACCACTTATTGCAGCTACAGGATGGCTTCATAGTAGAAGAGTCCATGTGCTGAACTGGCCTGTCTGCAGTCCTGGTCTTTCACCGATTGAGAAGATTTGGCGCATAATTAAATGAAAAGTCTTTGAAAGGAGCCCCAAAACTCTCCAGCAGCTGGAAGCCTGTATTAAACAAATGTGGGATCAAATTCCAAAGGCTAAACTCAAGAAACTTGTCTCCTCAATGCATAGACTATTGATGCTACCTCGGAATTAAAAAAAAAAAAAATCTTTCCAATAAGACAAGATAATTTCAATTTACCAGCAACGTTTTGTTAGCCTTGTAGCAGCAGCTGGTCAAATGGCTGATTTTAGCTTATAATACAGTATATGCCCAGCTGGCATGTGAAAAAGATGAAGCTGACTGATTTCTGACCATTGTAAATAGCCTTGATAAATATGATTCTCATGGATAAATGTGTATTAGCTGGACAGATTTCCCTTTTGATGGTGGAGGAATATAGGTTCATTCTTGTGTGCATTTTTTGGGTAGTTGATATAAATGCTACTAGTCTAGATCAATACAATGCCTGGCCAGCTAGCTATGGGGTAGTGCACAGCACATAATAATGAAATTACCCATGCAAACATACCTTAAACTTCCTGCCTTTTTTCTTCCTCAAATCCTGTTTTTTTCCTCTTGTCTGTCCCAGAGGGATAAGAAATATAACAACTCAAAAAAAAAAGATTTCTATGGTGATCACGGACAAAGCCGAATAAAAGTATCCCCAACTTTTATTTGATTATCGTAGAGATCTTTTTTTTATTGTTCTCTTTAATTCTTCTTCAAAATTACCAAGACATAATTGAGATCAGGGGCATACAATTATGAGATCTCCTCTGTTTATCCCACTTCTCAAGTATTGCTCAAATGGTTATCTCGACTCAACTTCCTTTGTCTCAGTGATATCTTGTCTCTTTTTAGCTTCTTTCTTGCTCCTAAGGGACCTTTAGGAGAAGTAACTCAGAAACAAATGATCATAGAATGATACATATATGAGAAGCTCAAATTCATCTCAAGAGACGAGACTGAGCAACAGAAGAGCAAGACACTTTCCCTATTGGGAAGTTTACAGAGATGCCAAGGCTTACGTTCTTGGCGTGAGTTTCTCCTCTTAGTGACATTCACATCTTTGTGCCGTAGTCTGCAATTATTCAATCAAAGCGCACTGAGGAAATTCACTCACGGAATTTAAGTCATTCTGCATCAAGTTAATCAGTTTCACGTGCATTACGGTGGATTTCCCCACTAATGACACGGAAATCGATTAAGACCTGGAATTCTCAGGCTTGTCTTTACCAAGGGATTAAAAGCAATGGAATTGCATAAAAATGTTTCAAATGGTCTTATTTCATTAAAGCATTTTTAAACGATCATGAAACATTCATTGTTTCCAATCCCTGAGAAAAGAGAAGCACGAGAAGTCCAGAGTCATAATCTCTTTCCATGTTACTTGTGATGAGGTGCACCTTTACGCAAGTGAAACGGAAACTTCAATGCACAAGGATTTTAATTCCGCATTCAATTCATTCAATGAATAATAACGGACTACGGTGAATAAGCCTAAAAAATGCGCAAGACCTACACCGAATGCGTGAGACTTGGCATCTCAGAGCTAAGTGAATATACCAGTTCATTGAAATCACGTGGTTTGCATTTTAATAAGGTCCTTTTGAGCTCTGTGATCGAGTTCTCACCGGCTCACTGAGGGGGCGGAAGTTGTCACCCCGTCTCTTTGAGTGAGACTGACCAATCAGGAGGCTTCTTACAGTTTTCAGAGGAGGTCTTGCCCATGGAGAGTCATGCAGAAACGCAAACAAAACATCAAGAAACAAAAACTCAGGAGACGCAAACGAATCTGTGGTTCATGAGAACAATATTTTGGTTTGCAAACAAAACTTGTGGATTTATCAAGATACAATTTTAATCCCAAATATATTTCATTCATTCATGGGCATTTTTTTGTATTTTTGAAATTATTATTTTGTTTGCAAAATATTTTTTTGTTTTCAAATCCATTCTTTTTGATTGCATATTAAAGACACAAAATTCACTCCATTATTTTCACGGAAGAAGTTTAAACTTCACGACCTCCAACGAGGACAAAAAAAGCCTGCAACGGCAGACATCTACTATTGGAAAAACACTGCAGTTTTGAATGTTCATATTCACTGACTGAAAAGCACATTTTTATGGTTGGCCACCTTAGAGATGTCAATTTCTACCGTGAAAATAAAAAGAGCTCTTAGCTAACTGGCTACATTAGATATTTAGGCTAAAATATTGTGAAAAGACGTCTTTACGAGTCAAATTTAAATTTTGGGGCTTACGGACGGATTATGCCGCACAAGCAGTATGGAGGCATTTTGTTTTGTTTTTTACACTTGAAAAAGAGGTCTCTGTTGACTTCAATTGATTTGGATTTGTCTTCAATGCTGTTTTTCTTTGTAACTCCAAAAGAAGAAAGAGATTCACGGACCCTTTGATTAGCCTAGGGGTGAGTAGATGAGTGAATTTTAATTTTTGGGTGAGCTTTTCCTTTTTTTCCTTTGAGCCTCAGCAGTAAGCCTGGTGCCCCCTTGTGGCGCCAGCAGTCAGCCTGTCTCCCCCTTGCAGTTCCAACAGTCAGCCTGGCTCCCCTTCACGGCTCCAGCAGTCAGCCTGGCTCCCCCTTGTGGCGCCAGCAGTCAGCCTGTCTCCCCCTTGCAGTTCCAACAGTCAGCCTGGCTCCCCTTCACGGCTCCAGCAGTCAGCCTGGCTCCCCCTCGTGGCTCCAGCAGTCAGCCTGGCTCCCCCTCGTGGCTCCAGCAGTCAGCCTGGCTCCCCCTCGTGGCTCCAGCAGTCAGCCTGGCACCCCTTCGTGGCTCCAGCAGTCAGTCTGACTCCCCCTTGTGGCTTCAGCAGTCAGCCTGGAGCCCCCTTGCAGCCAGAGCAGTCAACCTGTCACCCACTCTTGACTCAAAGAGTGAGCCAGCTCCAAAAGCCTGTCTCCCCTGCAGCTCTAGCAGTAAGCCGGTCGCCCTCACAGTTCCAGCAGTCAGCACGTCCTCTGGCTCCAGTGACCTGTTGTCCTGGACCCAACGGCCTGTACTTCTCTTCAGCTGCACCAGGTGCACTCCCTGGCTGTATCAGGCGCATTCTTCGGTCCCGCTGCAGCGTACAGCCCAGCTCAGACCCAGCAGCTCCACATGGCCCAGTCCGGGTCTATGAAGGGACCGACACCAGCCCTGGCTTAATTTAATTCACCCTCTATATTTCATAAAATCCATATCTCTGCACTTGGGTCCTCAGCGACATTCCTTGCCCTAGCACCCTTTTAACATCTTTGGGTGCCTGGGCGTGACACTAGCAGACTAGTTATGTATTTATATTTGCTCCCAAAAGAATGAAAACATCAAAAAAACCTAGTGTATCCTTATTTGAATGTTTCACTAGTACCATCTATTTACTTGAATAATGCCCCCTTCAGTGTAAATACACCCTTGATGTTCATATCTCTGCCTAATTTTGTGTTGCACTCCAGGGAAGAAAAGCAGTTGGTCCTTTGTGGCTGGAAAAAAATGGAAATGGACTAAGCGAATTGTCTGTGGGCGTATTGGCAGACGTAGAGAATACATAAAAATCAGGCCCTAAAAATCTTACAATCTAGTCAAAGTGAGGATGTAGATTTTCTTGATTCCATTGCATCTGTTGCTCCATTGTCTGAATTTCACAAATTTTATGTAATAGTTTTTGTCTTTTTTTTTTTTCTTCAAGATGGCTTTACACCAGCGAAAGGGGCCCCAAAGTCTGGCAGATGCATTACTTCTAAAGATAAGCGTCTTCACATCTTGCTTTCAAAATTTATTGACTGTCACAAAAGGAAGGCGGTAAGGCACCTACAGTACATCTACATTATAATCATTTCACAAAGCATTTGGCAAATGTGCTTGGTTGTCCACAACTCAAATATAGAGGATATTATAGTTATTATTGAAATTAAAAGAGCAAAAAGAAAATGAAAAGAGGTTAAATTAAAAAGGTAGTTATTTTACTAGATTGCTAGAAATAATCAGGGCATAAAGTTAAAAGGAAAAACAAAATTGAAAAGGCAAATTTGAAATGTATAACAGTCATTTAAGAATGAACAGTGACAATGAATAAAGTCATATTCAAAATGCAAAACCTTAAATGGAAATCCTCTAGACTGAAAGCTCAAATTGTGCAGATTAAATGTTAAATGGTGATGGAAATTGGAAAAGGGAAACCTTAAATATGAAACTCAAAATGGGAAGTGGAAAAGCTTAAATTAAAAGACTTTAAGTAAAAGCTTTAATAGAAAAACCTTTTTTTTTTTTGCAATTGCGCTCCACTATTTGTCATTTACATTTGGTCATTTAAATTTTGTTCGCTAATTTCTACTTTGCATTTTCCTTTTGACAATTTAAGTTTCATCTTTTCCATTTTCCATTTTGCACTTTCCATTTCACACAAGATTTGGCTTGTCAAGCTATGAGTAAATCAGGAGGCCTTGCCCAAAGGCTGGACTGCAGAGGGAGCTGACTATGACTAGATTTATCTAGAAATAATGCAAAATGCAGTAATCACCACGATGATGATTGGGTAAGATTTGAATCTGATGCAAACCAAGACATCCCACTAACTTTATTTCATTTTGCATGTGTCAAATGCATTTAGCAGTGCAAAATTACTTGTATTGCCAGATCTGATCACAATGTTGTGTACTGAATCTTAGTTACCCAATGTGACACAAAGTCCCTCTGCTTTCTCAGTGAATTATGAAACCTTTTTTATGGTTATAGATATGGTGACACTTCACTACTCGTATATTTACAAGCGTGTTCACTGTTTTTATGTGTTTTTATACAATCGCAATGTCATTTTGAGGACAGAGCAGGGGTTTTCACCCAAAGTTGATTTTGCTGTGTTTAAGACACAGGTGGTTGTGAATGCACTGAGAATTGTGGTTCTGGTGCTATCGCAGCACCGGTGTTCGTGACTTCAGTTAAGTAATTCTACGTGTCGTATTCTCATCTATCGAACATGAATGAACACTGTACTTCTTAGCTAGCTCATATATCTCACATAAACCGAAGTTCTTCTTCATATTTTTTTGTTACCACAACCACATGCTTATCCTATTTATCTTTAATGGCTACTGTAAATAGTTGAGCACCCAGTCAGTACAGTCTTTTCATATGAAAGTCATGTGGTCGGGGAAAGTCTGAAGGTGTGATTGGCAGTTAGTCTGACGTTGACATGCTACGTTAAATTGAAAATATTTCATTTAATAAACATATCATACACATGACATGAAAAGAATATGATAACAGAATAAATTGTCAGCTCTCACTGTCAAGTTAATTATGGTTATTGGTGCACAATAGCAAAAATAAATAAATTAAATAAATTAACAGATAATGGACGCTTTTCAGCCATTGGCTTTCCACAGTGTTTCTGATACAAATGTTGGTCTGACCAACACTCTTATAAACCAGTATTCAGGGATCTGGAGATTATTAATGCCAGCTGATAGCAATCATCTCAACATGACCAAAAAAAAAAAAAAAACAAGTGGTAAAAATGGTAGCCAGCAAAATTCCCATTAGATTTTATGTCCACTCATCAAGACTGTGCAGAGGATAACTATTAAGGTCACAGAAGGTCAAGTTGAGGTCAACAAATGCACTTCATATATGACTTTGTCATTGTATTATGTCAAGTTTGACCTTCAAAGGTCACCAACGGTCTAGTTCAATGTCACCACATGAAAGATCATGTGTGATTTCCTGAAAGTCTGAGATATAAACTTAGGCTGTATTTGTGACTTATTAATGATACGCCACACTGACACCTGCATGATTTTTGTTCCTGCAATGCAACGCATGCATGCTTTGCGGCAATGATTAAAGTCTTCAGGAATGAGCGTGAGGTGAGTGTAAAGGGTGCGGGGGTGCATGCCATGTCGTGGTGAGAATTTTGAAATGTTCAAAAATTCGGCACGCATTTGGCACGCAGTGTTCATGCCATGAGCATTTCACTTGCGTGAACCTTGCATGAACACCACGCGAACTCGGGGCAAACACTGCCAACGGTGCGTGTCAATACGTGCCGTGTTAGGGTGTTGTCACGAGTTGTTCACGTAATCAGGGCATGCCCAGCTTACGCATAGTTCGCGCACATCACGAACCAGTCGCGCATGGCCGGAACTTCTCATGAGGTGTTCAAGTATTGTTCGCACATAGTTAAAATTTTTGGCCGTGCATTGCGTAGACTGTGCATAACTTATGCATGTACAGTGCACGAACAGGGCGCAAAGAAGGCTGCGCTGCATATCCCCAAATGACACACCTTTCTACGACGCACTGTGCGGCATTGCAGGGACTAAAATCGTGCAAGTGTCGGAGTGGCAATAGAAGTCATTGAATTTTTGTGTGGTCAAGTTCGACCTTTGAAGGTTAAGATGAAGGTCACCAAATTAAAGTTTAAATATGACTTCTTATATGTCTCCAATCTACACAAATCTACACTTTCAGTAACAATTTTGCTGATATAAGTCAGTCATTGAAATTTCACTATGTGAAGTTTGACCTTCGAAGGTCACTGAAGGTCAAGTTCAAGGGCACAAAATGAAAGTTCATATATGACTTCCTATAAGTGTTCAATACACGTTCCCAATCTTCAATATTTTCAAGCTTAGAAGCCTTTGAAAATTATAACATTTAGCTTGACCTCAAGTTTGACCTTTCAGGGTCATCTGAGGTCAACTTTAACACATCCGATATATAGTTCGTATATAACTTCCTATATGTTGTTAATACAAACTTCATCTCTATCTGCAACCATTTACCTTCCATAGGTGATGTTGCCCATTCTCCATAAAACCCAATGTTAAAGGTCTCATATTATGCTGTATTTAGTCATTTAAAATATGTCCAATGGGTCTTTAAAACTAGATTAGTTATCTAGTTGTCTAGTTAAGTTTTCTCTTTCAAAGAAAATGGCCACCGGCAGCCATAATGGACATCCGAAATTGACAAAAATCAGTCTTGAGCATTGCCATATATATATCTTCGCCTGTGTAAAATTTGAAAACATTCCTGTAATAATTGTGGCTTCCAGAGCCTGGAACATTAAAAATTTTGGACACAATTGCCACCGACAACCATATTGGATGTCCAAAATTGACGAAAATCAGTCTTTTGCATTGATATATATGTCTTTGCCAGTGTAAAATTTGAAACATTCCTTTAATAATTGTGGCTTCCAGAGCTCGGAGCATTAAAAATTTCTGACAAAATGGCCGCCAGCAGCCATATTGGACGTCTGAAATTGACAAAAACCGGTTTTGAGCATTGTCATTTATATATCTTTGCCTGTGTAAAATTTGAAAACATTCCTGTAATAGTTGTGGCTTCCAGGGCCCGGAACAGAAAATCTCTGTGGCGGCGGTGGCAGCAGTCCTGGAACTAAATCATAGTATCTCCCGACTATCGTTGTCAGGGAGATACAATAATGTTAAGAATTCAGTTGCTGTTATATTGTTGTTATTATGAAGGAGGAAAATGTTTATCAATCTGCAGTTTGGCTTCAAAAATGAGTCGTCTACCACTTGGTGTTCTTGCGTACTCGATGAGGTTATTACTTATTATCATTTCAATCACGCTGATGTTTATGTTCTCATGTTAGGTGCCACAAAGGCATTTGTACTAAGGTCCAGTTTTTCAAGGAGTCAGGCAAAGGATGATACATGATGGGCTCAGATTTGCCTAAAATGTTTGTTGGTGAAGGATGGTCCTTTCAATAGAATAACTGCAAATTTTTAGGTGCCAATACCCTTCAGTTTCTTTTTTAAGCAGTACCAGAAGGGTCAAGGATTCCGAGATGAGAGCTGAAATATTTGCATTTGAAAACTGAATTTGTCATTGCACCGACAACAGCCCACATGTCCATCTGCTGCGCGTAGGGCTAGCAATTATATGAAAATTTTTTATGCGCTCTCAAGGGCACATCCAATGGTGGGCGCTGCAAGGTGCTACTATTGGCTATTTGAGCAGTAATATCAGAGGCATTTGCAGACTGTGCCCTCAACAGCCCAAGATGGTTTATTCAGGATATGATATCATCGACCGTCATTTACATAATCAATACAAATTAAGCAGGGGATGTTGAGGCGCCAGAGTATAGGTGGCAATTCAAACAAATAAAAGCTGAAATTTGGCATTTTGTGATGGCAAAGTTCTTCATGTGCTCTCTGAAACGTTTTCTTTTGGGTAGCCCTATATGTCAAATGTAATAAGAAGTGTGGTAGTCTCGGAAGAAGGGGTGGGGGAAATAATCGATTCTACGATACATCGTACATTGTTGAACGATTCAGCATTGATGCAGGTAAGTCTATAATCGATGATAAACGCAGTTTTCAATGGACTGCCTCTCCCAGAGTTTGGAGTTATGCATTATTATGGCACCCAAAGACATTGGGTTTGGAGCATTCAAGTGCTATGATTGGCCACTCATCCTAGCACCAGGATTAGCCAGCCATTCGGCTCGAGGATTGGAATCCTACCGCTTGAACAGCTGGCCAATTCTCCCGTTTGAATGCCCTAGGGGCTTGTCTTAGAACTTGTGCACCGTGTTTACAATACGGATTGCGCGAAAGAGGTGCGGGTGTGGGAGAGAAAAGAGGTACAAGCACCATCAGCTTTTTCAAAAGCTGCTGTTTTGGAACACTTTGGATTTCCTGAATTCGATGGTAAAAAAACAGAGCTAGACAAGACTTATGCAATTTGCAAGAAGTATATTGCAAAGATCAAGTACATAGGCAACACGACAAATATGAGAAATGATCTTGCCCGTTGCCACTCTGAGCTTACTTTAAAAAACCTTTGCTGTATCCAACCAGAAAACTGTTGAACAGAGACTCATATCAAAGCTGGCACCCAACTCTGACTGGGCCAAAAGACTTCAAAGGCTGTCATAGTATTGCTAAAGATCTGCGCCCTTCAGCTGCTTGCACAACAAACGTGAAACAAATTATTTGCAGACAGATTACATTCAAAGTCAATGCAAAAACGGGAATACACGCGTTTTGCGTATTTGCATTGACTTTGACTGTAATCTGTCATGCGAAAAATTTGTTTCGTGTCCGGTGTGCAAGCAGCTTTACTCTGTCGTGGACAGCGAAAGCTTTTGTTTTCTCCTGCATGCCTAGGAACCGCGGAACAACTCCCCGTGCAGGCGATACTTTACAGACGCCGCTATCCCAACGCTCTACCGCAGCACCAAAGCTCGGGTAATGAAGTCATTGAGACGTGCGAGCGAAAGTGGAAGAGGAGCTGTTGACATATTTGCTGAATGTTAGAAATGTGCATTACATAATACAGCCGCCAAATAATTATTTCCTCAATGTAAATCGGTTTAATTTTGATGTATGAAAATGTAATGCACGATTAAAGTGGTTTATTTTTGTGAACTATTTTTGAATACTATGCTCAGTCTTATCTGGTGGATTGGAAGATAAATATTTTATTTCTAAGGGGTTCATGTTAAGTTATTTGTTACAACAATGTATAAATAAAAGGGTTTTGATTTCACCTGATAGTTTGTATTGATGGGGAAAAATAAACCATGTGCAGAAATCTGGAATTGAGATGCATTGAGAATCGTTTAATAATCAAATCTTGATCCTCCGAATCGTAATCAAATCGTGAGATGACTGAAGATTCTCACCCCTACTCGGAAGCTTAAGAAATTTTGGTGAAAAAGCTAGATCCGGCTTTTTGTTTTTCTTTGTGTATGGACAATTGCTCAGATTTGGGCACAGAACATCCCTTTATAACAACAATTAGTCCTGGCTAGTTCTAAATCATTTTCCTTTATTGACACGTTTTCCAATGATAGTAATAATCCATTTTTAACTGAATACACAGCGTCCCTCCCCATGCGAGCTAACAGTGATGAAATAGTAGGCTAAAGTCGTTGCAGAAAAATATTTTACTTATAAGGGTCTGTGTCCACACGGGAAGTGTTTTGTGTGATTGAACCTAATGTTCAGAATGCTTTTTGTAGCCAAATTACAAACATAAGGCATTGCTGAATACCCCTCAGCCCGTGCTAAGGTCAAAGGTCAAATCTACCAAAAAACATGATGTTGCACACGCATGGGTCATAGTGAGTTACCATACGAAATTTGGTGAAGCTGCAATAACTAGTTGCCGAGTACTGACCCGGGCAAGATTTCCGAGGTGAAGGTCAAAACGCTAAGGTCAACAGTGAAATCCAGAAAAAAACCTGACAATGCACATCTATGGGTCATAGTAAGTTACCATACCAAATACACGTGTGTATTCGCGTCTTTGCATTGACTTTGAATGTAATCTGTCCTGCGAAAAATTCGTTTCGCGTCCAGTGTACAAGCGGCTTAATACTATTAGTCACTTTATGGATTTTAGTGGGGGAAAGGAAAACAGCCTGATTGCAATGATCTCGTTCTGAGATAAGATCACATATTGAAAACAAATGTGTAACGTGTCTTGCATTGTTGTCCATGCATGTTAATCTCAAAATTTTAAGCAGCAACAGAAAACGCTATCCATCGTTTCTCTTCCCAATGTTGCAGGCAGAAGGAATAAATGAGCAACTGCTGAATTTCATTCCAACTTCATTAGTTTGAATGATCTGACGTAGTTTCGTTTTGAAATTCCATTCAAGTTCGCTAATGGTAATAATTCGCGAATGCTCTAGCTTGCCAGCTAACTCGTATTCGTAATGCTTTTGTGACGGCCCTTGGCAGTTTTCGATCCTGCTCCAGTTCCTTTGCCTTGTTGGTTTGTTTCTTGTTTTGCAGGTGCTGAGTGGGCGGGGTTGTGTTGCCCCTGGGGGTGCCTGGCCAGCCTCCCAGGAGCATTTAAACCCTACGTCAGCTGCGTGTTTATTTCTCTCTCATTAGTTTTTCCAGCCACCATGAGCCACGCCACGCAGCATTGGGTTTTTCTTTGTTGGCTTCGGCCCCATTCTGTTCTTTAATTTAAACTACACAATATCTTACACACATCACATATATACATCCAACAGCTGAGGCACTGATCCACGCATCTCATAACCCCTGGAGTATCTTTAATTTTTTGTAAATAAATTATTTGTAAACTGTATTACTGATCATTTTCCCTTTTTGTTGTGGCCACCGAGCCGGGTCATAACAAATTGGGGGCTCGTCGTATTTTTTAAAGTTAAAAAATACGCTTCACTTTCCCCATCGAGAAATAAATGTAAAAAATATTCTTCACTTTTATCATAATTGTCATTTTTTATTAGTCACTCGTGGACTTCATAAAACTTTGAAAAGCCTTCAAGCGGACAAAGTGCATGCAGTATGAACAAGGTCAAAACTCAAATATTTGCATGATAACAGGTCTCTCAATTATACGTTCAATTCTATTCAAACTTTGGGGTCCATCAAAGTCCAACCTTTAAAAATGGGGACCCTGTGGACCTTAAAAGCTAAATCAGCATTTAGCATGGAATTTACTCAAAAGACTGGCAATAGAAATCCCTTTAAACCCTTAATTTCTTTATTTTTTTTCCTTAACATTTTTATCAATGCCGGAATTTTTGGCATCCCAAAATAATAATAACAAGTAGACTTAGTCAACAACATCCCCCGCCAAATGCCTGAATTGCGCGCACCTCATTTTCGAACTCCATCAAGGCTTTGATGGGCTGAAGCTACACACCAAGTTTGGTTATCCTATCTCTAATAGTTCCTGAGAAAAGCTGTCCCCTTTTCGGACGGATGGATGGACGGACGGACGGAGCTCAAACCTACAGCGCCCTCCATAATTATTGGCATCCCTGGCAAAGATGTGTTAAAAGCCTTAAAATAAATGCAATTTTTATTGCAGAAGCATACTCTCACACTGAAAATTGTAGAAAAATGTAACCTTCAACTCAAGTGAATTTTAAGGGAAACGAGAAACGCCCGCGTTTGAACACCCTTGGCCTGACTTATGAAGTGTCCCAGAACAATTACACAATAACCAAAGTAGAATTCCACTGAACATACATTTACGAATACAAAAATGCCCAAAGTCGCACAAAAATTTTGGAAAATTCCAATTTTTTTCACTAATATAGAGCCCCGCATATATATATGATCGTTCCCCCAGGTATAAACCCCTTAGCTCAAATGCTTCATCAAAATCAGTCCACGGCAAAGTTTTTTTCAAAAATGTCATTTTTCCCCCAAAAAATGGTCAGATCTGAAAAAGTCTTTCCTGGCCTGGATTCCTACATTACCGCAAATGTTTTGGCATGGGTAACTAGTTTATTGATGCTGACTTTAGAGGTGCACACACGGTCAGACAGACAGACGGACAGACAGACGACAAACTGATGACAATACCCTTCGGCCTGAAGTCAGGCCAAGGGTAAAAACCAATCCCTGACTAAGAAATAAAAATTTTTCATAAAATCACCTGTTCCACAATTATTGGCACCCCTAACAATTCCAAGGAAATAAATGTAATTGAAGGATTTTTGTCATTTCTGCAGTAGTTTACAAAATTGATCAGAGTACCTAGGAACATTTAATTAGTAATTCATCCCTTCCTTTTCCCTGGGGTATAAATAAGTCATGACACAGACAGACTTTCAACATGGGAAAGACAAAGGAACACACCATTCAAGTAAGGCAGATGTGTGTGTCGACCTTCACAAGTCAGGCAATGGCTACAAGAAAATAGCCGCTCACCTGCACCTGCTCATATCTATTGTCAGAAAAATCATTAGGAAGTTTAAAACAACAGGAACAGAGGTAAACAAGCCTGGACGAGGATGCAAGTTTATTTTGCCACCACGCGCAGTGAGGAGGATGGTTAGAGAAATAAAAAGTTCTCCAAAGCTCACTGTTGAAGAATTGCAACAAATGGTAGCATCTTGGGGTCACAAAGTCTCCAAAACAACCATCAGGCGTTATCTATGTGCCAACAAGCTGTTTGGAAGGCATGCACGGAAAAAACCTTTTCTCACTCATAATCATAAACGCAAACGTCTGGAGTTCGCTAAGCAGTACTGGGACTTCAACTGGGACCGTATACTTTGGTCAGATGAGACCAAAATAGAGCTTTTTGGCAACAAACACTCTAAGTGGGTCTGGCGGAACACAAAAGATGAGTATGCAGAAAAGCACCTCATGCCTACTGTGAATTATGGGGGAGAATCTGTGATGCTGTGGGCCTATTTCTCTTCCCGAGGCCCTTGGAACCTTGTCAGGGTGCATGGCATCATGAACGCTTTGAAATACCGGGACATTTTAAATCAAAATCTGGTGGCCTCTGCGCGAAAGCTGAAGATGGGTCATCACTGGGTCTTTCAGCAAGATAATGACCCTAAACATGTGGCCAAATCTACACAGAAATGGTTCACCAGAAACAGAATCAAGCTTCTACCATGGCCATCTCCATCCCCAGACCTCTACCCCATTGAAAACCTGTGGAGTGAGCTGAAGAGGATAGTGCAAAGGAGAGGACCCAGGTCGCTGAATGATTTAGAGAGATTGTGCAAGGAGGAATGGTCGAAGATCCCTCTTCCTGTTTTCTCCCATCTTGTGAAACATTATAGGAGAAGATTAGGTGCTGTTTAGTTGGCAAAAGGGGGTTGTACAAAGTATTAACATCAGGGGTGCTAATAATTGTGGCACACATGATTTGATGTAAATGAATTATTTCTTAATGTGGGATTTTTTCCCACTGAATAGATGCACTTGAATTAAAGGTTAGATTTTCCTCTTCTTTACATTGAGGTCCTACATTATTTAGAAAAAAAAATTATGAGAAGCTAAAGAACACATCTTAACCTGGGGTGCCAATAATTATCACATGATTATTGCAATTGTCATGTGATCCAAAACAGGACTGCCTCAGTAACTAGCTGCAACGGCCTGCGATGCCATTAGTGTGGCCAAGCACATCAGCAATGGAGGAAGCGGACAGTTTGGCCGAGCCTAAATCACAGTATTGTACTGTCTCGCCTTGCATGCATATGGTTGTAGTTGTAGCTGTACCGTTATATACCCACTTTTCTGGAAGATACTTTGCTATAAGCTCCTGATAGCCATTTCTTTCAAATCAAAACAATTCCGACGGCAAGTTACTAAATGTGCCCATAGCAGAAACACACAAACGGTCGAAAGCATTGCTTGTGTGGAGCTCGTGAATCGGTAACTCGTACTGGGAAATATTCCGAATGGAGTTTTCACTTTTTCAGCTTGTAATTTGCCAAAACATTTTTGACAGGGGATAAAATTCCGCCACGGCAATGCAGAGAAATCGTTTGTTAGACCAGACACAGCTTTAGCATCAGAGCTAGCCCACCCTTACGAAACTTTTTAATGGTAAATGAACGGTATCCAGAGGTAAATCAAATAGCAGTGTTTGCAAGGGCGCACGACGGCAAAGTTCCCGACTGACCCCGGATAAGCAAAACGATCGTTTCACTAATGCAGCCTTATCAGCCCAACTTAGACAGATACAATGCCTCTCCGCTTAGCTTCAACTGTAGCAGCTACGATCAAGTAACATTAAGATGAAACTACCACCTTGATTGCTAACCAAAGTAACACAAGCATATCAGCCAGAATTACTGCAAATAAGAAAACCAGGAGCGCTTCCACATGCAGTAGTGACCGAGCAGTCATACAACAGTTTTCTTAAATGGGCCTATTGTTATCAGTTTGCAACTATTGTCCAATACAAAAAGTCTCAAGTGTATAATCACAAAAAAACTAGCCAAGGATGAAGTAGTCACTACAAACGCGATTTCCTTCTTTTGTATGACCAAGTTGGCCCTGGAGATGTTTGAAAACCATTTAGCTCGTCGAATTGTTGACAACAAGTTTTTTCACCCTGATTCCGTATAATACCGAGCACACGGTAAAATCGTTTCTCCCTCTCCCAGTCAGACCGGTTAGAACAGCCAACGATGGCACACTTACTCAGCATTTTCTCTACTTCTCTCTGTGTGCAGTGTTTGGTTTGGTTTGTTTCCCTTTTCTTTTGTTTTCCTAAAGTTCACCTGTTTTCCACCACGGACGGCGGCAGGTTGGTTGGTAGCGCAAGACTCGTTATTATTATTTGTTTTTAGTCTCTCAGCACGCTGTGAGTGTTGCCTTTTATTTCTGGCGGCTGCTCTTGGCGTCTACTGCCAGTACCCGTCACAGTACACTCTAGCCACCATGGAGAGGCCAGCGGTGGCTGATATTAAGAGGGCTATCGCCAGCCAACAAGAGATGTTAGCTGGGTTCACTAAATCACTTTCAGGTTTTTGCAATCAAGAGACTGCTCTTCACAATCAGCAGAGCGTTCTGTTAGACTTGTCTGAGAGTATTAAATCTCTAACTTCACAAAAAGTTGCAGAAGCACCATCCATACATCCTCCCCGCGAACCTAAGTTACAACTGCCCCAAAAATATAGTGTCGAGGCCGGAAAGTGTAAGGATTTTATTGCCCAATGTGAGATATTTTCTCAGGTTCCACCGTCACGTTTTGTTATTGAGGATTCTCGGGTTGCATTTATATTATCCCTGTTGGCTGGCACAGCGCTCAATTGGGTCGGCCCACAAATTAGAACTAATTCACTGGTCGTAAATTCTGTGGAGGCCCTTGTTAGGGAGATGGTGTCTGTTTTCGATCAATTTGCGGGCAAGACGCAGCCATGCGTTTAATGCACCTTAAACAGGGTAAAAAAAGCGCAGCAGAATTTTCTATTGCTTTTCGCTCTCTGGCCACAGAGACAGGCTCTACTGACTGTATTTAGCCATGCCCTTACGGAGGAAATAAAGGACGCGTTGGCTACTATAGAACCCCGTTCGACTTTAGACTCTTTAGTACGTACAGCTCTGCGAATTGACAACTGCATACGTGAACACAACAGGGAGAAGCTAAACAGCTTGCCGCTAGCTGATAATAGGGCTAAAGTTGCTAGTGGCGAGTGTTCGGCTCCTATTCCACTCACTGAAACTTGCACTCCGGTTGAGCCCATGCAAATTGACAGATCTTTTGACAGTCGGACAAATAAACCTACTAGCAGAAGAATAATCTGCTTTAATTGTAATTAGCTGGGTCATACCCGTCCACATTGTCCTAAGCGTCAGGGAAAACAGAAAACCCCTCCTGTTATGTGGGGGGCCATAGAGGGGCAATTTCCCTTCTGAACATTAGTCCCTGTCGAACTGACTGTGGGGTGCAAGAGATTTAGTATTAAAGGGTTTGTAGATTTGGGCGCAGTAGATTGTTTCATGGATATTGGGTGGGCTAGGAACCACTCCGTTCCCACTGCTACACTTCCACAGTCATGCTCGGTCAGAACTTTGGACGGTCGCCTGCTTGGATCGGGAGTGATAACCGAAGTGTCTGAACTGCTAAATATGTTCATCTCATTTGGTGGCCACTCGGAGGAGGTTCGGTTTTTTTATTATCAGTTCCCCTGCTTTTCCTAATGTTTTCGGGCATTCTTGGTTACGGGAACACAGACCTTGCATTAGCTGAGGGGAACAGAACAACCCTGTCATCTGCAGGGGCACTAATTGCAGCTCTCATTGTAGAGATAATGAAACTTGTTTTCTCAGACATCAAGCCACGGGGCAGGCTGATGCCTGGAGCGAGTGTGAGGAGGCTATCCCACCGTACCCTCCTAGACTAGAAAAAGGGGCAGAGGAGGGGTTGGAATGGGATCCTCAGTTTGACTGGCGAAAGCCAGAAGACGAATACTTTTTAGAGTATTTCAGCGATTCGGAATCAGTCACGGAGTCATTAGATTCTGAGCAGGGTAAGGAATTTGGGGCCACCCTGAACTTTGACTTGCCTCCGAATGTTCCCAGGGATTACGCTGATCTCGATAAGGTGTTTAGTAAACAAAGAACCTCTACGTTACCCCCGCATCGTCCGTATGACTGCGAAATTAATCTTTATCCTTTATGCGAGAGTATATTCAGGAGGCTCTCGCCAATGGTTTTATTTGGCCGTCCACGTCCCCTGCCGGAGCGGCAGTCTTTTTCGTGGGGAAAAGGATGACGGTCTGAGACCCTGTATTGATTACAGATTTGATTCGCATTCGGGAGGGGGACGAATAGAAAACAGCTTTTAACACTCATGACAGGTACTACGAATATATAGTCTAATCGTTCGGGCTTGTTAACGCCCCCTCGGTGTTTCAGGCATTCGTTAATGATGTGCTCCGAGAGATGCTGGAGAAATTCGTCTTTGTTTATCTTGACGACATTTTGATTTTTTCTTCAATACTATGGGAGCACAAACAACACGTCAGACGTGTACTGGAAGCCCTGCTCAATGCCAAACTTTTTGTTAAAGCCGAAAAATGTGTTTTCCACACCCAAACTGTCTCATTCTTGGGCTTTATTGTTTCTAAAGGGTCGGTGCGGATGGACTCGGACATGGTGGCTGCGATCAGGAATTAGCCTGCACCGCAGAGTGTTAAAGAGGTTCAAGGCTTTCTGGGCTTTTTGAATTTTTATAGGAGGTTTATTCATGATTTTAGCGTGGTTGCTGCCCCCATTATTGTCCTCACTAAAAAGAATATCTCCTAAGCGTTTTTTTGGTCTCCTGCAGCTGATGCTGCCTTCCAGGAATTAAAGAAACGTTTAAGCTCAGAGCCTCCAATATCACTAGAGTTCCTGAAGGAACTAAGTAGTATGTCGTTTAGAGAAATAGTGTATACGCCGAAGCAGGGTGGTACTGGGATCCCAGAGCAGGCAGGGAGAGAAAGTTGGGTGACTGTCGGTCGATAGCGCAGGAAAGGGCATGCATGCCATACAACGACAGCTTCTCCAGTGGTTGAGGTGTCCAACCGATTCCAGCCCTTGCAGGAACTCGACTTAGCCCCTGACCCTGAGAGTGAGGGGACTGTTGACCAGCAGGGCACCCTGTTGGCCTCTACCCCTCAGAAAAGAGAGTTATTGATAGTGGGGGACTCAATACTTAAAGGAATAGAGTCTCGTATGGTGTGTTGCCTGCCTGGTGCCCAGGTAGGAGACCTGGAGCGTGCGGACAAGCTCCTGGCCAGAGCGGGGAGGGATCCAGTTGTCATAGTCCATGTTGGGACAAATGACATAGGTAAGGGTAGGTTTGAGGTTCTGCAAGGCAAATTTGTGGAATTAGCTGAAAAGCTTAGGAGCAGATCCTCAACGGTAGTGTTCTCCGGGATTCTACCGGTACCACGTGCAAGCAGAGGAAAGCAGAATTTTATGAGGGGGTTTAACACGTGGCTACGAACCTGGTGTAGGAAAGAGGGGTATAGGTTTATGGGGCACTGGAACTTTTTCTGGGACAGGGGTGACGTTTCCAAGCCTGACGGTCCGCACCTGAACCGGAGGCGTACCTTTCCACTGGGCCAGCGTATGTTGAGGGAAGCACTGGATTATTTAAACTAGGGACTTGGGGGGCAGGGAGGTTAGTGAGTGTTACACATAGGGAAATGCAGTCTGCCCCAATGGAAGCTGATGGCGTTACATGCACTATCGATGATTTACTTTTAAAGCAACAAAGCGTAGTGGGGGGCTCGAGGCAGCAGCCACATGGGGAATCAAGGGGGAAGAGCATTAGTAATAACCTGAAATGTTTTTATTTAAATTCAAGAAGCATATAAAATAAATTTCCAGAACTTCAGGCTGTAATGATTAGTGAGGGCAATGAAATCGTTGGGATTACAGAGACATGGCTATGTGAAGAGGATGGAGATGAATATAACATACAAGGTTATAAGCTCTTTAGGAAGGATAGATGCGAGGAGGGGGCATAGCACTCTATGTGAAAGAAAACATTGATGTACAGGAAATTCCCAAAATTGAACATTTCTTGTCCTGTGAATATATCTGGGTCTGGGTCATTGGCAAACACAAAACAGGTTTAAACATAGGAGTATGCTATCGACCACCAGCTTTGGACAGTACAATCAATGAAATGCTTTTTAGGAGGATTATGCAAGCTTGTAGAGGTGGTGGGACCATTATCATGGGAGACTTAAATTATCCTGGTATCAATTGGGAAATGGTGAAAGGACAGGGTAGGGGGGAGGAAGAATTTCTAGATGTTACAAACGATAATTTCTTGGTGCAGTATTTTAATAAACCTACCTGAGAGAAGGTAATTTTAGACTTACTGCTCTGTAATGACCCTGATATAATTAGCAATGTTGAGGTACTGGAGCAACTTGGGACAAGTGATCACTCTGCTGTTAATTTTGAAGTTTCATGGGAAGTTAAAAAGGTGTATTCTAAAACAAAAATTTTCAATTTTAAGGCCCAGTCACACAGCCGATCACGCACGAATCACTCACAAATCACGCACAGATTGGGTTTGTGCGTGCTTGTGCGTTGAGAAATTGACCAATTTTTCGGGGTGTCGGGGGTAGAAATCTCGGACGAATCACGCATGAATCGCGCATGAACCACGCATGTATCACTTACAATCACTGACATATCGCGCACGTCGACGCATAATAGCAAACACGGTGCAGTATTCCACGAACATTCGACGCACGCCCGACGCATGAATCACCGGCGGAGCACGTCCAAACATGAACGCTTCACGTATTGTCAGTGGATGTCAGTGGAATGAACGTGATACGTGCGCGTTTCATGCGTGATATGAACGTGGGGCATCAGTGGACGGACGTGGACGTGCGCGGATTCAAACCAGTTCTGACGCATAAGCACTGACGGCCGACGAGTGTCCCGCGCATAGTTACGCATACTCGACGCATAAACTACGCATGCTGACTCATGAATTACGCACACCAACGCACAGTTGTGCGTCGGAAAATTTTTGAACCGTTCAAAACTCAAAATCACGCACAAACCGCCTTCGACGCACATCCACTTACAATCACTGACAGTCCACGTTCGTTCCACCTACGAATTACGCATACGACGTACGCTCCGCGCAGAAACGAAAATCTGTGCGTAATTCATGCGTTTTCGCTGTGTGACCGGGCCTTCAGGCGAGCAACTTTGACAGGGTGCGCTCATACAGTATCTAGGTGAAATAATAGGTATTCTGAAGTGGATTCAAAACTGGTTACAGGACAGAACACAAAGAGTGGTGGTCAGTGGTATCTCACCTGAGCTAGGTATAGTGGGCGTCACCCAGGGATCGGTGTTGGGACCCCTGCTGTTCCTCATCAACATTAATGACTTTGATAGAAATATTGAGAGCAGATTAGTTAAATTTGCAGATGATACTAAATTGGGGGTTTGGCAAATAGTTTAGGGTCCACTAAAGTGACTCAGGACGATTTGGATAGAATCCAGAATTGGGCAGAAATGTGGCAAATGAAATTTAATCTAGCAAAATGTAAAGTTGTACATGTAGGTAATAAAAACATTAGACGGGATGACTTCATGGGAGGTTTAAAACTGGAATGTGATGCACAAGAGAAAGATCTGGGTGTGATTGTTGACCAAACCCTCACAGGTTCTAGCCATTGTGGCGTAGCAGTTAAAAAAGCTAATCGGATGCTGGGATACATTGCCAATAGTATTGAGTACTAATCTAAGGAGGTGATGCTTCTTTTGTACAACACATTCGTTAGACCACATCTTGAGTATTGTGTACAATTCTGGGGACTATACTTTA
Source organism: Gymnothorax reevesii (assembly GCA_029721435.1). Lineage (NCBI taxonomy): Eukaryota > Metazoa > Chordata > Actinopteri > Anguilliformes > Muraenidae > Gymnothorax > Gymnothorax reevesii. The sequence goes on from CM056577.1 coordinate 113,839,992, forward strand.
ACCCCTTTGCGCAGAAGCCAAATCTGGCTATTTACTGTGGGTGTTACCTGATTTAAGGCTTTATAATCAGGGCCCGAGCCGACTGAAAGTCGTCCGAGGACCCTATTGAAATCGTACTGTTTAGTAGGGCCCAAGCAGGGACTGCAAGTCGTCCGCGGAGGACCTATTGAAATCATGCTGTTTATTAGAGCCTGAGCACCGACCGGTGCCAGGGCCGGGAACGGTTTCCTGGCACCGAAGATGCGAGGAACCTATTGTTTTTGACTGGATTTTTAGTCTTCTTCTTCTTATTCTGCTGCGAGAACGCATTTTTGAGGGCTTTGCCATTCACAAAAACTCACAAAAATTTTCCCACACATCAGTTGTGGTGAAAATTACAAAGAATTATTATTTTTGTGCTTAGACATGCCCCGGTGGCTTTATAGCGCCACCAAACACGTGGCCATTTTGGAATTGCTCGGATTCTCACAAAACTGATTGGGTCATAGTAGTCACAATAAATTTTTTTGCCTCACATTAAGTGAGCTATGAGCCATTTCCTGCTTTTTTTTCAGATTTTACGAACACATTTTTGAGGGCCTTATCATACTTGAAAACTCACCAAACTTGGCACATAGACTAAAAATATTAAGTTCTTTGATTCGATATCTCATTTGGCACTGAGTGTGAGATGGTGGCTCTATAGCGCCCCCTAATACATAATTGCATTTTTGAGGGCCTCAGCATGCTCGAAAACTCACGAAACTTTGCAAATATATTAAGCCGGTCATACTTTTTACTAGGATATAGGGTTTACGGATGGATGTGGCAAAATTGCATTACAGCACCACCTAGAAAATTTCAATGAAGCAGCCCTCGCAGCATGTTTAACCTACATGTACAAAATTCGGTGGGCATGTGTACTATGCCAGGACCTAAAAAAAAGTCTCTTGGTGCCATGACCTAGACTCAACAGGAAGTCCGCCATTTTTAATTGAATTTGCAATTTTTAAAAGTTTTTTTGCCATTCACTGGCGTCATACTTTAACGAACTCCTCCTAGAGATTTTATCCAATCAACTTAAAATTTGGCATATGCCATCTAAAGACCTTTTGCATATTAAAATTGCAAAGCTTTTTGGGATTCATCGAACTTTGTATCCGTGGCGTCGCGGCGAATTTCGATGTTCCGCCATGAGACAGGAAGTTGCTTTTATGCGCACATGCTTGGTGAGATTTGCACATGCTTTACAGGCTTGATAAGAGTCTACTTCCAAGTATACCTATAAGTTAATATTAGATTGGTGTGGTCAGGTGGCTCCACAGCGCCCTCTTGACACGGCCATGTCGCGTTAAAAGTGCTTCAATGTTCATGAAATTTGGTCTGATCATTAGATTTGTTTTTCTGGGCTTTGGTTATTTTTTTTTTAATTTTTCGGCCAAACAGGAAGTGAGCTCTGAGCCATTTTCTGCATTATTCCAAATTTTACGATCACACGTTTGAAGGCCTGAGCATTCTCGAAAACTTGCAAAACTTTGCAAAAATTATATTTGTCTGATTGTCTTCAATTTGAGACAGAATTTGGCAGTAAATGTGGCATAATGGCTCTATAGCGCCCCCAATCAGATTTTTAAAAGAATTGCTCTTTTGAGGGTCTCAGCATGCTCAAAAACTCACAAAATTTTGTGCAAGTCTAAAGCCCATCATTCCTATTACACTGATAAAAAATTTACATATAGGCGTGGCAAAAATGGCATATAGTGCCCCCTGGAAAATTTCAAATAAGCAGCCCTCGCATTGTGGTTGACCTGCATGTATGAAGTTCGGTGGACATGTGGAATACCCTGAGACCTAAAAAAAAGTTGTTTGGTGCTATGACCTAGACTCAACAGGAAGTCCGCCATTTTTAATTGAAATCGCAACTTTTTTGGATTTTTTCCCATTCAGAGGCATCGTGCTTTAACGAACTTCTCCTACAGATTTTATCCAATCAACTTAAAATTTGCGGAGTAATATCTAAAGACCTTGCCAATGTTAATTTGCGAATCATTTATGGATTCATTGAACGATGTACCCGTGGTGGCGCGGCGAATTTCAATGTCCCGCTATGAAAGAGGAAGTTGGTTTTACTCCCACAATCTTTGTGGGATTTGCCTGAAACTTTCCAAGCTTGATAAAATTGTCCTCTCAAGTATAAATATATGCTAGTATTAGATCGGGAGTGGCCAGGTGGCTCCACTGCGCCCTCTAGATACAGCCATGTTAAGATAAAAGTGCTTGAATGTTCATGAAATTTGGTGTGATCATTGCATTTGTCATTCCGGGCTATTGATATTTTTTGTTTCGGCCCAACAGGAAGTGAGCTATGAGCTATTTCCTGTGTTTTTCAAATTTTACGAACACAGGTTTTAAGGCCTTAGAATACTCCAAAACTTGCAAAACCTTGCACAAATTATAAATGTCTTATTCTCTTCAATGTCATCCACCAATTGGCCTAAATGTGGCATAATGGCTCTATAGCGCCCCCAATCAGATTTTTAAAAGAATTGCCCTTTTGAGGGTCTGAACATGCTGGAAAATTTACAAAAATCAACACACTCATGGAGCCCGGTATTACGATTACTATGTTGTAGATTTTGCGCACAGGCATGTCAAAATGGTATCATAGCGCCCTTCAGAAAATTTTTGCACTCCCCTCAGGAAACCACATTGTACAGAGTCTAGCAGTGTCCAATGGCTGTGAATGGACACCTGCAGCCATCAAGATCTTGCTGCCACCCCAACGTGCACGAGGGGTGCGAGGGCCCTTTCAACGCTGCTTGCAGCTTTAATTAGGGCCCGAGCCGACTGCAAGTCGTCTGCGGAGGGCCCTATTGAAATCGCGCTGTTTTTTTATTATTATTATTATTATTATTATTGTCTGCAGCAATGCAGACACATATTAAAATCCTGCATACTTATTATTATTACTATTATGTGCCTGCAGCAATGCAGACACATGCTAAAATCCTGCATACTTCTTGTGCTCGCTTGTGAGGAGTGTGCTATGACTTGTCTCAGCGATCGGACTTACAGATTTCCCACAATTCCCATAAAACATGGACCACTGAAACCTCGTTATAATGGAAGTCAATGAGAAACTCGCTCTCATCTTCAATTTCTTGCCTTGAACTCAAACACTCACAAAGATACTCTTTTCCAACTCTCAAACAAAGACAAGCAATGCCCAAGCAACCATTAGGAACACCATAGCAACCACCCAGAACGCCCTAGCAACCACCCAGAACACCATAGCAACTGCCTAGCAACGCCCTAGCAACGACTCAGAACACCAAAGCGACTGCCTAACAATGCCCTAGCAACCACCCAGAACACCATAGCAACTGCCTAGCAACGCCTTAGCAACCACCCAGAACACCATAGCAACCACCTCGCGACGCCCTAGCAACCACCCAGAACACCATAGCAACTGCCTAACAACGCCTTAGCAACCACCCAGAACACCATAGCAACTACCTAGCAACACCATAGCAACCACCTAGAACACCATAGCAACTGCCTAGCAACACCCTAGAAACCATCCAGAACGCCATTGCAACTGCCTAGTAACGTCGGAGCAACCATCAAGAACACCATAGCAACTGCCTAGTAACGCCCTAGCAACCACCCAGAACACCTTAGCAACTGCCTAACAACGCCCTAGCAACTATGCAGAACACCATAGCAACTGTCTAGCAATGCCCTAGCAACCACCCAGAACACCATAGCAACTGCCTAGCAACGCCCTAGCAACCACCAGAACACCATAGCAACTGCCTAGCAATGCCCAAACAACCACCAAGAACACCATAGCAACTGCCTAGCAATGCCCTAACAACCACCCAGAACGCCATAGCAACTGCCCAGCAACGCCCAAGCAACCACCCAGAACATCATAGCAACTGCCTAGTAACGCCCTAACAATCACCCAGAACACCATAGCAACTGCCTAGCAACGCCCTAGCAACCACCCAGAACGCCATAGCAACTGCTTAGTAACGCCCTAGCAACCACCCAGAACACCTTAGCAACTGCCTAACAACGCCCTAGCAACTATGCAGAACACCATAGCAACTGTCTAGCAATGCCCTAGCAACCACCCAGAACACCATAGCAACTGCCTAGCAACGCCCTAGCAACCACCCAGAACACCATAGAAACCGCCTAGCAACGCCTTAGCAACCACCCAGAACACCATAGGAACTGCCTAGCAACGCCCTAGCAACCACCCAGAACACCATAGCTACTGCCTAGCAATGCCCTAGCAACCACCCAGAACACCATAGCAACTGCCTAGAAACGCCCTAATAACCAACCAGAACACCATAGCAACTGCCTAGCAACGCCCTAACAACCACCCAGAACACCATAGCAACCACCCAGACCACCATAATAACTGCCTAGCAACGCCTTAGCAACAACCCAGAACACCATAGAAACCGCATAGCAATGCCTTAGCGACCACCCAGAACACCATAGCAACTGCCTAGCAACACCCTAGCAACCAGCCAGAACACCATAGCAACTGCCTAGCAACGCCCTAGCAACCACCCAGAACGCCATAGCAACTGCTTAGTAACGCCCTAGCAACCACCCAGAACACCTTAGCAACTGCCTAACAACGCCCTAGCAACTATGCAGAACACCATAGCAACTGTCTAGCAATGCCCTAGCAACCACCCAGAACACCATAGCAACTGCCTAGCAACGCCCTAGCAACCACCCAGAACACCATAGAAACCGCCTAGCAACGCCTTAGCAACCACCCAGAACACCATAGGAACTGCCTAGCAACGCCCTAGCAACCACCCAGAACACCATAGCTACTGCCTAGCAATGCCCTAGCAACCACCCAGAACACCATAGCAACTGCCTAGAAACGCCCTAATAACCAACCAGAACACCATAGCAACTGCCTAGCAACGCCCTAACAACCACCCAGAACACCATAGCAACCACCCAGACCACCATAATAACTGCCTAGCAACGCCTTAGCAACAACCCAGAACACCATAGAAACCGCATAGCAATGCCTTAGCGACCACCCAGAACACCATAGCAACTGCCTAGCAACACCCTAGCAACCAGCCAGAACACCATAGCAACTGCCTAGCAATGCCCAAGCAACCACCCAGACCACCATAGTAACTGCCTAGCAACGCCCAAGCAACGACTCAGAACACCAAAGCGACTGCCTAACAATGCCCTAGCAACCACCCAGAACACCATAGCAACCACCCAGACCACCATAATAACTGCCTAGCAACGCCTTAGCAACAACCCAGAACACCATAGAAACCGCATAGCAATGCCTTAGCGACCACCCAGAACACCATAGCAACTGCCTAGCAACACCCTAGCAACCCCCCAGAACACCATAGCAACAGCCTAGCAACGCCCTAGCAACCACCCAGAACAGGATATCTACTGCGTACCAGAACGCTGGCAACCACCTCCAACACTGTACTCGTAGAGCAGCAGGCACATTCAAAATTTCTGCTGGAATTTTGTAGTTATTATTATTCTTCCGACTTTTCAAAGGCCAATTTCGCCCATTTTCCAATTGTGGAAACGCGTCTTACTTTCCCCATTCGTCCGGCCGGATCTGAAATTAGATATTTTTGGGCAGTCACACAGGTTCGACCCCAAATGTCGAAAAAGCGCCCCCTAAACACATTTCAAAATTCCCATAGGGAAATTTGATTACCTTGTCATAGGCAGACCAATTTCGGTAGACATATGTAACCTCCCTAGCGATACAAAAAACTTCATTGTAGCCACGCCCTAAACCCAACAGGAAGTCGGCCATTTTGATTTGAATTTTTGAATTTTAAAACGAACTCCTCCTAGGGATTTCGCCAGATCGACTTCTAATTTGGTAAACATCATCGAGAGACCAAGCTGATTGAAAGATATGCTCTGCATATCTGTAGGTCAAAGGGCGTGGCTGCTAGTGCGTGACAAATTTTAGTGACTTGAGGAATAAATTTCACAATTGTCTCACACCCAAATACTTGATTTTAGAAGCTTTAAACTTGCTGAACTTGATGAGGGCCCGCGCTGAACATCCTGATATATTAATTTCCCACTTTGCTAATAGCGCCCCTCTGTGGTAACAGGAAGTGTCCACTCGTTACTTCCACTTGTACTGATGACACATTGTTGAACCCATCAACTGCATTGTACTTCTAAAACATGCAGAACAAGTTGATGAAGCTACATTATGAACGCTGTATAGGTACGAGTAATGGCGTCCGTGTGGCAAAGCGGCGACTATCCGTCCCTCGCCATGAAAATACGTTTGGGTTTTTGATGTCTTTAAAAAACTTGTATCATCATAAAAATTCATAGACAGGTCAAGGGTGGCATGCTGTCACATCTGATTGGGGCTTTGCCCATGAGGGCAGCAAAATGCCTCGATAGCGCCCCCTTGAAATTTTCAAAAACCGCTCCCGATAGGGGTTTTTCTTAAGTTGGAAGATGAAAATTGGTATACATGTGTATTTGGCCAAGATGCACAAAAAAGCCTCTGGCATCATTTGTCTACTCCAAACAGGAAGTCGGCCATTTTGATTTTAACGTGTCATTTTTTCCTGATTTCCACACATTGTATTTTAACGCACTCCTCCTAGAGATTTCATCCATTCAAAACCAGATTTATTACAGAACATTGAGAGACTATGCTGATCAAAAGTTGTGCTCTGCAGGTCTGTAGGTCAGTGGGTGTGGCCGCTAACAGGAAGTGACCAGTTTTTACTGTCACTTGTACTGATGACTCATTGTTGAACGCATCAACTTTATTCCACCTTTACAACACGTAGAACAAGTTGCTGAAGCTACCTTATGAATGCTGTGAAGCTTCAAGTTATGGCGTCTGTGTGGCGACGCGGTGACTATGGATCCCCATGAAAATACGTTTGGGTTTTTGATGTTCTTGATGAATTCGTATCATCATGGAAATTTATATGCCGGTCTAGGGTGGTGAGCTCTAATATCTGATTTGGGGGTTGCCCTTGAGGGCAGCAACATGCCTCAATAGCGCCCCCTTGAAATTTTGAAAAACCCCTCCCCATAGGGGTTTTTTTGGAATAGGAAGATGAAAATTGGTAAACATGTGTATGTTGCCAATGCAAACAAAAAAGTCTCTGGCACCATTGGTCAAATCCAAACAGGAAGTCAGCCATTTTGATTTTAACATGTCATTTTTTCCTGATTTCCACACATTGCATTTTAACGCACTCCTCCCAGAGATTTCATCCATTCATCCAAGTCAGTATTTGAACGAACTCCTCCTGGCAATTCCGTCCAATCCACCTAATATTTATATCGGATCATCAAGAGACCATCCTAATCAAAACTTGTGCTCTGCATGTCAGCATTGGGCACTTATATGGGCTTCCAGTGACCACCAGTCTTTTTTGTGGAAAGTGTGTTTTTTGAATCTTATTTAATGAGGCAAATGCCTCAGGATGCATTGTGTAAGCGTAAAACTCCCCAGCAACAAAGCAGGAACTGATGACAGCTGTTGCGAAGGCCCGGCAGAGCATCATCAAGGGAGAATACCAGTATATGGTGATGTCTATGAGGTCCAGACTTGAGGCTTTATATTGCCGCTGAGTCTTGAAAATGGCAGTTTACTTATGGATTGTGTCAGTTTGTCCAAGTACTTTTGAGCCTCTAAAGCTGCGGGAGCTGTGCATAAAATGTTATTATTTTAGGGAAAAAAAACTCTTGAAATTGAAGGTGAAATTCTGCACTTGAAGCTCATGAAGTGGCTTTCAAAATTAGAACAATGAAAATTGCCTCGGTTCACATATTTATGATCCTAACTGTATATTGGAATTGTTGTTTTAAAGTGGAACCTTTGATCAGAACATTGGTCCTTAATACTAGAGACCTAGGAGCAGAAGGGCCAGAAGATTAATGGCTGAGTGGGGCAATGGGGTAAGATGTTTTAAAAAAATTGAGTAATTTACATTTTTAATGATATCAACTACGTATGAGTTATCTCACTGTATGTTTCAGACTCCTTATTGCTACTGGTCACAAAGTAATGCAGGCACCGTGGCTAAGAGGTGTGCATTACCAGTCAAGGACCTCTGGGTACAGTATCCCCAGAGGATAATTTCTGACACAGGTAAATGACTGTAGTGAAATCCAATCATCTATGTATGTGTAACCACTGCTCTCTTACTCCCTTTTTGTCCACATATAGTATAATTATGCACTATCATGGTGTTAAATTGGTTTCTGTGTCTGATTTTTCTTTTTTAATGTACAGACAACTATATGGGTTATTTTAAAAGCTATCTTGCTTGTTGCTTTATTTGTTTTAACCTCTTCAACCCTGATTCGAGGTAATGCTGGTGTAATGCATGGGATTTACAGCTGAATGTCTCTCCCTCTAATGAGTGATTACTCACAACTCAACCCATTCTTAGACCACCTGATTAACAATCAAACAATTTTGAAACAATCAAACAATTACCATGGCTAATAAATAACCATATCATGAATACGAAATAATTCATTGGGGAAGTAACCAAGCGACCATGGCTAGGGAACATTAAAAACATATACACTACTGGTCAAAAGTTTGAGGACACTGCATTTTTTCCAGTTTTTTTATTGAAAATTATGCAGTTCCAGTCCAACGAATAGCTTGAAATAGTTCAAAGGTAAGTGGTGAACTGTCAGAAGTTCTAAACAAAAGTTAAGGTTACCCAGGTTTTTAGTACGCCGTCGAGTAAGTGAAAGGATGGTTCCTCAGAGTGTGACATCAACTGTCAAACATGGAGGAGGAAGCGTGATGGTCTAAGGCTGTTTTGCTGGATCCAAGGTCAGTGAATTACAGAGTGAAAGGCACCCTGAACAAAAACAGCTACCATAGCATTCTGCAGCACCATGCAGTACCCTCTGGTATGCGCCGAGTAGGTTAGTGTTTCATCCTACAGCAAGATTATGACCCTAAACAAGCTGTGCCAGAACTACCTGAGGAAAAAATAACAAGATGGTAACTTGAAAACATGGAGTGGCAGCACAGTCTCCAGACTTAAATCCCATCGAGATGGTTTGGGATTAACTGGACAGAAGAGTGAAAGCAAAGCAACCTTCAAGTGCCACACATTTATGGGAACTTCTGTAACAGAGTTGGAAAGAACTTTCTGGAGAATATTTTAATTCTATTGTAGAAAGAATGCCACTAGCGGCCCCAGCTGTTATATCTGCCAAAGGTGGCTACTTTGAGTCAAAAGTTTAAAATACATTTTAGTTTATAAATTGATTCCATGATTTCTTTTTTAACTTCGATTGTTAATTTGTTCTACTGTGTCTATGCTTTCATTCCAGAGTACAATGAGACATTATACTGCATAAATTTCTATAAAAATACTGGAAAAATTGAGGTGTCCTAAAACGTTTGACTGGTAGTGCAAAATTAGGCCTTTGGTGTGTTTTAATGCCATTTCAGATGGAAAAATCAAGATTTTTATCACCTGGGCAAAATGAAATAAGGTCTTTCTGTTCACAAAATCTGGTCTTTCGAAAGGTGGCAAGAAGAAAGCCACCCTAAGTCAGTTGATAAACATCACCATTAGATGGCAAATAAGGTGAGAACTTGATGAAAAAAGTAGAAGGTACACACACTTAGAATGTTGTGAGCGTGCATACACATCTGTGCTTTTGCTTTATGGCAGCATTGTCGTCATTCCATTACTTGGAAGACTGACCAGAAGTTTGGGGGTATCTGTCTAGTGCCTGACTGTCCACTGTTTGCCAATCAAGGTATAAAGTAAGGAATCAAGATCATTCAAGTTGTCTGGCTGTGTAACATGCATGGTCACAGCCAATCAGTGACTCGGACAGCTCACCAAGGTGATGTCAAAGGGGCCGCGTGTCCGAATCTACAGTCACAAGTCGCCTAACAACTGTGAAAGTATGGGGCCAATATTGTAACAAAAGTATTTGTAAATGTGTAAGTCAACCGATTATGCACACACAGATTGAGATACAGTTACAACTCATCGTACACATTTACAAATATTTTTGCTACAGTAATAGCGCCATACAAAATCTGGTTGTTAAACCCCCACTTGAGCCTATTTTCACCAGACTCCACTGTTGCACTGTTTAAAAGCAAGGGTTTCTCCAAACTAGAGGCAATGGATCTAACCCCGAATCATGTGGTCTTTGTCCAATTTGATCATGGGAAACATCAATCTGAATTTGTTGTCCTCGCTGCTGAGGATGCTGACAGTGATGTTGAGTGAAAATGGGCTGAAAGGGGGTTGTCCCATCCCACCTCTGCTGCTTTCAGGTGACTTCCAATTGTGGATTTGGACTCTTGGTTCTCTTTAATATGGCCTTGGCGAGCTGTTTGAGTTATTGGCCACTTGTAGTCATATACTTGTGCTACCCAGATGGACTCATTTGGACTGACCATGATTATTTGATTTACCTCATAGCTTATAAACCGGACAATCAGACTTGGCACAGATACCCTCAAAACTTTCCAGTGATGGAATAATGACAATGCTGCTACCTAGCGATAGCAGGGACGTGCATGCACAATCAAAACTTTCTGAGGGTGTGTTCCCACTCCTCTTCATCAAATTCTCACCTTGTCAACCTCCTGATGATAATGTTTAATGACTGACCTAGAGTGGGTTTTCACTTGCCACTAGAAAGACCAGATCGTATGAAGAGAACCTAAAATGCTGTCATTTGATTTTACCCTGGTGACAAAAATCTTGATTTTAGATTTTTTGGCCTGCAATGGCATAAACACCTGTCAAAGACCTAATTTTGCTCTAGGCCTTCCTGTCAGGCGGCATCAGGCACTTATATAACAATTACACCTCATAAACCTACGTAATTAGTATCTTGGCTGTGAAATTAAGGTAGCCTGTTTTCAATGCTGGTCAGTATATCATCTTTTTGATACTTTTTGTATGGACTAAAGTTATCATAACCGAGAGCCAAAAAGGTGAAATAGCAAAAAATTTTAGGATTGTATAAATTTAATTTATGGTGCTACAGATAGCGGCTTGACCACTACAGTCCATCTGCGTCCATGAGCCAAGTGGGTGACCAGCTTTTGACCGCAATTAAAAATTTGGCATTGAGACAATATTGCCATTTGATATTGATTGAAGTGGTATATTTCCTAAGATAAAAACATGTTGTAGATTTTTAAGATTGTAATGCTATTAGAAGCCACCACTAGTATTGACCTTTCTTATGTTAAGCCCAGACTGGAGCTAGGTTTGGGCATGTCTTGGGCATGACTGGGACAAGTCCCAGAGAATTAAAAAAAAAAAGATCTAAATGTGGGAGGGGTCTGCAAAAGAGTATATAAGGAGGAAAATTGAGGGAGTGGAGTAGAAGGAGAAATTGCAAGCAGAAGGGTACATTTGACCAGACCTGTCACTCTTTTCAAGACCTGTGTAGCTTTTTGTGGATTTTTGCCTGTGTTGGAGCATTTTCCTCATGGGGAGCATCACCAAGCAACCCAACCAAAGGGACTGTAAATATTTTTTTTGTTGTATATATCAATCTTGGTCAGTATAGTAGATAGTAGATTAGTTAAAAGCCTAAGTTTTAAAATTGTGTCTGTCATCCTTTGCTGTCATAAATGTAATAACAAATTGGGGCCATAACAAGATGAATGCACCCATCTGACTGTTGTGCGGTTTAGAATCTATAGCCTCTATCATGGTTCCAAAATGTCTGCATCTGAATCATTTTGTGTATCCATGGCGCTGTCTGTGGTGAAGTAGCAGGCAGATTTGTAATTATACCTTTTTTCTCTCAATCCCGTCTTTCGATCATCTTGGATCTATGTTCTCTAAATTATAGGCATGAGTCATTCATGAGTAAGTTCATTAATTCCAAGTGAATGAACTGAATCACATTCCCCCCTGTCAAAAATAAACAAATCACCCATTGCGCATGTACCATAAAAAGGGTGTACCCTAGTGTAAAAAATGTGTTAACCTTACTTCTTTCCTTAATTCTGTAATTCATACCATTTAGATGTATTCTGATTCAAAGATGCTCTTTTTCAATCGGTGTAGTTGCCAACAAGTGCGTCTGTTGGTGAGCAGGTCATGGGCAGCATGGTGAGGATGACGAAGAGGAGGAGGAATAACAAGGAGAGGAGGAAGAGGTCCTTTACCTGTGTGTGTGTGTGTGTGTGTGTGTCTGTGAGTGTGTGTGTGTGTGTGTGTGTGTGTGTGCGTGCGCGCGTGTGTATGCATGTGTATAAATTGGTTAGTGCATTCAAATGTTTCATTAACCTGTGTGCCTGATGTTAAATAGACATTATAATTATAAATACACATTATAATTACTATTAGTACCAGCAATAATTATAGTTGTAATAATTCGTCATAATTATTATTATTAATAATAATAATAGTAGTAGTAGTAGTATCTGGAAGTCTAGAGGACTTTATTAGGACGTTCAGAGGACTTTATATAAACGTCCCTGTAAGGTCTTCTAGACCTCCTCCTAACGTCCCCAGGACGTAAAGGGAACCCCACAAAATTCCGTTTAAAGGACGTTAGGAGGGGACCTTTAGAGGACTTCCTGGGGACTTCATTTTTTTATGCTGGGAAACCACTATGTGCCGTGTAAAGATGCGCTCATATCAATCATGTTTATGTAACTAGGGATTCGTAAAGAAATTTACACACCTTGTTCTCCTAGTTCATTATGAGGGGATAATTGTGCTACGGCTGCCACCGTTTTACAGATAAAACTAAAATCCGCGAATATTCACTCCTTAATGCAGACTGACTGCCTGATAACATCATTTGGCTTTTCAATTCCACTGAGACCTATCAGCCAATAAGACAGCATTTGGAAGTATTTTCCCGTAAAACCCCTCTCTGATTGGTCTTTCTTGGCTCTGTTCATTAAAGATAAGACAATATGAAAGTGCTGTCCTGTTTTATGTACATTCAGTAAACTGCCCAAAGTGAAGAACTATTTATGCATTCATATAAACTAAATCGGGTTAAAGAAAACATCTTTGGGGCTACAGCCTCGAATGCTCTGGGCAGACGAAGCCACAATATGGCATTGAATTTTAAATAATTACATTCGCCAATGTGACAACTGCTCATAATTTTCTCCTCGTCACCGATTAATTACTTATGACCAGCGGCAGCGAGAGTCGTGCTGACGTTTTGCTCAATTGCGGGTTCGTGTTACGTGTCTGCGAATCGGAACGTCCCAGATAATGCCTGTAATCCACTTACGCTTCCAAGGCTTCCGCACACAAGCAGTTGTCGCCAGTCGGAAGCTTTTGAAAGCGCCGGGAAGCATCCGAAACTCGCGCAAACAATCGTAGAAAGTCAGTGATTGGAAAAAAAATTTCATCCCGTGATCCACTAACACGAGCACTAATGTAAGCCAAGTTGATTGTTTTTTATTTATTTATTTCATTTCGCAAGGTGAACACTAGTAGGCCTGTTTAGTCGTGCAGGGCAAATGCTAATTAAAGCACGAGGAATCCATCCAATAAGCGTAAGGAAGGAAAAGCCGAGTGCAAGCACCGCGGTCGCAATAAGGTAGTACTAGGTTACCAATTGGCGACCTTTGGTAAATTATGTTTCCACAACGTGCAGAAGACGAACTGACAACGTTACGAAGTTACGTCGCCATGACTAATCAAGGAGTTTCACTTTTCCGGTTGTCATGATGTAAGTAGTTTCGTTGCCACGACGAATCCAAGGTCGCCCGGTTTCGCTGCCGCAGCGTAAATGTGTTAGCTGGGGTGTCCACATTGATTCTTGGTCGTGTAATGTGAATATAGGCCACTAGATGGCAGTATTTACCTTTTTTTTGTTAAGCTCAGACTGGAGTCATGTTTAGACATGTCCTGGACATGTCTGGGGCAAGTCTCAGAAAAGTAAAAAAAAAAGGTCTAAATGTGGGTGGGGTCTGCAAAAGAGTATATAAGGCAAAGAATTGAGACAGTAAAGTAGTAGGAGAAATTGCAAGAAGATGACCAGACCTGCCATTCTGTTCAAGACCTGTGACGTTTCTTTTGTGGATTTCTTTGCCTGAGTTTGAGCATTTTCTTCATCCAGGACATCACCAAGCCACCCCACCAAAAAGGGACTGTAATTATTTCTGTTTTTTTTAATTTATCAATCTTGGTCTTTAGTTGTAGGTTGTTATTAGTCTTTGTCTTTGTTAAAAATTAAATGTGTTTTAGTTGTTAAAACTGTGTTTGTCATCCCTTGCTGTTGCTGTTGTGTTATAAATGTAATAACAAATTGGGGCCATAACAAATTGGGGGCTCAAGGTCCGGGATAGACCATTGTGTGAGTAATTTATTGAAAATCTAACATTCCAAATTGTGAAATTGTTTTTGTGAATTTTCCTAGATATATATTGACAACAGCAATGGATGATTTCTTGGCATCACCAACCGTAGGGGTTTTGAAGTCTTTTAAAAAGACAGAACTGCTAGAAATTTGCAGACAGTTGGAGCTGACAGAGGTAAAACCAGCCATGCGAAAAGCAAGACTGGCTAGAGAGATAGTTGAATATTACATTGATGAAAATGTGTTTGCACCAGGAGATCTGGAACAGTTTCCAGTGGAAAATCCAAATATAGAAATGGAACTTAAATTAAAAATGCTAGAGATTGAAAGGGAGGAAAAAGAAAAACAAAGGCAGTTTGAGTTAGAAAAATTAGCAAGAGAAGAAAAACAAAGAGAATTTGAGAGAGAGAAAGAGGAAAGAGCAGAAAGAGAGAGACAAAGACAGAGAGATTTTGAATTAGAGAAGTTGGATAGAGAAGAAAGACTCCAAATGGAGCGACTAAAAATTAAAATAGCAATGAAAAATAAATTTTGTGCTAGTCAGGAGGTAAAACTGGTGCCTCCATTTTCGGAAAAGGATGTTGACAACTATTTCCAATGTTTTGAAAAGGTAGCAAAGAGTTGCCAGTGGCCAAAGGAACACTGGCCTCTGATGTTGCAAACTGTCCTCAAGGGTAAAGCTCAACAAGCCTATTCGGCTTTGTCTGCAGATGATTCCTCTGATTATGAGGTTGTCAAAAAGGTTATTTTGAGAGCTTATGAGTTGGTTCCAGAGGCTTACCGACAGAAATTCAGAGGTCTGAAGAAATCTGAAAATCAGACTTATGTTGAATTTGCTAATGAGAAGCAGGTTTGCTTTGAGCGCTGGTGTACTTCTATGGAGGTCAAGGATGATTTCAACTCACTAAAAGAGATGGTGTTAGTTGAAGAATTCAAGAACTGTGTTAAGGATGATGTTAAGACCTACCTCAATGAGAAGCAAGCACTGAACTTGCAATCAGCTGCCAAATTTGCAGATGAATATGTTCTCACTCATAAGTCCAAATTTCAGTCTAGCAGTAACAATAAATGGTCCCAATTTCAGAAAAAGGGTTACGGTGATACCCAAGATTCCTCACCCAAAGACAAAGACAAATCTGGTGATGGTGCTCAGAAATCCAGTAACAGGTCTGATCAAAGTGTGAAAGCTGACAGTGACAAAAGTGGTCTAGTTTGCAGTTATTGCAAGAAATCTGGTCATGTTACAACTAACTGTTGGTTCCTTAAAGCTAAGAAAGAAAAAGAAAAGGATACCAAACCAAATGCCTTTGTGAAAACAAGGTTAGAAACCCCTGTAGTAGATAACCAATCTGCTAAATTGCCTGCTTCTTGTGGGGCTAAAAAGCCTAATACAGCTGACTTTGTGAGGGAGGAATTTCTTCCATTTGTGTCAGAGGGATTTGTGGCTCTAAATGAGCATACTACTCCTGTCCCCATATATATCCTAAGGGATACCGGAGCTTCTCAGTCACTTTTGTTGATGGACTCCTTGGAGTTACGTGATGAGACCGCTTCAGGGGATTTCATACTTGTACAAGGTATTGAAGGGAGGACTGTATCTGTACCCCTGCGCTCTATATTCTTGAAGTCAGATTTAGTTACAGGACAGGTAAAGGTGGGACTTATGTCAAGTCTACCTATAAAGGGTGTTTCTCTGTTGCTAGGCAATGACCTGGCTGGGGGCAAAGTAGTTCCCCCTGTACATCTTACTTCACAGCCGAGCACTGAAAATGGGGATGAGGACCCATCTCTGTATCCTTCTTGCGCAGTGACTCGTGCTATGGCCAAGAAGGCTAAAGAAGATGATGTTGTGGTGCCGTCCAGTACATTGAATAGTCAGGACTCAGGTGGTTCGCCTCATGACTCTGATTGGCCTACTATGGTTTCTCCGTTTGAGGACTTATCAGATACTTTTATCAGTTCTCTATTCAGCCAGCCGGATGGGTCTGGTGATTCTGATGTGTCTGGAGACTTGTCTCTGTCCAGAAAGCGGTTGATTGAGGAGCAAACTAATGATCCTGAAATTGGTGTACTAAAGAGGAGAGCCCTTCCTGAAAAAGAAATAGATGCAGTTCCAGTTGGGTATTATCTCAAGGATGGTGTGTTGATGCGGAAGTGGCGCCCTCCTGATATCCCTGCCAATGCAGATTGGGCAGTGGTCAGGCAAATTGTTGTTCCGAAGGTCTATAGGAATGAGATCTTAACAATGGCTCATAGTTTACCTTTAGGAGGTCATCTTGGTGTTAACAAGACTGTTGATAAGATCATGAAACACTTCTTTTGGCCTGGGCTTCGGAAAGACGTTTCCAACTTTTGCAAAACCTGTCACACTTGTCAGGTAGTTGGAAAACACCAGTTAGACCCACCTGTAGCTCCATTGCAGCCTATCCCAGCATTTGGGGAGCCATTCTCTAGGGTCATTGTTGATTGTGTTGGTCCATTACCCAAGACTAGATCTGGAAATCAGTACTTGTTGACAATCATGTGTGCATCTACCAGATTCCCCGAAGCCATACCTCTACGTAACATCAAGGCAACTGCAATCTCGAAGGCTTTGATAAAGTTCTTCACGTTGTTTGGTCTTCCCAGGGAAATTCAGTCAGACCAAGGTAGCAATTTCACTTCAGGATTGTTTCAGCAGGTTGTGTATGAACTAGGTGCAAAACAGATTCTTTCTAGTGCCTATCATCCAGAAAGTCAGGGTGCCTTAGAGCGGTTTCATTCCACTCTCAAGACAATGATGAGGACTTATTGTTATGACCATGAGAAAGACTGGGATGAAGGGGTTCATTTGCTGTTGTTTGCAGCTAGAGAAGCAGTGCAGGAGTCTACTGGATTCAGTCCATTTGAGCTAGTGTTTGGTCATGAAGTGAGAGGACCTTTGCTATTATTGAGTGAACAATGGCAAGAGGAAGAGCCGCAAATCAGTCTGTTAGACTATGTTAGCAAGTTCAAGGAAAGATTGCGTGCAGCTTGTGACCTTGCCAAAGAGAACTTGAAATCAAGTCAGGGAAAAATGAAAACTTGGTATGATCATAAGGCTAGAAGCCGTGAGTTTAAACCAGGAGACAAGGTCCTTGTGTTGTTTCCCTTGCAGTCCAATCCATTGCAGGCTAGATTTCATGGTCCTTATGAAATTCTGACAAAACTCAATGATCTCAATTACATTGTGAAGACTCCAGATAGGAGAAAACCAAAACAATTGTGTCATATTAACATGCTAAAGCCTTATCATGACAGAAATGCTAGGGTTGCAGCTGTCACTTCAGATTCTCCAATGGTCAAAACGTGTGAAGATGAGGGGGAGTTTCAAGATGATGAACCAAGAATTAAAGCTGAAGTTCTTTCATGTAAATTGTCAAACACTGAAGTGTTGCAAAATCTTGATGTAAAACTCCAGCACTTAGAACCCTCACAGAGAGATCAGTTTGAAAGGTTGATCAAGAAATATGAGGATTTGTTTCCTGATGTTCCAAAGAGAGTTACTATAGCCTCTCATGATGTAGATGTTGGTGATGCCAAACCAATAAAACAGCATCCATACCGGATGAATCCTGAAAAGAGAAAGATTGCTGAGAAAGAGGTTGAGTACATGTTAAAACATGATATTATCAGACCCTCCAACTCCGATTGGAGTTCACCCTGTGTGCTAGTTCCAAAACCTGATGGAAGTACTAGATTCTGTACAGATTATCGCAAAGTCAATGCTGTAACTAGAACTGATGTGTTTCCAATACCTAGGATTGATGATTGTATTGATAGTGTAGGGCAAGCAAAGTTTCTGACCAAGATTGATTTATTGAAGGGTTATTGGTGTGTGCCTTTAACTGAGAGGGCCAAGAGCATCTCTGCTTTTGCCACACCATCTGGATTGTACCAGCATGAAGTCCTACCCTTTGGCATGAAAAATGCCCCAGCCACGTTCCAAAGGATGATACAGTCTACAATCGCCGGATTGCCACACACGGGTGCATACATCGATGACCTGATCACATGGAGTGACTCCTGGGAATAACATCTAAAAGATGTAGAGACGTTGTTCCAGCGCCTGACCCAGGCTAACCTGACTGTTAACCTGAACAAGAGTGACTTTGGTTGTGCTACTGTCACCTATCTTGGCTACGTCATAGGCCAGGGTAAGGTGGCACCCATAAATGCTAAAGTCCAAGCCATCATGGACTTTCCAGTTCCTGACAACAAAAAAGCTTTGCGCCGCTTCCTTGGAATGATCGGGTACTACCGCAAGTTCTGCAAGAACTTTGCTGAGATTGCTCTCAGTCTAACTAACCAACTGAAGAAAGGCGTAAAGTTCACCTGGGATGATGCATGCCAGAGAGCCTTCGATCACCTGAAGTCTCTGCTGTGTCACTTCCCCGTGCTCAAATCTCCTGACTTCAACAAACCGTTCTCCATCGCGGTCGATGCTAGCGACCAAGCTTGTGGATCTGTGCTCCTACAGAGAAGTGACTCTGATGACATTGAGCATCCCGTGGCATACTTCTCCAGGAAGTTCAATCGCCACCAAAGGAACTATTCCACAATAGAGAAGGAACTGTTGGCTCTGGTCCTTTCTTTACAACACTTTGAGGTTTATGTTTGTACAGGACAAAAGCCAATGATTGTGTACACTGACCACAATCCGTTAACGTTTTTGAGTAAGATGAAAAACAAGAATCGGAGATTGTTGAATTGGAGTTTAATTTTACAGGAGTTTGACTTGGAAATTAAGCATGTGAAGGGTACAGACAATGTAATTGCTGATTGCTTATCCCGTGTTTGAATGTGTATATATATATCATGTGTTTGAATATTGTATGATATGTATATATAGACAAGTGTTCACTTAACCATTTTGTATTGAAAAGAAAAATTTTGCCTTTATGAGTCAAAATTTTTCCCTTTTGGAATGGAGGTGTAATGTGAATATAGGCCACTAGATGGCAGTATTTACCTTTTTTTTGTTAAGCTCAGACTGGAGTCATGTTTAGACATGTCCTGGACATGTCTGGGGCAAGTCTCAGAAAAGTAAAAAAAAAAGGTCTAAATGTGGGTGGGGTCTGCAAAAGAGTATATAAGGCAAAGAATTGAGACAGTAAAGTAGTAGGAGAAATTGCAAGAAGATGACCAGACCTGCCATTCTGTTCAAGACCTGTGACGTTTCTTTTGTGGATTTCTTTGCCTGAGTTTGAGCATTTTCTTCATCCAGGACATCACCAAGCCACCCCACCAAAAAGGGACTGTAATTATTTCTGTTTTTTTTAATTTATCAATCTTGGTCTTTAGTTGTAGGTTGTTATTAGTCTTTGTCTTTGTTAAAAATTAAATGTGTTTTAGTTGTTAAAACTGTGTTTGTCATCCCTTGCTGTTGCTGTTGTGTTATAAATGTAATAACAAATTGGGGCCATAACAGTCGTAATATTTGCGAATGAGCTCGGAAGTTTGCGAATGATGCGACATCATCTTGCGTACTCGTGGCACAAAGGCCGAATTGTGAATGGAGTTGCCAGGTAGATTGTCTTTGTGTAGTGTCCACTTGGGAATATATGGTCAGTTTTTTTTAAAGTTTATGTTAATATTTAGTTAAGTCGCCATGGTTTTGCACGGTGTTTCAATTGATTTTTGGTAAGTTTTTTTTCTCTCTTTCGCTGTGGGTAACAGAGTGTTCTGAGCAGCGATACATCGTCGGTAAGCAAATCTTCATGGTTCAGTCCCTGTCAGGCTTCAGGACGGACTTCTCTTTGAAATTCATTGGGTGGGGTGTAGTGTGGTGCGAACGTGGAAGCAGCAGTTGTCTCGGGAGCACATCGGCAGCCTCTGGGGAATCGCCATGTAATGGTTGCTTTCCCGGGCTGTTGGGTTATCATCATGGCCAGTATATAATGTTTGGATTATTACAGGCAATGTCGTGCATAAATACCCACCATCACTAGCACCTGAAGATTAGGGGAGAGTTTATTTAGATTCTGGTTAGGCAGTCAGGGAGGACGAGCTGCGGTGTAATGTGATCTGACGTGTACCAGCTGTGTGGGCTCTGGCTGTGCCCGGTTTCGGTGTAGTGTGATCCCGGTGTGTTGTTTGTTTTTAGGTAGGTTGCCTAAACTTTGATAGAGAGCATTACTTGTTAATCTTTGGTTGGTTTTGTTGCTATGTTCATTTGGCTCGTTTCTTGTTCTGCAGGTGCTGAGTGGGCGGGGGTTGTGTTTCACCTGGGAGTGCCTGGCCTGCCTCCCAGGAGCATTTAAACGACACGCCAGCTGCATTTTTATTTCTCTCTCATTACTTTTTCCAGCCACCGTGAGCCACGCCACTCGGCGTTGGGTTTTTCTTTGTTGGCTTTGGCCCATTCTTTTCTTTATTTTAAACTATACAACATCTTACACACATTACACATATACATCTGACCGCTAACACACTGATCCACGGATGTTCGCATCTCATAACCCTTGTAGTATCTTTAATTTTTTTAAAAATAAATTATTTGTAAACCCTATTGCCGATCGTGTGTTTCCCTTTTTGTTGTGGCCATCGAGCCGGGTCATAACACTTAATATAGATGTAAGTGGCGCAGAGGGAACTAGGACAGAGGCCTCTTTATTACAATTATAAAGGTGAGGAGAGGAGCTCATTTGATTGGTGAAGATTTGACTCGGCTGTGTTAAACCCACACAGGAGCTTCTCTCCTCCTTCTTTGCCACTTGTGCCGACAGGAGGGACAGAGGTGGGACAGAGGAGTATTTGCGCCGGGCTTCACCAGGCACGAAATTGCGAAATACGCCTGGATACACCCCGTTGGTGTGGCGCTCCCCCCATTCACCGCGCCTGCGCCTGGTCAACGAATTTAGAGCCATCTGTGTCTTAAACCACTTGGCTCAAGCAACTCCTTCCACCGCAAAAAACAAATTTGCCTTAACAGCACTTGGAACTCCACTGGCATCACCTTTAAACATTTTCTTTCCTTTAATAATAAAACAAACTTCTTTTACTGAATCATATTGCTTAATTTTTAGAGCCTTATCATGTTGCTTTGTGATTCAGCATTCTACAATTACTCTTCCACTACGCGTTACCTTTACAGTTTTAACATTACTGATTTCTTTCTTTGCTAATTTCCGAATCTCGTGTGCGCCACCGAACTCAGACTACTAATGTCATTTTCATTTTTTGTGCCTTCTCTCCTTTTCTTCTTCACATCCTCGACCCCATCAGTTTCCATTTTTCTATATCCATTTATTCACAATTCAGACTGATAAAAAACCATGCAAAAGTCTGAAAAACCGCTATTTGTAATACAAGTGAATTTCAAACTTTCGTCGTACATACCCCCACAAGCCACGATCTACACAAAGCTGGGGGGGGAATAGGGAAGGGCATAATTACACAGGATTTGGATCAGAGGGGCTAAAGGACATGCAGGGAGGTGTGGCTACAAATAAGGAAACAGTCAAACAATCAATGAACGAGAGGTAGAGCAGGTGCCTGAGTGATAACAGAAAACACGTGGAAAGTGACAGATGACGAGAAAGACTACACTCAAATAAAGGACTGCTAAAATAAATAAAGAACATTGAAAATAAATGCACATACAAAAGACTCATAAAACATACCAATATAGACTCAGATTCTGACAAAATCCTTTTTTTTTAAGAGCAGGAGACCAACTGCTAGTCCACCCAGGAAAAGTAGTAACCAAAACCAAATTTACACCTGAAACGAAAAAGAATGGTACACAGAAAGATTGTAACAAAGTCACTTTCTCATGCACAGAAATGGGCTACCATCTTGGATTATCTTCTTTAGTTCCAGAAATTGGACAACTGGATATAATTGCAGCAGGACATAATACTATGTCAATTAGCAGAAGTCATCTCAAACTGAATTCATGAGCGCGACAGTGAATTTGGTGTACTTCAATGGCCTCGTATGGTGGCCGACAGAGGTCACAACAAATGCAAACCCCACAACATGAACGCAAAAGTTTACAACAAACATAAATGCCACAACACAAAAGCAAAACTTTGCAACAGGAATGCAAACACCACAACACGAAAACAAAAGTTTGCAACACGAATGCATAACGCCACAACACAAAAGCAAAAGTTCGCAACACAAATGCAAATGCCACTACAAGAAAGCAAAAGTTTATAACACACACAAACGCCACAACAGGAACGCAGAAGTTCACAACATGAACGCAAAAGATCACAACACGAAAGCAAAAGTTCACAATACGAAAGCAAAAGTTCACAATACGAATGCAAAAGCCACAAGGGAAGTGACTGTGGGACAACTATTCCCGACAGTCCAAGTCATCGACAGGAAGTTTGTTTCGGAGTTCGCTGGCTGCTTAACTTAGCAGTGCTGAATAATGCTTTACTGGGGGTTTCAAGGCAATATTGATGTGATAAAAACGACATTTGGCAGGACCACTTATAGCTCACCACACACTATTGACAGATTAACTGGCTGAGTCGACACTGGGTGTGCACTTTAAAATGATGGTGATCAGTGGTGGCTCGTGAACTGGCAATAGGAGAAGCTTAAACGAACTCTTAAAATTAATGATTGGTCTTGACCTGTTTTCAATCATTCATTTAAATTACCATCACAGAAACGCGAAAACTCTCAACATTATCTGCTGTGGCCAGTTCTCATTTATAAAGTATACCTTGAAAACCCCATCAAAGCAGT
This sequence comes from Gymnothorax reevesii, assembly GCA_029721435.1. Classification (NCBI taxonomy): domain Eukaryota; kingdom Metazoa; phylum Chordata; class Actinopteri; order Anguilliformes; family Muraenidae; genus Gymnothorax; species Gymnothorax reevesii. The sequence goes on from CM056577.1 coordinate 113,863,074, forward strand.
ATTCAGCACTGTTTTCAAGGCAGTATCGATAAGAAGGAACAACAAGATATTTGGCAGGACCATTCATAGCTCACCACACACTGTTAACAAACAGGGCTCAGTTTAACTGTGCTGAAATGGCTGAGAAGACACTGAGGTCATGACCTGTTTTTCATCATTTTCAAGGTCATTTTCTGACAGAATCTGTGTGCCATTCCGCGCAAATACTGAGAGTACAACAGTCGGTTCGTGTTTTCTTGACCCATTTCTGATATGGGCAATTTGACCTGCAGCTTTCAGTCAGCTGATGTTACCATGTGGTTAGGATGCAGCGCTGCAGTCTGGACTGCCAGGGTTCAAAACCCAGCCTTATATGAATATGTGTACTTGAGCGATCATTGCATTTTTCTTCAACAACCCCAATTCCAAAATAGTTGGGACAAATAGTAAATTGGTGAAAAAAATCAAAACGTAATGACTTTCAAATCACACCAGCCAGTATTTTAGTCACAATAGAACAGAGATAGCAAATGTTGAAACTTAGAAATTTTACAATTTTTTCCACAAAATGAGCTAATTTCAAATTTGATGGCTGCTACAGCTCTCAAAAAAGTTGGGACTGGGGCCTGTTTACCATGGTGCAGCATCCCCTCTTCTTTTTACCACAGGGTGGAGGCATCAGGGCATTGAGGAGACAAGTTTCTTGAGTTTAGCAGTTGGAATTTGATCCCACTCTTGTTTAATACAGGCTTCCAGCTGCTGGAGAGTTTTGGGTCTCCTTTGACCAATTTTTCCTTTAATTATGCGCCAAATGTTCTCAATCAGTGAAAGATCAGGACTACAGGCAGGCCAGTTCAGCACACGGACTCTTCTACTACGAAGCCATGCGGTTGTAATAGCTGCAGTATGTGGTTTCGCATTGTCCTGCTGAAATACACAAGGTCTTCCTTGGAATAGATGTTGTCTGGAGAGGAACATATTTTGCTCTAAAATCTTTCATCATTCATGGTGCTTTTTAAAACATGCAAGTGTCCCACACCATATATAATGATCCTGATCTGCCTGACTATGTTTTTGTTGTGATTCTGCCTTGTTTGCCATGTCTGTTTATTATTCTGCTTTGCCTTACCATGATTTGTATTTTGTTTTGGGATTCCATGCCATGTTTTGTTTTTTCCTTGTCTCTGTCTGTTTGCTATATTCCATCTTTGTATTTTTACTCCAGTCCATCTTTTGTGTCTTTCCATGCATTGCACTTTGTCTCCCCCTGTCTGGTCTTTTGTCATGTGATCGCTCACTGCCCCAGTATTGTGTGCCACACTTTCGGGTGATTTCATGGTTAATGGGATTTCAACCATTCCTTCCAATCTCGTTTACTTCCTTTACCTCGCTTTTCTATTTTACTAACAGTTTGTTGTTTTAGTTAAACTTACTAACCAAGACTAACATTGTTTATAGTACTAACTTACTAACAAGTACTAGGGATTGTATAGCTGCACATTACTAATTGACTAACAAGCTACCAGCACCCGCTCTGCTCTAGTCTCCGCCCCTTGCTTTCAATCAATTTACTTCGCTGTATTTCAGCAGATTTTCTACACCCTGCTAATCACTGTTCTGCCTCTCACTCTGCACATGGTAGAACTCCCTAACCGGAGCCGTATGTTTGTCAGTAGGCTGTCTCTGTGATCCCTGTCCGCATTTTGGGTTTTACCAATTTCTTGTAATCAAGAACTTCCTCATGTTCATTCCTTTGTAATTAGACTGATCCAACTCACCTGTTCCCTATCATAGCATGTGACTTCCCCTACATGTATTTAAGCAGTCATTTCACTCACAGCTTGTCAGAACATTTTCCCTGTGCTGCGATTGTTGATGCCTTGTACTCTTTGTGTTATACTTCTGATTGGAACATCCCGGATTCTGATTTTGGCTTTTTCTTTGATACTTCTCTGCCCATGTACCGTACCTGTTTTGCCCGACTCCGAGTTCTGTGTTTGCTGCCCTGTTAACGATTCGGATTACGCCCATTGGATTTTGGCTTTGGATTCTCTGACAAACCCGTGCTTGTGTACTGAACCTGTTTTGCCCGACTCTGAGTTTAGTGTTTGCTGCCCTGTGTAGTTTGGATTACGTCCCTGGGATTCTGATTTTGGATAGGACTCTGTACCATTGCCTTCTGCCTTGTGGGGGTTAATCCCCCAGCTTCAATAAAACTCATATTTGCTGAAACTTTCTGGTCTCGTATTTGGTTCCAGAGCGATACCTCACACCAAATGCATGAATGCATCCCCATACCATCAGAGATACTGACTTTTAAACTGAATGCTGATAACAGGGGGGGTGGTCTTTCTCCTGTTTAGCCATGATTTCCAACAAGAATGTCAAATTTGGACTCCTCTGACCAAAGGACACTTTCCCACTTTTCTCCAGTCCATTTTGAATGAGCCTTGGCCCACAGAACAGGGCGGCACTTCTGGATCATGCTCAACAATGGCTCCCTTTTTGCAGGATTAAGTTTTAGGTGGCATCTGTGGATGGCACGGTGGACTGTATTTACAGACAGTGGTTTCTATAAGTATTCCTGGGCCCATTCAGTAATGTCAATGACAGAATCATGCCAGTGAGTGATGCACTGACGTCTGAGGGCCCGAAGATCACGGGCATCCAGTAAAGGTCTTCACCCCTGTCCCTTACGCACAGAGATTTTTCCAGTTTCTCTGAATCTTTTTATGATGTTATGCACTGTCGATGAGACCTTCAAAGCCTCTGCAATTTGACGTTGAGGAACATTGTTTTTTAAGTATTCCACAATTTTTTTTTTTTTTTTACGTAAGCTATCACAAGTTGGGGAGCCTCTGGCAATCTTTACTTCTGAGAGACTCAGCCTCTCGAAGACATCCCTTTTATAGGCAATCATATTACACAACTCATGCCAGTTAATGTACTTACTAGCAAAATGTTCTTTCAGCTGATTCTCTCATATATAATTTTTTTTCAGCCCTTTTTTGCCTGTGTCCCAACTTCTTTGAGACTTGTTGCTGCCAGAAAATTTGAAATGAGCTCATTTTGTGGATGAAAATGTAAAATGTCTCAGTTTCAACATTTGAAATGTTATCTATGTTCTATTCTAAATAACATATTGGCTCATGTGATTTGAAAGTCATTGCATTTTGATTTTATTGACAATTTACAATTCATCCCAACTATTTTCATTGGACAGTTTACATTGTCTTTGTATTTATAATTTCATTTATTTCTTTTTTTCATAAATCTGCTCCAGTGGAGTCAAACTTCATTTTCTTTGTATTATCTTTGAATGGGAAATTGTATAGGCTAAGGACTGGCAGAAATAATAGTGAAAATATATATTTAAAAATTTAAAAAATGGTTGTATTTGGATAGAATGTATGCTTGTAGTGACATATATGTGAAATTTAATGAGTTTTACAGTTTTGTTTCCGAGAAAACTGAAATGGCACACTAGGTACTTGAATTACCAATTTGGAGAAGACATTCCTCTCTAATTTTGCTCTGATTTAATTGATCAGAATGAACTTTGGCACAGATAATAATGAGATTTTGTGCTGTAATTTTTTTGAGGTTTCAGACTGCAACTAAATAAGTTCACAAGGGACAGAAGAAAAACTTTGTTAGGCGAAAAATAATCTTTCATGTATATGGAGTTCCATTTTCATTTACTCTGACTCTGTGAAATATACACTGATTTTTACATCACGACAGAAATCCCAAATGGTTCTACCTTTATTGTGATACCAAAACTATTCAAATGGACCAAGTAGTTGCAGAGATATACTCATTTCATTTTGGGTATACCATTTTTGAACCAGAGGCTCAGTGCTTAAGATGTTAAAAGTCATTCTATAAAGCTGATAAGAAACTTGCATTCTTTTAGCATTTTTAGGCTGATAGGGTGAGTTTTCCAGGAAAGTTTGGATTTCATTTTTTTTTAATTGTGGTGATAATCCCATATAAAAATTTATAATAGTTAACTATAGTTTACTGCAGTAAAATTGCTTTAAACTATAGTTTGTTGGAAATATACTATAGTAATTGAATATCATTGTTAAAGTTTACTATAATACAGTTTGACTTTTTGTGATTTACTTCAGCATCACCATAGTAAACTACACAGTTACTATATTATATCTATGGTATATCAATAGTAATTCCGCAAAAATACCATAGTTACTATAGAAAACTATAGTATTTTTACTGTAGTATTTTGTGGTAATTTTTCATGAGGGATTGCTATCCATACAATCTCATTTTGACGAATCGATACCTCTTTGTACTTTTCGAGTCTTAACCATTCTTGGCATTAAAAAGGCAAGGAATTATTCAGTAAATTAATTCTGCGATTCCTACTTTGCAACAGGTCAAGAATAATGCTGCATTAAATGCTGAGGTGACTGCCTACCTGGACACGTCTGTTTCTTAATATATTCCAATATTCTAAAATTTTTTATTTTAGAGAAATGTTTTATTTTCCATTTTACCATTGTTATTTTTCTCTGGAAGCAGAAAATGGTGTGCATGGGCATCAACGAGAATCCCATTTCTGAGGATTCAACCCCAGCTGATACCTGCTGACAGCTTTGTTCTTTTTTCTTCCTTCAGGGGGCCTTTCGTGTCCAAAAGCTGGTGAATCATAACTTTTCTGGTAAAATATGCATCTTTAAAAGATGTGTTCCAGAAAACAATCATTTCCACCATTCCGTCAGAAAGAAAAGACAAAATGGGGATTTTGATGACGACAACTTTTGGGGATTTAACTCAATGCCTCCTGGACCCTACAGTCCCATCACTTTTAGCATCATTCCAAATTCTGCAAAAACTCCTGATGTGACTAGCACCTCTGGAGCATTAATAAGTACCTCAACAGAAGATGATTTCTGGGGATTTCACACAATACCGACTGAGCTTTATAGCCCTAGCAGTTCCACAATTTTGACAAAATCAGCCAAAACTGCTGAAGTCACAACTGCATCAGTCGGGACAAAAACAACAGAGAATGACTTCTGGAATTTTTTCAGCATGCCAACTGGTCCATACAAACCAATGTCTTCACCAAAAATAGCCACAACAACACAATCGGCAATAAACACAATGAGGGTTTCCACAACTGCATCATCTGCTACAAGATTTTCACCCAAAACAGCAACTGACACAACCAATACTGCAAGTTCCACCACAATGGCTATCAAAACTTCCACAGCTGCTGCAACAAACATTCTCCGTACAACCACAATGTCTCTGACAACTCTTTCACAGAAGAAAACAACTGTCAGGAACACAATAGCAAGTTCTACTCATGGTTCTGGTAAAAATACAGCAAGTGCAAAAACAACAATTTTTTCCACTTCTACATCAAACTCTGTATCGAGAAAAACAGCCAAAACTGCTGATGACACAACTGCATCAGTCGGGACAAAAATCAAAACAACAGAGAATGAATTCTGGAATTTTTTCAGCATGCCAACTGGTCCATACGAACCAATGTCTTCACCAAAAATAGCCACAACAACACAATCAGCTATAGAGACAATGAGGGTTTCCACAACTGCAGCATCTGCTACAAGATTTTCACCCAAAACAGCAACTGACACAAGCAATACTGCAAGTTCCACCACAACGGCTATCAAAACTTCCACAGCTGCTGCAACAAATATTCTCCCTACAACCACAATGTCTCTGACAACTCTTTCACAGAAGAAAACGACTCTCAGGAACACATTAGCTAGTTCTACTCGGGATTCTGCAAAAAATACGGCAGGTGCAAAAACCACCATTTTTTCCACTTCTACATCAAATACTGTTTCTAAAACAGCAGCAACTGCAACAGCTCTTTCTAGCAGTACAACAGCTGCCATCGGCACAAAAGCTGTCACTGGTACAACGGAAAGTTCAACAGCTTTAAGCCGAAGAATCTCATCTAAAAAGACAGCAATTAGTCCCTCGAGTACTGCCTCAACAAGAATTCCTCCTCCCAGTACAACAGAAAGAAGAACTATGGATGCCACTGCAACAGCATCTAAAACAACGGTTCCACCCAGCATGACTGTAGTCACTAGCAGAGCAGCAACCTCTACAATGGCTGGCGGAAAAACTACCACAGCTGCAAAAACACCCATGATTTCCTCCACTTCATCATCTGCTACAACAGTTTCACCAGGAAAAACCACTGTCAGGAGCAGAACCGCAAGTTACACAATAGCTGCTGACAAAAGTACAACAGCATTTCCAACAACCATTCCTCTCAAAACCTCCGAAAAGCCTCCGACAAATGGTACAACCAGGAAAACAGCTGTCACTAGCAAAGCAGCAAGTTCTACAACAACAGCATCTGAAACAACTTCTACCAGATCAACAGCATTCACCAGCACGACAGCAAGTGCTGCTATAACTTCAAGCAAAACAACCTCTGCTGCAACAACAACGATTTTTCCCAGTAGCCCTGCATCTACGAAAATCCTCTCACCCACCAAAGCTGAAACAACAATCACGGTTGCCACTGCCACAGCATCTGAAACTACTGTTCCACAATCAACATCTGCAGTCACTAGCAAAGCAGCACGTTCTACAACAGCTTTAAAAACAACTACGACTGTCACAAAGACAATCATTGGTTCTACAGCAGCAGCATCTGCAACAACTTCTTCTACCAGGTCAACACCACTCACCAGCCTGGTAGCGAGTGCTGCTACAGCTTCAAGCAAAACAACCCCAACTGCAACAACAGCTATTTCTCCCAGTAGCCCTGCATCGACAAAAATCCTCTCGACCACGGCAGGTAAAACAACAACCATGCATAGTACTGCCAGTGGATCTGAAACTACTGTTCAGATATCTGCAGTCACTAGCAAAGTAGCAAGTTCTACAACAGCTCCGAAGACAAGTACTACTGTTGCAAAAACAATCAGTGGTTCGGCAGCAAAAGCATCTGCAACAACTACCTATACCGGAGCAACAGCTCTTACTAGCACGACGACAGGCGCTACAACAGCATCAAGCAGAACAACCGCAGCTGCAAAAACAACTATTTCTCCCAGTAGCCATGCATCTACAAAAATCCTCCCGACCACGGCAGCTAAAACAACAACCATGCATAGTACAACCACTGCATCTGAAACTACTGTTCCACGCTCAATATCTGCAGTCACTAGCAAGGTAACAAGTTCAACAACAGCTTTGAAGACAAGTACTAATGTTGCAGCAACAATCAGCGGTTCCACTGCAACAGCATCTGCAACAACATCTTCTACTGGAGCAACATTTCTCACCAGCATGACAGCAAGTGCTGCTACATCTTCAAGCAAAACAACCCCAGCTGCAACAACAGCTATTTCTTCCACAAGCCCTGCATCTACAAAAATTTTCTCCACCAATACAGCAGTAACAACAACCATAGATGCCACTGCAACAGCATTTGAAACTACTGTTCCACCCTTGATATCTGCAGTCACTACCAAAGCAGCAGGTTCTACAAAAGCTTCAAGGACAACTACTACTGTTGCAAAAACAATCAGTGGTTCCACAGCAACAGCATCTGCAACAACATCTTCTACTGGAGCAACATTTCTCACCAGCATGACAGCAAGTGCTGCTACATCTTCAAGCAAAACATCCCCAGCTGCAACAACAGCTATTTCTTCCACAAGCCGTGCATCTACAAAAATTCTCTCCGCCAATACAGCAGTAACAACAACCATAGATGCCACTGCAACAGCATCTGAAACTACTGTTCCACCCTCGATATCTGCAGTCACTACCAAAGCAGCAGGTTCTACAAAAGCTTCAAGGACAACTACTACTGTTGCAAAAACAATCAGTGGTTCCACAGCAACAGCATCTGCAACAACTTCTTCTACTGGAGCAACAGTTCTCACGAGCACGACGACAGGTGCTGCAACTGCTTCAAGCAAAACAACCCCTGCTGCAAAAACGACTACTGCTCCCAGTAGCCCTGCATCTACAAAAATCCTCTCCTCCAATACAGCAGTTACAAACACCATAGATGCCACTGCGACAGCATCTGAAACTACTCTTCCACCCTCGATATCTGCAGTCGCTACCAAAGCAGCAAGTTCTACAACAGCTTTAATCAGTCAAACTACTTTTGGAAAAACAACCAGGGCTTCTACAGCAACAGCACCTGCAAGAACTTCTTCTACCGGAGCAATAGCTTTATCCAGCATGACGACACGTGCTGCGACAGCTTCAAGCAAAACAACCCCGGCTGCAAGAACAACTATTTCTCCCAGTAGCCCTGCATTGACAAAAATCCTCTCTCCCACTCCAGCTGAAACAACGATCATAGTTGTCGCTGCTACAATATCGGAAACTACTGTTCCATCCTCGATATCCACAGTCACTAGCAAAACAGCAAGTTCTACAACAGCTTTGAAGACAAGTACTACTGTTGCAAAAACAATCAGTGGTTCCACAGCAACAGCATCTGCAACATCTTCTTCTACCAGAACAACAGCTCTCACCAGCACGAAGACAGGTGCTGCTACAGCTTCAAGCAAAACAACCCCTGCTGCAACAACAACTTTTTCTCCCAGTAGCCCTGAATCTACAAAAATCCTCTCTCCCACTCCAGCTGAAACAACAACCATGTATAGTACTGCCATTGCATCTGAAACTACTGTTCCACCCTCGATATCTGCAGTCACAACCAAACCAGCAAGTTCTACAACAGCTTTAATCAGTCAAACTACTTTTCGAAAAACAACCAGGGGTTCTACAGCAACAGCACCTGCAACAACTTCTTCTACTGGAGCAACAGTTCTCACTAGCACGACGACAGGTGCTGCAACTGCTTCAAGCAAAATAACCCCAGCTGCAAAAACAACTATTTCTCCCAGAAGCCCTGCATCTACAAAAATCCTCTCCATCAATACAGCAGAAACAACAACCATGGATGCCACTGTGACAGCATCTGAAACTACTGATACACTCTCGATATCTTCAGTCACTAGCAAAGCAGCAAGTTCTACAAAAGCTTCAAGGACAACTACTACTGTTGCAAAAACAATCAGTGGTTCCGCAGCAAAAGCATCTGCAACAACTACCTCTACCGGAGCAACAGCTCTCACTAGCACGACGACAGGCACTACAACAGCATCAAGCAGAACAACCGCAGCTGCCAAAACAACGATGTCTCCCAGTAGCCATGCATCAACAAAAATCCTCTCGACCACGGCAGCTAAAACAACAACCATGCATAGTACAACCACTGCATCTGAAACTACTGTTTCACGCTCAATATCTGCAGTCACTAGCAAGGTAACAAGTTCAACAACAGCTTTGAAGACAAGTACTAATGTTGCAGAAACAATCAGCGGTTCCACTGCAACAGCATCTGCAACAACATCTTCTACTGGAGCAACATTTCTCACCAGCATGACAGCAAGTGCTGCTACATCTTCAAGCAAAACAACCCCAGCTGCAACAACAGCTATTTCTTCCACAAGCCGTGCATCTACAAAAATTCTCTCCACCACTACAGCAGAAACCACAACCATGGATACCACTGCGACAGCATCTGAAACTACTGTTCCACCCTCGATATCTTCAGTCACTAGCAAAGCAACAAGTTCCACAAAAGCTTTAAAGACAGCTACTACTGTTGCAAAAACAATCAGTGGTTCCACAGCAACATTATCTGCAACATCTTCTACCAGAACAACTGCTCTCACCAGCACGAAGACAGGTGCTGCTACAGCTTCAAGCAAAACTACCCCTGCTGCAACAACAACTTTTTCTCCCAGTAGCCCTGAATCTACAAAAATCCTCTCTCCCACTCCAGCTGAAACAACAACCATGTATAGTACTGCCATTGCATCTGAAACTACTGTTCCACCCTCGATATCTGCAGTCACAACCAAACCAGCAAGTTCTACAACAGCTTTAATCAGTCAAACTACTTTTAGAAAAACAACCGGGGGTTCTACTGCAACAGCACCAGCAACAACTTCTTCTACCGGAGCAGCAGCTTTCACCAGCATGAAAGCAAGTGCTGCTACAGCTTCAAGCAAAACAACCCCAGCTTCAACAACAACTATTGCTCCAACAAGCCTTGCTTCTACAAAAATCCTTTCCACCAGTACAGCTGAAACAATGACCATACATGCCACTGTGACAGCATCTGAAACTACTGTTCCACCCTCGATATTTGCAGTCACAAGCAAACCAGCAAGTTCTACAACAGCTTTAATCAGTCAAACTACTTTTCGAAAAACAACCAGGGGTTCTACAGCAACAGCACCTGCAACAACTTCTTCTACCGGAGCAACAGCTCACACCAGCATGACAGCAAGTGCCGCTACAGCTTCAAGCAAAACAACCCCAGCTTCAACAACAACTATTGCTCCCAGTAGCCGTGCATCTACAAAAATTCTACCCACCACTACAGCAGAAACAACAACCATGGATACCACTGCGACAGCATCTGAAACTACTGTTCCACCCTCGATATCTTCAGTCACTAGCAAAGCAACAAGTTCCACAAAAGCTTTAAAGACAGCTACTACTGTTGCAAAAACAATCAGTGGTTCCACAGCAACATTATCTGCAACATCTTCTTCTATCAGAACAACTGCTCTCACCAGCACGAAGACAGGTGCTGCTACAGCTTCAAGCAAAACAACCCCTGCTGCAACAACAACTTTTTCTCCCAGTAGCCCTGAATCTACAAAAATCCTCTCTCCCACTCCAGCTGAAACAACAACCATGTATAGTACTGCCATTGCATCTGAAACTACTGTTCCACCCTCGATATCTGCAGTCACAAGCAAACCAGCAAGTTCTACAACAGCTTTAATCAGTCAAACTACTTTTCGAAAAACAACCAGGGGTTCTACAGCAACAGCACCTGCAACAACTTCTTCTACCGGAGCAACAGCTCTCACCAGCATGACAGCAATTGCTGCTACAGCTTCAAGCAAAACAACCCCAGCTTCAACAACAACTATTGCTCCCAGTAGCCGTGCATCAACAAAAATTCTCTCCACCACTACAGCAGAAACAACAACCATGGATACCACTGCGACAGCATCTGAAACTACTGTTCCACCCTCAATATCTTCGGTCACTAGCAAAGCAAAAAGTTCCACAAAAGCTTTAAAGACAGCTACTACTGTTGCAAAAACAATCAGTGGTTCCACAGCAACAGCATCTGCAACATCTTCTTCTACCAGAACAACTGCTCTCACTAGCACGAAGACAGGTGCTGCTACAGCTTCAAGCAAAACAACCCCTGCTGCAACAACAACTTTTTCTCCCAGTAGCCCTGAATCTACAAAAATCCTCTCTCCCACTCCAGCTGAAACAACAACCATGTATAGTACTGCCATTGCATCTGAAACTACTGTTCCACCCTCGATATCTGCAGTCACAAGCAAACCAGCAAGTTCTACAACAGCTTTAATCAGTCAAACTACTTTTAGAAAAACAACCGGGGGTTCTACTGCAACAGCACCAGCAACAACTTCTTCTACTGGAGCAGCAGCTTTCACCAGCATGAAAGCAAGTGCCGCTACAGCTTCAAGCAAAACAACCCCAGCTTCAACAACAACTATTGCTCCAACAAGCCTTGCTTCTACAAAAATCCTCTCCACCAGTACAGCTGAAACAATGACCATATATGCCACTGTGACAGCATCTGAAACTACTGTTCCACCCTCGATATTTGCAGTCACAAGCAAACCAGCAAGTTCTACAACAGCTTTAATCAGTCAAACTACTTTTCGAAAAACAACCAGGGGTTCTACAGCAACAGCACCTGCAACAACTTCTTCTACCGGAGCAACAGCTCTCACCAGCATGACAGCAAGTGCCGCTACAGCTTCAAGCAAAACAACCCCAGCTTCAACAACAACTATTGCTCCCAGTAGCCGTGCATCTACAAAAATTCTCCCCACCACTACAGCAGAAACAACAACCATGGATACCACTGCGACAGCATCTGAAACTACTGTTTCACCCTCGATATCTTCAGTCACTAGCAAAGCAACAAGTTCCACAAAAGCTTTAAAGACAGCTACTACTGTTGCAAAAACAATCAGTGGATCCACAGCAACATTATCTGCAACATCTTCTTCTACCAGAACAACTGCTCTCACCAGCACGAAGACAGGTGCTGCTACAGCTTCAAGCAAAACAACCCCTGCTGCAACAACAACTTTTTCTCCCAGTAGCCCTGAATCTACAAAAATCCTCTCTCCCACTCCAGCTGAAACAACAACCATGTATAGTACTGCCATTGCATCTGAAACTACTGTTCCACCCTCGATATCTGCAGTCACAAGCAAACCAGCAAGTTCTACAACAGCTTTAATCAGTCAAACTACTTTTAGAAAAACAACCGGGGGTTCTACTGCAACAGCACCAGCAACAACTTCTTCTACCGGAGCAGCAGCTTTCACCAGCATGAAAGCAAGTGCTGCTACAGCTTCAAGCGAAACAACCCCAGCTTCAACAACAACTATTGCTCCAACAAGCCTTGCTTCTACAAAAATCCTCTCCACCAGTACAGCTGAAACAATGACCATATATGCCACTGTGACAGCATCTGAAACTACTGTTCCACCCTCGATATTTGCCGTCACAAGCAAACCAGCAAGTTCTACAACAGCTTTAATCAGTCAAACTACTTTTCGAAAAACAACCAGGGGTTCTACAGCAACAGCACCTGCAACAACTTCTTCTACCGGAGCAACAGCTCTCACCAGCATGACAGCAAGTGCCGCTACAGCTTCAAGCAAAACAACCCCAGCTTCAACAACAACTATTGCTCCCAGTAGCCGTGCATCTACAAAAATTCTCTCCACCACTACAGCAGAAACAACAACCATGGATACCACTGCGACAGCATCTGAAACTACTGTTCCACCCTCGATATCTTCAGTCACTAACAAAGCAACAAGTTCCACAAAAGCTTTAAAGACAGCTACTACTGTTGCAAAAACAATCAGTGGTTCCACAGCAACATTATTTGCAACATCTTCTTCTACCAGAACAACTGCTCTCACCAGCACGAAGACAGGTGCTGCTACAGCTTCAAGCAAAACAACCCCTGCTGCAACAACAACTTTTTCTCCCAGTAGCCCTGAATCTACAAAAATCCTCTCTCCCACTCCAGCTGAAACAACAACCATGTATAGTACTGCCATTGCATCTGAAACTACTGTTCCACCCTCGATATCTGCAGTCACAAGCAAACCAGCAAGTTCTACAACAGCTTTAATCAGTCAAACTACTTTTCGAAAAACAACCAGGGGTTCTACAGCAACAGCACCTGCAACAACTTCTTCTACCGGAGCAACAGCTCTCACCAGCATGACAGCAATTGCTGCTACAGCTTCAAGCAAAACAACCCCAGCTTCAACAACAACTATTGCTCCCAGTAGCCGTGCATCAACAAAAATTCTCTCCACCACTACAGCAGAAACAACAACCATGGATACCACTGCGACAGCATCTGAAACTACTGTTCCACCCTCAATATCTTCAGTCACTAGCAAAGCAAAAAGTTCCACAAAAGCTTTAAAGACAGCTACTACTGTTGCAAAAACAATCGGTGGTTCCACAGCAACAGCATCTGCAACATCTTCTTCTACCAGAACAACAGCTCTCACTAGCACGAAGACAGGTGCTGCTACAGCTTCAAGCAAAACAACCCCTGCTACAACAACAACTTTTTCTCCCAGTAGCCCTGAATCTACAAAAATCCTCTCTCCCACTCCAGCTGAAACAACAACCATGTATAGTACTGCCATTGCATCTGAAACTACTGTTCCACCCTCGATATCTGCAGTCACAAGCAAACCAGCAAGTTCTACAACAGCTTTCATCAGTCAAACTACTTTTCGAAAAACAACCGGGGGTTCTACAGCAACAGCACCAGCAACAACTTCTTCTACCGGAGCAACAGCTCTCACCAGCATGACAGCAATTGCTGCTACAGCTTCAAGCAAAACAACCCCAGCTTCAACAACAACTACTGCTCCCAGTCGCCGTGCATCAACAAAAATTTTCTCCACCACTACAGCAGAAACAACAACCATGGATACCACTGCGACAGCATCTGAAACTACTGTTCCACCCTCAATATCTTCAGTCACTAGCAAAGCAAAAAGTTCCACAAAAGCTTTAAAGACAGCTACTACTGTTGCAAAAACAATCGGTGGTTCCACAGCAACAGCATCTGAAACATCTTCCTCTACCAGAACAACAGCTCTCACCAGCACGAAGACAGGTGCTGCTACAGCTTCAAGCAAAACAACCCCAGTTGCAACAACACCTATTCCAACCATAAGCCTTGCAACCACAGAAATCCTCTCCACCACTACTGCTGAAACAACGACCACAGATGCCACTGCAACAGCATCTACTACTAGTACTACTACGACAGCATCTACTACTACCGTTGCAAGCTCAATATCTTCAGTCACTAGCAAAGCAGCAAGTTCTACAACAGCTTTGAAGACAACTACTTCTGTTGCAAAAACAATCATTGCTTCTACAGAGACAGCATCAGCAACAATTTCTTCAACCAGGTCAACAGCACTCACCAGCACGATAGCGAGTGCTGCTATAGCTTCAAGCAAAATAACCCCTGCTGCAACAACAACTTTTTCTCCCAGTAGCCCTGAATCTACAAAAATCCTCTCTCCCACTCCAGCTGAAACAACAACCATGTATAGTACTGCCATTGCATCTGAAACTACTGTTCCACCCTCGATATTTGCAGTCACAAGCAAACCAGCAAGTTCTACAACAGCTTTAATCAGTCAAACTACTTTTCGAAAAACAACCAGGGGTTCTACAGCAACAGCACCTGCAACAACTTCTTCTACCGGAGCAACAGCTCTCACCAGCATGACAGCAAGTGCCGCTACAGCTTCAAGCAAAACAACCCCAGCTTCAACAACAACTATTGCTCCCAGTAGCCGTGCATCTACAAAAATTCTCCCCACCACTACAGCAGAAACAACAACCATGGATACCACTGCGACAGCATCTGAAACTACTGTTCCACCCTCGATATCTTCAGTCACTAGCAAAGCAACAAGTTCCACAAAAGCTTTAAAGACAGCTACTACTGTTGCAAAAACAATCAGTGGTTCCACAGCAACATTATCTGCAACATCTTCTTCTACCAGAACAACTGCTCTCACCAGCACGAAGACAGGTGCTGCTACAGCTTCAAGCAAAACAACCCCTGCTGCAACAACAACTTTTTCTCCCAGTAGCCCTGAATCTACAAAAATCCTCTCTCCCACTCCAGCTGAAACAACAACCATGTATAGTACTGCCATTGCATCTGAAACTACTGTTCCACCCTCGATATCTGCAGTCACAAGCAAACCAGCAAGTTCTACAACAGCTTTAATCAGTCAAACTACTTTTCGAAAAACAACCAGGGGTTCTACAGCAACAGCACCTGCAACAACTTCTTCTACCGGAGCAACAGCTCTCACCAGCATGACAGCAATTGCTGCTACAGCTTCAAGCAAAAAAACCCCAGCTTCAACAACAACTATTGCTCCCAGTAGCCGTGCATCAACAAAAATTCTCTCCACCACTACAGCAGAAACAACAACCATGGATACCACTGCGACAGCATCTGAAACTACTGTTCCACCCTCAATATCTTCGGTCACTAGCAAAGCAAAAAGTTCCACAAAAGCTTTAAAGACAGCTACTACTGTTGCAAAAACAATCAGTGGTTCCACAGCAACAGCATCTGCAACATCTTCTTCTACCAGAACAACAGCTCTCACTAGCACGAAGACAGGTGCTGCTACAGCTTCAAGCAAAACAACCCCTGCTGCAACAACAACTTTTTCTCCCAGTAGCCCTGAATCTACAAAAATCCTCTCTCCCACTCCAGCTGAAACAACAACCATGTATAGTACTGCCATTGCATCTGAAACTACTGTTCCACCCTCGATATCTGCAGTCACAAGCAAACCAGCAAGTTCTACAACAGCTTTAATCAGTCAAACTACTTTTAGAAAAACATCCGGGGGTTCTACTGCAACAGCACCAGCAACAACTTCTTCTACCGGAGCAGCAGCTTTCACCAGCATGAAAGCAAGTGCTGCTACAGCTTCAAGCAAAACAACCCCAGCTTCAACAACAACTATTGCTCCAACAAGCCTTGCTTCTACAAAAATCCTCTCCACCAGTACAGCTGAAACAATGACCATATATGCCACTGTGACAGCATCTGAAACTACTGTTCCACCCTCGATATTTACAGTCACAAGCAAACCAGCAAGTTCTACAACAGCTTTAATCAGTCAAACTACTTTTCGAAAAACAACCAGGGGTTCTACAGCAACAGCACCTGCAACAACTTCTTCTACCGGAGCAACAGCTCTCACCAGCATGACAGCAAGTGCCGCTACAGCTTCAAGCAAAACAACCCCAGCTTCAACAACAACTATTGCTCCCAGTAGCCGTGCATCTACAAAAATTCTCCCCACCACTACAGCAGAAACAACAACCATGGATACCACTGCGACAGAATCTGAAACTACTGTTCCACCCTCGATATCTTCAGTCACTAGCAAAGCAACAAGTTCCACAAAAGCTTTAAAGACAGCTACTACTGTTGCAAAAACAATCAGTGGTTCCACAGCAACATTATCTG
Organism: Gymnothorax reevesii; assembly: GCA_029721435.1. Classification (NCBI taxonomy): domain Eukaryota; kingdom Metazoa; phylum Chordata; class Actinopteri; order Anguilliformes; family Muraenidae; genus Gymnothorax; species Gymnothorax reevesii. The sequence goes on from CM056577.1 coordinate 113,879,740, forward strand.
CAACATCTTCTTCTACCAGAACAACTGCTCTCACCAGCACGAAGACAGGTGCTGCTACAGCTTCAAGCAAAACAACCCCTGCTGCAACAACAACTTTTTCTCCCAGTAGCCCTGAATCTACAAAAATCCTCTCTCCCACTCCAGCTGAAACAACAACCATGTATAGTACTGCCATTGCATCTGAAACTACTGTTCCACCCTCGATATCTGCAGTCACAAGCAAACCAGCAAGTTCTACAACAGCTTTAATCAGTCAAACTACTTTTCGAAAAACAACCAGGGGTTCTACAGCAACAGCACCTGCAACAACTTCTTCTACCGGAGCAACAGCTCTCACCAGCATGACAGCAATTGCTGCTACAGCTTCAAGCAAAACAACCCCAGCTTCAACAACAACTATTGCTCCCAGTAGCCGTGCATCAACAAAAATTCTCTCCACCACTACAGCAGAAACAACAACCATGGATACCACTGCGACAGCATCTGAAACTACTGTTCCACCCTCAATATCTTCGGTCACTAGCAAAGCAAAAAGTTCCACAAAAGCTTTAAAGACAGCTACTACTGTTGCAAAAACAATCAGTGGTTCCACAGCAACAGCATCTGCAACATCTTCTTCTACCAGAACAACAGCTCTCACTAGCACGAAGACAGGTGCTGCTACAGCTTCAAGCAAAACAACCCCTGCTGCAACAACAACTTTTTCTCCCAGTAGCCCTGAATCTACAAAAATCCTCTCTCCCACTCCAGCTGAAACAACAACCATGTATAGTACTGCCATTACATCTGAAACTACTGTTCCACCCTCGATATCTGCAGTCACAAGCAAACCAGCAAGTTCTACAACAGCTTTAATCAGTCAAACTACTTTTAGAAAAACAACCGGGGGTTCTACTGCAACAGCACCAGCAACAACTTCTTCTACCGGAGCAGCAGCTTTCACCAGCATGAAAGCAAGTGCTGCTACAGCTTCAAGCAAAACAACCCCAGCTTCAACAACAACTATTGCTCCAACAAGCCTTGCTTCTACAAAAATCCTCTCCACCAGTACAGCTGAAACAATGACCATATATGCCACTGTGACAGCATCTGAAACTACTGTTCCACCCTCGATATTTGCCGTCACAAGCAAACCAGCAAGTTCTACAACAGCTTTAATCAGTCAAACTACTTTTCGAAAAACAACCAGGGGTTCTACAGCAACAGCACCTGCAACAACTTCTTCTACCGGAGCAACAGCTCTCACCAGCATGACAGCAAGAGCCGCTACAGCTTCAAGCAAAACAACCCCAGCTTCAACAACAACTATTGCTCCCAGTAGCCGTGCATCTACAAAAATTCTCTCCACCACTACAGCAGAAACAACAACCATGGATACCACTGCGACAGCATCTAAAACTACTGTTCCACCCTCGATATCTTCAGTCACTAGCAAAGCAACAAGTTCCACAAAAGCTTTAAAGACAGCTACTACTGTTGCAAAAACAATCAGTGGTTCCACAGCAACATTATCTGCAACATCTTCTTCTACCAGAACAACTGCTCTCACCAGCACGAAGACAGGTGCTGCTACAGCTTCAAGCAAAACAACCCCTGCTGCAACAACAACTTTTTCTCCCAGTAGCCCTGAATCTACAAAAATCCTCTCTCCCACTCCAGCTGAAACAACAACCATGTATAGTACTGCCATTGCATCTGAAACTACTGTTCCACCCTCGATATCTGCAGTCACAAGCAAACCAGCAAGTTCTACAACAGCTTTAATCAGTCAAACTACTTTTCGAAAAACAACCAGGGGTTCTACAGCAACAGCACCTGCAACAACTTCTTCTACCGGAGCAACAGCTCTCACCAGCATGACAGCAATTGCTGCTACAGCTTCAAGCAAAAAAACCCCAGCTTCAACAACAACTATTGCTCCCAGTAGCCGTGCATCAACAAAAATTCTCTCCACCACTACAGCAGAAACAACAACCATGGATACCACTGCGACAGCATCTGAAACTACTGTTCCACCCTCAATATCTTCGGTCACTAGCAAAGCAAAAAGTTCCACAAAAGCTTTAAAGACAGCTACTACTGTTGCAAAAACAATCAGTGGTTCCACAGCAACAGCATCTGCAACATCTTCTTCTACCAGAACAACAGCTCTCACTAGCACGAAGACAGGTGCTGCTACAGCTTCAAGCAAAACAACCCCTGCTGCAACAACAACTTTTTCTCCCAGTAGCCCTGAATCTACAAAAATCCTCTCTCCCACTCCAGCTGAAACAACAACCATGTATAGTACTGCCATTGCATCTGAAACTACTGTTCCACCCTCGATATCTGCAGTCACAAGCAAACCAGCAAGTTCTACAACAGCTTTAATCAGTCAAACTACTTTTAGAAAAACATCCGGGGGTTCTACTGCAACAGCACCAGCAACAACTTCTTCTACCGGAGCAGCAGCTTTCACCAGCATGAAAGCAAGTGCTGCTACAGCTTCAAGCAAAACAACCCCAGCTTCAACAACAACTATTGCTCCAACAAGCCTTGCTTCTACAAAAATCCTCTCCACCAGTACAGCTGAAACAATGACCATATATGCCACTGTGACAGCATCTGAAACTACTGTTCCACCCTCGATATTTACAGTCACAAGCAAACCAGCAAGTTCTACAACAGCTTTAATCAGTCAAACTACTTTTCGAAAAACAACCAGGGGTTCTACAGCAACAGCACCTGCAACAACTTCTTCTACCGGAGCAACAGCTCTCACCAGCATGACAGCAAGTGCCGCTACAGCTTCAAGCAAAACAACCCCAGCTTCAACAACAACTATTGCTCCCAGTAGCCGTGCATCTACAAAAATTCTCCCCACCACTACAGCAGAAACAACAACCATGGATACCACTGCGACAGAATCTGAAACTACTGTTCCACCCTCGATATCTTCAGTCACTAGCAAAGCAACAAGTTCCACAAAAGCTTTAAAGACAGCTACTACTGTTGCAAAAACAATCAGTGGTTCCACAGCAACATTATCTGCAACATCTTCTTCTACCAGAACAACTGCTCTCACCAGCACGAAGACAGGTGCTGCTACAGCTTCAAGCAAAACAACCCCTGCTGCAACAACAACTTTTTCTCCCAGTAGCCCTGAATCTACAAAAATCCTCTCTCCCACTCCAGCTGAAACAACAACCATGTATAGTACTGCCATTGCATCTGAAACTACTGTTCCACCCTCGATATCTGCAGTCACAAGCAAACCAGCAAGTTCTACAACAGCTTTAATCAGTCAAACTACTTTTCGAAAAACAACCAGGGGTTCTACAGCAACAGCACCTGCAACAACTTCTTCTACCGGAGCAACAGCTCTCACCAGCATGACAGCAATTGCTGCTACAGCTTCAAGCAAAACAACCCCAGCTTCAACAACAACTATTGCTCCCAGTAGCCGTGCATCAACAAAAATTCTCTCCACCACTACAGCAGAAACAACAACCATGGATACCACTGCGACAGCATCTGAAACTACTGTTCCACCCTCAATATCTTCGGTCACTAGCAAAGCAAAAAGTTCCACAAAAGCTTTAAAGACAGCTACTACTGTTGCAAAAACAATCAGTGGTTCCACAGCAACAGCATCTGCAACATCTTCTTCTACCAGAACAACAGCTCTCACTAGCACGAAGACAGGTGCTGCTACAGCTTCAAGCAAAACAACCCCTGCTGCAACAACAACTTTTTCTCCCAGTAGCCCTGAATCTACAAAAATCCTCTCTCCCACTCCAGCTGAAACAACAACCATGTATAGTACTGCCATTACATCTGAAACTACTGTTCCACCCTCGATATCTGCAGTCACAAGCAAACCAGCAAGTTCTACAACAGCTTTAATCAGTCAAACTACTTTTAGAAAAACAACCGGGGGTTCTACTGCAACAGCACCAGCAACAACTTCTTCTACCGGAGCAGCAGCTTTCACCAGCATGAAAGCAAGTGCTGCTACAGCTTCAAGCAAAACAACCCCAGCTTCAACAACAACTATTGCTCCAACAAGCCTTGCTTCTACAAAAATCCTCTCCACCAGTACAGCTGAAACAATGACCATATATGCCACTGTGACAGCATCTGAAACTACTGTTCCACCCTCGATATTTGCCGTCACAAGCAAACCAGCAAGTTCTACAACAGCTTTAATCAGTCAAACTACTTTTCGAAAAACAACCAGGGGTTCTACAGCAACAGCACCTGCAACAACTTCTTCTACCGGAGCAACAGCTCTCACCAGCATGACAGCAAGAGCCGCTACAGCTTCAAGCAAAACAACCCCAGCTTCAACAACAACTATTGCTCCCAGTAGCCGTGCATCTACAAAAATTCTCTCCACCACTACAGCAGAAACAACAACCATGGATACCACTGCGACAGCATCTAAAACTACTGTTCCACCCTCGATATCTTCAGTCACTAACAAAGCAACAAGTTCCACAAAAGCTTTAAAGACAGCTACTACTGTTGCAAAAACAATCAGTGGTTCCACAGCAACATTATCTGCAACATCTTCTTCTACCAGAACAACTGCTCTCACCAGCACGAAGACAGGTGCTGCTACAGCTTCAAGCAAAACAACCCCTGCTGCAACAACAACTTTTTCTCCCAGTAGCCCTGAATCTACAAAAATCCTCTCTCCCACTCCAGCTGAAACAACAACCATGTATAGTACTGCCATTGCATCTGAAACTACTGTTCCACCCTCGATATCTGCAGTCACAAGCAAACCAGCAAGTTCTACAACAGCTTTAATCAGTCAAACTACTTTTAGAAAAACAACCAGGGGTTCTACAGCAACAGCACCAGCAACAACTTCTTCTACCGGAGCAACAGCTCTCACCAGCATGACAGCAATTGCTGCTACAGCTTCAAGCAAAACAACTCCAGCTTCAACAACAACTACTGCTCCCAGTCGCCGTGCATCAACAAAAATTTTCTCCACCACTACAGCAGAAACAACAACCATGGATACCACTGCGACAGCATCTGAAACTACTGTTCCACCCTCAATATCTTCAGTCACTAGCAAAGCAAAAAGTTCCACAAAAGCTTTAAAGACAGCTACTACTGTTGCAAAAACAATCGGTGGTTCCACAGCAACAGCATCTGAAACATCTTCCTCTACCAGAACAACAGCTCTCACCAGCACGAAGACAGGTGCTGCTACAGCTTCAAGCAAAACAACCCCAGTTGCAACAACACCTATTCCAACCATAAGCCTTGCAACCACAGAAATCCTCTCCACCACTACTGCTGAAACAACGACCACAGATGCCACTGCAACAGCATCTACTACTAGTACTACTACGACAGCATCTACTACTACCGTTGCAAGCTCAATATCTTCAGTCACTAGCAAAGCAGCAAGTTCTACAACAGCTTTGAAGACAACTACTTCTGTTGCAAAAACAATCATTGCTTCTACAGAGACAGCATCAGCAACAATTTCTTCAACCAGGTCAACAGCACTCACCAGCACGATAGCGAGTGCTGCTATAGCTTCAAGCAAAATAACCCCTGCTGCAACAACAACTTTTTCTCCCAGTAGCCCTGAATCTACAAAAATCCTCTCTCCCACTCCAGCTGAAACAACAACCATGTATAGTACTGCCATTGCATCTGAAACTACTGTTCCACCCTCGATATTTGCAGTCACAAGCAAACCAGCAAGTTCTACAACAGCTTTAATCAGTCAAACTACTTTTCGAAAAACAACCAGGGGTTCTACAGCAACAGCACCTGCAACAACTTCTTCTACCGGAGCAACAGCTCTCACCAGCATGACAGCAAGTGCCGCTACAGCTTCAAGCAAAACAACCCCAGCTTCAACAACAACTATTGCTCCCAGTAGCCGTGCATCTACAAAAATTCTCCCCACCACTACAGCAGAAACAACAACCATGGATACCACAGCGACAGCATCTGAAACTACTGTTCCACCCTCGATATCTTCAGTCACTAGCAAAGCAACAAGTTCCACAAAAGCTTTAAAGACAGCTACTACTGTTGCAAAAACAATCAGTGGTTCCACAGCAACATTATCTGCAACATCTTCTTCTACCAGAACAACTGCTCTCACCAGCACGAAGACAGGTGCTGCTACAGCTTCAAGCAAAACAACCCCTGCTGCAACAACAACTTTTTCTCCCAGTAGCCCTGAATCTACAAAAATCCTCTCTCCCACTCCAGCTGAAACAACAACCATGTATAGTACTGCCATTGCATCTGAAACTACTGTTCCACCCTCGATATCTGCAGTCACAAGCAAACCAGCAAGTTCTACAACAGCTTTAATCAGTCAAACTACTTTTCGAAAAACAACCAGGGGTTCTACAGCAACAGCACCTGCAACAACTTCTTCTACCGGAGCAACAGCTCTCACCAGCATGACAGCAATTGCTGCTACAGCTTCAAGCAAAAAAACCCCAGCTTCAACAACAACTATTGCTCCCAGTAGCCGTGCATCAACAAAAATTCTCTCCACCACTACAGCAGAAACAACAACCATGGATACCACTGCGACAGCATCTGAAACTACTGTTCCACCCTCAATATCTTCGGTCACTAGCAAAGCAAAAAGTTCCACAAAAGCTTTAAAGACAGCTACTACTGTTGCAAAAACAATCAGTGGTTCCACAGCAACAGCATCTGCAACATCTTCTTCTACCAGAACAACAGCTCTCACTAGCACGAAGACAGGTGCTGCTACAGCTTCAAGCAAAACAACCCCTGCTGCAACAACAACTTTTTCTCCCAGTAGCCCTGAATCTACAAAAATCCTCTCTCCCACTCCAGCTGAAACAACAACCATGTATAGTACTGCCATTGCATCTGAAACTACTGTTCCACCCTCGATATCTGCAGTCACAAGCAAACCAGCAAGTTCTACAACAGCTTTAATCAGTCAAACTACTTTTAGAAAAACATCCGGGGGTTCTACTGCAACAGCACCAGCAACAACTTCTTCTACCGGAGCAGCAGCTTTCACCAGCATGAAAGCAAGTGCTGCTACAGCTTCAAGCAAAACAACCCCAGCTTCAACAACAACTATTGCTCCAACAAGCCTTGCTTCTACAAAAATCCTCTCCACCAGTACAGCTGAAACAATGACCATATATGCCACTGTGACAGCATCTGAAACTACTGTTCCACCCTCGATATTTACAGTCACAAGCAAACCAGCAAGTTCTACAACAGCTTTAATCAGTCAAACTACTTTTCGAAAAACAACCAGGGGTTCTACAGCAACAGCACCTGCAACAACTTCTTCTACCGGAGCAACAGCTCTCACCAGCATGACAGCAAGTGCCGCTACAGCTTCAAGCAAAACAACCCCAGCTTCAACAACAACTATTGCTCCCAGTAGCCGTGCATCTACAAAAATTCTCCCCACCACTACAGCAGAAACAACAACCATGGATACCACTGCGACAGAATCAGAAACTACTGTTCCACCCTCGATATCTTCAGTCACTAGCAAAGCAACAAGTTCCACAAAAGCTTTAAAGACAGCTACTACTGTTGCAAAAACAATCAGTGGTTCCACAGCAACATTATCTGCAACATCTTCTTCTACCAGAACAACTGCTCTCACCAGCACGAAGACAGGTGCTGCTACAGCTTCAAGCAAAACAACCCCTGCTGCAACAACAACTTTTTCTCCCAGTAGCCCTGAATCTACAAAAATCCTCTCTCCCACTCCAGCTGAAACAACAACCATGTATAGTACTGCCATTGCATCTGAAACTACTGTTCCACCCTCGATATCTGCAGTCACAAGCAAACCAGCAAGTTCTACAACAGCTTTAATCAGTCAAACTACTTTTCGAAAAACAACCAGGGGTTCTACAGCAACAGCACCTGCAACAACTTCTTCTACCGGAGCAACAGCTCTCACCAGCATGACAGCAATTGCTGCTACAGCTTCAAGCAAAACAACCCCAGCTTCAACAACAACTATTGCTCCCAGTAGCCGTGCATCAACAAAAATTCTCTCCACCACTACAGCAGAAACAACAACCATGGATACCACTGCGACAGCATCTGAAACTACTGTTCCACCCTCAATATCTTCGGTCACTAGCAAAGCAAAAAGTTCCACAAAAGCTTTAAAGACAGCTACTACTGTTGCAAAAACAATCAGTGGTTCCACAGCAACAGCATCTGCAACATCTTCTTCTACCAGAACAACAGCTCTCACTAGCACGAAGACAGGTGCTGCTACAGCTTCAAGCAAAACAACCCCTGCTGCAACAACAACTTTTTCTCCCAGTAGCCCTGAATCTACAAAAATCCTCTCTCCCACTCCAGCTGAAACAACAACCATGTATAGTACTGCCATTACATCTGAAACTACTGTTCCACCCTCGATATCTGCAGTCACAAGCAAACCAGCAAGTTCTACAACAGCTTTAATCAGTCAAACTACTTTTAGAAAAACAACCGGGGGTTCTACTGCAACAGCACCAGCAACAACTTCTTCTACCGGAGCAGCAGCTTTCACCAGCATGAAAGCAAGTGCTGCTACAGCTTCAAGCAAAACAACCCCAGCTTCAACAACAACTATTGCTCCAACAAGCCTTGCTTCTACAAAAATCCTCTCCACCAGTACAGCTGAAACAATGACCATATATGCCACTGTGACAGCATCTGAAACTACTGTTCCACCCTCGATATTTGCCGTCACAAGCAAACCAGCAAGTTCTACAACAGCTTTAATCAGTCAAACTACTTTTCGAAAAACAACCAGGGGTTCTACAGCAACAGCACCTGCAACAACTTCTTCTACCGGAGCAACAGCTCTCATCAGCATGACAGCAAGTGCCGCTACAGCTTCAAGCAAAACAACCCCAGCTTCAACAACAACTATTGCTCCCAGTAGCCGTGCATCTACAAAAATTCTCTCCACCACTACAGCAGAAACAACAACCATGGATACCACTGCGACAGCATCTAAAACTACTGTTCCACCCTCGATATCTTCAGTCACTAACAAAGCAACAAGTTCCACAAAAGCTTTAAAGACAGCTACTACTGTTGCAAAAACAATCAGTGGTTCCACAGCAACATTATCTGCAACATCTTCTTCTACCAGAACAACTGCTCTCACCAGCACGAAGACAGGTGCTGCTACAGCTTCAAGCAAAACAACCCCTGCTGCAACAACAACTTTTTCTCCCAGTAGCCCTGAATCTACAAAAATCCTCTCTCCCACTCCAGCTGAAACAACAACCATGTATAGTACTGCCATTGCATCTGAAACTACTGTTCCACCCTCGATATCTGCAGTCACAAGCAAACCAGCAAGTTCTACAACAGCTTTAATCAGTCAAACTACTTTTCGAAAAACAACCAGGGGTTCTACAGCAACAGCACCTGCAACAACTTCTTCTACCGGAGCAACAGCTCTCACCAGCATGACAGCAATTGCTGCTACAGCTTCAAGCAAAACAACCCCAGCTTCAACAACAACTATTGCTCCCAGTAGCCGTGCATCAACAAAAATACTCTCCACCACTACAGCAGAAACAACAACCATGGATACCACTGCCACAGCATCTGAAACTACTGTTCCACCCTCAATATCTTCAGTCACTAGCAAAGCAAAAAGTTCCACAAAAGCTTTAAAGACAGCTACTACTGTTGCAAAAACAATCGGTGGTTCCACAGCAACAGCATCTGCAACATCTTCTTCTACCAGAACAACAGCTCTCACTAGCACGAAGACAAGTGCTGCTACAGCTTCAAGCAAAACAACCCCTGCTACAACAACAACTTTTTCTCCCAGTAGCCCTGAATCTACAAAAATCCTCTCTCCCACTCCAGCTGAAACAACAACCATGTATAGTACTGCCATTGCATCTGAAACTACTGTTCCACCCTCGATATCTGCAGTCACAAGCAAACCAGCAAGTTCTACAACAGCTTTAATCAGTCAAACTACTTTTCGAAAAACAACCAGGGGTTCTACAGCAACAGCACCTGCAACAACTTCTTCTACCGGAGCAACAGCTCTCACCAGCATGACAGCAATTGCTGCTACAGCTTCAAGCAAAACAACCCCAGCTTCAACAACAACTACTGCTCCCAGTCGCCGTGCATCAACAAAAATTCTCTCCACCACTACAGCAGAAACAACAACCATGGATACCACTGCGACAGCATCTGAAACTACTGTTCCACCCTCAATATCTTCAGTCACTAGCAAAGCAAAAAGTTCCACAAAAGCTTTAGAGACAGCTACTACTGTTGCAAAAACAATCGGTGGTTCCACAGCAACAGCATCTGCAACATCTTCTTCTACCAGAACAACAGCTCTCACTAACACGAAGACAGGTGCTGCTACAGCTTCAAGCAAAACAACCCCTGCTGCAACAACAACTTTTTCTCCCAGTAGCCCTGAATCTACAAAAATCCTCTCTCCCACTCCAGCTGAAACAACAACCATGTATAGTACTGCCATTGCATCTGAAACTACTGTTCCACCCTCGATATCTGCAGTCACAAGCAAACCAGCAAGTTCTACAACAGCTTTAATCAGTCAAACTACTTTTAGAAAAACAACCGGGGGTTCTACTGCAACAGCACCAGCAACAACTTCTTCTACCGGAGCAGCAGCTTTCACCAGCATGAAAGCAAGTGCTGCTACAGCTTCAAGCAAAACAACCCCAGCTTCAACAACAACTATTGCTCCAACAAGCCTTGCTTCTACAAAAATCCTTTCCACCAGTACAGCTGAAACAATGACCATATATGCCACTGTGACAGCATCTGAAACTACTGTTCCAAACTCGATCTCTGTAGTCACTAGCAAAGCAGCAAGTTCTACAACAACTTTAAAAACAACTGCTCATGTTGCTCAAATGATAATTAGTTCTTCAGCAACAGCATCTGGAACCAGTTCTTCTTCTGGAACAAGAGAAATCACCAGCACGGCAACAAGTGCTGCAACAGCTTCAAGCAAAACAACCCCAGCTGCAACAACAACTATTTCTCCCAGTAGCAGTGCATCTACAAAAATTCTCTCCACCACTACAGCAGAAACAACAACCATGGATACCACTGCGACAGCATCTGAAACTACTGTTCCCACCTCGATATCTTCAGTCACTAGCAAAGCAAAAAGTTCCACAAAAGCTTTAAAGACAGCTACTACTGTTGCAAAAACAATCGGTGGTTCCACAGCAACAGCATCTGCAACATCTTCTTCTACCAGAACAACAGCTCTCACCAGCACGAAGACAGGTGCTGGTACAGCTTCAAGCAAAACAACCCCTGCTGCAACAACAACTTTTTCTCCCAGTAGCCCTGAATCTACAAAAATCCTCTCTCCCACTCCAGCTGAAACAACAACCATGTTTCGTACTGCCATTGCATCTGAAACTACGGTTCCACCCTCGATATCTGCAGTCACAAGCAAACCAGCAAGTTCTACAACAGCTTTAATCAGTCAAACTACTTTTAGAAAAACAACCGGGGGTTCTACTGCAACAGCACCAGCAACAACTTCTTCTACCGGAGCAACAGCTTTCACCAGCATGACAGCAAGTGCCGCTACAGCTTTAAGCAAAACAACCCCAGCTTCAACAACAACTATTGCTCCCACAAGCCTTGCTTCTACAAAAATCCTCTCTACCAGTACAGCTGAAACAATGACCATATATGCCACTGTGACAGCATCTGAAACTACTGTTCCAAACTCAATCTCTGTAGTCACTAGCAAAGCAGCAAGTTCTACAACAACTTTAAAAACGACTGCTCATGTTGCTCAAATGATAATTAGTTCTTCAGCAACAGCATCTGGAACCAGTTCTTCTTCCGGAACAAGAGAAATCACCAGCACGGCAACAAGTGCTATTACAGCTTCAAGCAAAACAACCCCAGCTGCAACAACAACTATTTTTCCCAGTAGCCGTGCATCTACAAAAATTCTCTCCACCACGACAGCAGAAACAACAACCATGGATACCACTGCGACAGCATCTGAAACTACTGTTCCACCCTCGATATCTTCAGTCACTAGCAAAGCAACAAGTTCCACAAAAGCTTTAAAGACAGCTACTACTGTTGCAAAAACAATCGGTGGTTCCACAGCAACAGCATCTGAAACATCTTCCTCTACCAGAACAACAGCTCTCACCAGCACGAAGACAGGTGCTGCTACAGCTTCAAGCAAAACAACCCCAGTTGCAACAACACCTATTCCAACCATAAGCCTTGCAACCACAGAAATCCTCTCCACCACTACTGCTGAAACAACGACCACAGATGCCACAGCAACAGCATCTACTACTAGTACTACTACGACAGCATCTACTACTACCGTTGCAAGCTCAATATCTTCAGTCACTAGCAAAGCAGCAAGTTCTACAACAGCTTTGAAGACAACTACTTCTGTTGCAAAAACAATCATTGCTTCTACAGAGACAGCATCAGCAACAATTTCTTCAACCAGGTCAACAGCACTCACCAGCACGATAGCGAGTGCTGCTATAGCTTCAAGCAAAATAACCCCTGCTGCAACAACAACTTTTTCTCCCAGTAGCCCTGAATCTACAAAAATCCTCTCTCCCACTCCAGCTGAAACAACAACCATGTATAGTACTGCCATTGCATCTGAAACTACTGTTCCACCCTCGATATTTGCAGTCACAAGCAAACCAGCAAGTTCTACAACAGCTTTAATCAGTCAAACTACTTTTCGAAAAACAACCAGGGGTTCTACAGCGACAGCACCTGCAACAACTTCTTCTACCGGAGCAACAGCTCTCACCAGCATGACAGCAAGTGCCGCTACAGCTTCAAGTAAAACAACCCCAGCTTCAACAACAACTATTGCTCCCAGTAGCCGTGCATCTACAAAAATTCTCCCCACCACTACAGCAGAAACAACAACAATGGATACCACTGCGACAGCATCTGAAATTACTGTTCCACCCTCGATATCTTCAGTCACTAGCAAAGCAACAAGTTCCACAAAAGCTTTAAAGACAGCGACTACTGTTGCAAAAACAATCAGTGGTTCCACAGCAACATTATCTGCAACATCTTCTTCTACCAGAACAACTGCTCTCACCAGCACGAAGACAGGTGCTGCTACAGCTTCAAGCAAAACAACCCCTGCTGCAACAACAACTTTTTCTCCCAGTAGCCCTGAATCTACAAAAATCCTCACTCCCACTCCAGCTGAAACAACAACCATGTATAGTACTGCCATTGCATCTGAAACTACTGTTCCACCCTCGATATCTGCAGTCACAAGCAAACCAGCAAGTTCTACAACAGCTTTAATCAGTCAAACTACTTTTCGAAAAACAACCAGGGGTTCTACAGCAACAGCACCTGCAACAACTTCTTCTACCGGAGCAACAGCTCTCACCAGCATGACAGCAATTGCTGCTACAGCTTCAAGCAAAACAACCCCAGCTTCAACAACAACTATTGCTCCCAGTAGCCGTGCATCAACAAAAATTCTCTCCACCACTACAGCAGAAACAACAACCATGGATACCACTGCGACAGCATCTGAAACTACTGTTCCACCCTCAATATCTTCGGTCACTAGCAAAGCAAAAAGTTCCACAAAAGCTTTAAAGACAGCTACTACTGTTGCAAAAACAATCAGTGGTTCCACAGCAACAGCATCTGCAACATCTTCTTCTACCAGAACAACAGCTCTCACTAGCACGAAGACAGGTGCTGCTACAGCTTCAAGCAAAACAACCCCTGCTGCAACAACAACTTTTTCTCCCAGTAGCCCTGAATCTACAAAAATCCTCTCTCCCACTCCAGCTGAAACAACAACCATGTATAGTACTGCCATTGCATCTGAAACTACTGTTCCACCCTCGATATCTGCAGTCACAAGCAAACCAGCAAGTTCTACAACAGCTTTAATCAGTCAAACTACTTTTAGAAAAACATCCGGGGGTTCTACTGCAACAGCACCAGCAACAACTTCTTCTACCGGAGCAGCAGCTTTCACCAGCATGAAAGCAAGTGCTGCTACAGCTTCAAGCAAAACAACCCCAGCTTCAACAACAACTATTGCTCCAACAAGCCTTGCTTCTACAAAAATCCTCTCCACCAGTACAGCTGAAACAATGACCATATATGCCACTGTGACAGCATCTGAAACTACTGTTCCACCCTCGATATTTGCAGTCACAAGCAAACCAGCAAGTTCTACAACAGCTTTAATCAGTCAAACTACTTTTCGAAAAACAACCAGGGGTTCTACAGCAACAGCACCTGCAACAACTTCTTCTACCGGAGCAACAGCTCTCACCAGCATGACAGCAAGTGCCGCTACAGCTTCAAGCAAAACAACCCCAGCTTCAACAACAACTATTGCTCCCAGTAGCCGTGCATCTACAAAAATTCTCCCCACCACTACAGCAGAAACAACAACCATGGATACCACTGCGACAGCATCTGAAACTACTGTTCCACCCTCGATATCTTCAGTCACTAGCAAAGCAACAAGTTCCACAAAAGCTTTAAAGACAGCTACTACTGTTGCAAAAACAATCAGTGGTTCCACAGCAACATTATCTGCAACATCTTCTTCTACCAGAACAACTGCTTTCACCAGCACGAAGACAGGTGCTGCTACAGCTTCAAGCAAAACAACCCCTGCTGCAACAACAACTTTTTCTCCCAGTAGCCCTGAATCTACAAAAATCCTCTCTCCCACTCCAGCTGAAACAACAACCATGTATAGTACTGCCATTGCATCTGAAACTACTGTTCCACCCTCGATATCTGCAGTCACAAGCAAACCAGCAAGTTCTACAACAGCTTTAATCAGTCAAACTACTTTTCGAAAAACAACCAGGGGTTCTACAGCAACAGCACCTGCAACAACTTCTTCTACCGGAGCAACAGCTCTCACCAGCATGACAGCAATTGCTGCTACAGCTTCAAGCAAAACAACCCCAGCTTCAACAACAACTATTGCTCCCAGTAGCCGTGCATCAACAAAAATTCTCTCCACCACTACAGCAGAAACAACAACCATGGATACCACTGCGACAGCATCTGAAACTACTGTTCCACCCTCAATATCTTTGGTCACTAGGAAAGCAAAAAGTTCCACAAAAGCTTTAAAGACAGCTACTACTGTTGCAAAAACAATCAGTGGTTCCACAGCAACAGCATCTGCAACATCTTCTTCTACCAGAACAACAGCTCTCACTAGCACGAAGACAGGTGCTGCTACAGCTTCAAGCAAAACAACCCCTGCTGCAACAACAACTTTTTCTCCCAGTAGCCCTGAATCTACAAAAATCCTCTCTCCCACTCCAGCTGAAACAACAACCATGTATAGTACTGCCATTGCATCTGAAACTACTGTTCCACCCTCGATATCTGCAGTCACAAGCAAACCAGCAAGTTCTACAACAGCTTTAATCAGTCAAACTACTTTTAGAAAAACAACCGGGGGTTCGACTGCAACAGCACCAGCAACAACTTCTTCTACCGGAGCAGCAGCTTTCACCAGCATGAAAGCAAGTGCTGCTACAGCTTCAAGCAAAACAACCCCAGCTTCAACAACAACTATTGCTCCAACAAGCCTTGCTTCTACAAAAATCCTCTCCACCAGTACAGCTGAAACAATGACCATATATGCCACTGTGACAGCATCTGAAACTACTGTTCCACCCTCGAATTTTGCCGTCACAAGCAAACCAGCAAGTTCTACAACAGCTTTAATCAGTCAAACTACTTTTCGAAAAACAACCAGGGGTTCTACAGCAACAGCACCTGCAACAACTTCTTCTACCGGAGCAACAGCTCTCACCAGCATGACAGCAAGTGCCGCTACAGCTTCAAGCAAAACAACCCCAGCTTCAACAACAACTATTGCTCCCAGTAGCCGTGCATCTACAAAAATTCTCTCCACCACTACAGCAGAAACAACAACCATGGATACCACTGCGACAGCATCTGAAACTACTGTTCCACCCTCGATATCTTCAGTCACTAACAAAGCAACAAGTTCCACAAAAGCTTTAAAGACAGCTACTACTGTTGCAAAAACAATCAGTGGTTCCACAGCAACATTATCTGCAACATCTTCTTCTACCAGAACAACTGCTCTCACCAGCACGAAGACAGG
Organism: Gymnothorax reevesii; assembly: GCA_029721435.1. Lineage (NCBI taxonomy): Eukaryota > Metazoa > Chordata > Actinopteri > Anguilliformes > Muraenidae > Gymnothorax > Gymnothorax reevesii. The sequence goes on from CM056577.1 coordinate 113,895,902, forward strand.
TGCTGCTACAGCTTCAAGCAAAACAACCCCTGCTGCAACAACAACTTTTTCTCCCAGTAGCCCTGAATCTACAAAAATCCTCTCTCCCACTCCAGCTGAAACAACAACCATGTATAGTACTGCCATTGCATCTGAAACTACTGTTCCACCCTCGATATCTGCAGTCACAAGCAAACCAGCAAGTTCTACAACAGCTTTAATCAGTCAAACTACTTTTCGAAAAACAACCAGGGGTTCTACAGCAACAGCACCTGCAACAACTTCTTCTACCGGAGCAACAGCTCTCACCAGCATGACAGCAATTGCTGCTACAGCTTCAAGCAAAACAACCCCAGCTTCAACAACAACTATTGCTCCCAGTAGCCGTGCATCAACAAAAATTCTCTCCACCACTACAGCAGAAACAACAACCATGGATACCACTGCGACAGCATCTGAAACTACTGTTCCACCCTCAATATCTTCAGTCACTAGCAAAGCAAAAAGTTCCACAAAAGCTTTAAAGACAGCTACTACTGTTGCAAAAACAATCGGTGGTTCCACAGCAACAGCATCTGCAACATCTTCTTCTACCAGAACAACAGCTCTCACTAGCACGAAGACAGGTGCTGCTACAGCTTCAAGCAAAACAACCCCTGCTACAACAACAACTTTTTCTCCCAGTAGCCCTGAATCTACAAAAATCCTCTCTCCCACTCCAGCTGAAACAACAACCATGTATAGTACTGCCATTGCATCTGAAACTACTGGTCCACCCTCGATATCTGCAGTCACAAGCAAACCAGCAAGTTCTACAACAGCTTTAATCAGTCAAACTACTTTTCGAAAAACAACCAGGGGTTCTACAGCAACAGCACCTGCAACAACTTCTTCTACCGGAGCAACAGCTCTCACCAGCATGACAGCAATTGCTGCTACAGCTTCAAGCAAAACAACCCCAGCTTCAACAACAACTATTGCTCCCAGTAGCCGTGCATCAACAAAAATTCTCTCCACCACTACAGCAGAAACAACAACCATGGATACCACTGCGACAGCATCTGAAACTACTGTTCCACCCTCAATATCTTCAGTCACTAGCAAAGCAAAAAGTTCCACAAAAGCTTTAAAGACAGCTACTACTGTTGCAAAAACAATCGGTGGTTCCACAGCAACAGCATCTGCAACATCTTCTTCTACCAGAACAACAGCTCTCACTAGCACGAAGACAGGTGCTGCTACAGCTTCAAGCAAAACAACCCCTGCTACAACAACAACTTTTTCTCCCAGTAGCCCTGAATCTACAAAAATCCTCTCTCCCACTCCAGCTGAAACAACAACCATGTATAGTACTGCCATTGCATCTGAAACTACTGTTCCACCCTCGATATCTGCAGTCACAAGCAAACCAGCAAGTTCTACAACAGCTTTAATCAGTCAAACTACTTTTCGAAAAACAACCAGGGGTTCTACAGCAACAGCACCTGCAACAACTTCTTCTACCGGAGCAACAGCTCTCACCAGCATGACAGCAATTGCTGCTACAGCTTCAAGCAAAACAACCCCAGCTTCAACAACAACTACTGCTCCCAGTCGCCGTGCATCAACAAAAATTCTCTCCACCACTACAGCAGAAACAACAACCATGGATACCACTGCGACAGCATCTGAAACTACTGTTCCACCCTCAATATCTTCAGTCACTAGCAAAGCAAAAAGTTCCACAAAAGCTTTAGAGACAGCTACTACTGTTGCAAAAACAATCGGTGGTTCCACAGCAACAGCATCTGCAACATCTTCTTCTCCCAGAACAACAGCTCTCACTAACACGAAGACAGGTGCTGCTACAGCTTCAAGCAAAACAACCCCTGCTGCAACAACAACTTTTTCTCCCAGTAGCCCTGAATCTACAAAAATCCTCTCTCCCACTCCAGCTGAAACAACAACCATGTATAGTACTGCCATTGCATCTGAAACTACTGTTCCACCCTCGATATCTGCAGTCACAAGCAAACCAGCAAGTTCTACAACAGCTTTAATCAGTCAAACTACTTTTAGAAAAACAACCGGGGGTTCTACTGCAACAGCACCAGCAACAACTTCTTCTACCGGAGCAGCAGCTTTCACCAGCATGAAAGCAAGTGCTGCTACAGCTTCAAGCAAAACAACCCCAACTTCAACAACAACTATTGCTCCAACAAGCCTTGCTTCTACAAAAATCCTTTCCACCAGTACAGCTGAAACAATGACCATATATGCCACTGTGACAGCATCTGAAACTACTGTTCCAAACTCGATCTCTGTAGTCACTAGCAAAGCAGCAAGTTCTACAACAACTTTAAAAACAACTGCTCATGTTGCTCAAATGATAATTAGTTCTTCAGCAACAGCATCTGGAACCAGTTCTTCTTCCGGAACAAGAGAAATCACCAGCACGGCAACAAGTGCTGCAACAGCTTCAAGCAAAACAACCCCAGCTGCAACAACAACTATTTCTCCCAGTAGCAGTGCATCTACAAAAATTCTCTCCACCACTACAGCAGAAACAACAACCATGGATACCACTGCGACAGCATCTGAAACTACTGTTCCCACCTCGATATCTTCAGTCACTAGCAAAGCAAAAAGTTCCACAAAAGCTTTAAAGACAGCTACTACTGTTGCAAAAACAATCGGTGGTTCCACAGCAACAGCATCTGCAACATCTTCTTCTACCAGAACAACAGCTCTCACCAGCACGAAGACAGGTGCTGCTACAGCTTCAAGCAAAACAACCCCTGCTGCAATAACAACTTTTTCTCCCAGTAGCCCTGAATCTACAAAAATCCTCTCTCCCACTCCAGCTGAAACAACAACCATGTATCGTACTGCCATTGCATCTGAAACTACTGTTCCACCCTCGATATCTGCAGTCACAAGCAAACCAGCAAGTTCTACAACAGCTTTAATCAGTCAAACTACTTTTAGAAAAACAACCGGGGGTTCTACTGCAACAGCACCAGCAACAACTTCTTCTACCGGAGCAACAGCTTTCACCAGCATGACAGCAAGTGCTGCTACAGCTTTAAGCAAAACAACCCCAGCTTCAACAACAACTATTGCTCCCACAAGCCTTGCTTCTACAAAAATCCTCTCCACCAGTACAGCTGAAACAATGACCATATATGCCACTGTGACAGCATCTGAAACTACTGTTCCAAACTCGATCTCTGTAGTCACTAGCAAAGCAGCAAGTTCTACAACAACTTTAAAAACGACTGCTCATGTTGCTCAAATGATAATTAGTTCTTCAGCAACAGCATCTGGAACCAGTTCTTCTTCCCGAACAAGAGAAATCACCAGCACGGCAACAAGTGCTATTACAGCTTCAAGCAAAACAACCCCAGCTGCAACAACAACTATTTTTCCCAGTAGCCGTGCATCTACAAAAATTCTCTCCACCACTACAGCAGAAACAACAACCATGGATACCACTGCGACAGCATCTGAAACTTCTGTTCCACCCTCGATATCTTCAGTCACTAGCAAAGCAACAAGTTCCACAAAAGCTTTAAAGACAGCTACTACTGTTGCAAAAACAATCGGTGGTTCCACAGCAACAGCATCTGAAACATCTTCCTCTACCAGAACAACAGCTCTCACCAGCACGAAGACAGGTGCTGCTACAGCTTCAAGCAAAACAACCCCAGTTGCAACAACACCTATTCCAACCACAAGCCTTGCAACCACAGAAATCCTCTCCACCACTACTGCTGAAACAACGACCACAGATGCCACTGCAACAGCATCTACTACTAGTACTACTACGACAGCATCTACTACTACCGTTGCAAGCTCAAAATCTTCAGTCACTAGCAAAGCAGCAAGTTCTACAACAGCTTTGAAGACAACTACTTCTGTTGCAAAAACAATCATTGCTTCTACAGAGACAGCATCAGCAACAATTTCTTCAACCAGGTCAACAGCACTCACCAGCACGATAGCGAGTGCTGCTATAGCTTCAAGCAAAATAACCCCTGCTGCAACAACAACTTTTTCTCCCAGTAGCCCTGAATCTACGAAAATCCTCTCTCCCACTCCAGCTGAAACAACAACCATGTATAGGACTGCCATTGCATCTGAAACTACTGTTCCACCCTCGATATTTGCAGTCACAAGCAAACCAGCAAGTTCTACAACAGCTTTAATCAGTCAAACTACTTTTCGAAAAACAACCAGGCGTTCTACAGCAACAGCACCTGCAACAACTTCTTCTACCGGAGCAACAGCCTTTACCAGCATGACAGCAAGTCCTGCTACAGCTTCAAGCAAAACAACCCCAGCTTCAACAACAACTATTGCTCCCACAAGCCTTGCTTCTACAAAAATCCTCTCCACCAGTACAGCTGAAACAATGACCATATATGCCACTGTGACAGCATCTGAAACTACTGTTCCAAACTCGATCTCTGTAGTCACTAGCAAAGCAGCCAGTTCTACAACAACTTTAAAAACGACTGCTCATGTTGCTCAAATGATAATTAGTTCTTCAGCAACAGCATCTGCAACCACTTCTTCTTCCGGAACAACAGAAATCACCAGCACGGCAGCAAGTGCTGCTACAGCTTCAAGCAAAACAACCCCAGCTGCAACAAGAACTATTTCTTCCAGTAACAGTGCATCTACAAAAATCCTCTCCACCACGACAGCAGAAACAACAACCATGGATGCCACTGCGACAGCATCAGAAACCACTATTCCAAACTCGACCTCTGCAGTCACTAGCAAAGCAGCAAGTTCTACAAAAGCTTTTAAGGCACCTACTACTGTTGCAAAAGCAATCGGTGGTTCCACAGCAACAGCATCTGAAACATCTTCCTCTACCAGAACAACAGCTCTCACCAGCCCAAAGACAGGTGCTGCTACAGCTTCAAGCAAAACAACCCCAGTTGCAACAACACCTATTTTACCCACAAGCCTTGCATCAACAAAAATCCTCTCCACCACTACCGCTGAAACAACGACCACAGATGCCACTGCAACAGCATCTACTACTAGTACTACTACTACAGCATCTACTTCTACCGTTGCAAGCTCAATATCTTCAGTCACTAGCAAAGCAGCAAGTTCTACAACAGGTTTGAAGACAACTACTACTGTTGCAAAAACAATCATTGCTTCTACAGAGACAGCATCAGCAACAATTTCTTCAACCAGGTCAACAGCACTCACCAGCACGATAGCGAGTGCAGCTATAGCTTCGAGCAAAATAACACGTGCTGCAACAACAAATTTTTCTCCCAGTAGCCCTGAATCTACAAAAATCCTCTCTCCCACTCCAGCTGAAACAACAACCATGTATAGTACTGCCATTGCATCTCAAACTACTGTTCCACCCTCAATATCTGCAGTCACAAGCAAACCAGCAAGTTCTACAACAGCTTTAATCAGTCAAACTACTTTTAGAAAAACAACCGGGGGTTCGACTGCAACAGCACCAGCAACAACTTCTTCTACCGGAGCAACAGCTTTCACCAGCATGACAGCAAGTTCTGCTACAGCTTCAAGCAAAACAACCCCAGCTTCAACAACAACTATTGCTCCCACAAGCCTTGCTTCTACAAAAATCCTCTCCACCAGTACAGCTCAAACAATGACCATAGATGCCACTGTGACAGCATCTGAAACTACTGTTCCAAATTCGATCTCTGTAGTCACTAGCAAAGCAGCCAGTTCTACAACAACTTTAAAAACGACTGCTCATGTTGCTCAAATGATAATTAGTTCTTCAGCAACAGCATCTGGAACCAGTTCTTCTTCCGGAACAACAGAAATCACCAGCACGGCAGCAAGTGCTGCTACAGCTTCAATCAAAACAACCCCAGCTGCAACAAAAACTATTTCTCCCAGTAGCCGTGCATCTACAAAAATTCTCTCCACCACTACAGCAGAAACAACAACCATGGATACCACAGCGACAGCATCTGAAACTACTGTTCCAACCTCGATATCTTCATTCACTAGCAAAGCAAGAAGTTCCACAACAGCTTTAAAGACAGCTACTACTGTGGCAAAAACAATCGGTGGTTCCACAGCAACAGCATCTGAAACATCTTCCTCTACCGGAACAACAGCTCTCACCAGCAGGAAGACAGGTGCTGCTACAGCTTCAAGCAAAACAACCCCAGTTGCAACAACACCTATTTCACCCACAAGCCTTGCATCCACAAAAATCCTCTCCACCACTACCGCTGAAACAACGACCACAGATGCCACTGCAACAGCATCTACTACTAGTACTACTACTACAGCATCTACTGCTACCGTTGCAAGCTCAATATCTTCAGTCACTAGCAAAGCAGCAAGTTCTACAACAGCTTTGCAGACAACTACTACTGTTGCAAAAACAATCATTACTTCTACAGAGACAGCATCAGCAACAATTTCTTCTACCAGGTCAACAGCACTCACCAGCACGATAGCAAGTGCTGCTACAGCTTCAAGCAAAATAACCCCTGCTGCAACAACAACTTTTTCTCCCAGTAGCCCTGAATCTACAAAAATCCTCTCTCCCACTCCAGCTGAAACAACAACCATGTATAGTACTGCCATTGCATCTGAAACTACTGTTCCACCCTCGATATCTGCAGTCACAAGCAAACCAGCAAGTTCTACAACAGCTTTAATCAGTCAAACTACTTTTCGAAAAACAACCAGGGGTTCTACAGCAACAGCACCTGCAACAACTTCTTCTACCGCAGCAACAGCTCTCACCAGCATGACAGCAATTGCTGCTACAGCTTCAAGCAAAACAACCCCAGCTTCAACAACAACTATTGCTCCCAGTAACCGTGCATCAACAAAAATTCTCTCCACCACTACAGCAGAAACAACAACCATGGATACCACTGCGACAGCATCTGAAACTACTGTTCCACCCTCGATATCTTCAGTCACTAGCAAAGCAACAAGTTCCACAAAAGCTTTAAAGACAGCTACTACTGTTGCAAAAACAATCAGTGGTTCCACAGCAACATTATCTGCAACATCTTCTTCTACCAGAACAACTGCTCTCACCAGCACGAAGACAGGTGCTGCTACAGCTTCAAGCAAAACAACCCCTGCTGCAACAACAACTTTTTCTCCCAGTAGCCCTGAATCTACAAAAATCCTCTCTCCCACTCCAGCTGAAACAACAACCATGTATAGTACTGCCATTGCATCTGAAACTACTGTTCCACCCTCGATATCTGCAGTCACAAGCAAACCAGCAAGTTCTACAGCAGCTTTAATCAGTCAAACTACTTTTCGAAAAACAACCAGGGGTTCTACAGCAACAGCACCTGCAACAACTTCTTCTACCGGAGCAGCAGCTCTCACCAGCATGAAAGCAATTGCTGCGACAGCTTCAAGCAAAACAACCCCAGCTTCAACAACAACTATTGCTCCCAGTAGCCGTGCATCTATAAAAATTCTCCCCACCACTACAGCAGAAACAACAACCATGGATACCACTGCGACAGCATCTGAAACTACTGTTCCACCCTCAATATCTTCAGTCACTAGCAAAGCAAAAAGTTCCACAAAAGCTTTAAAGACAGCTACTACTGTTGCAAAAACAATCGGTGGTTCCACAGCAACAGCATCTGCAACATCTTCTTCTACCAGAACAACAGCTCTCACTAGCACGAAGACAGGTGCTGCTACAGCTTCAAGCAAAACAACCCCTGCTGCAACAACAACTTTTTCTCCCAGTAGCCCTGAATCTACAAAAATCCTCTCTCCCACTCCAGCTGAAACAACAACCATGTATAGTACTGCCATTGCATCTGAAACTACTGTTCCACCCTCGATATCTGCAGTAACAAGCAAACCAGCAAGTTCTACAACAGCTTTCATCAGTCAAACTACTTTTCGAAAAACAACCAGGGGTTCTACAGCAACAGCACCTGCAACAACTTCTTCTACCGGAGCAACAGCTCACACCAGCATGACAGCAATTGCTGCTACAGCTTCAAGCAAAACAACCCCAGCTTCAACAACAACTATTGCTCCCAGTAGCCGTGCATCAACAAAAATTCTCTCCACCACTACAGCAGAAACAACAACCATGGATACCACTGCGACAGCATCTGAAACTACTGTTCCACCCTCGATATCTTCAGTCACTAGCAAAGCAACAAGTTCCACAAAAGCTTTAAAGACAGCTACTACTGTTGCAAAAACAATCAGTGGTTCCACAGCAACATTATCTGCAACATCTTCTTCTACCAGAACAACTGCTCTCACCAGCACGAAGACAGGTGCTGCTACAGCTTCAAGCAAAACAACCCCTGCTGCAACAACAACTTTTTCTCCCAGTAGCCCTGAATCTACAAAAATCCTCTCTCCCACTCCAGCTGAAACAACAACCATGTATAGTACTGCCATTGCATCTGAAACTACTGTTCCACCCTCGATATCTGCAGTCACAAGCAAACCAGCAAGTTCTACAACAGCTTTAATCAGTCAAACTACTTTTCGAAAAACAACCAGGGGTTCTACAGCAACAGCACCTGCAACAACTTCTTCTACCGGAGCAACAGCTCTCACCAGCATGACAGCAATTGCTGCTACAGCTTCAAGCAAAACAACCCCAGCTTCAACAACAACTTTTTCTCCCAGTAGCCGTGCATCAACAAAAATTCTCTCCACCACTACAGCAGAAACAACAACCATGGATACCACTGCGACAGCATCTGAAACTACTGTTCCACCCTCAATATCTTCGGTCACTAGCAAAGCAAAAAGTTCCACAAAAGCTTTAAAGACAGCTACTACTGTTGCAAAAACAATCAGTGGTTCCACAGCAACAGCATCTGCAACATCTTCTTCTACCAGAACAACAGCTCTCACTAGCACGAAGACAGGTGCTGCTACAGCTTCAAGCAAAACAACCCCTGCTGCAACAACAACTTTTTCTCCCAGTAGCCCTGAATCTACAAAAATCCTCTCTCCCACTCCAGCTGAAACAACAACCATGTATAGGACTGCCATTGCATCTGAAACTACTGTTCCACCCTCGATATCTGCAGTCACAAGCAAACCAGCAAGTTCTACAACAGCTTTAATCAGTCAAACTACTTTTCGAAAAACAACCAGGGGTTCTACAGCAACAGCACCTGCAACAACTTCTTCTACCGCAGCAACAGCTCTCACCAGCATGACAGCAATTACCGCTACAGCTTCAAGCAAAACAACCCCAGCTTCAACAACAACTATTGCTCCCAGTAACCGTGCATCAACAAAAATTCTCTCCACCACTACAGCAGAAACAACAACCATGGATACCAATTCGACAGCATCTGAAACTACTGTTCCACCCTCGATATCTTCAGTCACTAGCAAAGCAACAAGTTCCACAAAAGCTTTAAAGACAGCTACTACTGTTGCAAAAACAATCAGTGGTTCCACAGCAACATTATCTGCAACATCTTCTACCAGAACAACTGCTCTCACCAGCACGAAGACAGGTGCTGCTACAGCTTCAAGCAAAACAACCCCTGCTGCAAAAACAACTTTTTCTCCCAGTAGCCCTGAATCTACAAAAATCCTCTCTCCCACTCCAGCTGAAACAACAACCATGTATAGTACTGCCATTGCATCTGAAACTACTGTTCCACCCTCGATATCTGCAGTCACAAGCAAACCAGCAAGTTCTACAACAGCTTTAATCAGTCAAACTACTTTTCGAAAAACAACCAGGGGTTCTACAGCAACAGCACCTGCAACAACTTCTTCTACCGGAGCAACAGCTCTCACCAGCATGACAGCAATTGCTGCTACAGCTTCAAGCAAAACAACCCCAGCTTCAACAACAACTACTGCTCCCAGTCGCCGTGCATCAACAAAAATTCTCTCCACCACTACAGCAGAAACAACAACCATGGATACCACTGCGACAGCATCTGAAACTACTGTTCCACCCTCGATATCTTCAGTCACTAGCAAAGCAACAAGTTCCACAAAAGCTTTAAAGACAGCTACTACTGTTGCAAAAACAATCAGTGGTTCCACAGCAACATTATCTGCAACATCTTCTTCTACCAGAACAACTGCTCTCACCAGCACGAAGACAGGTGCTGCTACAGCTTCAAGCAAAACAACCCCTGCTGCAACAACAACTTTTTCTCCCAGTAGCCCTGAATCTACAAAAATCCTCTCTCCCACTCCAGCTGAAACAACAACCATGTATAGTACTGCCATTGCATCTGAAACTACTGTTCCACCCTCGATATCTGCAGTCACAAGCAAACCAGCAAGTTCTACAGCAGCTTTAATCAGTCAAACTACTTTTCGAAAAACAACCAGGGGTTCTACAGCAACAGCACCTGCAACAACTTCTTCTACCGGAGCAGCAGCTCTCACCAGCATGAAAGCAATTGCTGCGACAGCTTCAAGCAAAACAACCCCAGCTTCAACAACAACTATTGCTCCCAGTAGCCGTGCATCTATAAAAATTCTCCCCACCACTACAGCAGAAACAACAACCATGGATACCACTGCGACAGCATCTGAAACTACTGTTCCACCCTCAATATCTTCAGTCACTAGCAAAGCAAAAAGTTCCACAAAAGCTTTAAAGACAGCTACTACTGTTGCAAAAACAATCGGTGGTTCCACAGCAACAGCATCTGCAACATCTTCTTCTACCAGAAGAACAGCTCTCACTAGCACGAAGACAGGTGCTGCTACAGCTTCAAGCAAAACAACCCCTGCTGCAACAACAACTTTTTCTCCCAGTAGCCCTGAATCTACAAAAATCCTCTCTCCCACTCCAGCTGAAACAACAACCATGTATAGTACTGCCATTGCATCTGAAACTACTGTTCCACCCTCGATATCTGCAGTAACAAGCAAACCAGCAAGTTCTACAACAGCTTTAATCAGTCAAACTACTTTTCGAAAAACAACCAGGGGTTCTACAGCAACAGCACCTGCAACAACTTCTTCTACCGGAGCAACAGCTCACACCAGCATGACAGCAATTGCTGCTACAGCTTCAAGCAAAACAACCCCAGCTTCAACAACAACTATTGCTCCCAGTAGCCGTGCATCAACAAAAATTCTCTCCACCACTACAGCAGAAACAACAACCATGGATACCACTGCGACAGCATCTGAAACTACTGTTCCACCCTCGATATCTTCAGTCACTAGCAAAGCAACAAGTTCCACAAAAGCTTTAAAGACAGCTACTACTGTTGCAAAAACAATCAGTGGTTCCACAGCAACATTATCTGCAACATCTTCTTCTACCAGAACAACTGCTCTCACCAGCACGAAGACAGGTGCTGCTACAGCTTCAAGCAAAACAACCCCTGCTGCAACAACAACTTTTTCTCCCAGTAGCCCTGAATCTACAAAAATCCTCTCTCCCACTCCAGCTGAAACAACAACCATGTATAGTACTGCCATTGCATCTGAAACTACTGTTCCACCCTCGATATCTGCAGTCACAAGCAAACCAGCAAGTTCTACAACAGCTTTAATCAGTCAAACTACTTTTCGAAAAACAACCAGGGGTTCTACAGCAACAGCACCTGCAACAACTTCTTCTACCGGAGCAACAGCTCTCACCAGCATGACAGCAATTGCTGCTACAGCTTCAAGCAAAACAACCCCAGCTTCAACAACAACTTTTTCTCCCAGTAGCCGTGCATCAACAAAAATTCTCTCCACCACTACAGCAGAAACAACAACCATGGATACCACTGCGACAGCATCTGAAACTACTGTTCCACCCTCAATATCTTCGGTCACTAGCAAAGCAAAAAGTTCCACAAAAGCTTTAAAGACAGCTACTACTGTTGCAAAAACAATCAGTGGTTCCACAGCAACAGCATCTGCAACATCTTCTTCTACCAGAACAACAGCTCTCACTAGCACGAAGACAGGTGCTGCTACAGCTTCAAGCAAAACAACCCCTGCTGCAACAACAACTTTTTCTCCCAGTAGCCCTGAATCTACAAAAATCCTCTCTCCCACTCCAGCTGAAACAACAACCATGTATAGGACTGCCATTGCATCTGAAACTACTGTTCCACCCTCGATATCTGCAGTCACAAGCAAACCAGCAAGTTCTACAACAGCTTTAATCAGTCAAACTACTTTTCGAAAAACAACCAGGGGTTCTACAGCAACAGCACCTGCAACAACTTCTTCTACCGCAGCAACAGCTCTCACCAGCATGACAGCAATTACCGCTACAGCTTCAAGCAAAACAACCCCAGCTTCAACAACAACTATTGCTCCCAGTAACCGTGCATCAACAAAAATTCTCTCCACCACTACAGCAGAAACAACAACCATGGATACCAATTCGACAGCATCTGAAACTACTGTTCCACCCTCGATATCTTCAGTCACTAGCAAAGCAACAAGTTCCACAAAAGCTTTAAAGACAGCTACTACTGTTGCAAAAACAATCGGTGGTTCCACAGCAACAGCATCTGCAACATCTTCTTCTACCAGAACAACAGCTCTCACTAGCACGAAGACAGGTGCTGCTACAGCTTCAAGCAAAACAACCCCTGCTGCAACAACAACTTTTTCTCCCAGTAGCCCTGAATCTACAAAAATCCTCTCTCCCACTCCAGCTGAAACAACAACCATGTATAGTACTGCCATTGCATCTGAAACTACTGTTCCACCCTCGATATCTGCAGTCACAAGCAAACCAGCAAGTTCTACAACAGCTTTAATCAGTCAAACTACTTTTAGAAAAACAACCGGGGGTTCTACTGCAACAGCACCAGCAACAACTTCTTCTACCGGAGCAGCAGCTTTCACCAGCATGAAAGCAAGTGCTGCTACAGCTTCAAGCAAAACAACCCCAGCTTCAACAACAACTATTGCTCCAACAAGCCTTGCTTCTACAAAAATCCTCTCCACCAGTACAGCTGAAACAATGACCATATATGCCACTGTGACAGCATCTGAAACTACTGTTCCACCCCCAATATTTGCAGTCACAAGCAAACCAGCAAGTTCTACAACAGCTTTAATCAGTCAAACTACTTTTCGAAAAACAACCAGGGGTTCTACAGCAACAGCACCTGCAACAACTTCTTCTACCGGAGCAACAGCTCTCACCAGCATGACAGCAATTGCTGCTACAGCTTCAAGCAAAACAACCCCAGCTTCAACAACAACTATTGCTCCCAGTAGCCGTGCATCAACAAAAATTCTCTCCACCACTACAGCAGAAACAACAACCATGGATACCACTGCGACAGCATCTGAAACTACTGTTCCACCCTCGATATCTTCAGTCACTAGCAAAGCAACAAGTTCCACAGAAGCTTTAAAGACAGCTACTACTGTTGCAAAAACAATCAGTGGTTCCACAGCAACATTATCTGCAACATCTTCTACCAGAACAACTGCTCTCACCAGCACGAAGACAGGTGCTGCTACAGCTTCAAGCAAAACAACCCCTGCTGCAAAAACAACTTTTTCTCCCAGTAGCCCTGAATCTACAAAAATCCTCTCTCCCACTCCAGCTGAAACAACAACCATGTATAGTACTGCCATTGCATCTGAAACTACTGTTCCACCCTCGATATCTGCAGTCACAAGCAAACCAGCAAGTTCTACAACAGCTTTAATCAGTCAAACTACTTTTCAAAAAACAACCAGGGGTTCTACAGCAACAGCACCTGCAACAACTTCTTCTACCGGAGCAACAGCTCTCACCAGCATGACAGCAATTGCTGCTACAGCTTCAAGCAAAACAACCCCAGCTTCAACAACAACTATTGCTCCCAGTAGCCGTGCATCAACAAAAATTCTCTCCACCACTACAGCAGAAACAACAACCATGGATACCACTGCGACAGCATCTGAAACTACTGTTCCACCCTCAATATCTTCAGTCACTAGCAAAGCAAAAAGTTCCACAAAAGCTTTAAAGACAGCTACTACTGTTGCAAAAACAATCGGTGGTTCCACAGCAACAGCATCTGCAACATCTTCTTCTACCAGAACAACAGCTCTCACTAGCACGAAGACAGGTGCTGCTACAGCTTCAAGCAAAACAACCCCTGCTGCAACAACAACTTTTTCTCCCAGTAGCCCTGAATCTACAAAAATCCTCTCTCCCACTCCAGCTGAAACAACAACCATGTATAGTACTGCCATTGCATCTGAAACTACTGTTCCACCCTCGATATCTGCAGTCACAAGCAAACCAGCAAGTTCTACAACAGCTTTAATCAGTCAAACTACTTTTCGAAAAACAACCAGGGGTTCTACAGCAACAGCACCTGCAACAACTTCTTCTACCGGAGCAACAGCTCTCACCAGCATGACAGCAATTGCTGCTACAGCTTCAAGCAAAACAACCCCAGCTTCAACAACAACTATTGCTCCCAGTAGCCGTACATCAACAAAAATTCTCTCCACCACTACAGCAAAAACCACAACCATGGATACCACTGCGACAGCATCTGAAACTACTGTTCCAAACTCGATCTCTGTAGTCACTAGCAAAGCAGCAAGTTCTACAACAACTTTAAAAACAACTGCTCATGTTGCTCAAATGATAATTAGTTCTTCAGCAACAGCATCTGGAACCAGTTCTTCTTCCGGAACAAGAGAAATCACCAGCACGGCAACAAGTGCTGCAACAGCTTCAAGCAAAACAACCCCAGCTGCAACAACAACTATTTCTCCCAGTAGCAGTGCATCTACAAAAATTCTCTCCACCACTACAGCAGAAACAACAACCATGGATACCACTGCGACAGCATCTGAAACTACTGTTCCACCCTCGATATCTTCAGTCACTAGCAAAGCAACAAGTTCCACAAAAGCTTTAAAGACAGCTACTACTGTTGCAAAAACAATCAGTGGTTCCACAGCAACATTATCTGCAACATCTTCTACCAGAACAACTGCTCTCACCAGCACGAAGACAGGTGCTGCTACAGCTTCAAGCAAAACAACCCCTGCTGCAAAAACAACTTTTTCTCCCAGTAGCCCTGAATCTACAAAAATCCTCTCTCCCACTCCAGCTGAAACAACAACCATGTATAGTACTGCCATTGCATCTGAAACTACTGTTCCACCCTCGATATCTGCAGTCACAAGCAAACCAGCAAGTTCTACAACAGCTTTAATCAGTCAAACTACTTTTCGAAAAACAACCAGGGGTTCTACAGCAACAGCACCTGCAACAACTTCTTCTACCGGAGCAACAGCTCTCACCAGCATGACAGCAATTGCTGCTACAGCTTCAAGCAAAACAACCCCAGCTTCAACAACAACTATTGCTCCCAGTAGCCGTGCATCAACAAAAATTCTCTCCACCACTACAGCAGAAACAACAACCATGGATACCACTGCGACAGCATCTGAAACTACTGTTCCACCCTCGATATCTTCAGTCACTAGCAAAGCAACAAGTTCCACAAAAGCTTTAAAGACAGCTACTACTGTTGCAAAAACAATCAGTGGTTCCACAGCAACATTATCTGCAACATCTTCTTCTACCAGAACAACTGCTCTCACCAGCACGAAGACAGGTGCTGCTACAGCTTCAAGCAAAACAACCCCTGCTGCAACAACAACTTTTTCTCCCAGTAGCGCTGAATCTACAAAAATCCTCTCTCCCACTCCAGCTGAAACAACAACCATGTATAGTACTGCCATTGCATCTGAAACTACTGTACCACCCTCGATATCTGCAGTCACAAGCAAACCAGCAAGTTCTACAACAGCTTTAATCAGTCAAACTACTTTTCGAAAAACAACCAGGGGTTCTACAGCAACAGCACCTGCAACAACTTCTTCTACCGGAGCAACAGCTCTCACCAGCATGACAGCAATTGCTGCTACAGCTTCAAGCAAAACAACCCCAGCTTCAACAACAACTACTGCTCCCAGTCGCCGTGCATCAACAAAAATTCTCTCCACCACTACAGCAGAAACAACAACCATGGATACCACTGCGACAGCATCTGAAACTACTGTTCCACCCTCAATATCTTCAGTCACTAGCAAAGCAAAAAGTTCCACAAAAGCTTTAAAGACA
This sequence comes from Gymnothorax reevesii, assembly GCA_029721435.1. Taxonomy (NCBI): domain Eukaryota; kingdom Metazoa; phylum Chordata; class Actinopteri; order Anguilliformes; family Muraenidae; genus Gymnothorax; species Gymnothorax reevesii. The sequence goes on from CM056577.1 coordinate 113,911,935, forward strand.
GCTACTACTGTTGCAAAAACAATCGGTGGTTCCACAGCAACAGCATCTGCAACATCTTCTTCTACCAGAACAACAGCTCTCACTAGCATGAAGACAGGTGCTGCTACAGCTTCAAGCAAAACAACCCCTGCTGCAACAACAACTTTTTCTCCCAGTAGCCCTGAATCTACAAAAATCCTCTCTCCCACTCCAGCTGAAACAACAACCATGTATAGTACTGCCATTGCATCTGAAACTACTGTTCCACCCTCGATATCTGCAGTCACAAGCAAACCAGCAAGTTCTACAACAGCTTTAATCAGTCAAACTACTTTTAGAAAAACAACCGGGGGTTCGACTGCAACAGCACCAGCAACAACTTCTTCTACCGGAGCAGCAGCTTTCACCAGCATGAAAGCAAGTGCTGCTACAGCTTCAAGCAAAACAACCCCAGCTTCAACAACAACTATTGCTCCAACAAGCCTTGCTTCTACAAAAATCCTTTCCACCAGTACAGCTGAAACAATGACCATATATGCCACTGTGACAGCATCTGAAACTACTGTTCCAAACTCGATCTCTGTAGTCACTAGCAAAGCAGCAAGTTCTACAACAACTTTAAAAACAACTGCTCATGTTGCTCAAATGATAATTAGTTCTTCAGCAACAGCATCTGGAACCAGTTCTTCTTCCGGAACAAGAGAAATCACCAGCACGGCAACAAGTGCTGCAACAGCTTCAAGCAAAACAACCCCAGCTGCAACAACAACTATTTCTCCCAGTAGCAGTGCATCTACAAAAATTCTCTCCACCACTACAGCAGAAACAACAACCATGGATACCACTGCGACAGCATCTGAAACTACTGTTCCACCCTCGATATCTTCAGTCACTAGCAAAGCAACAAGTTCCACAAAAGCTTTAAAGACAGCTACTACTGTTGCAAAAACAATCAGTGGTTCCACAGCAACATTATCTGCAACATCTTCTACCAGAACAACTGCTCTCACCAGCACGAAGACAGGTGCTGCTACAGCTTCAAGCAAAACAACCCCTGCTGCAAAAACAACTTTTTCTCCCAGTAGCCCTGAATCTACAAAAATCCTCTCTCCCACTCCAGCTGAAACAACAACCATGTATAGTACTGCCATTGCATCTGAAACTACTGTTCCACCCTCGATATCTGCAGTCACAAGCAAACCAGCAAGTTCTACAACAGCTTTAATCAGTCAAACTACTTTTCGAAAAACAACCAGGGGTTCTACAGCAACAGCACCTGCAACAACTTCTTCTACCGGAGCAACAGCTCTCACCAGCATGACAGCAATTGCTGCTACAGCTTCAAGCAAAACAACCCCAGCTTCAACAACAACTATTGCTCCCAGTAGCCGTACATCAACAAAAATTCTCTCCACCACTACAGCAGAAACAACAACCATGGATACCACTGCGACAGCATCTGAAACTACTGTTCCAAACTCGATCTCTGTAGTCACTAGCAAAGCAGCAAGTTCTACAACAACTTTAAAAACAACTGCTCATGTTGCTCAAATGATAATTAGTTCTTCAGCAACAGCATCTGGAACCAGTTCTTCTTCCGGAACAAGAGAAATCACCAGCACGGCAACAAGTGCTGCAACAGCTTCAAGCAAAACAACCCCAGCTGCAACAACAACTATTTCTCCCAGTAGCAGTGCATCTACAAAAATTCTCTCCACCACTACAGCAGAAACAACAACCATGGATACCACTGCGACAGCATCTGAAACTACTGTTCCACCCTCGATATCTTCAGTCACTAGCAAAGCAACAAGTTCCACAAAAGCCTTAAAGACAGCTACTACTGTTGCAAAAACAATCAGTGGTTCCACAGCAACATTATCTGCAACATCTTCTACCAGAACAACTGCTCTCACCAGCACGAAGACAGGTGCTGCTACAGCTTCAAGCAAAACAACCCCTGCTGCAAAAACAACTTTTTCTCCCAGTAGCCCTGAATCTACAAAAATCCTCTCTCCCACTCCAGCTGAAACAACAACCATGTATAGTACTGCCATTGCATCTGAAACTACTGTTCCACCCTTGATATCTGCAGTCACAAGCAAACCAGCAAGTTCTACAACAGCTTTAATCAGTCAAACTACTTTTCGAAAAACAACCAGGGGTTCTACAGCAACAGCACCTGCAACAACTTCTTCTACCGGAGCAACAGCTCTCACCAGCATGACAGCAATTGCTGCTACAGCTTCAAGCAAAACAACCCCAGCTTCAACAACAACTATTGCTCCCAGTAGCCGTGCATCAACAAAAATTCTCTCCACCACTACAGCAGAAACAACAACCATGGATACCACTGCGACAGCATCTGAAACTACTGTTCCACCCTCAATATCTTCAGTCACTAGCAAAGCAAAAAGTTCCACTAAAGCTTTAAAGACAGCTACTACTGTTGCAAAAACAATCGGTGGTTCCACAGCAACAGCATCTGCAACATCTTCTTCTACCAGAACAACAGCTCTCACTAGCACGAAGACAGGTGCTGCTACAGCTTCAAGCAAAACAACCCCTGCTGCAACAACAACTTTTTCTCCCAGTAGCCCTGAATCTACAAAAATCCTCTCTCCCACTCCAGCTGAAACAACAACCATGTATAGTACTGCCATTGCATCTGAAACTACTGTTCCACCCTCGATATCTGCAGTCACAAGCAAACCAGCAAGTTCTACAACAGCTTTAATCAGTCAAACTACTTTTCGAAAAACAACCAGGGGTTCTACAGCAACAGCACCTGCAACAACTTCTTCTACCGGAGCAACAGCTCTCACCAGCATGACAGCAATTGCTGCTACAGCTTCAAGCAAAACAACCCCAGCTTCAACAACAACTATTGCTCCCAGTAGCCGTGCATCAACAAAAATTCTCTCCACCACTACAGCAGAAACAACAACCATGGATACCACTGCGACAGCATCTGAAACTACTGTTCCACCCTCGATATCTTCAGTCACTAGCAAAGCAACAAGTTCCACAAAAGCTTTAAAGACAGCTACTACTGTTGCAAAAACAATCAGTGGTTCCACAGCAACATTATCTGCAACATCTTCTTCTACCAGAACAACTGCTCTCACCAGCACGAAGACAGGTGCTGCTACAGCTTCAAGCAAAACAACCCCTGCTGCAACAACAACTTTTTCTCCCAGTAGCCCTGAATCTACAAAAATCCTCTCTCCCACTCCAGCTGAAACAACAACCATGTATAGTACTGCCATTGCATCTGAAACTACTGTACCACCCTCGATATCTGCAGTCACAAGCAAACCAGCAAGTTCTACAACAGCTTTAATCAGTCAAACTACTTTTCGAAAAACAACCAGGGGTTCTACAGCAACAGCACCTGCAACAACTTCTTCTACCGGAGCAACAGCTCTCACCAGCATGACAGCAATTGCTGCTACAGCTTCAAGCAAAACAACCCCAGCTTCAACAACAACTACTGCTCCCAGTCGCCGTGCATCAACAAAAATTCTCTCCACCACTACAGCAGAAACAACAACCATGGATACCACTGCGACAGCATCTGAAACTACTGTTCCACCCTCAATATCTTCAGTCACTAGCAAAGCAAAAAGTTCCACAAAAGCTTTAAAGACAGCTACTACTGTTGCAAAAACAATCGGTGGTTCCACAGTAACAGCATCTGCAACATCTTCTTCTACCAGAACAACAGCTCTCACTAGCACGAAGACAGGTGCTGCTACAGCTTCAAGCAAAACAACCCCTGCTGCAACAACAACTTTTTCTCCCAGTAGCCCTGAATCTACAAAAATCCTCTCTCCCACTCCAGCTGAAACAACAACCATGTATAGTACTGCCATTGCATCTGAAACTACTGTTCCACCCTCGATATCTGCAGTCACAAGCAAACCAGCAAGTTCTACAACAGCTTTAATCAGTCAAACTACTTTTAGAAAAACAACCGGGGGTTCTACTGCAACAGCACCAGCAACAACTTCTTCTACCGGAGCAGCAGCTTTCACCAGCATGAAAGCAAGTGCTGCTACAGCTTCAAGCAAAACAACCCCAGCTTCAACAACAACTATTGCTCCAACAAGCCTTGCTTCTACAAAAATCCTTTCCACCAGTACAGCTGAAACAATGACCATATATGCCACTGTGACAGCATCTGAAACTACTGTTCCAAACTCGATCTCTGTAGTCACTAGCAAAGCAGCAAGTTCTACAACAACTTTAAAAACAACTGCTCATGTTGCTCAAATGATAATTAGTTCTTCAGCAACAGCATCTGGAACCAGTTCTTCTTCCGGAACAAGAGAAATCACCAGCACGGCAACAAGTGCTGCAACAGCTTCAAGCAAAACAACCCCAGCTGCAACAACAACTATTTCTCCCAGTAGCAGTGCATCTACAAAAATTCTCTCCACCACTACAGCAGAAACCACAACCATGGATACCACTGCGACAGCATCTGAAACTACTGTTCCACCCTCGATATCTTCAGTCACTAGCAAAGCAACAAGTTCCACAAAAGCTTTAAAGACAGCTACTACTGTTGCAAAAACAATCAGTGGTTCCACAGCAACATTATCTGCAACATCTTCTACCAGAACAACTGCTCTCACCAGCACGAAGACAGGTGCTGCTACAGCTTCAAGCAAAACAACCCCTGCTGCAACAACAACTTTTTCTCCCAGTAGCCCTGAATCTACAAAAATCCTCTCTCCCACTCCAGCTGAAACAACAACCATGTATAGTACTGCCATTGCATCTGAAACTACTGTTCCACCCTCGATATCTGCAGTCACAAGCAAACCAGCAAGTTCTACAACAGCTTTAATCAGTCAAACTACTTTTAGAAAAACAACCGGGGGTTCTACTGCAACAGCACCAGCAACAACTTCTTCTACCGGAGCAACAGCTTTCACCAGCATGACAGCAAGTGCTGCTACAGCTTTAAGCAAAACAACCCCAGCTTCAACAACAACTATTGCTCCCACAAGCCTTGCTTCTACAAAAATCCTCTCCACCAGTACAGCTGAAACAATGACCATATATGCCACTGTGACAGCATCTGAAACTACTGTTCCAAACTCGATCTCTGTAGTCACTAGCAAAGCAGCAAGTTCTACAACAACTTTAAAAACGACTGCTCATGTTGCTCAAATGATAATTAGTTCTTCAGCAACATCATCTGGAACCAGTTCTTCTTCCGGAACAAGAGAAATCACCAGCACGGCAACAAGTGCTATTACAGCTTCAAGCAAAACAACCCCAGCTGCAACAACAACTATTTTTCCCAGTAGCCGTGCATCTACAAAAATTCTCTCCACCACTACAGCAGAAACAACAACCATGGATACCACTGTGACAGCATCTGAAACTACTGTTCCACCCTCGATATCTTCAGTCACTAGCAAAGCAACAAGTTCCACAAAAGCTTTAAAGACAGCTACTACTGTTGCAAAAACAATCGGTGGTTCCACAGCAACAGCATCTGAAACATCTTCCTCTACCAGAACAACAGCTCTCACCAGCACGAAGACAGGTGCTGCTACAGCTTCAAGCAAAACAACCCCAGTTGCAACAACACCTATTCCACCCACAAGCCTTGCATCCACAGAAATCCTCTCCACCACTACTGCTGAAACAACGACCACAGATGCCACTGCAACAGCATCTACTACTAGTACTACTACGACAGCATCTACTACTACCGTTGCAAGCTCAATATCTTCAGTCACTAGCAAAGCAGCAAGTTCTACAACAGGTTTGAAGACAACTACTACTGTTGCAAAAACAATCATTGCTTCTACAGAGACAGCATCAGCAACAATTTCTTCAACCAGGTCAACAGCACTCACCAGCACGATAGCGAGTGCAGCTATAGCTTCGAGCAAAATAACACGTGCTGCAACAACAAATTTTTCTCCCAGTAGCCCTGAATCTACAAAAATCCTCTCTCCCACTCCAGCTGAAACAACAACCATGTATAGTACTGCCATTGCATCTGAAACTACTGTTCCACCCTCAATATCTGCAGTCACAAGCAAACCAGCAAGTTCTACAACAGCTTTAATCAGTCAAACTACTTTTCGAAAAACAACCAGGGGTTCTACAGCAACAGCACCTGCAACAACTTCTTCTACCGGAGCAACACTTCTCACCAGCATGACAGCAAGTGCCGCTACAGCTTCAAGCAAAACAACCCCAGCTTCAACAACAACTATTGCTCCCAGTAGCCGTGCATCTACAAAAATTCTCTCCACCACTACAGCAGAAACAACAACCATGGACACCACTGCGACAGCATCTGAAACTACTGTTCCACCCTCGATATCTTCAGTCACTAGCAAAGCAACAAGTTCCACAAAAGCTTTAAAGACAGCTACTACTGTTGCAAAAACAATCAGTGGTTCCACAGCAACATTATCTGCAACATCTTCTACCAGAACAACTGCTCTCACCAGCACGAAGACAGGTGCTGCTACAGCTTCAAGCAAAACAACCCCTGCTGCAACAACAACTTTTTCTCCCAATAGCCCTGAATCGACAAAAATCCTCTCTCCCACTCCAGCTGAAACAACAACCATGTATAGTACTGCCATTGCATCTGAAACTACTGTTCCACCCTCGATATCTGCAGTCACAAGCAAACCAGCAAGTTCTACAACAGCTTTAATCAGTCAAACTACTTTTAGAAAAACAACCGGGGGTTCGACTGCAACAGCACCAGCAACAACTTCTTCTACCGGAGCAACAGCCTTTACCAGCATGACAGCAAGTCCTGCTACAGCTTCAAGCAAAACAACCCCAGCTTCAACAACAACTATTGCTCCCACAAGCCTTGCTTCTACAAAAATCCTCTCCACCAGTACAGCTGAAACAATGACCATGGATGCCACTGTGACAGCATCTGAAACTACTGTTCCAAACTCGATCTCTGTAGTCACTAGCAAAGCAGCCAGTTCTACAACAACTTTAAAAACGACTGCTCATGTTGCTCAAATGATAATTAGTTCTTCAGCAACAGCATCTGCAACCACTTCTTCTTCCGGAACAACAGAAATCACCAGCACGGCAGCAAGTGCTGCTACAGCTTCAAGCAAAACAACCCCAGCTTCAACAACAACTATTGCTCCCAGTAGCCGTGCATCAACAAAAATTCTCTCCACCACTACAGCAGAAACAACAACCATGGATACCACTGCGACAGCATCTGAAACTACTGTTCCACCCTCAATATCTTCAGTCACTAGCAAAGCAAAAAGTTCCACAAAAGCTTTAAAGACAGCTACTACTGTTGCAAAAACAATCGGTGGTTCCACAGCAACAGCATCTGCAACATCTTCTTCTACCAGAACAACAGCTCTCACTAGCACGAAGACAGGTGCTGCTACAGCTTCAAGCAAAACAACCCCTGCTGCAACAACAACTTTTTCTCCCAGTAGCCCTGAATCTACAAAAATCCTCTCTCCCACTCCAGCTGAAACAACAACCATGTATAGTACTGCCATTGCATCTGAAACTACTGTTCCACCCTCGATATCTGCAGTCACAAGCAAACCAGCAAGTTCTACAACAGCTTTAATCAGTCAAACTACTTTTCGAAAAACAACCAGGGGTTCTACAGCAACAGCACCTGCAACAACTTCTTCTACCGGAGCAACAGCTCTCACCAGCATGACAGCAATTGCTGCTACAGCTTCAAGCAAAACAACCCCAGCTTCAACAACAACTATTGCTCCCAGTAGCCGTACATCAACAAAAATTCTCTCCACCACTACAGCAGAAACAACAACCATGGATACCACTGCGACAGCATCTGAAACTACTGTTCCAAACTCGATCTCTGTAGTCACTAGCAAAGCAGCAAGTTCTACAACAACTTTAAAAACAACTGCTCATGTTGCTCAAATGATAATTAGTTCTTCAGCAACAGCATCTGGAACCAGTTCTTCTTCCGGAACAAGAGAAATCACCAGCACGGCAACAAGTGCTGCAACAGCTTCAAGCAAAACAACCCCAGCTGCAACAACAACTATTTCTCCCAGTAGCAGTGCATCTACAAAAATTCTCTCCACCACTACAGCAGAAACAACAACCATGGATACCACTGCGACAGCATCTGAAACTACTGTTCCACCCTCGATATCTTCAGTCACTAGCAAAGCAACAAGTTCCACAAAAGCTTTAAAGACAGCTACTACTGTTGCAAAAACAATCAGTGGTTCCACAGCAACATTATCTGCAACATCTTCTACCAGAACAACTGCTCTCACCAGCACGAAGACAGGTGCTGCTACAGCTTCAAGCAAAACAACCCCTGCTGCAAAAACAACTTTTTCTCCCAGTAGCCCTGAATCTACAAAAATCCTCTCTCCCACTCCAGCTGAAACAACAACCATGTATAGTACTGCCATTGCATCTGAAACTACTGTTCCACCCTTGATATCTGCAGTCACAAGCAAACCAGCAAGTTCTACAACAGCTTTAATCAGTCAAACTACTTTTCGAAAAACAACCAGGGGTTCTACAGCAACAGCACCTGCAACAACTTCTTCTACCGGAGCAACAGCTCTCACCAGCATGACAGCAATTGCTGCTACAGCTTCAAGCAAAACAACCCCAGCTTCAACAACAACTATTGCTCCCAGTAGCCGTGCATCAACAAAAATTCTCTCCACCACTACAGCAGAAACAACAACCATGGATACCACTGCGACAGCATCTGAAACTACTGTTCCACCCTCAATATCTTCAGTCACTAGCAAAGCAAAAAGTTCCACTAAAGCTTTAAAGACAGCTACTACTGTTGCAAAAACAATCGGTGGTTCCACAGCAACAGCATCTGCAACATCTTCTTCTACCAGAACAACAGCTCTCACTAGCACGAAGACAGGTGCTGCTACAGCTTCAAGCAAAACAACCCCTGCTGCAACAACAACTTTTTCTCCCAGTAGCCCTGAATCTACAAAAATCCTCTCTCCCACTCCAGCTGAAACAACAACCATGTATAGTACTGCCATTGCATCTGAAACTACTGTTCCACCCTCAATATCTGCAGTCACAAGCAAACCAGCAAGTTCTACAACAGCTTTAATCAGTCAAACTACTTTTCGAAAAACAACCAGGGGTTCTACAGCAACAGCACCTGCAACAACTTCTTCTACCGGAGCAACAGCTCTCACCAGCATGACAGCAATTGCTGCTACAGCTTCAAGCAAAACAACCCCAGCTTCAACAACAACTATTGCTCCCAGTAGCCGTACATCAACAAAAATTCTCTCCACCACTACAGCAGAAACAACAACCATGGATACCACTGCGACAGCATCTGAAACTACTGTTCCACCCTCGATATCTTCAGTCACTAGCAAAGCAACAAGTTCCACAAAAGCTTTAAAGACAGCTACTACTGTTGCAAAAACAATCAGTGGTTCCACAGCAACATTATCTGCAACATCTTCTTCTACCAGAACAACTGCTCTCACCAGCACGAAGACAGGTGCTGCTACAGCTTCAAGCAAAACAACCCCTGCTGCAACAACAACTTTTTCTCCCAGTAGCCCTGAATCTACAAAAATCCTCTCTCCCACTCCAGCTGAAACAACAACCATGTATAGTACTGCCATTGCATCTGAAACTACTGTTCCACCCTTGATATCTGCAGTCACAAGCAAACCAGCAAGTTCTACAACAGCTTTAATCAGTCAAACTACTTTTCGAAAAACAACCAGGGGTTCTACAGCAACAGCACCTGCAACAACTTCTTCTACCGGAGCAACAGCTCTCACCAGCATGACAGCAATTGCTGCTACAGCTTCAAGCAAAACAACCCCAGCTTCAACAACAACTATTGCTCCCAGTAGCCGTGCATCAACAAAAATTCTCTCCACCACTACAGCAGAAACAACAACCATGGATACCACTGCGACAGCATCTGAAACTACTGTTCCACCCTCAATATCTTCAGTCACTAGCAAAGCAAAAAGTTCCACTAAAGCTTTAAAGACAGCTACTACTGTTGCAAAAACAATCGGTGGTTCCACAGCAACAGCATCTGCAACATCTTCTTCTACCAGAACAACAGCTCTCACTAGCACGAAGACAGGTGCTGCTACAGCTTCAAGCAAAACAACCCCTGCTGCAACAACAACTTTTTCTCCCAGTAGCCCTGAATCTACAAAAATCCTCTCTCCCACTCCAGCTGAAACAACAACCATGTATAGTACTGCCATTGCATCTGAAACTACTGTTCCACCCTCAATATCTGCAGTCACAAGCAAACCAGCAAGTTCTACAACAGCTTTAATCAGTCAAACTACTTTTCGAAAAACAACCAGGGGTTCTACAGCAACAGCACCTGCAACAACTTCTTCTACCGGAGCAACAGCTCTCACCAGCATGACAGCAATTGCTGCTACAGCTTCAAGCAAAACAACCCCAGCTTCAACAACAACTATTGCTCCCAGTAGCCGTACATCAACAAAAATTCTCTCCACCACTACAGCAGAAACAACAACCATGGATACCACTGCGACAGCATCTGAAACTACTGTTCCACCCTCGATATCTTCAGTCACTAGCAAAGCAACAAGTTCCACAAAAGCTTTAAAGACAGCTACTACTGTTGCAAAAACAATCAGTGGTTCCACAGCAACATTATCTGCAACATCTTCTTCTACCAGAACAACTGCTCTCACCAGCACGAAGACAGGTGCTGCTACAGCTTCAAGCAAAACAACCCCTGCTGCAACAACAACTTTTTCTCCCAGTAGCCCTGAATCTACAAAAATCCTCTCTCCCACTCCAGCTGAAACAACAACCATGTATAGTACTGCCATTGCATCTGAAACTACTGTACCACCCTCGATATCTGCAGTCACAAGCAAACCAGCAAGTTCTACAACAGCTTTAATCAGTCAAACTACTTTTCGAAAAACAACCAGGGGTTCTACAGCAACAGCACCTGCAACAACTTCTTCTACCGGAGCAACAGCTCTCACCAGCATGACAGCAATTGCTGCTACAGCTTCAAGCAAAACAACCCCAGCTTCAACAACAACTACTGCTCCCAGTCGCCGTGCATCAACAAAAATTCTCTCCACCACTACAGCAGAAACAACAACCATGGATACCACTGCGACAGCATCTGAAACTACTGTTCCACCCTCAATATCTTCAGTCACTAGCAAAGCAAAAAGTTCCACAAAAGCTTTAAAGACAGCTACTACTGTTGCAAAAACAATCGGTGGTTCCACAGCAACAGCATCTGCAACATCTTCTTCTACCAGAACAACAGCTCTCACTAGCACGAAGACAGGTGCTGCTACAGCTTCAAGCAAAACAACCCCTGCTGCAACAACAACTTTTTCTCCCAGTAGCCCTGAATCTACAAAAATCCTCTCTCCCACTCCAGCTGAAACAACAACCATGTATAGTACTGCCATTGCATCTGAAACTACTGTTCCACCCTCGATATCTGCAGTCACAAGCAAACCAGCAAGTTCTACAACAGCTTTAATCAGTCAAACTACTTTTAGAAAAACAACCGGGGGTTCTACTGCAACAGCACCAGCAACAACTTCTTCTACCAGAGCAGCAGCTTTCACCAGCATGAAAGCAAGTGCTGCTACAGCTTCAAGCAAAACAACCCCAGCTTCAACAACAACTATTGCTCCAACAAGCCTTGCTTCTACAAAAATCCTTTCCACCAGTACAGCTGAAACAATGACCATATATGCCACTGTGACAGCATCTGAAACTACTGTTCCAAACTCGATCTCTGTAGTCACTAGCAAAGCAGCAAGTTCTACAACAACTTTAAAAACAACTGCTCATGTTGCTCAAATGATAATTAGTTCTTCAGCAACAGCATCTGGAACCAGTTCTTCTTCCGGAACAAGAGAAATCACCAGCACGGCAACAAGTGCTGCAACAGCTTCAAGCAAAACAACCCCAGCTGCAACAACAACTATTTCTCCCAGTAGCAGTGCATCTACAAAAATTCTCTCCACCACTACAGCAGAAACCACAACCATGGATACCACTGCGACAGCATCTGAAACTACTGTTCCACCCTCGATATCTTCAGTCACTAGCAAAGCAACAAGTTCCACAAAAGCTTTAAAGACAGCTACTACTGTTGCAAAAACAATCAGTGGTTCCACAGCAACATTATCTGCAACATCTTCTACCAGAACAACTGCTCTCACCAGCACGAAGACAGGTGCTGCTACAGCTTCAAGCAAAACAACCCCTGCTGCAACAACAACTTTTTCTCCCAGTAGCCCTGAATCTACAAAAATCCTCTCTCCCACTCCAGCTGAAACAACAACCATGTATAGTACTGCCATTGCATCTGAAACTACTGTTCCACCCTCGATATCTGCAGTCACAAGCAAACCAGCAAGTTCTACAACAGCTTTAATCAGTCAAACTACTTTTAGAAAAACAACCGGGGGTTCTACTGCAACAGCACCAGCAACAACTTCTTCTACCGGAGCAACAGCTTTCACCAGCATGACAGCAAGTGCTGCTACAGCTTTAAGCAAAACAACCCCAGCTTCAACAACAACTATTGCTCCCACAAGCCTTGCTTCTACAAAAATCCTCTCCACCAGTACAGCTGAAACAATGACCATATATGCCACTGTGACAGCATCTGAAACTACTGTTCCAAACTCGATCTCTGTAGTCACTAGCAAAGCAGCAAGTTCTACAACAACTTTAAAAACGACTGCTCATGTTGCTCAAATGATAATTAGTTCTTCAGCAACAGCATCTGGAACCAGTTCTTCTTCCGGAACAAGAGAAATCACCAGCACGGCAACAAGTGCTATTACAGCTTCAAGCAAAACAACCCCAGCTGCAACAACAACTATTTTTCCCAGTAGCCGTGCATCTACAAAAATTCTCTCCACCACTACAGCAGAAACAACAACCATGGATACCACTGTGACAGCATCTGAAACTACTGTTCCACCCTCGATATCTTCAGTCACTAGCAAAGCAACAAGTTCCACAAAAGCTTTAAAGACAGCTACTACTGTTGCAAAAACAATCGGTGGTTCCACAGCAACAGCATCTGCAACATCTTCTTCTACCAGAACAACAGCTCTCACCAGCACGAAGACAGGTGCTGCTACAGCTTCAAGCAAAACAACCCCTGCTGCAACAACAACTTTTTCTCCCATTAGCCCTGAATCTACAAAAATCCTCTCTCCCACTCCAGCTGAAACATCAACCATGTATAGTACTGCCATTGCATCTGAAACTACTGTTCCACCCTCGATAATTGCAGTCACAAGCAAACCAGCAAGTTCTACAACAGCTTTAATCAGTCAAACTACTTTTCGAAAAACAACCAGGGGTTCTACAGCAACAGCACCTGCAACAACTTCTTCTACCGGAGCAACACTTCTCACCAGCATGACAGCAAGTGCCGCTACAGCTTCAAGCAAAACAACCCCAGCTTCAACAACAACTATTGCTCCCAGTAGCCGTGCATCTACAAAAATTCTCTCCACCACTACAGCAGAAACAACAACCATGGACACCACTGCGACAGCATCTGAAACTACTGTTCCACCCTCGATATCTTCAGTCACTAGCAAAGCAACAAGTTCCACAAAAGCTTTAAAGACAGCTACTACTGTTGCAAAAACAATCAGTGGTTCCACAGCAACATTATCTGCAACATCTTCTACCAGAACAACTGCTCTCACCAGCACGAAGACAGGTGCTGCTACAGCTTCAAGCAAAACAACCCCTGCTGCAACAACAACTTTTTCTCCCAATAGCCCTGAATCGACAAAAATCCTCTCTCCCACTCCAGCTGAAACAACAACCATGTATAGTACTGCCATTGCATCTGAAACTACTGTTCCACCCTCGATATCTGCAGTCACAAGCAAACCAGCAAGTTCTACAACAGCTTTAATCAGTCAAACTACTTTTAGAAAAACAACCGGGGGTTCGACTGCAACAGCACCAGCAACAACTTCTTCTACCGGAGCAACAGCCTTTACCAGCATGACAGCAAGTCCTGCTACAGCTTCAAGCAAAACAACCCCAGCTTCAACAACAACTATTGCTCCCACAAGCCTTGCTTCTACAAAAATCCTCTCCACCAGTACAGCTGAAACAATGACCATGGATGCCACTGTGACAGCATCTGAAACTACTGTTCCAAACTCGATCACTGTAGTCACTAGCAAAGCAGCCAGTTCTACAACAACTTTAAAAACGACTGCTCATGTTGCTCAAATGATAATTAGTTCTTCAGCAACAGCATCTGCAACCACTTCTTCTTCCGGAACAACAGAAATCACCAGCACGGCAGCAAGTGCTGCTACAGCTTCAAGCAAAACAACCCCAGCTGCAACAAGAACTATTTCTTCCAGTAACAGTGCATCTACAAAAATCCTCTCCACCACGACAGCAGAAACAACAACCATGGATGCCACTGCGACAGCATCAGAAACCACTTTTCCAAACTCAACCTCTGCAGTCACTAGCAAAGCAGCAAGTTCTACAAAAGCTTTTAAGGCACCTACTACTGTTGCAAAAGCAATCGGTGGTTCCACAGCAACAGCATCTGAAACATCTTCCTCTACCAGAACAACAGCTCTCACCAGCCCAAAGATAGGTGCTGCTACAGCTTCAAGCAAAACAACCCCAGTTGCAACAACACCTATTTTACCCACAAGCCTTGCATCAACAAAAATCCTCTCCACCACTACCGCTGAAACAACGACCACAGATGCCACTGCAACAGCATCTACTACTAGTACTACTACTACAGCATCTACTACTACCGTTGCAAGCTCAATATCTTCAGTCACTAGCAAAGCAGCAAGTTCTACAACAGGTTTGAAGACAACTACTACTGTTGCAAAAACAATCATTGCTTCTACAGAGACAGCATCAGCAACAATTTCTTCAACCAGGTCAACAGCACTCACCAGCACGATAGCGAGTGCAGCTATAGCTTCGAGCAAAATAACACGTGCTGCAACAACAAATTTTTCTCCCAGTAGCCCTGAATCTACAAAAATCCTCTCTCCCACTCCAGCTGAAACAACAACCATGTATAGTACTGCCATTGCATCTGAAACTACTGTTCCACCCTCGATATCTGCAGTCACAAGCAAACCAGCAAGTTCTACAACAGCTTTAATCAGTCAAACTACTTTTAGAAAAACAACCGGGGGTTCGACTGCAACAGCACCAGCAACAACTTCTTCTACTGGAGCAACAGCTTTCACCAGCATGACAGCAAGTTCTGCTACAGCTTCAAGCAAAACAACCCCAGCTTCAACAACAACTATTGCTCCCACGAGCCTTGCTTCTACAAAAATCCTCTCCACCAGTACAGCTCAAACAATGACCATAGATGCCACTGTGACAGCATCTGAAACTACTGTTCCAAATTCGATCTCTGTAGTCACGAGCAAAGCAGCCAGTTCTACAACAACTTTAAAAACGACTGCTCATGTTGCTCAAATGATAATTAGTTCTTCAGCAACAGCATCTGGAACCAGTTCTTCTTCCGGAACAACAGAAATCACCAGCACGGCAGCAAGTGCTGCTACAGCTTCAATCAAAACAACCCCAGCTGCAACAAAAACTATTTCTCCCAGTAGCCGTGCATCTACAAAAATTCTCTCCACCACTACAGCAGAAACAACAACCATGGATACCACAGCGACAGCATCTGAAACTACTGTTCCAACCTCGATATCTTCATTCACTAGCAAAGCAAGAAGTTCCACAACAGCTTTAAAGACAGCTACTACTGTGGCAAAAACAATCGGTGGTTCCACAGCAACAGCATCTGAAACATCTTCCTCTACCGGAACAACAGCTCTCACCAGCAGGAAGACAGGTGCTGCTACAGCTTCAAGCAAAACAACCCCAGTTGCAACAACACCTATTTCACCCACAAGCCTTGCATCCACAAAAATCCTCTCCACCACTACCGCTGAAACAACGACCACAGATGCCACTGCAACAGCATCTACTACTAGTACTACTACTACAGCATCTACTGCTACCGTTGCAAGCTCAATATCTTCAGTCACTAGCAAAGCAGCAAGTTCTACAACAGCTTTGCAGACAACTACTACTGTTGCAAAAACAATCATTACTTCTACAGAGACAGCATCAGCAACAATTTCTTCTACCAGGTCAACAGCACTCACCAGCACAATAGCAAGTGCTGCTACAGCTTCAAGCAAAATAACCCCTGCTGCAACAACAACTTTTTCTCCCAGTAGCCCTGAATCTACAAAAATCCTCTCTCCCACTCCAGCTGAAACAACAACCATGTATAGTACTGCCATTGCATCTGAAACTACTGTTCCACCCTCAATATCTGCAGTCACAAGCAAACCAGCAAGTTCTACAACAGCTTTAATCAGTCAAACTACTTTTCGAAAAACAACCAGGGGTTCTACAGCAACAGCACCTGCAACAACTTCTTCTACCGCAGCAACAGCTCTCACCAGCATGACAGCAATTACCGCTACAGCTTCAAGCAAAACAACCCCAGCTTCAACAACAACTATTGCTCCCAGTAACCGTGCATCAACAAAAATTCTCTCCACCACTACAGCAGAAACAACAACCATGGATACCAATTCGACAGCATCTGAAACTACTGTTCCACCCTCGATATCTTCAGTCACTAGCAAAGCAACAAGTTCCACAAAAGCTTTAAAGACAGCTACTACTGTTGCAAAAACAATCGGTGGTTCCACAGCAACAGCATCTGCAACATCTTCTTCTACCAGAACAACAGCTCTCACCAGCACGAAGACAGGTGCTGCTACAGCTTCAAGCAAAACAACCCCTGCTGCAACAACAACTTTTTCTCCCATTAGCCCTGAATCTACAAAAATCCTCTCTCCCACTCCAGCTGAAACATCAACCATGTATAGTACTGCCATTGCATCTGAAACTACTGTTCCACCCTCGATAATTGCAGTCACAAGCAAACCAGCAAGTTCTACAACAGCTTTAATCAGTCAAACTACTTTTCGAAAAACAACCAGGGGTTCTACAGCAACAGCACCTGCAACAACTTCTTCTACCGGAGCAACAGCTCTCACCAGCATGACAGCAATTGCTGCTACAGCTTCAAGCAAAACAACCCCAGCTTCAACAACAACTATTGCTCCCAGTAGCCACGCATCAACAAAAATTCTCTCCACCACTACAGCAGAAACAACAACCATGGATACCACTGCGACAGCATCTGAAACTACTGTTCCACCCTCGATATCTGCAGTCACAAGCAAACCAGCAAGTTCTACAACAGCTTTAATCAGTCAAACTACTTTTCGAAAAACCACCAGGGGTTCTACAGCAACAGCACCTGCAACAACTTCTTCTACCGGAGCAACAGCTCTCACCAGCACGGCAGCAAGTGCTGCTACAGCTTCAATCAAAACAACCCCAGCTGCAACAAAAACTATTTCTCCCAGTAGCCGTGCATCTACAAAAATTCTCTCCACCACTACAGCAGAAACAACAACCATGGATACCACAGCGACAGCATCTGAAACTACTGTTCCAATCTCGATATCTTCATTCACTAGCAAAGCAAGAAGTTCCACAACAGCTTTAAACACAGCTACTACTGTTGCAAAAACAATCAGTGGTTCCACAGCAACAGCATCTGAAACATCTTCCTCAACCACAACAACAGCTCTCACCAGCACGAAGACAGGTGCTGCTACAGCTTCAAGCAAAACAACCCCAGTTGCAACAACACCTATTTCACCCACAACCTTGCATCAACAAAAATCCTCTCAACCACTACCGCTGGAATAATAACCACAGATGCCACTGCAACAGCATCTACTACTAGTACTACTACTAGAGCATCTACTACTACCGTTGCAAGCTCAATATCTTCAGTCACTAGCAAAGCAGCAAGTTCTACAACAGCTTTAATCAGTCAAACTACTTTTTTCGAAAAACAACCAGGGGTTCTACAGCAACAGCACCTGCAACAACTTCTTCTGCCGGAGCAATGCTTTCACCAGCATGACAGCAAGTGCTGCTACAGCTTCAAGCAAAACAACCCCAGCTTCCACAACAACTATTGCTCCAACAAGCCTTGAATCTACAAAGATCCTCTCCACCAGTACAGCCGAAACAACTTTCATAGATGCCACTGTGACAGAATCTGACACTACTGTTGCAAGCCTAATATCTGCAGTCACTAGCAATGCAGCAAGTTCTGTAACAGCTTTAAAGCCAACTACTACTGTTGCGAAAATAATTATTGGTTCTACAGCAACAGCTTCAGCAACAACGTCTTCTACCAGGTCAACAGCACTCACCAGCACGATAGCGAGTGCTGCTACAGCTTCAAGCAAAACAACCCCTGCTGCAACAACAACTTTTTCTCCCAGTAGCCCTGCATCTACAAAAATCCTCTTTCCCACTCCAGCTGAAACAATAACCATGGATGGTTCTGCCACAGCATCTGAAACTACTGTTTCACCCTCAATATCTGCAGCTGCAACAAAAACTATTTCTCCCACAAGCTGTGCATCTACAAAAATCCTCTCCACTAACAAAGCTGCAAGTTCTGCAACAGCTTTAAAGACGACTACTACTATTGCAAAAACAATCAGTGGTTATAAAGCAACAGCATTTGCAACAACTTCTTCCACCGGAAAAACAGCAGGCACCAGCACGACAACACATTTTGCTATAGCTTCAAGCAAAACAAACCAAGCTGCAGCTACAACGATTCCTCCCAATAGCCCTGCACCCACAAAAATCCTCTCTCCTACTACAGCTGAAACAACAACCATGGCTGTCACTACGACAGCATCTGAAACTACTGGTCCTGGTCCACCTTAGATATCTTCAGTCACTAGTGAAGCAGCAAGTTCTACAACAGGTTTGCAGACAACTACTACTGTTGCAAAAACAGTCAGTGGTTCCACAGTAACAGCATCTGCAACAACATCTTCGGCCAGAACAATAACTCTCACCAGCACAACAACTGGTGCTGCTACAGCTTCAAGCAAAACAACCCCTGCTGCAACAACAACCATTTCTCCCACAAGCCGTGCAAAAAATCTACAAAAATTCTCTCCACCTCTTCAGCAGAAAAAAACGAACATCGATGTGACTACTACAGCATCTTAAACTACTGTTCCACCTTCGATATCTTCAGTCTTTCGCGAAGCAGCAAGTTCTACAACAGGTTTGAAGACAACTACTACTGTTGCAAAAACAATCAGTGGTTCCACAGCAACAGCATCTGCAAGAACAACATCTTCCGCCAAAAACAACTTCTTCCACTGGAAAAACAGCAGCCACCATCACGATAACTCAATTCAATTCAATTTATTTTGTATCGCGCTTTTCACAGAGACTGTCGCAAAGACGCTTTACAGTGAGAGTTTTAGGAAATAAAAAGGCAGTGCCCAGCCTATTCCCCACTACAGCAAATGAGGCAAAAAACTCCCAGTAGCGAGAAAAATCTTCCAACAGTGGTGAGAAAAAACTCCCCAGTGGGAAGAAATCTCAGGAGGAACCCGGCCATAGTGGGGGAGCCCATCCTCCGCGGGCTTGCTAATTAAGAACAAAAAAATAAAAAGGGAGTGAAACGACAGAAGAGTTCCATTTAAGTCCATCTAAACAGTGGCAACGGTAGCTTCAGAAAGTGGCAAGTCGAGGATGGTGCAGGACTGGACCAGGGCCGGACCGGATCGGACCAGGACAGCAGCAGGACAGCAGCAGCCAGCGCTCATGGTGAGGGACAGGGCTCATTTGGTCAAGGACTCAGGGAAGTGGAGGGAAAGATCCTCGGAAAGAGACACAGAAGAGAGGGATGTGAGGCACTGGATAACTACTGCATGATAATAAAAGTACCGTCATGTGCCAAGTGAGAAGTTATAAGCAGACTGGTCAGGAAACAGTCAACACCCCTCCATCCACTTCCTGCAGCACAGAGGCCCAACACTTATTCCAGGCTGTTAGATCACTTTTCATTTTCTAAACAATAGTACCATATGGACCTCCCCAGTGACTAAGGCTGTAGCAAGCCCCACCGGTGCCGTGTCAGTGCAATCTCAGTGCCACCGGTTCCACATGGATTTAAGCAATTTTAACGACCAAAAGCTTGTATCCTTCATCCACTTATTGCAGCACAGAGGCCCTGAAATTCCACGATAACACGTGCTGCTACAGCTTCATGCAAAACAACCCCTGCTGCAACAACAACGATTTCTCCCAGTAGCCCTGCATCTACAAAAATCCTCTCTCCCACTTTAGCTGAAACAACAACCATGGATATCACTGCGACAGCGTCTGAAACTACTGTTCCACCCTCGAAATCCGCCGTCACTTGCAAAGCAGCAAGTTCTGCAACAACTTTAAAAATGACCAATAATGTTGCAAAAAAAATTATCAGTTCTACGACAACAGCATCTGGAACCACTCCTACCGAAACAACAGAAATCACCAGCACAACAGCAAGTGCTGCTACAGCTTCAAGCAAAACAAACCCAGCTGCAACAACAACTATTTCTCCCAGTAGCCCTGCATCCACAAAAGTCCTCTCGACCACGACAGCTAAAACAACAACCATGGATGGTTCTGCCACAGCATCTGAAACTACTGTTCCCCCCTCAATATCTGCAGTCACTAGCAAAGCAGCAAGTTGTACAACAGCTTTACCGACAACTATTACTGTTGGAAAAACAATCGTTGGTTCTCCAGCATCAGCAACAACCTCTTCCACCAGATCAACCGCACTCACCAGCTCAACAGCAAATCCTGCTACAGCTTCAAGCAAAACAGCTCCTGCTGCAAAAAGCACTATTTCTCCCAGTAATCTTGCATCCACGAAAATCCTCTCTCTCACCTCAGCTGAAGCTACGACCATGGATGCCACTCTGACACCATCTAAAACTACTGTTCCAGCCTCGTTATCTGCTGTCACTGGCAAAGCAGCAAGTTCTACAACAGCTCTAAGGACACGTACTACTGTTGCAAAAACAATCATTAGTTCTACAGCAACAGCATCTGCAACAATTTCTACCAGATCAACAGCACTCACCAGCAGGACAGCAAGTGCTGCTACAGCTTCAAGCAAAACAACCCCTGCTACAACATCTATTTCTCCCACTAGCCCTGCATCTACAAAAATCCTCTCTCCCACTCCAGCTGACACAACAATCCTGGATAGTGCTGACACTGCATCTGAAACCACTGTTCCACCCTCGATATCTGCAGTCACTAGCAAAGCAGTAAGTTCTCCAACAGCTTTGATCAGGACAACCATTCTTGAAAAAACAACCAGTGGTTATAAACTGACTGAATCTCCAAAAACAACTTCTTCCAGAACAACAGCTCTCGCCAGCACAACAGCAAGTGCTGTTTTAGCTCCAAACAAATCTACCCCAGCTGCAACATCAACTATTTCTCCCAGTAGCCCTGCATTTAGTACAATCGTCTCTTCCACTACAGCAAAAACAACAATCATGGATACCACTGCGACAGTACTGCATCTGAAACTACTGTTCCACCCTTGTTATCTGCAGTCACTAGCAAAACGGCAAAATCTACAACAGCTTTCAAAACAACTACTACTCTTGCATAAACAACTAGTGGTTCTACAGCAACAGCATCTGGACATTAGTTGAATTGTATACTAAGTTGCAGGTGTGTACATTGTGTGGTTCTTCAGATTTTTGTGGAAGTCTGTTCCTTTATTAGTATTGATACATGGCCCGAGTGTAGCCTGGACAAGACAGTTCAGAGAAACTTTGGTAGGACTCGGCAGGTGAATCCCAATCTAAAAATAGATTACGAAGAATTAGTGTTGGATTTTCCTTTCTTATTCACTTTTTGTTGAATAATTTCAGTTGAAAAGGGGAGGTACATGACAATGTATTATCAGAGACACATGGGCAGTTTCATGTGAATACTTTCAGCAGAAACCCAGATTTATACAGAAGTTTAAATCTTTTAGTAGCTTTTTTTCACTTCATAAATGAAATCATCATTTAAAAACTGCATTTTGTATTTACTCGGGTTATTGCTGTATAATATTAAAATTAGTTTGATGATCTGAAACTTTTAAGAGTGGCAAATATGCATTAAAAAAAGAAATCAGGGAGGGGATAAATGCTGTTTCACTGCAGTATACGCTTTGGGTCATTGTATTTTTGGAAAGTCCATCGACGGCCAAATCCCAGCCTCTGGTGGAGGCTACCAGATTACCAGCTAAAATATCCAGACACTTGGTGGAATTCATTTTGCCATTAATTTTCACCAGTGCCCCTGGACCACTTGAATTTAAACAGCCCTAAGACACGACCCACCATAATATTTCACTATGGGTATGAGATGCTTCTCCTTGTATTTAACACTGCTGTATCTGATCGAAACGTGCAATTTAGGTCTCATCTGACCAAATCACCATGTCCCAGGGATAATTTTAATGATGTTTGGCAAACTCCAAGCACTTCCTTCTATGTCTTCTGGCTAGAAAAGGCTTAGTGCTGGCAACCCTTCTAAAGAGCCTGGTTAAGGAGGTGGCGCCCGACGTTGCTTTTTGAACCCTGGTGACCTCAAGATGCTACCAAGGCCTGCAATGCCTTCACAGTGACTCTTGTGGATGTTTTTGGTCCTCTCAACATCCTCCTCAGTATCCTGGGGAGTAAAATGCAGTTGCGTCCTCTACTCTTGAGGTTTTCAACAATTGCCCTAACAGTGCTCAGTGGCATATTCAATCGTTTGTGAATCCTCTTGTAGCCATCACCAGATTTATGAAAGTCTATGACCATCTTCCTCGTTTGAACCGGTGACTTTCCTTTTGTTTTCTACATGATGTTGGATGATAAGGGGATATTGCATGTGTGTGACCTCATTTTTATGCCCTAAGGAAACAGGAAGTGATGCAATGGCTCAATATAGTTCCTTAACACTTAGATAATACATACATAAGTGGAATTTAATACCTTGATTAATTTTGTTAGATTTTTTTTTAAATCTTACAGGTACAATTGATTGTGAAACCTTTATTTGGAGGAAATTGATTTTTATTAAAATCAATTGTCAGGTCTCGCCTCTCCACGTCCAGCATGCAGGGCCAATTAAGACCTGGATCGCTGCCACACTAGGAGCAGCTGTATCTGATTACTGCTGAGCAGTGGCAGCAGGTATAAATACCACTGCCTTTGCATCATGCATTCCAACTTCTAGTAAGCCATACCTCTTAGAGCTCTGGTTTGTGTACTTAATTTTGCTAAACCAAACCATTGATATAAGTGCTGTGAAGATCCAGTACTTTATATAAATATTCGGAACCTCATTCCCATTTTTCTTTCATATTATTGTAATAGAAGTTCGGTTGTGTTAGTATGTAATATTTGTATTACTCGTAGTTCACTTTTGGAACTGCGATTACTCTTTTATTTGTGTATTTTTGTGTATGCCTAATAAAGCATTGTGTCGGCATAATAAATACAACTACTAAATCCATCCTTGCACTTGAGTCCAGTCCACGTTTTCCTGGCCTCTGTGCCAACTCAAACATCAGCAAATGATTTTGGTTGGTTCCATTAGAACATCAGTATTGCACAGTATTTCTCATGTTTTGATTTAGAGCTGCTATATAAAATTTTTTTTGGAATTTTTTTGTTTTTTTTTTGTGTGTGTGTGTCAATTGCCAGTAATTGCAGGGGTGCCAGCAATATTGGAACCCACAGTATATTACTTCTCTATAATTTTTTGGTGAAAATGTATTGACAAATACTGTTGCTGGCATGCCCTCGTCTTAGGCTTTCACCATTGACTTACATGCCACTTCAGTGCAGGCATAACCACCATTATATACTGTAGAGTATATGAAACAGGATATAAAGGTGAAATATGAGAACACAGACACACTGCATTAGTATTACGACAAAAAAGTGTCCCTGATTGGTATCAACTGGCATTTTGTCATATAAAAGAATTACTGATTGACCCTGAAAAACCTCCAGCTGCTGTGCTGTCGGGTACAAAGTCAAACTTACAATATCTGTTGGAGACTTAAAAAGAAACAACAAACACAGGCAAGGCCTAAGGCTAGTGTTAAAGGGAATAGCAATGAACTGCATAGGGTACCACTGTTATCAGTATAACTCCCCATATGGTGTTGGACTGAAACATGACTACAATTGTTTTTATTCTTAACCATTAAATTATAAGATTTTTGCTCACAAGAGCTATTATTTATTTTCCTTTATTTGCCTTTACATACAGGTAAAATGACAATGTTTCTGAAAATGCGATAGACTGATTTAATTTCTTTTTTAAGCATTAACAATGGAATTACATTTGAAGCACCAACTTATGACAAAAGTCGGTGCAATCTGAGCTGTGATTCTTTCCAATGACTGGCTCTTACTAATCTATAAAAAGGGAGAAGTAAACAATGGACAGCTGAACTGTCTTTATCTGAATGGATGATAACTTCAGTTGTGTCCCTGCTGTCCTTTCTGTGCCACTAGATTATTCAGACAGTTGTTTGGGGGACCGTGGCACACTGGCATTGAGTCTCTGCATCACAAAGCGCCATGTAATCATTTTATGTCTTCCCATATGTATACGAGTAACATTCAGACTAAGAAGAAATCCCCACTGACTGTCTCCCTCATTCCCCAGAAAATATGCTATGGGGATGCTGGGCAAGGTTTCATTGCTTCTGGGATTAACAGCATGGATTTGTTCTGGACTGGCTCAAACCCAGATCAACAGCAAAAATGGCAACTCGAACACAACAAATTTTACAAATGTTTTGCTCCTTCATTTGGAACTTAACCCGGTAGAACCCACTGAGGAGTGTCAGGCTGATATTGGCCGCAGTCATGAAAGTGCAATGCACTTGGAACACCAACCAGGTAATTCATCTGACTTTTTTAAGAGCTGTGAATACAGATGTATATAAACTGAGGTGACTATTAATTTGTCCCCTCTGTCTTAAATTGATATTCCAGCTGCTTTGAAAACTGAAATGAGAAAAGGGATCCATGTCTCTGCTCAGGACTTTCATAGGAAATTCCTTGAAGGTAACATTCATTTTCTATTCCAGTGGTCTTCCTGGGGACCCACTATGTATGCTGTTTTTGTTCCAACCACAATTGAAGCACTGATTACTAAAACCCCACAAGTCAAGTCAAGTCAAGTGTGACTTATGGGGTTTTAGTAATAGGTGCTTCAATTATAATCACAGGATTTTAACAATCTGTCAATTTATCTTAAGTGCATTTAATCTTTTGAGCAGTTATTTGCTCTACATATCTATGTTTGCCATCAAGAATAAAAAATACCATACCCACATTGCGTTGTACAGGAAATTACAGCATGAAATGAGACAGTACTGTGTAACCAATCAAATTAAAGATGTAGTTGGTTCCTAATTGGTGAAAACTATTTGGCATATCATGACAAATTTATTCAACAAGCAAATGGTAAAGAGTCTAACCAGTTTTGTGTTATGTTAATGTAATTGAGTTCACCTGAAGTGCTTTTTAAAGAACTTAAAACAGTTGTGTCCAGCAACCTAATTTGGTGTTCACTGATTTCCTCAGTGTCTAATTTGATGTTTGAAATGTTATAATACTTGAAATTTCTTGCAGTAAAAAAAATAAACACACTATCTTTTAGAGTATTTTATTCTTCATGACATGTATGGATGTTTCTATGTAACATTTGGTGAAAGAGAGTAATTAACAACTCTAAACATGAAAAACATCTTATTAAGGTATTAACAGCTTGTTAAAATCCTGCTATTACAATTGTGGTCGGAACAAAAACCAGCATACACTGTGGGTCTCCAGGAACAGTGTTTGAGCTCACTGCTCTATACCCGCTTCTTCCTCAGTAGGGAACAGCGGGAGCTATCGCAGGGTGCACACATCTTTCACACATTCATTCTCACTGTCATACCTATGGGAAATTTAGCATCTCAGATTAGCCTGAAGTGCATGTCTTTGGACTGTGGGAGGAAATCCACACAAACTTGAGAAAACATGCCACCTCGACATAGAAAGGCCCAGCAACAACCCTCTTGCTGTTAGAGGGCATGCATTTGAAGAGGGAAAAGTATTTATAAGACATTGCAGTTGAAACCTTGTTACCCAACATGAGTCAAGAAATATCTATTTCTGCTAAATACAATCACAGCTTGACATGTACACATGATTTCATATCATTATTTATATACAAGCATAAAACAAGATTCTCTGACCCTGATGCCATATGATGACATTATATTTTGGGTATATTATCTAATTTAGCCTATAGGAGAATACTGAGAATTTCAACAAATCCCTCAAAGAAGCCACCATAGTTTCAATACCTCAGCTGTCCTGATATCATAAGACCTTGGAAAACACAGAGATAGCGCCCCGGTGGCACATCAGTCTAAGCGCGCGCACGATAAAAGCTGTGTCCTTCCCATGGCGACTTGGGTTCGATTCCGGCTTGGTTCATTTGCTTCGTCTCCCCCATTCTTCTCCCCAGCTTTCCTGCCTCTCTCCTTTATAACAATCAAATAAAGGAGAAAATCCCCCGTCCCCCCAAAAATAAATTTAAAAAAGGGTAGAGATCAAGACTTGCTAGCATTCAGAATGAACAAATTGTGAATCTGGAAGTTTCTATAAGAGTTATTTCTGAGGAAAACCAGATGTATGATATTAATAAATGAAACTTTTTTTCCCCTTTTTGCAAAGAATATGAACAAATGCCTCCAGTACGTTAAAATTGGATATCCAGTGTTCTTTTGGGACCATTTGATGGGATTTGTTGCATTTTTATTCTTGGGAGGGGCACAAATGGTGGTCAGTCTATTATTTTGGACATTATGCTTGTGGGATGCATACTGCTATCCAGTATTTTGAACTTAATGCAAGTGGGGTGACTGAAGTAATTTGAAGTCGAAAGAAAGTGGTCATGATATGCATGATGGTCAGTATTCTATACATGGCTTTTTTGGGCCATTTGGCTGGCATGAATAATATCTAATATTTTTGACAGAGCAAAAAATCAGGTGTATCCCAACAAATACCCATGCATGACAAAGCTAATGTGTTTCAGTGTGTGCTACACAATGTATTTCATTCCTCCAACCGGAAAAAATAGTTTGATCAAAATTTGAACAGCCTAAAGATAGGCCTACTTCTTACTTTCGTCAAATGACCTCTTACCTTCGTCAAATGACCTCTTACTTGAGGACGCTGCCATTGTTTGTTTTATGGCAGACTTTTTCAAACTACGGTACACGTACCACCAGTGGTACGCGGGCTCTCTCTAGTGGTACGCGGAGGAATCCCCGAAATAACCCTCGCCATTTTATTTTTGCTGTCAAAAGAGAATTATGACATGGGAAACTACGTACTACAGACCCAAAGATTATTTAAGGCAAATTCAATGTTCTAGTTCGAGCACGTTTGACACTGCCGGTATTGATGCAGGTTTACAGCACCGATTCGAACTTAATTGACATGACCCAGCTACGTTATAATCTGCTGGAGGCGTAGACTGCTTTTGGAGAGATGATGGCTTTAGCATGTTGCTTTAAAGAGAGCTTGCAATTTGCGGTAAAATTTGAGAGACGTACAGCTAACTATTTCGCCCAGTCTTGAGAGACGCACAGCTAACTAGTTCGCCCAGTCGATAATTTGATTAAAAACACTGGGCCATATATTGCAGAGGCGCATTGGGTAGGCTATAGCATATATGTATATTACACAATAAGCCAGCTATATATCCATTGTTGAACCGGTCCCAAGTTTTCCTCCAGTTGCAAGAACATTTGAAAAATGCACACAGCTCTATTTCCAGGATTACGACTAAATCATTGTTAATTTCAGAGGGGCGATGACTTTAGTTATTTATGGTAGTTCACTTAGTCATGTTCTCTCTCCAAGCACAGCTGCAGTTTAAACACTTGATTTATCGTCCGATCCCCCAATAAAATAACGGTGAAATGAAACCATTGCAAAGAGTTATTTGTTCAGTGAATGGTTCCTGACTTGACGAGCAAATGATTTGGAACTAAAATAAGAGTTCTATGGGATTCAAAGATGTACGATGTGAATGTCAGCAAAATTCAATAAAATTGAAATAAGTAACGAATTGCTTATACACTGTGTATATTTGTGAACGCCCCTATCGTATTCGTATAATCAGTAGTCGCATTTGCGATTATCCAAGCTTTTTTTCTCCTGAAATATAGCAGTGCATCGATAAACGTTTCTACCAGCATGCTGACAACTTGTGAAAACATTGTTTCGAAGCTGATGAGAAGGTTTGAAATTGTCATCGCCATTAAGAATTGCGTCCGTGCAGTGTGGCAAAGTGTTTCTTCTTATTGTGATCATTGCACACAAGAATATTGTATTTCCCAAATTGTTCTAATTGTTAAAATCTTGGGCAGATCTGACAGTGTTTCAATGAAGTACAGTATTTATTCTTAATGTACTCAATTGCTGCTGCTCTATGTATGTGTGTGTATGTTTGAATGAAATATGCATTTCCAGTGACCTACAGTTATTGTTCATGTTTTCACTTGCTCTGTGTGCGTACTGTATGTTATAGTTGCGTGAAAGAGTTTAAATGCCAGTTCCAGTGCTATTTCTTTGTACAATCAATAATAAATAATACTCTTATTGGGTACAGATTGCCTCCTTTTTTGACTATGTTTAGCTGAATACAGTTGCATTATTTTACTACTGTACTTTCACATACTTGGAGAGCCAGATATTTCTGAGGTGGTACAGGGTATAAAAAGTTTGAGAATACTGTTTTATGGTAAATCATAATCCTAATCAGAGAGGCTCCTATCGGGGAAATTCTGAACTGGAAATGTCCAACAAAAATGTACCATATGTGTTTTCTGGGTATCTATGAGTGCTGACAAAATGAACCCTTCTTAAATGCGTTTGTAAAGAAAAGATAATTTAAAATTAAAAAGCCTTATTTGGATGCTACAGCAGAGCTAAAGTTCTCTGAGCTTGCAAATTCATCTAATAACTGCTCACGAAATGAAATGGTCAATGCATTTAACAATAATTTATGTAATATACTGAATAAAGTTGCTCCATTTAAGTTTAAAATGGTTTGTTGAGATAAGGCAACACCATGGACGAATAGTACTGTCCGTGAGCTTAAGAGATCTTGAAGAAAAGCTGAAAGAAAATAGAGAACGACCAAACACATTCAATAAATGTGTAACTAGCGACAACAGCACCATTCATTCTGAGAGAAGACCCTACTTTTCAAGAATCACTGCTGAAAATGGAAACTCTAAATTGTTTTCAACTATTGTCCAACAATTAAATCCAGGCCCAACCTCTGACCCTCTTAGTCAAGCTTCAGCATCTAAGTGTGAGGAATTTGCCAAATTTTTCATCAGCAAAATAAGAAATAGCTGGCATTAGACATGACTGTAATTTATATGATTTGCCCCCTAATATGAGAGCAAGTATGGAAGGCTTTACAACCATTTCTTGTGCTGAACTTTGTATAAGACTGGTGCAGAGAGCAAAGTATCAACATCCCATCTATACCCAGTTCCAACAAAATTTTTTACAAATGTTTTTAATTGCAATTCCGTGAGAGAATGGCACTTTTTGAAGAAGTTGAGGAGTTGACCCCATTGGAATTGAATGAGACTTGGCACAGGGGTAGATATGGTGTCTCAGAGAAAAAGCCAAATTTTTAGGTCCATGTCTCAGTTAGTCTGACGGTGGCACCATCTGGAAGCCACTGAAGTGGCTCAGTTTTGCTTTTGACACCACATTTTACATCAATTATTATGACTTAAGGGTCCACAGCACCAGATGTGCTATACAACCCTAATTCCAAACTATTTGGACAAAGTGTAAATAGTGAATAAAATCACTATACAATGACTTTCAAATCACACCAGCCAGTATTTTATTTACAACAGAACAGAGATAACAAAGCAAATGTTGAAACTGAGAAATTTTACAATTTTATCCAGAAAAAGATCTCATTTCAAATTTGATGGCTGCAACAGGTCTAAAAAAAAGTTGGGACAGGGGCCTGTTTGCCATGTTGTAGCATCCCCTCTTCTTTTTAACGCAGAGTGGAGGCGTCTGGGAATTGAGGAGACAAGTTTCTTGAGTTTAGTTATTGGAATTTGATCCCACCCTCGTTTAATACAGGCTTCCAGCTGCTGGAGAGTTTTGGGTCTCCTTTGGCGGACTTTTTGTTTAATTATACGCCAAATGTTCTCAATCGGTGAAAGATCAGGACTGCAGGGAAGCCAGTTCAGCACACGGACTCCACTACTGCAAAGCCATGCTGTTTTAATAGCTGCAGTATGTGGTTTTGCATTGTCCTGGTGAAATACACAAGGCCTTCCTTGGAATAGATATCATCTGGGGGGAAGCATATGTTGCTCTAAAACCTTTATATACCTTTCAGCATTCATGGTGCTTTTAAAACATGCAAGTGTCCCACAACATATGCACTAATGCATACCCATCAGAGACGCTGGGTGGTCTTTCTCCTCTTTAGCCCAGAGTATACGACACCCATGATTTCCAACAAGAATGTCAAATTTGGACTCGTCTGACCACTGGACACTTTGCCACTTTGCTACAGTCCATTTAAAATGAGCCTTGGCTCACAGAACATGGCAGCACTTCTAGATCATGCTTAGCAATGGCATCCTTTTTGTATGGTCGAGTTTTAGGTGGCATCTGTGGATGGCAAGGCAGACTGTGTTTACAAACAGTGGTTTCTTGAAGTATTCCTGGGCCCATTTAGTAATGTCAATGACAGAATCATGCTGGTGAGTGATGCAGTGGCGTCTGAGGGCCAGAAGATCACTGGCATCCAGTAAAGGTCTTCGGTCTTGTCCCTTACGCACAAATATTTTTTGAGCTTCTCTGAATCTTTTGATGATATTATGCACTGTCAATGATGAGACCTTCAAAGCTTTTGCAATTTTACACTGAGGGACATTGTTTTTAAAGTATTTCACAATTTTTTTTATGCAAGCCTTCACAGGTTGGAGAGCCTCTGGCCATCTTTACTTCTGAGAGACTCAACCTCTCTAAGACATCCCTTTTATAGTCCAATCATGTAACACACCTAATGTTAGTTAACCTCTTAAGCCCTACTTCCCGGTACCGGGGGCTGGTTGTTACGCATAATAAACACAGCATGTTTCCAAATTGCATCAGTGTCATTTGGCATATCAACATTTCACAAAGAAACTCGGCTAAAAGCTTGTGTAGACCATTTTTACCTCAACCGAACACAAATCAAGCACCAAGCAAATAAATAAGCATGAAGCAGCTGATTTCAGCTGATTCTCTTATATATTAATTGCTTTTTCAGCTCTTTTTTGGTCTGTGTCCCAACTTTTTTGAGAACTGTTGCAGCCAGAAAATTTGAAATAAGCTCATTTTGTGGAGAGAAATTTGAAATGTCTCAGTTTCAACATTTGAAATGTTATCTGTGTTCTATTGTAAATAAGATATTGGCAGATGTGATCTGAAAGTCCTTGCATTTAGATTTTATTCACAATTTACACTTTGTCCCAACTATTTTGGAATTTGGGTTATACTTTCATAATGACCTGTGGCACTTCAAGTCTGGATAGACATCAGCACCACATCAGCGCCAAGCTGGGTAACTATGTTGTTGAGCCGGAATTATTCACAGAAATTATTCAGTGAGAAATCACTGTGAAATTGAAAATGGGAATGGGAATAAAATAATATCCCAGACATATACCAATCAAGAATGGTTTAACATGTGTTAAATCACTTCAAAACAATTATTTTCAGTTAATAGTACCTTGGTATCTTGCTCGGTTAGTGCAATAGATGGCCGGAAAGATGGGTGAAATGGATTTTCTGTGCATGTTTGCGGTATATTTT
Source organism: Gymnothorax reevesii (assembly GCA_029721435.1). Taxonomy (NCBI): domain Eukaryota; kingdom Metazoa; phylum Chordata; class Actinopteri; order Anguilliformes; family Muraenidae; genus Gymnothorax; species Gymnothorax reevesii. The sequence continues at coordinate 113,943,875 of CM056577.1, forward strand.
CTCAGCAACCCAGATATGTTCCATGGTGATAAATGCCATTTGTTGTGTTTTTGGAACTCTATTTTCAGGAATATCTAGCATTTCTTTGGTAGTATCTACACTCTCAAGCTAGACAGACCCAAAGTTGGAGGAAAACTCATAATGGACCTTTTCATAGCAGATTGCGCTTATGCTTGGGCGGCATTATTTTTTTTACTTAGCAAGAAAGAGATCTGAAATTCTCTGGATACATAGTCCCTTTGGGGTACATTACAGCATTAGTAAAATCTCAATGGTAGTAGTTTCAGTGTCAATGATATTCAACATCAAAAGTTGGAAAATTTCACCCCCAGGGGGCGGTGTAGGTACGATGTAAATACTGGCTATCCCCAGCAATGTACCAAATAAATTGTTTCTCAATTGCGATACCCACATCTAGTTTTTTCTCAAAATTAAGAGTTTAGCTATAGCTTGGTACTATGCTGGGTGGATAGCTATCTGAACTAAGGTGGCGCTGTAAAGAGCTAAGCTTCTACTTACCTAATATCCCATATTCCCAGACATATAACACAATTCTGTCTTTTGACATATATAAAGTATATGCACAGTTGTGCATAAAAGTTGTAATCACTTTGGTTTAAAGCTCTGTTGGTTGTAAATTGGAAAAGAATGCAGGTTGTTACTGTAGCATTGTGCCAACAAGCAAGAATCTTTCCAGAAGTCAGTACAGTGTACAATTTTGTTGTGTTGGTGCATTTTCAGAAAATCGCAAATGCTCTGTGTTTTTCCTTTGCTATTACAAAAGTAGAATTAATGAGCAGGTTTCAGTGTTAATTTGAGGATTTCCTAAGGGGAGGGTGCTTGGGTCAGAAAAAGGGCACAGCAGTCGCGTCGAGCGAGCGGTTGTCCTGAGAAAGAGCATAGAGTTTGTAGCAAGCATGCAGGTTCCTGCCAAGATTAGGACAGTTCATTTGTAGTGGTAACTTGCATGCCCTCATTCCTAACAGCAGCCCATGATGTCTAACCTATGGGATGCCCGCGGGGTAAGAGGGTGGTGTTTCTTTTACAGATTTCCCATTTTGGTGTGTACCAAGCCATGGGTGTTGACACAGCTATTGTACCGGCTATTTAATTCAGAGGCAGACAAGCTCACTATCAGTGGGATGTACACGGCCCTGTAGAGACCCTGGTTCTAGAGTACTAGGGCTTACCTCAGGCTCAACTAGCTCTAAGAGTCTGACCCAGATCGAACAAAGAAGGCCTTGGATAGCTGCTCAGGGCCAAAGCCAAGGAGCACCTCTGGCGCGCATCACCAGGTGCCAACCACAGTCAAATTCCAAAAACTGACTGGGGGATAGAGCTAGGCACATGCTAAGTTGACGTCATTTGAATGTGGATAACATGAAAAGCATCAAACAGTTTTAGCTTTTATACTAAACATTCAATCTTCATGTACATAGTTGTGTGACTAAGATTGTTTTTCACAGTTCAAATTATGGACCTTTATGCAAGTGTACGTCTACTGTTGATGCATGTCTGCGGTGATACTCCTTCTGTGTTAGTTGTTTTTTGGCATTATATTTTATTTCTTTGGATTGGTCATGTTTTATAACTTGCAGTGCATTTCTGACTGTGCTGAACCCATACTTGGTAATAGTTCATGTATTGTTTGTTTGTAACGCTCACAATCACCACCAGTGACGTGCAGTCGGAGGTTAGTTTGGTGAGGCAGAAACCTCCCCTTTGCTTCATTAAAAATCAGACGATAAACTAGTTTAGTAAGACTATTCGGCAGAAAGACGGGCTAGTTTAAGTTTCCGCTGCGTTATTACTCAGTAGGCTACATCGAACTTAAAATGCTCACGAAACTGCAGATTTGTGAGTATTTGCTTACAGGAAGCCAGAGACGTACGGTGAGGTGAGGCAGTGACCTAAACTTTTGTCACAGGATTTTGTGAACCTGTTCCCACGTACTATTACTGATTGACAATGAAAACAATTAAGACCAAGCCTGTAGGAAGCCTGATACTGATGGAGGAGATAATGACTTCATTCACGTATACGCTGCAATTTGAGACTGCAAGAATGGAAATCTGAATAATAAATTAGGAAAAATTCTCTCGGTAATTCTGTATATCGTTCAAACATTTTGTTAATCGGATTATGAAAGAAGACTGAAAATAAATTCCCGCTTTTTGTTTGGGTGTAAATGCGCGTATATAAAGGAGAATACATTATATGGGCTATTGATTAAGGTGGCATTATTTTGTTTACACCAGCAAGATTGAGATCTGAAATTCTCTGGATACACAGTCTCTTTGGAATACATTACAGAATTAGTAAAATCTCAATGGTAGTATTTTCAGTGTAAAATACTACCTAAAGTCAGAAAGCTTTACCCCCAGGGGGCCCTGTATGCTGGATACAAGTACTGGTTATCCCCAGCAATGTACCAAAGAATTTTTTTTTGAATTGTGATGCACACAGCCAGTTTTCTCAGAAAATGAGGAGTTTGGTTTGGTACAATGCTGGGTAGAAGCTTCCTGATTAAAGGTGGCGCTTTAAAGAGCTAACATTCTACCGACCTAATATTTTGTATTCCCAGACATATACCAAAGTTCTCTCTTTTGAAATATATGAAGTACATGCACAGTTATACATAAAATTTGTAATCCCTTTGGTATGAAGTTTGGTATGTAAACTGGTGGTGATCAGTGACGTGCGGTGGAGGTTAGTTTGGTGAGGCAGAAACCACCCCTTTGCTTGATTAGCAATCATACGATTAACTAGTTTAGTAAGACTATTCGACAAAATGACAGGCCAGTTTAAGTTTCCGTGGCGTTATTGCTCAGTACATCGAACCTGAAATGCTCAACAGCAGATTGCTCGTACTTGCTTCCAGGAAGCCGAAGCAATGTCATCAAAAAATACACTCAACAAAAATATAAACGCAACACTTTTGTTTTTGCTCCCATTTGTCATGAGATGGACTCAAAGATCTAAAATTCATTCCAGATACACAATATTACCATTTCTCTCAAACATTGTTCACAAATCTGTCTAAATGTGTAATAGTGAGCACTTTTGCTTTGCTGAGACAATCCATCCCACCTCACAGGTGTGCCACATCAAGATGCTCATCAGACACCGTGATTAGTGCACAGGTGTACCTTATACTGCCCACAATAAAAGGCCACTCTGAAATGTGCAGTTTTGTCTCAGCAAAATGCCACAGATGGCGCAAGCATTGAGGGAGCGAGCAATTGGCATGCTGACAGCAGGAATGTCAACCAGATCTGTTGCTCGGGCATTGAATGTTCATTTCTCCACCATAAGCCGTCTCCAAAGGCGTTTCAGAGAATATGGCAGGACATCCAACCGGCCTCACAACCGCAGACCACGTGTAACCACACCAGCCCAGGACCTCCACATCCAGCAGGTTCACCTCCAAGATCGTCTGAGACCAGCTACTCAGACAGCTGCTGAAACAATTGGTTTGCATAACCAAAGAATTTCTGCACAAACTGTCAGAAACCGTCTCAGGGAAGCTCAACTGCATGCTCGTCGTCCTCATCGGGGTCTCAACCTGACTCCAGATCGTCGCCGTAACAGACTTGAGTGGGCAAATGCTCACATTCGATGGCGTCTGGCAGGTTGGAGAGGTGTTCTCTTCACGGATGAATCTCGGTTTACATTGTTCACGGCAGATGGCAGACAGTGTGTGTGGCGTCGTGTGGGTGAGCACTTTGCCGATGTCCATGTTGTGGATCGAGTGGCCCATGGTGGTGATGGGGTTATAGTATGGGCAGGCATCTGTTATGGATGAAGAACATAGGTGCATTTTATTGATGGAATTTTGAATGCACAGAGATACCGTGATGAGATCCTGAGGCACATTGTTGTGCCATACATCCATGAACATCACCTCATGTTTCAGCAAGATAATGCACGGCCCCATGTTGCAAGGATCTGTACACAATTCTTGGAAGCTGAAAATGTCCCAGTTCTTGCATGGCCAGCATACTCACCGGACATGTCACCCATTGAGCATGTTTGGGATGTGCTTGACCGGCGTATACGACAGCGCGCACCAGTTCCCACTAATATCCAGCAACTTCGCACAGCCATTGAAGAGGAGTGGACCAACATTCCACAGGCCACAATTGACAATCTGATAAAGATGATGTGTTGCACTGCATGAGGCAAATGGTGGTCACTCCAGATACTGACTAGTTCTGAGTCCCCAGACCCCCAATAAAGCAAAAACTGCACATTTCAGGGTGGCCTTTTATTGTGGACATTCTAAGGTACACCTGTGCACTAATCATGGTGTCTGATGAGCATCTTGATGTGGCACACCTATGAGGTGGGATGGATTGTCTCAGCAAAGCAAAAGTGCTCACTATCACACATTTAGACAGATTTGTGAACAATGTTTGAGAGAAATGGTAACATTGTGTATCTGGAATGAATTTTAGATCTTTGAGTCCATCTCATGACAAATAAATAACGTCACGCTAATTAAGTAGCAATATAGTCATATTACACATCAAATGAAACAGGAGAGCCTCTGCTACAAGCACATATAAGTCATTTTTACATACACCAAGCACAACTCAAACGCCAAGCATATTAATGTTCAAATATCAAAATCCGAGTAGCGTCAGAAAATCAACCCTCTCTCCACATTTCCATGTCTCCCTCTCTGATATTTCAAGCTACACAAACAGAGATATACTCAATTCATTTTGGGTATGTCATTTTTAAACAGAAACCTAAAAAAGAGGCTGGGGCTTAAGAGGTTAACCTTATAGACCCTCAGCCTATTTTTTAGGTTTCTGCTCGAATATTGCAACCCCATAATAAAATGGCTATATCTCTGCGACCACAAGGTCTATTTGAATGGTTTTGGTGTCATAGTAAATGGGACACTTGTGAGATTGGTTAAGACACATCTTATATATGAGTATATGTGATACTGGTGAAGAGTAAATGAAGATGGCACACAGAAAAAATAAAAAAATGTAGATTCGGCTAAATAAAAAAGCATTTTCAGGATGAATATCCCTTTGAAAATGATGCATCGTCAGCTCTAAACCTTTATCAGACCACAGTACAACATCTCTGCAAAGGTTGACTCTGATAAAGTGAAGTAGAACAAAATTAGAAAGGTCTTAGGACAGACTGTTCAGGCGACGTCTCCAAAATGGCCATTTTGGCACAGTTTGGCACCATCTATGCCATTTGAATTTTCTCCTGTACAACACTACATATTTCAATTTTATCTCTAATTGTGATCAATACATCCAAATACAACAGTTTTTGTCAATTTTTTGAAAATTCAACCAGACCTCTATTTAGTTCCCATTCCAAAAATGACCACACATAGCAACTGAATGTTGATTCCAAATAGAGCAGATTTACTTCAGTAAAACTGTTAACATTTCTGCAACAATACAAACAGTAAAAAAAAAAAAAAAACTAGAACTTCCACAACATTTACACAATTCTACATTGTGCAGCTTTTGAAAAACTTTCTGTAAAATTCCAAACCAAAATGAAATTCCTGGAGCCAGGTATCTGACCAGGAGTGGTTTTTGAATAAAAAAAGACTAAAACATCAGCCTTTGAGTGCGCCTTCCTTTTTTCGCTTTCGTAATTCTCAGTTTTAGTAGTTTACGCACTAGGCGAAACAACGTATATATATATCCAAACCGCAGACGCCAACTCTCCATTATGTTATAAATATGAGTATATATACTCAAACATGCACATGCACGCACGCACACACGCATTTAATTAATCAATGGTGATCACTGGAAGACGATGATCTGATGCAATAAAGTGTCTGCACATTTGTTGTAAATGTTTGTATTTTGTCTCCATTAGCGTTCTCACTTTTCCCAAAGCAGTGTAGTTTTGACTGTCTGGGTCAGGAATAATATTTTCTTTGATATCTCTACCACGTGAATTAGTGCATTCTGAAATGCTCCTTCAGGGCAGTTGTCAGGAAGCTTCGCCATTGCTTTGTTGGTGACAAAATTCTTTGTGGAGATGAATCATGAAGACTGCTAATGCCAGGCAGTAAAAAATATTTACTTGGTTAACGTGTTTATACCCGCAAGAACCATGGTATCATGAGCGATCATGACCAATAAATACTGGGAAATGATATTTTCAAGGTCGACAGTAGTAAACATGTCACTTCTATTGTACATTTGTGCAATTTTTGAGAACATAAGATCAAGTCAGTACTTAGTGTGTCCTGCGCATAAAAAGTGCATTCAAACTTGCTCTAGCCACTAAGCCACATTCTAACACTATTTAGAACAAACTCCACCCGCACATTTAATTAACCACATTTGCATCATGGATAGTTAAAAAAGTAATCAGCCTTGATATCCAAGATGGAGCAGAGACAGTTATCATCAGCATTCCTTTAGTGCAGATCAAGTAAAAACTTTAACAGTCTTTCTCAAAATCACGAAATATGAATTTTTACTTGATGTGTTCACGTGTGTCAATACTTGACACTTCACTGAGGCCGATCTGAATCAAATGAAAATTGGATATATATGCCTGGATATTTTCTAATGCAACAGGAGTTTCCTGAATGGATCTTTTTGACTTTTCCAAATGTTTCGTTTATTTTGTAGCAGTAGTGAGGCCAGTACAAGGTCTGCTTTGTTGAGGGGAGATGAGCAGAGACAAGTGATCAATGCAGCTGATACCCTCAGAGCTGTAGCACTGGAAATTTGATCAAATATTGCTTTATTTCTTTAATACCTCTCGAGTTTAGCCTGCACAGTGGTGTGAGAACATGGTGCTAGAAGACTGCGGGTCCCAGCTGTGCTCCTCCCCCAGTTTTCCTCAAACTTTGAATACCTTCCCTATGCTTTAAGCACTTGGGAGAGGAATTCCCTTGTTGCGTGAAGATGGCGCAACACCTATATTTAGTGAATTGTCAAGATCTCACAGATCTGAACTCAATGCGATCAAGGCCACTTTTGCATGTGGTCTGGCTGATCAGATCTCAATGGGAGCAAGACCTGATCGCGCTACGTACAGAATTGACAGTTAATTCATCCTGGCATGATCGGATCTCAAAAATCACATCAAAAAGACAAGTGTAACTACGGTCTTAAATAGGGGAAAGTAGAACCCCAGTTGCATAAAAGATGGGATGCTGTGTAAAATGTAAATAATAACAAAATGCAATGATTTGCAAATCTCATAAACTGACATTTTATTCACAATAGAACACAGACAACATATCAGATGTTGAAAGTGAGACATTTTACCATTTCATGAAAGATATTAGCTCATTTTGAATTTGATGGCAGGAGCACATCTTTAAAAAGTTGGGACAGGGCCATGTTTACCATTGCTTAGTATCCATTGCTTCTTTTATTAAGAGTCTGTAAATGTCTGGGAAGTGAGGAGACCAATTGCTGAAGTTTTGGGAGAGGAATGTTGTTCTACTCTTGTCAGATGTAGGATTCTAGCTGCTCAACAGTCCTGGGTCTTCTTTGCTCCATTTTCGTTTTATGATGCACCAAATGTTTTCCGTTATTGAATGGTCTGGACAGCAGGTAGGCCAGTTCAGCACCCACTCTTCTACTGCACTCTGGATGCAGTATGTGGTTTGGCACTGTTTTTGCTGAAATATGCAGGGCCTTCCCTGAAAGAGACCTTGCTTAGATGGGATCATATGTTATTGTAAAACCTCTATATACTTTTCACCCACTCCAGGTGTGTAAGCTCCCCACACCATAGGCATTGATGCAACCCAATACTATCAAAGAAGAAGGCTTTTGACCTGTGTGCTGATAACAAGCTGGATGGTCCCTTTCCTCTTTAGACAGCACAACACAGTGTCCGTGGTTTTAAAAAATTTTGATTCATCTAACCACCGAACTGTTTTCCATTCCTCCTCAGGCCATTTTAAATTAACTTTGGCCCAGAGAAGATGGTGGCATTTCTGGATTGTGTTCTCATGGCTTCTTTTTGCATGATATAGATTTAGCTGGAATTTCTAGATTGCATAGGGAACTGTGTTCAAAGATAATGATTTCTGGAAGTGGTCCTGAGCCCATGAAATGTATTCCAGTGCAGAAACATGCCTGTTTTTTTCTTTAGATATTTTCTTGGGAATTTTTCCTTTTTTTGACAGTTATACAGTGTAGAGAAACAGGAAGGTTGGGGAGAAGAATGGGGGAAGACATGCAGCAAATGTCCTGAGCTGGAATCAAACCCAGGTCGCTGCGGGAAGGACACAGCCTTTATGGTACACGCGCTTAGACAGATGAGCCACTGGGGCGCCCCAACATGCCTTTTTTAATGCACTGTCGCCTAAGAGCTCGAAGATCACAAGCATCCGATATTGATCTCAAGTGCAGCTATACAATCCCGAGTGCTCGTTAGTAAGTTAGTCAAATATACGTTTTGTACAATGTTAGCGTTGGTTAGTAATTATCCAAAATAACAAACGGTTAGTATGTGTTAGTAAAATAGCAAAGGCAAGAGGAAGAAAGAACACGAGATAATGAAGGAAGATCGAAACCCAGAAACCAATAAATCACCCGAAGGAGTGGCACGCTATACTAGGAACTGTGAGCAAAGACAACGCTCATGACAAGACGGGGGGAGACGAAGTGCAATGCATGGAACTGAAACATGGCAAGGAATAAACTGAAACTAAAACATGGAAAAGAATAAAACCTGAAATCTAAAATACCAAAACACAATACATGATTCTAAAGGATGGTCAGACGTGAGCAGAAGTCCAGAAACACACAGGTCAGTCAAAAATGGCACAAGGCCAGGCAGAAAACTTGATACTTGGGCATAAACATGGCACATGGCATTGCAAATGCAAAATCACAACAGTGAGGGTATGAGATTTACAAATCATTGGATTCTGTTTTATCTACAATTTACTCAGCATCCCAGCTTTTTTGGAATTCGGGTTGCACAATTGCTATTCAGCTAACAAGAGTCCTGGACCAGAAAATGACAAGCAAAGAGACATAGATCATGCTTGGTGTCACCTCATAAGATTCAGCCATAGGAGTTTAATATTTTGTCTTTCATTTCAGGATCAGATGGCTACAAACTCAGACAAGATGTTCGCATATCTTCCATTTATATTACAACTGAAAACAGCACTCACAGCGCACTACCTGTCGAATTTACTAGCCATCACATGGTGTTGCAGGTAAGGCAATTCTTCCTCCTTCTTATGGAAGAGGCACGTTTTATATTACAAAATTTACATTCAATGTGCTGTGCTGAATGTTATAATTAATGTTACGGCAAAATTACAGTGGAACATTGACTCGGTTGAGCAGGATTTGCCATTTCTCATCTTAGTCTCCCGATGGTCCAGAACAGTAGAGGCCAGCAATGAAATTATGATGGTCCTCCACAGATTTTCCACTGATAAATGCTCAGCCTCAAGAAATTAAAATCATGTAACACAATTTATGTAGGGTAAATTTTAACATATGAACAAAAATATCAACTTGATGGATTTTATCTTTTTATTAGTCATTGTCCAAGCATGTCAAATCTATGAAGAGACAGTAGTAACGTAACTCGTTTGCCTGTCAGACTAATCCTTAGGTATGTGTGGTTGCTCAATATGAAATATGTTATGATCCAGACCAGGAATAAAATGCGGAGGCAGAGTACTGAGCACCAAGAGTATGGTTTATTGATAGTAAATATGGTAGACAGTATAATGAAGCCCAGAGGAGAATAGCACAGTTCAGGTCTGATGTAACTGGAGGGCTTAAGTGGGCATAGCCAGTGCCTTGCTCTCAGATGGAGTGTTGCTCCAGAGATGAACTGTGAGATGGCAGGTTGGAGAGGTTTAGCTGGACTGTGGTCCCAAACTTGATGACATTAAAAGGCTTGTGAGCTTCTTTATGATAAACTGGAATGTGAAACATTGGGAGAGGATTAACAGGAATGCAGTGCCAATTCTGGAGACTGAGAGAAAGGCTTGGGAGCTTGTTCCAGTTAACTGAACACGGAAGAGTACTTCTGGATATTACTGTCAATAAAGGTGAAATTTTACTTTCAAAAGTGGAAGATTATTTCCTAGCAAATACTGCCTGGTGCTTAAGTGCATACATTAAGTGACAATCTGGCAACTTGCTGACTCAAAGGAGGGGGAATAAATACGTCACACAAGTGAGGAGAGGTAACTATGAGATAAGGCACAACTGGTGAAAGGAAGGCATGCAAGACGCAAACTAAAAGAGACAGCACTTCTAATAAGACATCCAAGCTGCTGGGAGGAGAAACAGAAAGAATTCATTCAAGGGTTGTGACAGTCCCCAACCCCCCCCCCCCCACCCCCACCCCGCCAGTGCCAGCCACCTGATGGCCCAGTGGTGGACCCCGAATGCCGAACCAGGGAGGGATCAATGATGTTCTGCTCTGAGACCCAGGAGAGCTCCTTTGGCCAGTACCCCTCCCAGTTCACTAAGGATTGCGACAGTTGTTCTGTGATTCTTACACTTGAGTGTAATCTCAATTGTTGGAAATAAGTTCAAAATTTTAACTCATACGTATGGAATTTGTTCCATTCGTTTGCATGAAAGAACTGTGCTTTGTTTACGTATAAATCCTTGATTGCAGTTAGAACTGAGAAAAGACATTCCAATCATTTTCATGGGTATTGACCAGCTTTTGGAGGGCCCTAAAACTGCACATAGTCCAACCTGATACACTGGATACACTGACCTACAGCCCAATTAGCATATATGCTAATTACTTCTTTATATTGTCATTGGTTTTCTCATCAAGACCATCTGTGGGTGATAAGCAGCTGTCACACTCCAGGTTCTAACAGGTAAGCTATTTTTCTGAAATTATTGCATAAATCTGTTGTATTATGAAACTGCCAGCTAACAGTCCAGAATTTAGAACAGCAAGATTTTTAGTCCCCTTTGTTCTCTATCCTGACTGCATAACCGCATAAACGCATTGCCAAGCTTGAATATTAACGCGAACCGGGGTTTTTGTCTTTTTCGCATTTTATTATTATCGAAGGGCTCTTCTGATTAAACACATTGGAATTACCCTTTCTTTTTATTTTCCTCCGGTTGCTGTGCCTTGATCAGCTTAGAAAAGTTTAACTGCTTGTTTGAGTGCTTTGGACAGCTTGTTGAGGTTAGGTACCGTGTTTAGCTCGCTCACATAGTAAACGACTTGTTTATTCAGTCCGTTTTAATGAAAGGGAACCGGGGCTTTACGCTTTTCTTGGTTACCCTTGGTTGTATTTGCGGCTAGCTAGCTAGATAAGTGCTATCTGCATTCTTGGCTGGGGATCTGAGATTTAGTATTTAGTTAGTAGGGCAGCAGTCACTTGAGTCGTCCAATCGGTTAGGTTGGAATTTAAATGGACAGTTTTACTGGAGTGCTCCGCCTCCTCCCTCCTCCTGTTTCTTCTGGGCGTTGTAGCCAGTCTGTTACATCTGGGTTCACAGCTAAGCCCTGAGATTTTTTTAGGTTAGTATATTAATTGTACTGGGACTAGATAAACTCAAGCCGGCTTATTAGGAGTGCTTATTACATATAGCGTTTGGCTCAATTAGGTATTTCATTTCTGTTAACTGAAACTAAGCCCCTGTTAAAAGAGGCTTATAATCCATTTACATAGTTTCCCCACGGTTTCTATTGTGACTGCTGCTTAGGGCTTCTTAGGTTAATAAATTAATAAATTGTCGTTCCTCAGCTTCTGTCTCGGCATTAGTCATTTTTCTTTTATCTAGTTTGAGCGAGGTCATTAGGTAGGGGGTTCAAAATGTGGCCAAAACTATCTGACAGTTGCAGGACAATCGCACTTTTGGAAAGGGATTTCCAGGCTGGGTTTGTCTGTCACTGGGGCCAGCTAATTGAGAGCAAGATCCTTGATCTTCAGGGCCAGTTGGCGGCTCAACATAGTTCGCAATTAGTAGAGTTCCTAGAGGAACTAAATAGTATGTTGTTTAGAGAAATGGTGTGTACGCCAAAGCAGGGTGGTACAGGGATCCCAGAGCAGGCAAGGAGAGGAAGTTGAGTAACTGTAGGTCGACCGCGCAGGAAAGGGCGTGCACACCGTACAGCGGCAGCTCCTCCAGTGCTTGAGGTATCCAACCAATTTCGGCCCTTACAGGAACTCAAATTGGCTCCTGACCCTGAGAGTGAGGGGACTGATGAACTGCAGGGCACCCTGTTGGCCTCTACCCCTCAGAAAAGAGAGTTATTGATAGTGGGGGACACAATACTTAGAGGAATAGATAGCTTAGTCTGTTCGCATGACAAGTAGTCTCGTACGGTGTGTTACTTGCCTGGTGCCCAGGTAGGAGACCTCCTGGAGCATGCGGACAAGCTTCTGGCCAGAGCGGGGAGGGATCCAGTTGTCATGGTCCATGTGGGGACAAATGACATCGGTAAGCGTAGGTTTGAGGTGCTGCAAGGCAAATTTGTGGAATTAGCTGAGAAGCTTAGGAGCAGATCCTCAACGGGAGTGTACTCCAGGATTCTACCGGTACCACGTGCAAGCAGAGGAAAGCAGAATTTTATCTGGAGGTTTAACACGTGGCTACGAACCTGGTGTAGGAAAGAGGGGTATAGGTTCATGGGGCACTGGAACTTTTTCTGGGACAGGGGTGACCTGTTCAAGCCTGACGGACTGTACCTGAACCGAAGGGGTACCTTTGCACTGGGCCAGCGCATGTTGAGGGTAGCACAGGATTATTTAAAGTAGGGACTTGGGGGGGCAGGGAGGTTAGTGAGTATTACACATAAGGAAATGCAGGCTGCCCCGATGAAAGCTGACGGCGTTACATGCACGATTGATGAGATTCTTTTAAAGCAACAAAGCGTAGTGGGGGGTTTGAAGCAGCGACCGCATGGGAAATCAAGGGGCTGTTATATGATAACAAGGATATTGTGGATGCCTTAAACAGTCACTTTGTTGAGAATTTTACCTCAGAGTTTTACCTTTATTCGGCCAGAGGGCATGTTGAATGCTCAAGATTATTTAGCGGAAGGTTTGGGATAACGAAGTATTAGACAAGTTGCATAAACTAAAGGCAGATAAGGTGACGGGTCCTGGTGGCTTATATCCTAGAGTGCTCAGGGAAGTTCGTGAGATCATATTTAAGCCGCTATCTGCCATCTTCAGATGGTCTTTTGAAACTGGAGAAATACCAAATGATTGGAAACAGGGCAATATTATACCAATATATAAGAAAGGGGACCGTACCAAGCCAGGAAATTACAGGCTAGTCAGTTTAACTTGCATTGTGAGCAAAATAATGGAAGCTGTCATAAAAGATGAGCTGGACTTATTTCTTGAACGTAACAGTATCTTGAGGGATAGCCAACATGGCTTCTGTAAGGGAAGGTCATGCCTGAGAAACCTACTGGAATTTTTTGAAGAGGCCACCAAGACTTATGACCAGAGCAGGGCTTATGACATCATATACTTGGATTTTCAGAAAGCATTTGACACTGTACTGCATAAGATTGGTTACCGGAGGTACAGTATCTCACAAAAGTGAGTACACCCTTTACATTTCGACTATTAATTTAGTATATATTTTTAAGGGACAACGTTACAGAAATGAAAACTGAATATATTCTAGAGCAGTCATTGCACAATAGGTGTAGCAGTGTAGATTTACTGCACTGTCCAAATAACTGAATAAACAGTCACTGTTTCCAAAATGGGTGGCAAAAAAGTGAGTACACCTCACTGTCAACATGCCAAATTGTGTCCATAGTGTCAATATTTAGTGTGACCGCCATTGTTGTCCAGCACTGCCTTGATTCTCCGAGGCATGGAATTCATCAGAGCTGCACAGATTGTTGCTGGGATCCTCCACTCCTCCATGTCAACATCACGGAGCTGGTGGATGTTGGACACCTGCTGCTCCTCCACCTTCCTCTTGAGGATGCCCCACCGGTGGTCAATGGGATTCAGGTCTGGAGACATACTTGGCCATACCATCACCTTCAGCGTCTTCAGGAAGGCAGTTGTCATCTTGGAGGTGTGTTTTGGGTCGTTATCATGTTGGAAAAAAGCCGTGCGGCCCAGTTTCTGAAGGGAGGGCGTCATGTTCTGTTTCAGAATCTCCCGATACTTGTTGGATCCATTATTCCATTAATGAAGTGCAGCTCCCCAGGACCAGAAGCACTCATGCAGCCCCAGACCATGAAACTGTCAGCACCATGTATAACTGTAGGCAGTACACACTTGTTTTGATACTTCTCACCAGGGCGCCGCCACACATGCTGGACACCATCTGAGCCAAACAAGTTTATCTTGGTCTCGTCAGACCACAGAACATGGTTCTAGTAGTTCATGTTCTTGGACTGGTTGTCTTCAACAAACTGTTTTCGGGCTTTCTTGGGGGCTAGCTTCAGAAGAGGCTTCCATCTTGACTGACGGCCATGCAGACCAACTTTGCGCAGAGCATGGCATATGGTCTGAGCACTGAAAGGCTGTTATCCCACTGCTACAACCTTGTTAGCAATGCTGCCAGCACTCCTGCGTCTGTTTTCTGAAGCCAACTTGTGTACCTGGCACAGAGCACGAGGACTCAACCTCTTCGGTGGACCCTGATGAGGCCTTTTCCGAGCAGAACTCGTCTTGGAAAACCGCTGGATAACCTTGGCCACCGTGCTTTAGCTCAGTTTCATGGTTTCACAGATCTTCTTGTAGCTCAGACCATCTTTGTGGAGAGCAACAATTCTCTTTTTCAGATCCTCAGAGAGTTCTTTACCATGAGGTGCCATGTTGACCCTACAGAGACCAGAATGAGAGCATTGCACCTAAAGCACTACAATTTAACCCTTCAACACGTTACACAACCTCAAATGGCCCAGTCGAACAGACAAAAGCATGAACATGATGAACAAGTCGCGTTTCATTGCTGGGTTGACCATTATCAATTGGGGTGTGTACTCACTCTTGTCGCCATCCATTTTGGAAATAGCGACTGTTTGTTCAGGTATTTTGACAGTGCAGTAAATCTACACTGCTACACATATTGTACCATGACTACTCTAGAATATATAGAAGTTTCAGTTCTGTAGCATTGTCCCTTGAAAATATATAATAAATTAATTGTCAAAATGTGAGGGGGGCACTCACTTTTGTGAGATACTGTATGCTGGAGTGGATTCAAAACTGGTTACAGGACAGAGCACAAAGAGTGGTGGTCAGCGGTATCTCATCTGAGCTAGGTATGGTGGGGAGTGGCGTATCCCAGGGATCGGTGTTGGGACCCCTGCCTTTCCTCATCTACATTAATGACCTTGATGGGAATATTGAGAGCAGATTAGTTAAATTTGCAGATGATTCTAAATTGGGGGGTTTGGCAAGTAGTTTAGAGTCAACTAAAGTGATTCAGGATGATTTGGATGGAATCCAGAAGTGGGCAGAAATGTGGCAAATGAAATTTAATCTAGCGAAATGTAAAGTCGTCCATGTAGGTAATAAAAACATTAGACAGGATTACTTCATGGGAGGTTTAAAACAGGAATGTGCTCTACGCTAAAAAGATCTGGGAGTGATTGCTGACCAAACCCTCACAGGCTCTAGCCATTGTGCCGTAGCAATTAAAAAATCAAGTCGGATGCTGGGATACATTGCCAAAATTATTGAGTACAAAACTAAAGAGGTGATGCTTCTTTTGTACAACACATTCGTCAGACCTCATCTGGAATATTGTGTACAGTTCTGGGGACCATACTCTAAGAAAGATATAGAGGCTCTAGCGAAAGTTCAGAGAAGAGCCACTGAGCTAATTCCAGGTATAAAAGATGAAAGCTATGAGAAGTGGCTGAAGATCCTTAATCGCTTTAGTCTTAGGTAAAGGAGACTAAGGGGTGACTTGATTGAGGTCTTTAAATATGTAAAAGGGATTAACAAAGTGAATTATCTAGGATTCCTTCGACCAAGTGTTGTGAGTTGAAATTGGGGTCACAAATGGAAGTTTACCAAAGGCAAATTTAGCACTGATATTTGGAAATATTTCTTCACCCAAAGAGTAATTTCAATGTGGAATAGCTTGCCTGACCATATTGTTGAGGCAGACAGCTTGGGGGTTTTCAAGAGCTGGCTTGACTTAAAGCTACAATGATTTTGTGTGAATTTGACAGTACATTAGAGATCAAGATGTCTTCAGAAAGCTTGGAAAAAATTAAGAAACAGCGAACAGCCGCTTGTGGTCGGTTGACACGCAGCCAGAACCAACTAACTATCCTCCTTGCAAAGAACACTGTTGAAAAGATTGAGCTAGAGGATGCAAAGGAGGAATTCGATGTTTGTTTGGGAAAATTGGACAGCATGCAAGAAGAGTAAGAGTTGGAGGTGAGCGGGGATGAGATATCGTCCGAGAGCAGCTGAATTTCGTGAAGCGGCCAGGAGTTAAAACGTTCTAAAAATTCATAAGTCTGTGACTAATCCACCCCTTCGACCCATTGTTTCGAGCATTGGCTGTTTAACTGAGCCCTTATCTCAGTATGTGGATTTCTTCCTAAAGAAATGTTTCCAACCTTCCCTCCTACCTTGGAGAGACTACAGATGTGTTGAAAATCCTGAACTCCTTCCAGTGTAATCAGGACTGCATTTTGCTTTCATGTGATGTACAAAGCCTGTACACCTGTATCCCTCATTCTGCAGGCATTGAAGCGCTGTCACACTTCTTTGACAGAAGAGGCACTGCAATCCTACCTCCTAATGAATTCTTACTGACCCTTGTGGAATTAATTTTATCGCATAACTATTTCCAGTATGCCGGGTCTTTTTATTTACAAAGGCAAGGTGTTAGCATGGGCAGTTCCTTTGCACCATTTTTTGCATGTTTGGTCATGGGTCTGTGGGAGGAGAAATACATTCATAATTCGGTTAATAACCACTTTCTCTCCAAAATTGTAATCTGGAAAAGATACATTGATGATATTTTATGTGTCTGGTCTGGGACCTCTGAAGAGTTGAGGGACTTTGTGGATTATATGAATTCTACCACAGCATATTTACGTTTCACAGTGGAGGAATCTCCAGTGAAAATTAATTTCCTGGATTTGACAATTTATAAAAATGATCAAGGGGGATTAGAATCCACAATTTATCGCAAACCATTGAGCAGAAACACTCTTTTACGAGCAGACAGTCATCACCCGAAACAACTAATTAAGAATATTCCAACGGGACAATTTTTGCGTTTAAAACGGAACTGCAGCAGACAGGAGTTTGAAAGCAAAGCAGCAGATATGATTGAGTGCTTCCGTGAAAGGGGCTATGCAGAGAAGGACATCAGGTCAGCCTACCAGAATGCGATGCGCACCCTCCAACCCCGCCTCCTAGAAAAGAATAAGTTTTTGTCAACACCACGTCTCTGTTTTTCTACGGAATACTCCCCCATTGCAGGAGAAATCAAAAACATCATAAAAAAACACTGGCGTGTTCTACAATGCGACCCTGCCCTCAAACACATGTGCGCTAAACCCCCGCTGATCTCTTTTCGGAAGTCACGATCTCTTAGAGATCGATTGGTGCATTCTATGATGCCCCCCCCCATCCTCCAAATCTACATGGTTGCCCCCTCCACCTATAGGTTTTTATCAATGTGGGCATTGTACCCATTGCTCTAATTCATCCAACGCCAAATATTTTTGTCACCCACACACAGGTAAAAAATATAAGATAAACTCATTCATAAACTGTAGCACCACTCATGTTGTTTATATCCTCAAGTGTCCGTGTGGACTGCTTTATGTTGGCCAAACCAAACGCTCCCTGAAACTCCGCATCGCTGAACACAAGGCGGCTATTCGGAACCAAAATATGGACAATGCGATAGCAAGACACTATTCCCAATTGAATCATGGTTCGGCTGCATCATTAATATTCTGCGGAATCGAAAAAATTGTTCCTTCCCAGAGGGGTGGAGATATTATTAATAAATTACTTAAAAGAGAGGCTTACTGGATCTACACATTAAATACAGTTGAACTACATGGATTAAATGAAGAGTTAAACCTTTCTTGTTTTCTGTAAAATGTTGGATTGTAAGTTCCGTGTCCACTATCTGTGTTGCATCTTGTTTTACTGTGATTGTTAGTGGATTTACGGTGATTCTCTTGGTAACACCTCCTTCTTGTATGGGGTCACAGTATTGGTATGTTATGGATACCTCCCTGTTCCCTTATTTTCCAATGGGAAGTTTTTCTCTGTGTGTAGGAAGGTATTTAGCTGTCCCAGATTTACCATACTTGTTTGACGCTGAGGAAGACGCAGTGCGTCGAAACGTCAGTCTTGGCACCTTAATAAATTATACTGGTGATTTGAGTGCTCCAGTTTTTTCTTTATATTTGAAAAAAGGTCATATTTAATAAAATTATAATTACTTGAACTCCAAAAATCCAAAGGATCATCATCTGTCGCCAGTTCTACTTGTTAAGTTAGAGTGAGCATTGATAATTATTGCCCTGTTTTGAATTTATTTAAATTACCATTGCAAAAACTTTGAAAACACTCAACATTATAGTTGTGGCCAGTTTTCATGAATGAGGCATATCTGTCAACTCTCACGCATTCGGATTTCTCGCACTTTTCTTTACTCATGGGTTGGAAAATTCTGCACACAGCTGGCTTTTGGGGCGCGTATGGATTGGTCTGCGAGGCTCATGTAGCTGAAAGTCACGAGAATCCAGTCTTTTCTACATTCTTAATTGCTGAATGTACAAAAGGACATGTCTGGCACGTTACACAGCTGGTTGCTTAGTGAGCCTTGTGGGCTGTCCTGCGCCTTTCGCGAGCCACTCGACCACAGAATTTATGAAGACATGCTGATATTTTATGCCTCAATTTTGTGAAGCAATTTATAACAACGCTATCAAAAATAAATTTGATTGTCGTTTTACCAATTAGTCTGAGAAACTTTCTGATCAAGAAAAGTAAACTGCGACAGGCTTAGTTCATTCAGCACTGAAGGGTGAGGATTGAGCGTCCCTTTGCAGCAGCCGACACACCGCCTGTGGTACCCAGTGCCCACTACTGTCAGTTATGCTAGAGTGGCGTTTGTGAATAGCAACTGGCATAATAAACACCCATGTTCTGTATCACACCAGCTACTTTGTTTGGACGATCTGTCTGAAACAAGACTCAGGTGCTTTTGGGAGTTAGACACCTTGGGTATTAGTACTAAAGAACCTGATGTGGGGCTGGTGGACCCGGTTCTCAAGAATTTTAATGAGACAGTCAGATTTGTAGACAAACGTTATGAGGTTGCACTACCTTGGAAAGAGAACCCCCCTAAGTTGTTGAATAATAAACTGCTTGCTCAGACCCGCCTTGACAAACTGACACATAAATTCAAGTCTGATCCCCAGTTAGAAACTAAGTATAATGAGGCCTTATCAGACTTAGAGAAGTTAGGAATTATCTGCGAACTCAGTCAGGAAGATGACGAACCTTGTGGACCGGTGTACTATCTACCGCACCACCCAGTAGTTAAGGAAAGCAGTGAAACGACCAAAGTAAGACCCGTTTTTGATGCTAGTGCCCCTCGATTTAACGGGATTAGTTTGAATGACTGCATGGAAGTAGGTCCTTCCTTAATTCCCAGTCTAGTGGAGATATTATCGACATTCAGGCGTTGGCCTGCAGCGTTATCTGCTGATATTGCAAAAGCTTTCTTGCAAATTGTTGTACGTCCAGAGGACCAGGATGTTCATCGATTCCTTTGGAATTTAGATGGTGGGGAACGTGTCATGAAAATTGTTAGAGTCCCATTTGGAAACGCGTCCATTTTTGCTCAGTGCTACAGTCAGATATCACCTGGCCAAGTACCCTCACTCTAGAGCTATGACTGAGTTACAAGACAATTTGTACATAGACGACTGGCTGACTGGGGCTAACACTGAGGAGGAAGTTTGTGAGATGTACAGGGAGGCTAGTAGTGTAACTTGAAGCCAGTTTTCCCCTAGTTAAATGTCATACCAACAATGACAGTTTCAGGTATGTTGTTCAAGGAGTTGGGAGTCAAATATTCTGAGTCTGATAGTGTAAAGATTCTGGGTCTCAAGTGGTTGACAGATATAGATTGTTTTGCTTTTGAGTGTTTACAGATCCTGTCAGATATAGTCCCAACTAAGCTACTTTTTGGCCAGACTGTTTGATCCACTAGGATTTATTGAACCCTATGGAAGCGAAGATTTTAATACAGGAAATCTGGCGGTTAGGTTTGAGTTGGGATGCCCCGGTTCCATGTGAATTACATAGTCGCTTTTTGTCATGGATACACGGCTTTGATATATTGAGAACATGGCGAATTCCCAGGTGTTACAATACTCGGCCATAGTCCCATGCAAGGGATTTATAGCTCGTGTGTTTTGGAGATGCAGCACAGAAAGCGTACGGTGCAGTGATCTATGTTCGTATACCCTCTGATAGTCAGTGTTGTGTGTCTTTGGTGCTCGCTAAGGCAAGGGTGGCTACCCTCAAAAGAGTGTCTTTGCCAAGATTAGAACTACTGGGTGCATTACTGGCAGCGAGACTGTTTGTTTTTGTAAGAGAGGCCCTTAGACTTCCGGAGATGAAATATCACTGCTTTACTGAGTCATCCATTTTTATCCCCCCGGCATATAATGCAGGGGGATATAGCTATCGCTCTGTCCATCCGTCTGTCTGTCTGTCCGTCTGTAAACACTCTTTTGTCCGTAGCATAACTTGAAAACCGTTCAGTATTTCTTCACGAAATTTTACATGTAGGTCAGGTGTCATATGTGGATGTGTCTTTTGGTATTTAGGAATTTCTTGAGCAGTTCATCCATGAATGTGGGGGGCCGGGGGGATACGCCATTGCCAGATGGCTCTTGTTTTGCATTGGATTCAGGGTGACCCTTGTAAGTGGAAATTATTTGTAGCAAACTGAGTTTCAGAGATACAGGACCTTACAAGTCCTTCCCATTGGTCTCATTGTCCTGGCCATGAGAACCCTGCAGACCTGTTGACTCGTGGTGTTAGCGCTGAAACCCTAGTAAACTCTGAATTGTGGTTACATGGGCCCCCCTGGCTTAGAGAAAGTGATTTGACAGACTACATAACTGAGGTCCAGACTGAAGACTGTGCTTTATTGGAAAGTGAGAGTGAGAAGGCCTCTGTAGTCAATATTGTTACTGAAAACCCAGCTCCTAGTGGAGTATTTCCCATTGTTAGGTGGGGCAAATTTATCAAGGCCCTTCAAATTGTGGGGTGGGTGCTGAGGTTTCTGCATAATGTCAAGAATCCACATGACCATAATACTGGTGATTTATCGTTTGAGGAAATTTCTGAGGCTAAACTTCAACTGTACAGGAATGTACAGTTAGTGAATTATCACACGGAGATTCAAGCCCTGAAACATGGTCAGTCCATTTATTGGAGATGATGGGTTATTACGTGTGAGAGGTAGACTGCAGAAATCTGATTTGCATTACGATGAAAAACACCCTGTTATATTGCCAAAATGTTTCTTGACTAAATTATTAGTCATTTTTCAGCACCAGCTTACGAAACATGCAGGAGTAATCGCTGTTTTCTGATCTCTTAGGAGTACTTACTGGATATTTGGTCTGAGATGTTTGACCAAAACTGTAAAGCGGGAATGTATATCCTGCCAAAGGGTTGATTCGCAAGCATGTAACCAGTCAGCTGCCCCTTTGCCAAGTTCTCGAGTTAAAATGGCACAGCCCTTTACAGTTGTTGGATTAGATTTTGCTCATCCTGTTTATTGTGCTTATTATCCAGGCCACAAATTCTATGTATTGCTAATAACTTGTGCTGTAATTAGGGCTATCCACCTAGAATTAGAGTCTTTAAAGGTTGGGGACTTCATGCTTGCTCTTCGACGCTTTGTTGCTGGGAGAGGTCTGTCTAAGATTGTATATCCAGATAACGCAAAAACCTTTCAGTTGGGTGAGAATGTATTGTTGCAGACATATGGTACTGTATCTCCCAGATGGAGATTTATTGTTCCCCACGGTGGGGTGGTTTCTGGGAACGCCTAGTGTGCTCTGTGAAAAGTGCTCTCAAGAAGTCCATTGGACATTAGACTATCACAAAAACTGAACTAGAAACTTCATCGTATGAAGTGGAGGCTTGTGTCAACTCAAGACCTCTAACTTTTGTGGGAGATGGCCTGGATAGTACAATTCCTCTCACCCCATCTTCCTTTCTGATTGGAAAAAATGCTGGTGTACAATCTCAGATATCTGATGTAAATACTGACAGTGTAACTCATAAAGATTTGAGTGATAGAGAGAATTTTCGAAAGGAAAAATTCAACATGTTTTGGTCTTTATGGAGCCAGGATTATCTCCATAATTTGTCCCCAGTTGTAAGCCAGTTCAGCTCAAGGGGATCTTTGGTCTTAATCAGAGAAGACAATATACCAGGAATGCAGTGGCCCATGGGTATTGTGGTCAGGGCTTACCCTGGAAGGGATGGTATGACAAGGAGTGTCCAAGTGAGGACATCAAAGGGTGTTGTAGGCCGTCCAATCCAGAGGCTTCATCACATGGAAGTTAATTGTTGTGACGATGTAAGCGATAATCCTGACTCCCGCCCTGTTCAAGATGCATTACAAAATGTAAAATCTGTTGATTTGGTTGACCAAAACGCAAACAACCAACCAAGTAGTCAAGTGTGTCCAGAAATTTGATTTGTAAGTCATGATATGGACTATTGTTTGATTACCATGCATATATGTATCCGACATATTTAGTGTTGCTCTCCCACCAGTAGCTATTATAGAATATCTGATTTAATTTGTGTTTAATTTGCGTTTCTCCCAAGAATTCTGTTGATTGTATTGGATAATACAATGGGGGAGAATGTTGAGAATTCTTGTTGAAATGTAATAAGATGCCATCTGGCGGCCTGAGAAATCTTGTATAAAGCAGTATGGAGCAGCCGTCTGGTGGCCTGATTGAGTAATGTTTATTTCTCAGCCATTTTGAATCAAGACCTGCTGGTAGTAGTTTTTTTGTATGTGGAAATCTCAAGGGATTTTGGGTTAGTTTCTGTTAGTTCCGAAGATGTACAGTTGTTACTGAGAATTACTTTTTCATATGCGGATTTAAAAGATATAATACATTGTCGCGTTGCTGTTGGTAATCCGTGGAAATCGAGGGTGGGCTGAAGAAGAGTATACGATATCCAGCAGCGGTTGAAGAATCACTTTGAAAATCTCAGTATACATGTACCGCTGGTCTGAATGAAACACAATGTGCTACATAGGCCTACATGTAGATTGTAATTTTGCATTTATTTCAGCCTGTTTACTGTTTCATCATTTAATCAGTTAATGAAGTAGAGGGACATAACTCATATTATGTTTGCTGTTTAATAGCCTTCTGTTTGATGATGTGAGTTTATTCTTAAACATTTATACTGTAAATGCACCATAGAATGGTTTCTGTGCCTGTCACTTTGTGTCATAAATAAAGCAACAAATCTATCGATTCACATGTCAAATTATATTTCAAGCGACGCCTTGTTGCAATATCCTGAAAACGACAGAGCTCATATTCCATTCTTTTTTCCTTCAATTGGAATTGGTGAAGTGTACAGTAATTATTAGTTTGATATTTGTTTGGCGTGTAGATTTTGCCTCTGTATATACAGTTTGATGGATTTAGGTTGAATGGATATCCCCTCTTCTGCGATCAGACAGTCTTTCATGTGCAACGGCGTTTCTTGATTTTCATACAGAGACATTATACGCGCTCCTAAATAAGGGGAAATGTGACGCATCTTCTCTACTGACATCTTGCTTACTGAATGATAATTTTGCTCATTACGTATGAATTTGAAGGACTGATGAACAGGCCTCAAGCTGCAGAATAAAAAATAAAAAAAAACAACTCCTTTTCCATTTTGACATCTGGAACTCACGGCCTTTGTATTATCTAAGCTGTGGCTTCTTACACAGGTGGCATGAAATACTTGAGTGCAAAGGGACATCTACTCATTAATGAAGTATAGGATCATAAAAATAATGTCACACAGGGTTGCATTGTTAACAGAAAATTTTGGTTTTTCCTTTCTATATTTGTGATAATATAGCTATCCTTAAACCCACCCCACGTCCAAATCGATTGGTCCAAAACTCCAAGCTTAACAGAGCCGGTAAACCTCTCAATCGGATAAATACAATAATCACAGGCTAATGAATATTTTGTTGACCAGTTTAATAATAATCTGATGACAGTTACACTCAAAATAGGAATTTCTTACATTTATCAAATTGTACAACAAATTAATTTGTTCCGTGAGAGATGACAAATTAATTTATTAAAATCAATCCAACAAAATTTATTTGTTCAGGAAGTTACAAATTAGTTAGTTTTATTAACAAATTATAATTGTCGCTGAATTAACAAAATAGGCATATTGTGTGAGACTAATAATTAAGTAACAAATGTGTTTTGCTAAAATGATTGGACCATAGATTATTTTGTTAGGATGTTTGTTAAAATAAATCTGCACAAACCGATTATGCAGCCGATGTACATGCAGATGAAATAATTTAAGTGCGTACTTGTATTACTTCACAGTGTAGTGGTATTGCAAGAAGTGAACTGTAAGGCAAGTTTTTCACCAATGCCAATAAGTTGTTGACAAATCAGCTGTTAAATGAACAAAAACAGGCATCAGAGGGAGTATCCTCATGCTTAATGACCTGGTTTTCGGAAGATAAAATATGATGGGATAGGAATACCATCTGCACGCACACATATCTAGATTGACACAAAAATAAAGATAGAATAATGTTGTCTGTGTATGTCGCTAAATATTAAAACTTAAAGAATGACGACTTAGGGGTGAGCTGGTACGGAAGTTACATTTTTCATCATTTTAAAGATAACATTACTGACCAAAAAAAAAATTTGGAGTGATTAACTACTTTCGTGTGTGCTTCTGTCAATATCAGGTGCTAAATCATCACCATATATATTGACTTTGGCACAGGTTGACATCGAACGGAAGTTGCGCATTGCTACTTTCGACCCATCTAGTCGGGATGAAAGTAACGCACGGGCAGGGCAAAAGTAACGTGATCAAATTTACTGGAATCTTTAGAAATTTCTGTTGTTAAAACAGGAGCAAAAACAGCCAGACATTCGTGTTAAACATTTTAATTGGCTTCAAATGTTCCAAAAGTAAATGTGAACATGTTCAATGTGCAATTGGTCAATTTATAAAAATTATCCCAGATAGCAAGCACGTCAAGGAGCTTGCTATCTGGGATGAAATTACTCATCACAGTTGAGACAGATATAATGAGTGGCACCCTCAGTGCATGCCTCATGCGAGCA
This sequence comes from Gymnothorax reevesii, assembly GCA_029721435.1. Taxonomy (NCBI): domain Eukaryota; kingdom Metazoa; phylum Chordata; class Actinopteri; order Anguilliformes; family Muraenidae; genus Gymnothorax; species Gymnothorax reevesii. The sequence continues at coordinate 113,969,222 of CM056577.1, forward strand.
CAGCAGACAAATGATGCACCGCACCCACACTTCTCCAGGCAAAGATGAGGCAAATTTCCCCCCCAAAACAAGACATTCATCATCATTGCCCTGAGAAACTGTGGTTGCTGTGTGTCCACTAAGCCTCGTTTTCTTTGGGAGTTTTGATGAGGACTGTGTTTTTCTGGCCCCTCTGCAGACTCTCCTCCTCCAAAGCAGCTTTCACCGGGGTTTCAGTGAGTAATGCTGTTGACCTGCAACATTCAATGACTTTATAGTCAGAATCAGCTTGTTTTTATTCAAGCAAGAGAATTAAGATGATTTAAAAATGACACTATGCTCACCTCTTTCTGCCTCTCCTTTTATTTTCTTTCCTCGAGCCAGCCTTTGGATATAGGCGAACTTTTTCTGGGCTGAACCTCTGTACTGGCGTGCCACTAGATGTTCCTGGAACCACTAGAATACCTGGGTAGATAATATTCAAAAAAATGTTTGGCAAGGCTCAACATGCACATTTAAAGACACACACAGACACAAACTTTCACCATCTACAGGACTGGCTGACTCATGGGGATGCAGCTCAAATGGGTTCTGGCTAAGTTGGTGCCCAGATGGCAAGCACCTCCGCTCCGGATCTGCCCCGGGTTTGTACCGACTCCAGCTGATTCGGCTCAGATCCGGAGCGGAGGAGCTTGCTATCTGGGTGGTGTCTCAAGGGAGCAGGCGCTCATGATGGAGCTGCTGATGGAGCTGGCGCTGGCATAGGGGATGGAGCTGGTGCTGGTTCAGGACGGTCTGGAGCAAAGTCTGCCTCACTGAAAATATCTGGATTCAAGGACCAGATACCGGTACACTCGAACCCAGACGAAATGCTGCTTGGTGTTGCAGCTTGAGGTTGAGCTTTAGCCACAAGACTTGGGATGCTGTAGATGGTCAAAGTTCTTTCAGGGTTAATTTGCATCCAACTGTCTGCAGTACTGTTAATGTAGTGCTTCAGAGGGCCAAAAACGCTTTGGTTTAGCGCCTGAAGAGGGTGGGAGCAGTGAGGTGGGAAAGACAGGAGTACAATGCCCTGTGACTTGCAAAAGTCAATAGCTACTACAGAGAGGTGTGATGCATGATTGTCTAAGAGTAGCAGCAACTTTGACTTGGGGGTCACGCGGATGTGTCTTGCAAAATGCTGTGAAAAGGGCAAAAAATCTGTCTTTTCCATCCACCTCAATCCATTGGCAGAACCAGTGCAGCCAGGGGGACCATCCCGGATGAAGTGGTCCTGAAACTTCTTCTGTGGGAAGATAAAGTAAGGGGGAACAAAGTTGCCTTGGGCGTTGGCAGCAAAGGCAACAGTCACCAATGTTCCCCTGGCGCTGCCCCTGGGTGGCAATGACTTTGTCTGGCACTTGAACCATTGTGGTACCTGAAATAATAAGTGAAATGAATTATTGCTTTTGCAAATCACTGTTGCTTTTAAATTTATCTAAATATAAATTTTTACCTGTTTCATCCATGTTCCAGATGTCATTTGCTTCAAAATTATAGCGGGTGAGGACAGTCATTAGGTTTTTAAAAAACGCGGTCACGTTGGTCTTGTTGAAGCTGGTGGAAGGGGACATGCTGGTGGCTTGAGGTCGACGGATGGACAGGGTTTTGGTGCGCTCGAGGAAGGTGGTGAGCCAATCCTTCCCTGCCATCTGGTTTCTCTTCCATGAACATGGGAGTTTTGAGGCCAATATTTTTGGCCTGCACATATGCAAACTTTCGCTCCTAAAAAAGCATAAAATAGAAGTTAATTCCCTGATAGCAAGCACTTCCGCTCCGGATCTACCCCAGCTCCAGCTGATCCGGCTCAGAGCTGGGGCAGATCCGGAGTGGAGGTGCTTGCTATATGGCGGTAGTGGTGTAGCTCTGTCTGCGGTGTTACTCCCGCCTTTTAGGCCAAAATATATATCGGCTGCTCTCTTTGTATGTGCCTGCAGTCTCTTCTCCTATTCTTCTGTGAAGACTTTGTTGTGAGCCCTGTACCCTGGTCTGCTGCCCTCTTGCATCTGCTCTCCTTTTGCAGTACCTGAACAGGGTGACAAACGCCATGCACCTCTGCTGCCCTCCTTATACTATCGCCTCTTCGGACATTAAAAAAGGCCCTTGCGTAAACCTCCGGGTCAACCCTTCCTCTCTGGGTAGTTCTGACCCTTTTGGCATTTTCTGTCAGTAAAACATAACACACATTTTTATTGAGCTTTTTTTAAACACAAAATGCGGTTGCATTAGCAGAGAGGGACAAAACTGTTGCTACTTCAGTCCTGAGAGTGGACTCTCCTGACATTTGAACGAGGATTATTTCCAAAGTGGAAAAAGTCTGACATTTGAAAGTTCGCCATATGTTACGGAACTAAATCAACTATCATTTCATCAAAAATATGACACATAGAGCGATAAAGACAATCTTTAAATCGAAAAAGTTTAGCATTCGTCTGAATTTCCTCACTGCTGTGGAAAACAGTCTTCCCGGTCGCGTGCCACGAGGAAGACTGGACGCCCCAAGAATTTTTGCGGGTACGGGGAGGGGCGTGAGCTGCACGTGCTGACCTCGTGTGACGCATCAAAGTGCGGATGGCTGTGAGTAAATTGCCGTGTTACTTTCATCCAGAGTTACTTTCGCACCGGCGCTCCCCTATAGCTAGTAGCCTATACAGAGAAAAGATGGCATACATTAAAATTCGCCTTCCCGTTGCGTTCCGGCTCATTTCAAGATCCTTCGCAGTCAAACGACACTGAAATTGGTGCAAGTGATCAATTCTCGCCAATGAAAAGTGACAACAGAAAATTTGCTGGGGCCGTGTGGAATAGTAACAAATTTTGATAAGACAACTGGACAAACTCTATTTTGTTAAGACTTCTGTAAAAATAACAAATTGGATTCTGTTGCATCAACAAATTAATTTGTTACAAAGGCGTAACAAATTTGTTTTTCTTAAATTTTAAAAAAATTATATTTTGAGTGCATCATCAATACATAAGAAAATCAAAAACATAAATGGCACTGTCCAGAGGCCTTATTTTAAACGCGCGTGAGACAGTAAACCTCAAAACCGGAAGTCAGACATTCGGAATCTCGTTTACAAACAATGCTGTTTGCCAACACCAGTTTTAATGAGAGACTTATCGTGATACACATGTAAACTTGTCACTGGTCTTGTGCTAAGGTAGTTACCCCCGATAGAAAGCGTTTCCCCTGGCCGCGGGAACGCGCACGCCTTGCTATTGAATGAAGGGGAAACCCTTTCTATCGGGGAGTTACCCCCGGCATAACCAGAGACTGTGACCATGGACTGTCAGGAATGACTTAAAGGGAAAGTTCACGTTTTTTGAAGTGGAATTGTATGAGCTAAAAATTGCCACTACTTACTATAAATGCAGTAGAAAGCTCTCTAATCTCCTCCAGGTAGCCGCACCAGGGCATAGTGCTGGGTGGAAATTTAGGCGATATACTGTTGTGAATGGAAACACAGAAAGACCGTATTTTCGTGGCCTAAAAGAGATCCTACCTGAAAATAATATACCATTTCAATTGTACGCTATATTTAAAAAAATTACAGCGCTTTAGCTGCTCGGAAAAAAACACAGTTGCTTTTGAACAAACCAACTGACATATTCCTGCGCGAGGCGCATCGTAGTTCACAACCATTGTAAGCCTGTTGGGAGCTTTGGCTAAAAATCCATTTATTTTGAAAAGTTGCGTGCGTACGGAGGTGGAGTATTCAACAAAAGTTAGTACTCATTATTATGTTTTGATACAATTTCACACCGAAATTCTCCTTTAATGCTCATTTTGTAATGCCGAGCTAAGATACTTGTCAGATACCTTGTTGTAGCAACCACTAATGGTGTAAATTTATCATCTGGCGGTGGTCGTCATTGTTGCTACCGGGCGTTTACCACAACGAGCTGTACACGGCCATTTACCCAGCTGAGTGAGCCATTCTTAAGCTGCTTTCACACCAGACGCGAAACAAATTTTTCGTGCGACAGATTACTTTCAAAGTCAATGCAGAGACGCAAATACTCAGAAGTTTCACTTTAAGAAAAGTGCATTCATGTTCCAAGCCTCTGAAGGGGAGGGGCGAGCAGCTCTGTGTATTGAGAACATTTCAGCTGTCAACAATAGTGACATCACATCGCTGATACAGCCTTTAACATTGAAGTATCTTTAAAAGCTCCATCCAGTAGGTTTCTATAGGTAAAGGTAAGCACTGTGGCAGTAATAATACAATATTTAGAAAATGTACTATTACTTTTGATACCTAAGTATTTTTAAAAACAAGTACTCCAGAAATCTTTTACTTTTTCTGAAGTAAAAATCTGACTGTAGAACTTTTACTTGTACTTGAGTAAAATTTAACAAGTGGTATCTGTACTTTTACTTAAGTAATGAAGCAGTGTATTCTGTCCGCCTTGGGTAATTAAGATGCAGAGGGGATACACTGGCTTTTGAATAAACACATTCTATTGAATATTCACAATCTGAGTTGACTTTTCCTGTGGTCCATGAACTTCTGGGACACGGTGTACTTGAATACAAGTACAAGTACTTTAGGCATTAATTAGGCATGACACGGTATTTGTATTCGTCCCGAGCCATCACGGTACGGGGGTCACGGTTCGGTACGCGCATTTTCACGGAGAATACACACGGTACAGAAGTTTAATGTTGACCTGAAAGTGGAACTGTTATTTCACAAGTGTTTCCTTCAGGACACATTTAAGCACTGCCATCTACAAGCTCTGATCGGTTCTTAATCATGTATACATGCATATGGATTGGTCCAGGTAGAAAGCTCCGCCTTCAAATACAAACTGTGGTCTGTGCGAAAGTACCGCTGTTGTTCTTGCGAGAGAAGGCTAACAATGGCGAGTTCCAGAGAATTAGAAGACCGGCCATCATCGTTCAAGTCAGTGGTGTGGGATAACTTTGGGTTCCCCGTAAGTTATAACACTAATGGAGAGCGAGTGGTGGATAAAACTAAGACGGTCTGCCGCCGTTGTTCGGCATCTGTTACTTATATGAGTGGGAACACATCGGACATGCTAACACATATCCGGAGACACCACCCAGACATCCCCATCACCGGGACAAGACGTAAGAAAAGTGTGCAATTACGTCTCCCACAGGTCTTACAACAACCCCTTGACACAAATGCATGCAGAGCAAAAAAAATTACCGAAGCAATTGGAATTTACATCACAATCGCTATGCGCCCATATTCCACAGTAGAAGAGGCAGTATTCAAATATTTACTACATGTGCTCAAACCTCGCTACACTCCTCCATCTCGCAGCCATGTAAGCCAATCAGTAGTGCCAACCTTATGCAACAGCACAAGACAAATTGTGGAACATGAATTAAAAGCTGCGCATTCCATTGCGCTCACCACAGATTCATGGACTTCTCGAGCAACCGAAAGTTTCCTGACTGTCACTGCACATTTCATAAGCCCTGAGTGGGACATGAGGACCATAGTCCTGCAAACGCGCCCCTTACACGAACAACACACAAGCACCCATCTGGCTGAAAAGCTGAACGAAGTCGTGACCGAATGGAAGTTGGAAAGACCCGGGGTGCCCATAGCCGTCACCACAGACAATGCAAGGAACATCGTTAATGCCGTCAGTGAATCAGGGCTCGGCCCGCATATCGCGTGCTTTGCACACACCCTCAACCTGGCTGCAAAAAAAGCCCTCGAGATCAAGCAGGTGTCGTACGTGCTTGCAAAAATGCGATCTACCGTCGCTTTTTTCCACCACAACACCACCGCAGCCAACGTTTTGGAGTGCAAGCAAGAGATGCTGGGCTTGCCGAATCACCGCCTCATTAATGATGTCGCAACTCAGTGGAACTCGAGCTTCGGATGGTGGAGCGGTATCTCGAGCAGCAAGCTGCTGTTTATTCTGCCTTAGCAGAAAAGAATGTGAAAAGCAAAGACACCGGGAATCTTTCCAATCTGGAGCTGTCCCACGCAGAGACCATAGTTGATGTGATGAGCCCTCTCAAGACCATTACGGCAGTAATCAGCACAGAGACCACCCCGTCCATTTCCATGATCCTGCCACTGCGAACTACACTTCTGAAATCAACAGAAAGAAATACAGCTGATACTCCAATCGCAATACACATGAAAAATGCTATCAGGGACAACTTTCAAGGCCGATATGATGACCCAGACCTCCCAGACTTCTTAGATAAATGCACAGCACTGGACCCCAGGTTCAAAACACTCAATCACTTGGATCCAGCCCGTCAGCAAAAAGTTCATGAAGATCTCGTCAGAGAAGTTCTGGGCAGAGCTGAAACGGTATGTATATTATGATTATTAATCTGCTTCCCCAGATGGGGTTTGGCCAGATAATGCAATGACTGTCTACCTGCAATACTAAAAAACGCCTGTTGGTGGCCGTCTAAATATGACAATGTAACACTACTGCACATCCATATACAGTATTTGGGGCCAGGTTGTCATCTCTGATTGCACTTATGATAATTATAATAATAATAAAAATTAAAATAATAATGTTATTTCTTAAGGGAATAATCTTCTCTAACTCCACAATTCTTTACTAATATTATTGTTTTTGTCCTTTGATTTTTGCAGAATGACACCCCCTTGTCTGCAGAAGAGGACAGTCCGTCTACTTCACAGGCTGAGGCCACTGCTTTGCCAGGGATGGCAGAAGATGCAGAGGTATCCTCCTCCCAACCTCCTTTGAAGAGGTCAGCCATGGCAGAACTTTTTGGCTCACTGTTCAAAGTTGACCAAAGGAAGCAGCCAAATTTGAAACAGCAGTTGAAGGAAGAAGTCAGTGGTTACATGGCAAAGGACTGCACCTCAGTTGACTCTGACCCACTTTCCTGGTGGAAAAGGCATGAGTCTGTTTATCCTAACCTAGCTGTACTGGCAAAAAGTTACCTGGCTATACCGGCCACTTCAGTACCCAGTGAAAGGGTTTTTTTCAACAGCAGGTGACATAGTCAGTGCCACCAGATCGTCACTCAGCAGTGAGAGTGTAGACAAGCTCGTTTTTCTGAAGAAAAACCTTAAAATTGAATAAAGGTGTACAGTACACAGCTGTACACATTTTATTATTGCAAGATGCAAATGTTTAATGTTAAAATCCTGAAAGTTGAATGAGTACAGTATCTGTAAAGTCTATTATTGCAAAATGTTATGTTGTGATCTGTGAGGCCTATAGCTCATGTTCACTATATAATTAAAAGATTCCTTTGAGGAGCCTTTTGATTATGTTTTTTTTCATGCACCGTACCGAAAATGTACCGAACCGTAGGGTCCAAACCGAGGTACGTACCAAACCGCGAGTTTAGTGTACCGTGTCATCCCTAATATACTCTGTGCATGATCAGTGCCCCAGAACTTTTACTACTGCACCACATTGGTATGTAGTTAGACTATCCATTACAGGTGAGTAAAAGTTGGAATCGTGTATGTGCACACCAATAGGTGGTGCCGAACATGGCAAAATGGTCAAATTTGACGTATTTCAGCGCCACCTGTTGGTGTGCAAGGTCGACCGATCAGGCAAAGGTTTGTTGCATAATGAGCTATCGAGATCACCCTTTTAATTTATGAAAGCCATTTCTTGGGACAAGGACTAAAGTCGATAATAGGTGGCGTTTTACTAACAGATATACTGGTACAAGTGTAAAGCAATATCTGCTCAAAATAACTCATGATTGGTCAAGTTATGAAATGTGCAGCCACTATCCCAAGGATATATTTTCATGAATTATGTCTTTAGCCTTTATCAATGAAATTCCAATGACAAAAATCATGGGATATTCTTTGCGCATGTCAATATGAGCTGCCGTAGGTGCATTTCAATGGTGTGTCCCAGTAGAACAGGCCCTGTGATGGACTTGACCTTATTTCAGGAAATGATTATTGATTTTTCAATCATCTCTGGCATATTTGTGGTTTCATTAGTTACGTCAATTATTGATTGGAGGCACCACTAGTAGTTCCTGTTTACTCCATTGTTTCAGACGATTGAAAAGCCACTGTTTCCATCTGTGGTTTTATCCAGAATCATCCATGTATGTGAACGCCCTTAAAGTGCCAGAACTGGCTTGGATGAATATGCAAACATTCCCAATGTATACGAAACTGATTGGCTACAAAGGAAAATATTTGTTGAATTTTTTTGGCGAATCTAAAAATAAAAAAAGAAATCCTCATTTAAATCTCCCCAAAATACCTTAAGAAGCCATCTACAATCAGCTGTTCAGACCGATGTTTTCATTTCCTTACTGCGCACAGGGTCAGTCAGATATCCCATACCGTCTTTACACATTCAACGTCGCATCCAGTATTGAGCGCGTGCACTGAAAGTGGTGCAACGTGCGGGCACTGGGAGGCCTGGAATTCAGATTGAAATACAAATCGATCTTTGGACCACCGGCTAGCTTGGTATGCAAAACGAGTTGCGAGTCAAAACCAAACTGGGGCATCCCAAGTCCCGGTGTTCTGACAATTTGTGATGCCTTGTCAAAAAATGCTACCGTATGATACTTGCCAAATTCCGATATCTGCTGTTTGTTCTTTCGTGCAGCCTAAAAAATGCATTTCCCCCCTTTTTTTCGAAACCTTAAGAGATAGGCAATCATAGTACGAGGCTATAATGACAGTTTGAATAAAAAATTGTCAATTCAGGAAACGAATCGAGTGAGAAGCAGGATCCGGTATATTATTAACAAATTATGGCATTACAGCACTGTCATAAAGCTTGGGCAATAAAATCTTTGTTGTAAAGTAAGAATTTATGCGGGACAGCAGTCATATCTCAGATGGTGTCATCATTTATCTAGCAGTCCTTGGCATGTTTCCAACAAGCTTAAAACGAGAACAATTCCACCTTAATGTGTCTAGCGGCAATGTGATACATGAAAAGTCTTTGATTCTTCTCTGATTCGATCCCCCATCCCTCAAAAAAAAGAAAGAAAAAAAAAGGCATGGTAAATTCACTATCTCACAGAGTCAGAACGGGTAATTGCATGTGATGATGGATGAAAGAAGTGCAACATTAATGGTTTGCCTCGCTTATATTTATTCAGATTTTATTGTATACATAGCGAAATGAAGCATTCCGTTCGGTAATAGTAATAATTACATGTCAGTAAAACATGTCACATCGCAGACTTATGGACCTCGAGTTTGTGAAGTTCCTTGCTTTTCCTCAGAGATTTTTAGCACCTGGTTATCACGAACACCTTGGAAACTTCAATGTTTAGACTAAGCACGTATACAATGGCAAACAGAGACAGAAACATTTCAAAGAAAATTTAAGTTCTATTGGCAATAAGTAAAGCAAGGTTTCACGATAGAAGATGAAACATGGAAAATGTTCGCTGTGTGACCAAGCCAACGCAAAATTTGTGTACTTCAAACTTACAACTTGCTACATTACGCTTGTTGTATGAAGTTATGGTTAGTTAGCCAAGCCAGCAAACTCTCATGCATGCATCGAGCAAGACAGGCATAGCTACCAAGCAATAGCTAATGCAACTTTAGCATCTTCCTAATTTCGTAATTGGCACTAATTTCACTTGTCAGTAAGATTTCAGGTTGTAGGTCCCGCTGCACCTGAAATCCTACCGACTAAGGTAATTAGTGCCATTTACAAAATTAGGAAGGTAGCCAAAATGCAAACGGACAGCCAGCAAAAAAAGTTTTACCGTATCACATGACACAGCTAACAAACAACTTGCTGTAAATACTACCGAAACAAAATCCATAGAACTTTGCTTTACCTAACGTTATAATGCTCCTTTAAATTAATTGCGATCAAAGCAAGCTAGTAAGTTAACCATGTAGCTGCTACCTGCTAGCTTTGCCTCCAAGCCACATCTGTGTTTCACGATCATTAACCATCGCAAATGTAAATGAAATTTTCGAAGAATTTGTGCCCCTCAACCAAACTTTTGATCTTTGACTTGTTTTCAATAATTCCAACCACATCAGTGCAGCAAAAGAAGGCTTTTTATGAAATATGCCATTTACATGCAGAGAAGCTGGAACCGGAAAAGCAAGGCACCCACATCTGGTTATGAGCGCCATATTGTGAGATAGGCCAATCTCAGCCACGCCAGAGCATTATGAAAACTATCAGCGCATAACCTGCAATGAAGTGTATGCAGGGTAGCTGCCCAATAATAACAGTTCAAGTTTGGCAAGGCCATACCCCCCAACACTTTTGGTCTTTGAAGAAATATATAGCGGATTGTCGGAGTCCTATTGTTCCAAATAAACAATGAAATAATCTCTTCAAGTTTCCTGAAGAACGACTTTCGGATAAAAATTGGAATGGATTGGTATAAGACAGGGATGTGATTTGGGTGAAGTGAAATTATTTCAAAATTTAGCTGGGTCCAGGGCAGCGCCCTGGGGGGGGGGATACCGGGGGTCCTAGGTTTTAGTGATTTTCAGTACCACAAGTGTACTAAGAATTCAATAAAATACACTCAACAAAAATATAAACGCAACACTTTTGTTTTTGCTCCCATTTGTCATGAGATGGACTCAAAGATGTAAAATTCATTCCAGATACACAATATTACCATTTCTCTCAAACATTGTTCACAAATCTGTCTAAATGTGTGATAGTGAGCACTTTTGCTTTGCTGAGACAATCCATCCCACCTCACAGGTGTGCCACATCAAGATGCTCATCAGACACCATGATTAGTGCACAGGTGTACCTTGTACTGTCCACAATAAAAGGCCACCCTGAAATGTGCAGTTTTTGCTTTATTGGGGTCTGGGGACTCAGAACCAGTCAGTACCTGGTGTGACCACCATTTGCCTCATGCAGGGCAACACATCTTCGCATAGAGTTTATCAGATTGTCATTTGTGGCCTGTGGAATGTTGGTCCACTCCTCTTCAATGGCTGTGTGAAGTTGCTGGATATTAGTGGGAACTGGTACGCACTGTCGTATACGCCGGTCAAGCACATCCCAAACATGCTCAATGGGTGACATGTCCGGTGAGTATGCTGGCCATGCAAGAACTGGGACATTTTCAGCTTCCAAGAATTGTGTACAGATCCTTACAACATGGGGCCGAGCATTATCTTGCTGAAACATGAGGTGATGTTCATGGATGTATGGCACAACAATGGGCCTCAGGATCTCATCACGGTATCTCTGTGCATTCAAAATGCCATCAATAAAGTGCACCTGTGTTCTTCGTCCATAACAGATGCCTGCCCATACCATAACCCCACCACCACCATGGGCCACTTGATCCACAACATTGACATCAGCAAAGCGCTCACCCACACGTCGCCACACACGCTGTCTGCCATCTGCCCTGAACAATGTAAACCGAGATTCATCCGTGAAGAGAACACCTCTCCAACGTGCCAGACGCCATCGAATGAGAGAATTTGCCCACTCAAGTCTGTTACGGCGACGATCTGGAGTCAGGTTAAGACCCCGATGAGGACGACGAGCATGCAGTTGAGCTTCCCTGAGACGATTTCTGACAGTTTGTGCAGAAATTCTTTGGTTATGCAAACCAATTGTTTCAGCAGCTGTCTGAGTAGCTGGTCTCAGACGATCTTGGAGGTGAACCTGCTGGATGTGGAGGTCCTGGGCTGGTGTGGTTACACGTGGTCTGCGATTGTGAGGCCGGTTGGATGTACTGCCACATTCTCTGAAACGCCTTTGGAGACGGCTTATGGTGGAGAAATGAACATTCAATGCCCGAGCAACAGATCTGGTTGACATTCCTGCTGTCAGCATGCCAATTGCACGCTCCCTCAATGCTTGCGCTATCTGTGGCATTTTGCTGTGAGACAAAACTGCACATTTCAGAGTGGCCTTTTATTGTGGGCAGTATAAGGTACACCTGTGCACTAATCATGGTGTCTGATGAGCATCTTGATGTAGCACACCTGTGAGGTGGGATGGATTGTCTCAGCAAAGCAAAAGTGCTCACTATCACACATTTAGACAGATTTGTGAACAATGTTTGAGAGAAATGGTAATATTGTGTATCTGGAATGAATTTTAGATCTTTGAGTCCATCTCATGACATATGGGAGCAAAAACAAAAGTGTTGCATTTATATTTTTGTTGAGTGTAATAAAAAACAGAATTATTACCCAATGTATATTCAAGCCAACAAATAATGCAAGTAACACTTGCGCGTATTCTCCCCCTGGCTTACACGCTTTTTCTGTTAAGCGCTTTTGAGGGCTGTATTAAGGTCAAGCGCCAACATAAGGCGAAATGGAATATTGCGTTTGATGTCGGTTATAGGCCGAATTTTAACATTAATTTTATTTTATTCAACATGGTAATGGTTGAGACATTCAATATTCGATTGTTCATCCTTATTTCTAAACTACATTGCTCATACCCATAATAAATTATCAAACGAAAGATATTATGCAACAGCCTCTTCTCCAATTAGTTCAATTACAAACGCATTACAAACAATTACAAACAAACCGGTGGTCATCAAGGTCACCACTGCACTGTCGGTCCTGCCATCTGGGTCATTCCAGGGAGTGGCTGGTGATGTCATGCACATATCTCATGCATCTGTGTCATGGTGTCTGACACAGTTCATTGACTCTCCAAGTTCTTCACCATGCACTTCCACTGCAGAAAGAGTGGGTACCACCTCCTCCTCCAGTGCAGTGAAATGCACAGGGGATGATGGCAGAGGTGTATAATCCTGGGGTCAGAAAGTAAAAATCCTACCATGTTTTCATTCCACTCGTAAACTCCTGTCAGCAGATTTCACTTGTTAGTTTTACCTCCCAGATGAAGAATAGTGTCAACTGCTAAGTCTTTTGTGGCTGGAACAATATCCTGGGATGGACTTTTACTTTCTAAACCTGGATTATACACCCGATGGTTACCCACCACCTGCTGCGTGCACAGTTCTCCGGTGTGCAGTGAGCCTGGCTTTTACAGCGCCCCGCAGATCTCTCCATTTAGGCTAGGCAGTGTCTATTTTGCCGTCTGACGGTTCTCGTTTTTTTCTGCTATTTTGCCGTCACGTCCGCTTGACATGCGCAGTTGTCACAGATGTGGATTTAAAGTTTGTAGGCATATACATTGCGTCGGCAATTCACGCTAAAGGGCTATTATGCCGTCTGCCCAGACGGCAATTCACGCTGGAAGGTTATTTTGCCGCCTGCTCTGACGCACACCTCTCCACAAGGCTATACTTTTACTACAGCCGCGGAGGGCACTACAACTGTTTGCCATGTTATTCGACCGTCGGATCGGGTATAAATTAACCAGAAGCATTTTTAATTTGCAGAGCATGCGAACTAACATTCAGTAGCTGATAAGCGGTCATTACTTAGTTTGAATGTAATCTGTCTTCGAAAAATTCGTTTCGCATCCGGTGTGAAAGCTTCTTCAAGGCGACTAAAATGCCTGTATGCGCCTCTTTGCATTGACTTTGAATGTAGCTAATCTGTCGCGCGAAAAATTCGTCTCGCGTCCGATGTGAAAGCGGCTTGTGTATTCGCGTCTTTTAATTGATTTTGAATGTAGGCTAATCTGTCCTGCGAAAAATTCGTTTTGTGTCTGATGTTAAAGCAGCTTTATGGACAGTGCGCGACAGTTAGAGAGAGCTATTACCAATTTAATCTCCGCCTTTTTCGGCTTTAATAGCCACAACAATTTCTAAAGGGGGATGAAATTATAGGCTATCAAGGAAGTGCAGAGAAATAATTTGTTAACCGGTAGCCACATCTGTGAAATTTGGTTTTCGGCTTTGGCTCGACGTCGTCATCATTGTCTTCATGTTCTATTAACAAATGCGACTGCCCTATATGTTCGTGATTATCTAAAAAATTGTGATAGCCTATTCTCTCGAGGGAGGAGAATGGTTTTCTAATTGAGGATATCTGTATTAAATAACTTGTGTCTTTGTAATTTTTTTTTATTATTATTTATTTACCATTGATAATACTGTGTATTTTAATGTGTGAATAAAGATAGGCCTATTATTAAGTAGGCTACTCTAGATTGAGCCCTACCCTGGCCAATACCAAAGCACTACCCATTTGTTAATCAATTTTAGCCAATAAAGAATAGCCAACATGGGAAGAATCATTATCACAAAATTGGATAATTGATTATAATAAAGTATTAGGCACAAGTTCAAGTGAATGTGTTGCTCAAATCAAATGGGACATAATAGGCTAGGGATATGGAATTGTGTGATTGCTGAGACGGTTTCGGGGCCGGGGGATGACAGCGTGCGGGGTAAGAATCCTTTGTTAAAGCGTTTCCATGTCCTTTAGTTGCAAATCTGACATCGGAGTGGATTAAGATTTCAAGTGCGCAATTTCTAAATGAGATCATATAAACTGTATTTGATTGTGAAGAATGTTCTCTTTATTTGTCTCCTCCTGCCGCGGAACAAACAGGCTGGTGTAGGAGGGGCACATATTCAAAGCTCTGATTGCGCTGGTTGAGAAGCGGCAATTTGTTCATTATCGCGGCAATTTGTTTGTTTGCATAGCTTTAATGCCATGGAGGCTAGAGTAAGAAATAAAACAGAGATGTCTGTATTACTTCTTGTAATTGGCACAGACATTCGTAGGCCCACTATTACAGCCGCATATCGTGGGCCTGCGGATAAAACCTCGTATCTTCAAAATGATATAGGCCTACTTCACAGGAAAATAAATAAATATAAAAATAGGCCTATATATAAATTGATAAATATAATTAAAAATATAAATAAAATAAAACATGTTTTATTCTGTGTGAAAGAATAGTGGACATACGAGTTTTTGTTTCTTATCAGTTTGGAGATACGAGGTTTTATCAGCAGGCCCACGATTTTCAAGTTTAAAGTCTGGTTTTTTGCATTTTCATGGTTAATCAGAAAATCCTTGTTCCATGTTTTCCTGATAGCCATAATCAGTGAGCTTTGTACAGAGTCTGCCTCTCTTTTGGATCAGCTCTTTCATAAGGCCGCCTACATTCTGAAGTTAAGCGCTGTGGGCGTGATCGATGCGAGTAGGGGAGAATACGCACAACTCAAAAGTGCTTAACTTGAATCGCGTAAAAAAGGACTTACGCGCTACGGGGAGAATAGACCCCTTAGTGAATAAGCCAAACGACAACGGAAAACAGTGTCACTAACTAGCTACATTCGCCTATATTCAGTGTCCAGTGACGCTCCATTTACATGAAAAAAACAAAAGTGAAACTACGAGGAAGGGCTCCTTGTCGTGGTCCTGAAGCACCTTTAATTATACGAAGCGATAGAAAAGTTGCGTGAGGTAGTGGTATCGTTCGCTAATATTGCTACAGGTCATGGATTAGCTGGGCAGCTGATGAAATAACCACGATTTAGCTTTGGAGCTAGACGCCCAGCTGCGTTAGACAACCCGTGCGTATGCTGGCCACAGTGACCAATTAATTCAGCATCAAACAAACAAAGTCAAAATGTAGGGTGATAATGCTTCATATTAAAGTGTGCGAAAGTGAGGTAGGAAAATAAAGGTCCATCAGGTTTGTTGGTAAGCTTATGTAATGTAATGTTATGGTTTGACAAGCCATACGACCATTAATGGGAGCTGGCAAAGGTGCATCAAAGAGCTAAAAGGAGCACCCACTCGCACTACCGGGGGATTCTGATACACACTGAACCAACCACGCAAATTACCAACGGTGTACAGCATTTGTCTCGACGAGTTACATAAAGGGACGCAGCAGTGTTCAGCCGTCAACCACTCACGCCGCTGAAACTTAGGCTACAAGACTGCTTCATCCTCTCTCCACAAGCCAAATGGGCTACACAAAATACAAGTATACGGACTATTAATTATTATTATTATACTACAAGCAATCTGTGGTCTCGAATATCCGCAATATCTAAGTTGTTTCTTTTCCGCAGTGTTGAAACTTGCCGCCGCGGCCCCTGCCCACACAGCATGACATTTGACCGAAAGTGCCTTAGCTGGCTAATTTGAAAACTAAAGTCCTGTAGAATGCATCATGCATAAGATCAATTCAGTTATGGAAATACTAAAAGTATGCTGTAGATATGCAATCGGATTTTCATGACTAAAAAATCAGAGTTTTTTTTTTTTTTTTTAATTTTGAAGATAAAAAAGCGGAATTCTCGAATTAGCAGAAAAATCGCATCCCTGATAAGAGGGAAAATTTAGGTAAAATATTAATCTAAAAAAAAATTCATTTGGCCAGTCACAGATAAAGGAAGTAATTACCATCTCTCAAAATTCTCCTGCATTGCGGCAACAAAAGGAATAAAATTATTCTTGAAAAGACAGAAATTTATCTGTTACTTGGACCCCAAGATATGTAAACTTATCATGAACTACTTAAAACAGAATTGTCTGTAATGGGTATTTACAAGCGGCAGCATTTACTGGGAACAAATCACTCTCATCTTAAAATTTAGTTTGTAACTGGAAATTGAGCCGAATGAATTAAGGATCGAAAGCACAGTTGGTATAATTATGTTAGGCTTAGAAATATACTCAGCCAAAATAAAAACTTCACGCTCGTTTGGAGGTCGATAAGTTGAACATACAAGAAATGAGGTTTTAAATAATGATTTTATTTAATTCTGTACGCATTAAAGATGGTGTATCATAAAAATAATGTCCATAATATAACCAGTTCCACCGGAAATGCTACAGTAATGTCCAAGAGTAAAAAGGGTAAGTTATAACTTGAATAAGAGCAGTGCACAGGCGATTACGTATGGTTTTGGCAGTCACACAGCCTCTAAACAATTCATTCCTAGTGGACGTTGCAGTGACAAATCGATTATGCAAATGATGTAAGACAATTTGTCGGTCTTCTGCTTTTGACGTCACATGTGGGCTACCAGAATGAGGTTGGTCAGCTGTGGTGCCAGTTTGTTGGAGACGTGTCCGAAGATCATGGATAGCCTGTCGACTGCATCCCATAACCCATGCAACGTCAGTGACGGACGTTTCCGTATTCATCATGCCAATGGCATGTTCACGCTGAATGTTTGACAGCCATGGCATTGAAAATCAAAGAATAATTAACTGTTAAAACTTGTTTTTCCGAAATGTCACTCTAACATGCTAACTTCAGCTCAGTCGCACATCTCTCATATGGTCACGTGACTAGGAACACAAGAAAACATGGTTTTAGCTTAAAGTACGCTCGTACGTGCTACGTACCTTTGCACGACGGAGATGATGTGTGTTATGATGTCTTTGACAACGCATTTCCCCCTACTGATAATAAAAACTCTTTTATTAAAAGTTTCAAGAAAATATTTACAAATTTATGAGTGTGAAGTTTCTTTTTTGACTCAGTAAATAAAGAAGCAAATCACCGAATAAAGTGATAATCTCTGCTCAAAGCCGTCTCTAGTTACACCAGTGATGTGAGGATTAGATCGAAATGCAATAGCAAGGGGCTCAATAGCAACGGCAAAACACAAGGTAGACAACAAACATCCCTGGCTCGTGCCTCTAAAAAGGGGAAAAAAGTTTGATTATTACTGGTTTGAACCGACACAAATGGATACAACTGGCTTACCCAAGCAATGAATTACTCCCTAAGGTCAAACTTTTCAAACGTGCGAAAAACATAGCCCACTTCAGTCTGTCAAAAGCCTTCTCAGCGTCTAAAGAAATAACAAACTGAGAATCGGTAGAGTTTGAGAGATTGTACACAACATGAAACAGACGTCTAACATATAAGAAGGTATGTCTATTTTTAATAAACCGGCCAATAACAGCAAAAATTTTATAGTTCACATTCAGTAATGAAATTGGGTGATAAAATCCACAAGAAAGGGGGAATGTATTCTTTTTTAATATTGATATTATTAATATTATTATTAATATAATACCCTATATTATTTTAATGTATGAGATGGAGGCCTACGACAGAGATTTGGGAAGAGTAGCAGTATCCTTTGAATGCAAAAATATCTTAAGCAGCAGAGGAGCTATTTTATCCATAAATATCCTGTAAAACTCAACAGGAAACCCATCTGGGCTGGGTCATTCAGAATACTGCATCTAACCCACCGCTCATTGAATCTCCTCCACAATTATAGGCTCCTCCAGCTGTACCTTGGAAGCAGGATCAATATTAGAACAATAAGAGAGCTAAAAATGGAATCAAAATCTACACAGTCATCTGCTCAGTAAAATATTACTTTAATGAATTCATGTCCTGAACAATATTAATATGTAATAA
The DNA here is from genome assembly GCA_029721435.1 of Gymnothorax reevesii. NCBI lineage: Eukaryota > Metazoa > Chordata > Actinopteri > Anguilliformes > Muraenidae > Gymnothorax > Gymnothorax reevesii. The sequence goes on from CM056577.1 coordinate 113,987,465, forward strand.
TATGCAGCGACTGTTGAGCGATTCAAGTTTGTTTTATGATACGGTTATGATTATGGTTTGTTTTATGATAAAAAAATGTAATGCGTTTTGATCACTGGACCTCAACATATCTGAATACTGATAACATATGTCGACAGATCTTTGCAACGATATTGAGCAATTCTCATGCAGCTTAAGTGAACAAATCCAAGTCATGTTTTTTTAAAAAGAAAATGTTTTAGTTATTATTTATTATATATTCTGTAAAATGGACAAAGTGTACTTTTGTCCCGGTTATGGGGGGTTGCTGGCTGTTGTGCATTTTCTTCACCACCTGAGGGCTATCCTGCTCTCTGCTCAGGTGGTTGATTGCTTACTGTTTGCAGCTGTGGAGATACTATTTAAAAGGCACTTCTATAGCGGTCTGGGGCTATTGCGTCACTCTCGCAGGGTGTATGAAGTCCTTAGTGTGTAGTCAGAGGAATCTCCTTCAGAGAGTTTAGGATTTGGTGTTTGTCTGTCTGATTTAACATTCTGTTCGTCAGAGTTTATGTTCTGTCCAGCAGCAGGTCTTGTATGTTAAAACATATTCTTTTCTCTCAGACCTCCATTGGTTCACTCCTGTTCTTGCAGGAGGGGGTGGTAACCCTGTCTGTCACTTGTGAGAAAGCTTTTATTCTCTGGGAGGATTTTTGCCCATTGTTTTTTGTTGGCGGAATTGCCAGGGAGTTACGCTCCATTTTTCTGACACCTTTTCTCTCTTGAGTGGTCACTCGTGTTTCACGAGTGGCTTTTTGATACCCTATCTTGTGTCGCATCCGGGCCTCCATCCCATTCCCCCTCACAACTGTAAGGATACATTTTTGCTTTTTTTAAAAGTTTCAACTTATTTCCATAGTTATAAAACAGAATATCCCCATGAATTCTCATCACAGAAATGATCTAGATCAGTGCTTCCCAAGCCTCTCCTGGAGGCCCACCTGTCGTGCATGTTTTAGATTTCTCCCTGCTCCAGCACAGCTAATTCAAATGATCAGCTCATTATTCACACCCAAAAACTGATCGATGACAACCTGATAATTTGAATCACCTGTGCAGGAGCAGGGAGGGATCTAAAACATGCGGGACATGTGGGCCTCCAGGAGAGGTTTGAGAAGCACTTTTCTAGATCCATTGTTCTGTCATTCCTTTTAAATGCCCAAAAAATCCTTGACCTTCACTGTTTAAAAAATCATGTAAACTAATGAGAAAGTGTCTGTATGTATGAAGAATGGGGATATTTAGGGAATTTAACAAAAAAATTATTGAAAGTTATTGTGTTCTCACTCCATGTTCCTCATCACCATAACATGTCTTCACTTGCTTGTAAAAACTGCACTGTATCTTTAATTCAAAAGAACTCCCATGATGCATCACTTGAGATAGAGGATTTAAAATGGACACAAGGCCAGCTGGTTTTTGATCTCTCATATAATAAAATTTTTGTAAATATCTCTGAATCCTCCTGCTGTTACACCGTTGAATATCATTGCTGACACGAGGTGATAATCAATGCGTTTTTTTAGTATGTTGAATTCCTTTTGTCATTTTAAAGACTATATGAGACCTCAACATGAAGCAAAAGCAGAGGTTGTTGGCATGCTAGCTATTGATGTTATCAAGGAGCACGTTATTACCGTTACTTTTGTTACATTACCACATACTTTAAAGACTGATATCGATAATGAGAAGCAGTGTTGCAGTAATAAGATATTCAGAAATCATAGTAAAATTTCTTTTAATAGATGGTCTGCTATCTTCAATCATCATAACGATAATAAGAATTTTTGGGCATCTTGTTAATATGAATTTAGAATAAAAGATAATTAATTTTTCCTTTAAAAACAACACTTCAGACTGTACTTTAGACAATAAATGTGTAAGGTCCTCTAAAACAATACTGTGTACTGTGTATTTTACATAACTCCATTTACCATAATGCTTTGTGTTTGGGAATATTTTCACTGTTCTGATGTGACACTCTGTATTAGCTAATCAGATGTATTTCTTCTGTTTTTATTTGAATTTTATAATCCACCAATAAAAATTAGTACATGTTTTATGCTCGTGCTGATTACCGGAGACCGTTGAGACATAGCTTGGTACGTTGGCCGTTTTTTTTTTTTTGAAGCGGAGACAGCGACAGAGTCTGGTGTGATTCGACGGTTAAGCTTGTTTTTTTTTGCCCTTGACGTTTTCTTATAACCTCGCTAAATATTAGCGATAGGGTTACGGATTTCTTCAGGCTAAGGTGAACTTTATGGGCTGTTGAAGACCTGGGACTGGCGGCGTGAGTGCTCCGTGTTGGAGGAAGACTCGGTGCTGGACCAACAGGGGTCGTAGTTGCAACGCCAAGCTGCGTGTACCGCTAGGCGAGCCAGAGCAGATTGCGATCTGTTAATTCCCCCCCTCCGTGCAGTTAGTCTGGAGGCTGGTAGAAAGACACAGCCGTAAGCTCCAAGACTGAGTGAGAAGACTGGTCGTAAGTTACACACCACACATTTTGCTACGAGCGAGTCGAATCAAGGGCACTGTCGCGGTTGCTACTTTGCCTACGGCTCAGAGAGCTGTGGATCCTTGGCGGAGCTAACGTTTGCTCAAAAGCTGACGTAACCTTTGTGCACAAACGTACGGGCCCCAACTGCGCGCTGTTTTTTTTTTTTTATCTTTGTTAATTATAAATCGCTTTACTTGCTATTCACACGGGAAATCACTTAATGTGTTGTATATTAAATGTTTTCACTTTCATGGTTGATATATATAATCTTTGTTAATTAGAAATCACTTTACTTGTTATTCACGCAGGAAGTCACTTAATGTGCTGTTGTATTTTAAATGTTTTTCACTTTCATGGTTGATATAATTGAATTGTAAACTTAGCCACTGGGCTAATTGTAGGGTTGATATCTCTTTCCCTAAACTGACCTTAACAGAGACTTTGGCCATCTGGAGGTGGAAATTGTTTTCACCTCCGTCTCTGTCAGGAAGTTTATTTTATTTTATTTTATTTTATTTATTATTATTTGATATCAACACTCTTTTATTTGTTTTTGTTACTATCATATATTTACATATCAATAATATTTTCTAATATTATTATTATTGCTTATTAATAAATATAATCATTATTATTTAATTCTATCTGGGGTGTTGGCAGCTCATTTTTTTACCTGGCTAACGGTATTGCCATGAAGAGTGCTATTTAGGTAGCTTAATGAGTGTATTGTAATTGAATACACTACAGTTACATAGCTAGAGCATTCATTATAATAGATTGAACATAATGTATTTGAATTCTGGGGAGATACATCCTGCACTGGCTTGAGGGTAAGTGTAGTTTTTCCACAGTGGAGGCACCGCGCTACTAAATTTGTAATCATTTATAAGTATTCATATTCCTATTTACTACTACTACACAGTTATTCAATTACGCTTGTGGTATAAGGAATCTCAGCCAGCTCACCATTCCACCGCTGAGAACTTCGGATCCTGTTGCGCCATTATTTATTGTGATTTAGGGTAACTATAAGTAGCCTGTACTGTGCTGGGTGATTAACACCCGTCCAAAAAGGGGTTACAAATGTAAAAAAGATCAGGTGGCTACTTTGACACAGTTCATGACAATCACTCTATATAATAAAATCAATGGGACTGCAGTCTGCAGCGTTGTAACGAAAAAAAAAATTTTACATGCTAATTTTTCTGTACTATTTGCACCATACTGTGGTGTATTAATTAGAATATTGAGACCTCTTACTTACAAAAGATACATTGGTTTCTTGGGCAAAACAAAATTAGACCATAGAAAAATGTGATTACACCTGGGTGCACGCCTCGATGCAGACTAAGATTTAGGGTTAACTTTCTTGTTGGCTTTCAGTATTACTAACATAAACCTGAACTCTGTAAGTTCATTTAAAAGCAGGTAGTCCTTAAATCGACCAATAACATTCAAATAAGAATACTTGTAAGACATTACTAACTGAATTGCAGAAGAAGAGAGAGCTGTTTATACAGGTGCTGGCCAGTAAATTAGAAAATCATCAAATAGTTGAATTATTTCAGTTATTCCATTCAAAAAGTGAAACTTGTACATTATATTCATGCATTGCACACAGACTGATGTATTTCAAATGTTTATTTCTTTTCATTTTGATGTTTATGAGTGACAACTAATAAAAACTCCAAATTCGGTATCTCAGAAAATTAGAATATTACTTAAGGCCAATGAAAAAAAGGATTTTTAGAAATGTTGGCCAACTGAAAAGTATGAACATGAAAAGTATGAGCATGTGCAGCACTCAATACTTGGTCGGGGCTCCTTTTGCCTCAATTACAGCATTAATGTGGCGTGGCATGGAGTCGATCAGTTGGTGGCACTGCTCAGGTGTTATGAGAGCCCAGGTTGCTCTGATAGTCGCCTTCAGCTCCTCTGCATTGTTGGGTCTAGCGTATTGCATCTTCCTCTTAACAATACCCCATAGATTTTCTATGGGGTTAAGGTCAGGCGAGTTTGCTGGCCAATCAAGGACAGGGATACCATGGTCCTTAAACCAGGTACTGGTGGTTTTGGCACTGTGTGCAGGTGCCAAGTCCTGTTGGAAAGTAAAATCTGCATCTCCATAAAGTTGGTCAGCAGCAGGAAGCATGAAGTGTTCTAAAACCTCCTGGTAGACGGCGGCATTGACCTTGGACCTCAGAAAACAGAGTGGGCCAACACCGGCAGATGACATAGCACCCCACACCATCACTGACGGTAGAAACTTCACACTGGACTTAATGCAACGTGGATTCTGTGCGTCTCCGCTCTTCCTCCAGACTCTGGGCCCTTGATTTCCAAAGGAAATGCAAAATTTACTCTCATCAGAGAACATAACTCTGGACCACTCATCAGCAGTCCAGTCCTTTTTGTCCTTAGCCCAGGCGAGACGCTTCTTACGCTGTTTCTTGTTCAAGAGTGGCTTGACACAAGGAATGCGACAGCTGAAACCCATGTCTGTCATGCGTCTCTTCGTGGTGGTTCTTGAAGCGCTGACTCCAGCTGCAGTCCACTCTTTGTGAATCTCCCCAACATTCTTGAATGGGTTTTGCTTCACAATTCTCTCCAGGGTGCGGTTATCTCTATCACTTGTGCACTTTTTTCTTCCACATTTCTTCCGTCCCTTCACCTGTCTATTAATGTGCTTGGACACAGAGCTCTGCGAACAGCCAGCCTCTTTAGCAATCACCTTTTGTGTCTTGCCCTCCTTGTGCAAGATGTCAATGGTCGTCTTCTGGACAACTGTCAAGTCAGAAGTCTTCCCCATGATTGTGTAGCCGTCAGAACAACACTGAGAGACCATTTAAAGGCCTTCGCAGGTGTTTTGAGTTAATCAGCTGATTAGTGTGGCACCAGGTGTCTTCTATATTGAACCTTGTCAAAATATTCTAATTTTCTGAGATAGTGAATTTGGTGTTTTCATTAGCTGTCAGTTATAATAATCAAAACTAAAATGAATAAACACTTGAAATATATCAGTCTGTGTGGAAGGAAAGTATACAGTATACAAGTTTCACTTTTTGAATGGAATAACTGAAATAATTCAACTATTTGATGATATTCTAATTTACTGGCCAGCACCTGTATGTAATGGAATTGAGCTTTTAGTTAAACCAAGAGAAAGTGACTTATAACAGGTCAAGACCAACATGTTGGAAGGAATTTTTTGGACCCTGCTAAATTCCAGGTCACCATCCTGCCACTGATTAAAATGCATTTACAAGAATAAATGTAAATAAATTAAAAATTATTGCCATTTTTGTTGTTTCTCCATAGGAAGGCTATCATATTGGGAATATAACTTGTAAAACTGTGGGGAAACCATGTGTCTTGATGATCTATCCACCTCGGAAACATTCTCACCACCATATCCGCAAAAAAAGAGATTGGGACTTTCCATATATACCCACTGCTTCTTTCCAGCCTGAGTCTCCAACCGAACTAGTAACCACTGTAACAACAGGAGCAACATCCACGATAAATGGTATTTCAAGCAACATGCCATTAATCATGAGTAAAACCAACTCTGAAGATGACTATTGGGATTTTCCGATTCTGCCTGACCCAACAGCTACCTTCCAGCCTAGTTCTCCGACCAAAATAGCATCCAGTGTACAAACAAGAGTAGCATCAACAATAAAAGACATCACAAGCAAAGCACCGTTAATGATGAGTACAGCCAACTCTGATGATGACTTTTGGAACTTTTCTATTCTGCCTGACCCAACAGCCACCTTCCAGCCTAATTCTCCAACCAAAATAGCATCCAGTGTACAAACAGGAGTAGCATCCACAATAAATGATATCACAAGCAAAGCACCATTAATGATGAGTACAGACAACTCTGATGATGACTTTTGGAACTTTTCTATTCTGCCTGACCCAACAGCTACCTTCCAGCCTAATTCTCCAACCAAAATAGCACCCACTGTACAAACAGGAGTAGCATCTACAATAAATGATATCACAAGCAAACCACTGTTAATGATGAGTACAGCCAACTCTGATGATGACTTTTGGAACTTTTCTATTCTGCCTGACCCAACAGCCACCTTCAAGCCTAATTCTCCAACCAGGATAACATCCACAGTAAAAACAGTTGCATCAACTAAGATTGACAACACAAGCAAAGTGCCATTGCAGACAATAGAATCCAAATCAACAGGAGAAACTGAAACAACAAAGACAATAACTGAAGATGACTTTTGGGAATTTTTCATCATGCCTGACCCCACTGCTACCTTCCAACCAAATCCTCCAACTACGATGATGTTCACAACAATAGCAGCAACTCCAGGAATTGATCCAAGTAAAAGGCTTTTATTGACAACCACAGCCAAATTATTGACATCACATATAAGTCCTTCATCCAGTACATCTGTTACTACTTCTAGAGCTGCTGAAAAAACATCAACATTAGCACCTGGTCCCACAATTACAGCTTTTAAATCAACTGCAGTCCATAAAACAAGTTTTTTATTCAGCACGACTGAAATGACGACTACAAACGACAGAACTACACAGCCTCCGAGAAAAACAATAACATTAATGAGGACAACAAATTTTGCTCCAATTACAACACCGGCAAAAACGGAGGCATCAACAGAAACATTAGTAGCACCAACAATGACATTGGCCAGAACCACAACACCTGCTGCTAAAACCAGGAGAATTTCAACCTTATCAGTAACAACAACTGTAGCTACAGGAATATCGTCAACAACTAAATCTCACTCTTCAACAACAACTTTTAGAAAAACTACGAATGAATATAAGACCAATCTTTCCCCCCAAACAACTGAAATGACAACAATAAAACAGGCAACTACAGGACATGAAATAAAAACAAATTCACGAGCTAGGACAACAAATTCTACATCCAATGGTACATATGCAACAAGCATGACAAGATCAACTGCATCAAAATCTGAAATTACCATAAAAATTTCACCAACCTCATCTCCCACAACTTCAAAGACTACTATGAAACCATCAGCCACGACATCTGAACCCACAACTGCAGGTTCTAGCTCAACAACTCCTGTGCATAAAGCCAGTCTTTCCTCCACACAAAGCATAATAATTGGCACTGAAAAGAGAACTACAGGACCTGCAACAGCAATTATCTTCCCTGGGACAACTAATTCAACCACAACAGTAGAGAGAACAAAGATTTCCACGCAGACGTCAGTGCCTGCTGGAACAATGGTTAAAAGGTCATCCACGTTCCCAGAAACTATGACAACTACAGCAATAACATCAGCAACCACACATGGTCCCATAACCACACCTTTGATAAAAACAACTGCTGAAACTAAACTAAGTCTCTCCCCCACAATAATGAAAAGAACCACTAAGTATGGGAAGATGACAGGACATGGTGCAACGGTTACATTAGCGAGCACTGCTAATTCTGCATCCACCACAACTTCTGTCACATTAAAAACTTTGACAAGAACTGCTGCAACAACAAGAAAAAAGTCAAGCTTCTCAGCACCACTTTCTGAGGCTAATGGAAAAACTTCAACAACCACATCAAGTCCAAATAGTAATTATTTTTCCCCAACAACTGCTGACGGAAGAACTACAGGACCTGTGACAACTATTACATTAGGTACAACAACAAATTCTAGATCTATGAAAACAGATGCAACTGCAACAACATTAGTGCTCACTGCAATACCCGCTACAATGCGTAAAATAATCACATCTACGACTTATTCTACTAGAAAAGTATCAACTACCACTCCTGATTACAAACCCACAAATTTTCTAAAAGTAACTACTGAACATCAGACAAGTCTTCCTTCCAAAAAAACTGAAACAATTACTAAGGATGGGGGAACTACAAGACCTGATTCAGCAACACATAGGAAAACTTGGACAACAAGGTCTGCATCCAAGACGACACTTGAAATCATTTTAACATCTAGACCAACTGCATTATCTACTGTAACAAACGTAAAAATTCCATCGACCCCATATGCAACACCTTCGAGAACTACTGCAACAATATCACCAACCACATCTCTTCCCAAAACTGAAGCTTTGAGAAAAGTTTCTCCTGACCATAAAACTACCACAATTAAAAGGACTATAACAAGTAAGAGAACAGCAAGACCTTTGACAACAACTACGTTAGCTAGGATGATAAATTCTAGAGAACATACAACAGAAATGACATCAGGAACCACTGGAACAATGTCTGTTATAAGCAGAACAACTTCACTGAAGACATTTTCAACAATTTCTGAACCTTCTGGAAAAACTTTGACAACATTATTGATTCCCAAAACCACAGCTTTTAAAGTGACAACTGCTGAACATAAAGCAAGTATTTCTCCCTCAACTGAAAGTACAGGAATAATATTGGCAACGAAAGTGGAACCCCAAACCACAGCTCTGAGCACAACTGCTGAACATGAAACAACTGAAATGAGAAAAACAGATTGGTGGACAAGAGGATCTGCACAAACATTAATTAAGTCAGATAGGACAACAAATTCCACACCCACTTCAACATTTGCAACTCGAAAGACCTCAACACAAACTGCGACAACTGCTGCAACGACCATAAAAACGTCAACCACAGCAGCTGTTTTTTCACCTTCAGATAAAGCAATGATCACCTCTGGTCCTGCATCCACTGCTTTTAGAACTAAAATTGATGGGCAAAAAACAAGGCTTTATCCCACAGATAGTGAAATTATGACAACAGTTGAGAAAACTACAGGACCTGCGATGGCAGATACGTCACCAAGGAAAACAAATTCTGTATCCACTGCAAAACATATTACAATTATAAAATCAAGACCAACATCAACATCTTCTGTGACTACTATAAAAACTGCTTCAACACTATCGATAATACCTTATAATACTGCAGGAGATATGTCAACAATCTTTTCTGATCCTACAAACAAAGATTTTGGAGAAACACCTGCAGATCGTACAATAAGTGTTTTGGCAATAAGTCAAATGAAAACTACAGATGGCAATATTACAGAATCTACTAAAACAACAAGTAACTTAATGAGGACAACGAATTCAGCATCAAACTCAACACAAGCAACAACTAAAACATTGAGGCAAACTGAAAGAACAGCTGCAGCAACAACAAAAATATCAACCATGTTACCAAAAACTTATAAAGCTACAGTTCAAACTTCAACAACCACATCTAGTCCTATAACCACAGCTTTCAGAACAATAACTGCTGCTCAGAAAACAAGAATTCACCCCACACGGATTGTCATGACAGCAAAGGAAAGAAGAACTACAGGACTAGCAACAACCATTATGTTGTCGAGAAGAAAAACCCCCACCACAACAGTTATGGCACAAAAGACTTCAGCAGCAAACGCAGAAACTTCGTCAAGCAGAAAAATGTTAAGTACATCTGCAACAACTTACACAACTGCAGATAAAATTCTGAAAACCACAACGACATTAAGTCCCGTGACGACAGTTTTATCAGCAGGAAAATCAAGAGGAACTCTTCTCACCACAGCAACAAAAACACCCAGAAGACCAGGCACATCTACATCTGCCACAACAACCACAAGAGGAAGGACTACACCTGAACACACACCAACTTCACCCCCAATCTTTGAACCGATCACGGCTGCTGTGAGTACAACCGGAGAAGAAACAAGCATAACCTTCCCAACGGCAATAAAATCTTCAACCAGAAGCGCAAAAACAAAAACATCAGAATCTCCCTCAACAGTTTCTACCACACCCATAAAACCATCATCTACCACAACTGCCGCAACAATGACAGTTAATAAAACTTCTCTTCTGCATCAAACAACGCTTACTGCCACAGAATCAACAGAATCGTCAACAATTTCTGTGAGTACCCCAGGAAGAGCTACAACAAAAACTACATTGCCATCGAGAGTAAGAATTGTGCCCACCACTACAGGAGAAACACCCTCAACATCAGCGAGACAAACAACAAAATCACACCGCACCGCAGCCAGTGCAGCAGCCAAAACTATAATTCAAACTAAATCTGCCGCAACTAGTAAAACAGGCATGACTACAATTCAATGCACTACGACTTCACCCCCAACCTCTGAACTGACTTCAACTGCTACGATTACAATCGGAAAACAAACAAGCAGAAAAGTGCCAACGACAATAAAATCTCCAACCACAACAACAAGTACAATAAGAAGAACATCAGAATTACCTACAACAGTTTCTGAAACATCCAAAAAGTCACCATCTAGCATCACATACACCACAACAGCAACTCTCTCTAAAACTTCTACTGTGCTTGAAATGAGTCTTCCGGCCACATTAACAACAAAACAGTCTACAAAGTTAGTTATAAGCACGAGACCTGCAACAACGACGAGGACATTGCCTTCAGGAACAGGTATGGTGTCCTCCACTATAAATGACAGCCCATTTACTTCTGCAAGCCAAATAAAGGAAACTCCACTCACCTTAGAAACTGCAACAGCCACAATTACAATTAAAAGTAAATCTGCCACAACCAGCACAACAGAAATGGCAACAGATGAACCAACTACCACTTTTTCCCTAACATCAGAACCCACAACAACTGTTAGTAGTACAACAGGGAAAGAAACAAGCAAAACTTTATCAACAACACGGACATCACTTTCAAAAACAAGTATTGTGTCCGCCAGAAAAAAAGAAACATACTTGACATCAGCTAGACAAACAACAGAATCACAACTTGCCCCAGGTACTACAACAGCCACTAGGACAAGTGCAACTAAATCTGCCACAATCACCACGACAGGACTGACTACAGGAGAACTCACTACAACTTTCCACCCAACAACAAAACTTACTTCAACTGCTATGAGTACAACGGGAAAAGAATCAAGCAAAACTTTACCAACAACTGAGACATCACCTTTGACAACGACTATTTTGAGCATCATCACTGACAAAAAGACCTTAACATCAGAAGGACAAACAAAGAGGACTCCTCTCTCCACAGCAACAGAAACCGCCACAAGTACAAGTAAAACTATATCTGCCATAACCATTTCTATAGGAATGACTGCAACTGAAGCAACTACAACTTTCTCCCCAACCGCAGAAGGAACTTTAACTACTTTCAGTACATTTGGAGAAGAAACAAGCATTACGTTACCTACAACAATACCATCTCCAACCACAGCAACAAGTGCAATGACAAGAACATCCGAACCTCCTTCAACAAATTCTGCGAGATCCACAAAAACATCATCTGCCACAAGCTCTGCATCAACAACGATTGTTATTGAAACTTCTCCCATGGATAAAACAACTCTTTCTACTACAGTCGAACCATCTAGGACATCTGTGAGTACCACTGGACCTGTAACAACCACAATCACATCACCTTCCAGGACAAATATGGCATCCACCACTACAGAAGAAACACAGTTGACGTCAGCAACACAAACAATAGAGTCGCCCCTAACCTCAGCAACTGCAACACCCACCACTCCAACTGAAAGAAAATCTGCCACAAACACTGCAACAGGAATCACTACACCTGAACACACACAAACTTCAACCCTGACCGCTGAACCCCCCACATCAGCTGCGAGTAAAACTGGAGAGGAAACAAGCATAACCTTCCCAGCGACAATAAAATCTTCAACCAGAAGTGCAATCACAAGAACAACAGAATCTCCCTCAACAGATTCTGCCACACCCATAAAACCATCATCTATCACAAATTCTGCTACAATGACACTTAGTAAAACTTCTCTTGCGGATCAAACAACTCTTCCAGCCTCAGAATCAACAGAACCGTTAACAATTTCTCTGAGTACCACAGCACCGGCTACAACAAAAACGACATTACCATCGAAAACAAGTACTATGTCCACTTCCACTGGAGAAACTCCCTCAACATCAGCTAGACAAACAACAGAATCACACCTCACCTCACCCACTGCAGCAGCCAAAACAATAATTCAAACTAAATCTGCCGCAACTAGTAAAACAGGCATGACTACAATTCAATGCACTACGACTTCACCCCCAACCACTGAACTGACTTCAACTGCTACGATTACAATCGGAAAACAAACAAGCAGAAAAGTGCCAACGACAATAAAATCTCCAACCACAACAACAAGTACAATAAGAAGAACATCAGAATTACCTACAACAGTTTCTGAAACATCCAAAAAGTCATCATCTAGCATAAAATACACCACAACAGCAACTCCCTCTAAAACTTCTACTGAGCTTGAAATGACTCTTCCGGCCACATTAACAAGAAAACAGTCTACAAAGTTAGCTATAAGCACAAGACCTGTTACAACGACGAGGACATTGCCTTCAAGAACAGGTATCGTGTCTTCCACTATAAATGACAGCCCATTTACTTCAGCAAGCCAAATAAAGGAAGCTCCACTCACCTCAGCAACTGACCGCTCAACCCTGACCGCTGAACCCACCACATCAGCTGCAAGTTCAAGTGGAGAAGAAACAAGCATAACCTTCCCAGCGACAATAAAATCTTCAACCAGAAGTACCATCACAAGAACAACAGACTCTCCCTCAACAGATTCTGCCACACCCATAAAACCATCATCTATCACAAATTCTGCTACAATTACACTTAGTAAAACTTCTCTAGTGGATCAAACAACTCTTCCAGCCACAGAATCAACAGAACAGTTAACAATTTCTCTGAGTACCACAGCATCGGCTACAACAAAAACGACATTACCATCGAAAACAAGTACTGTGTCTACCACCACTGGAGAAACACCCTCAACATCAGCAAGACAAACAACAGAATCGCACCTCACCTCACCCACTGCAGTAACCACAATGAAAATTCAAACAAAATCTGCCGCAACCACTAACACAGACATGAGTACAATTCAACGCACTCCAACTTTACCCACAACCTCTAAACTGACTTCAACTGCTATGAGTAAAATCGAAGAACAAACCAGCAGAACGGTGCCCACGACAAGAAAATCTCCAACCACAACAACAAGTACAATGAGAAGAACATCAGAACTACCTACAACAGTTTCTGAAACATCCAAAAAGTACACTACAGGAGAAACACCCTCAACATCAGCGAGACAAACAACAAAATCACACCGCACCGCAGCCAGTGCAGCAGCCAAAACTATAATTCAAACTAAATCTGCCGCAACTAGTAAAACAGGCATGACTACAATTCAATGCACTACGACTTCACCCCCAACCTCTGAACTGACTTCAACTGCTACGATTACAATCGGAAAACAAACAAGCAGAAAAGTGCCAACGACAATAAAATCTCCAACCACAACAACAAGTACAATAAGAAGAACATCAGAATTACCTACAACAGTTTCTGAAACATCCAAAAAGTCACCATCTAGCATCACGTACACCACAACAGCAACTCTCTCTAAAACTTCTACTGTGCTTGAAATGAGTCTTCCGGCCACATTAACAACAAAACAGTCTACGAAGTTAGTTATAAGCACGAGACCTGCAACAACGACGAGGACATTGCCTTCAGGAACAGGTATCATGTCCTCCACTAAAAATGACAGCCCATTTACTTCTGCAAGCCAAATAAAGGAAACTCCACTCACCTTAGAAACTGCAACAGCAACAATTACAATTAAAAGTAAATCTGCCACAACCAGCACAACAGAAATGGCAACAGATGAACCAACTACCACTTTTTCCCTAACATCAGAACCCACCACAACTGTAAGTAGTACTACAGGAAAAGAAACAAGCAAAACTTTATCAACAACCCGGACACCACTTTCAAAAACAAGTATTGTGTCCGCCAGAAAAGAAGAAACATACTTGACATCAGCTAGACAAACAACAGAATCACAACTTGCCCCAGGTACTACAACAGCCGCTAGGACAACTGCAACTAAATCTGCCACAATCACCACGACAGGACTGACTACAGGAGAACTCACTACAACTTTCCACCGAACAACAAAACTTACTTCAACTGCTATGAGTACAACGGGAAAAGAATCAAGCAAAACTTTACCAACAACTGAGACATCACCTTTGACAACGTCTATTTTGTCCATCATCACTGACAAAACGACCTTAACATCAGAAGGACAAACAAAGGGGACTCCTCTCTCCACAGCAACAGAAACCGCTACAAGTACAAGTAAAACTATATCTGCCATAACCACCTGTATAGGAATGACTGCAACTGAAGCAACTACAACTTTCTCCCCAACCGCAGAAGTAACTTCAACTGCTTTCAGTACATCCGGAGAAGAAACAAGCATTACATTACAAACAGCAATACCATCTCCAACCACAGTAACAAGTGCAATGACAAGAACATCCGAACCTCCTTCAACCAATTCTGCGAGATCCACAAAAACATCATCTGCCACAACCTCCGCATCAACAACGTCTGTTATTGAAACTTCTCCCATGCATAAAACAACTCTTTCTGCTACAGTTGAACCATCTACGACATCTGTGAGTACCACTGGACCTGCAACAACCACAATCACATCACCTTCCAGGACAAATATGGCATCCACTACCATGGAAGAAACACAGTTGACATTAGCAACACAAACAATAGAGTGTCCCCTAACCTCAGCAACTGCAAAACCCACCACTCCAACTGAAAGAAAATCTGCCACAAACACTGCAACAGGAATCACTACACCTGAACACACACAAACTTCAACCCTGACCGCTGAACCCACCACATCAGCTGCGAGTACAACTGGAGAAGAAACAAGAATAACCTTCCCAGCGACAATGAAATCTTCAACCAGAAGTGCAATCACAAGAACAACAGAATCTCCCTCAACAGATTCTGCCACACCCATAAAACCATCATCTATCACAAATTCTGCTACAATGACACTTAGTAAAACTTCTCTTGTGGATCAAACAACTCTTCCAGCCACAGAATCAACAGAACAGTTAACAATTTCTCTGAGTACCACAGCATCGGCTACAACAAAAACGTCATTACCATCTAAAACAAGTACTGTGTCCACCACCACTGGAGAAACACCCTCAACATCAGCAAGACAAACAACAGAATCGCACCTCACCTCACCCACTGCAGTAACCACAATGAAAATTCAAACGAAATCTGCCGCAACCACTAACACAGGCATGAGTACAATTCAACGCACTCCAACTTTACCCACAACCACTAAACTGACTTCAACTGCTATGAGTAAAATCGAAGAAAAAACCAGCAGAACTGTGCCCACGACAATAAAATCTCCAACCACAACAACAAGTACAATGAGAAGAACATCAGAACTACCTACAACAGTTTCTGAAACATCCATCAAGTCATCATCTAGCATAACATACACCACAACAGCAACTCCCTCTAAAACTTCTACTGAGCTTGAAATGACTCTTCCGGCCACATTAACAACAAAACAGTCTACAAAGTTAGCTATAAGCACAAGACCTGCTACAACGACGAGGACATTTCCTTCAAGAACAGGTATCGTGTCTTCCACTATAAATGACAGCCCATTTACTTCAGCAAGCCAAATAAAGGAAGCTCCACTCACCTCAGCAACTGCAACAGCAACAATTACAATTAAAAGTAAATCTGCCACAACCAGCACAACAGAAATGGCAACAGATGAACCAACTACCACTTTTTCCCTAACATCAGAACCCACAACAACTGTTAGTAGTACAACAGGAAAAGAAACAAGCAAAACTTTATCAACAACACAGACATCACTTTCAAAAACAAGTATTGTGTTAGCCAGAAAAGAAGAAACATACTTGACATCAGCTAGACAAACAACAGAATCACAACTTGCCCCAGGTACTACAACAGCCACTAGGACACGTGCAACTAAATCTGCCACAATCACCACGACAGGACTGACTACAGGAGAACTCACTACAACTTTCCACCCAACAACAAAACTTACTTCAACTGCTATGAGTACAACAGGAAAAGAATCAAGCAAAACTTTACCAACAACTGAGACATCACCTTTGACAACGTCTATTTTGTCCATCATCACTGATAAAACGACCTTAACATCAGAAGGACAAACAAAGGGGACTCCTCTCTCCACAGCAACAGAAACCGCCACAAGTACAAGTAAAACTATATCTGCCATAACCACCTCTATAGGAATGACTGCAACTGAAGAAACTACAACTTTCTCCCCAACCGCAGAAGTAACTTCAACTGCTTTCAGTACATCCAGAGAAAAAACAAGCATTACGTTACAAACAACAATACCATCTCCAACCAAAGCAACAAGTGCAATGACAATAACATCCGAACCTCCAACAAATTCTGCGAGATCCACAAAAACATCATCTGCCACAAGCTCTGCATCAACAACGATTGTTATTGAAACTTCTCCCATGGATAAAACAACTCTTTCTACTACAGTCGAACCATCTAGGACATCTGTGAGTACCACTGGACCTGTAACAACCACAATCACATCACCTTCCAGGACAAATATGGCATCCACCACTACAGAAGAAACACAGTTGACGTCAGCAACACAAACAATAGAGTCGCCCCTAACCTCAGCAACTGCAACACCCACCACTCCAACTGAAAGAAAATCTGCCACAAACACTGCAACAGGAATCACTACACCTGAACACACACAAACTTCAACCCTGACCGCTGAACCCCCCACATCAGCTGCGAGTAAAACTGGAGAGGAAACAAGCATAACCTTCCCAGCGACAATAAAATCTTCAACCAGAAGTGCAATCACAAGAACAACAGAATCTCCCTCAACAGATTCTGCCACACCCATAAAACCATCATCTATCACAAATTCTGCTACAATGACACTTAGTAAAACTTCTCTTGCGGATCAAACAACTCTTCCAGCCTCAGAATCAACAGAACCGTTAACAATTTCTCTGAGTACCACAGCACCGGCTACAACAAAAACGACATTACCATCGAAAACAAGTACTATGTCCACTTCCACTGGAGAAACTCCCTCAACATCAGCTAGACAAACAACAGAATCACACCTCACCTCACCCACTGCAGCAGCCAAAACAATAATTCAAACTAAATCTGCCGCAACTAGTAAAACAGGCATGACTACAATTCAATGCACTACGACTTCACCCCCAACCACTGAACTGACTTCAACTGCTACGATTACAATCGGAAAACAAACAAGCAGAAAAGTGCCAACGACAATAAAATCTCCAACCACAACAACAAGTACAATAAGAAGAACATCAGAATTACCTACAACAGTTTCTGAAACATCCAAAAAGTCATCATCTAGCATAAAATACACCACAACAGCAACTCCCTCTAAAACTTCTACTGAGCTTGAAATGACTCTTCCGGCCACATTAACAAGAAAACAGTCTACAAAGTTAGCTATAAGCACAAGACCTGTTACAACGACGAGGACATTGCCTTCAAGAACAGGTATCGTGTCTTCCACTATAAATGACAGCCCATTTACTTCAGCAAGCCAAATAAAGGAAGCTCCACTCACCTCAGCAACTGACCGCTCAACCCTGACCGCTGAACCCACCACATCAGCTGCAAGTTCAAGTGGAGAAGAAACAAGCATAACCTTCCCAGCGACAATAAAATCTTCAACCAGAAGTACCATCACAAGAACAACAGACTCTCCCTCAACAGATTCTGCCACACCCATAAAACCATCATCTATCACAAATTCTGCTACAATTACACTTAGTAAAACTTCTCTAGTGGATCAAACAACTCTTCCAGCCACAGAATCAACAGAACAGTTAACAATTTCTCTGAGTACCACAGCATCGGCTACAACAAAAACGACATTACCATCGAAAACAAGTACTGTGTCTACCACCACTGGAGAAACACCCTCAACATCAGCAAGACAAACAACAGAATCGCACCTCACCTCACCCACTGCAGTAACCACAATGAAAATTCAAACAAAATCTGCCGCAACCACTAACACAGACATGAGTACAATTCAACGCACTCCAACTTTACCCACAACCTCTAAACTGACTTCAACTGCTATGAGTAAAATCGAAGAACAAACCAGCAGAACGGTGCCCACGACAAGAAAATCTCCAACCACAACAACAAGTACAATGAGAAGAACATCAGAACTACCTACAACAGTTTCTGAAACATCCAAAAAGTACACTACAGGAGAAACACCCTCAACATCAGCGAGACAAACAACAAAATCACACCGCACCGCAGCCAGTGCAGCAGCCAAAACTATAATTCAAACTAAATCTGCCGCAACTAGTAAAACAGGCATGACTACAATTCAATGCACTACGACTTCACCCCCAACCTCTGAACTGACTTCAACTGCTACGATTACAATCGGAAAACAAACAAGCAGAAAAGTGCCAACGACAATAAAATCTCCAACCACAACAACAAGTACAATAAGAAGAACATCAGAATTACCTACAACAGTTTCTGAAACATCCAAAAAGTCACCATCTAGCATCACGTACACCACAACAGCAACTCTCTCTAAAACTTCTACTGTGCTTGAAATGAGTCTTCCGGCCACATTAACAACAAAACAGTCTACGAAGTTAGTTATAAGCACGAGACCTGCAACAACGACGAGGACATTGCCTTCAGGAACAGGTATCGTGTCCTCCACTAAAAATGACAGCCCATTTACTTCTGCAAGCCAAATAAAGGAAACTCCACTCACCTTAGAAACTGCAACAGCAACAATTACAATTAAAAGTAAATCTGCCACAACCAGCACAACAGAAATGGCAACAGATGAACCAACTACCACTTTTTCCCTAACATCAGAACCCACCACAACTGTAAGTAGTACTACAGGAAAAGAAACAAGCAAAACTTTATCAACAACCCGGACACCACTTTCAAAAACAAGTATTGTGTCCGCCAGAAAAGAAGAAACATACTTGACATCAGCTAGACAAACAACAGAATCACAACTTGCCCCAGGTACTACAACAGCCGCTAGGACAACTGCAACTAAATCTGCCACAATCACCACGACAGGACTGACTACAGGAGAACTCACTACAACTTTCCACCGAACAACAAAACTTACTTCAACTGCTATGAGTACAACGGGAAAAGAATCAAGCAAAACTTTACCAACAACTGAGACATCACCTTTGACAACGTCTATTTTGTCCATCATCACTGACAAAACGACCTTAACATCAGAAGGACAAACAAAGGGGACTCCTCTCTCCACAGCAACAGAAACCGCTACAAGTACAAGTAAAACTATATCTGCCATAACCACCTGTATAGGAATGACTGCAACTGAAGCAACTACAACTTTCTCCCCAACCGCAGAAGTAACTTCAACTGCTTTCAGTACATCCGGAGAAGAAACAAGCATTACATTACAAACAGCAATACCATCTCCAACCACAGTAACAAGTGCAATGACAAGAACATCCGAACCTCCTTCAACCAATTCTGCGAGATCCACAAAAACATCATCTGCCACAACCTCCGCATCAACAACGTCTGTTATTGAAACTTCTCCCATGCATAAAACAACTCTTTCTGCTACAGTTGAACCATCTACGACATCTGTGAGTACCACTGGACCTGCAACAACCACAATCACATCACCTTCCAGGACAAATATGGCATCCACTACCATGGAAGAAACACAGTTGACATTAGCAACACAAACAATAGAGTGTCCCCTAACCTCAGCAACTGCAAAACCCACCACTCCAACTGAAAGAAAATCTGCCACAAACACTGCAACAGGAATCACTACACCTGAACACACACAAACTTCAACCCTGACCGCTGAACCCACCACATCAGCTGCGAGTACAACTGGAGAAGAAACAAGAATAACCTTCCCAGCGACAATGAAATCTTCAACCAGAAGTGCAATCACAAGAACAACAGAATCTCCCTCAACAGATTCTGCCACACCCATAAAACCATCATCTATCACAAATTCTGCTACAATGACACTTAGTAAAACTTCTCTTGTGGATCAAACAACTCTTCCAGCCACAGAATCAACAGAACAGTTAACAATTTCTCTGAGTACCACAGCATCGGCTACAACAAAAACGTCATTACCATCTAAAACAAGTACTGTGTCCACCACCACTGGAGAAACACCCTCAACATCAGCAAGACAAACAACAGAATCGCACCTCACCTCACCCACTGCAGTAACCACAATGAAAATTCAAACGAAATCTGCCGCAACCACTAACACAGGCATGAGTACAATTCAACGCACTCCAACTTTACCCACAACCACTAAACTGACTTCAACTGCTATGAGTAAAATCGAAGAAAAAACCAGCAGAACTGTGCCCACGACAATAAAATCTCCAACCACAACAACAAGTACAATGAGAAGAACATCAGAACTACCTACAACAGTTTCTGAAACATCCATCAAGTCATCATCTAGCATAACATACACCACAACAGCAACTCCCTCTAAAACTTCTACTGAGCTTGAAATGACTCTTCCGGCCACATTAACAACAAAACAGTCTACAAAGTTAGCTATAAGCACAAGACCTGCTACAACGACGAGGACATTTCCTTCAAGAACAGGTATCGTGTCTTCCACTATAAATGACAGCCCATTTACTTCAGCAAGCCAAATAAAGGAAGCTCCACTCACCTCAGCAACTGCAACAGCAACAATTACAATTAAAAGTAAATCTGCCACAACCAGCACAACAGAAATGGCAACAGATGAACCAACTACCACTTTTTCCCTAACATCAGAACCCACAACAACTGTTAGTAGTACAACAGGAAAAGAAACAAGCAAAACTTTATCAACAACACAGACATCACTTTCAAAAACAAGTATTGTGTTAGCCAGAAAAGAAGAAACATACTTGACATCAGCTAGACAAACAACAGAATCACAACTTGCCCCAGGTACTACAACAGCCACTAGGACACGTGCAACTAAATCTGCCACAATCACCACGACAGGACTGACTACAGGAGAACTCACTACAACTTTCCACCCAACAACAAAACTTACTTCAACTGCTATGAGTACAACAGGAAAAGAATCAAGCAAAACTTTACCAACAACTGAGACATCACCTTTGACAACGTCTATTTTGTCCATCATCACTGATAAAACGACCTTAACATCAGAAGGACAAACAAAGGGGACTCCTCTCTCCACAGCAACAGAAACCGCCACAAGTACAAGTAAAACTATATCTGCCATAACCACCTCTATAGGAATGACTGCAACTGAAGAAACTACAACTTTCTCCCCAACCGCAGAAGTAACTTCAACTGCTTTCAGTACATCCAGAGAAAAAACAAGCATTACGTTACAAACAACAATACCATCTCCAACCAAAGCAACAAGTGCAATGACAATAACATCCGAACCTCCAACAAATTCTGCGAGATCCACGAAAACATCATCTGCCACAACCTCCGCATCAACAACGTCTGTTATTGAAACTTCTCCCATGCATAAAACAACTCTTTCTGCTACAGTCGAACCATCTACGACATCTGTGAGTACCACTGGACCTGCAACAACCACAATCACATCACCTTCCAGGACAAATATGGCATCCACCACCACGGAAGAAACACAGTTGACATCAGCAACACAAACAATAGAGTCTCCCCTTACCTCAGCAACTGCAACACCCACTACTCCAACTGAAAGAAAATCTGCCACAAACACTGCAACAGGAATCACTACACCTGAACACACACAAACTTCAACCCTGACCGCTGAACCCCCCACATCAGCTGCGAGTACAACTGGAGAAGAAACAAGCATAACCTTCCCAGCGACAATAAAATCTTCAACCAGAAGTGCAATCACAAGAACAACAGAATCTCCCTCAACAGATTCTGCCACACCCATAAAACAATCATCTATCACAAATTCTGCTACAATGACACTAAGTAAAACTTCTCTTGTGGATCAAATAACTCTTCCAGCCACAGAATCAACAGAACAGTTAACAATTTCTCTGAGTACCACAGCATCGGCTACAACAAAAACGACATTACCATCTAAAACAAGTACTGTGTCCACCACCACTGGAGAAACACCCTCAACATCAGCTAGACAAACAACAGAATCGCACCTCACCTCACCCACTGCAGTAACCACAATGAAAATTCAAACAAAATCTGCCGCAAACACTAACACAGGCATAAGTAAAATTCAATGCACTTCAACTTTACCCCCAACTGATAAACCGACTTCAACTGCTACGAGTAAAATCGAAGAACAAACAAGCAGAATTGTGCCCACGACAATAAAATCTCCAACCACAACAACAAGTACAATGAGAAGAACATCAGAACTACCTACAACAGTTTCTGAAACATCCATCAAGTCATCATCTAGCATAACATACACCACAACAGCAACTCCCTCTAAAACTTCTACTGAGCTTGAAATGACTCTTCCGGCCACATTAACAACAAAACAGTCTACAAAGTTAGCTATAAGCACAAGACCTGCTACAACGACGAGGACATTGCCTTCAAGAACAGGTATCGTGTCTTCCACTATAAATGACAGCCCATTTACTTCAGCAAGCCAAATAAAGGAAGCTCCACTCACCTCAGCAACTGCTACAGCAACAATTACAATTAAAAGTAAATCTGCCACAACCAGCACAACAGAAATGGCAACAGATGAACCAACTACCACTTTTTTCCTAACATCAGAACCCACAACAACTGTTAGTAGTACAACAGGAAAAGAAACAAGCAAAACTTTATCAACAACACGGACATCACTTTCAAAAACAAGTATTGTGTTCGCCACTAAAGAAGAAATATACTTGACATCGGCTAGACAAACAACAGAATCACAACTTGCCCCAGGTACTACAACAGCCACTAGGACAAGTGCAACTAAATCTGCCACAATCACCACGACAGGACTGACTACAGGAGAACTCACTACAACTTTCCACCCAACAACAAAACTTACTTCAACTGCTATGAGTACAACGGGAAAAGAATCAAGCAAAACTTTACCAACAACTGAGACATCACCTTTGACGTCTATTTTGTCCATCATCACTGACAAAACGACCTTAACATCAGAAGGACAAGCAAAGGGGACTCCTCTCTCCACAGCAACAGAAACCGCCTCAAGTACAAGTAAAACTATATCTGCCATAACCACCTCTATAGGAATGACTGCAACTGAAGCAACTACAACTTTCTCCCCAACCGCAGAAGTAACTTCAACTGCTTTCAGTACATCCGGAGAAGAAACAAGCATTACGTTACCAACAACAATACCATCTCCAACCACAGCAACAAGTGCAATGACAAGAACATCCGAACCTCCTTCAACAAATTCTGCGAGATCCACAAAAACATCATCTGCCACAACCTCCGCATCATCAGCGTTTGTTATTGAAACTTCTCCCATGCATAAAACAACTCTTTCTGCTACAGTTGAACCATCAACGACATCTGTGAGTACCACTGGACCTGCAACAACCACAATCACATCACCTTCCAGGACAAATATGGCATCCACCACCACGGAAGAAACACAGTTGACGTCAGCAACACAAACAATAGAGTGTCCCCTTACCTCAGCAACTGCAACACCCACCACTCCAACTGAAAGAAAATCTGCCACAAACACTGCAACAGGAATCACTACACCTGAACACACACAAACTTCAACCCTGACCGCTGAACCCCCCACATCAGCTGCGAGTACAACTGGAGAAGAAACAAGCATAACCTTCCCAGCGACAATAAAATCTTCAACCAGAAGTGCAATCACAAGAACAACAGAATCTCCCTCAACAGATTCTGCCACACCCATAAAACAATCATCTATCACAAATTCTGCTACAATGACACTAAGTAAAACTTCTCTTGTGGATCAAATAACTCTTCCAGCCACAGAATCAACAGAACAGTTAACAATTTCTCTGATTACCACAGCATCAGCTACAACAAAAACGACATTACCATCTAAAACAAGTACTGTGTCCACCACCACTGGAGAAACACCCTCAACATCAGCTAGACAAACAACAGAATCGCACCTCACCTCACCCACTGCAGTAACCACAATGAAAATTCAAACAAAATCTGCCGCAACCACTAACACAGGCATGAGTAAAATTCAATGCACTTCAACTTTACCCCCAACTGATAAACCGACTTCAACTGCTACGAGTAAAATCGAAGAACAAACAAGCAGAACTGTGCCCACGACAATAAAATCTCCAACCACAACAACAAGTACAATGAGAAGAACATCAGAACTACCTACAACAGTTTCTGAAACATCCATCAAGTCATCATCTAGCATAACATACACCACAACAGCAACTCCCTCTAAAACTTCTACTGAGCTTGAAATGACTCTTCCGGCCACATTAACAACAAAACAGTCTACAAAGTTAGCTATAAGCACAAGACATGCTACAACGACGAGGACATTGCCTTCAAGAACAGGTATCGTGTCTTCCACTATAAATGACAGCCCATTAACTTCAGCAAGCCAAATAAAGGAAGCTCCACTCACCTCAGCAACTGCTACAGCAACAATTACAATTAAAAGTAAATCTGCCACAACCAGCACAACAGAAATGGCAACAGATGAACCAACTACCACTTTTTCCCTAACATCAGAACCCACAACAACTGTAAGTAGTACAACAGGAAAAGAAACAAGCAAAACTTTATCAACAACACGGACATCACTTTCAAAAACAAGTATTGTGTCCGCCACTAAAGAAGAAACATACTTGACATCAGCTAGACAAACAACAGAATCACAACTTGCCCCAGGTACTACAACAGCCACGAGGACAACTGCAACTAAATCTGCCACAATCACCACGACAGGACTGACTACAGGAGAACTCACTACAACTTTCCACCGAACAACAAAACTTACTTCAACTGCTATGAGTACAACGGGAAAAGAATCAAGCAAAACTTTACCAACAACTGAGACATCACCTTTGACAACGTCTATTTTGTCCATCATCACTGACAAAACGACCTTAACATCAGAAGGACAAGCAAAGGGGACTCCTCTCTCCACAGCAACAGAAACCGCCTCAAGTACAAGTAAAACTATATCTGCCATAACCACCTCTATAGGAATGACTGCAACTGAAGCAACTACAACTTTCTCCCCAACCGCAGAAGTAACTTCAACTGCTTTCAGTACATCCGGAGAAGAAACTAGCATTACGTTACCAACAACAATACCATCTCCAACCACAGCAACAAGTGCAATGACAAGAACATCCGAACCTCCTTCAACAAATTCTGCGAGATCCACAAAAACATCATCTGCCACAACCTCTGCATCAACAGCGTTTGTTATTGAAACTTCTCCCATGCATAAAACAACTCTTATTGCTACAGTTGAACCATCTACGACATCTGTGAGTACCACTGGACCTGCAACAACCACAATGACATCACCTTCCAGGACAAATATGGCATCCACAACCACGGAAGAAACACAGTTGACGTCAGCAACACAAACAATAGAGTGTCCTCTTACCTCAGCAACTGCAACACCCACCACTCCAACTGAAAGAAAATCTGCCACAAACACTGCAACAGGAATCACTACACCTGAACACACACAAACTTCAACCCTGACCACTGAACCCACCACATCAGCTGCGAGTTCAAGTGGAGAAGAAACAAGCATAACCTTCCCAGCGACAATAAAATCTTCAACCAGAAGTGCCATCACAAGAACAACAGACTCTCCCTCAACAGATTCTGCCACACCCATAAAACCATCATCTATCACAAATTCTGCTACAATTACACTTAGTAAAACTTCTCTAGTGGATCAAACAACTCTTCCAGCCACAGAATCAACAGAACAGTTAACAATTTCTCTGAGTACCACAGCATCGGCTACAACAAAAACGACATTACCATCGAAAACAAGTACTGTGTCTACCACCACTGGAGAAACACCCTCAACATCAGCAAGACAAACAACAGAATCGCACCTCACCTCACCCACTGCAGTAACCACAATGAAAATTCAAACAAAATCTGCCGCAACCACTAACACAGGCATGAGTACAATTCAACGCACTCCAACTTTACCCACAACCTCTAAACTGACTTCAACTGCTATGAGTAAAATCGAAGAACAAACCAGCAGAACGGTGCCCACGACAAGAAAATCTCCAACCACAACAACAAGTACAATGAGAAGAACATCAGAACTACCTACAACAGTTTCTGAAACATCCATCAAGTCATCATCTAGCATAACATACACCACAACAGCAACTCCCTCTGAAACTTCTACTGAGCTTGAAATGACTCTTCCGGCCACATTAACAACAAAACAGTCTACAAAGTTAGCTATAAGCACAAGACCTGCTACAACGACGAGGACATTGCCTTCAAGAACAGGTATTGTGTCTTCCACTATAAATGACAGCCCATTTACTTCAGCAAGCCAAATAAAGGAAGCTCCACTCACCTCAGCAACTGCAACAGCAACAATTACAATTAAAAGCAAATCTGCCACAACCAGCACAACAGAAATGGCAACAGATGAACCAACTACCACTTTTTCCCTAACATCAGAACCCACAACAACTGTAAGTAGTACAACAGGAAAAGAAACAAGCAAAACTTTATCAACAACACGGACATCACTTTCAAAAACAAGTATTGTGTCCGCCACTAAAGAAGAAACATACTTGACATCAGCTAGACAAACAACAGAATCACAACTTGCCCCAGGTACTACAACAGCCACGAGGACAACTGCAACTAAATCTGCCACAATCACCACGACAGGACTGACTACAAGAGAACTCACAACAACTTTCCACCGAAAAACAAAACTTACTTCAACTGCTATGAGTACAACGGGAAAAGAATCAAGCAAAACTTTACCAACAACTGAGACATCACCTTTGACAACGTCTATTTTGTCCATCATCACTGATAAAACGACCTTAACATCAGAAGGACAAACAAAGGGGACTCCTCTCTCCACAGCAACAGAAACCGCCTCAAGTACAAGTAAAACTATATCTGCCATAACCACCTCTATAGGAATGACTGCAACTGAAGCAACTACAACTTTCTCCCCAACCGCAGAAGTAACTTCAACTGCTTTCAGTACATCCGGAGAAGAAACAAGCATTACGTTACCAACAACAATACCATCTCCAACCACAGCAACAAGTGCAATGACAAGAACATCCGAACCTCCTTCAACAAATTCTGCGAGATCCACAAAAACATCATCTGCCACAACCTCCGCATCAACAGCGTTGGTTATTGAAACTTCTCCCATGCATAAAACAACTCTTTCTGCTACAGTTGAACCATCTACGACATCTGTGAGTACCACTGGACCTGCAACAACCACAATCACATCACCTTCCAGGACAAATATGGCATCCACCACCACGGAAGAAACACAGTTGACATCAGCAACACAAACAATAGAGTGTCTCCTAACCTCAGCAACTGTAACACCCACCACTCCAACTGAAAGAAAATCTCCCACAAACACTGCAACAGCAATCACTACACCTGAACACACACAAACTTCAACCCTGACCACTGAACCCACCACATCAGCTGCGAGTTCAAGTGGAGAAGAAACAAGCATAACCTTCCCAGCGACAATAAAATCTTCAACCAGAAGTGCCATCACAAGAACAACAGACTCTCCCTCAACAGATTCTGCCACACCCATAAAACCATCATCTGTCACAAATTCTGCTACAATGACACTTAGTAAAACTTCTCTTGTGGATCAAACAACTCTTCCAGCCACAGAATCAACAGAACAGTTAACAATTTCTCTGAGTACCACAGCATCGGCTACAACAAAAACGACATTACCATCGAAAACAAGTACTGTGTCTACCACCACTGGAGAAACACCCTCAACATCAGCAAGACAAACAACAGAATCGCACCTCACCTCACCCACTGCAGTAACCACAATGAAAATTCAAACAAAATCTGCCGCAACCACTAACACAGGCATGAGTACAATTCAACGCACTCCAACTTTACCCACAACCTCTAAACTGACTTCAACTGCTATGAGTAAAATCGAAGAACAAACCAGCAGAACGGTGCCCACGACAAGAAAATCTCCAACCACAACAACAAGTACAATGAGAAGAACATCAGAACTACCTACAACAGTTTCTGAAACATCCATCAAGTCATCATCTAGCATAACATACACCACAACAGCAACTCCCTCTGAAACTTCTACTGAGCTTGAAATGACTCTTCCGGCCACATTAACAACAAAACAGTCTACAAAGTTAGCTATAAGCACAAGACCTGCTACAACGACGAGGACATTGCCTTCAAGAACAGGTATCGTGTCTTCCACTATAAATGACAGCCCATTTACTTCAGCAAGCCAAATAAAGGAAGCTCCACTCACCTCAGCAACTGCTACTGCAACAATTACAATTAAAAGTAAATCTGCCACAACCAGCACAACAGAAATGGCAACAGATGAACCAACTACCACTTTTTCCCTAACATCAGAACCCACAACAACTGTAAGTAGTACAACAGGAAAAGAAACAAGCAAAACTTTATTAACAACACGGACATCACTTTCAAAAACAAGTATTGTGTCCGCCACTAAAGAAGAAACATACTTGACATCAGCTAGACAAACAACAGAATCACAACTTGCCCCAGGTACTACAACAGCCACGAGGACAACTGAAACTAAATCTGCCACAATCACCACGACAGGACTGACTACAGGAGAACTCACAACAACTTTCCACCGAACAACAAAACTTACTTCAACTGCTATGAGTACAACGGGAAAAGAATCAAGCAAAACTTTACCAACAACTGAGACATCACCTTTGACAACGTCTATTTCGTCCATCATCACTGACAAAACGACCTTAACATCAGGAGGACAAACAAAGGGGACTCCTCTCTCCACAGCAACAGAAACCGCCTCAAGTACAAGTAAAACTATATCTGCCATAACCACCTCTATAGGAATGACTGCAACTGAAGCAACTACAACTTTCTCCCCAACCACAGAAATAACTTCAACTGCTTTCAGTACATCCGGAGAAGAAACAAGCATTACGTTACAAACAGCAATACCATCTCCAACCACAGCAACAAGTGCAATGACAAGAACATCCGAACCTCCTTCAACCAATTCTGAGAGATCCACAAAAACATCATCTGCCACAACCTCCGCATCAAGAACGTTTGTTATTGAAACTTCTCCCATGCATAAAACAACTCTTTCTGCTACAGTTGAACCATCTACGACATCTGTGAGTACCACTGGACCTGCAACAACCACAATCACATCACCTTCCAGGACAAATATGGCATCCACCACCACGGAAGAAACACAGTTGACATTAGCAACACAAACAATAGAGTGTCCCCTAACCTCAGCAACTGCAACACCCACCACTCCAACTGAAAGAAAATCTGCCACAAACACTGCAACAGGAATCACTACACCTGAACACACACAAACTTCAACCCTGACCGCTGAACCCACCACATCAGCTGCGAGTACAACTGGAGAAGAAACAAGCATAACCTTCCCAGCGACAATGAAATCTTCAACCAGAAGTGCAATCACAAGAACAACAGAATCTCCCTCAACAGATTCTGCCACACCCATAAAACCATCATCTATCACAAATTCTGCTACAATGACACTTAGTAAAACCTCTCTTGTGGATCAAACAACTCTTCCAACCACAGAATCAACAGAACAGTTAACAATTTCTCTGAGTACCACAGCATCGGCTACAACAAAAACGTCATTACCATCTAAAACAAGTACTGTGTCCACCACCACTGGAGAAACACCCTCAACATCAGCAAGACAAACAACAGAATCGCACCTCACCTCACCCACTGCAGTAACCACAATGAAAATTCAAACGAAATCTGCCGCAACCACTAACACAGGCATGAGTACAATTCAACGCACTCCAACTTTACCCACAACCTCTAAACTGACTTCAACTGCTATGAGTAAAATCGAAGAACAAACCAGCAGAACTGTGCCCACGACAATAAAATCTCCAACCACAACAACAAGTACAATGAGAAGAACATCAGAACTACCTACAACAGTTTCTGAAACATCCATCAAGTCATCATCTAGCATAACATACACCACAACAGCAACTCCCTCTAAAAGTTCTACTGAGCTTGAAATGACTCTTCCGGCCACATTAACAACAAAACAGTCTACAAAGTTAGCTATAAGCACAAGACCTGCTACAACGACGAGGACATTGCCTTCAAGAACAGGTATCGTGTCTTCCACTATAAATGACAGCCCATTTACTTCAGCAAGCCAAATAAAGGAAGGTCCACTCACCTCAGCAACTGCAACAGCAACAATTACAATTAAAAGTAAATCTGCCACAACCAGCACAACAGAAATGGCAACAGATGAACCAACTACCACTTTTTCCCGAACATCAGAACCCACAACAACTGTTAGTAGTACAACAGGAAAAGAAACAAGCAAAACTTTATCAACAACACAGACATCACTTTCAAAAACAAGTATTGTGTTCGCCAGAAAAGAAGAAACATACTTGACATCAGCTAGACAAACAACAGAATCACAACTTGCCCCAGGTACTACAACAGCCACTAGGACAAGTGCAACTAAATCTATGACAATCACCACGACAGGACTGACTACAGGAGAACTGACTTCAACTTTCCACCCAACAACAAAACTTACTTCAACTGCTATGAGTACAACGGGAAAAGAATCAAGCAAAACTTTACCAACAACTGAGACATCACCTTTGACAACGTCTATTTTGTCCATCATCACTGATAAAACGACCTTAACATCAGAAGGACAAACAAAGGGGACTCCTCTCTCCACAGCAATAGAAACCGCCACAAGTACAAGTAAAACTATATCTGCCATAACCACCTCTATAGGAATGACTGCAACTGAAGCAACTACAACTTTCTCCCCAACCGCAGAAGTAACTTCAACTGCTTTCAGTACATTCGGAGAAAAAACAAGCATTACGTTACAAACAACAATACCATCTTCAACCAAAGCAACAAGTGCAATGACAATAACATCCGAACCTCCTTCAACAAATTCTGCGAGATCCACAAAAACATCATCTGCCACAACCTCCGCATCAACAACGTCTGTTATTGAAACTTCTCCCATGCATAAAACAACTCTTTCTGCTACAGTCGAACCATCTACGACATCTGTGAGTACCACTGGACCTGCAACAACCACAATCACATCACCTTCCAGGACAAATATGGCATCCACCACCACGGAAGAAACACAGTTGACATCAGCAACACAAACAATAGAGTGTCCTCTTACCTCAGCAACTGCAACACCCACCACTCCAACTGAAAGAAAATCTGCCACAAACACTGCAACAGGAATCACTACACCTGAACACACACAAACTTCAACCCTGACCACTGAACCCACCACATCAGCTGCGAGTTCAAGTGGAGAAGAAACAAGCATAACCTTCCCAGCGACAATAAAATCTTCAACCAGAAGTGCCATCACAAGAACAACAGAATCTCCCTCAACAGATTCTGCCACACCCATAAAACCATCATCTATCACAAATTCTGCTACAATGACACTAAGTAAAACTTCTCTTGTGGATCAAACAACTCTTCCAGCCACAGAATCAACAGAACAGTTAACAATTTCTCTGACTACCACAGCATCGGCTACAACAAAAACGACAGTACCATCGAAAACAAGTACTGTGTCCACCACCACTGGAGAAACACCCTCAACATCAGCAAGACAAACAACAGAATCGCACCTCACCTCACCCACTGCAGTAACCACAATGAAAATTCAAACAAAATCTGCCGCAACCACTAACACAGGCATGAGTACAATTCAACGCACTCCAACTTTACCCACAACCTCTAAACTGACTTCAACTGCTATAAGTAAAATCGAAGAACAAACCAGCAGAACTGTGCCCACGACAATAAAATCTCCAACCACAACAACAAGTACAATGAGAAGAACATCAGAACTACCTACAACAGTTTCTGAAACATCCATCAAGTCATCATCTAGCATAACATACACCACAACAGCAACTCCCTCTAAAACTTCTACTGAGCTTGAAATGACTCTTCCGGCCACATTAACAACAAAACAGTCTACAAAGTTAGCTATAAGCACAAGACCTGCTACAACGACGAGGACATTGCCTTCAAGAACAGGTATCGTGTCTTCCACTATAAATGACAGCCCATTTACTTCAGCAAGCCAAATAAAGGAAGCTCCACTCACCTCAGCAACTGCAACAGCAATAATTACAATTAAAAGTAAATCTGCCACAACCAGCACAACAGAAATGGCAACAGATGAACCAACTACCACTTTTTCCCTAACATCAGAACCCACAACAACTGTTAGTAGTACAACAGGAAAAGAAACAAGCAAAACTTTATCAACAACACAGACATCACTTTCAAAAACAAGTATTGTGTTCGCCAGAAAAGAAGAAACATACTTGACATCAGCTAAACAAACAACAGAATCACAACTTGCCCCAGGTACTACAACAGCCACTAGGACAAGTGCAACTAAATCTGCGACAATCACCACGACAGGACTGACTACAGGAGAACTGACTTCAACTTTCCACCCAACAACAAAACTTACTTTAACTGCTATGAGTACAATGGGAAAAGAATCAAGCAAAACTTTACCAACAACTGAGACATCACCTTTGACAACGTCTATTTTGTCCATCATCACTGATAAAACGACCTTAACATCAGACGGACAAACAAAGGGGACTCCTCTCTCCACAGCAACAGAAACCGCCACAAGTACAAGTAAAACTATATCTGCCATAACCACCTCTATAGGAATGACTGCAACTGAAGCAACTACAACTTTCTCCCCAACCGCAGAAGTAACTTCAACTGCTTTCAGTACATCCGGAGAAAAAACAAGCATTACGTTACAAACAACAATACCATCTCCAACCAAAGCAACAAGTGCAATGACAATAACATCCGAACCCCCTTCAACAAATTCTGCGAGATCCACGAAAACATCATCTGCCACAACCTCCGCATCAACAACGTCTGTTATTGAAACTTCTCCCATGCATAAAACAACTCTTTCTGCTACAGTCGAACCATCTACGACATCTGTGAGTACCACTGGACCTGCAACAACCACAGTCACATCACCTTCCAGGACAAATATGGCATCCACCACCACGGAAGAAACACAGTTGACATCAGCAACACAAACAATAGAGTCTCCCCTTACCTCAGCAACTGCAACACCCACTACTCCAACTGAAAGAAAATCTGCCACAAACACTGCAACAGGAATCACTACACCTGAACACACACAAACTTCAACCCTGACCGCTGAACCCCCGACATCAGCTGCGAGTACAACTGGAAACGAAACAAGCATAACCTTCCCAGCGACAATAAAATCTTCAACCAGAAGTGCAATCACAAGAACAACAGAATCTCCCTCAACAGATTCTGCCACACCCATAAAACAATCATCTATCACAAATTCTGCTACAATGACACTTAGTAAAACTTCTCTTGTGGATCAAACAACTCTTCCAGCCACAGAATCAACAGAACAGTTAACAATTTTTCTGAGTACCACAGCATCGGCTACAACAAAAACGACATTACCATCTAAAACAAAAACTGTGTCCACCACCACTGGAGAAACACCCTCAACATCAGCTAGACAAACAACAGAATCGCACCTCACCTCACCCACTGCAGTAACCACAATGAAAATTCAAACAAAATCTGCCGCAAACACTAACACAGGCATGAGTAAAATTCAATGCACTTCAACTTTACCCCCAACTGATAAACCGACTTCAACTGCTACGAGTAAAATCGAAGAACAAACAAGCAGAATTGTACCCACGACAATAAAATCTCCAACCACAACAACAAGTACAATGAGAAGAACATCAGAACTACCTACAACAGTTTCTGAAACATCCATCAAGTCATCATCTAGCATAACATACACCACAACAGCAACTCCCTCTAAAACTTCTACTGAGCTTGAAATGACTCTTCCGGCCACATTAACAACAAAACAGTCTACAAAGTTAGCTATAAGCACAAGACCTGCTACAACAACGAGGACATTGCCTTCAAGAACAGGTATCGTGTCTTCCACTATAAATGACAGCCCATTTACTTCAGCAAGCCAAATAAAGGAAGCTCCACTCACCTCAGCAACTGCTACAGCAACAATTACAATTAAAAGTAAATCTGCCACAACCAGCACAACAGAAATGGCAACAGATGAACCAACTACCACTTTTTCCCTAACATCAGAACCCACAACAACTGTTAGTAGTACAACAGGAAAAGAAACAAGCAAAACTTTATCAACAACACGGACATCACTTTCAAAAACAAGTATTGTGTCCGCCAGAAAAGAAGAAACATACTTGACATCAGCTAGACAAACAACAGAATCACAACTTGCCCCAGGTACTACAACAGCCACTAGGACAAGTGCAACTAAATCTGCCACAATCACCACGACAGGACTGACTACAGGAGAACTCACTACAACTTTCCACCCAACAACAAAACTTACTTCAACTGCTATGAGTACAAAGGGAAAAGAATCAAGCAAAACTTTACCAACAACTGAGACATCACCTTTGACAACGTCTATTTTGTCCATCATCACTGATAAAACGACCTTAACATCAGAAGGACAAGCAAAGGGGACTCCTCTCTCCACAGCAACAGAAACCGCCTCAAGTACAAGTAAAACTATATCTGCCATAACCACCTCTATAGGAATGACTGCAACTGAAGCAACTACAACTTTCTCCCCAACCGCAGAAGTAACTTCAACTGCTTTCAGTACATCCGGAGAAGAAACAAGCAGTACGTTACCAACAACAATACCATCTACAACCACAGCAACAAGTGCAATGACAACAACATCCGAACCTCCTTCAACAAATTCTGCGAGATCCACAAAAACATCATCTGCCACAACCTCCGCATCAACAACGTTTGTTATTGAAACTTCTCCCATGCATAAAACAACTCTTTCTGCTACAGTTGAACCATCTACGACATCTTTGAGTACCACTGGACCTGCAACAACCACAATCACATCACCTTCCAGGACGAATATGGCATCCACCACCACGGAAGAAACACAGTTGACATCAGCAACACAAACAATAGAGTGTCCTCAAACCTCAGCAACTGCAACACCCACTACTCCAACTGAAAGAAAATCTCCCACAAACACTGCAACAGGAATCACTACACCTGAACACACACAAACTTCAACCCTGACCGCTGAACCCACCACATCAGCTGCGAGTACAACTGGAGAAGAAACAAGTATAACCTTCCCAGCGACAAAAAAATCTTCAACCAGAAGTGCAATCACAAGAACAACAGAATCTCCCTCAACAGATTCTGCCACACCCATAAAACCATCATCTATCACAAATTCTGCTACAATGACACTTAGTAAAACTTCTCTTGTGGATCAAACAACTCTTCCAGCCACAGACTCAACAGAACAGTTAACAATTTCTCTGAGTACCACAGCATCGGCTAAAACAAAAACGACATTACCATCGAAAACAAGTACTGTGTCCACCACCACTGGAGAAACACCCTCAACATCAGCAAGACAAACAACAGAATCGCACCTCACCTCACCCACTGCAGTAACCACAATGAAAATTCAAAAGAAATTTGCCGCAACCACTAACACAGGCATGAGTACAATTCAACGCACTCCAACTTTACCCACAACCTCGAAACTGACTTCAACTGCTATGAGTAAAATCGAAGAACAAACCAGCAGAACTGTGCCCACGACAGTAAAATCTCCAACCACAACAACAAGTACAATGAGAAGAACATCAGAACTACCTACAACAGTTTCTGAAACATCCATCAAGTCATCATCTAGCATAACATACACCACAACAGCAACTCCCTCTAAAACTTCTACTGAGCTTGAAATGACTCTTCCGGCCACATTAACAACAAAACAGTCAACAAAGTTAGCTATAAGCACAAGACCTGCTACAACGACGAGGACATTGCCTTCAAGAACAGGTATCGTGTCTTCCACTATAAATGACAGCCCATTTACTTCAGCAAGCCAAATAAAGGAAGCTCCACTCACCTCAGAAACTGCAACAGCAACAATTACAATTAAAAGTAAATCTGCCACAACCAGCACAACAGAAATGGCAACAGATGAACCGACTACCACTTTTTCCCTTACATCAGAACCCACAACAACTGTTAGTAGTACAACAGGAAAAGAAACAAGCAAAACTTTATCAACAACACAGACATCACTTTCAAAAACAAGTATTGTGTTCGCCAGAAAAGAAGAAACTTACTTGACATCAGCTAAACAAACAACAGAATCACAACTTGCCCCAGGTACTACAACAGCCACTAGGACAAGTGCAACTAAATCTGCGACAATCACCACGACAGGACTGACTACAGGAGAACTGACTTCAACTTTCCACCCAACAACAAAACTTACTTTAACTGCTATGAGTACAATGGGAAAAGAATCAAGCAAAACTTTACCAACAACTGAGACATCACCTTTGACAACGTCTATTTTGTCCATCATCACTGATAAAACGACCTTAACATCAGACGGACAAACAAAGGGGACTCCTCTCTCCACAGCAACAGAAACCGCCACAAGTACAAGTAAAACTATATCTGCCATAACCACCTCTATAGGAATGACTGCAACTGAAGCAACTACAACTTTCTCCCCAACCGCAGAAGTAACTTCAACTGCTTTCAGTACATCCGGAGAAAAAACAAGCATTACGTTACAAACAACAATACCATCTCCAACCAAAGCAACAAGTGCAATGACAATAACATCCGAACCCCCTTCAACAAATTCTGCGAGATCCACGAAAACATCATCTGCCACAACCTCCGCATCAACAACGTCTGTTATTGAAACTTCTCCCATGCATAAAACAACTCTTTCTGCTACAGTCGAACCATCTACGACATCTGTGAGTACCACTGGACCTGCAACAACCACAGTCACATCACCTTCCAGGACAAATATGGCATCCACCACCACGGAAGAAACACAGTTGACATCAGCAACACAAACAATAGAGTCTCCCCTTACCTCAGCAACTGCAACACCCACTACTCCAACTGAAAGAAAATCTGCCACAAACACTGCAACAGGAATCACTACACCTGAACACACACAAACTTCAACCCTGACCGCTGAACCCCCGACATCAGCTGCGAGTACAACTGGAAACGAAACAAGCATAACCTTCCCAGCGACAATAAAATCTTCAACCAGAAGTGCAATCACAAGAACAACAGAATCTCCCTCAACAGATTCTGCCACACCCATAAAACAATCATCTATCACAAATTCTGCTACAATGACACTTAGTAAAACTTCTCTTGTGGATCAAACAACTCTTCCAGCCACAGAATCAACAGAACAGTTAACAATTTTTCTGAGTACCACAGCATCGGCTACAACAAAAACGACATTACCATCTAAAACAAAAACTGTGTCCACCACCACTGGAGAAACACCCTCAACATCAGCTAGACAAACAACAGAATCGCACCTCACCTCACCCACTGCAGTAACCACAATGAAAATTCAAACAAAATCTGCCGCAAACACTAACACAGGCATGAGTAAAATTCAATGCACTTCAACTTTACCCCCAACTGATAAACCGACTTCAACTGCTACGAGTAAAATCGAAGAACAAACAAGCAGAATTGTACCCACGACAATAAAATCTCCAACCACAACAACAAGTACAATGAGAAGAACATCAGAACTACCTACAACAGTTTCTGAAACATCCATCAAGTCATCATCTAGCATAACATACACCACAACAGCAACTCCCTCTAAAACTTCTACTGAGCTTGAAATGACTCTTCCGGCCACATTAACAACAAAACAGTCTACAAAGTTAGCTATAAGCACAAGACCTGCTACAACAACGAGGACATTGCCTTCAAGAACAGGTATCGTGTCTTCCACTATAAATGACAGCCCATTTACTTCAGCAAGCCAAATAAAGGAAGCTCCACTCACCTCAGCAACTGCTACAGCAACAATTACAATTAAAAGTAAATCTGCCACAACCAGCACAACAGAAATGGCAACAGATGAACCAACTACCACTTTTTCCCTAACATCAGAACCCACAACAACTGTTAGTAGTACAACAGGAAAAGAAACAAGCAAAACTTTATCAACAACACGGACATCACTTTCAAAAACAAGTATTGTGTCCGCCAGAAAAGAAGAAACATACTTGACATCAGCTAGACAAACAACAGAATCACAACTTGCCCCAGGTACTACAACAGCCACTAGGACAAGTGCAACTAAATCTGCCACAATCACCACGACAGGACTGACTACAGGAGAACTCACTACAACTTTCCACCCAACAACAAAACTTACTTCAACTGCTATGAGTACAAAGGGAAAAGAATCAAGCAAAACTTTACCAACAACTGAGACATCACCTTTGACAACGTCTATTTTGTCCATCATCACTGATAAAACGACCTTAACATCAGAAGGACAAGCAAAGGGGACTCCTCTCTCCACAGCAACAGAAACCGCCTCAAGTACAAGTAAAACTATATCTGCCATAACCACCTCTATAGGAATGACTGCAACTGAAGCAACTACAACTTTCTCCCCAACCGCAGAAGTAACTTCAACTGCTTTCAGTACATCCGGAGAAGAAACAAGCAGTACGTTACCAACAACAATACCATCTACAACCACAGCAACAAGTGCAATGACAACAACATCCGAACCTCCTTCAACAAATTCTGCGAGATCCACAAAAACATCATCTGCCACAACCTCCGCATCAACAACGTTTGTTATTGAAACTTCTCCCATGCATAAAACAACTCTTTCTGCTACAGTTGAACCATCTACGACATCTTTGAGTACCACTGGACCTGCAACAACCACAATCACATCACCTTCCAGGACGAATATGGCATCCACCACCACGGAAGAAACACAGTTGACATCAGCAACACAAACAATAGAGTGTCCTCAAACCTCAGCAACTGCAACACCCACTACTCCAACTGAAAGAAAATCTCCCACAAACACTGCAACAGGAATCACTACACCTGAACACACACAAACTTCAACCCTGACCGCTGAACCCACCACATCAGCTGCGAGTACAACTGGAGAAGAAACAAGTATAACCTTCCCAGCGACAAAAAAATCTTCAACCAGAAGTGCAATCACAAGAACAACAGAATCTCCCTCAACAGATTCTGCCACACCCATAAAACCATCATCTATCACAAATTCTGCTACAATGACACTTAGTAAAACTTCTCTTGTGGATCAAACAACTCTTCCAGCCACAGACTCAACAGAACAGTTAACAATTTCTCTGAGTACCACAGCATCGGCTAAAACAAAAACGACATTACCATCGAAAACAAGTACTGTGTCCACCACCACTGGAGAAACACCCTCAACATCAGCAAGACAAACAACAGAATCGCACCTCACCTCACCCACTGCAGTAACCACAATGAAAATTCAAAAGAAATTTGCCGCAACCACTAACACAGGCATGAGTACAATTCAACGCACTCCAACTTTACCCACAACCTCGAAACTGACTTCAACTGCTATGAGTAAAATCGAAGAACAAACCAGCAGAACTGTGCCCACGACAGTAAAATCTCCAACCACAACAACAAGTACAATGAGAAGAACATCAGAACTACCTACAACAGTTTCTGAAACATCCATCAAGTCATCATCTAGCATAACATACATCACAACAGCAACTCCCTCTAAAACTTCTACTGAGCTTGAAATGACTCTTCCGGCCACATTAACAACAAAACAGTCAACAAAGTTAGCTATAAGCACAAGACCTGCTACAACGACGAGGACATTGCCTTCAAGAACAGGTATCGTGTCTTCCACTATAAATGACAGCCCATTTACTTCAGCAAGCCAAATAAAGGAAGCTCCACTCACCTCAGCAACTGCAACAGCAACAATTACAATTAAAAGTAAATCTGCCACAACCAGCACAACAGAAATGGCAACAGATGAACCGACTACCACTTTTTCCCTTACATCAGAACCCACAACAACTGTTAGTAGTACAACAGGAAAAGAAACAAGCAAAACTTTATCAACAACACAGACATCACTTTCAAAAACAAGTATTGTGTTCGCCAGAAAAGAAGAAACATACTTGACATCAGCTAGACAAACAACAGAATCACAACTTGCCCCAGGTACTACAACAGCCACCAGGACAAGTGCAACTAAATCTGTCACAATCACCACGACAGGACTGACTACAGGAGAACTGACTTCAACTTTCCACCCAACAACAAAACTTACTTCAACTGCTATGAGTACAACGGGAAAAGAATCAAGCAAAACTTTACCAACAACTGAGACATCACCTTTGACAACGTCTATTTTGTCCATCATCACTGACGAAACGACCTCAACATCAGAAGGACAAACAAAGGGGACTCCTCTCTCCACAGCAGCAGAAACCGCCACAAGTACAAGTAAAACTATATCTGCCATAACCACCTCTATAGGAATGACTGCAACTGAAGCAACTACAACTTTCTCCCCAACCGCAGAAGGAACTTCAACTGCTTTCAGTACATCCGGAGAAGAAACAAGCATTACGTTACCAACAACAATACCATCTCCAACCACAGCAACAAGTGCAATGACAAGAACATCCGAACCTCCTTCACCAAATTCTGCGAGATCCACAAAAACATCATCTGCCACAACCTCCGCATCAACAACGATTGTTATAGAAACTTCTCCCATGCATAAAACAAGTCTTTCTGCTACAGTCGAACCATCTAGGACATCTGTGAGTACCACTGGACCTGCAACAACCACAATCACATCACCTTCCAGGACAAATATGGCATCCACCACTACGGAAGAAACACAGTTGATGTCAGCAACACAAACAATAGAGTCTCCCCTAACCTCAGCAACTGCAACACCCACCACTCCAACTGAAAAAAAATCTGCCACAAACACTGCAACAGGAATCACTACACCTGAACACACACTAACTTCAACCCTGACCGCTGAACCCCCCACATCAGTTGCGAGTACAACTGGAGAAGAAACAAGCATAACCTTCCCAGCGACAATAAAATCTTCAAACAGAAGTGCAATCACAAGAACAACAGAATCTCCCTCAACAGATTCTGCCACACCCATAAAACCATCATCTATCACAAATTCTGCTACAATGACACTTAGTAAAACTTCTCTTGTGGATCCAACAACTCTTCCAGCCACAGAATCAACAGAACAGTTAACAATTTCTCTGAGTACCACAGCATCGGCTACAACAAAAACGACATTACCATCGAAAACAAGTACTGTGTCCACCACCACTGGAGAAACACCCTCAACATCAGCTAGGCAAACAACAGAATTGCACCTCACCTCACCCACTGCAGTAACCACAATGAAAATTCAAACAAAATCTGCCGCAACCACTAACACAGGCATGAGTACAATTCAACGCACTTCAACTTTACCCCCAACTTCTAAACCGACTTCAACTGCTACGAGTAAAATCTATGAACAAACAAGCAGAACTGTGCCCACGACAATTAAATCTCCAACCACAACAACAAGTACAATAAGAAGAACATCAGAACTACCTACAACAGTTTCTGAAACATCCATCAAGTCATCATCTAGCATAACGTACACCACAACAGCAACTCCCTCTAAAACTTCTACTGAGCTTGAAATGACTCTTCCGGCCACATTAACAACAAAACAGTCTACAAAGTTAGCTATAAGCACAAGACCTGCTACAACGACGAGGACATTGCCTTCAAGAACAGGTATTGTGTCTTCCACTATAAATGACAGCCCATTTACTTCAGCAAGCCAAATAAAGGAAGCTCCACTCACCTCAGCAACTGCTACAGCAACAATTACAATTAGAAGTAAATCTGCCACAACCAGCACAACAGAAATGGCAACAGATGAACCAACTACCACTTTTTCCCTAACATCAGAACCCACAACAACTGTTAGTAGTACAACAGGAAAAGAAACAAGCAAAACTTTATCAAATACACGGACATCACTTTCAAAAACAAGTATTGTGTCCGCCACTAAAGAAGAAACATACTTGACATCAGCTAGACAAACAACAGAATCACAACTTGCCCCAGGTACTACAACAGCCACTACGACAACTGCAACTAAATCTGCCACAATCACCACGACAGGACTGACTGCAGGAGAACTCACTGCGACTTTCCACCTAACAACAAAACTTACTTCAACTGCTATGAGTACAACGGGAAAAGAATCAAGCAAAACTTTACCAACAACTGAGACATCACCTTTGACAACGTCTATTTTGTCCATCATCACTGACAAAACCACCTTAACATCAGTAGGACAAACAAAGGGGACTCCTCTCTCCACAGCAACAGAAACCGCCACAAGTACAAGTAAAACTATATCTGCCATAACCACCTCTATAGGAATGACTGCAACTGAAGCAACTACAACTTTCTCCCCAACCGCAGAAGGAACTTCAACTGCTTTCAGTACATCCGGAGAAGAAACAAGCATTATGTTACCAACAACAATACCATCTCCAACCACAGCAACAAGTGCAATGACAAGAACATCCGAACCTCCTTCACCAAATTCTGCGAGATCCACAAAAACATCATCTGCCACAACCTCCGCATCAACAACGATTGTTATAGAAACATTTCCCATGCATAAAACAAGTCTTTCTGCTACAGTCGAACCATCTACGACATCTGTGAGTACCACTGGACCTGCAACAACCACAATCACATCACCTTCCAGGACAAATATGGCATCCACCACTACGGAAGAAACACAGTTGATGTCAGCAACACAAACAATAGAGTCCCCCCTCACCTCAGCAACTGCAACACCCACCACTCCAACTGAAAAAAAATCTGCCACAAACACTGCAACAGGAATCACTACACCTGAACACACACTAACTTCAACCCTGACCGCTGAACCCCCCACATCAGTTGCGAGTACAACTGGAGAAGAAACAAGCATAACCTTCCCAGCGACAATAAAATCTTCAAACAGAAGTGCAATCACAAGAACAACAGAATCTCCCTCAACAGATTCTGCCACACCCATAAAACCATCATCGATCACAAATTCTGCTACAATGACACTTAGTAAAACTTCTCTTGTGGATCCAACAACTCTTCCAACCACAGAATCAACAGAACAGTTAACAATTTCTCTGAGTACCACAGCATCGGCTACAACAAAAACGACATTACCATCGAAAACAAGTACTGTGTCCACCACCACTGGAGAAACACCCTCAACATCAGCTAGGCAAACAACAGAATTGCACCTCACCTCACCCACTGCAGTAACCACAATGAAAATTCAAACAAAATCTGCCGCAACCACTAACACAGGCATGAGTACAATTCAACGCACTTCAACTTTACCCCCAACTTCTAAACCGACTTCAACTGCTACGAGTAAAATCTATGAACAAACAAGCAGAACTGTGCCCACGACAATTAAATCTCCAACCACAACAACAAGTACAATGAGAAGAACATCAGAACTACCTACAACAGTTTCTGAAACATCCATCAAGTCATCATCTAGCATAACATACACCACAACAGCAACTCCCTCTAAAAGTTCTACTGAGCTTGAAATGACTCTTCCGGCCACATTAACAACAAAACAGTCTACAAAGTTAGCTATAAGCACAAGACCTGCTACAACGACGAGGACATTGCCTTCAAGAACAGGTATTGTGTCTTCCACTATAAATGACTGCCCATTTACTTCAGCAAGCCAAATAAAGGAAGCTCCACTCACCTCAGCAACTGTTACAGCAACAATTACAATTAGAAGTAAATCTGCCACAACCAGCACAACAGAAATGGCAACAGATGAACCAACTACAACTTATTCCCTAACATCAGAACCCACAACAACTGTTAGTAGTACCACAGGAAAAGAAACAAGCAAAACTTTATCAACAACACGGACATCACTTTCAAAAACAAGTATTGTGTCCGCCACTA
This sequence comes from Gymnothorax reevesii, assembly GCA_029721435.1. Classification (NCBI taxonomy): domain Eukaryota; kingdom Metazoa; phylum Chordata; class Actinopteri; order Anguilliformes; family Muraenidae; genus Gymnothorax; species Gymnothorax reevesii. The sequence goes on from CM056577.1 coordinate 114,032,200, forward strand.
AAGAAGAAACATACTTGACATCAGCTAGACAAACAACAGAATCACAACTTGCCCCAGGTACTACAATAGCAACTAGGACAAGTGCAACTAAATCTGCCACAATCACCACGACAGGACTGACTACAGGAGAACTCACTACAACTTTCCACCCAACAACAAAACTTACTTCAACTGCTATGAGTACAACAGGAAAAGAATCAAGCAAAACTTTACCAACAACTGAGACATCACCTTTGACAACGTCTATTTTGTCCATCATCACTGACAAAACGACCTTAACATCAGAAGGACAAACAAAGGGGACTCCTCTCTCCACAGCAACAGAAACCGCCACAAGTACAAGTAAAACTATATCTGCCATAACCACCTCTATAGGAATGACTGCAACTGAAGCAACTACAACTTTCTCCCCAACCGCAGAAGGAACTTCAACTGCTTTCAGTACATCCGGAGAAGAAACAAGCATTACGTTACCCAAAACAATACCATCTCCAACCACAGCAACAAGTGCAATGACAATAACATCCGAACCTCCTTCAACAAATTCTGCGAGATCCACAAAAACATCATCTGCCACAACCTCCGCATCAACAACGATTGTCATTGAAAGTTCTCCCATGCATAAAACAACTCTTTCTGCTACAGTCGAACCATCTACGACATCTGTGAGTACCAGTGGACCTGTAACAACCACAATCACATCACCTTCCAGGACAAATATGGCATCCACCACTACGGAAGAAACACAGTTGATGTCAGCAACACAGACAATAGAGTCTCCCCGAACCTCAGCAACTGCAACACCCACCACTCCAACTGAAAGAAAATCTGCCACAAACACTGCAACAGGAATCACTACACCTGAACACACACAAACTTCAACCCTGACCGCTGAACTTCCCACATCAGCTGCGAGTACAACTGGAGAAGAAACAAGCATAACCTTCCCAGCGACAATAAAATCTTCAACCAGAAGTGCAATCAAAAGAACAACAGAATTTCCCTCAACAGATTCTGCCACACCCATGAAACCATCATCTATCACAAATTCTGCTACAATGACACTTAGTAAAACTTCTCTTGTGGATCAAACAACTCTTCCAGCCACAGAATCAATAGAACAGTTAACAATTTCTCTGAGTACCACAGCATCGGCTACAACAAAAACGACATTACCATCGAAAACAAGTACTGTGTCCACCACCACTGGAGAAACACCCTCAACATCAGCTAGACAAACAACAGAATCGCACCTCACCTCACCCACTGCAGTAACCACAATGAAAATTCAAACAAAATCTGCCGCAACCACTAACACAGGCATGAGTGCAATTCAACGCACTTCAACTTTACCCCCAACTTCTAAACCGACTTCAACTGCTACGAGTAAAATCTATGAACAAACAAGCAGAACTGTGCCCACGACAATTAAATCTTCAAACACAACAACAAGTACAATGAGAAGAACATCAGAACTACCTACAACAGTTTCTGAAACATCCATCAAGTCATCATCTAGCATAACATACACCACAACAGCAACTCCCTCTAAAACTTCTACTGAGCTTGAAATGACTCTTCCGGCCACATTAACAACAAAACAGTCTACAAAGTTAGCTATAAGCACAAAACCTGCTACAACGACGAGGACATTACCTTCAAGAACAGGTATCGTGTCTTCCACTATAAATGACAGCCCATTTACTTCAGCAAGCCAAATAAAAGAAGCTCCACTCACCTCAGCAACTGCTACAGCAACAATTGCAATTAGAAGTAAATCTGCTACAACCAGCACAACAGAAATGGCAACAGATGAACCAACTACCACTTATTCCTTTACATCAGAACCCACAACAACTGTTAGTAGTACAACAGGAAAAGAAACAAGCAAAACTTTATCAACAACACGGACATCACTTTCAAAAACAAGTATTGAGTCCGCCACTAAAGAAGAAACATACTTGACATCAGCTAGACAAACAACAGAATCACAACTTGCCCCAGGTACTACAACAGCCACTAGGACAAGTGCAACTAAATCTGCCACAATCACCACGACAGGACTGACTACAGGAGAACTCACTACAACTTTCCACCCAACAACAAAACTTACTTCAACTGCTATGAGTACAACAGGAAAAGAATCAAGCAAAACTTTACCAACAACTGAGACATCACCTTTGACAACGTCTATTTTGTCCATCATCACAGACAAAACGACCTCAACATCAGAAGGACAAACAAAGGGGACTCCTCTCTCCACAGCAACAGAAACCGCCACAAGTACAAGTAAAACTATATCTGCCATAACCACCTCTATAGGAATGACTGCAACTGAAGCAACTACAACTTTGTCCCCAACCGCAGAAGGAACTTCAACTGCTTTCAGTACATCCGGAGAAGAAACAAGCATTACGTTACCAACAACAATACCATCTCCAACCACAGCAACAAGTGCAATGACAATAACATCCGAACCTCCTTCAACAAATTCTGCGAGATCCACAAAAACATCATCTGCCACAACCTCCGCATCAACAACGATTGTCATTGAAACTTCTCCCATGCATAAAACAACTCTTTCTGCTACAGTCGAACCATCTACGACATCTGTGAGTACCACTGGACCTGTTACAACCACAATCACATCACCTTCCAGGACAAATATGGCATCCACCACTACGGAAGAAACACAGTTGATGTCAGCAACACAAACAATAGAGTCTCCCCTAACCTCAGCAACTGCAACACCCACCACTCCAACTGAAAGAAAATCTGCCACAAACACTGCAACAGGAATCACTACACCTGAACACACACAAACTTCAACCCTGACCGCTGAACCCCCCACATCAGCTGCGAGTACAACAGGAGAAGAAACAAGCATAACCTTCCCAGCGACAATAAAATCTTCAACCAGAAGTGCAATCACAAGAACAACAGAATCTCCCTCAACAGATTCTGCCACACCCATAAAACCATCATCTATCACAAATTCTGCTACAATGACACTTAGTAAAACTTCTCTAGTGGATCAAACAACTCTTCCAGCCACAGAATCAACAGAACAGTTAACAATTTCTCTGAGTACCACAGCATCGGCTACAACAAAAACGACATTACCATCGAAAACAAGTACTGTGTCTACCACCACTGGAGAAACACCCTCAACATCAGCAAGACAAACAACAGAATCGCACCTCACCTCACCCACTGCAGTAACCACAATGAAAATTCAAACAAAATCTGCCGCAACCACTAACACAGGCATGAGTACAATTCAACGCACTCCAACTTTACCCACAACCTGTAAACTGACTTCAACTGCTATGAGTAAAATCGAAGAACAAACCAGCAGAACGGTGCCCACGACAAGAAAATCTCCAACCACAACAACAAGTACAATGAGAAGAACATCAGAACTACCTACAACAGTTTCTGAAACATCCATCAAGTCATCATCTAGCATAACATACACCACAACAGCAACTCCCTCTGAAACTTCTACTGAGCTTGAAATGACTCTTCCGGCCACATTAACAACAAAACAGTCTACAAAGTTAGCTATAAGCACAAGACCTGCTACAACGACGAGGACATTGCCTTCAAGAACAGGTATTGTGTCTTCCACTATAAATGACAGCCCATTTACTTCAGCAAGCCAAATAAAGGAAGCTCCACTCACCTCAGCAACTGCTACAGCAACAATTACAATTAAAAGCAAATCTGCCACAACCAGCACAACAGAAATGGCAACAGATGAACCAACTACCACTTTTTCCCTAACATCAGAACCCACAACAACTGTAAGTAGTACAACAGGAAATAACAAAAGCAAAACTTTATCAACAACACGGACATCACTTTCAAAAACAAGTATTGTGTCCGCCACTAAAGAAGAAACATACTTGACATCAGCTAGACAAACAACAGAATCACAACTTGCCCCAGGTACTACAACAGCCACGAGGACAACTGCAACTAAATCTGCCACAATCACCACGACAAGACTGACTACAGGAGAACTCACAACAACTTTCCACCGAAAAACAAAACTTACTTCAACTGCTATGAGTACAACGGGAAAAGAATCAAGCAAAACTTTACCAACAACTGAGACATCACCTTTGACGTCTATTTTGTCCATCATCACTGATAAAACGACCTTAACATCAGAAGGACAAACAAAGGGGACTCCTCTCTCCACAGCAACAGAAACCGCCTCAAGTACAAGTAAAACTTTATCTGCCATAACCACCTCTATAGGAATGACTGCAACTGAAGCAACTACAACTTTCTCCCCAACCGCAGAAGTAACTTCAACTGCTTTCAGTACATCCGGAGAAGAAACAAGCATTACGTTACCAACAACAATACCATCTCCAACCACAGCAACAAGTGCAATGACAATAACATCCGAACCTCCTTCAACAAATTCTGCGAGATCCACAAAAACATCATCTGCCACAACCTCCGCATCAACAACGTTTGTTATTGAAACTTCTCCCATGCATAAAACAACTCTTGCTGCTACAGTTGAACCATCTACGACATCTGTGAGTACCACTGGACCTGCAACAACCACAATCACATCACCTTCCAGGACAAATATGGCATCCACCACCACGGAAGAAACACAGTTGACATCAGCAACACAAACAATAGAGTGTCCCCTAACCTCAGCAACTGTAACACCCACCACTCCAACTGAAAGAAAATCTCCCACAAACACTGCAACAGGAATCACTACACCTGAACACACACAAACTTCAACCCTGACCGCTGAACCCACCACATCAGCTGCGAGTACAACTGGAGAAGAAACAAGCATAACCTTCCCAGCGACAAAAAAATCTTCAACCAGAAGTGCAATCACAAGAACAACAGAATCTCCCTCAACAGATTCTGCCACACCCATAAAACCATCATCTATCACAAATTCTGCTACAATGACACTAAGTAAAACTTCTCTTGTGGATCAAACAACTCTTCCAGCCACAGAATCAACAGAACAGTTAACAATTTCTCTGACTACCACAGCATCGGCTACAACAAAAACGACAGTACCATCGAAAACAAGTACTGTGTCCACCACCACTGGAGAAACACCCTCAACATCAGCAAGACAAACAACAGAATCGCACCTCACCTCACCCACTGCAGTAACCACAATGAAAATTCAAACGAAATCTGCCGCAACCACTAACACAGCCATGAGTACAATTCAACGCACTCCAACTTTACCCACAACCTCGAAACTCTCTTCAACTGCTATGAGTAAAATCGAAGAACAAACCAGCAGAACTGTGCCCACGACAATAAAATCTCCAACCACAACAAGTACAATGAGAAGAACATCAGAACTACCTACAACAGTTTCTGAAACATCCATCAAGTCATCATCGAGCATAACATACACCACAACAGCAACTCCCTCTGAAACTTCTACTGAGCTTGAAATGACTCTTCCGGCCACATTAACAAGAAAACAGTCTACAAAGTTAGCTATAAGCACAAGACCTGCTACAACGAGGAGGACATTGCCTTCAAGAACAGGTATCGTGTCTTCCACTATAAATGACAGCCCATTTACTTCAGCAAGCCAAATAAAGGAAGCTCCACTCACCTCAGCAACTGCTACAGCAACAATTACAATTAAAAGTAAATCTGCCACAACCAGCACAACAGAAATGGCAACAGATGATCCAACTACCACTTTTTCCCTAACATCAGAACCCACAACAACTGTAAGTAGTACAACAGGAAAAGAAACAAGCAAAACTTTATCAACAACACGGACATCACTTTCAAAAACAAGTATTGTGTCTGCCACTAAAGAAGAAACATACTTGACATCAGCTAGACAAACAACAGAATCACAACTTGCCCCAGGTACCACAACAGCCACTAGGACAAGTGCAACTAAATCTGCCACAATCACCACGACAGGACTGACTACAGGAGAACTCACTACAACTTTCCACCCAACAACAAAACTTACTTCAACTGCTATGAGTACAACGGGAAAAGAATCAAGTAAAACTTTACCAACAACTGAGACATCACCTTTGACAACGTCTATTTTGTCCATCATCACTGACAAAACGACCTTAATATCAGAAGGACAAACAAAGGGGACTCCTCTCTCCACAGCATCAGAAACCGCCTCAAGTACAAGTAAAACTATATCTGCCGTAACCACCTCTATTGGAATGACTGCAACTGAAGCAACTACAACTTTCTCCCCAACCGCAGAAGTAACTTCAACTGCTTCCAGTACATCCGGAGAAGAAACAAGCATTACGTTACCAACAGCAATACCATCTCCAACCACAGCAACAAGTGCAATGACAAGAACATCCGAACCTCCTTCAACGAATTCTGCGAGATCCACAAAAACATCATCTGCCACAACCTCCGCATCAACAACGTTTGTTATTGAAACTTCTCCCATGCATAAAACAACTCTTTCTGCTACAGTTGAACCATCTACGACATCTGTGAGTACCACTGGACCTGCAACAACCACAATCACATCACCTTCCAGGACAAATATGGCATCCACCACCACGGAAGAAACACAGTTGACATCAGCAACACAAACAATAGAGTGTCCCCTAACCTCAGCAACTGCAACACCCACCACTCCAACTGAAAGAAAATCTGCCACAAACACTGCAACAGGAATCACTACACCTGAACACACACAAACTTCAACCCTGACCGCTGAACCCCCCACATCAGCTGTGAGTACAACAGGAGAAGAAACAAGCATAACCTTCCCAGCAACAATAAAATCTTCAACCAGAAGTGCAATCACAAGAACAACAGAATCTCCCTCAACAGATTCTGCCACACCCATAAAACCATCATCTATCACAAATTCTGCTACAGTGACACTTTGTAAAACTTCTCTTGTGGATCAAACAACTCTTCTAGCCACAGAATCAACAGAACAGTTAACAATTTCTCTGAGTACCACAGCATCGGCTACAACAAAAACGTCATTACCATCGAAAACAAGTACTGTGTCCACCACCACTGGAGAAACACCCATAACATCAGCAAGACAAACAACAGAATCGCACCTCACCTCACCCACTGCAGTAACCACAATGAAAATTCAAACAAAATCTGCCGCAACCACTAACACAGGCATGAGTACAATTCAACGCACTCCAACTTTACCCACAACCTCTAAACTGACTTCAACTGCTATAAGTAAAATCGAAGAACAAACCAGCAGAACTGTGCCCACGACAATAAAATCTCCAACCACAACAACAAGTACAATGAGAAGAACATCAGAACTACCTACAACAGTTTCTGAAACATCCATCAAGTCATCATCTAGCATAACATACACCACAACAGCAACTCCCTCTAAAACTTCTACTGAGCTTGAAATGACTCTTCCGGCCACATTAACAACAAAACAGTCTACAAAGTTAGCTATAAGCACAAGACCTGCTACAACGACGAGGACATTGCCTTCAAGAACAGGTATCGTGTCTTCCACTATAAATGACAGCCCATTTACTTCAGCAAGCCAAATAAAGGAAGCTCCACTCACCTCAGCAACTGCAACAGCAATAATTACAATTAAAAGTAAATCTGCCACAACCAGCACAACAGAAATGGCAACAGATGAACCAACTACCACTTTTTCCCTAACATCAGAACCCACAACAACTGTTAGTAGTACAACAGGAAAAGAAACAAGCAAAACTTTATCAACAACACAGACATCACTTTCAAAAACAAGTATTGTGTTCGCCAGAAAAGAAGAAACATACTTGACATCAGCTAAACAAACAACAGAATCACAACTTGCCCCAGGTACTACAACAGCCACTAGGACAAGTGCAACTAAATCTGCGACAATCACCACGACAGGACTGACTACAGGAGAACTGACTTCAACTTTCCACCCAACAACAAAACTTACTTCAACTGCTATGAGTACAATGGGAAAAGAATCAAGCAAAACTTTACCAACAACTGAGACATCACCTTTGACAACGTCTATTTTGTCCATCATCACTGATAAAACGACCTTAACATCAGACGGACAAACAAAGGGGACTCCTCTCTCCACAGCAACTGAAACCGCCACAAGTACAAGTAAAACTATATCTGCCATAACCACCTCTATAGGAATGACTGCAACTGAAGCAACTACAACTTTCTCCCCAACCGCAGAAGTAACTTCAACTGCTTTCAGTACATCCGGAGAAAAAACAAGCATTACGTTACAAACAACAATACCATCTCCAACCAAAGCAACAAGTGCAATGACAATAACATCCGAACCCCCTTCAACAAATTCTGCGAGATCCACGAAAACATCATCTGCCACAACCTCCGCATCAACAACGTCTGTTATTGAAACTTCTCCCATGCATAAAACAACTCTTTCTGCTACAGTCGAACCATCTACGACATCTGTGAGTACCACTGGACCTGCAACAACCACAGTCACATCACCTTCCAGGACAAATATGGCATCCACCACCACGGAAGAAACACAGTTGACATCAGCAACACAAACAATAGAGTCTCCCCTTACCTCAGCAACTGCAACACCCACTACTCCAACTGAAAGAAAATCTGCCACAAACACTGCAACAGGAATCACTACACCTGAACACACACAAACTTCAACCCTGACTGCTGAACCCCCGACATCAGCTGCGAGTACAACTGGAAACGAAACAAGCATAACCTTCCCAGCGACAATAAAATCTTCAACCAGAAGTGCAATCACAAGAACAACAGAATCTCCCTCAACAGATTCTGCCACACCCATAAAACAATCATCTATCACAAATTCTGCTACAATGACACTTAGTAAAACTTCTCTTGTGGATCAAACAACTCTTCCAGCCACAGAATCAACAGAACAGTTAACAATTTCTCTGAGTACCACAGCATCGGCTACAACAAAAACGACATTACCATCTAAAACAAAAACTGTGTCCACCACCACTGGAGAAACACCCTCAACATCAGCAAGACAAACAACAGAATCGCACCTCACCTCACCCACTGCAGTAACCACAATGAAAATTCAAACAAAATCTGCCGCAAACACTAACACAGGCATGAGTAAAATTCAATGCACTTCAACTTTACCCCCAACTGATAAACCGACTTCAACTGCTACGAGTAAAATCGAAGAACAAACAAGCAGAATTGTACCCACGACAATAAAATCTCCAACCACAACAACAAGTACAATGAGAAGAACATCAGAACTACCTACAACAGTTTCTGAAACATCCATCAAGTCATCATCTAGCATAACATACACCACAACAGCAACTCCCTCTAAAACTTCTACTGAGCTTGAAATGACTCTTCCGGCCACATTAACAACAAAACAGTCTACAAAGTTAGCTATAAGCACAAGACCTGCTACAACAACGAGGACATTGCCTTCAAGAACAGGTATCGTGTCTTCCACTATAAATGACAGCCCATTTACTTCAGCAAGCCAAATAAAGGAAGCTCCACTCACCTCAGCAACTGCTACAGCAACAATTACAATTAAAAGTAAATCTGCCACAACCAGCACAACAGAAATGGCAACAGATGAACCAACTACCACTTTTTCCCTAACATCAGAACCCACAACAACTGTTAGTAGTACAACAGGAAAAGAAACAAGCAAAACTTTATCAACAACACGGACATCACTTTCAAAAACAAGTATTGTGTCCGCCACTAAAGAAGAAACATACTTGACATCAGCTAGACAAACAACAGAATCACAACTTGCCCCAGGTACTACAACAGCCACTAGGACAAGTGCAACTAAATCTGCCACAATCACCACGACAGGACTGACTACAGGAGAACTCACTACAACTTTCCACCCAACAACAAAACTTACTTCAACTGCTATGAGTACAAAGGGAAAAGAATCAAGCAAAACTTTACCAACAACTGAGACATCACCTTTGACAACGTCTATTTTGTCCATCATCACTGATAAAACGACCTTAACATCAGATGGACAAGCAAAGGGGACTCCTCTCTCCACAGCAACAGAAACCGCCTCAAGTACAAGTAAAACTATATCTGCCATAACCACCTCTATAGGAATGACTGCAACTGAAGCAACTACAACTTTCTCCCCAACCGCAGAAGTAACTTCAACTGCTTTCAGTACATCCGGAGAAGAAACAAGCAGTACGTTACCAACAACAATACCATCTACAACCACAGCAACAAGTGCAATGACAACAACATCCGAACCTCCTTCAACAAATTCTGCGAGATCCACAAAAACATCATCTGCCACAACCTCCGCATCAACAACGTTTGTTATTGAAACTTCTCCCATGCATAAAACAACTCTTTCTGCTACAGTTGAACCATCTACGACATCTTTGAGTACCACTGGACCTGCAACAACCACAATCACATCACCTTCCAGGACGAATATGGCATCCACCACCACGGAAGAAACACAGTTGACATCAGCAACACAAACAATAGAGTGTCCTCAAACCTCAGCAACTGCAACACCCACTACTCCAACTGAAAGAAAATCTCCCACAAACACTGCAACAGGAATCACTACACCTGAACACACACAAACTTCAACCCTGACCGCTGAACCCACCACATCAGCTGCGAGTACAACTGGAGAAGAAACAAGTATAACCTTCCCAGCGACAAAAAAATCTTCAACCAGAAGTGCAATCACAAGAACAACAGAATCTCCCTCAACAGATTCTGCCACACCCATAAAACCATCATCTATCACAAATTCTGCTACAATGACAGTTAGTAAAACTTCTCTTGTGGATCAAACAACTCTTCCAGCCACAGAATCAACAGAACAGTTAACAATTTCTCTGAGTACCACAGCATCTGCTAAAACAAAAACGACATTACCATCGAAAACAAGTACTGTGTCCACCACCACTGGAGAAACACCCTCAACATCAGCAAGACAAACAACAGAATCGCACCTCACCTCACCCACTGCAGTAACCACAATGAAAATTCAAAAGAAATTTGCCGCAACCACTAACACAGGCATGAGTACAATTCAACGCACTCCAACTTTACCCACAACCTCGAAACTGACTTCAACTGCTATGAGTAAAATCGAAGAACAAACCAGCAGAACTGTGCCCACGACAGTAAAATCTCCAACCACAACAACAAGTACAATAAGAAGAACATCAGAACTACCTACAACAGTTTCTGAAACATCCATCAAGTCATCATCTAGCATAACATACACCACAACAGCAACTCCCTCTAAAACTTCTACTGAGCTTCAAATGACTCTTCCGGCCACATTAACAACAAAACAGTCTACAAAGTTAGCTATAAGCACAAGACCTGCTACAACGACGAGGACATTGCCTTCAAGAACAGGTATCGTGTCTTCCACTATAAATGACAGCCCATTTACTTCAGCAAGCCAAATAAAGGAAGCTCCACTCACCTCAGCAACTGCAACAGCAACAATTACAATTAAAAGTAAATCTGCCACAACCAGCACAACAGAAATGGCAACAGATGAACCGACTACCACTTTTTCCCTTACATCAGAACCCACAACAACTGTTAGTAGTACAACAGGAAAAGAAACAAGCAAAACTTTATCAACAACACAGACATCACTTTCAAAAACAAGTATTGTGTTCGCCAGAAAAGAAGAAACATACTTGACATCAGCTAGACAAACAACAGAATCACAACTTGCCCCAGGTACTACAACAGCCACCAGGACAAGTGCAACTAAATCTGTCACAATCACCACGACAGGACTGACTACAGGAGAACTGACTTCAACTTTCCACCCAACAACAAAACTTACTTCAACTGCTATGAGTACAACGGGAAAAGAATCAAGCAAAACTTTACCAACAACTGAGACATCACCTTTGACAACGTCTATTTTGTCCATCATCACTGACGAAACGACCTCAACATCAGAAGGACAAACAAAGGGGACTCCTCTCACCACAGCAACAGAAACCGCCACAAGTACAAGTAAAACTATATCTGCCATAACCACCTCTATAGGAATGACTGCAACTGAAGCAACTACAACTTTCTCCCCAACCGCAGAAGGAACTTCAACTGCTTTCAGTACATCCGGAGAAGAAACAAGCATTACGTTACCAACAACAATACCATCTCCAACCACAGCAACAAGTGCAATGACAAGAACATCCGAACCTCCTTCACCAAATTCTGCGAGATCCACAAAAACATCATCTGCCACAACCTCCGCATCAACAACGATTGTTATAGAAACTTCTCCCATGCATAAAACAAGTCTTTCTGCTACAGTCGAACCATCTAGGACATCTGTGAGTACCACTGGACCTGCAACAACCACAATCACATCACCTTCCAGGACAAATATGGCATCCACCACTACGGAAGAAACACAGTTGATGTCAGCAACACAAACAATAGAGTCTCCCCTAACCTCAGCAACTGCAACACCCACCACACCAACTGAAAAAAAATCTGCCACAAACACTGCAACAGGAATCACTACACCTGAACACACACTAACTTCAACCCTGACCGCTGAACCCCCCACATCAGTTGCGAGTACAACTGGAGAAGAAACAAGCATAACCTTCCCAGCGACAATAAAATCTTCAAACAGAAGTGCAATCACAAGAACAACAGAATCTCCCTCAACAGATTCTGCCACACCCATAAAACCATCATCTATCACAAATTCTGCTACAATGACACTTAGTAAAACTTCTCTTGTGGATCCAACAACTCTTCAAGCCACAGAATCAACAGAACAGTTAACAATTTCTCTGAGTACCACAGCATCGGCTACAACAAAAACGACATTACCATCGAAAACAAGTACTGTGTCCACCACCACTGGAGAAACACCCTCAACATCAGCTAGGCAAACAACAGAATTGCACCTCACCTCACCCACTGCAGTAACCACAATGAAAATTCAAACAAAATCTGCCGCAACCACTAACACAGGCATGAGTACAATTCAACGCACTTCAACTTTACCCCCAACTTCTAAACCGACTTCAACTGCTACGAGTAAAATCTATGAACAAACAAGCAGAACTGTGCCCACGACAATTAAATCTCCAACCACAACAACAAGTACAATAAGAAGAACATCAGAACTACCTACAACAGTTTCTGAAACATCCATCAAGTCATCATCTAGCATAACGTACACCACAACAGCAACTCCCTCTAAAACTTCTACTGAGCTTGAAATGACTCTTCCGGCCACATTAACAACAAAACAGTTTACAAAGTTAGCTATAAGCACAAGACCTGCTACAACGACGAGGACATTGCCTTCAAGAACAGGTATTGTGTCTTCCACTATAAATGACAGCCCATTTACTTCAGCAAGCCAAATAAAGGAAGCTCCACTCACCTCAGCAACTGCTACAGCAACAATTACAATTAGAAGTAAATCTGCCACAACCAGCACAACAGAAATGGCAACAGATGAACCAACTACCACTTTTTCCCTAACATCAGAACCCACAACAACTGTTAGTAGTACAACAGGAAAAGAAACAAGCAAAACTTTATCAAATACACGGACATCACTTTCAAAAACAAGTATTGTGTCCGCCACTAAAGAAGAAACATACTTGACATCAGCTAGACAAACAACAGAATCACAACTTGCCCCAGGTACTACAACAGCCACTACGACAACTGCAACTAAATCTGCCACAATCACCACGACAGGACTGACTGCAGGAGAACTCACTGCGACTTTCCACCTAACAACAAAACTTACTTCAACTGCTATGAGTACAACGGGAAAAGAATCAAGCAAAACTTTACCAACAACTGAGACATCACCTTTGACAACGTCTATTTTGTCCATCATCACTGACAAAACCACCTTAACATCAGTAGGACAAACAAAGGGGACTCCTCTCTCCACAGCAACAGAAACCGCCACAAGTACAAGTAACACTATATCTGCCATAACCACCTCTATAGGAATGACTGCAACTGAAGCAACTACAACTTTCTCCCCAACCGCAGAAGGAACTTCAACTGCTTTCAGTACATCCGGAGAAGAAACAAGCATTATGTTACCAACAACAATACCATCTCCAACCACAGCAACAAGTGCAATGACAAGAACATCCGAACCTCCTTCACCAAATTCTGCGAGATCCACAAAAACATCATCTGCCACAACCTCCGCATCAACAACGATTGTTATAGAAACATCTCCCATGCATAAAACAAGTCTTTCTGCTACAGTCGAACCATCTACGACATCTGTGAGTACCACTGGACCTGCAACAACCACAATCACATCACCTTCCAGGACAAATATAGCATCCACCACTACGGTAGAAACACAGTTGATGTCAGCAACACAAACAATAGAGTCTCCCCTTACCTCAGCAACTGCAACACCCACCACTCCAACTGAAAGAAAATCTGCCACAAACACTGCAACAGGAATCACTACACCTGAACACACACTAACTTCAACCCTGACCGCTGAACCCCCCACATCAGTTGCGAGTACAACTGGAGAAGAAACAAGCATAACCTTCCCAGCGACAATAAAATCTTCAAACAGAAGTGCAATCACAAGAACAACAGAATCTCCCTCAACAGATTCTGCCACACCCATAAAACCATCATCTATCACAAATTCTGCTACAAGGACACTTAGTAAAACTTCTCTTGTGGATCCAACAACTCTTCCAGCCACAGAATCAACAGAACAGTTAACAATTTCTCTGAGTACCACAGCATCGGCTACAACAAAAACGACATTACCATCGAAAACAAGTACTGTGTCCACCACCACTGGAGAAACACCCTCAACATCAGCTAGGCAAACAACAGAATTGCACCTCACCTCACCCACTGCAGTAACCACAATGAAAATTCAAACAAAATCTGCCGCAACCACTAACACAGGCATGAGTACAATTCAACGCACTTCAACTTTACCCCCAACTTCTAAACCGACTTCAACTGCTACGAGTAAAATCTATGAACAAACAAGCAGAACTGTGCCCACGACAATTAAATCTCCAACCACAACAACAAGTACAATAAGAAGAACATCAGAACTACCTACAACAGTTTCTGAAACATCCATCAAGTCATCATCTAGCATAACGTACACCACAACAGCAACTCCCTCTAAAACTTCTACTGAGCTTGAAATGACTCTTCCGGCCACATTAACAACAAAACAGTCTACAAAGTTAGCTATAAGCACAAGACCTGCTACAACGACGAGGACATTGCCTTCAAGAACAGGTATTGTGTCTTCCACTATAAATGACAGCCCATTTACTTCAGCAAGCCAAATAAAGGAAGCTCCACTCACCTCAGCAACTGCTACAGCAACAATTACAATTAGAAGTAAATCTGCCACAACCAGCACAACAGAAATGGCAACAGATGAACCAACTACCACTTTTTCCTTAACATCAGAACCCACAACAACTGTTAGTAGTACGACAGGAAAAGAAACAAGCAAAACTTTATCAACAACACGGACATCACTTTCAAAAACAAGTATTGTGTCCGCCACTAAAGAAGAAACATACTTGACATCAGCTAGACAAACAACAGAATCACAACTTGCCCCAGGTACTACAACAGCAACTAGGACAAGTGCAACTAAATCTGCCACAATCACCACGACAGGACTGATTACAGGAGAACTCACTACAACTTTCCACCCAACAACAAAACTTACTTCAACTGCTATGAGTACAACGGGAAAAGAATCAAGCAAAACTTTACCAACAACTGAGACATCACCTTTGACAACGTCTATTTTGTCCATCATCACAGACAAAACGAGCTTAACATCAGAAGGACAAAGAAAGGGGACTCCTCTCTCCACAGCAACAGAAACCGCCACAAGTACAAGTAAAACTATATCTGCCATAACCACCTCTATAGGAATGACTGCAACTGAAGCAACTACAACTTTCTCCCCAACCGCAGAAGGAACTTCAACTGCTTTCAGTACATCCGGAGAAGAAACAAGCATTACGGTACCAACAACAATACCATCTCCAACCACAGCAACAAGTGCAATGACAATAACATCCGAACCTCCTTCAACAAATTCTGCGAGATCCACAAAAACATCATCTGCCACAACCTCCGCATCAACAACGATTGTCATTGAAACTTCTCCCATGCACAAAACAACTCTTTCTGCTACAGACGAACCATCTACGACATCTGTGAGTACCACTGGACCTGTAACAACCACAATCACATCACCTTCCAGGACAAATATGGCATCCACCACTACGGAAGAAACACAGTTGAGGTCAGCAACACAAACAATAGAGTCTCCCCTAACCTCAGCAACTGCAACACCCACCACTCCAACTAAAAGAAAATCTGCCACAAACACTGCAACAGGAATCACTACACCTGAACACACACAAACTTCAACCCTGACTGCTGAACCCCCCACATCAGCTGCGAGTACAACTGGAGAAGAAACAAGCATAACCTTCCCAGCGACAATAAAATCTTCAACCAGAAGTGCAATCACAAGAACAACAGAATCTCCCTCAACAGATTCTGCCACACCCATAAAACCATCATCTATCACAAATTCTGCTACAATGACACTTAGTAAAACTTCTCTTGTGGATCAAACAACTCTTCCAGCCACTGAATCAACAGAACAGTTAACAATTTCTCTGAGTACCACAGCATCGGCTACAACAAAAACGACATTACCATCGAAAACAAGTACTGTGTCCACCACCACTGGAGAAACACCCTCAACATCAGCTAGACAAACAACAGAATCGCACCTCACCTCACCCACTGCAGTAACCACAATGAAAATTCAAACAAAATCTGCCGCAACCACTAACACAGGCATGAGTACAATTCAACGCACTTCAACTTTACCCCCAACTTCTAAACCGACTTCAACTGCTACGAGTAAAATCTATGAACAAACAAGCAGAACTGTGCCCACGACAATTAAATCTCCAACCACAACAACAAGTACAATGAGAAGAACATCAGAACTACCTACAACAGTTTCTGAAACATCCATCAAGTCATCATCTAGCATAACATACACCACAACAGCAACTCCCTCTAAAAGTTCTACTGAGCTTGAAATGACTCTTCCGGCCACATTAACAACAAAACAGTCTACAAAGTTAGCTATAAGCACAAGACCTGCTACAACGACGAGGACATTACCTTCAAGAACAGGTATCGTGTCTTCCACTATAAATGACTGCCCATTTACTTCAGCAAGCCAAATAAAGGAAGCTCCACTCACCTCAGCAACTGTTACAGCAACAATTACAATTAGAAGTAAATCTGCCACAACCAGCACAACAGAAATGGCAACAGATGAACCAACTACAACTTATTCCCTAACATCAGAACCCACAACAGCTGTTAGTAGTACCACAGGAAAAGAAACAAGCAAAACTTTATCAACAACACGGACATCACTTTCAAAAACAAGTATTGTGTCCGCCACTAAAGAAGAAACATACTTGACATCAGCTAGACAAACAACAGAATCACAACTTGCCCCAGGTACTACAATAGCAACTAGGACAAGTGCAACTAAATCTGCCACAATCACCACGACAGGACTGACTACAGGAGAACTCACTACAACTTTCCACCCAACAACAAAACTTACTTCAACTGCTATGAGTACAACGGGAAAAGAATCAAGCAAAACTTTACCAACAACTGAGACATCACCTTTGACAACGTCTATTTTGTCCATCATCACTGACAAAACGACCTTAACATCAGAAGGACAAACAAAGGGGACTCCTCTCTCCACAGCAACAGAAACCGCCACAAGTACAAGTAAAACTATATCTGCCATAACCACCTCTATAGGAATGACTGCAACTGAAGCAACTACAACTTTCTCCCCAACCGCAGAAGGAACTTCAACTGCTTTCAGTACATCCGGAGAAGAAACAAGCATTACGTTACCCAAAACAATACCATCTCCAACCACAGCAACAAGTGCAATGACAATAACATCCGAACCTCCTTCAACAAATTCTGCGAGATCCACAAAAACATCATCTGCCACAACCTCCTTATCAACAACGATTGTCATTGAAAGTTCTCCCATGCATAAAACAACTCTTTCTGCTACAGTCGAACCATCTACGACATCTGTGAGTACCACTGGACCTGTAACAACCACAATCACATCACCTTCCAGGACAAATATGGCATCCACCACTACGGAAGAAACACAGTTGATGTCAGCAACACAAACAATAGAGTCTCCCCTAACCTCAGCAACTGCAACACCCACCACTCCAACTGAAAGAAAATCTGCCACAAACACTGCAACAGGAATCACTACACCTGAACACACACAAACTTCAACCCTGACCGCTGAACTTCCCACATCAGCTGCGAGTACAACTGGAGAAGAAACAAGCATAACCTTCCCAGCGACAATAAAATCTTCAACCAGAAGTGCAATCAAAAGAACAACAGAATTTCCCTCAACAGATTCTGCCACACCCATGAAACCATCATCTATCACAAATTCTGCTACAATGACACTTAGTAAAACTTCTCTTGTGGATCAAACAACTCTTCCAGCCACAGAATCAATAGAACAGTTAACAATTTCTCTGAGTACCACAGCATCGGCTACAACAAAAACGACATTACCATCGAAAACAAGTACTGTGTCCACCACCACTGGAGAAACACCCTCAACATCAGCTAGACAAACAACAGAATCGCACCTCACCTCACCCACTGCAGTAACCACAATGAAAATTCAAACAAAATCTGCCGCAACCACTAACACAGGCATGAGTACAATTCAACGCACTTCAACTTTACCCCCAACTTCTAAACCGACTTCAACTGCTACGAGTAAAATCTATGAACAAACAAGCAGAACTGTGCCCACGACAATTAAATCTTCAACCACAACAACAAGTACAATGAGAAGAACATCAGAACTACCTACAACAGTTTCTGAAACATCCATCAAGTCATCATCTAGCATAACATACACCACAACAGCAACTCCCTCTAAAACTTCTACTGAGCTTGAAATGACTCTTCCGGCCACATTAACAACAAAACAGTCTACAAAGTTAGCTATAAGCACAAAACCTGCTACAACGACGAGGACATTACCTTCAAGAACAGGTATCGTGTCTTCCACTATAAATGACTGCCCATTTACTTCAGCAAGCCAAATAAAGGAAGCTCCACTCACCTCAGCAACTGTTACAGCAACAATTACAATTAGAAGTAAATCTGCCACAACCAGCACAACAGAAATGGCAACAGATGAACCAACTACAACTTATTCCCTAACATCAGAACCCACAACAGCTGTTAGTAGTACCACAGGAAAAGAAACAAGCAAAACTTTATCAACAACACGGACATCACTTTCAAAAACAAGTATTGTGTCCGCCACTAAAGAAGAAACATACTTGACATCAGCTAGACAAACAACAGAATCACAACTTGCCCCAGGTACTACAATAGCAACTAGGACAAGTGCAACTAAATCTGCCACAATCACCACGACAGGACTGACTACAGGAGAACTCACTACAACTTTCCACCCAACAACAAAACTTACTTCAACTGCTATGAGTACAACGGGAAAAGAATCAAGCAAAACTTTACCAACAACTGAGACATCACCTTTGACAACGTCTATTTTGTCCATCATCACTGACAAAACGACCTTAACATCAGAAGGACAAACAAAGGGGACTCCTCTCTCCACAGCAACAGAAACCGCCACAAGTACAAGTAAAACTATATCTGCCATAACCACCTCTATAGGAATGACTGCAACTGAAGCAACTACAACTTTCTCCCCAACCGCAGAAGGAACTTCAACTGCTTTCAGTACATCCGGAGAAGAAACAAGCATTACGTTACCCAAAACAATACCATCTCCAACCACAGCAACAAGTGCAATGACAATAACATCCGAACCTCCTTCAACAAATTCTGCGAGATCCACAAAAACATCATCTGCCACAACCTCCTTATCAACAACGATTGTCATTGAAAGTTCTCCCATGCATAAAACAACTCTTTCTGCTACAGTCGAACCATCTACGACATCTGTGAGTACCACTGGACCTGTAACAACCACAATCACATCACCTTCCAGGACAAATATGGCATTCACCACTACGGAAGAAACACAGTTGATGTCAGCAACACAAACAATAGAGTCTCCCCTAACCTCAGCAACTGCAACACCCACCACTCCAACTGAAAGAAAATCTGCCACAAACACTGCAACAGGAATCACTACACCTGAACACACACAAACTTCAACCCTGACCGCTGAACTTCCCACATCAGCTGCGAGTACAACTGGAGAAGAAACAAGCATAACCTTCCCAGCGACAATAAAATCTTCAACCAGAAGTGCAATCAAAAGAACAACAGAATTTCCCTCAACAGATTCTGCCACACCCATGAAACCATCATCTATCACAAATTCTGCTACAATGACACTTAGTAAAACTTCTCTTGTGGATCAAACAACTCTTCCAGCCACAGAATCAATAGAACAGTTAACAATTTCTCTGAGTACCACAGCATCGGCTACAACAAAAACGACATTACCATCGAAAACAAGTACTGTGTCCACCACCACTGGAGAAACACCCTCAACATCAGCTAGACAAACAACAGAATCGCACCTCACCTCACCCACTGCAGTAACCACAATGAAAATTCAAACAAAATCTGCCGCAACCACTAACACAGGCATGAGTACAATTCAACGCACTTCAACTTTACCCCCAACTTCTAAACCGACTTCAACTGCTACGAGTAAAATCTATGAACAAACAAGCAGAACTGTGCCCACGACAATTAAATCTTCAACCACAACAACAAGTACAATGAGAAGAACATCAGAACTACCTACAACAGTTTCTGAAACATCCATCAAGTCATCATCTAGCATAACATACACCACAACAGCAACTCCCTCTAAAACTTCTACTGAGCTTGAAATGACTCTTCCGGCCACATTAACAACAAAACAGTCTACAAAGTTAGCTATACGCACAAAACCTGCTACAACAACGAGGACATTACCTTCAAGAACAGGTATCGTGTCTTCCACTATAAATGACAGCCCATTTACTTCAGCAAGCCAAATAAAAGAAGCTCCACTCACCTCAGCAACTGCTACAGCAACAATTGCAATTAGAAGTAAATCTGCTACAACCAGCACAACAGAAATGGCAACAGATGAACCAACTACCACTTATTCCTTTACATCAGAACCCACAACAACTGTTAGTAGTACAACAGGAAAAGAAACAAGCAAAACTTTATCAACAACACGGACATCACTTTCAAAAACAAGTATTGAGTCCGCCACTAAAGAAGAAACATACTTGACATCAGCTAGACAAACAACAGAATCACAACTTGCCCCAGGTACTACAACAGCCACTAGGACAAGTGCAACTAAATCTGCCACAATCACCACGACAGGACTGACTACAGGAGAACTCACTACAACTTTCCACCCAACAACAAAACTTACTTCAACTGCTATGAGTACAACAGGAAAAGAATCAAGCAAAACTTTACCAACAACTGAGACATCACCTTTGACAACGTCTATTTTGTCCATCATCACAGACAAAACGACCTCAACATCAGAAGGACAAACAAAGGGGACTCCTCTCTCCACAGCAACAGAAACCGCCACAAGTACAAGTAAAACTATATCTGCCATAACCACCTCTATAGGAATGACTGCAACTGAAGCAACTACAACTTTGTCCCCAACCGCAGAAGGAACTTCAACTGCTTTCAGTACATCCGGAGAAGAAACAAGCATTACGTTACCAACAACAATACCATCTCCAACCACAGCAACAAGTGCAATGACAATAACATCCGAACCTCCTTCAACAAATTCTGCGAGATCCACAAAAACATCATCTGCCACAACCTCCGCATCAACAACGATTGTCATTGAAACTTCTCCCATGCATAAAACAACTCTTTCTGCTACAGTGGAACCATCTACGACATCTGTGAGTACCACTGGACCTGTAACAACCACAATCACATCACCTTCCAGGACAAATATGGCATCCACCACTACGGAAGAAACACAGTTGATGTCAGCAACACAAACAATAGAGTCTCCCCTAACCTCAGCAACTGCAACACCCACCACTCCAACTGAAAGAAAATCTGCCACAAACACTGCAACAGGAATCACTACACCTGAGCACACACAAACTTCAACCCTGACCGCTGAACCCCCCACATCAGCTGCGAGTACAACAGGAGAAGAAACAAGCATAACCTTCCCAGCGACAATAAAATCTTCAACCAGAAGTGCAATCACAAGAACAACAGAATCTCCCTCAACAGATTCTGCCACACCCATAAAACCATCATCTATCACAAATTCTGCTACAATGACACTTAGTAAAACTTCTCTTGTGGATCAAACAACTATTCCAGCCACAGAATCAACAGAACAGTTAACAATTTCTCTGAGTACCACAGCATCGGCTACAACAAAAACGACATTACCATCGAAAACAAGTACTGTGTCCACCACCACTGGAGAAACACCCTCAACATCAGCTAGACAAACAACAGAATCGCACCTCACCTCACCCACTGCAGTAACCACAATGAAAATTCAAACAAAATCTGCCGCAACCACTAACACAGGCATGAGTACAATTCAACGCACTTCAACTTTACCCCCAACTTCTAAACCGACTTCAACTGCTACGAGTAAAATCTATGAACAAACAAGCAGAACTGTGCCCACGACAATTAAATCTCCAACCACAACAACAAGTACAATAAGAAGAACATCAGAACTACCTACAACAGTTTCTGAAACATCCATCAAGTCATCATCTAGCATAACATACACCACAACAGCAACTCCCTCTAAAACTTCTACTGAGCTTGAAATGACTCTTCCGGCCACATTAACAACAAAACAGTCTACAAAGTTAGCTATAAGCACAAGACCTGCGACAACGACGAGGACATTACCTTCAAGAACAGGTATCGTGTCTTCCACTATAAATGATAGCCCATTTACTTCAGCAAGCCAAATAAAGGAAGCTCCACTCACCTCAGCAACTGCTACAGCAACAATTGCAATTAGAAGTAAATCTGCCACAACCAGCACAACAGAAATGGCAACAGATGAACCAACTACCACTTTTTCCTTAACATCAGAACCCACAACAACTGTTAGTAGTACGACAGGAAAAGAAACAAGCAAAACTTTATCAACAACACGGACATCACTTTCAAAAACAAGTATTGAGTCCGCCACTAAAGAAGAAACATACTTGACATCAGCTAGACAAACAACAGAATCACAACGTGCCCCAGGTACTACAACAGCAACTAGGACAAGTGCAACTAAATCTGCCACAATCACCACAACAGGACTGACTACAGGAGAACTCACTACAACTTTCCACCCAACAACAAAACTTACTTCAACTGCTATGAGTACAACAGGAAAAGAATCAAGCAAAACTTTACCAACAACTGAGACATCACCTTTGACAATGTCTATTTTGTCCATCATCACTGACAAAACGACCTTAACATCAGAAGGACAAAGAAAGGGGACTCCTCTCTCCACAGCAACAGAAACCGCCACAAGTACAAGTAAAACTATATCTGCCATAACCACCTCTATAGGAATGACTGCAACTGAAGCAACTACAACTTTGTCCCCAACCGCAGAAGGAACTTCAACTGCTTTCAGTACATCCGGAGAAGAAACAAGCATTACGTTACCAACAACAATACCATCTCCAACCACAGCAACAAGTGCAATGACAATAACATCCGAACCTCCTTCAACAAATTCTGCGAGATCCACAAAAACATCATCTGCCACAACCTCCGCATCAACAACGATTGTCATTGAAACTTCTCCCATGCATAAAACAACTCTTTCTGCTTCAGTCGAACCATCTACGACATCTGTGAGTACCACTGGACCTGTAACAACCACAATCACATCACCTTCCAGGACAAATATGGCATCCACCACTACGGAAGAAACACAGTTGATGTCAGCAACACAAACAATAGAGTCTCCCCTATCCTCAGCAACTGCAACACCCACCACTCCAACTGAAAGAAAATCTGCCACAAACACTGCAACAGGAATCACTACACCTGAACACACACAAACTTCAACCCTGACTGCTGAACCCCCCACATCAGCTGCGAGTACAACTGGAGAAGAAACAAGCATAACCTTCCCAGCGACAATAAAATCTTCAACCAGAAGTGCAATCACAAGAACAACAGAATCTCCCTCAACAGATTCTGCCACACCCATAAAACCATCATCTATCACAAATTCTGCTACAATGACACTTAGTAAAACTTCTCTTGTGGATCAAACAACTCTTCCAGCCACAGAATCAACAGAACAGTTAACAATTTCTCTGAGTACCACAGCATCGGCTACAACAAAAACGACATTACCATCGAAAACAAGTACTGTGTCCACCACCACTAAAGAAACACCCTCAACATCAGCTAGACAAACAACAGAATCGCACCTCACCTCACCCACTGCAGTAACCACAATGAAAATTCAAACAAAATCTGCCGCAACCACTAACACAGGGATGAGTACAATTCAACGCACTTCAACTTTACCCCTAACTTCTAAACCG
Source organism: Gymnothorax reevesii (assembly GCA_029721435.1). NCBI lineage: Eukaryota > Metazoa > Chordata > Actinopteri > Anguilliformes > Muraenidae > Gymnothorax > Gymnothorax reevesii. Next base: position 114,056,928 of record CM056577.1, read on the forward strand.
ACTTCAACTGCTACGAGTAAAATCTATGAACAAACAAGCAGAACTGTGCCCACGACAATTAAATCTCCAACCACAACAACAAGTACAATGAGAAGAACATCAGAACTACCTACAACAGTTTCTGAAACATCCATCAAGTCATCATCTAGCATAACATACACCACAACAACAACTCCCTCTAAAACTTCTACTGAGCTTGAAATGACTCTTCCGGCCACATTAACAACAAAACAGTCTACAAAGTTAGCTATAAGCACAAGACCTGCTACAACGACGAGGACATTACCTTCAAGAACAGGTATCGTGTCTTCCACTATAAATGACAGCCCATTTACTTCAGCAAGCCAAATAAAGGAAGCTCCACTCACCTCAGCAACTGCTACAGCAACAATTGCAATTAGAAGTAAATCTGCCACAACCAGCACAACAGAAATGGCAACAGATGAACTAACTACCACTTATTCCCTAACATCAGAACCCACAACAACTGTTAGTAGTACGACAGGAAAAGAAACAAGCAAAACTTTATCAACAACACGGACATCACTTTCAAAAACAAGTATTGAGTCCGCCACTAAAGAAGAAACATACTTGACATCAGCTAGACAAACAACAGAATCACAACTTGCCCCAGGTACTACAACAGCCACTAGGACAAGTGCAACTAAATCTGCCACAATCACCACGACAGGACTGACTACAGGAGAACTCACTACAACTTTCCACCCAACAACAAAACTTACTTCAACTGCTATGAGTACAACAGGAAAAGAATCAAGCAAAACTTTACCAACAACTGAGACATCACCTTTGACAACGTCTATTTTGTCCATCATCACTGACAAAACGACCTTAACATCAGAAGGACAAACAATGGGGACTCCTCTCTCCACAGCAAAAGAAACAGCCACAAGTACAAGTAAAACTATATCTGCCATAACCACCTCTATAGGAATGACTGCAACTGAAGCAACTACAACTTTGTCCCCAACCGCAGAAGGAACTTCAACTGCTTTCAGTACATCCGGAGAAGAAACAAGCATTACGTTACCAACAACAATACCATCTCCAACCACAGCAACAAGTGCAATGACAATAACATCCGAACCTCCTTCAACAAATTCTGCGAGATCCACAAAAACATCATCTGCCACAACCTCCGCATCAACAACGATTGTCATTGAAACTTCTCCCATGCATAAAACAACTCTTTCTGCTACAGTCGAACCATCTACGACGTCTGTGAGTACCACTGGACCTGTAACAACCACAATCACATCACCTTCCAGGACAAATATGGCATCCACCACTATGGAAGAAACACAGTTGATGTCAGCAACACAAACAATAGAGTCTCCCCTAACCTCCGCAACTGCAACACCCACCACTCCAACTGAAAGAAAATCTGCCACAAACACTGCAACAGGAATCACTACACCTGAACACACACAAACTTCAACCCTGACCGCTGAACCCCCCACATCAGCTGCGAGTACAACTGGAGAAGAAACAAGCATAACCTTCCCAGCGACAATAAAATCTTCAACCAGAAGTGCAATCACAAGAACAACAGAATCTCCCTCAACAGATTCTGCCACACCCATAAAACCATCATCTATCACAAATTCTGCTACAATGACACTTAGTAAAACTTCTCTTGTGGATCAAACAACTCTTCCAGCCACAGAATCAACAGAACAGTTAACAATTTCTCTGAGTACCACAGCATCGGCTACAACAAAAACGACATTACCATCGAAAACAAGTACTGTGTCCACCACCACTGGAGAAACACCCTCAACATCAGCTAGACAAACAACAGAATCGCACCTCACCTCACCCACTGCAGTAACCACAATGAAAATTCAAACAAAATCTGCCGCAACCACGAACACAGGCATGAGTGCAATTCAACGCACTTCAACTTTGTCCCCAACTTCTAAACCGACTTCAACGGCTACGAGTAAAATCTATGAACAAAAAAGCAGAACTGTGCCCACGACAATTAAATCTCCAACCACAACAACAAGTACAATGAGAAGAACATCAGAACTACCTACAACAGTTTCTGAAACATCCATCAAGTCATCATCTAGCATAACATACACCACAACAGCAACTCCCTCTAAAACTTCTACTGAGCTTGAAATGACTCTTCCGGCCACATTAACAACAAAACAGTCTACAAAGATAGCTAGAAGCACAAGACCAGCTACAACAACGAGGACATTACCTTCAAGAACAGGTATCGTGTCTTCCACTATAAATGACTGCCCATTTACTTCAGCAAGCCAAATAAAGGAAGCTCCACTCACCTCAGCAACTGCTACAGCAACAATTACAATTAGAAGTAAATCTGCCACAACCAGCACAACAGAAATGGCAACAGATGAACCAACTACCACTTATTCCCTAACATCAGAACCCACAACAACTGTTAGTAGTACGACAGGAAAAGAAACAAGCAAAACTTTATCAACAACACGGACATCACTTTCAAAAACAAGTATTGTGTCCGCCACTAAAGAAGAAACATACTTGACATCAGCTAGACAAACAACAGAATCACAAGTTACCCCAGGTACTACAACAGCCACTAGGACAAGTGCAACTAAATCTGCCACAATCACCACGACAGGACTGACTACAGGAGAACTCACTACAACTTTCCACCCAACAACAAAACTTACTTCAACTGCTATGAGTACAACGGGAAAAGAATCAAGCAAACCTTTACCAACAACTGAGACATCACCTTTGACAACGTCTATTTTGTCCATCATCACTGACAAAACGACCTTAACATCAGAAGGACAAAGAAAGGGGACTCCTCTCTCCACAGCAACAGAAACCGCCACAAGTACAAGTAAAACTATATCTGCCATAACCACCTCTACAGGAATGACTGCAACTGAAGCAACTACAACTTTCTCCCCAACCGCAGAAGGAACTTCAACTGCTTTCAGTACATCCGGAGAAGAAACAAGCATTACGTTACCAACAACAATACCATCTCCAACCACAGCAATAAGTGCAATGACAATAACTTCCGAACCTCGTTCAACAAATTCTGCGAGATCCACAAAAACATCATCTGCCACAATCTCCGCATCAACAACGATTGTCATTGAAACTTCTCCCATGCATAAAACAACTCTTTCTGCTACAGTCGAACCATCTACGACATCTGTGAGTACCACTGGACCTGTTACAACCACAATCACATCACCTTCCAGGACAAATATGGCATCCACCACTACGGAAGAAACACAGTTGATGTCAGCAACACAAACAATAGAGTCTCCCCTAACCTCAGCAACTGCAACACCCACCACTCCAACTGAAAGAAAATCTGCCACAAACACTGCAACAGGAATCACTACACCTGAACACACACAAACTTCAACCCTGACCGCTGAACTTCCCACATCAGCTGCGAGTACAACAGGAGAAGAAACAAGCATAACCTTCCCAGCGACAATAAAATCTTCAACCAGAAGTGCAATCACAAGAACAACAGAATCTCCCTCAACAGATTCTGCCACACCCATAAAACCATCATCTATCACAAATTCTGCTACAATGACACTTAGTAAAACTTCTCTTGTGGATCAAACAACTATTCCAGCCACAGAATCAACAGAACAGTTAACAATTTCTCTGAGTACCACAGCATCGGCTATAACAAAAACGACATTACCATCGAAAACAAGTACTGTGTCCACCACCACTGGAGAAACACCCTCAACATCAGCTAGACAAACAACAGAATCGCACCTCACCTCACCCACTGCAGTAACCACAATGAAAATTCAAACAAAATCTGCCGCAACCACTAACACAGGCATGAGTACAATTCAACGCACTTCAACTTTACCCCCAACTTCTAAACCGACTTCAACTGCTACGAGTAAAATCTATGAACAAACAAGCAGAACTGTGCCCACGACAATTAAATCTCCAACCACAACAACAAGTACAATGAGAAGAACATCAGAACTACCTACAACAGTTTCTGAAACATCCATCAAGTCATCATCTAGCATAACATACACCACAACAGCAACTCCCTCTAAAACTTCTACTGAGCTTGAAATGACTCTTCCGGCCACATTAACAACAAAACAGTCTACAAAGTTAGCTATAAGCACAAGACCTGCGACAACGACGAGGACATTACCTTCAAGAACAGGTATCGTGTCTTCCACTATAAATGATAGCCCATTTACTTCAGCAAGCCAAATAAAGGAAGCTCCACTCACCTCAGCAACTGCTACAGCAACAATTACAATTAGAAGTAAATCTGCCACAACCAGCACAACAGAAATGGCAACAGATGAACCAACTACCACTTTTTCCTTAACATCAGAACCCACAACAACTGTGAGTAGTACGACAGGAAAAGAAACAAGCAAAACTTTATCAACAACACGGACATCACTTTCAAAAACAAGTATTGAGTCCGCCACTAAAGAAGAAACATACTTGACATCAGCTAGACAAACAACAGAATCACAACTTGCCCCAGGTACTACAACAGCAACTAGGACAAGTGCAACTAAATCTGCCACAATCACCACAACAGGACTGACTACAGGAGAACTCACTACAACTTTCCACCCAACAACAAAACTTACTTCAACTGCTATGAGTACAACAGGAAAAGAATCAAGCAAAACTTTACCAACAACTGAGACATCACCTTTGACAACGTCTATTTTGTCCATCATCACTGACAAAACGACCTTAACATCAGAAGGACAAACAAAGGGGACTCCTCTCTCCACAGCAACAGAAACCGCCACAAGTACAAGTAAAACTATATCTGCCATAACCACCTCTATAGGAATGACTGCAACTGAAGCAACTACAGCTTTGTCCCCAACCGCAGAAGGAACTTCAACTGCTTTCAGTACATCCGGAGAAGAAACAAGCATTACGTTACCAACAACAATACCATCTCCAACCACAGCAACAAGTGCAATGACAATAACATCCGAACCTCGTTCAACAAATTCTGCGAGATCCACAAAAACATCATCTGCCACAACCTCCGCATCAACAACGATTGTCATTGAAACTTCTCCCATGCATAAAACAACTCTTTCTGCTACAGTCGAACCATCTACGACATCTGTGAGTACCACTGGACCTGTAACAACCACAATCACATCACCTTCCAGGACAAATATAGCATCCACCACTACGGTAGAAACACAGTTGATGTCAGCAACACAAACAATAGAGTCTCCCCTTACCTCAGCAACTGCAACACCCACCACTCCAACTGAAAGAAAATCTGCCACAAACACTGCAACAGGAATCACTACACCTGAACACACACAAACTTCAACCCTGACCACTGAACCCACCACATCAGCTGCGAGTTCAAGTGGAGAAGAAACAAGCATAACCTTCCCAGCGACAATAAAATCTTCAACCAGAAGTGCAATGACAAGAACAACAGAATCTCCCTCAACAGATTCTGCCACACCCATAAAACCATCATCTATCACAAATTCTGCTACAATGACACTTAGTAAAACTTCTCTTGTGGATCAAACAACTATTCCAGCCACAGAATCAACAGAACAGTTAACAATTTCTCTGAGTACCACAGCATCGGCTATAACAAAAACGACATTACCATCGAAAACAAGTACTGTGTCCACCACCACTGGAGAAACACCCTCAACATCAGCTAGACAAACAACAGAATCGCACCTCACCTCACCCACTGCAGTAACCACAATGAAAATTCAAACAAAATCTGCCGCAACCACTAACACAGGCATGAGTACAATTCAACGCACTTCAACTTTACCCCCAACTTCTAAACCGACTTCAACTGCTACGAGTAAAATCTATGAACAAACAAGCAGAACTGTGCCCACGACAATTAAATCTCCAACCACAACAACAAGTACAATGAGAAGAACATCAGAACTACCTACAACAGTTTCTGAAACATCCATCAAGTCATCATCTAGCATAACATACACCACAACAGCAACTCCCTCTAAAACTTCTACTGAGCTTGAAATGACTCTTCCGGCCACATTAACAACAAAACAGTCTACAAAGTTAGCTATAAGCACAAGACCAGCTACAACGACGTGGACATTACCTTCAAGAACAGGTATCGTGTCTTCCACTATAAATGACAGCCCATTTACTTCAGCAAGCCAAATAAAGGAAGCTCCACTCACCTCAGCAATTGCTACAGCAACAATTGCAATTAGAAGTAAATCTGCCACAACCAGCACAACAGAAATGGCAACAGATGAACCAACTACCACTTATTCCCTAACATCAGAACCCCCAACAACTGTTAGTAGTACGACAGGAAAAGAAACAAGCAAAACTTTATCAACAACACAGACATCACTTTCAAAAACAAGTATTGAGTCCGCCACTAAAGAAGAAACATACTTGACATCAGCTAGACAAACAACAGAATCACAACTTGCCCCAGGTACTACAACAGCCACTAGGACAAGTGCAACTAAATCTGCCACAATCACAACGACAGGACTGACTACAGGAGAACTCACTACAACTTTCCACCCAACAACAAAACTTACTTCAACTGCTATGAGTACAACAGGAAAAGAATCAAGCAAAACTTTACCAACAACTGAGACATCACCTTTGACAACGTCTATTTTGTCCATCATCACTGACAAAACGACCTTAACATCAGAAGGACAAACAAAGGGAACTCCTCTCTCCACAGCAACAGAAACCGCCACAAGTACAAGTAAAACTATATCTGCCATAACCACCTCTATAGGAATGACTGCAACTGAAGCAACTACAGCTTTGTCCCCAACCGCAGAAGGAACTTCAACTGCTTTCAGTACATCCGGAGAAGAAACAAGCATTATGTTACCAACAACAATACCTTCTCCAACCACAGCAACAAGTGCAATGACAATAACATCCGAACCTCCTTCAACAAATTCTGCGAGATCCACAAAAACATCATCTGCCACAACCTCCGCATCAACAACGATTGTCATTGAAACTTCTCCCATGCATAAAACAACTCTTTCTGCTACAGTCGAACCATCTACGACATCTGTGAGTACCACTGGACCTGTAACAACCACAATCACATCACCTTCCAGGACAAATATGGCATCCACCACTATGGAAGAAACACAGTTGATGTCAGCAACACAAACAATAGAGTCTCCCCTAACCTCAGCAACTGCAACACCCACCACTCCAACTGAAAGAAAATCTGCCACAAACACTGCAACAGGAATCACTACACCTGAACACACACAAACTTCAACCCTGACCGCTGAACCCCCCACATCAGCTGCGAGTACAACTGGAGAAGAAACAAGCATAACCTTCCCAGCGACAATAAAATCTTCAACCAGAAGTGCAATCACAAGAACAACAGAATCTCCCTCAACAGATTCTGCCACACCCATAAAACCATCATCTATCACAAATTCTGCTACAATGACACTTAGTAAAACTTCTCTTGTGGATCAAACAACTCTTCCAGCCACAGAATCAACAGAACAGTTAACGATTTCTCTGAGTACCACAGCATCGGCTACAACAAAAACGACATTACCATCGAAAACAAGTACTGTGTCCACCTCCACTGGAGAAACACCCTCAACATCAGCTAGACAAACAACAGAATCGCACCTCACCTCACCCACTGCAGTAACCACAATGAAAATTCAAACAAAATCTGCCGCAACCACTAACACAGGCATGAGTGCAATTCAACGCACTTCAACTTTGTCCCCAACTTCTAAACCGACTTCAACTGCTACGAGTAAAATCTATGAACAAAAAAGCAGAACTGTGCCCACGACAATTAAATCTCCAACCACAACAACAAGTACAATGAGAAGAACATCAGAACTACCTACAACAGTTTCTGAAACATCCATCAAGTCATCATCTAGCATAACATACACCACAACAGCAACTCCCTCTAAAACTTCTACTGAGCTTGAAATGACTCTTCAGGCCACATTAACAACAAAACAGTCTACAAAGTTAGCTATAAGCACAAGACCAGCTACAACAACGAGGACATTACCTTCAAGAACAGGTATCGTGTCTTCCACTATAAATGACTGCCCATTTACTTCAGCAAGCCAAATAAAGGAAGCTCCACTCACCTCAGCAACTGCTACAGCAACAATTACAATTAGAAGTAAATCTGCCACAACCAGCACAACAGAAATGGCAACAGATGAACCAACTACCACTTATTCCCTAACATCAGAACCCACAACAACTGTTAGTAGTACGACAGGAAAAGAAACAAGCAAAACTTTATCAACAACACGGACATCACTTTCAAAAACAAGTATTGTGTCCGCCACTAAAGAAGAAACATACTTGACATCAGCTCGACAAACAACAGAATCACAAGTTACCCCAGGTACTACAACAGCCACTAGGACAAGTGCAACTAAATCTGCCACAATCACCACGACAGGACTGACTACAGGAGAACTCACTACAACTTTCCACCCAACAACAAAACTTACTTCAACTGCTATGAGTACAACAGGAAAAGAATCAAGCAAAACTTTACCAACAACTGAGACATCACCTTTGACAACGTCTATTTTGTCCATCATCACTGACAAAACGACCTTAACATCAGAAGGACAAAGAAAGGGGACTCCTCTCTCCACAGCAACAGAAACTGCCACAAGTACAAGTAAAACTATATCTGCCATAACCACCTCTATAGGAATGACTGCAACTGAAGCAACTACAACTTTCTCCCCAACCGCAGAAGGAACTTCAACTGCTTTCAGTACATCCGGAGAAGAAACAAGCATTACGTTACCAACAACAATACCATCTCCAACCACAGCAATAAGTGCAATGACAATAACATCCGAACCTCCTTCAACAAATTCTGCGAGATCCACTAAAACATCATCTGCCACAACTTCCGCATCAACAACGATTGTCATTGAAACTTCTCCCATGCATAAAACAACTCTTTCTGCTTCAGTCGAACCATCTACGACATCTGTGAGTACCACTGGACCTGTAACAACCACAATCACATCACCTTCCAGGACAAATATGGCATCCACCACTACGGAAGAAACACAGTTGATGTCAGCAACACAAACAATAGAGTCTCCCCTATCCTCAGCAACTGCAACACCCACCACTCCAACTGAAAGAAAATCTGCCACAAACACTGCAACAGGAATCACTACACCTGAACACACACAAACTTCAACCCTGACTGCTGAACCCCCCACATCAGCTGCGAGTACAACTGGAGAAGAAACAAGCATAACCTTCCCAGCGACAATAAAATCTTCAACCAGAAGTGCAATCACAAGAACAACAGAATCTCCCTCAACAGATTCTGCCACACCCATAAAACCATCATCTATCACAAATTCTGCTACAATGACACTTAGTAAAACTTCTCTTGTGGATCAAACAACTCTTCCAGCCACAGAATCAACAGAACAGTTAACAATTTCTCTGAGTACCACAGCATCGGCTACAACAAAAACGACATTACCATCGAAAACAAGTACTGTGTCCACCACCACTAAAGAAACACCCTCAACATCAGCTAGACAAACAACAGAATCGCACCTCACCTCACCCACTGCAGTAACCACAATGAAAATTCAAACAAAATCTGCCGCAACCACTAACACAGGGATGAGTACAATTCAACGCACTTCAACTTTACCCCTAACTTCTAAACCGACTTCAACTGCTACGAGTAAAATCTATGAACAAACAAGCAGAACTGTGCCCACGACAATTAAATCTCCAACCACAACAACAAGTACAATGAGAAGAACATCAGAACTACCTACAACAGTTTCTGAAACATCCATCAAGTCATCATCTAGCATAACATACACCACAACAACAACTCCCTCTAAAACTTCTACTGAGCTTGAAATGACTCTTCCGGCCACATTAACAACAAAACAGTCTACAAAGTTAGCTATAAGCACAAGACCTGCTACAACGACGAGGACATTACCTTCAAGAACAGGTATCGTGTCTTCCACTATAAATGACAGCCCATTTACTTCAGCAAGCCAAATAAAGGAAGCTCCACTCACCTCAGCAACTGCTACAGCAACAATTGCAATTAGAAGTAAATCTGCCACAACCAGCACAACAGAAATGGCAACAGATGAACTAACTACCACTTATTCCCTAACATCAGAACCCACAACAACTGTTAGTAGTACGACAGGAAAAGAAACAAGCAAAACTTTATCAACAACACGGACATCACTTTCAAAAACAAGTATTGAGTCCGCCACTAAAGAAGAAACATACTTGACATCAGCTAGACAAACAACAGAATCACAACTTGCCCCAGGTACTACAACAGCCACTAGGACAAGTGCAACTAAATCTGCCACAATCACCACGACAGGACTGACTACAGGAGAACTCACTACAACTTTCCACCCAACAACAAAACTTACTTCAACTGCTATGAGTACAACAGGAAAAGAATCAAGCAAAACTTTACCAACAACTGAGACATCACCTTTGACAACGTCTATTTTTTCCATCATCATTGACAAAACGACCTTAACATCAGAAGGACAAACAATGGGGACTCCTCTCTCCACAGCAAAAGAAACAGCCACAAGTACAAGTAAAACTATATCTGCCATAACCACCTCTATAGGAATGACTGCAACTGAAGCAACTACAACTTTGTCCCCAACCGCAGAAGGAACTTCAACTGCTTTCAGTACATCCGGAGAAGAAACAAGCATTACGTTACCAACAACAATACCATCTCCAACCACAGCAACAAGTGCAATGACAATAACATCCGAACCTCCTTCAACAAATTCTGCGAGATCCACAAAAACATCATCTGCCACAACCTCCGCATCAACAACGATTGTCATTGAAACTTCTCCCATGCATAAAACAACTCTTTCTGCTACAGTCGAACCATCTACGACGTCTGTGAGTACCACTGGACCTGTAACAACCACAATCACATCACCTTCCAGGACAAATATGGCATCCACCACTATGGAAGAAACACAGTTGATGTCAGCAACACAAACAATAGAGTCTCCCCTAACCTCCGCAACTGCAACACCCACCACTCCAACTGAAAGAAAATCTGCCACAAACACTGCAACAGGAATCACTACACCTGAACACACACAAACTTCAACCCTGACCGCTGAACCCCCCACATCAGCTGCGAGTACAACTGGAGAAGAAACAAGCATAACCTTCCCAGCGACAATAAAATCTTCAACCAGAAGTGCAATCACAAGAACAACAGAATCTCCCTCAACAGATTCTGCCACACCCATAAAACCATCATCTATCACAAATTCTGCTACAATGACACTTAGTAAAACTTCTCTTGTGGATCAAACAACTCTTCCAGCCACAGAATCAACAGAACAGTTAACAATTTCTCTGAGTACCACAGCATCGGCTACAACAAAAACGACATTACCATCGAAAACAAGTACTGTGTCCACCACCACTGGAGAAACACCCTCAACATCAGCTAGACAAACAACAGAATCGCACCTCACCTCACCCACTGCAGTAACCACAATGAAAATTCAAACAAAATCTGCCGCAACCACGAACACAGGCATGAGTGCAATTCAACGCACTTCAACTTTGTCCCCAACTTCTAAACCGACTTCAACGGCTACGAGTAAAATCTATGAACAAAAAAGCAGAACTGTGCCCACGACAATTAAATCTCCAACCACAACAACAAGTACAATGAGAAGAACATCAGAACTACCTACAACAGTTTCTGAAACATCCATCAAGTCATCATCTAGCATAACATACACCACAACAGCAACTCCCTCTAAAACTTCTACTGAGCTTGAAATGACTCTTCCGGCCACATTAACAACGAAACAGTCTACAAAGTTAGCTAGAAGCACAAGACCAGCTACAACAACGAGGACATTACCTTCAAGAACAGGTATCGTGTCTTCCACTATAAATGACTGCCCATTTACTTCAGCAAGCCAAATAAAGGAAGCTCCACTCACCTCAGCAACTGCTACAGCAACAATTACAATTAGAAGTAAATCTGCCACAACCAGCACAACAGAAATGGCAACAGATGAACCAACTACCACTTATTCCCTAACATCAGAACCCACAACAACTGTTAGTAGTACGACAGGAAAAGAAACAAGCAAAACTTTATCAACAACACGGACATCACTTTCAAAAACAAGTATTGTGTCCGCCACTAAAGAAGAAACATACTTGACATCAGCTAGACAAACAACAGAATCACAAGTTACCCCAGGTACTACAACAGCCACTAGGACAAGTGCAACTAAATCTGCCACAATCACCACGACAGGACTGACTACAGGAGAACTCACTACAACTTTCCACCCAACAACAAAACTTACTTCAACTGCTATGAGTACAACGGGAAAAGAATCAAGCAAACCTTTACCAACAACTGAGACATCACCTTTGACAACGTCTATTTTGTCCATCATCACTGACAAAACGACCTTAACATCAGAAGGACAAAGAAAGGGGACTCCTCTCTCCACAGCAACAGAAACCGCCACAAGTACAAGTAAAACTATATCTGCCATAACCACCTCTACAGGAATGACTGCAACTGAAGCAACTACAACTTTCTCCCCAACCGCAGAAGGAACTTCAACTGCTTTCAGTACATCCGGAGAAGAAACAAGCATTACGTTACCAACAACAATACCATCTCCAACCACAGCAACAAGTGCAATGACAATAACATCCGAACCTCCTTCAACAAATTCTGCGAGATCCACAAAAACATCATCTGCCACAACCTCCGCATCAACAACGATTGTCATTGAAACTTCTCCCATGCATAAAACAACTCTTTCTGCTACAGTCGAACCATCTACGACATCTGTGAGTACCACTGGACCTGTAACAACCACAATCACATCACCTTCCAGGACAAATATAGCATCCACCACTACGGTAGAAACACAGTTGATGTCAGCAACACAAACAATAGAGTCTCCCCTTACCTCAGCAACTGCAACACCCACCACTCCAACTGAAAGAAAATCTGCCACAAACACTGCAACAGGAATCACTACACCTGAACACACACAAACTTCAACCCTGACTGCTGAACCCCCCACATCAGCTGCGAGTACAACTGGAGAAGAAACAAGCATAACCTTCCCAGCGACAATAAAATCTTCAACCAGAAGTGCAATCACAAGAACAACAGAATCTCCCTCAACAGATTCTGCCACACCCATAAAACCATTATCTATCACAAATTCTGCTACAATGACACTTAGTAAAACTTCTCTTGTGGATCAAACAACTCTTCCAGCCACAGAATCAACAGAACAGTTAACAATTTCTCTGAGTACCACAGCATCGGCTACAACAAAAACGACATTACCATCGAAAACAAGTACTGTGTCCACCACCACTGGAGAAACACCCTCAACATCAGCTAGACAAACAACAGAATCGCACCTCACCTCACCCACTGCAGTAACCACAATGAAAATTCAAACAAAATCTGCCGCAACCACTAACACAGGCATGAGTGCAATTCAACGCACTTCAACTTTGTCCCCAACTTCTAAACCGACTTCAACTGCTACGAGTAAAATCTATGAACAAACAAGCAGAACTGTGCCCACGACAATTAAATCTCCAACCACAACAACAAGTACAATGAGAAGAACATCAGAACTACCTACAACAGTTTCTGAAACATCCATCAAGTCATCATCTAGCATAACATACACCACAACAACAACTCCCTCTAAAACTTCTACTGAGCTTGAAAAGACTCTTCCGGCCACATTAACAACAAAACAGTCTACAAAGTTAGCTATAAGCACAAGACCTGCTACAACGACGAGGACATTACCTTCAAGAACAGGTATCGTGTCTTCCACTATAAATGACAGCCCATTTACTTCAGCAAGCCAAATAAAGGAAGCTCCACTCACCTCAGCAACTGCTACAGCAACAATTGCAATTAGAAGTAAATCTGCCACAACCAGCACAACAGAAATGGCAACAGATGAACTAACTACCACTTATTCCCTAACATCAGAACCCACAACAACTGTTAGTAGTACGACAGGAAAAGAAACAAGCAAAACTTTATCAACAACACGGACATCACTTTCAAAAACAAGTATTGAGTCCGCCACTAAAGAAGAAACATACTTGACATCAGCTAGACAAACAACAGAATCACAACTTGCCCCAGGTACTACAACAGCCACTAGGACAAGTGCAACTAAATCTGCCACAATCACCACGACAGGACTGACTACAGGAGAACTCACTACAACTTTCCACCCAACAACAAAACTTACTTCAACTGCTATGAGTACAACAGGAAAAGAATCAAGCAAAACTTTACCAACAACTGAGACATCACCTTTGACAACGTCTATTTTGTCCATCATCACTGACAAAACGACCTTAACATCAGAAGGACAAACAAAGGGGACTCCTCTCTCCACAGCAACAGAAACCGCCACAAGTACAAGTAAAACTATATCTGCCATAACCACCTCTATAGGAATGACTGCAACTGAAGCAACTACAGCTTTGTCCCCAACCGCAGAAGGAACTTCAACTGCTTTCAGTACATCCGGAGAAGAAACAAGCATTATGTTACCAACAACAATACCTTCTCCAACCACAGCAACAAGTGCAATGACAATAACATCCGAACCTCCTTCAACAAATTCTGCGAGATCCACAAAAACATCATCTGCCACAACCTCCGCATCAACAACGATTGTCATTGAAACTTCTCCCATGCATAAAACAACTCTTTCTGCTACAGTCGAACCATCTACGACATCTGTGAGTACCACTGGACCTGTAACAACCACAATCACATCACCTTCCAGGACAAATATGGCATCCACCACTATGGAAGAAACACAGTTGATGTCAGCAACACAAACAATAGAGTCTCCCCTAACCTCAGCAACTGCAACACCCACCACTCCAACTGAAAGAAAATCTGCCACAAACACTGCAACAGGAATTACTACACCTGAACACACACAAACTTCAACCCTGACCGCTGAACCCCCCACATCAGCTGCGAGTACAACTGGAGAAGAAACAAGCATAACCTTCCCAGCGACAATAAAATCTTCAACCAGAAGTGCAATCACAAGAACAACAGAATCTCCCTCAACAGATTCTGCCACACCCATAAAACCATCATCTATCACAAATTCTGCTACAATGACACTTAGTAAAACTTCTCTTGTGGATCAAACAACTCTTCCAGCCACAGAATCAACAGAACAGTTAACGATTTCTCTGAGTACCACAGCATCGGCTACAACAAAAACGACATTACCATCGAAAACAAGTACTGTGTCCACCTCCACTGGAGAAACACCCTCAACATCAGCTAGACAAACAACAGAATCGCACCTCACCTCACCCACTGCAGTAACCACAATGAAAATTCAAACAAAATCTGCCGCAACCACTAACACAGGCATGAGTGCAATTCAACGCACTTCAACTTTGTCCCCAACTTCTAAACCGACTTCAACTGCTACGAGTAAAATCTATGAACAAAAAAGCAGAACTGTGCCCACGACAATTAAATCTCCAACCACAACAACAAGTACAATGAGAAGAACATCAGAACTACCTACAACAGTTTCTGAAACATCCATCAAGTCATCATCTAGCATAACATACACCACAACAGCAACTCCCTCTAAAACTTCTACTGAGCTTGAAATGACTCTTCAGGCCACATTAACAACAAAACAGTCTACAAAGTTAGCTATAAGCACAAGACCAGCTACAACAACGAGGACATTACCTTCAAGAACAGGTATCGTGTCTTCCACTATAAATGACTGCCCATTTACTTCAGCAAGCCAAATAAAGGAAGCTCCACTCACCTCAGCAACTGCTACAGCAACAATTACAATTAGAAGTAAATCTGCCACAACCAGCACAACAGAAATGGCAACAGATGAACCAACTACCACTTATTCCCTAACATCAAAACCCACAACAACTGTTAGTAGTACGACAGGAAAAGAAACAAGCAAAACTTTATCAACAACACGGACATCACTTTCAAAAACAAGTATTGTGTCCGCCACTAAAGAAGAAACATACTTGACATCAGCTAGACAAACAACAGAATCACAAGTTACCCCAGGTACTACAACAGCCACTAGGACAAGTGCAACTAAATCTGCCACAATCACCACGACAGGACTGACTACAGGAGAACTCACTACAACTTTCCACCCAACAACAAAACTTACTTCAACTGCTATGAGTACAACAGGAAAAGAATCAAGCAAAACTTTACCAACAACTGAGACATCACCTTTGACAACGTCTATTTTGTCCATCATCACTGACAAAACGACCTTAACATCAGAAGGACAAAGAAAGGGGACTCCTCTCTCCACAGCAACAGAAACTGCCACAAGTACAAGTAAAACTATATCTGCCATAACCACCTCTATAGGAATGACTGCAACTGAAGCAACTACATCTTTCTCCCCAACCGCAGAAGGAACTTCAACTGCTTTCAGTACATCCGGAGAAGAAACAAGCATTACGTTACTAACAACAATACCATCTCCAACCACAGCAATAAGTGCAATGACAATAACATCCGAACCTCCTTCAACAAATTCTGCGAGATCCACTAAAACATCATCTGCCACAACCTCCGCATCAACAACGATTGTCATTGAAACTTCCCCCATGCATAAAACAACTCTTTCTGCTACAGTCGAACCATCTACGACATCTGTGAGTACCACTGGACCTGTAACAACCACAATCACATCACCTTCCAGGACAAATATGGCATCCACCACTACGGAAGAAACACAGTTGATGTCAGCAACACAAACAATAGAGTCTCCCCTAACCTCAGCAACTGCAACACCCACCACTCCAACTGAAAGAAAATCTGCCACAAACACTGCAACAGGAATCACTACACCTGAACACACACAAACTTCAACCCTGACTGCTGAACCCCCCACATCAGCTGCGAGTACAACTGGAGAAGAAACAAGCATAACCTTCCCAGCGACAATAAAATCTTCAACCAGAAGTGCAATCACAAGAACAACAGAATCTCCCTCAACAGATTCTGCCACACCCATAAAACCATCATCTATCACAAATTCTGCTACAATGACACTTAGTAAAACTTCTCTTGTGGATCAAACAACTCTTCCAGCCACAGAATCAACAGAACAGTTAACAATTTCTCTGAGTACCACAGCATCGGCTACAACAAAAACGACATTACCATCGAAAACAAGTACTGTGTCCACCACCACTGGAGAAACACCCTCAACATCAGCTAGACAAACAACAGAATCGCACCTCACCTCACCCACTGCAGTAACTACAATGAAAATTCAAACAAAATCTGCCGCAACCACTAACACAGGCATGAGTACAATTCAACGCACTTCAACTTTACCCCCAACTTCTAAACCGACTTCAACTGCTACGAGTAAAATCTATGAACAAACAAGCAGAACTGTGCCCACGACAATTAAATCTCCAACCACAACAACAAGTACAATGAGAAGAACATCAGAACTACCTACAACAGTTTCTGAAACATCCATCAAGTCATCATCTAGCATAACATACACCACAACAACAACTCCCTCTAAAACTTCTACTGAGCTTGAAATGACTCTTCCGGCCACATTAACAACAAAACAGTCTACAAAGTTAGCTATAAGCACAAGACCAGCTACAACGACGTGGACATTACCTTCAAGAACAGGTATCGTGTCTTCCACTATAAATGACAGCCCATTTACTTCAGCAAGCCAAATAAAGGAAGCTCCACTCACCTCAGCAATTGCTACAGCAACAATTGCAATTAGAAGTAAATCTGCCACAACCAGCACAACAGAAATGGCAACAGATGAACCAACTACCACTTATTCCCTAACATCAGAACCCCCAACAACTGTTAGTAGTACGACAGGAAAAGAAACAAGCAAAACTTTATCAACAACACAGACATCACTTTCAAAAACAAGTATTGAGTCCGCCACTAAAGAAGAAACATACTTGACATCAGCTAGACAAACAACAGAATCACAACTTGCCCCAGGTACTACAACAGCCACTAGGACAAGTGCAACTAAATCTGCCACAATCACAACGACAGGACTGACTACAGGAGAACTCACTACAACTTTCCACCCAACAACAAAACTTACTTCAACTGCTATGAGTACAACAGGAAAAGAATCAAGCAAAACTTTACCAACAACTGAGACATCACCTTTGACAACGTCTATTTTGTCCATCATCACTGACAAAACGACCTTAACATCAGAAGGACAAACAAAGGGAACTCCTCTCTCCACAGCAACAGAAACCGCCACAAGTACAAGTAAAACTATATCTGCCATAACCACCTCTATAGGAATGACTGCAACTGAAGCAACTACAGCTTTGTCCCCAACCGCAGAAGGAACTTCAACTGCTTTCAGTACATCCGGAGAAGAAACAAGCATTATGTTACCAACAACAATACCTTCTCCAACCACAGCAACAAGTGCAATGACAATAACATCCGAACCTCCTTCAACAAATTCTGCGAGATCCACAAAAACATCATCTGCCACAACCTCCGCATCAACAACGATTGTCATTGAAACTTCTCCCATGCATAAAACAACTCTTTCTGCTACAGTCGAACCATCTACGACATCTGTGAGTACCACTGGACCTGTAACAACCACAATCACATCACCTTCCAGGACAAATATGGCATCCACCACTATGGAAGAAACACAGTTGATGTCAGCAACACAAACAATAGAGTCTCCCCTAACCTCAGCAACTGCAACACCCACCACTCCAACTGAAAGAAAATCTGCCACAAACACTGCAACAGGAATCACTACACCTGAACACACACAAACTTCAACCCTGACCGCTGAACCCCCCACATCAGCTGCGAGTACAACTGGAGAAGAAACAAGCATAACCTTCCCAGCGACAATAAAATCTTCAACCAGAAGTGCAATCACAAGAACAACAGAATCTCCCTCAACAGATTCTGCCACACCCATAAAACCATCATCTATCACAAATTCTGCTACAATGACACTTAGTAAAACTTCTCTTGTGGATCAAACAACTCTTCCAGCCACAGAATCAACAGAACAGTTAACAATTTCTCTGAGTACCACAGCATCGGCTACAACAAAAACGACATTACCATCGAAAACAAGTACTGTGTCCACCACCACTGGAGAAACACCCTCAACATCAGCTAGACAAACAACAGAATCGCACCTCACCTCACCCACTGCAGTAACTACAATGAAAATTCAAACAAAATCTGCCGCAACCACTAACACAGGCATGAGTACAATTCAACGCACTTCAACTTTACCCCCAACTTCTAAACCGACTTCAACTGCTACGAGTAAAATCTATGAACAAACAAGCAGAACTGTGCCCACGACAATTAAATCTCCAACCACAACAACAAGTACAATGAGAAGAACATCAGAACTACCTACAACAGTTTCTGAAACATCCATCAAGTCATCATCTAGCATAACATACACCACAACAACAACTCCCTCTAAAACTTCTACTGAGCTTGAAATGACTCTTCCGGCCACATTAACAACAAAACAGTCTACAAAGTTAGCTATAAGCACAAGACCAGCTACAACGACGTGGACATTACCTTCAAGAACAGGTATCGTGTCTTCCACTATAAATGACAGCCCATTTACTTCAGCAAGCCAAATAAAGGAAGCTCCACTCACCTCAGCAATTGCTACAGCAACAATTGCAATTAGAAGTAAATCTGCCACAACCAGCACAACAGAAATGGCAACAGATGAACCAACTACCACTTATTCCCTAACATCAGAACCCGCAACAACTGTTAGTAGTACGACAGGAAAAGAAACAAGCAAAACTTTATCAACAACACAGACATCACTTTCAAAAACAAGTATTGAGTCCGCCACTAAAGAAGAAACATACTTGACATCAGCTAGACAAACAACAGAATCACAACTTGCCCCAGGTACTACAACAGCCACTAGGACAAGTGCAACTAAATCTGCCACAATCACAACGACAGGACTGACTACAGGAGAACTCACTACAACTTTCCACCCAACAACAAAACTTACTTCAACTGCTATGAGTACAACAGGAAAAGAATCAAGCAAAACTTTACCAACAACTGAGACATCACCTTTGACAACGTCTATTTTGTCCATCATCACTGACAAAACGACCTTAACATCAGAAGGACAAACAAAGGGAACTCCTCTCTCCACAGCAACAGAAACCGCCACAAGTACAAGTAAAACTATATCTGCCATAACCACCTCTATAGGAATGACTGCAACTGAAGCAACTACAACTTTGTCCCCAACCGCAGAAGGAACTTCAACTGCTTTCAGTACATCCGGAGAAGAAACAAGCATTACGTTACCAACAACAATACCATCTCCAACCACAGCAACAAGTGCAATGACAATAACATCCGAACCTCCTTCAACAAATTCTGCGAGATCCACAAAAACATCATCTGCCACAACCTCCGCATCAACAACGATTGTCATTGAAACTTCTCCCATGCATAAAACAACTCTTTCTGCTACAGTCGAACCATCTACGACATCTGTGAGTACCACTGGACCTGTAACAACCACAATCACATCACCTTCCAGGACAAATATGGCATCCACCACTACGGAAGAAACACAGTTGATGTCAGCAACACAAACAATAGAGTCTCCCCTAACCTCAGCAACTGCAAAACCCACCACTCCAACTGAAAGAAAATCTGCCACAAACACTGCAACAGGAATCACAACACCTGAACACACACAAACTTCAACCCTGACTGCTGAACCCCCCACATCAGCTGCAAATACAACTGGAGAAGAAACAAGCATAACCTTCCCAGCGACAATAAAATCTTCAACCAGAAGTGCAATCACAAGAACAACAGAATCTCCCTCAACAGATTCTGCCACACCCATAAAACCATCATCTATCACAAATTCTGCTACAATGACACTTAGTAAAACTTCTCTTGTGGATCAAACAACTCTTCCAGCCACAGAATCAACAGAACAGTTAACAATTTCTCTGAGTACCACAGCATCGGCTACAACAAAAACGACATTACCATCGAAAACAAGTACTGTGTCCACCACCACTGGAGAAACACCCTCAACATCAGCTAGACAAACAACAGAATCGCACCTCACCTCACCCACTGCAGTAACCACAATGAAAATTCAAACAAAATCTGCCGCAACCACTAACACAGGCATGAGTACAATTCAACGCACTTCAACTTTACCCCCAACTTCTAAACCGACTTCAACTGCTACGAGTAAAATCTATGAACAAACAAGCAGAACTGTGCCCACGACAATTAAATCTCCAACCACAACAACAAGTACAATGAGAAGAACATCAGAACTACCTACAACAGTTTCTGAAACATCCATCAAGTCATCATCTAGCATAACATACACCACAACAGCAACTCCCTCTAAAACTTCTACTGAGCTTGAAATGACTCTTCCGGCCAGATTAACAACAAAACAGTCTACAAAGTTAGCTATAAGCACAAGACCTGCTACAACGACGAGGACATTACCTTCAAGAACAGGTATCGTGTCTTCCACTATAAATGACAGCCCATTTACTTCAGCAAGCCAAATAAAGGAAGCTCCACTCACCTCAGCAACTGCTACAGCAACAATTGCAATTAGAAGTAAATCTGCCACAACCAGCACAACAGAAATGGCAACAGATGAACCAACTACCACTTATTCCCTAACATCAGAACCCACAACAACTGTTAGTAGTACGACAGGAAAAGAAACAAGCAAAACTTTATCAACAACACGGACATCACTTTCAAAAACAAGTATTGAGTCCGCCACTAAAGAAGAAACATACTTGACATCAGCTAGACAAACAACAGAATCACAACTTGCCCCAGGTACTACAACAGCCACTAGGACAAGTGCAACTAAATCTGCCACAATCACCACGACAGGACTGACTACAGGAGAACTCACTACAACTTTACACCCAACAACAAAACTTACTTCAACTGCTATGAGTACAACAGGAAAAGAATCAAGCAAAACTTTACCAACAACTGAGACATCACCTTTGACAACGTCTATTTTGTCCATCATCACTGACAAAACGACCTTAACATCAGAAGGACAAACAAAGGGGACTCCTCTCTCCACAGCAACAGAAACCGCCACAAGTACAAGTAAAACTATATCTGCCATAACCACCTCTATAGGAATGACTACAACTGAAGCAACTACAACTTTGTCCCCAACCGCAGAAGGAACTTCAACTGCTTTCAGTACATCCGGAGAAGAAACAAGCATTACGTTACCAACAACAATACCATCTCCAACCACAGCAACAAGTGAAATGACAATAACATCCGAACCTCCTTCAACAAATTCTGCGAGATCCACAAAAACATCATCTGCCACAACCTCCGCATCAACAACGATTGTCATTGAAACTTCTCCCATGCATAAAACAACTCTTTCTGCTACAGTCGAACCATCTACGACATCTGTGAGTACCACTGGACCTGTAACAACCACAATCACATCACCTTCCAGGACAAATATGGCATCCACCACTATGGAAGAAACACAGTTGATGTCAGCAACACAAACAATAGAGTCTCCCCTAACCTCAGCAACTGCAACACCCACCACTCCAACTGAAAGAAAATCTGCCACAAACACTGCAACAGGAATCACTACACCTGAACACACACAAACTTCAACCCTGACCGCTGAACCCCCCACATCAGCTGCGAGTACAACTGGAGAAGAAACAAGCATAACCTTCCCAGCGACAATAAAATCTTCAACCAGAAGTGCAATCACAAGAACAACAGAATCTCCCTCAACAGATTCTGCCACACCCATAAAACCATCATCTATCACAAATTCTGCTACAATGACACTTAGTAAAACTTCTCTTGTGGATCAAACAACTCTTCCAGCCACAGAATCAACAGAACAGTTAACAATTTCTCTGAGTACCACAGCATCGGCTACAACAAAAACGACATTACCATCGAAAACAAGTACTGTGTCCACCTCCACTGGAGAAACACCCTCAACATCAGCTAGACAAACAACAGAATCGCACCTCACCTCACCCACTGCAGTAACCACAATGAAAATTCAAACAAAATCTGCCGCAACCACTAACACAGGCATGAGTGCAATTCAACGCACTTCAACTTTGTCCCCAACTTCTAAACCGACTTCAACTGCTACGAGTAAAATCTATGAACAAAAAAGCAGAACTGTGCCCACGACAATTAAATCTCCAACCACAACAACAAGTACAATGAGAAGAACATCAGAACTACCTACAACAGTTTCTGAAACATCCATCAAGTCATCATCTAGCATAACATACACCACAACAGCAACTCCCTCTAAAACTTCTACTGAGCTTGAAACGACTCTTCAGGCCACATTAACAACAAAACAGTCTACAAAGTTAGCTATAAGCACAAGACCAGCTACAACAACGAGGACATTACCTTCAAGAACAGGTATCGTGTCTTCCACTATAAATGACTGCCCATTTACTTCAGCAAGCCAAATAAAGGAAGCTCCACTCACCTCAGCAACTGCTACAGCAACAATTACAATTAGAAGTAAATCTGCCACAACCAGCACAACAGAAATGGCAACAGATGAACCAACTACCACTTATTCCCTAACATCAGAACCCACAACAACTGTTAGTAGTACGACAGGAAAAGAAACAAGCAAAACTTTATCAACAACACGGACATCACTTTCAAAAACAAGTATTGTGTCCGCCACTAAAGAAGAAACATACTTGACATCAGCTAGACAAACAACAGAATCACAAGTTACCCCAGGTACTACAACAGCCACTAGGACAAGTGCAACTAAATCTGCCACAATCACCACGACAGGACTGACTACAGGAGAACTCACTACAACTTTCCACCCAACAACAAAACTTACTTCAACTGCTATGAGTACAACAGGAAAAGAATCAAGCAAAACTTTACCAACAACTGAGACATCACCTTTGACAACGTCTATTTTGTCCATCATCACTGACAAAACGACCTTAACATCAGAAGGACAAACAAAGGGGACTCCTCTCTCCACAGCAACAGAAACCGCCACAAGTACAAGTAAAACTATATCTGCCATAACCACCTCTATAGGAATGACTGCAACTGAAGCAACTACAACTTTCTCCCCAACCGCAGAAGGAACTTCAACTGCTTTCAGTACATCCGGAGAAGAAACAAGCATTACGTTACCAACAACAATACCATCTCCAACCACAGCAATAAGTGCAATGACAATAACATCCGAACCTCCTTCAACAAATTCTGCGAGATCCACTAAAACATCATCTGCCACAACCTCCGCATCAACAACGATTGTCATTGAAACTTCCCCCATGCATAAAACAACTCTTTCTGCTACAGTCGAACCATCTACGACATCTGTGAGTACCACTGGACCTGTAACAACCACAATCACATCACCTTCCAGGACAAATATGGCATCCACCACTACGGAAGAAACACAGTTGATGTCAGCAACACAAACAATAGAGTCTCCCCTAACCTCAGCAACTGCAACACCCACCACTCCAACTGAAAGAAAATCTGCCACAAACACTGCAACAGGAATCACTACACCTGAACACACACAAACTTCAACCCTGACTGCTGAACCCCCCACATCAGCTGCGAGTACAACTGGAGAAGAAACAAGCATAACCTTCCCAGCGACAATAAAATCTTCAACCAGAAGTGCAATCACAAGAACAACAGAATCTCCCTCAACAGATTCTGCCACACCCATAAAACCATCATCTATCACAAATTCTGCTACAATGACACTTAGTAAAACTTCTCTTGTGGATCAAACAACTCTTCCAGCCACAGAATCAACAGAACAGTTAACAATTTCTCTGAGTACCACAGCATCGGCTACAACAAAAACGACATTACCATCGAAAACAAGTACTGTGTCCACCACCACTGGAGAAACACCCTCAACATCAGCTAGACAAACAACAGAATCGCACCTCACCTCACCCACTGCAGTAACTACAATGAAAATTCAAACAAAATCTGCCGCAACCACTAACACAGGCATGAGTACAATTCAACGCACTTCAACTTTACCCCCAACTTCTAAACCGACTTCAACTGCTACGAGTAAAATCTATGAACAAACAAGCAGAACTGTGCCCACGACAATTAAATCTCCAACCACAACAACAAGTACAATGAGAAGAACATCAGAACTACCTACAACAGTTTCTGAAACATCCATCAAGTCATCATCTAGCATAACATACACCACAACAACAACTCCCTCTAAAACTTCTACTGAGCTTGAAATGACTCTTCCGGCCACATTAACAACAAAACAGTCTACAAAGGTAGCTATAAGCACAAGACCAGCTACAACGACGTGGACATTACCTTCAAGAACAGGTATCGTGTCTTCCACTATAAATGACAGCCCATTTACTTCAGCAAGCCAAATAAAGGAAGCTCCACTCACCTCAGCAATTGCTACAGCAACAATTGCAATTAGAAGTAAATCTGCCACAACCAGCACAACAGAAATGGCAACAGATGAACCAACTACCACTTATTCCCTAACATCAGAACCCGCAACAACTGTTAGTAGTACGACAGGAAAAGAAACAAGCAAAACTTTATCAACAACACAGACATCACTTACAAAAACAAGTATTGAGTCCGCCACTAAAGAAGAAACACACTTGACATCAGCTAGACAAACAACAGAATCACAACTTGCCCCAGGTACTACAACAGCCACTAGGACAAGTGCAACTAAATCTGCCACAATCACCACGACAGGACTGACTACAGGAGAACTCACTACAACTTTACACCCAACAACAAAACTTACTTCAACTGCTATGAGTACAACAGGAAAAGAATCAAGCAAAACTTTACCAACAACTGAGACATCACCTTTGACAACGTCTATTTTGTCCATCATCACTGACAAAACGACCTTAACATCAGAAGGACAAACAAAGGGGACTCCTCTCTCCACAGCAACAGAAACCGCCACAAGTACAAGTAAAACTATATCTGCCATAACCACCTCTATAGGAATGACTGCAACTGAAGCAACTACAACTTTGTCCCCAACCGCAGAAGGAACTTCAACTGCTTTCAGTACATCCGGAGAAGAAACAAGCATTACGTTACCAACAACAATACCATCTCCAACCACAGCAACAAGTGCAATGACAATAACATCCGAACCTCCTTCAACAAATTCTGCGAGATCCACAAAAACATCATCTGCCACAACCTCCGCATCAACAACGATTGTCATTGAAACTTCTCCCATGCATAAAACAACTCTTTCTGCTACAGTCGAACCATCTACGACATCTGTGAGTACCACTGGACCTGTAACAACCACAATCACATCACCTTCCAGGACAAATATGGCATCCACCACTACGGAAGAAACACAGTTGATGTCAGCAACACAAACAATAGAGTCTCCCCTAACCTCAGCAACTGCAAAACCCACCACTCCAACTGAAAGAAAATCTGCCACAAACACTGCAACAGGAATCACAACACCTGAACACACACAAACTTCAACCCTGACTGCTGAACCCCCCACATCAGCTGCAAATACAACTGGAGAAGAAACAAGCATAACCTTCCCAGCGACAATAAAATCTTCAACCAGAAGTGCAATCACAAGAACAACAGAATCTCCCTCAACAGATTCTGCCACACCCATAAAACCATCATCTATCACAAATTCTGCTACAATGACACTTAGTAAAACTTCTCTTGTGGATCAAACAACTCTTCCAGCCACAGAATCAACAGAACAGTTAACAATTTCTCTGAGTACCACAGCATCGGCTACAACAAAAACGACATTACCATCGAAAACAAGTACTGTGTCCACCACCACTGGAGAAACACCCTCAACATCAGCTAGACAAACAACAGAATCGCACCTCACCTCACCCACTGCAGTAACCACAATGAAAATTCAAACAAAATCTGCCGCAACCACTAACACAGGCATGAGTACAATTCAACGCACTTCAACTTTACCCCCAACTTCTAAACCGACTTCAACTGCTACGAGTAAAATCTATGAACAAACAAGCAGAACTGTGCCCACGACAATTAAATCTCCAACCACAACAACAAGTACAATGAGAAGAACATCAGAACTACCTACAACAGTTTCTGAAACATCCATCAAGTCATCATCTAGCATAACATACACCACAACAGCAACTCCCTCTAAAACTTCTACTGAGCTTGAAATGACTCTTCCGGCCAGATTAACAACAAAACAGTCTACAAAGTTAGCTATAAGCACAAGACCTGCTACAACGACGAGGACATTACCTTCAAGAACAGGTATCGTGTCTTCCACTATAAATGACAGCCCATTTACTTCAGCAAGCCAAATAAAGGAAGCTCCACTCACCTCAGCAACTGCTACAGCAACAATTGCAATTAGAAGTAAATCTGCCACAACCAGCACAACAGAAATGGCAACAGATGAACCAACTACCACTTATTCCCTAACATCAGAACCCACAACAACTGCTAGTAGTACGACAGGAAAAGAAACAAGCAAAACTTTATCAACAACACGGACATCACTTTCAAAAACAAGTATTGAGTCCGCCACTAAAGAAGAAACATACTTGACATCAGCTAGACAAACAACAGAATCACAACTTGCCCCAGGTACTACAACAGCCACTAGGACAAGTGCAACTAAATCTGCCACAATCACCACGACAGGACTGACTACAGGAGAACTCACTACAACTTTCCACCCAACAACAAAACTTACTTCAACTGCTATGAGTACAACAGGAAAAGAATCAAGCAAAACTTTACCAACAACTGAGACATCACCTTTGACAACGTCTATTTTGTCCATCATCACTGACAAAACGACCTTAACATCAGAAGGACAAACAAAGGGGACTCCTCTCTCCACAGCAACAGAAACCGCCACAAGTACAAGTAAAACTATATCTGCCATAACCACCTCTATAGGAATGACTGCAACTGAAGCAACTACAACTTTGTCCCCAACCGCAGAAGGAACTTCAACTGCTTTCAGTACATCCGGAGAAGAAACAAGCATTACGTTACTAACAACAATACCATCTTCAACCACAGCAACAAGCGAAATGACAGTAACATCCGAACCTCCTTCAACAAATTCTGCGAGATCCACAAAAACATCATCTGCCACAACCTCTGCATCAACAACGATTGTCATTGAAACTTCTCCCATGCATAAAACAACTCTTTCTGCTACAGTCGAACCATCTACGACATCTGTGAGTACCACTGGACCTGTAACAACCACAATCACATCACCTTCCAGGACAAATATGGCATCCACCACTACGGAAGAAACACAGTTGATGTCAGCAACACAAACAATAGAGTCTCCCCTAACTTCAGCAACTGCAACAACCACCACTCAAACTGAAAGAAAATCTGCCACAAACACTGCAACAGGAATCACTACACCTGAACACACACAAACTTCAACCCTGACCGCTGATTCCCCCACATCAGCTGCGAGTACAACTGGAGAAGAAACAAGCATAACCTTCCCAGCGACAATAAAATCTTCAACCAGAAGTGCAATCACAAGAACAACAGAATCTCCCTCAACAGATTCTGCCACACCCATAAAACCATCATCTATCACAAATTCTGCTACAATGACACTTAGTAAAACTTCTCTTGTGGATCAAACAACTCTTCCAGCCACAGAATCAACAGAACAGTTAACAATTTCTCTGAGTACCACAGCATCGGCTACAACAAAAACGACATTACCATCGAAAACAAGTACTGTGTCCACCACCACTGGAGAAACACCCTCAACATCAGCTAGACAAACAACAAAATCGCACCTCACCTCACCCACTGCAGTAACCACAATGAAAATTCAAACAAAATCTGCCGCAACCACTAACACAGGCATGAGTACAATTCAACGCACTTCAATTTTACCCCCAACTTCTAAACCGACTTCAACTGCTACGAGTAAAATCTATGAACAAACAAGCAGAACTGTGCCCACGACAATTAAATCTCCAACCACAACAACAAGTACAATGAGAAGAACATCAGAACTACCTACAACAGTTTCTGAAACATCCATCAAGTCATCATCTAGCATAACATACACCACAACAACAACTCCCTCTAAAACTTCTACTGAGCTTGAAATGACTCTTCCGGCCACATTAACAACAAAACAGTCTACAAAGTTAGCTATAAGCACAAGATCTGCTACAACGACGAGGACATTACCTTCAAGAACAGGTATCGTGTCTTCCACTATAAATGACAGCCCATTTACTTCAGCAAGCCAAATAAAGGAAGCTCCACTCACCTCAGCAATTGCTACAGCAACAATTGCAATTAGAAGTAAATCTGCCACAACCAGCACAACAGAAATGGCAACAGATGAACCAACTACCACTTATTCCCTAACATCAGAACCCGCAACAACTGTTAGTAGTACGACAGGAAAAGAAACAAGCAAAACTTTATCAACAACACAGACATCACTTTCAAAAACAAGTATTGAGTCCGCCACTAAAGAAGAAACATACTTGACATCAGCTAGACAAACAACAGAATCACAACTTGCCCCAGGTACTACAACAGCCACTAGGACAAGTGCAACTAAATCTGCCACAATCACCACGACAGGACTGACTACAGGAGAACTCACTACAACTTTCCACCCAACAACAAAACTTACTTCAACTGCTATGAGTACAACAGGAAAAGAATCAAGCAAAACTTTACCAACAACTGAGACATCACCTTTGACAACGTCTATTTTGTCCATCATCACTGACAAAACGACCTTAACATCAGAAGGACAAACAAAGGGAACTCCTCTCTCCACAGCAACAGAAACCGCCACAAGTACAAGTAAAACTATATCTGCCATAACCACCTCGATAGGAATGACTGCAACTGAAGCAACTACAACTTTGTCCCCAACCGCAGAAGGAACTTCAACTGCTTTCAGTACATCCGGAGAAGAAACAAGCATTACGTTACCAACAACAATACCATCTCCAACCACAGCAACAAGTGCAATGACAATAACATCCGAACCTCCTTCAACAAATTCTGCGAGATGCACAAAAACATCATCTGCCACAACCTCCGCATCAACAACGATTGTCATTGAAACTTCTCCCATGCATAAAACAACTCTTTCTGCTACAGTCGAACCATCTACGACATCTGTGAGTAACACTGGACCTGTAACAACCACAATCACATCACCTTCCAGGACAAATATGGCATCCACCACTACGGAAGAAACACAGTTGATGTCAGCAACACAAACAATAGAGTCTCCCCTAACCTCAGCAACTGCAACACCCACCACTCCAACTTTAAGAAAATCTGCCACAAACACTGCAACAGGAATCACTACACCTGAACACACACAAACTTCAACCCTGACTGCTGAACCCCCCACATCAGCTGCGAGTACAACTGGAGAAGAAACAAGCATAACCTTCCCAGCGACAATAAAATCTTCAACCAGAAGTGCAATCACAAGAACAACAGAATCTCCCTCAACAGATTCTGCCACACCCATAAAACCATCATCTATCACAAATTCTGCTACAATGACACTTAGTAAAACTTCTCTTGTGGATCAAACAACTCTTCCAGCCACAGAATCAACAGAACAGTTAACAATTTCTCTGAGTACCACAGCATCGGCTACAACAAAAACGACATTACCATCGAAAACAAGTACTGTGTCCACCTCCACTGGAGAAACACCCTCAACATCAGCTAGACAAACAACAGAATCGCACCTCACCTCACCCACTGCAGTAACCACAATGAAAATTCAAACAAAATCTGCCGCAACCACTAACACAGGCATGAGTACAATTCAACGCACTTCAACTTTACCCCCAACTTCTAAACCGACTTCAACTGCTACGAGTAAAATCTATGAACAAACAAGCAGAACTGTGCCCACGACAATTAAATCTCCAACCACAACAACAAGTACAATGAGAAGAACATCAGAACTACCTACAACAGTTTCTGAAACATCCATCAAGTCATCATCTAGCATAACATACACCACAACAACAACTCCCTCTAAAACTTCTACTGAGCTTGAAATGACTCTTCCGGCCACATTAACAACCAAACAGTCTACAAAGTTAGCTATAAGCACAAGACCTGCTACAACGACGAGGACATTACCTTCAAGAACAGGTATCGTGTCTTCCACTATAAATGACAGCCCATTTACTTCAGCAAGCCAAATAAAGGAAGCTCCACTCACCTCAGCAACTGCTACAGCAACAATTGCAATTAGAAGTAAATCTGCCACAACCAGCACAACAGAAATGGCAACAGATGAACCAACTACCACTTATTCCCTAACATCAGAACCCACAACAACTGTTAGTAGTACGACAGGAAAAGAAACAAGCAAAACTTTATCAACAACACGGACATCACTTACAAAAACAAGTATTGAGTCCACCACTAAAGAAGAAACACACTTGACATCAGCTAGAAAAACAACAGAATCACAACTTGCCCCAGGTACTACAACAGCCACTAGGACAAGTGCAACTAAATCTGCCACAATCACCACGACAGGACTGACTACAGGAGAACTCACTACAACTTTACACCCAACAACAAAACTTACTTCAACTGCTATGAGTACAACAGGAAAAGAATCAAGCAAAACTTTACCAACAACTGAGACATCACCTTTGACAACGTCTATTTTGTCCATCATCACTGACAAAACGACCTTAACATCAGAAGGACAAACAAAGGGGACTCCTCTCTCCACAGCAACAGAAACCGCCACAAGTACAAGTAAAACTATATCTGCCATAACCACCTCGATAGGAATGACTGCAACTGAAGCAACTACAACTTTGTCCCCAACCGCAGAAGGAACTTCAACTGCTTTCAGTACATCCGGAGAAGAAACAAGCATTACGTTACCAACAACAATACCATCTCCAACCACAGCAACAAGTGCAATGACAATAACATCCGAACCTCCTTCAACAAATTCTGCGAGATCCACAAAAACATCATCTGCCACAACCTCCGCATCAACAACGATTGTCATTGAAACTTCTCCCATGCATAAAACAACTCTTTCTGCTACAGTCGAACCATCTACGACATCTGTGAGTAACACTGGACCTGTAACAACCACAATCACATCACCTTCCAGGACAAATATGGCATCCACCACTACGGAAGAAACACAGTTGATGTCAGCAACACAAACAATAGAGTCTCCCCTAACCTCAGCAACTGCAACACCCACCACTCCAACTTTAAGAAAATCTGCCACAAACACTGCAACAGGAATCACTACACCTGAACACACACAAACTTCAACCCTGACTGCTGAACCCCCCACATCAGCTGCGAGTACAACTGGAGAAGAAACAAGCATAACCTTCCCAGCGACAATAAAATCTTCAACCAGAAGTGCAATCACAAGAACAACAGAATCTCCCTCAACAGATTCTGCCACACCCATAAAACCATCATCTATCACAAATTCTGCTACAATGACACTTAGTAAAACTTCTCTTGTGGATCAAACAACTCTTCCAGCTACAGAATCAACAGAAAAGTTAACAATTTCTCTGAGTACCACAGCATCGGCTACAACAAAAACAACATTACCATCGAAAACAAGTACTGTGTCCACCTCCACTGGAGAAACACCCTCAACATCAGCCAGACAAACAATAGAATCGCACCTCACCTCACCCACTGCAGTAACCACAATGAAAATTCAAACAAAATCTGCCGCAACCACTAACACAGGCATGAGTACAATTCAACGCACTTCAACTTTACCCCCAACTTCTAAACCGACTTCAACTGCTACGAGTAAAATCTATGAACAAACAAGCAGAACTGTGCCCACGACAATTAAATCTCCAACCACAACAACAAGTACAATGAGAAGAACATCAGAACTACCTACAACAGTTTCTGAAACATCCATCAAGTCATCATCTAGCATAACATACACCACAACAACAACTCCCTCTAAAACTTCTACTGAGCTTGAAATGACTCTTCCGGCCACATTAACAACAAAACAGTCTACAAAGTTAGCTATAAGCACAAGACCTGCTACAACGACGAGGACATTACCTTCAAGAACAGGTATCGTGTCTTCCACTATAAATGACAGCCCATTTACTTCAGCAAGCCAAATAAAGGAAGCTCCACTCACCTCAGCAACTGCTACAGCAAAGATTACAATTAGAAGTAAATCTGCCACAACCAGCACAACAGAAATGGCAACAGATGAACCAACTACCACTTATTCCCTAACATCAGAACCCACAACAACTGTTAGTAGTACGACAGGAAAAGAAACAAGCAAAACTTTATCAACAACACGGACATCACTTACAAAAACAAGTATTGAGTCCGCCACTAAAGAAGAAACACACTTGACATCAGCTAGACAAACAACAGAATCACAACTTGCCCCAGGTACTACAACAGCCACTAGGACAAGTGCAACTAAATCTGCCACAATCACCACGACAGGACTGACTACAGGAGAACTCACTACAACTTTACACCCAACAACAAAACTTGCTTCAACTGCTATGAGTACAACAGGAAAAGAATCAAGCAAAACTTTACCAACAACTGAGACATCACCTTTGACAACGTCTATTTTGTCCATCATCACTGACAAAACGACCTTAACATCAGAAGGACAAACAAAGGGGACTCCTCTCTCCACAGCAACAGAAACCGCCACAAGTACAAGTAAAACTATATCTGCCATAACCACCTCGATAGGAATGACTGCAACTGAAGCAACTACAACTTTGTCCCCAACCGCAGAAGGAACTTCAACTGCTTTCAGTACATCCGGAGAAGAAACAAGCATTACGTTACCAACAACAATACCATCTCCAACCACAGCAACAAGTGCAATGACAATAACATCCGAACCTCCTTCAACAAATTCTGCGAGATCCACAAAAACATCATCTGCCACAACCGCCGCATCAACAACGATTGTCATTGAAACTTCTCCCATGCATAAAACAACTCTTTCTGCTACAGTAGAACCATCTAGGACATCTGTGAGTACCACTGGACCTGTAACAACCACAATCACATCACCTTCCAGGACAAATATGGCATCCACCAC
This sequence comes from Gymnothorax reevesii, assembly GCA_029721435.1. Lineage (NCBI taxonomy): Eukaryota > Metazoa > Chordata > Actinopteri > Anguilliformes > Muraenidae > Gymnothorax > Gymnothorax reevesii. Next base: position 114,091,337 of record CM056577.1, read on the forward strand.
TACGGAAGAAACACAGTTGATGTCAGCAACACAAACAATAGAGTCTCCCCTAACCTCAGCAACTGCAACACCCACCACTCCAACTTTAAGAAAATCTGCCACAAACACTGCAACAGGAATCACTACACCTGAACACACACAAACTTCAACCCTGACTGCTGAACCCCCCACATCAGCTGCGAGTACAACTGGAGAAGAAACAAGCATAACCTTCCCAGCGACAATAAAATCTTCAACCAGAAGTGCAATCACAAGAACAACAGAATCTCCCTCAACAGATTCTGCCACACCCATAAAACCATCATCTATCACAAATTCTGCTACAATGACACTTAGTAAAACTTCTCTTGTGGATCAAACAACTCTTCCAGCTACAGAATCAACAGAACAGTTAACAATTTCTCTGAGTACCACAGCATCGGCTACAACAAAAACAACATTACCATCGAAAACAAGTACTGTGTCCACCTCCACTGGAGAAACACCCTCAACATCAGCCAGACAAACAATAGAATCGCACCTCACCTCACCCACTGCAGTAACCACAATGAAAATTCAAACAAAATCTGCCGCAACCACTAACACAGGCATGAGTACAATTCAACGCACTTCAACTTTACCCCCAACTTCTAAACCGACTTCAACTGCTACGAGTAAAATCTATGAACAAACAAGCAGAACTGTGCCCACGACAATTAAATCTCCAACCACAACAACAAGTACAATGAGAAGAACATCAGAACTACCTACAACAGTTTCTGAAACATCCATCAAGTCATCATCTAGCATAACATACACCACAACAACAACTCCCTCTAAAACTTCTACTGAGCTTGAAATGACTCTTCCGGCCACATTAACAACAAAACAGTCTACAAAGTTAGCTATAAGCACAAGACCTGCTACAACGACGAGGACATTACCTTCAAGAACAGGTATCGTGTCTTCCACTATAAATGACAGCCCATTTACTTCAGCAAGCCAAATAAAGGAAGCTCCACTCACCTCAGCAACTGCTACAGCAACAATTACAATTAGAAGTAAATCTGCCACAACCAGCACAACAGAAATGGCAACAGATGAACCAACTACCACTTATTCCCTAACATCAGAACCCACAACAACTGTTAGTAGTACGACAGGAAAAGAAACAAGCAAAACTTTATCAACAACACGGACATCACTTACAAAAACAAGTATTGAGTCCGCCACTAAAGAAGAAACACACTTGACATCAGCTAGACAAACAACAGAATCACAACTTGCCCCAGGTACTACAACAGCCACTAGGACAAGTGCAACTAAATCTGCCACAATCACCACGACAGGACTGACTACAGGAGAACTCACTACAACTTTACACCCAACAACAAAACTTACTTCAACTGCTATGAGTACAACAGGAAAAGAATCAAGCAAAACTTTACCAACAACTGAGACATCACCTTTGACAACGTCTATTTTGTCCATCATCACTGACAAAACGACCTTAACATCAGAAGGACAAACAAAGGGGACTCCTCTCTCCACAGCAACAGAAACCGCCACAAGTACAAGTAAAACTATATCTGCCATAACCACCTCTATAGGAATGACTGCAACTGAAGCAACTACAACTTTCTCCCCAACCGCAGAAGGAACTTCAACTGCTTGCAGTACATCCGGAGAAGAAACAAGCATTACGTTACCAACAACAATACCATCTCCAACCACAGCAACAAGTGCAATGACAATGACAACGATTGTCATTGAAACTTCTCCCATGCATAAAACAACTCTTTCTGCTACAGTCGAACCATCTACGACATCTGTGAGTACCACTGGACCTGTAACAACCACAATCACATCACCTTCCAGGACAAATATGGCATCCACCACTACGGAAGAAACACAGTTGATGTCAGCAACACAAACAATAGAGTCTCCCCTAACCTCAGCAACTGCAACACCCACCACTCCAACTGAAAGAAAATCTGCCACAAACACTGCAACAGGAATCACTACACCTGAACACACACAAACTTCAACCCTGACCGCTGAACCCCCCACATCAGCTGCGAGTACAACTGGAGAAGAAACAAGCATAACCTTCCCAGCGACAATAAAATCTTCAACCAGAAGTGCAATCAAAAGAACAACAGAATCTCCCTCAACAGATTCTGCCACACCCATAAAACCATCATCTATCACAAATTCTGCTACAATGACACTTAGTAAAACTTCTCTTGTGGATCAAACAACTCTTCCAGCCACAGAATCAACAGAACAGTTAACAATTTCTCTGAGTACCACAGCATCGGCTACAACAAAAACGACATTACCATCGAAAACAAGTACTGTGTCCACCTCCACTGGAGAAACACCCTCAACATCAGCTAGACAAACAACAGAATCGCACCTCACCTCACCCACTGCAGTAACCACAATGAAAATTCAAACAAAATCTGCCGCAACCACTAACACAGGCATGAGTACAATTCAACGCACTTCAACTTTACCCCCAATTTCTAAACCGACTTCAACTGCTACGAGTAAAATCTATGAACAAACAAGCAGAACTGTGCCCACAACAATTAAATCTCCAACCACAACAACAAGTACAATAAGAGGAACATCAGAACTACCTACAACAGTTTCTGAAACATCCATCAAGTCATCATCTAGCATAACGTACACCGCAACAACAACTCCCTCTAAAACTTCTACTGAGCTTGAAATGACTCTTCCAGCCACATTAACAACAAAACAGTCTACAAAGTTAGCTATAAGCACAAGACCTGCTACAACGACGAGGACATTACCTTCAAGAACAGGTATCGTGTCTTCCACTATAAATGATAGCCCATTTACTTCAGCAAACCAAATAAAGGAAGCTCCACTCACCTCAGCAACTGCTACAGCAACAATTACAATTAGAAGTAAATCTGCCACAACCAGCACAACAGAAATGGCAACAGATGAACCAACTACCACTTTTTCCTTAACATCAGAACCCACAACAACTGTTAGTAGTACGACAGGAAAAGAAACAAGCAAAACTTTATCAACAACACGGACATCACTTTCAAAAACAAGTATTGAGTCCGCCACTAAAGAAGAAACATACTTGACATCAGCTAGACAAACAACAGAATCACAACTTGCTCCAGGTACTACAACAGCAACTAGGACAAGTGCAACTAAATCTGCCACAATCACCACGACAGGACTGACTTCAGGAGAACTCACTACAACTTTCCACCCAACAACAAAACTTACTTCAACTGCTATAAGTACAACAGGAAAAGAATCAAGCAAAACTTTACCAACAACTGAGACATCACCTTTGACAACGTCTATTTTGTCCATCATCACTGACAAAACGACCTTAACATCAGAAGGACAAACAAAGGGGACTCCTCTCTCCACAGCAACAGAAACCGCCACAAGTACAAGTAAAACTATATCTGCCATAACCACCACTATAGGAATGACTGCAACTGAAGCAACTACAACTTTGTCCCCAACCGCAGAAGGAACTTCAACTGCTTTCAGTACATCCGGAGAAGAAACAAGCATTACGTTACCAACAACAATACCATCTCCAACCACAGCAACAAGTGCAATGACAATAACATCCGAACCTCCTTCAACAAATTCTGCGAGATCCACAAAAACATCATCTGCCACAACCTCCGCATCAACAACGATTGTCATTGAAACTTCTCCCATGCATAAAACAACTCTTTCTGCTACAGTCGAACCATCTACGACATCTGTGAGTACCACTGGACCTGTAACAACCACAATCACATCACCTTCCAGGACAAATATGGCATCCACCACTACGGAAGAAACACAGTTGATGTCAGCAACACAAACAATAGAGTCTCCCCTAACCTCAGCAACTGCGAAACCCACCACTCCAACTGAAAGAAAATCTGCCACAAACACTGCAACAGGAATCACAACACCTGAACACACACAAACTTCAACCCTGACTGCTGAACCCCCCACATCAGCTGCGAGTACAACTGGAGAAGAAACAAGCATAACCTTCCCAGCGACAATAAAATCTTCAACCAGAAGTGCAATCACAAGAACAACAGAATCTCCCTCAACAGATTCTGCCACACCCATAAAACCATCATCTATCACAAATTCTGCTACAATGACACTTAGTAAAACTTCTCTTGTGGATCAAACAACTCTTCCAGCCACAGAATCAACAGAACAGTTAACAATTTCTCTGAGTACCACAGCATCGGCTACAACAAAAACGACATTACCATCGAAAACAAGTACTGTGTCCACCACCACTGGAGAAACACCCTCAACATCAGCTAGACAAACAACAGAATCGCACCTCACCTCACCCACTGCAGTAACCACAATGAAAATTCAAACAAAATCTGCCGCAACCACTAACACAGGCATGAGTACAATTCAACGCACTTCAACTTTACCCCCAACTTCTAAACCGACTTCAACTGCTACGAGTAAAATCTATGAACAAACAAGCAGAACTGTGCCCACGACAATTAAATCTCCAACCACAACATCAAGTACAATGAGAAGAACATCAGAACTACCTACAACAGTTTCTGAAACATCCATCAAGTCATCATCTAGCATAACATACACCACAACAGCAACTCCCTCTAAAACTTCTACTGAGCTTGAAATGACTCTTCCGGCCACATTAACAACAAAACAGTCTACAAAGTTAGCTATAAGCACAAGACCTGCTACAACGACGAGGACATTACCTTCAAGAACAGGTATCGTGTCTTCCACTATAAATGACAGCCCATTTACTTCAGCAAGCCAAATAAAGGAAGCTCCACTCACCTCAGCAACTGCTACAGCAACAATTGCAATTAGAAGTAAATCTGCCACAACCAGCACAACAGAAATGGCAACAGATGAACCAACTACCACTTATTCCCTAACATCAGAACCCACAACAACTGTTAGTAGTACGACAGGAAAAGAAACAAGCAAAACTTTATCAACAACACGGACATCATTTTCAAAAACAAGTATTGAGTCCGCCACTAAAGAAGAAACATACTTGACATCAGCTAGACAAACAACAGAATCACAACTTGCCCCAGGTACTACAACAGCCACTAGGACAAGTGCAACTAAATCTGCCACAATCACCACGACAGGACTGACTACAGGAGAACTCACTACAACTTTCCACCCAACAACAAAACTTACTTCAACTGCTATGAGTGCAACAGGAAAAGAATCAAGCAAAACTTTACCAACAACTGAGACATCACCTTTGACAACGTCTATTTTGTCCATCATCACTGACAAAACGACCTTAACATCAGAAGGACAAACAAAGGGGACTCCTCTCTCCACAGCAACAGAAACCGCCACAAGTACAAGTAAAACTATATCTGCCATAACCACCTCTATAGGAATGACTGCAACTGAAGCAACTACAACTTTGTCCCCAACCGCAGAAGGAACTTCAACTGCTTTCAGTACATCCGGAGAAGAAACAAGCATTACGTTACCAACAACAATACCATCTCCAACCACAGCAACAAGTGCAATGACAATAACATCCGAACCTCCTTCAACAAATTCTGCGAGATCCACAAAAACATCATCTGCCACAACCTCCGCATCAACAACGATTGTCATTGAAACTTCTCCCATGCATAAAACAACTCTTTCTGCTACAGTCGAACCATCTACGACATCTGTGAGTACCACTGGACCTGTAACAACCACAATCAAATCACCTTCCAGGACAAATATGGCATCCACCACTACGGAAGAAACACAGTTGATGTCAGCAACACAAACAATAGAGTCTCCCCTAACCTCAGCAACTGCAACACCCACCACTCCAACTGAAAGAAAATCTTCCACAAACACTGCAACAGGAATCACTACACCTGAACACACACAAACTTCAACCCTGACCGCTGAACCCCCCACATCAGCTGCGAGTACAACTGGAGAAGAAACAAGCATAACCTTCCCAGCGACAGTAAAATCTTCAACCAGAAGTGCAATCACAAGAACAACAGAATCTCCCTCAACAGATTCTGCCACACCCATAAAACCATCATCTATCACAAATTCTGCTACAATGACACTTAGTAAAACTTCTCTTGTGGATCAAACAACTCTTCCAGCCACAGAATCAACAGAACAGTTAACAATTTCTCTGAGTACCACAGCATCGGCTACAACAAAAACGACATTACCATCGAAAACAAGTACTGTGTCCACCACCACTGGAGAAACACCCTCAACATCAGCTAGACAAACAACAGAATCGCACCTCACCTCACCCACTGCAGTAACCACAATGAAAATTCAAACAAAATCTGCCGCAACCACTAACACAGGCATGAGTACAATTCAACGCACTTCAACTTTACCCCCAACTTCTAAACCGACTTCAACTGCTACGAGTAAAATCTATGAACAAACAAGCAGAACTGTGCCCACGACAATTAAATCTCCAACCACAACATCAAGTACAATGAGAAGAACATCAGAACTACCTACAACAGTTTCTGAAACATCCATCAAGTCATCATCTAGCATAACATACACCACAACAGCAACTCCCTCTAAAACTTCTACTGAGCTTGAAATGACTCTTCCGGCCACATTAACAACAAAACAGTCTACAAAGTTAGCTATAAGCACAAGACCTGCTACAACGACGAGGACATTACCTTCAAGAACAGGTATCGTGTCTTCCACTATAAATGACAGCGCATTTACTTCAGCAAGCCAAATAAAGGAAGCTCCACTCACCTCAGCAACTGCTACAGCAACAATTGCAATTAGAAGTAAATCTGCCACAACCAGCACAACAGAAATGGCAACAGATGAACCAACTACCACTTATTCCCTAACATCAGAACCCACAACAACTGTTAGTAGTACGACAGGAAAAGAAACAAGCAAAACTTTATCAACAACACGGACATCATTTTCAAAAACAAGTATTGAGTCCGCCACTAAAGAAGAAACATACTTGACATCAGCTAGACAAACAACAGAATCACAACTTGCCCCAGGTACTACAACAGCCACTAGGACAAGTGCAACTAAATCTGCCACAATCACCACGACAGGACTGACTACAGGAGAACTCACTACAACTTTCCACCCAACAACAAAACTTACTTCAACTGCTATGAGTGCAACAGGAAAAGAATCAAGCAAAACTTTACCAACAACTGAGACATCACCTTTGACAACGTCTATTTTGTCCATCATCACTGACAAAACGACCTTAACATCAGAAGGACAAACAAAGGGGACTCCTCTCTCCACAGCAACAGAAACCGCCACAAGTACAAGTAAAACTATATCTGCCATAACCACCTCTATAGGAATGACTGCAACTGAAGCAACTACAACTTTGTCCCCAACCGCAGAAGGAACTTCAACTGCTTTCAGTACATCCGGAGAAGAAACAAGCATTACGTTACCAACAACAATACCATCTCCAACCACAGCAACAAGTGCAATGACAATAACATCCGAACCTCCTTCAACAAATTCTGCGATATCCACAAAAACATCATCTGCCACAACCTCCGCATCAACAACGATTGTCATTGAAACTTCTCCCATGCATAAAACAACTCTTTCTGCTACAGTCGAACCATCTACGACATCTGTGAGTACCACTGGACCTGTAACAACCACAATCACATCACCTTCCAGGACAAATATGGCATCCACCACTACGGAAGAAACACAGTTGATGTCAGCAACACAAACAATAGAGTCTCCCCTAACCTCAGCAACTGCAACACCCACCACTCCAACTGAAAGAAAATCTTCCACAAACACTGCAACAGGAATCACTACACCTGAACACACACAAACTTCAACCCTGACCGCTGAACCCCCCACATCATCTGCGAGTACAACTGGAGAAGAAACAAGCATAACCTTCCCAGCGACAGTAAAATCTTCAACCAGAAGTGCAATCACAAGAACAACAGAATCTCCCTCAACAGATTCTGCCACACCCATAAAACCATCATCTATCACAAATTCTGCTACAATGACACTTAGTAAAACTTCTCTTGTGGATCAAACAACTCTTCCAGCCACAGAATCAACAGAACAGTTAACAATTTCTCTGAGTACCACAGCATCAGCTATAACAAAAACGACATTACCATCGAAAACAAGTACTGTGTCCACCACCACTGGAGAAACACCCTCAACATCAGCTAGACAAACAACAGAATCGCACCTCTACTCACCCACTGCAGTAACCACAATGAAAATTCAAACAAAATGTGCCGCAACCACTAACACAGGCATGAGTACAATTCAACGCACTTCAACTTTACCCCCAACTTCTAAACCGACTTCAACTGCTACGAGTAAAATCTATGAACAAACAAGCAGAACTGTGCCCACGACAATTAAATCTCCAACCACAACAACAAGTACAATGAGAAGAACATCAGAACTACCTACAACAGTTTCTGAAACATCCATCAAGTCATCATCTAGCATAACATACAACACAACAGCAACTCCCTCTAAAACTTTTACTGAGCTTGAAATGACTCTTCCGGCCACATTAACAACAAAACAGTCTACAAAGTTAGCTATAAGCACAAGACCTGCTACAACGACGGGGACATTACCTTCAAGAACAGGTATTGTGTCTTCCACTATAAATGACAGCCCATTTACTTCAGCAAGCCAAATAAAGGAAGCTCCACTCACCTCAGCAACTGCTACAGCAACAATTACAATTAGAAGTAAATCTGCCACAACCAGCACAACAGAAATGGCAACAGATGAACCAACTACCACTTATTCCAGAACATCAGAACCCACAACAACTGTTAGTAGTACGACAGGAAAAGAAACAAGCAAAACTTTATCAACAACACGGACATCATTTTCAAAAACAAGTATTGAGTCCGCCACTAAAGAAGAAACATACTTGACATCAGCTAGACAAACAACAGAATCACAACTTGCCCCAGGTACTACAATAGCAACTAGGACAAGTGCAACTAAATCTGCCACAATCACCACGACAGGACTGACTACAGGAGAACTCACTACAACTTTCCACCCAACAACAAAACTTACTTCAACTGCTATGAGAACAACAGGAAAAGAATCAAGCAAAACTTTTCCAACAACTGAGACATCACCTTTGACAACGTCTATTTTGTCCATCATCACTGACAAAACGACCTTAACATCAGAAGGACAAACAAAGGGGACTCCTCTCTCCACAGCAACAGAAACCGCCACAAGTACAAGTAAGACTATATCTGCCATAACCACCTCTATAGGAATGACTGCAACTGAAGCAACTACAACTTTGTCCCCAACCGCAGAAGGAACTTCAACTGCTTTCAGTACATCCGGAGAAGAAACAAGCATTACATTACCAACAACAATACCATCTCCAACCACAGCAACAAGTGCAATGACAATAACATCCGAACCTCCTTCAACAAATTCTGCGAGATCCACAAAAACATCATCTGCCACAACCTCCGCATCAACAACGATTGTCATTGAAAGTTCTCCCATGCATAAAACAACTCTTTCTGCTACAGTCGAACCATCTACGACATCTGTGAGTACCACTGGACCTGTAACAACCACAATCACATCACCTTCGAGGACAAATATGGCATCCACCACTATGGAAGAAACACAGTTGATGTCAGCAACACAAACAATAGAGTCTCCCCTAACCTCAGCAACTGCAACACCCACCACTCCAACTGAAAGAAAATCTCCCACAAACACTGCAACAGGAATCACTACACCTGAACACACACAAACTTCAACCCTGACCGCTGAACCCACCACATCAGCTGCGAGTACAACTGGAGAAGAAACAAGCATAACCTTCCCAGCGACAATAAAATCTTCAACCAGAAGTGCAATCACAAGAACAACAGAATCTCCCTCAACAGATTCTGCCACACCCATAAAACCATCATCTATCACAAATTCTGCTACAATGACACTTAGTAAAACTTCTCTTGTGGATCAAACAACTCTTCCAGCCACAGAATCAACAGAACAGTTAACAATTTCTCTGAGTACCACAGCATCGGCTACAACAAAAACGACATTACCATCGAAAACAAGTACTGTGTCCACCACCACTGGAGAAACACCCTCAACATCAGCTAGACAAACAACAGAATCGCACCTCACCTCACCCACTGCAGTAACCACAATGAAAATTCAAACAAAATCTGCCGCAACCACTAACACAGGCATGAGTACAATTCAACGCACTTCAACTTTACCCCCAACTTCTAAACCGACTTCAACTGCTACGAGTAAAATCTATGAACAAACAAGCAGAACTGTGCCCACGACAATTAAATCTCCAACCACAACATCAAGTACAATGAGAAGAACATCAGAACTACCTACAACAGTTTCTGAAACATCCATCAAGTCATCATCTAGCATAACATACACCACAACAGCAACTCCCTCTAAAACTTCTACTGAGCTTGAAATGACTCTTCCGGCCACATTAACAACAAAACAGTCTACAAAGTTAGCTATAAGCACAAGACCTGCTACAACGACGAGGACATTACCTTCAAGAACAGGTATCGTGTCTTCCACTATAAATGACAGCGCATTTACTTCAGCAAGCCAAATAAAGGAAGCTCCACTCACCTCAGCAACTGCTACAGCAACAATTGCAATTAGAAGTAAATCTGCCACAACCAGCACAACAGAAATGGCAACAGATGAACCAACTACCACTTATTCCCTAACATCAGAACCCACAACAACTGTTAGTAGTACGACAGGAAAAGAAACAAGCAAAACTTTATCAACAACACGGACATCATTTTCAAAAACAAGTATTGAGTCCGCCACTAAAGAAGAAACATACTTGACATCAGCTAGACAAACAACAGAATCACAACTTGCCCCAGGTACTACAACAGCCACTAGGACAAGTGCAACTAAATCTGCCACAATCACCACGACAGGACTGACTACAGGAGAACTCACTACAACTTTCCACCCAACAACAAAACTTACTTCAACTGCTATGAGTGCAACAGGAAAAGAATCAAGCAAAACTTTACCAACAACTGAGACATCACCTTTGACAACGTCTATTTTGTCCATCATCACTGACAAAACGACCTTAACATCAGAAGGACAAACAAAGGGGACTCCTCTCTCCACAGCAACAGAAACCGCCACAAGTACAAGTAAAACTATATCTGCCATAACCACCTCTATAGGAATGACTGCAACTGAAGCAACTACAACTTTGTCCCCAACCGCAGAAGGAACTTCAACTGCTTTCAGTACATCCGGAGAAGAAACAAGCATTACGTTACCAACAACAATACCATCTCCAACCACAGCAACAAGTGCAATGACAATAACATCCGAACCTCCTTCAACAAATTCTGCGATATCCACAAAAACATCATCTGCCACAACCTCCGCATCAACAACGATTGTCATTGAAACTTCTCCCATGCATAAAACAACTCTTTCTGCTACAGTCGAACCATCTACGACATCTGTGAGTACCACTGGACCTGTAACAACCACAATCACATCACCTTCCAGGACAAATATGGCATCCACCACTACGGAAGAAACACAGTTGATGTCAGCAACACAAACAATAGAGTCTCCCCTAACCTCAGCAACTGCAACACCCACCACTCCAACTGAAAGAAAATCTTCCACAAACACTGCAACAGGAATCACTACACCTGAACACACACAAACTTCAACCCTGACCGCTGAACCCCCCACATCATCTGCGAGTACAACTGGAGAAGAAACAAGCATAACCTTCCCAGCGACAGTAAAATCTTCAACCAGAAGTGCAATCACAAGAACAACAGAATCTCCCTCAACAGATTCTGCCACACCCATAAAACCATCATCTATCACAAATTCTGCTACAATGACACTTAGTAAAACTTCTCTTGTGGATCAAACAACTCTTCCAGCCACAGAATCAACAGAACAGTTAACAATTTCTCTGAGTACCACAGCATCAGCTATAACAAAAACGACATTACCATCGAAAACAAGTACTGTGTCCACCACCACTGGAGAAACACCCTCAACATCAGCTAGACAAACAACAGAATCGCACCTCTACTCACCCACTGCAGTAACCACAATGAAAATTCAAACAAAATGTGCCGCAACCACTAACACAGGCATGAGTACAATTCAACGCACTTCAACTTTACCCCCAACTTCTAAACCGACTTCAACTGCTACGAGTAAAATCTATGAACAAACAAGCAGAACTGTGCCCACGACAATTAAATCTCCAACCACAACAACAAGTACAATGAGAAGAACATCAGAACTACCTACAACAGTTTCTGAAACATCCATCAAGTCATCATCTAGCATAACATACAACACAACAGCAACTCCCTCTAAAACTTTTACTGAGCTTGAAATGACTCTTCCGGCCACATTAACAACAAAACAGTCTACAAAGTTAGCTATAAGCACAAGACCTGCTACAACGACGGGGACATTACCTTCAAGAACAGGTATTGTGTCTTCCACTATAAATGACAGCCCATTTACTTCAGCAAGCCAAATAAAGGAAGCTCCACTCACCTCAGCAACTGCTACAGCAACAATTACAATTAGAAGTAAATCTGCCACAACCAGCACAACAGAAATGGCAACAGATGAACCAACTACCACTTATTCCAGAACATCAGAACCCACAACAACTGTTAGTAGTACGACAGGAAAAGAAACAAGCAAAACTTTATCAACAACACGGACATCATTTTCAAAAACAAGTATTGAGTCCGCCACTAAAGAAGAAACATACTTGACATCAGCTAGACAAACAACAGAATCACAACTTGCCCCAGGTACTACAATAGCAACTAGGACAAGTGCAACTAAATCTGCCACAATCACCACGACAGGACTGACTACAGGAGAACTCACTACAACTTTCCACCCAACAACAAAACTTACTTCAACTGCTATGAGAACAACAGGAAAAGAATCAAGCAAAACTTTTCCAACAACTGAGACATCACCTTTGACAACGTCTATTTTGTCCATCATCACTGACAAAACGACCTTAACATCAGAAGGACAAACAAAGGGGACTCCTCTCTCCACAGCAACAGAAACCGCCACAAGTACAAGTAAGACTATATCTGCCATAACCACCTCTATAGGAATGACTGCAACTGAAGCAACTACAACTTTGTCCCCAACCGCAGAAGGAACTTCAACTGCTTTCAGTACATCCGGAGAAGAAACAAGCATTACATTACCAACAACAATACCATCTCCAACCACAGCAACAAGTGCAATGACAATAACATCCGAACCTCCTTCAACAAATTCTGCGAGATCCACAAAAACATCATCTGCCACAACCTCCGCATCAACAACGATTGTCATTGAAAGTTCTCCCATGCATAAAACAACTCTTTCTGCTACAGTCGAACCATCTACGACATCTGTGAGTACCACTGGACCTGTAACAACCACAATCACATCACCTTCGAGGACAAATATGGCATCCACCACTATGGAAGAAACACAGTTGATGTCAGCAACACAAACAATAGAGTCTCCCCTAACCTCAGCAACTGCAACACCCACCACTCCAACTGAAAGAAAATCTCCCACAAACACTGCAACAGGAATCACTACACCTGAACACACACAAACTTCAACCCTGACCGCTGAACCCACCACATCAGCTGCGAGTACAACTGGAGAAGAAACAAGCATAACCTTCCCAGCGACAATAAAATCTTCAACCAGAAGTGCAATCACAAGAACAACAGAATCTCCCTCAACAGATTCTGCCACACCCATAAAACCATCATCTATCACAAATTCTGCTACAATGACACTTAGTAAAACTTCTCTTGTGGATCAAACAACTCTTCCAGCCACAGAATCAACAGAACAGTTAACAATTTCTCTGAGTACCACAGCATCGGCTACAACAAAAACGACATTACCATCGAAAACAAGTACTGTGTCCACCACCACTGGAGAAACACCCTCAACATCAGCTAGACAAACAACAGAATCGCACCTCACCTCACCCACTGCAGTAACCACAATGAAAATTCAAACAAAATCTGCCGCAACCACTAACACAGGCATGAGTACAATTCAACGCACTTCAACTTTACCCCCAACTTCTAAACCGACTTCAACTGCTACGAGTAAAATCTATGAACAAACAAGCAGAACTGTGCCCACGACAATTAAATCTCCAACCACAACATCAAGTACAATGAGAAGAACATCAGAACTACCTACAACAGTTTCTGAAACATCCATCAAGTCATCATCTAGCATAACATACACCACAACAGCAACTCCCTCTAAAACTTCTACTGAGCTTGAAATGACTCTTCCGGCCACATTAACAACAAAACAGTCTACAAAGTTAGCTATAAGCACAAGACCTGCTACAACGACGAGGACATTACCTTCAAGAACAGGTATCGTGTCTTCCACTATAAATGACAGCCCATTTACTTCAGCAAGCCAAATAAAGGAAGCTCCACTCACCTCAGCAACTGCTACAGCAACAATTGCAATTAGAAGTAAATCTGCCACAACCAGCACAACAGAAATGGCAACAGATGAACCAACTACCACTTATTCCCTAACATCAGAACCCACAACAACTGTTAGTAGTACGACAGGAAAAGAAACAAGCAAAACTTTATCAACAACACGGACATCATTTTCAAAAACAAGTATTGAGTCCGCCACAAAAGAAGAAACATACTTGACATCAGCTAGACAAACAACAGAATCACAACTTGCCCCAGGTACTACAATAGCAACTAGGACAAGTGCAACTAAATCTGCCACAATCACCACGACAGGACTGACTACAGGAGAACTCACTACAACTTTCCACCCAACAACAAAACTTACTTCAACTGCTATGAGTACAACGGGAAAAGAATCAAGCAAAACTTTACCAACAACTGAGACATCACCTTTGACAACGTCTATTTTGTCCATCATCACTGACAAAACGACCTTAACATCAGAAGGACAAACAAAGGGGACTCCTCTCTCCACAGCAACAGAAACCGCCACAAGTACAAGTAAAACTATATCTGCCATAACCACCTCTATAGGAATGACTGCAACTGAAGCAACTACAACTTTGTCCCCAACCGCAGAAGGAACTTCAACTGCTTTCAGTACATCCGGAGAAGAAACAAGCATTACGTTACCAACAACAATACCATCTCCTACCACAGCAATAAGTGCAATGACAATAACATCCGAACCTCCTTCAACAAATTCTGCGAGATCCACAAAAACATCATCTGCCACAACCTCCGCATCAACAACGATTGTCATTGAAAGTTCTCCCATGCATAAAACAACTCTTTCTGCTACAGTCGAACCATCTACGACATCTGTGAGTACCACTGGACCTGTAACAACCACAATCACATCACCTTCCAGGACAAATATGGCATCCACCACTACGGAAGAAACACAGTTGATGTCAGCAACACAAACAATAGAGTCTCCCCTAACCTCAACAACTGCAACACCCACCACTCCAACTGAAAGAAAATCTGCCACAAACACTGAAACAGGAATCACTACACCTGAACACACACAAACTTCAACCCTGACCACTGAACCCCCCACATCAGCTGCGAGTACAACTGGAGAAGAAACAAGCATAACCTTCCCAGCGACAATAAAATCTTCAACCAGAAGTGCAATCAAAAGAACAATAGAATCTCCCTCAACAGATTCTGCCACACCCATAAAACCATCATCTATCACAAATTCTGCTACAATGACACTTAGTAAAACTTCTCTTGTGGATCAAACAACTCTTCCAGCCACAGAATCAACAGAACAGTTAACAATTTCTCTGAGTACCACAGCATCGGCTATAACAAAAACGACATTACCATCGAAAACAAGTACTGTGTCCACCACCACTGGAGAAACACCCTCAACATCAGCTAGACAAACAACAGAATCGCACCTCACCTCACCCACTGCAGTAACCACAATAGTTCAAACAAAATCTTCCGCAACCACTAACACAGGCATGAGTACAATTCAACGCACTTCAACTTTACCCCAAACTTCTAAACCGATTTCAACTACTACGAGTAAAATCTATGAACAAACAAGCAGAACTGTGCCCACGACAATTAAATCTCCAACCACAACAACAAGTACAATGAGAAGAACATCAGAACTACCTACAACAGTTTCTGAAACATCCATCAAGTCATCATCTAGCATAACATACACCACAACAGCAACTCCCTCTAAAACTTTTGCTGAGCTTGAAATGACTCTTCCGGCCACATTAACAACAAAACAGTCTAAAAAGTTAGCTATAAGCACAAGACCTGCTACAACGACGAGGACATTACCTTCAAGAACAGGTATCGTGTCTTCCACTATAAATGACAGCCCATTTACTTCAGCAAGCCAAATAAAGGAAGCTCCACTCACCTCAGCAACTGCTACAGCAAAGATTACAATTAGAAGTAAATCTGCCACAACCAGCACAACAGAAATGGCAACAGATGAACCAACTACCACTTATTCCCTAACATCAGAACCCACAACAACTGTTAGTAGTACGACAGGAAAAGAAACAAGCAAAACTTTATCAACAACACGGACATCACTTTCAAAAACAAGTATTGAGTCCGCCACTAAAGAAGAAACATACTTGACATCAGCTAGACAAACAACAGAATCACAACTTGCCCCAGGTACTACAACAGCCACTAGGACAAGTGCAACTAAATCTGCCACAATCACCATGACAGGACTGACTACAGGAGAACTCACTACAACTTTCCACCCAACAACAAAACTTACTTCAACTGCTTTGAGTACAACGGGAAAAGAATCAAGCAAACCTTTACCAACAACTGAGACATCACATTTGACAACGTCTATTTTGTCCATCATCACTGGCAAAACCACCTTAACATCAGAAGGACAAACAAAGGGGACTCCTCTCTCCACAGCAACAGAAACCGCCACAAGTACAAGTAAAACTATATCTGCCATAACCACCTCTATAGGAATGACTGCAACTGAAGCAACTACAACTTTCTCCCCAACCGCAGAAGGAACTTCAACTGCTTTCAGTACATCCGGAGAAGAAACAAGCATTACGTTACCAACAACAATACCATCTCCAACCACAGCAACAAGTGCAATGACAATAACATCCGAACCTCCTTCAACAAATTCTGCGAGATCCACAAAAACATCATCTGCCACAACCTCCGCATCAACAACGATTGTCATTGAAACTTCTCCCATGCATAAAACAACTCTTTCTGCTACAGTCGAACCATCTACGACATCTGTGAGTACCACTGGACCTGTAACAACCACAATCACATCACCTTCCAGGACAAATATGGCATCCACCACTACGGAAGAAACACAGTTGATGTCAGCAACACAAACAATTGAGTCTCCCCCAACCTCAGCAACTGCAACACCCACCACTCCAACTGAAAGAAAATCTGCCACAAACACTGCAACAGGAATCACTACACCTGAACACACACAAACTTCAACCCTGACCGCTGAACCCCCCACATCAGCTGCGAGTACAACTGGAGAAGAAACAAGCATAACCTTCCCAGCGACAATAAAATCTTCAACCAGAAGTGCAATCAAAAGAACAACAGAATCTCCCTCAACAGATTCTGCCACACCCATAAAACCATCATCTATCACAAATTCTGCTACAATGACACTTAGTAAAACTTCTCTTGTGGATCAAACAACTCTTCCAGCCACAGAATCAACAGAACAGTTAACAATTTCTCTGAGTACCACAGCATCGGCTACAACAAAAACGACATTACCATCGAAAACAAGTACTGTGTCCACCTCCACTGGAGAAACACCCTCAACATCAGCTAGACAAACAACAGAATCGCACCTCACCTCACCCACTGCAGTAACCACAATGAAAATTCAAACAAAATCTGCCGCAACCACTAACACAGGCATGAGTACAATTCAACGCACTTCAACTTTACCCCCAATTTCTAAACCGACTTCAACTGCTACGAGTAAAATCTATGAACAAACAAGCAGAACTGTGCCCACGACAATTAAATCTCCAACCACAACAACAAGTACAATAAGAAGAAAATCAGAACTACCTACAACAGTTTCTGAAACATCCATCAAGTCATCATCTAGCATAACGTACACCACAACAGCAACTCCCTCTAAAACTTTTACTGAGCTTGAAATGACTCTTCCGGCCACATTAACAACAAAACAGTCTACAAAGTTAGCTATAAGCACAAGACCTGCTACAACGACGAGGACATTACCTTCAAGAACAGGTATCGTGTCTTCCACTATAAATGATAGCCCATTTACTTCAGCAAACCAAATAAAGGAAGCTCCACTCACCTCAGCAACTGCTACAGCAACAATTACAATTAGAAGTAAATCTGCCACAACCAGCACAACAGAAATGGCAACAGATGAACCAACTACCACTTTTTCCCTAACATCAGAACCCACAACAACTGTTCGTAGTACAACAGGAAAAGAAACAAGCAAAACTTTATCAAAAACACGGACATCACTTTCAAAAACAAGTATTGTGTCCGCCACTAAAGAAGAAACATACTTGACATCAGCTAGACAAACAACAGAATCACAACTTGCCCCAGGTACTACAACAGCCACTAGGACAAGTGCAACTAAATCTGCCACAATCACCACGACAGGACTGACTACAGGAGAACTCACTACAACTTTCCACCCAACAACAAAACTTACTTCAACTGCTATGAGTACAACAGGAAAAGAATCAAGCAAAACTTTACCAACAACTGAGACATCACCTTTGACAACGTCTATTTTGTCCATCATCACTGACAAAACGACCTTAACATCAGAAGGACAAACAAAGGGGACTCCTCTCTCCACAGCAACAGAAACCGCCACAAGTACAAGTAAGACTATATCTGCCATAACCACCTCTATAGGAATGACTGCAACTGAAGCAACTACAACTTTTTCCCCAACCGCAGAAGGAACTTCAACTGCTTTCAGTACATCCGGAGAAGAAACAAGCATTACATTACCAACAACAATACCATCTCCAACCACAGCAACAAGTGCAATGACAATAACATCTGAACCTCCTTCAACAAATTCTGCGAGATCCACAAAAACATCATCTGCCACAACCTCCGCATCAACAACGATTGTCATTGAAAGTTCTCCCATGCATAAAACAACTCTTTCTGCTACAGTCGAACCATCTACGACATCTGTGAGTACCACTGGACCTGTAACAACCACAATCACATCACCTTCCAGGACAAATATGGCATCCACCACTATGGAAGAAACACAGTTGATGTCAGCAACACAAACAATAGAGTCTCCCCTAACCTCAGCAACTGCAACACCCACCACTCCAACTCAAAGAAAATCTGCCACAAACACTGCAACAGGAATCACTTCACCTGAACACACACAAACTTCAACCCTGACCGCTGAACCCCCCACATCAGCTGCGAGTACAACTGGAGAAGAAACAAGCATAACCTTCCCAGCGACAATAAAATCTTCAACCAGAAGTGCAATCACAAGAACAATAGAATCTCCCTCAACAGATTCTGCCACACCCATAAAACCATCATCTATCACAAATTCTGCTACAATGACACTTAGTAATTCTTCTCTTGTGGATCAAACAACTCTTCCAGCCACAGAATCAACAGAACAGTTAACAATTTCTCTGAGTACCACAGCATCGGCTACAACAAAAACGACATCACCATCGAAAACAAGTACTGTGTCCACCACCACTGGAGCAACACCCTCAACATCAGCTAGACAAACAACGGAATCGCACCTCACCTCACCCACTGCAGTAACAACAATGAAAATTCAAACAAAATCTGCCGCAACCACTAACACAGGCATGAGTACAATTCAACGCACTTCAACTTTACCCCCAACTTCTAAACCGACTTCAACTGCTACGAGTAAAATCTATGAACAAACAAGCAGAACTGTGCCCACGACAATTAAATCTCCAACCACAACAACAAGTACGATGAGAAGAACATCAGAACTACCTACAACAGTTTCTGAAACATCCATCAAGTCATCATCTAGCATAACATACACCACAACAGCAACTCCCTCTAAAACTTCTACCGAGCTTGAAATGACTCTTCCGGCCACATTAACAACAAAACAGTCTACAAAGTTAGCTATAAGCACAAGACCTGCTACATCGACGAGGACATTACCTTCAAGAACAGGTATCGTGTCTTCCACTATAAATGACAGCCCATTTACTTCAGCAAGCCAAATAAAGGAAGCTCCACTCACCTCAGCAACTGCTACAGCAACAATTACAATTAGAAGTAAATCTGCCACAACCAGCACAACAGAAATGGCAACAGATGAACCAACTACCACTTATTCCCTAACATCAGAACCCACAACAACTGTTAGTAGTACGACAGGAAAAGAAACAAGCAAAACTTTATCAACAACACGGACATCACTTTCAAAAACAAGTATTGAGTCCGCCACTAAAGAAGAAACATACTTGACATCAGCTAGACAAACAACAGAATCACAACTTGCCCCAGGTACTACAACAGCCACTAGGACAAGTGCAACTAAATCTGCCACAATCACCACGACAGGACTGACTACAGGAGAACTCACTACAACTTTCCACCCAACAACAAAACTTACTTCAACTGCTATGAGTACAACGGGAAAAGAATCAAGCAAAACTTTACCAACAACTGAGACATCACCTTTGACAACGTCTATTTTGTCCATCATCACTGGCAAAACCACCTTAACATCAGAAGGACAAACAAAGGGGACTCCTCTCTCCACAGCAACAGAAACCGCCACAAGTACAAGTAAAACTATATCTGCCATAACCACCTCTATAGGAATGACTGCAACTGAAGCAACTACAACTTTCTCCCCAATCGCAGAAGGAACTTCAACTGCTTTCAGTACATCCGGAGAAGAAACAAGCATTACGTTACCAACAACAATACCATCTCCTACCACAGCAATAAGTGCAATGACAATAACATCCGAACCTCCTTCAACAAATTCTGCGAGATCCACAAAAACATCATCTGCCACAACCTCCGCATCAACAACGATTGTCATTGAAACTTCTCCCATGCATAAAACAACTCTTTCTGCTACAGTCGAACCATCTACGACATCTGTGAGTACCACTGGACCTGTAACAACCACAATCACATCACCTTCCAGGACAAATATGGCATCCACCACTACGGAAGAAACACAGTTGATGTCAGCAACACAAACAATAGAGTCTCCCCTAACCTCAACAACTGCAACACCCACCACTCCAACTGAAAGAAAATCTGCCACAAACACTGCAACAGGAATCACTACACCTGAACACACACAAACTTCAACCCTGACCGCTGAACCCCCCACATCAGCTGCGAGTACAACTGGAGAAGAAACAAGCATAACCTTCCCAGCGACAATAAAATCTTCAACCAGAAGTGCAATCAAAAGAACAATAGAATCTCCCTCAACAGATTCTGCCACACCCATAAAACCATCATCTATCACAAATTCTGCTACAATGACACTTAGTAAAACTTCTCTTGTGGATCAAACAACTCTTCCAGCCACAGAATCAACAGAACAGTTAACAATTTCTCTGAGTACCACAGCATCGGCTATAACAAAAACGACATTACCATCGAAAACAAGTACTGTGTCCACCACCACTGGAGAAACACCCTCAACATCAGCTAGACAAACAACAGAATCGCACCTCACCTCACCCACTGCAGTAACCACAATAGTTCAAACAAAATCTTCCGCAACCACTAACACAGGCATGAGTACAATTCAACGCACTTCATCTTTACCCCAAACTTCTAAACCGACTTCAACTACTACGAGTAAAATCTATGAACAAACAAGCAGAACTGTGCCCACGACAATTAAATCTCCAACCACAACAACAAGTACAATGAGAAGAACATCAGAACTACCTACAACAGTTTCTGAAACATCCATCAAGTCATCATCTAGCATAACATACACCACAACAGCAACTCCCTCTAAAACTTTTACTGAGCTTGAAATGACTCTTCCGGCCACATTAACAACAAAACAGTCTACAAAGTTAGCTATAAGCACAAGACCTGCTACAACGACGAGGACATTACCTTCAAGAACAGGTATCGTGTCTTCCACTATAAATGACAACCCATTTACTTCAGCAAGCCAAATAAAGGAAGCTCCACTCACCTCAGCAACTGCTACAGCAAAGATTACAATTAGAAGTAAATCTGCCACAACCAGCACAACAGAAATGGCAACAGATGAACCAACTACCACTTATTCCCTAAGATCAGAACCCACAACAACTGTTAGTAGTACGACAGGAAAAGAAACAAGCAAAACTTTATCAACAACATGGACATCACTTTCAAAAACAAGTATTGAGTCCGCCACTAAAGAAGAAACATACTTGACATCAGCTAGACAAACAACAGAATCACAACTTGCCCCAGGTACTACAACAGCAACTAGGACAAGTGCAACTAAATCTGCCACAATCACCACGACAGGACTGACTACAGGAGAACTCACTACAACTTTCCACCCAACAACAAAACTTACTTCAACTGCTATGAGTACAACAGGAAAAGAATCAAGCAAAACTTTACCAACAACTGAGACATCACCTTTGACAACGTCTATTTTGTCCATCATCACTGACAAAACGACCTTAACATCAGAAGGACAAACAAAGGGGACTCCTCTCTCCACAGCAACAGAAACCGCCACAAGTACAAGTAAAACTATATCTGCCATAACCACCTCTATAGGAATGACTGCAACTGAAGCAACTACAACTTTGTCCCCAACCGCAGAAGGAACTTCAACTGCTTTCAGTACATCCGGAGAAGAAACAAGCATTACATTACCAACAACAATACAATCTCCAACCACAGCAACAAGTGCAATGACAATAACATCCGAACCTCCTTCAACAAATTCTGCGAGATCCACAAAAACATCATCTGCCACAACCTCCGCATCAACAACGATTGTCATTGAAAGTTCTCCCATGCATAAAACAACTCTTTCTGCTACAGTCGAACCATCTACGACATCTGTGAGTACCACTGGACCTGTAACAACCACAATCACATCACCTTCCAGGACAAATATGGCATCCACCACTACGGAAGAAACACAGTTGATGTCAGCAACACAAACAATAGAGTCTCCCCTAACCTCAGCAACTGCAACACCCACCACTCCAACTGAAAGAAAATCTGCCACAAACACTGCAACAGGAATCACTACACCTGAACACACACAAACTTCAACCCTGACCGCTGAACCCCCCACATCAGCTGCGAGTACAACTGGAGAAGAAACAAGCATAACCTTCCCAGCGACAATAAAATCTTCAACCAGAAGTGCAATCACAAGAATAACAGAATCTCCCTCAACAGATTCTGCCACACCCATAAAACCATCATCTATCACAAATTCTGCTACAATGACACTTAGTAAAACTTCTCTTGTGGATCAAACAACTATTCCAGCCACAGAATCAACAGAACAGTTAACAATTTCTCTGAGTACCACAGCATCGGCTACAACAAAAACGACATTACCATCGAAAACAAGTACTGTGTCCACCACCACTGGAGAAACACCCTCAACATCAGCTAGACAAACAACAGAATCGCACCTCACCTCACCCACTGCAGTAACCACAATGAAAATTCAAACAAAATCTGCCGCAACCACTAACACAGGCATGAGTACAATTCAACGCACTTCAACTTTACCCCCAACTTCTAAGCCGACTTCAACTGCTACGAGTAAAATCTATGAACAAACAAGCAGAACTGTGCCCACGACAATTAAATCTCCAACCACAACAACAAGTACAATGAGAAGAACATCAGAACTACCTACAACAGTTTCTGAAACATCCATCAAGTCATCATCTAGCATAACATACACCACAACAGCAACTCCCTCTAAAACTTTTACTGAGCTTGAAATGACTCTTCCGGCCACATTAACAACAAAACAGTCTACAAAGTTAGCTATAAGCACAAGACCTGCTACAACGACGAGGACATTACCTTCAAGAACAGGTATCGTGTCTTCCACTATAAATGACAGCCCATTTACTTCAGCAAGCCAAATAAAGGAAGCTCCACTCACCTCAGCAACTGCTACAGCAACAATTACAATTAGAAGTAAATCTGCCACAACCAGCACAACAGAAATGGCAACCGATGAACCAACTACCACTTATTCCCTAACATCAGAACCCACAACAACTGTTAGTAGTACGACAGGAAAAGAAACAAGCAAAACTTTATCAGCAACACGGACATCATTTTCAAAAACAAGTATTGAGTCCGCCACTAAAGAAGAAACATACTTGACATCAGCTAGACAAACAACAGAATCACAACTTGCCCCAGGTACTACAACAGCCACTGGGACAAGTGCAACTAAATCTGCCACAATCACCACGACAGGACTGACTACAGGAGAACTCACTACAACTTTCCACCCAACAACAAAACTTACTTCAACTGCTATGAGTACAACAGGAAAAGAATCAAGCAAAACTTTACCAACAACTGAGACATCACCTTTGACAACGTCTATTTTGTCCATCATCACTGACAAAACCACCTTAACATCAGAAGGACAAACAAAGGGGACTCCTCTCTCCACAGCAACAGAAACCGCCACAAGTACAAGTAAAACTATATCTGCCATGCCTACCTCTATAGGAATGACTGCAACTGAAGCAACTACAACTTTGTCCCCAACCGCAGAAGGAACTTCAACTGCTTTCAGTACATCCGGAGAAGAAACAAGCATTACGTTACCAACAACAATACCATCTCCAACCACAGCAACAAGTGCAATGACAATAACATCCGAACCTCCTTCAACAAATTCTGCGAGATCCACAAAAACATCATCTGCCACAACCTCCGCATCAACAACGATTGTCATTGAAAGTTCTCCCATGCATAAAACAACTCTTTCTGCTACAGTCGAACCATCTACGACATCTGTGAGTACCACTGGACCTGTAACAACCACAATCACATCACCTTCCAGGACAAATATGGCATCCACCACTACGGAAGAAACACAGTTGATGTCAGCAACACAAACAATAGAGTCTCCCCTAACCTCAGCAACTGCAACACCCACCACTCCAACTGAAAGAAAATCTGCCACAAACACTGCAACAGGAATCACTACACCTGAACACACACAAACTTCAACCCTGACCGCTGAACCCCCCACATCAGCTGCGAGTACAACTGGAGAAGAAACAAGCATAACCTTCCCAGCGACAATAAAATCTTCAACCAGAAGTGCAATCACAAGAACAACAGAATCTCCCTCAACAGATTCTGCCACACCCATAAAACCATCATCTATCACAAATTCTGCTACAATGACACTTAGTAAAACTTCTCTTGTGGATCAAACAACTATTCCAGCCACAGAATCAACAGAACAGTTAACAATTTCTCTGTGTACCACAGCATCGGCTACAACAAAAACGACATTACCATCGAAAACAAGTACTGTGTCCACCACCACTGGAGAAACACCCTCAACATCAGCTAGACAAACAACAGAATCGCACCTCACCTCACCCACTGCAGTAACCACAATGAAAATTCAAACAAAATCTGCCGCAACCACTAACACAGGCATGAGTACAATTCAACGCACTTCAACTTTACCCCAAACTTCTAAACCGACTTCAACTACTACGAGTAAAATCTATGAACAAACAAGCAGAACTGTGCCCACGACAATTAAATCTCCAACCACAACAACAAGTACAATGAGAAGAACATCAGAACTACCTACAACAGTTTCTGAAACATCCATCAAGTCATCATCTAGCATAACATACACCACAACAGCAACTCCCTCTAAAACTTTTACTGAGCTTGAAATGACTCTTCCGGCCACATTAACAACAAAACAGTCTACAAAGTTAGCTATAAGCACAAGACCTGCTACAACGACGAGGACATTACCTTCAAGAACAGGTATCGTGTCTTCCACTATAAATGACAGCCCATTTACTTCAGCAAGCCAAATAAAGGAAGCTCCACTCACCTCAGCAACTGCTACAGCAAAGATTACAATTAGAAGTAAATCTGCCACAACCAGCACAACAGAAATGGCAACAGATGAACCAACTACCACTTATTCCCTAACATCAGAACCCACAACAACTGTTAGTAGTACGACAGGAAAAGAAACAAGCAAAACTTTATCAACAACACGGACATCACTTTCAAAAACAAGTATTGAGTCCGCCACTAAAGAAGAAACATACTTGACATCAGCTAGACAAACAACAGAATCACAACTTGCCCCAGGTACTACAACAGCCACTAGGACAAGTGCAACTAAATCTGCCACAATCACCACGACAGGACTGACTACAGGAGAACTCACTACAACTTTCCACCCAACAACAAAACTTACTTCAACTGCAATGAGTACAACAGGAAAAGAATCAAGCAAAACTTTACCAACAACTGAGACATCACCTTTGACAACGTCTATTTTGTCCATCATCACTGACAAAACGACCTTAACATCAGAAGGACAAACAAAGGGGACTCCTCTCTCCACAGCAACAGAAACCGCCACAAGTACAAGTAAAACTATATCTGCCATAACCACCTCTATAGGAATGACTGCAACTGAAGCAACTACAACTTTGTCCCCAACCGCAGAAGGAACTTCAACTGCTTTCAGTACATCCGGAGAAGAAACAAGCATTACATTACCAACAACAATACAATCTCCAACCACAGCAACAAGTGCAATGACAATAACATCCGAACCTCCTTCAACAAATTCTGCGAGATCCACAAAAACATCATCTGCCACAACCTCCGCATCAACAACGATTGTCATTGAAAGTTCTCCCATGCATAAAACAACTCTTTCTGCTACAGTCGAACCATCTACGACATCTGTGAGTACCACTGGACCTGTAACAACCACAATCACATCACCTTCCAGGACAAATATGGCATCCACCACTACGGAAGAAACACAGTTGATGTCAGCAACACAAACAATAGAGTCTCCCCTAACCTCAGCAACTGCAACACCCACCACTCCAACTGAAAGAAAATCTGCCACAAACACTGCAACAGGAATCACTACACCTGAACACACACAAACTTCAACCCTGACCGCTGAACCCCCCACATCAGCTGCGAGTACAACTGGAGAAGAAACAAGCATAACCTTCCCAGCGACAATAAAATCTTCAACCAGAAGTGCAATCACAAGAACAACAGAATCTCCCTCAACAGATTCTGCCACACCCATAAAACCATCATCTATCACAAATTCTGCTACAATGACACTTAGTAAAACTTCTCTTGTGGATCAAACAACTATTCCAGCCACAGAATCAACAGAACAGTTAACAATTTCTCTGTGTACCACAGCATCGGCTACAACAAAAACGACATTACCATCGAAAACAAGTACTGTGTCCACCACCACAGGAGAAACACCCTCAACATCAGCTAGACAAACAACAGAATCGCACCTCACCTCACCCACTGCAGTAACCACAATGAAAATTCAAACAAAATCTGCCGCAACCACTAACACAGGCATGAGTACAATTCAACGCACTTCAACTTTACCCCAAACTTCTAAACCGACTTCAACTACTACGAGTAAAATCTATGAACAAACAAGCAGAACTGTGCCCACGACAATTAAATCTCCAACCACAACAACAAGTACAATGAGAAGAACATCAGAACTACCTACAACAGTTTCTGAAACATCCATCAAGTCATCATCTAGCATAACATACACCACAACAGCAACTCCCTCTAAAACTTTTACTGAGCTTGAAATGACTCTTCCGGCCACATTAACAACAAAACAGTCTACAAAGTTAGCTATAAGCACAAGACCTGCTACAACGACGAGGACATTACCTTCAAGAACAGGTATCGTGTCTTCCACTATAAATGACAGCCCATTTACTTCAGCAAGCCAAATAAAGGAAGCTCCACTCACCTCAGCAACTGCTACAGCAAAGATTACAATTAGAAGTAAATCTGCCACAACCAGCACAACAGAAATGGCAACAGATGAACCAACTACCACTTATTCCCTAACATCAGAACCCACAACAACTGTTAGTAGTACGACAGGAAAAGAAACAAGCAAAACTTTATCAACAACACGGACATCACTTTCAAAAACAAGTATTGAGTCCGCCACTAAAGAAGAAACATACTTGACATCAGCTAGACAAACAACAGAATCACAACTTGCCCCAGGTACTACAACAGCCACTAGGACAAGTGCAACTAAATCTGCCACAATCACCACGACAGGACTGACTACAGGAGAACTCACTACAACTTTCCACCCAACAACAAAACTTACTTCAACTGCTATGAGTACAACAGGAAAAGAATCAAGCAAAACTTTACCAACAACTGAGACATCACCTTTGACAACGTCTATTTTGTCCATCATCACTGACAAAACGACCTTAACATCAGAAGGACAAACAAAGGGGACTCCTCTCTCCACAGCAACAGAAACCGCCACAAGTACAAGTAAAACTATATCTGCCATGACTACCTCTATAGGAATGACTGCAACTGAAGCAACTACAACTTTGTCCCAAACCGCAGAGGGAACTTCAACTGCTTTCAGTACATCCGGAGAAGAAACAAGCATTACGTTACCAACAACAATACCATCTCCAACCACAGCAACAAGTGCAATGACAATAACATCCGAACCTCCTTCAACAAATTCTGTGAGATCCACAAAAACATCATCTACCACAACCTCCGCATCAACAACGATTGTCATTGAAAGTTCTCCCATGCATAAAACAACTCTTTCTGCTACAGTCGAACCATCTACGACATCTGTGAGTACCACTGGACCTGTAACTACCACAATCACATCACCTTCCAGGACAAATATGGCATCCACCACTACGGAAGAAACACAGTTGATGTCAGCAACACAAACAATAGAGTCTCCCCTAACCTCAGCAACTGCAACACCCACCACTCCAACTGAAAGAAAATCTGCCACAAACACTGCAACAGGAATCACTACACCTGAACACACACAAACTTCAACCCTGACCGCTGAACCCCCCACATCAGCTGCGAGTACAACTGGAGAAGAAACAAGCATAACCTTCCCAGCGACAATAAAATCTTCAACCAGAAGTGCAATCACAAGAACAACAGAATCTCCCTCAACAGATTCTGCCACACCCATAAAACCATCATCTATCACAAATTCTGCTACAATGACACTTAGTAAAACTTCTCTTGTGGATCAAACAACTCTTCCAGCCACAGAATCAACAGAACAGTTAACAATTTCTCTGAGTACCACAGCATCGGCTACAACAAAAACGACATCACCATCGAAAACAAGTACTGTGTCCACCACCACTGGAGAAACACCCTCAACATCAGCTAGACAAACAACTGAATCGCACCTCACCTCACCCACTGCAGTAACCACAATGAAAATTCAAAATAAATCTGCCGCAACCACTAACACAGGCATGAGTACAATTCAACGCACTTCAACTTTACCCCCAACTTCTAAACCGACTTCAACTGCTACGAGTAAAATCTATGAACAAACAAGCAGAACTGTGCCCACGACAATTAAATCTCCAACCACAACAACAAGTACAATGAGAAGAACATCAGAACTACCTACAACAGTTTCTGAAACATCCATTAAGTCATCATCTAGCATAACATACACCACAACAGCAACTCCCTCTAAAACTTCTACAGAGCTTGAAATGACTCTTCCGGCCACATTAACAACAAAACAGTCTACAAAGTTAGCTATAAGCACAAGACCTGCTACAACGACGAGGACATTACCTTCAAGAACAGGTATCGTGTCTTCCACTATAAATGACAGCCCATTTACTTCAGCAAGCCAAATAAAGGAAGCTCCACTCACCTCAGCAACTGCTACAGCAACAATTACAATTAGAAGTAAATCTGCCACAACCAGCACAACAGAAATGGCAACAGATGAACCAACTACCACTAATTCCTTAACATCAGAACCCACAACAACTGTTAGTAGTACGACAGGAAAAGAAACAAGCAAAACTTTATCAACAACACGGACATCACTTTCAAAAACAAGTATTGAGTCCGCCACTAAAGAAGAAACATACTTGACATCAGCTAGACAAACAACAGAATCACAACTTGCCCCAGGTACTACAACAGCCACTAGGACAAGTGCAACTAAATCTGCCACAATCACCACGACAGGACTGGCTACAGGAGAACTCACTACAACTTTCCACCCAATAACAAAACTTACTTCAACTGCTATGAGTACAACGGGAAAAGAATCAAGCAAAACTTTACCAACAACTGAGACATCACCTTTGACAACGTCTATTTTGTCCATCATCACTGACAAAACCACCTTAACATCAGAAGGACAAACAAAGGGGACTCCTCTCTCCACAGCAACAGAAACCGCCACAAGTACAAGTAAAACTATATCTGCCATGACTACCTCTATAGGAATGACTGCAACTGAAGCAACTACAACTTTGTCCCCAACCGCAGAAGGAACTTCAACTGCTTTCAGTACATCCGGAGAAGAAACAAGCATTACGTTACCAACAACAATACCATCTCCAACCACAGCAACAAGTGCAATGACAATAACATCCGAACC
The DNA here is from genome assembly GCA_029721435.1 of Gymnothorax reevesii. Taxonomy (NCBI): domain Eukaryota; kingdom Metazoa; phylum Chordata; class Actinopteri; order Anguilliformes; family Muraenidae; genus Gymnothorax; species Gymnothorax reevesii. The sequence goes on from CM056577.1 coordinate 114,122,213, forward strand.
TCCTTCAACAAATTCTGCAAGATCCACAAAAACATCATCTGCCACAACCTCCGCATCAACAACGATTGTCATTGAAACTTCTCCCATGCATAAAACAACTCTTTCTGCTACAGTCGAACCATCTACGACATCTGTGAGTACCACTGGACCTGTAACAACCACAATCACATCACCTTCCAGGACAAATATGGCATCCACCACTACGGAAGAAACACAGTTGATGTCAGCAACACAAACAATAAAGTCTCCCCTAACCTCAGCAACTGCAACACCCACCACTCCAACTGAAAGAAAATCTGCCACAAACACTGCAACAGGAATCACTACACCTGAACACACACAAACTTCAACCCTGACCGCTGAACCACCCACATCAGCTGCGAGTACAACTGGAGAAGAAACAAGCATAACCTTCCCAGCGACAATAAAATCTTCAACCAGAAGTGCAATCACAAGAACAACAGAATCTCCCTCAACAGATTCTGCCACACCCATAAAACCATCATCTATCACAAATTCTGCTACAATGACACTTAGTAAAACTTCTCTTGTGGATCAAACAACTCTTCCTGCCACAGAATCAACAGAACAGTTAACAATTTCTCTGAGTACCACAGCATCGGCTACAACAAAAACGACATTACCATCGAAAACAAGAACTGTGTCCACCACCACTGGAGAAACACCCTCAACATCAGCTAGACAAACAACAGAATCGCACCTCACCTCACCCACTGCAGTAACCACAATGAAAATTCAAACAAAATCTGCCGCAACCACTAACACAGGCATGAGTACAATTCAACGCACTTCAACTTTACCCCCAACTTCTAAACCGACTTCAACTGCTACGAGTAAAATCTATGAACAAACAAGCAGAACTGGGCCCACGACAATTAAATCTCCAACCACAACAACAAGTACAATGAGAAGAACATCAGAACTACCTACAACAGTTTCTGAAACATCCATCAAGTCATCATCAAGCATAACATACACCACAACAGCAACTCCCTCTAAAACTTCTACTGAGCTTGAAATGACTCTTCCGGCCACATTAACAACAAAACAGTCTACAAAGTTAGCTATAAGCACAAGACCTGCTACAACGACGAGGACATTACCTTCAAGAACAGGCATCGTGTCTTCCACTATAAATGACAGCCCATTTACTTCAGCAAGCCAAATAAAGGAAGCTCCACTCACCTCAGCAACTGCTACAGCAACAATTACAATTAGAAGTAAATCTGCCACAACCAGCACAACAGAAATGGCAACAGATGAACCAACTACCACTTATTTCCTAACATCAGAACCCACAACAACTGTTAGTAGTACGACAGGAAAAGAAACAAGCAAAACTTTATCAACAACACGGACATCACTTTCAAAAACAAGTATTGAGTCCGCCACTAAAGAAGAAACATACTTGACATCAGCTAGACAAACAACAGAATCACAACTTGCCCCAGGTACTACAACAGCCACTAGGACAAGTGCAACTAAATCTGCCACAATCACCACGACAGGACTGACTACAGGAGAACTCACTACAACTTTCCACCCAACAACAAAACTTACTTCAACTGCTATGAGTACAATGGGAAAAGAATCAAGCAAAACTTTACCAACAACTGAGACATCACCTTTGACAACGTCTATTTTGTCCATCATCACTGACAAAACCACCTTAACATCAGAAGGACAAACAAAGGGGACTCCTCTCTCCACAGCAACAGAAACCGCCACAAGTACAAGTAAAACTATATCTGCCATAACCACCTCTATAGGAATGACTGCAACTGAAGCAACTACAACTTTCTCCCCAACCGCAGAAGGAACTTCAACTGCTTTCAGTACATCCGGAGAAGAAACAAGCATTACGTTACCAACAACAATACCATCTCCAACCACAGCAATAAGTGCAATGACAATAACATCCGAACCTCCTTCAACAAATTCTGCGAGATCCACAAAAACATCATCTGCCACAACCTCCGCATCAACAACGATTGTCATTGGAACTTCTACCATGCATAAAACAACTCTTTCTGCTACAGTCGAACCATCTACGACATCTGTGAGTACCACTGGACTTGTAACAACCACAATCACATCACCTTCCAGGACAAATATGGCATCCACCACTACGGAAGAAACACAGTTGATGTCAGCAACACAAACAATAGAGTCTCCCCTAACCTCAGCAACTGCAACACCCACCACTCCAACTGAAAGAAAATCTGCCACAAACACTGCAACAGGAATCACTACACCTGAACACACACAAACTTCAACCCTGACCGCTGAACCCCCCACATCAGCTGCGAGTACAACTGGAGAAGAAACAAGCATAACCTTCCCAGGGACAATAAAATCTTCAACCAGAAGTGCAATCAAAAGATCAACAGAATCTCCCTCAAAAGATTCTGCCACACCCATAAAACCATCATCTATCACAAATTCTGCTACGATGAGACTTAGTAAAACTTCTCTTGTGGATCAAACAACTCTTCCAGCCACAGAATCGACAGAACAGTTAACAATTTCTCTGAGTACCACAGCATCGGCTATAACAAAAACGACATTACCATCGAAAACAAGTACTGTGTCCACCACCACTGGAAAAACACCCTCAACATCAGCTAGACAAACAACAGAATCGCAACTCACTTCACCCACTGCAGTAACCACAATGAAAATTCAAACAAAATCTGCCGCAACCACTAACACAGGCATGAGTACAATTCAACGCACTTCAACTTTACCCCCAACTTCTAAACCGACTTCAACTGCTACGAGTAAAATCTATGAACAAACAAGCAGAACTGTGCCCACGACAATTAAATCTCCAACCACAACAACAAGTACAATAAGAAGAAGATCAGAACTACCTACAACAGGTTCTGAAACATCCATCAAGTCATCATCTAGCATAACGTACGCCACAACAGCAACTCCCTCTAAAACTTCTACTGAGCTTGAAATGACTCTTCCGGCCACATTAACAACAAAACAATCTACAAAGTTAGCTATAAGCACAGGACCTGCTACAACGACGAGGACATTGCCATCAAGAACAGGTATCGTGTCTTCCACTATAAATGACAGCCCATTTACATCAGCAAGCCAAATAAAGGAAGCTCCACTCACCTCAGCAACTGCTACAGCAACAATTACAATTAGAAGTAAATCTGCCACAACCAGCACAACAGAAATGGCAACAGATGAACCAACTACCACTTTTTCCTTAACATCAGAACCCACAACAACTGTTAGTAGTACGACAGGAAAAGAAACATGCCAAACTTTATCAACAACACGGACATCACTTTCAAAAACAAGTATTGAGTCCGCCACTAAAGAAGAAACATACTTGACATCAGCTAGACAAACAACAGAATCACAACTTGCCCCAGGTACTACAACAGCCACTAGGACAAGTACAACTAAATCTGCCACAATCACCACGACAGGACTGACTACAGAAGAACTCACTACAACTTTCCACCCAACAACAAAACTTACTTCAACTGCTATGAGTACAACGGGAAAAGAATCAAGCAAACCTTTACCAACAACTGAGACATCACCTTTGACAACGTCTATTTTGTCCATCATCACTGACAAAACGACCTTAACATCAGAAGGACAAACAAAGGGGACTCCTCTCTCCACAGCAACAGAAACCTCCACAAGTACAAGTAAAACTATATCTGCCATAACCACCTCTATAGGAATGACTGCAACTGAAGCAACTACAACTTTCTCCCCAACCGCAGAAGGAACTTCAACTGCTTTCAGTACATCCGAACAAGAAACAAGCATTACGTTACCAACAACAATACCATCTCCAACCACAGCAACAATTGCAATGACAATAACATCCGAACCTCCTTCAACAAATTCTACGAGATCCACAAAAACATCATCTGCCACAACCTCCGCATCAACAACGATTGTTATTGAAACTTCTCCCATGCATAAAACAACTCTTTCTGCTACAGTCGAACCATCTACGACATCTGTGAGTACCATTGGACCTGTAACAACCACAATCACATCACCTTCCAGGACAAATATGGCATCCACCACTACGGAAGAAACACAGTTGATGTCAGCAACACAAACAATAGAGTCTCCCCTAACCTCAGCAACTGCAACACCCACCACTCCAACTGAAAGAAAATCTGCCACAAACACTGCAACAGGAATCACTACACCTGAACACACACAAACTTCAACCCTGACCGCTGAACCCCCCACATCAGCTGCGAGTACAACTGGAGAAGAAACAAGCATAACCTTCCCAGCGACAATAAAATCTTCAACCAGAAGTGCAATCACAAGAACAACAGAATCTCCCTCAACAGATTCTGCCACACCCATAAAACCATCATCTATCACAAATTCTGCTACATTGACACTTAGTAAAACTTCTCTTGTGGATCAAACAACTCTTCCAGCCACAGAATCAACAGAACAGTTAACAATTTCTCTGAGTACCACAGCATCGGCTACAACAAAAACGACATCACCATCGAAAACAAGTACTGTGTCCACCACCACTGGAGAAACACCCTCAACATCAGCTAGACAAACAACAGAATCGCACCTCACCTCACCCACTGCAGTAACCACAATGAAAATTCAAACAAAATCTGCCGCAACCACTAACACAGGCATGAGTACAATTCAACGCCCTTCAACTTTACCCCCAACTTCTAAACCGACTTCAACTGCTACGAGTAAAATCTATGAACAAACAAGCAGAACTGTGCCCACGACAATTAAATCTCCAACCACAACAACAAGTACAATGAGAAGAACATCAGAACTACCTACAACAGTTTCTGAAACATCCATCAAGTCATCATCTAGCATAACATACACCACAACAGCAACTCCCTCTAAAACTTCTACTGAGCTTGAAATGACTCTTACGGCCACATTAACAACAAAACAGTCTACAAAGTTAGCTATAAGCACAAGACCTGCTACAACAACGAGGACATTACCTTCAAGAACAGGTATCGTGTCTTCCACTATAAATGACAGCCCATTTACTTCAGCAAGCCAAAAAAAGGAAGCTCCACTCACCTCAGCAACTGCTACAGCAACAATTACAATTAGAAGTAAATCTGCCACAACCAGCACAACAGAAATGGCAACAGATGAACCAACTACCACTTTTTCCTTAACATCAGAACCCACAACAACTGTTAGTAGTACGACAGGAAAAGAAACAAGCAAAACTTTATCAACAACACGGACATCACTTTCAAAAACAAGTATTGAGTCCGCCACTAAAGAAGAAACATACTTGACATCAGCTAGACAAACAACAGAATCACAACTTGCCCCAGGTACTACAACAGCAACTAGGACAAGTGCAACTAAATCTGCCACAATCACCACGACAGGACTGACTACAGGAGAACTCATTACAACTTTCCACCCAACAACAAAACTTACTTCAACTGCTATGAGTACAACAGGAAAAGAATCAAGCAAAACTTTACCAACAACTGAGACATCACCTTTGACAACGTCTATTTTGTCCATCATCACTGACAAAACGACCTTAACATCAGAAGGACAAACAAAGGGGACTCCTCTCTCCACAGCAACAGAAACCGCCACAAGTACAAGTAAAACTATATCTGCCATAACCACCTCTATAGGAATGACTGCAACTGAAGCAACTACAACTTTCTCCCCAACCGCAGAAGGAACTTCAACTGCTTTCAGTACATCCGGAGAAGAAACAAGCATTACATTACCAACAACAATACAATCTCCAACCACAGCAACAAGTGCAATGACAATAACATCCGAACCTCCTTCAACAAATTCTGCGAGATCCACAAAAACATCATCTGCCACAACCTCCGCATCAACAACGACTGTCATTGAAACTTCTTCGATGCATAAAACAACTCTTTCTGCTACAGTCGAACCATCTACGACATCTGTGAGTACCACTGGACCTGTAACAACCACAATCACATCACCTTCCAGGACAAATATGGCATCCAGCACTACGGAAGAAACACAGTTGATGTCAGCAACACAAACAATAGAGTCTCCCCTAACCTCAGCAACTGCAACACCCACCACTCCAACTGAAAGAAAATCTGCCACAAACACTGCAACAGGAATCACTACACCTGAACACACACAAACTTCAACCCTGACCGCTGAACCCCCCACATCAGCTGCGAGTACAACTGGAGAAGAAACAAGCATAACCTTCCCAGCGACAATAAAATCTTCAACCAGAAGTGCAATCACAAGAACAACAGAATCTCCCTCAACAGATTCTGCCACACCCATAAAACCATCATCTATCACAAATTCTGCTACAATGACACTTAGTAAAACTTCTCTTGTGGATCAAACAACTCTTCCAGCCACAGAATCAACAGAACAGTTAACAATTTCGCTGAGTACCACAGCATCGGCTACAACAAAAACGACATTACCATCGAAAACAAGTACTGTGTCCACCACCACTGGAGAAACACCCTCAACATCAGCTAGACAAACAACAGAATCGCACCTCACCTCACCCACTGCAGGAACCATAATGAAAATTCAAACAAAATCTGCCGCAACCACTAACACAGGCATGAGTACAATTCAACGCACTTCAACTTTACCCCCAACTTCTAAACCGACTTCAACTGCTACGAGTAAAATCTATGAACAAAGAAGCAGAACTGTGCCCATGACAATTAAATCTCCAACCACAACAACAAGTACAATGAGAAGAACATCAGAACTACCTACAACAGTTTTTGAAACATCCATCAAGTCATCATCTAGCATAACATACACCACAACAGCAACTCCCTCTAAAACTTCTACTGAGCTTGAAATGACTCTTCCGGCCACATTAACAACAAAACAGTCTACAAAGTTAGCTATAAGCACAAGACCTGCTACAACGACGAGGACATTACCTTCAAGAACAGGTATCGTGTCTTCCACTATAAATGACAACCCATTTACTTCAGCAAGCCAAATAAAGGAAGCTCCACTCACCTCAGCAACTGCTACAGCAAAGATTACAATTAGAAGTAAATCTGCCACAACCAGCACAACAGAAATGGCAACAGATGAACCAACTACCACTTATTCCCTAAGATCAGAACCCACAACAACTGTTAGTAGTACGACAGGAAAAGAAACAAGCAAAACTTTATCAACAACACGGACATCACTTACAAAAACAAGTATTGAGTCCGCCACTAAAGAAGAAACATACTTGACATCAGCTAGACAAACAACAGAATCACAACTTGCCCCAGGTACTACAACAGCAACTAGGACAAGTGCAACTAAATCTGCCACAATCACCACGACAGGACTGACTACAGGAGAACTCATTACAACTTTCCACCCAACAACAAAACTTACTTCAACTGCTATGAGTACAACAGGAAAAGAATCAAGCAAAACTTTACCAACAACTGAGACATCACCTTTGACAACGTCTATTTTGTCCATCATCACTGACAAAACGACCTTAACATCAGAAGGACAAACAAAGGGGACTCCTCTCTCCACAGCAACAGAAACCGCCACAAGTACAAGTAAAACTATATCTGCCATAACCACCTCTATAGGAATGACTGCAACTGAAGCAACTACAACTTTGTCCCCAACCGCAGAAGGAACTTCAACTGCTTTCAGTACATCCGGAGAAGAAACAAGCATTACGTTACCAACATCAATACCATCTCCATCCACAGCAACAAGTGCAATGACAATAACATCCGAACCTCCTTCAACAAATTCTGCAAGATCCACAAAAACATCATCTGCCACAACCTCCGCATCAACAACGATTGTCATTGAAACTTCTCCCATGCATAAAACAACTCTTTCTGCTACAGTCGAACCATCTACGACATCTGTGAGTACCACTGAACCTGAAACAACCACAATCACATCACCTTCCAGGACAAATATGGCATCCACCACTACGGAAGAAACACAGTTGATGTCAGCAACACAAACAATAGAGTCTCCCCTAACCTCAGCAACTGCAACACCCACCACTCCAACTGAAAGAAAATCTGCCACAAACACTGCAACAGGAATCACTACACCTAAACACACACAAACTTCACCCCTGACCGCTGAACCCCCCACATCAGCTGCGAGTACAACTGGAGAAGAAACAAGCATAACCTTCCCAGCGACAATAAAATCTTCAACCAGAAGTGCAATCACAAGAACAACAGAATATCCCTCAACAGATTCTGCCACACCCATAAAACCATCATCTATCACAAATTCTGCTACAATGACACTTAGTAAAACTTCTCTTGTGGATCAAACAACTCTTCCAGCCACAGAATCAACAGAACAGTTAACAATTTCTCTGAGTACCACAGCATCGGCTACAACAAAAACAACATTACCATCGAAAACAAGTACTGTGTCCACCACCACTGGAGAAACACCCTCAACATCAGCTAGACAAACAACAGAATCGCGCCTCACCTCACCCACTGCAGTAACCACAATGAAAATTCAAACAAAATCTGCCGCAACCACTAACACAGGCATGAGTACAATTCAACGCACTTCAACTTTACCCCCAACTTCTAAACCGACTTCAACTGCTACGAGTAAAATCTATGAACAAACAAGCAGAACTGTGCCCACGACAATTAAATCTCCAACCACAACAACAAGTACAATGAGAAGAACATCAGAACTACCTACAACAGTTTCTGAAACATCCATCAAGTCATCATCTAGCATAACATACACCACAACAGCAACTCCCTCTAAAACTTCTACTGAGCTTGAAATGACTCTTCCGGCCACATTAACAACAAAACAGTCTACAAAGTTAGCTATAAGCACAAGACCTGCTACAACGACGAGGACATTACCATCAAGAACAGGTATCGTGTCTTCCACTATAAATGACAGCCCATTTACTTCAGCAAGCATAATAAAGGAAGCTCCACTCACCTCAGCAACTGCTACAGCAACAATTACAATTAGAAGTAAATCTGCCACAACCAGCACAACAGAAATGGCAACAGATGAACCAACTACCACTTATTCCCTAACATCAGAACCCACAACAACTGTTAGTAGTACGACAGGAAAAGAAACAAGCAAAACTTTATCAACAACACGGACATCATTTTCAAAAACAAGTATTGTGTTCGCCAGAAAAGAAGAAACATACTTGACATCAGCTAGACAAACAACAGAATCACAACTTGCCCCAGGTACTACAACAGCCACTAGGACAAGTGGAACTAAATCTGCCACAATCACCACGACAGGACTGACTACAGGAGAACTCACTACAACTTTCCACCCAACAACAAAACTTACTTCAACTGCTATGAGTACAACAGGAAAAGAATCAAGCAAAACTTTACCAACAACTGAGACATCACCTTTGACAACGTCTATTTTGTCCATCATCACTGACAAAACGACCTTAACATCAGAAGGACAAACAAAGGGGACTCCTCTCTCCACAGCAACAGAAACCGCCACAAGAACAAGTAAAACTATATCTGCCATAACCACCTCTATAGGAATGACTGCAACTGAAGCAACTACAACTTTGTCCCCAACCGCAGAAGGAACTTCAACTGCTTTCAGTACATCCGGAGAAGAAACAAGCATTACGTTACCAACAACAATACCATCTCCAACCACAGCAACAAGTGCAATGACAAGAACATCCGAACCTCCTTCAACAAATTCTGCGAGATCCACAAAAACATCATCTGCCACAACCTCCGCATCAACAACGATTGTTATTGAAACTTCTCCCATGCATAAAACAACTCTTTCTTCTACAGTCGAACCATCTACGACATCTGTGAGTACCACTGAACCTGCAACAACCACAATCACATCACCTTCCAGGACAAATATGGCATCCACCACTACGGAAGAAACACAGTTGATGTCAGCAACACAAACAATAGAGTCTCCCCTAACCTCAGCAACTGCAACACCCACCACTCCAACTGAAAGAAAATCTGCCACAAACACTGCAACAGGAATCACTACACCTGAACACACACAAACTTCAACCCTGACCGCTGAACCCCCCACATCAGCTGCGAGTACAACTGGAGAAGAAACAAGCATAACCTTCCCAGCGACAAATAAATCTTCAACCAGAAGTGCAATCACAAGAACAACAGAATCTCCCTCAACAGATTCTGTCACACCCATAAAACCATCATCTATCACAAATTCTGCGACAATGACACTTAGTAAAACTTCTCTTGTGGATCAAACAACTCTTCCAGCCACAGAATCAACAGAACAGTTAACAATTTCTCTGAGTACCACAGCATCGGCTACAACAAAAACGACATCACCATCGAAAACAAGTACTGTGTCCACCACCACTGGAGAAACACCCTCAACATCAGCTAGACAAACAACAGAATCGCACCTCACCTCACCCACTGCAGTAACCACAATGAAAATTCAAACAAAATCTGCCGCAACCACTAACACAGGCATGAGTACAATTCAACGCACTTCAACTTTACCCCCAACTTCTAAACCGACTTCAACTGCTACGAGTAAAATCTATGAACAAACAAGCAGAACTGTGCCCACGACAACTAAATCTCCAACCACAACAACAAGTACAATAAGAAGAACATCAGAACTACCTACAACAGTTTCTGAAACATCCATCAAGTCATCATCTAGCATAACATACACCACAACAGCAACTCCCTCTAAAACTTCTACTGAGCTTGAAATGACTCTTCCGGCCACATTAACAACAAAACAGTCTACAAAGTTAGCTATAAGCACAAGACCTGCTACAACGACGAGGACATTACCTTCAAGAACAGGTATCGTGTCTTCCACTATAAATGACAGCCCATTTACTTCAGCAAGCCAAATAAAGGAAGCTCCACTCACCTCAGCAACTGCTACAGCAACAATTACAATTAGAAGTAAATCTGCCACAACCAGCACAACAGAAATGGCAACAGATGAACCAACTACCACTTATTCCCTAACATCTGAACCCACAACAACTGTTAGTAGTACGACAGGAAAAGAAACAAGCAAAACTTTATCAACAACACGGACATCACTTTCAAAAACAAGTATTGAGTTCGTCACTGTAGAAGAAACATACTTGACATCAGCTAGACAAACAACAGAATCACAACTTGCCCCAGGTACTACAACAGCAACTAGGACAAGTGCAACTAAATCTGCCACAATCACCACGACAGGACTGACTACAGGAGAACTCACTACAACTTTCCACCCAACAACAAAACTTACTTCAACTGCTATGAGTACAACAGGAAAAGAATCAAGCAAAACTTTACCAACAACTGAGACATCACCTTTGACAACGTCTATTTTGTCCATCATCACTGACAAAACGACCTTAACATCAGAAGGAAAAACAAAGGGGACTCCTCTCTCCACAGCAACAGAAACCGCTACAAGTACAAGTAAAACTATATCTGCCATAACCACCTCTATAGGAATGACTGCAACTGAAGCAACTACAACTTTGTCCCCAACCGCAGAAGGAACTTCAACTGCTTTCAGTACATCCGGAGAAGAAACAAGCATTACGTTACCAACATCAATACCATCTCCAACCACAGCAACAAGTGCAATGACAATAACATCCGAACCTCCTTCAACAAATTCTGCAAGATCCACAAAAACATCATCTGCCACAACCTCCGCATCAACAACGATTGTCATTGAAACTTCTCCCATGCATAAAACAACTCTTTCTGCGACAGTCGAACCATCTACGACATCTGTGAGTACCACTGAACCTGAAACAACCACAATCACATCACCTTCCAGGACAAATATGGCATCCACCACTACGGAAGAAACACAGTTGATGTCAGCAACACAAACAATAGAGTCTCCCCTAACCTCAGCAACTGCAACATCCACCACTCCAACTGAAAGAAAATCTGCCACAAACACTGCAACAGGAATCACTACACCTGAACACACACAAACTTCAACCCTGACCGCTGAACCCCCCACATCAGCTGCGAGTACAACTGGAGAAGAAACAAGCATAACCTTCCCAGCGACAATAAAATCTTCAACCAGAAGTGCAATCACAAGAACAACAGAATATCCCTCAACAGATTCTGCCACACCCATAAAACCATCATCTATCACAAATTCTGCTACAATGACACTTAGTAAAACTTCTCTTGTGGATCAAACAACTCTTCCAGCCACAGAATCAACAGAACAGTTAACAATTTCTCTGAGTACCACAGCATCGGCTACAACAAAAACAACATTACCATCGAAAACAAGTACTGTGTCCACCACCACTGGAGAAACACCCTCAACATCAGCTAGACAAACAACAGAATCGCGCCTCACCTCACCCACTGCAGTAACCACAATGAAAATTCAAACAAAATCTGCCGCAACCACTAACACAGGCATGAGTACAATTCAACGCACTTCAACTTTACCCCCAACTTCTAAACCGACTTCAACTGCTACGAGTAAAATCTATGAACAAACAAGCAGAACTGTGCCCACGACAACTAAATCTCCAACCACAACAACAAGTACAATAAGAAGAACATCAGAACTACCTACAACAGTTTCTGAAACATCCATCAAGTCATCATCTAGCATAATATACACCACAACAGCAACTCCCTCTAAAACTTCTACTGAGCTTGAAATGACTCTTCCGGCCACATTAACAACAAAACAGTCTACAAAGTTAGCTATAAGCACAAGACCTGCTACAACGACGAGGACATTACCTTCAAGAACAGGTATCGTGTCTTCCACTATAAATGACAGCCCATTTACTTCAGCAAGCCAAATAAAGGAAGCTCCACTCACCTCAGCAACTGTTACAGCAACAATTACAATTAGAAGTAAATCTGCCACAACCAGCACAACAGAAATGGCAACAGATGAACCAACTACCACTTATTCCCTAACATCAGAACCCACAACAACTGTTAGTAGTACGACAGGAAAAGAAACAAGCAAAACTTTATCAAAAACACAGACATCACTTTCAAAAACAAGTATTGAGTCCGCCAGTAAAGAAGAAACATACTTGACATCAGCTAGACAAACAACAGAATCACAACTTGCCCCAGGTACTACAACAGCAACTAGGACAAGTGCAACTAAATCTGCCACAATCACCACGACAGGACTGACTACAGGAGAACTCATTACAACTTTCCACCCAACAACAAAACTTACTTCAACTGCTATGAGTACAACAGGAAAAGAATCAAGCAAAACTTTACCAACAACTGAGACATCACCTTTGACAACGTCTATTTTGTCCATCATCACTGATAAAACGACCTTAACATCAGAAGGACAAACAAAGGGGACTCCTCTCTCCACAGCAACAGAAACCGCCACAAGAACAAGTAAAACTATATCTGCCATAACCACCTCTATAGGAATGACTGCAACTGAAGCAACTACAACTTTGTCCCCAACCGCAGAAGGAACTTCAACTGCTTTCAGTACATCCGGAGAAGAAACAAGCATTACGTTACCAACAACAATACCATCTCCAACCACAGCAACAAGTGCAATGACAAGAACATCCGAACCTCCTTCAACAAATTCTGCGAGATCCACAAAAACATCATCTGCCACAACCTCCGCATCAACAACGATTGTTATTGAAACTTCTCCCATGCATAAAACAACTCTTTCTTCTACAGTCGAACCATCTACGACATCTGTGAGTACCACTGAACCTGCAACAACCACAATCACATCACCTTCCAGGACAAATATGGCATCCACCACTACGGAAGAAACACAGTTGATGTCAGCAACACAAACAATAGAGTCTCCCCTAACCTCAGCAACTGCAACACCCACCACTCCAACTGAAAGAAAATCTGCCACAAACACTGCAACAGGAATCACTACACCTGAACACACACAAACTTCAACCCTGACTGCTGAACCCCCCACATCAGCTGCGAGTACAACTGGAGAAGAAACAAGCATAACCTTCCCAGCGACAAATAAATCTTCAACCAGAAGTGCAATCACAAGAACAACAGAATCTCCCTCAACAGATTCTGTCACACCCATAAAACCATCATCTATCACAAATTCTGCGACAATGACACTTAGTAAAACTTCTCTTGTGGATCAAACAACTCTTCCAGCCACAGAATCAACAGAACAGTTAACAATTTCTCTGAGTACCACAGCATCGGCTACAACAAAAACGACATCACCATCGAAAACAAGTACTGTGTCCACCACCACTGGAGAAACACCCTCAACATCAGCTAGACAAACAACAGAATCGCACCTCACCTCACCCACTGCAGTAACCACAATGAAAATTCAAACAAAATCTGCCGCAACCACTAACACAGGCATGAGTACAATTCAACGCACTTCAACTTTACCCCCAACTTCTAAACCGACTTCAACTGCTACGAGTAAAATCTATGAACAAACAAGCAGAACTGTGCCCACGACAACTAAATCTCCAACTACAACAACAAGTACAATAAGAAGAACATCAGAACTACCTACAACAGTTTCTGAAACATCCATCAAGTCATCATCTAGCATAACATACACCACAACAGCAACTCCCTCTAAAACTTCTACTGAGCTTGAAATGACTCTTCCGGCCACATTAACAACAAAACAGTCTACAAAGTTAGCTATAAGCACAAGACCTGCTACAACGACGAGGACATTACCTTCAAGAACAGGTATCGTGTCTTCCACTATAAATGACAGCCCATTTACTTCAGCAAGCCAAATAAAGGACGCTCCACTCACCTCAGCAACTGCTACAGCAACAATTACAATTAGAAGTAAATCTGCCACAACCAGCACAACAGAAATGGCAACAGATGAACCAACTACCACTTATTCCCTAACATCTGAACCCACAACAACTGTTAGTAGTACAACAGGAAAAGAAACAAGCAAAACTTTATCAACAACACGGACATCACTTTCAAAAACAAGTATTGAGTTCGCCACTGTAGAAGAAACATACTTGACATCAGCTAGACAAACAACAGAATCACAACTTGCCCCAGGTACTACAACAGCAACTAGGACAAGTGCAACTAAATCTGCCACAATCACCACGACAGGACTGACTACAGGAGAACTCACTACAACTTTCCACCCAACAACAAAACTTACTTCAACTGCTATGAGTACAACAGGAAAAGAATCAAGCAAAACTTTACCAACAACTGAGACATCACCTTTGACAACGTCTATTTTGTCCATCATCACTGACAAAACGACCTTAACATCAGAAGGAAAAACAAAGGGGACTCCTCTCTCCACAGCAACAGAAACCGCCACAAGTACAAGTAAAACTATATCTGCCATAACCACCTCTATAGGAATGACTGCAACTGAAGCAACTACAACTTTGTCCCCAACCGCAGAAGGAACTTCAACTGCTTTCAGTACATCCGGAGAAGAAACAAGCATTACCTTACCAACATCAATACCATCTCCAACCACAGCAACAAGTGCAATGACAATAACATCCGAACCTCCTTCAACAAATTCTGCAAGATCCACAAAAACATCATCTGCCACAACCTCCGCATCAACAACGATTGTCATTGAAACTTCTCCCATGCATAAAACAACTCTTTCTGCGACAGTCGAACCATCTACGACATCTGTGAGTACCACTGAACCTGAAACAACCACAATCACATCACCTTCCAGGACAAATATGGCATCCACCACTACGGAAGAAACACAGTTGATGTCAGCAACACAAACAATAGAGTCTCCCCTAACCTCAGCAACTGCAACACCCACCACTCCAACTGAAAGAAAATCTGCCACAAACACTGCAACAGGAATCACTACACCTGAACACACACAAACTTCAACCCTGACCGCTGAACCCCCCACATCAGCTGCGAGTACAACTGGAGAAGAAACAAGCATAACCTTCCCAGCGACAATAAAATCTTCAACCAGAAGTGCAATCACAAGAACAACAGAATATCCCTCAACAGATTCTGCCACACCCATAAAACCATCATCTATCACAAATTCTGCTACAATGACACTTAGTAAAACTTCTCTTGTGGATCAAACAACTCTTCCAGCCACAGAATCAACAGAACAGTTAACAATTTCTCTGAGTACCACAGCATCGGCTACAACAAAAACAACATTACCATCGAAAACAAGTACTGTGTCCACCACCACTGGAGAAACACCCTCAACATCAGCTAGACAAACAACAGAATCGCGCCTCACCTCACCCACTGCAGTAACCACAATGAAAATTCAAACAAAATCTGCCGGAACCACTAACACAGGCATGAGTACAATTCAACGCACTTCAACTTTACCCCCAACTTCTAAACCAACTTCAACTGCTACGAGTAAAATCTATGAACAAACAAGCAGAACTGTGCCCACGACAATTAAATCTCCAACCACAACAACAAGTACAATGAGAAGAACATCAGAACTACCTACAACAGTTTCTGAAACATCCATCAAGTCATCATCTAGCATAACATACACCACAACAGCAACTCCCTCTAAAACTTCTACTGAGCTTGAAATGACTCTTCCGGCCACATTAACAACAAAACAGTCTACAAAGTTAGCTATAAGCACAAGACCTGCTACAACGACGAGGACATTACCTTCAAGAACAGGTATCGTGTCTTCCACTATAAATGACAGCCCATTTACTTCAGCAAGCCAAATAAAGGAAGCTCCACTCACCTCAGCAACTGCTACAGCAACAATTACAATTAGAAGTAAATCTGCCACAACCAGCACAACAGAAATGGCAACAGATGAACCAACTACCACTTATTTCCTAACATCAGAACCCACAACAACTGTTAGTAGTACGACAGGAAAAGAAACAAGCAAAACTTTATCAACAACACGGACATCACTTTCAAAAACAAGTATTGAGTCCGCCACTAAAGAAGAAACATACTTGACATCAGCTAGACAAACAACAGAATCACAACTTGCCCCAGGTACTACAACAGCCACTAGGACAAGTGGAACTAAATCTGCCACAATCACCACGACAGGACTGACTACAGGAGAACTCACTACAACTTTCCACCCAACAACAAAACTTACTTCAACTGCTATGAGTACAACAGGAAAAGAATCAAGCAAAACTTTACCAACAACTGAGACATCACCTTTGACAACGTCTATTTTGTCCATCATCACTGACAAAACGACCTTAACATCAGAAGGACAAACAAAGGGGACTCCTCTCTCCACAGCAACAGAAACCGCCACAAGAACAAGTAAAACTATATCTGCCATAACCACCTCTATAGGAATGACTGCAACTGAAGCAACTACAACTTTGTCCCCAACCGCAGAAGGAACTTCAACTGCTTTCAGTACATCCGGAGAAGAAACAAGCATTACGTTACCAACAACAATACCATCTCCAACCACAGCAACAAGTGCAATGACAAGAACATCCGAACCTCCTTCAACAAATTCTGCGAGATCCACAAAAACATCATCTGCCACAACCTCCGCATCAACAACGATTGTTATTGAAACTTCTCCCATGCATAAAACAACTCTTTCTTCTACAGTCGAACCATCTACGACATCTGTGAGTACCACTGAACCTGCAACAACCACAATCACATCACCTTCCAGGACAAATATGGCATCCACCACTACGGAAGAAACACAGTTGATGTCAGCAACACAAACAATAGAGTCTCCCCTAACCTCAGCAACTGCAACACCCACCACTCCAACTGAAAGAAAATCTGCCACAAACACTGCAACAGGAATCACTACACCTGAACACACACAAACTTCAACCCTGACCGCTGAACCCCCCACATCAGCTGCGAGTACAACTGGAGAAGAAACAAGCATAACCTTCCCAGCGACAAATAAATCTTCAACCAGAAGTGCAATCACAAGAACAACAGAATCTCCCTCAACAGATTCTGTCACACCCATAAAACCATCATCTATCACAAATTCTGCGACAATGACACTTAGTAAAACTTCTCTTGTGGATCAAACAACTCTTCCAGCCACAGAATCAACAGAACAGTTAACAATTTCTCTGAGTACCACAGCATCGGCTACAACAAAAACGACATCACCATCGAAAACAAGTACTGTGTCCACCACCACTGGAGAAACACCCTCAACATCAGCTAGACAAACAACAGAATCGCACCTCACCTCACCCACTGCAGTAACCACAATGAAAATTCAAACAAAATCTGCCGCAACCACTAACACAGGCATGAGTACAATTCAACGCACTTCAACTTTACCCCCAACTTCTAAACCGACTTCAACTGCTACGAGTAAAATCTATGAACAAACAAGCAGAACTGTGCCCACGACAACTAAATCTCCAACCACAACAACAAGTACAATAAGAAGAACATCAGAACTACCTACAACAGTTTCTGAAACATCCATCAAGTCATCATCTAGCATAACATACACCACAACAGCAACTCCCTCTAAAACTTCTACTGAGCTTGAAATGACTCTTCCGGCCACATTAACAACAAAACAGTCTACAAAGTTAGCTATAAGCACAAGACCTGCTACAACGACGAGGACATTACCTTCAAGAACAGGTATCGTGTCTTCCACTATAAATGACAGCCCATTTACTTCAGCAAGCCAAATAAAGGAAGCTCCACTCACCTCAGCAACTGTTACAGCAACAATTACAATTAGAAGTAAATCTGCCACAACCAGCACAACAGAAATGGCAACAGATGAACCAACTACCACTTATTCCCTAACATCAGAACCCACAACAACTGTTAGTAGTACGACAGGAAAAGAAACAAGCAAAACTTTATCAAAAACACAGACATCACTTTCAAAAACAAGTATTGAGTCCGCCAGTAAAGAAGAAACATACTTGACATCAGCTAGACAAACAACAGAATCACAACTTGCCCCAGGTACTACAACAGCAACTAGGACAAGTGCAACTAAATCTGCCACAATCACCACGACAGGACTGACTACAGGAGAACTCATTACAACTTTCCACCCAACAACAAAACTTACTTCAACTGCTATGAGTACAACAGGAAAAGAATCAAGCAAAACTTTACCAACAACTGAGACATCACCTTTGACAACGTCTATTTTGTCCATCATCACTGATAAAACGACCTTAACATCAGAAGGACAAACAAAGGGGACTCCTCTCTCCACAGCAACAGAAACCGCCACAAGAACAAGTAAAACTATATCTGCCATAACCACCTCTATAGGAATGACTGCAACTGAAGCAACTACAACTTTGTCCCCAACCGCAGAAGGAACTTCAACTGCTTTCAGTACATCCGGAGAAGAAACAAGCATTACGTTACCAACAACAATACCATCTCCAACCACAGCAACAAGTGCAATGACAATAACATCCGAACCTCCTTCAACAAATTCTGCGAGATCCACAAAAACATCATCTGCCACAACCTCCGCATCAACAACGATTGTTATTGAAACTTCTCCCATGCATAAAACAACTCTTTCTTCTACAGTCGAACCATCTACGACATCTGTGAGTACCACTGAACCTGCAACAACCACAATCACATCACCTTCCAGGACAAATATGGCATCCACCACTACGGAAGAAACACAGTTGATGTCAGCAACACAAACAATAGAGTCTCCCCTAACCTCAGCAACTGCAACACCCACCACTCCAACTGAAAGAAAATCTGCCACAAACACTGCAACAGGAATCACTTCACCTGAACACACACAAACTTCAACCCTGACCGCTGAACCCCCCACATCAGCTGCGAGTACAACTGGAGAAGAAACAAGCATAACCTTCCCAGCGACAAATAAATCTTCAACCAGCAGTGCAATCACAAGAACAACAGAATCTCCCTCAACAGATTCTGTCACACCCATAAAACCATCATCTATCACAAATTCTGCGACAATGACACTTAGTAAAACTTCTCTTGTGGATCAAACAACTCTTCCAGCCACAGAATCAACAGAACAGTTAACAATTTCTCTGAGTACCACAGCATCGGCTACAACAAAAACGACATCACCATCGAAAACAAGTACTGTGTCCACCACCACTGGAGAAACACCCTCAACATCAGCTAGACAAACAACAGAATCGCACCTCACCTCACCCACTGCAGTAACCACAATGAAAATTCAAACAAAATCTGCCGCAACCACTAACACAGGCATGAGTACAATTCAACGCACTTCAACTTTACCCCCAACTTCTAAACCGACTTCAACTGCTACGAGTAAAATCTATGAACAAACAAGCAGAACTGTGCCCACGACAACTAAATCTCCAACCACAACAACAAGTACAATAAGAAGAACATCAGAACTACCTACAACAGTTTCTGAAACATCCATCAAGTCATCATCTAGCATAACATACACCACAACAGCAACTCCCTCTAAAACTTCTACTGAGCTTGAAATGACTCTTCCGGCCACATTAACAACAAAACAGTCTACAAAGTTAGCTATAAGCACAAGACCTGCTACAACGACGAGGACATTACCTTCAAGAACAGGTATCGTGTCTTCCACTATAAATGACAGCCCATTTACTTCAGCAAGCCAAATAAAGGAAGCTCCACTCACCTCAGCAACTGCTACAGCAACAATTACAATTAGAAGTAAATCTGCCACAACCAGAACAACAGAAATGGCAACAGATGAACCAACTACCACTTATTCCCTAACATCTGAACCCACAACAACTGTTAGTAGTACGACAGGAAAAGAAACAAGCAAAACTTTATCAACAACACGGACATCACTTTCAAAAACAAGTATTGAGTTCGCCACTGTAGAAGAAACATACTTGACATCAGCTAGACAAACAACAGAATCACAACTTGCCCCAGGTACTACAACAGCAACTAGGACAAGTGCAACTAAATCTGCCACAATCACCACGACAGGACTGACTACAGGAGAACTCACTACAACTTTCCACCCAAGAACAAAACTTACTTCAACTGCTATGAGTACAACAGGAAAAGAATCAAGCAAAACTTTACCAACAACTGAGACATCACCTTTGACAACGTCTATTTTGTCCATCATCACTGACAAAACGACCTTAACATCAGAAGGACAAACAAAGGGGACTCCTCTCTCCACAGCAACAGAAACCGCCACAAGTACAAGTAAAACTATATCTGCCATAACCACCTCTATAGGAATGACTGCAACTGAAGCAACTACAACTTTGTCCCCAACCGCAGAAGGAACTTCAACTGCTTTCAGTACATCCGGAGAAGAAACAAGCATTACGTTACCAACATCAATACCATCTCCAACCACAGCAACAAGTGCAATGACAATAACATCCGAACCTCCTTCAACAAATTCTGCAAGATCCACAAAAACATCATCTGCCACAACCTCCGCATCAACAACGATTGTCATTGAAACTTCTCCCATGCATAAAACAACTCTTTCTGCGACAGTCGAACCATCTACGACATCTGTGAGTACCACTGAACCTGAAACAACCACAATCACATCACCTTCCAGGACAAATATGGCATCCACCACTACGGAAGAAACACAGTTGATGTCAGCAACACAAACAATAGAGTCTCCCCTAACCTCAGCAACTGCAACACCCACCACTCCAACTGAAAGAAAATCTGCCACAAACACTGCAACAGGAATCACTACACCTGAACACACACAAACTTCAACCCTGACCGCTGAACCCCCCACATCAGCTGCGAGTACAACTGGAGAAGAAACAAGCATAACCTTCCCAGCGACAATAAAATCTTCAACCAGAAGTGCAATCACAAGAACAACAGAATATCCCTCAACAGATTCTGCCACACCCATAAAACCATCATCTATCACAAATTCTGCTACAATGACACTTAGTAAAACTTCTCTTGTGGATCAAACAACTCTTCCAGCCACAGAATCAACAGAACAGTTAACAATTTCTCTGAGTACCACAGCATCGGCTACAACAAAAACAACATTACCATCGAAAACAAGTACTGTGTCCACCACCACTGGAGAAACACCCTCAACATCAGCTAGACAAACAACAGAATCGCGCCTCACCTCACCCACTGCAGTAACCACAATGAAAATTCAAACAAAATCTGCCGGAACCACTAACACAGGCATGAGTACAATTCAACGCACTTCAACTTTACCCCCAACTTCTAAACCGACTTCAACTGCTACGAGTAAAATCTATGAACAAACAAGCAGAACTGTGCCCACGACAATTAAATCTCCAACCACAACAACAAGTACAATGAGAAGAACATCAGAACTACCTACAACAGTTTCTGAAACATCCATCAAGTCATCATCTAGCATAACATACACCACAACAGCAACTCCCTCTAAAACTTCTACTGAGCTTGAAATGACTCTTCCGGCCACATTAACAACAAAACAGTCTACAAAGTTAGCTATAAGCACAAGACCTGCTACAACGACGAGGACATTACCTTCAAGAACAGGTATCGTGTCTTCCACTATAAATGACAGCCCATTTACTTCAGCAAGCCAAATAAAGGAAGCTCCACTCACCTCAGCAACTGCTACAGCAACAATTACAATTAGAAGTAAATCTGCCACAACCAGCACAACAGAAATGGCAACAGATGAACCAACTACCACTTATTTCCTAACATCAGAACCCACAACAACTGTTAGTAGTACGACAGGAAAAGAAACAAGCAAAACTTTATCAACAACACGGACATCACTTTCAAAAACAAGTATTGAGTTTGCCACTAAAGAAGAAACATACTTGACATCAGCTAGACAAACAACAGAATCACAACTTGCCCCAGGTACTACAACAGCCACTAGGACAAGTGGAACTAAATCTGCCACAATCACCACGACAGGACTGACTACAGGAGAAATCACTACAACTTTCCACCCAACAACAAAACTTACTTCAACTGCTATGAGTACAACAGGAAAAGAATCAAGCAAAACTTTACCAACAACTGAGACATCACCTTTGACAACGTCTATTTTGTCCATCATCACTGACAAAACGACCTTAACATCAGAAGGACAAACAAAGGGGACTCCTCTCTCCACAGCAACAGAAACCGCCACAAGAACAAGTAAAACTATATCTGCCATAACCACCTCTATAGGAATGACTGCAACTGAAGCAACTACAACTTTGTCCCCAACCGCAGAAGGAACTTCAACTGCTTTCAGTACATCCGGAGAAGAAACAAGCATTACGTTACCAACAACAATACCATCTCCAACCACAGCAACAAGTGCAATGACAAGAACATCCGAACCTCCTTCAACAAATTCTGCGAGATCCACAAAAACATCATCTGCCACAACCTCCGCATCAACAACGATTGTTATTGAAACTTCTCCCATGCATAAAACAACTCTTTCTTCTACAGTCGAACCATCTACGACATCTGTGAGTACCACTGAACCTGCAACAACCACAATCACATCACCTTCCAGGACAAATATGGCATCCACCACTACGGAAGAAACACAGTTGATGTCAGCAACACAAACAATAGAGTCTCCCCTAACCTCAGCAACTGCAACACCCACCACTCCAACTGAAAGAAAATCTGCCACAAACACTGCAACAGGAATCACTACACCTGAACACACACAAACTTCAACCCTGACCGCTGAACCCCCCACATCAGCTGCGAGTACAACTGGAGAAGAAACAAGCATAACCTTCCCAGCGACAAATAAATCTTCAACCAGAAGTGCAATCACAAGAACAACAGAATCTCCCTCAACAGATTCTGTCACACCCATAAAACCATCATCTATCACAAATTCTGCGACAATGACACTTAGTAAAACTTCTCTTGTGGATCAAACAACTCTTCCAGCCACAGAATCAACAGAACAGTTAACAATTTCTCTGAGTACCACAGCATCGGCTACAACAAAAACGACATCACCATCGAAAACAAGTACTGTGTCCACCACCACTGGAGAAACACCCTCAACATCAGCTAGACAAACAACAGAATCGCACCTCACCTCACCCACTGCAGTAACCACAATGAAAATTCAAACAAAATCTGCCGCAACCACTAACACAGGCATGAGTACAATTCAACGCACTTCAACTTTACCCCCAACTTCTAAACCGACTTCAACTGCTACGAGTAAAATCTATGAACAAACAAGCAGAACTGTGCCCACGACAACTAAATCTCCAACCACAACAACAAGTACAATAAGAAGAACATCAGAACTACCTACAACAGTTTCTGAAACATCCATCAAGTCATCATCTAGCATAACATACACCACAACAGCAACTCCCTCTAAAACTTCTACTGAGCTTGAAATGACTCTTCCGGCCACATTAACAACAAAACAGTCTACAAAGTTAGCTATAAGCACAAGACCTGCTACAACGACGAGGACATTACCTTCAAGAACAGGTATCGTGTCTTCCACTATAAATGACAGCCCATTTACTTCAGCAAGCCAAATAAAGGAAGCTCCACTCACCTCAGCAACTGTTACAGCAACAATTACAATTAGAAGTAAATCTGCCACAACCAGCACAACAGAAATGGCAACAGATGAACCAACTACCACTTATTCCCTAACATCAGAACCCACAACAACTGTTAGTAGTACGACAGGAAAAGAAACAAGCAAAACTTTATCAAAAACACAGACATCACTTTCAAAAACAAGTATTGAGTCCGCCAGTAAAGAAGAAACATACTTGACATCAGCTAGACAAACAACAGAATCACAACTTGCCCCAGGTACTACAACAGCAACTAGGACAAGTGCAACTAAATCTGCCACAATCACCACGACAGGACTGACTACAGGAGAACTCATTACAACTTTCCACCCAACAACAAAACTTACTTCAACTGCTATGAGTACAACAGGAAAAGAATCAAGCAAAACTTTACCAACAACTGAGACATCACCTTTGACAACGTCTATTTTGTCCATCATCACTGATAAAACGACCTTAACATCAGAAGGACAAACAAAGGGGACTCCTCTCTCCACAGCAACAGAAACCGCCACAAGTACAAGTAAAACTATATCTGCCATAACCACCTCTATAGGAATGACTGCAACTGAAGCAACTACAACTTTGTCCCCAACCGCAGAAGGAACTTCAACTGCTTTCAGTACATCCGGAGAAGAAACAAGCATTACGTTACCAACAACAATACCATCTCCAACCACAGCAACAAGTGCAATGACAATAACATCCGAACCTCCTTCAACAAATTCTGCGAGATCCACAAAAACATCATCTGCCACAACCTCCGCATCAACAACGATTGTCATTGAAACTTCTCCCATGCATAAAACAACTCTTTCTGCTACAGTCGAACCATCTACGACATCTGTGAGTACCACTGGACCTGTAACAACCACAATCACATCACCTTCCAGGACAAATATGGCATCCACCACTACGGAAGAAACACAGTTGATGTCAGCAACACAAACAATAGAGTCTCCCCTAACCTCAGCAACTGCAACACCCACCACTCCAACTGAAAGAAAATCTGCCACAAACACTGCAACAGGAATCACTACACCTGAACACACACAAACTTCAACCCTGACCGCTGAACCCCCCACATCAGCCGCGAGTACAACTGGAGAAGAAACAAGCATAATCTTCCCAGCGACAATAAAATCTTCAACCAGAAGTGCAATCACAAGAACAACAGAATCTCCCTCAACAGATTCTGCCACACCCAAAAAACCATCATTTATCACAAATTCTGCTACAATGACACTTAGTAAAACTTCTCTTGTGGATCAAACAACTCTTCCAGCCACAGAATCAACAGAACAGTTAACAATATCTCTGAGTACCACAGCATCGGCTACAACAAAAACGACATTACCATCGAAAACAAGTACTGTGTCCACCACCACTGGAGAAACACCCTCAACATCAGCTAGACAAACAACAGAATCGCACCTCACCACACCCACTGCAGTAACCACAATGAGAATTCAAACAAAATCTGCCGCAACCACTAACACAGGCATGAGTACAATTCAACGCACTTCAACTTTACCCGCAACTTCTAAACCGACTTCAACTGCTACGAGTAAAATCTATGAACAAACAAGCAGAACTGTGTACACGACAATTAAATCTCCAACCACAACAACAAGTACAATGAGAAGAACATTAGTTCTACCTACAACAGTTTCTGAAACATCCATCAAGTCATCATCTAGCATAACATACACCACAACAGCAACTCCCTCTAAAACTTCTACTGAGCTTGAAATGACTCTTCCGGCCACATTAACAACAAAACAGTCTACAAAGTTGGCTATAAGCACAAGACCTGCTACAACGACGAGGACATTACCTTCAAGAACAGGTATCGTGTCTTCTACTATAAATGACAGCCCATTTACTTCAGCAAGCCAAATAAAGGAAGCTCCACTCACCTCAGCAACTGCTACAGCAAAGATTACAATTAGAAGTAAATCTGCCACAACCAGCACAACAGAAATGGCAACAGATGAACCAACTACCACTTATTCCCTAACATCAGAACCCACAACAACTGTTAGTAGTACGACAGGAAAAGAAACAAGCAAAACTTTATCAACAACACGGACATCACTTTCAAAAACAAGTATTGAGTCCGCCACTAAAGAAGAAACATACTTGACATCAGCTAGACAAACAACAGAATCACAACTTGCCCCAGGTACTACAACAGCAACTAGGACAAGTGCAACTAAATCTGCCACAATCACCACGACAGGACTGACTACAGGAGAACTCATTACAACTTTCCACCCAACAACAAAACTTACTTCAACTGCTATGAGTACAACAGGAAAAGAATCAAGCAAAACTTTACCAACAACTGAGACATCACCTTTGACAACGTCTATTTTGTCCATCATCACTGATAAAACGACCTTAACATCAGAAGGACAAACAAAGGGGACTCCTCTCTCCACAGCAACAGAAACCGCCACAAGTACAAGTAAAACTATATCTGCCATAACCACCTCTATAGGAATGACTGCAACTGAAGCAACTACAACTTTGTCCCCAACCGCAGAAGGAACTTCAACTGCTTTCAGTACATCCGGAGAAGAAACAAGCATTACGTTACCAACAACAATACCATCTCCAACCACAGCAACAAGTGCAATGACAATAACATCCGAACCTCCTTCAACAAATTCGGCGAGATCCACAAAAACATCATCTGCCACAACCTCCGCATCAACAACGATTGTCATTGAAACTTCTCCCATGCATAAAACAACTCTTTCTGCTACAGTCGAACCATCTACGACATCTGTGAGTACCACTGGACCTGTAACAACCACAATCACATCACCTTCCAGGACAAATATGGCATCCACCACTACGGAAGAAACACAGTTGATGTCAGCAACACAAACAATAGAGTCTCCCCTAACCTCAGCAACTGCAACACCCACCACTCCAACTGAAAGAAAATCTGCCACAAACACTGCAACAGGAATCACTACACCTGAACACACACAAACTTCAACCCTGACCGCTGAACCCCCCACATCAGCCGCGAGTACAACTGGAGAAGAAACAAGCATAACCTTCCCAGCGACAATAAAATCTTCAACCAGAAGTGCAATCACAAGAACAACAGAATCTCCCTCAACAGATTCTGCCACACCCAAAAAACCATCATTTATCACAAATTCTGCTACAATGACACTTAGTAAAACTTCTCTTGTGGATCAAACAACTCTTCCAGCCACAGAATCAACAGAACAGTTAACAATTTCTCTGAGTACCACAGCATCGGCTACAACAAAAACGACATTACCATCGAAAACAAGTACTGTGTCCACCACCACTGGAGAAACACCCTCAACATCTGCTAGACAAACAACAGAATCGCACCTCACCTCACCCACTGCAGTAACCACAATGAAAATTCAAACAAAATCTGCCGCAACCACTAACACAGGCATGAGTACAATTCAACGCACTTCAACTTTACCCGCAACTTCTAAACCGACTTCAACTGCTACGAGTAAAATCTATGAACAAACAAGCAGAACTGTGCCCACGACAATTAAATCTCCAACCACAACAACAAGTACAATGAGAAGAACATCAGAACTACCTACAACAGTTTCTGAAACATCCATCAAGTCATCATCTAGCATAACATACACCACAACAGCAACTCCCTCTAAAACTTCTACTGAGCTTGAAATGACTCTTCCGGCCACATTAACAACAAAACAGTCTACAAAGTTAGCTATAAGCACAAGACCTGCTACAACGACGAGGACATTACCTTCAAGAACAGGTATCGTGTCTTCCACTATAAATGACAGCCCATTTACTTCAGCAAGCCAAATAAAGGAAGCTCCACTCACCTCAGCAACTGCTACAGCAACAATTACAATTAGAAGTAAATCTGCCACAACCAGCACAACAGAAATGGCAACAGATGAAGCAACTAACACTTATTCCCTAACATCAGAACCCACAACAACTGTTAGTAGTACGACAGGAAAAGAAACAAGCAAAACTTTATCAACAACACGGACATCACTTTCAAAAACAAGTATTGAGTCCGCCACTAAAGAAGAAACATACTTGACATCAGCTAGACAAACAACAGAATCACAACTTACCCCAGGTACTACAACAGCCACTAGGACAAGTGCAACTAAATCTGCCACAATCACCACGACAGGACTGACTACAGGAGAACTCACTACAACTTTCCACCCAACAACAAAACTTACTTCAACTGCTATGAGTACAACAGGAAAAGAATCAAGCAAAACTTTACCAACAACTGAGACATCACCTTTGACAACGTCTATTTTGTCCATCATCACTGACAAAACGATCTTAATATCAGAAGGACAAACAAAGGGGACTCCTCTCTCCACAGCAACAGAAACCGCCACAAGTACAAGTAAAACTATATCTGCCATAACCACCTCTATAGGAATGACTGCACATGAAGCAACTACAACTTTGTCCCCAACCGCAGAAGGAACTTCAACTGCTTTCAGTACATCCGGAGAAGAAACAAGCATTACGTTACCAACAACAATACCATCTCAAACCACAGCAACAAGTGCAATGACAATAACATCCGAACCTCCTTCAACAAATTCTGCGAGATCTACAAAAACATCATCTGCCACAACCTCCGCATCAACAACGATTGTCATTGAAACTTCTCCCATGCATAAAACAACTCTTTCTGCTACAGTCGAACCATCTACGACAGCTGTGAGTACCACTGGACCTGTAACAACCACAATCACATCACCTTCCAGGACAAATATGGCATCCACCACTACGGAAGAAAAACAGTTGATGTCAGCAACACAAACAATAGAGTCTCCCCTAACCTCAGCAACTGCAACACCCACCACTCCAACTGAAAGAAAATCTGCCACAAACACTGCAACAGGAATCACTACACCTGAACACACACAAACTTCAACCCTGACCGCTGAACCCCCCACATCAGCTGCGAGTACAACTGGAGAAGAAACAAGCATAACCTTCCCAGCGACAATAAAATATTCAACCAGAAGTGCAATCACAAGAACAACAGAATCTCCCTCAACAGATTCTGCCACACCCATAAAACCATCATCTATCACAAGTTCTGCGACAATGACACTTAGTAAAACTTCTCTTGTGGATCAAACAACTCTTCCAGCCACAGAATCAACAGAACAGTTAACAATTTCTCTGAGTTCCACAGCATCGGCTACAACAAAAACGACATTACCATCGAAAACAAGTACTGTGTCCACCACCACTGGAGAAACACCCTCAACATCTGCTAGACAAACAACAGAATCGCACCTCACCTCACCCACTGCAGTAACCACAATGAAAATTCAAACAAAATCTGCCGCAACCACTAACACAGGCATGAGTACAATTCAACGCACTTCAACTTTACCCCCAACTTCTAAACCGACTTCAACTGCTACGAGTAAAATCTATGAACAAACAAGCAGAACTGTGCCCACGACAATTAAATCTCCAACCACAACAACAAGTACAATGAGAAGAACATCAGAACTACCTACAACAGTTTCTGAAACATCCATCAAGTCATCATCTAGCATAACATACACCACAACAGCAACTCCCTCTAAAACTTCTACTGAGCTTGAAATGACTCTTCCGGCCACATTAACAACAAAACAGTCTACAAAGTTAGCTATAAGCACAACACCTGCTACAACGACGAGGACATTACCTTCAAGAACAGGTATCGTGTCTTCCACTATAAATGACAGCCCATTTACTTCAGCAAGCCAAATAAAGGAAGCTCCACTCACCTCAGCAACTGCTACAGCAACAATTACAATTAGAAGTAAATCTGCCACAACCAGCACAACAGAAATGGCAACAGATGAACCAACTACCACTTATTCCCTAACATCAGAACCCACAACAACTGTTAGTAGTACGACAGGAAAAGAAACAAGCAAAACTTTATCAACAACACGGACATCACATTCAAAAACAAGTATTGAGTTCGCTACTAAAGAAGAAACATACCTGACATCAGCTAGACAAACAACAGAATCAAAACTTGTGCCAGGTACTACAACAGCCACTAGGACAAGTGCAACTAAATCTGCCACAATCACCACGACAGGACTGACTACAGGAAAACTCACTACAACTTTCCACCCAACAACAAAACTTACTTCAACTGCTATGAGTACAACAGGAAAAGAATCAAGCAAAACTTTACCAACAACTGAGATATCACCTTTGACAACGTCTATTTTGTCCATCATCACTGACAAAACGACCTTAACATCAGAAGGACAAACAAAGGGGACTCCTCTCTCCACAGCAACAGAAACCGCCACAAGTACAAGTAAAACTATATCTGCCATAACCACCTCTATAGGAATGACTGCAACTGAAGCAACTACAACTTTCTCCCCAACCGCAGAAGGAACTTCAACTGCTTTCAGTACATCCAGAGAAGAAACAGGCATTACGTTACCAACAACAATACCATCTCCAACCACAGCAACAAGTGCAATGACAATAACATCCGAACCTCCTTCAACAAATTCTGCGAGATCCACAAAAACATCATCTGCCACAACCTCTGCATCAACAACGATTGTCATTGAAACTTCTCCCATGCATAAAACAACTCTTTCTGCAACAGTCGAACCATCTACGACATCTGTGAGTACCACTGGACCTGTAACAACCACAATCACATCACCTTCCAGGACAAATATGGCATCCACCACTACGGAAGAAACACAGTTGATGTCAGCAACACAAACAATAGAGTCTCCCCTAACCTCAGCAACTGCAACACCCACCACTCCAACTGAAAGAAAATCTGCCACAAACACTGCAACAGGAATCACTACACCTGAACACACACAAACTTCAACCCTGACCGCTGAACCCCCCACATCAGCTGCGAGTACAACTGGAGAAGAAACAAGCATAACCTTCCCAGCGACAATAAAATCTTCAACCAGAAGTGTAATCACAAGAACAACAGAATCTCCCTCAACAGATTCTGCCACACCCATAAAACCATCATCTATCACAAATTCTGCTACAATGACACTTAGTAAAACTTCTCTTGTGGATCAAACAACTCTTCCAGCCACAGAATCAACAGAACAGTTAACAATTTCTCTGAGTACCACAGCATCGGCTACAACAAAAACGACATTACCATCGAAAACAAGTACTGTGTCCACCACCACTGGAGAAACACCCTCAACATCAGCTAGACAGACAACAGAATCGCACCTCACCTCACCCACTGCAGTAACCACAATGAAAATTCAAACAAAATCTGCCGCAACCACTAACACAAGCATGAGTACAATTCAACGCACTTCAACTTTACCCCCAACTTCTAAACCGACTTCAACTGCTACGAGTAAAATCTATGAACAAACAAGCAGAACTGTACCCACGACAATTAAATCTCCAACCACAACAACAAGTACAATGAGAAGAACATCAGAACTACCTACAACAGTTTCTGAAACATCCATCAAGTCATCATCTAGCATAACATACACCACAACAGCAACTCCCTCTAAAACTTCTACTGAGCTTGAAATGACTTTTCCGGCCACATTAACAACAAAACAGTCTACAAAGTTAGCTATAAGAACAAGACCTGCTACAACGACGAGGACATTGCCTTCAAGAACAGGTATCGTGTCTTCCACTATAAATGACAGCCCATTTACTTCAGCAAGCCAAATAAAGGAAGCTCCACTCACCTCAGCAACTGCTACAGCAACAATTACAATTAGAAATGAATCTGCCACAACCAGCACAACAGAAATGGCAACAGATGAACCAACTACCACTTTTTCCTTAACATCAGAACCCACAACAACTGTTAGTAGTACGACAGGAAAAGAAACAAGCAAAACTTTATCAACAACACGGACATCACTTTCAAAAACAAGTATTGTGACCGCCACTAAAGAAGAAACATACTTGACATCAGCTAGACAAACAACAGAATCACAACTTGCCCCAGGTACTACAACAGCCACTAGGACAAGTGCAACTAAATCTGCCACAATCACCACGACAGGACTGACTACAGGAGAACTCACTACAACTTTCCACCCAACAACAAAACTTACTTCAACTGCTATGAGTACAACGGGAAAAGAATCAAGCAAAACTTTACCAACAACTGAGACATCACCTTTGACAACGTCTATTTTGTCCATCATCACTGACAAAACGACCTTAACATCAGAAGGACAAACAAAGGGGACTCCTCTCTCCACAGCAACAAAAACTGCCACAAGTACAAGTAAAACTATATCTGCCATAACCACCTCTATAGGAATGACTGCAACTGAAGCAACTACAACTTTCTCCCCAACCGCAGAAGGAACTTCAACTGCTTTCAGTACATCCGGAGAAGAAACAAGCATTACGTTACCAACAACAATACCATCTCCAACCACAGCAACAAGTGCAATGACAATAACATCCGAACCTCCTTCAACAAATTCTGCGAGATGCACAAAAACATCATCTGCCACAACCTCCGCATCAACAACGATTGTCATTTAAACTTCTCCCATGCATAAAACAACTCTTTCTGCTACAGTCGAACCATCTACGACATCTGTGAGTACCACTGGACCTGTAACAACCACAATCACATCACCTTCCAGGACAAATATGGCATCCACCATTACGGAAGAAACACAGTTGATGTCAGCAACACAAACAATAGAGTCTCCCCTAACCTCAGCAACTGCAACACCCACCACTCCAACTGAAAGAAAATCTGCCACAAACACTGCAACAGGAATCACTACACCTGAACACACACAAACTTCAACCCTGACCGCTGAACCCCCCACATCAGCTGCGAGTACAACTGGAGAAGAAACAAGCATAACCTTCCCAGCGACAATAAAATCTTCAACCAGAAGTGTAATCACAAGAACAACAGAATCTCCCTCAACAGATTCTGCCACACCCATAAAACCATCATCTATCACAAATTCTGCTACAATGACACTTAGTAAAACTTCTCTTGTGGATCAAACAACTCTTCCAGCCACAGAATCAACAGAACAGTTAACAATTTCTCTGAGTACCACAGCATCGGCTACAACAAAAACGACATTAACATCGAAAACAAGTACTGTGTCCACCAGCACTGGAGAAACACCCTCAACATCAGCTAGACAAACAACAAAATCGCACCTCACCTCACCCACTGCAGTAACCACAATGAAAATTCAAACAAAATCTGCCGCAACCACTAACACAGGCATGAGTACAATTCAACGCACTTCAACTTTACCCCCAACTTCTAAACCGACTTCAACTGCTACGAGTAAAATCTATGAACAAACAAGCAGAACTGTGCCCACGACAATTAAATCTCCAACCACAAAAACAAGTACAATGAGAAGAACATCAGTTCTACCTACAACAGTTTCTGAAACATCCATCAAGTCATCATCTAGCATAACATACACCACAACAGCAACTCCCTCTAAAACTTCTACTGAGCTTGAAATGACTCTTCCGGCCACATTAACAACAAAACAGTCTACAAAGTTAGCTATAAGCACAAGACCTGCTACAACGACAAGGACATTACCTTCAAGAACAGGTATCGTGTCTTCCACTATAAATGACAGCCCATTTACTTCAGCAAGCCAAATAAAGGAAGCTCCACTCACGTCAGCAACTGCTACAGCAATGATTACAATTAGAAGTAAATCTGCCACAACCAGCACAACAGAAATGGCAACAGATGAACCAAATACCACTTATTCCCTAACATCAGAACCCACAACAACTGTTAGTAGTACGACAGGAAAAGAAACAAGCAAAACTTTATCAACAACACGGACATCACTTTCAAAAACAAGTATTGAGTCCGCCACTAAAGAAGAAACATACTTGACATCAGCTAGACAAACAACAGAATCACAACTTGCCCCAGGTACTACAACAGCCACTAGGACAAGTGCAACTAAATCTGCCACAATCACCACGACAGGACTGACTACAGGAGAACTCACTACAACTTTCCACCCAACAACAAAACTTACTTCAACTGCTATGAGTACAACGGGAAAAGAATCAAGCAAAACTTTACCAACAACTGAGAAATCACCTTTGACAACGTCTATTTTGTCCATCATCACTGACAAAACGACCTTAACATCAGAAGGACAAACAAAGGGGACTCCTCTCTCCACAGCAAGAGAAACTGCCACAAGTACAAGTAAAACTATATCTGCCATAACCACCTCTATAGGAATGACTGCAACTGAAGCAACTACAACTTTCTCCCCAACCGCAGAAGTAACTTCAACTGCTTTCAGTACATCCGGAGAAGAAACAAGCATTACGTTACCAACAACAATACCATCTCCAACCACAGCAACAAGTGCAATGACAATAACATCCGAACCTCCTTCAACAAATTCTGCGAGATCCACAAAAACATCATCTGCCACAACCTCCGCATCAACAACGATTGTCATTGAAACTTCTCCCATGCATAAAACAACTCTTTCTGCTACAGTCGAACCATCTACGACATCTGTGAGTACCACTGGACCTGTAACAACCACAATCACATCACCTTCCAGGACAAATATGGCATCCACCACTACGGAAGAAACACAGTTGATGTCAGCAACACAAACAATAGAGTCTCCCCTAACCTCAGCAACTGCAACACCCACCACTCCAACTGAAAGAAAATCTGCCACAAACACTGCAACAGGAATCACTACACCTGAATACACACAAACTTCAACCCTGACCGCTGAACCCCCCACATCAGCTGCGAGTACAACTGGAGAAGAAACAAGCATAACCTTTCCAGCGACAATAAAATCTTCAACCAGAAGTGCAATCACAAGAACAAGAGAAACTCCCTCAACAGATTCTGCCACACCCATAAAACCATCATCTATCACAAATTCTGCTACAAGGACACTTAGTAAAACTTCTCTTGTGGATCAAACAACTCTTCCAGCCACAGAATTAACAGAACCGTTAACAATTTCTCTGAGTACCACAGCATCGGCTACAACAAAAACGACATTACCATCGAAAACAAGTACTGTGTCCACCACCACTGGAAAAACACCCTCAACATCAGCTAGACAAACAACAGAATCGCACCTCACCTCACCCACTGCAGTAACCACAATGAAAATTCAAACGAAATCTGCCGCAACCACTAACACAGGCATGAGTACAATTCAACGCACTCCAACTTTACCCCCAACCTCTAAACTGACTTCAACTGCTACAAGTAAAATCGAAGAACAAACCAGCAGAACCGTGCCCACGACAATAAAATCTCCAACCACAACAACAAGTACAATAAGAAAAACATCAGAACTACCTACAACAGTTTCTGAGAAATCCATCAAGTCATCATCTAGCATAACGTACACCACAACAGCAACTCCCTCTAAAACTTCTACTGAGCATGAAATGACTCTTCCGGCCACATTAACAACAAAACAGTCTAAAAAGTTAGCTATACGCACAAGACCTGCTCCAACAACGAGGACATTACCTTCAAGAACAGGTATCGTGTCTTCCACTATGAATGACAGCCTATTTCCTTCTGCAGGCCAAATAAAGGAAGCTCCACTCACCCCAGCAACTGCTACAGCAACAATTACAATTAAAAGTAAATCTGCAACTACCAGCACAACAGAAATGGCAACAGATGAACCAAGTACCACTTTTTCCCTAACATCAGAACCCACAACAACTGTTAGTAGTACAACAGGAAAAGAAACAAGCAATTCTTTATCAACAACACGGACATCACTTTCAAAAACAAGTATTGTGTCTGCCACTAAAGAAGAAACATACTTGACATCAGCTAGACAAACAACAGAATCACAACTTGCCCCAGGTACTACAACAGCCACTACGACAACTGCAACTAAATCTGCCACAATCACCACGACAGGACTGACTACAGGAGAACTCACTACAACTTTCCACCCAACAACAAAACTTACTTCAACTGCTATGAGTACAACGGGAAAAGAATCAAACAAAACTTTACCAACAACTGAGACATCACCTTTGACAACGTCTATTTTGTCCATCATCACTGACAAAACGACCTTAACATCAGAAGGACAAACAAAGGGGACTCCTCTCTCCACACCAACAGAAACCGCCACAAGTACAAGTAAAACTATATCTGCCATA
The DNA here is from genome assembly GCA_029721435.1 of Gymnothorax reevesii. NCBI lineage: Eukaryota > Metazoa > Chordata > Actinopteri > Anguilliformes > Muraenidae > Gymnothorax > Gymnothorax reevesii. The sequence goes on from CM056577.1 coordinate 114,159,036, forward strand.
ACCACCTCCATAGGAATGACTGCAACTGAAGCAACTACAACTTTCTCCCCAACCGCAGAAGGAACTTCAACTGCTTTCAGTACATCCGGAGAAGAAACAAGCATTACGTTACCAAAAATAATACCATCTTCAACCACAGCAACAAGTGCAATGACAATAACATCCGAACCTCCTTCAACAAATTCTGCGAGATCCATAAAAACATCATATGCCACAACCTCCGCATCAACAACGATTGTTATTGAAACTTCTCCCATGCATAAAACAACTCTTTCTGCTACAGTCGAACCATCTACGACATCTTTTAGTACCACTGGACTTGCAACAACCACATTCACATCACCTTCCAGGACAAATACGGCATCCACCACTACGGAAGAAACACAGTTGATGTCAGCAACACAAACAATAGAGTCTCCCCTAACCTCAGCAACTGCAACACCCACCACTCCAACTGAAAGAAAATCTGCCACAAACACTGCAACAGGAATCACTACACCTGAATACACACAAACTTAAACCCTGACCGCTGAACCCCCCACATCAGCTGCGAGTACAACTGGAGAAGAAACAAGCATAACCTTTCCAGCGACAATAAAATCTTCAACCAGAAGTGTAATCACAAGAACAAGAGAAACTCCCTCAACAGATTCTGCCACACCCATAAAACCATCATCTATCACAAATTCTGCTACAATGACACTTAGTAAAACTTCTCTTGTGGATCAAACAACTCTTCCAGCCACAGAATTAACAGAACCGTTAACAATTTCTCTGAGTACCACAGCATCGGCTACAACAAAAACGACATTACCATCGAAAACAAGTACTGTGTCCACCACCACTGGAAAAACACCCTCAACATCAGCTAGACAAACAACATAATCGCACCTCACCTCACCCACTGCAGTAACCACAATGAAAATTCAAACGAAATCTGCCGCAACCACTAACACAGGCATGAGTACAATTCAACGCACTCCAACTTTACCCCCAACCTCTAAACTGACTTCAACTGCTACAAGTAAAATCGAAGAACAAACCAGCAGAACTGTGCCCACGACAATAAAATCTCCAACCACAACAACAAGTACAATAAGAAAAACATCAGAACTACCTACAACAGTTTCTGAGAAATCCATCAAGTCATCATCTAGCATAACGTACACCACAACAGCAACTCCCTCTAAAACTTCTACTGAGCTTGAAATGACTCTTCCGGCCACATTAACAACAAAACAGTCTAAAAAGTTAGCTATACGCACAAGACCTGCTCCAACAACGAGGACATTACCTTCAAGAACAGGTATCGTGTCTTCCACTATGAATGACAGCCTATTTCCTTCTGCAGGCCAAATAAAGGAAGCTCCACTCACCCCAGCAACTGCTACAGCAACAATTACAATTAAAAGTAAATCTGCAACTACCAGCACAACAGAAATGGCAACAGATGAACCAAGTACCACTTTTTCCCTAACATCAGAACCCATAACAACTGTTAGTAGTACAACAGGAAAAGAAACAAGCAATTCTTTATCAACAACACGGACATCACTTTCAAAAACAAGTATTGTGTCTGCCACTAAAGAAGAAACATACTTGACATCAGCTAGACAAACAACAGAATCACAACTTGCCCCAGGTACTACAACAGCCACTACGACAACTGCAACTAAATCTGCCACAATCACCACGACAGGACTGACTACAGGAGAACTCACTACAACTTTCCACCCAACAACAAAACTTACTTCAACTGCTATGAGTACAACGGGAAAAGAATCAAGCAAAACTTTACCAACAACTGAGACATCACCTTTGACAACGTCTATTTTGTCCATCATCACTGACAAAACGACCTGAACATCAGAAGGACAAACAAAGGGGACTCCTCTCTCCACAGCAACAGAAACCGCCACAAGTACAAGTAAAACTATATCTGCCATAACCACCTCCATAGGAATGACTGCAACTGAAGCAACTACAACTTTCTCCCCAACCGCAGAAGGAACTTCAACTGCTTTCAGTACATCCGGAGAAGAAACAAGCATTACGTTACCAAAAATAATACCATCTTCAACCACAGCAACAAGTGCAATGACAATAACATCCGAACCTCCTTCAACAAATTCTGCGAGATCCATAAAAACATCATATGCCACAACCTCCGCATCAACAACGATTGTTATTGAAACTTCTCCTATGCATAAAACAACTCTTTCTGCTACAGTCGAACCATCTACGACATCTTTTAGTACCACTGGACTTGCAACAACCACATTCACATCACCTTCCAGGACAAATACGGCATCCACCACTACGGAAGAAACACAGTTGACGTCAGCAACACAAACAATAGAGTCTCCCCTAACCTCAGCAACTGCAACACCCACCACTTCAACTGAAAGAAAATCTGCCACAAACACTGCAACAGGAATCACTACACCTGAACACACACAAACTTCAACCCTGACCGCTGAACCCACCACATCAGCTGCGAGTACAACTGGAGAAGAAACAAGCATAACCTTCCCAGCGACAATAAAATCTTCAACCAGAAGTGCAATCACAAGAACAACAGAATCTCCCTCAACAGATTCTGCCACACCCATAAAACCATCATCTATCACAAATTCTGCTACAATGACACTTAGTAAAACTTCTCTTGTGGATCCAACAACTCTTCCAGCCACAGAATCAACAGAACAGTTAACAATATCTCTGAGTACCACAGCATCGGCTACAACAAAAACGACATTACCATCGAAAACAAGTACTGTGTCCACCACCACTGGAGAAACACCCTCAACATCAGCTAGACAAACAACAGAATCGCACCTCACCACACCCACTGCAGTAACCACAATGAGAATTCAAACAAAATCTGCCGCAACCACTAACACAGGCATGAGTACAATTCAACGCACTTCAACTTTACCCGCAACTTCTAAACCGACTTCAACTGCTACGAGTAAAATCTATGAACAAACAAGCAGAACTGTGTACACGACAATTAAATCTCCAACCACAACAACAAGTACAATGAGAAGAACATTAGTTCTACCTACAACAGTTTCTGAAACATCCATCAAGTCATCATCTAGCATAACATACACCACAACAGCAACTCCCTCTAAAACTTCTACTGAGCTTGAAATGACTCTTCCGGCCACATTAACAACAAAACAGTCTACAAAGTTGGCTATAAGCACAAGACCTGCTACAACGACGAGGACATTACCTTCAAGAACAGGTATCGTGTCTTCTACTATAAATGACAGCCCATTTACTTCAGCAAGCCAAATAAAGGAAGCTCCACTCACCTCAGCAACTGCTACAGCAAAGATTACAATTAGAAGTAAATCTGCCACAACCAGCACAACAGAAATGGCAACAGATGAACCAACTACCACTTATTCCCTAACATCAGAACCCACAACAACTGTTAGTAGTACGACAGGAAAAGAAACAAGCAAAACTTTATCAACAACACGGACATCACTTTCAAAAACAAGTATTGAGTCCGCCACTAAAGAAGAAACATACTTGACATCAGCTAGACAAACAACAGAATCACAACTTGCCCCAGGTACTACAACAGCCACTAGGACAAGTGCAACTAAATCTGCCACAATCACCACGACAGGACTGACTACAGGAGAACTCACTACAACTTTCCACCCAACAACAAAACTTACTTCAACTGCTATGAGTACAACAGGAAAAGAATCAAGCAAAACTTTACCAACAACTGAGACATCACCTTTGACAACGTCTATTTTGTCCATCATCACTGACAAAACGATCTTAATATCAGAAGGACAAACAAAGGGGACTCCTCTCTCCACAGCAACAGAAACCGCCACAAGTACAAGTAAAACTATATCTGCCATAACCACCTCTATAGGAATGACTGCACATGAAGCAACTACAACTTTGTCCCCAACCGCAGAAGGAACTTCAACTGCTTTCAGTACATCCGGAGAAGAAACAAGCATTACGTTACCAACAACAATACCATCTCAAACCACAGCAACAAGTGCAATGACAATAACATCCGAACCTCCTTCAACAAATTCTGCGAGATCTACAAAAACATCATCTGCCACAACCTCCGCATCAACAACGATTGTCATTGAAACTTCTCCCATGCATAAAACAACTCTTTCTGCTACAGTCGAACCATCTACGACAGCTGTGAGTACCACTGGACCTGTAACAACCACAATCACATCACCTTCCAGGACAAATATGGCATCCACCACTACGGAAGAAAAACAGTTGATGTCAGCAACACAAACAATAGAGTCTCCCCTAACCTCAGCAACTGCAACACCCACCACTCCAACTGAAAGAAAATCTGCCACAAACACTGCAACAGGAATCACTACACCTGAACACACACAAACTTCAACCCTGACCGCTGAACCCCCCACATCAGCTGCGAGTACAACTGGAGAAGAAACAAGCATAACCTTCCCAGCGACAATAAAATATTCAACCAGAAGTGCAATCACAAGAACAACAGAATCTCCCTCAACAGATTCTGCCACACCCATAAAACCATCATCTATCACAAGTTCTGCGACAATGACACTTAGTAAAACTTCTCTTGTGGATCAAACAACTCTTCCAGCCACAGAATCAACAGAACAGTTAACAATTTCTCTGAGTTCCACAGCATCGGCTACAACAAAAACGACATTACCATCGAAAACAAGTACTGTGTCCACCACCACTGGAGAAACACCCTCAACATCTGCTAGACAAACAACAGAATCGCACCTCACCTCACCCACTGCAGTAACCACAATGAAAATTCAAACAAAATCTGCCGCAACCACTAACACAGGCATGAGTACAATTCAACGCACTTCAACTTTACCCCCAACTTCTAAACCGACTTCAACTGCTACGAGTAAAATCTATGAACAAACAAGCAGAACTGTGCCCACGACAATTAAATCTCCAACCACAACAACAAGTACAATGAGAAGAACATCAGAACTACCTACAACAGTTTCTGAAACATCCATCAAGTCATCATCTAGCATAACATACACCACAACAGCAACTCCCTCTAAAACTTCTACTGAGCTTGAAATGACTCTTCCGGCCACATTAACAACAAAACAGTCTACAAAGTTAGCTATAAGCACAACACCTGCTACAACGACGAGGACATTACCTTCAAGAACAGGTATCGTGTCTTCCACTATAAATGACAGCCCATTTACTTCAGCAAGCCAAATAAAGGAAGCTCCACTCACCTCAGCAACTGCTACAGCAACAATTACAATTAGAAGTAAATCTGCCACAACCAGCACAACAGAAATGGCAACAGATGAACCAACTACCACTTATTCCCTAACATCAGAACCCACAACAACTGTTAGTAGTACGACAGGAAAAGAAACAAGCAAAACTTTATCAACAACACGGACATCACATTCAAAAACAAGTATTGAGTTCGCTACTAAAGAAGAAACATACCTGACATCAGCTAGACAAACAACAGAATCAAAACTTGTGCCAGGTACTACAACAGCCACTAGGACAAGTGCAACTAAATCTGCCACAATCACCACGACAGGACTGACTACAGGAAAACTCACTACAACTTTCCACCCAACAACAAAACTTACTTCAACTGCTATGAGTACAACAGGAAAAGAATCAAGCAAAACTTTACCAACAACTGAGATATCACCTTTGACAACGTCTATTTTGTCCATCATCACTGACAAAACGACCTTAACATCAGAAGGACAAACAAAGGGGACTCCTCTCTCCACAGCAACAGAAACCGCCACAAGTACAAGTAAAACTATATCTGCCATAACCACCTCTATAGGAATGACTGCAACTGAAGCAACTACAACTTTCTCCCCAACCGCAGAAGGAACTTCAACTGCTTTCAGTACATCCAGAGAAGAAACAGGCATTACGTTACCAACAACAATACCATCTCCAACCACAGCAACAAGTGCAATGACAATAACATCCGAACCTCCTTCAACAAATTCTGCGAGATCCACAAAAACATCATCTGCCACAACCTCTGCATCAACAACGATTGTCATTGAAACTTCTCCCATGCATAAAACAACTCTTTCTGCAACAGTCGAACCATCTACGACATCTGTGAGTACCACTGGACCTGTAACAACCACAATCACATCACCTTCCAGGACAAATATGGCATCCACCACTACGGAAGAAACACAGTTGATGTCAGCAACACAAACAATAGAGTCTCCCCTAACCTCAGCAACTGCAACACCCACCACTCCAACTGAAAGAAAATCTGCCACAAACACTGCAACAGGAATCACTACACCTGAACACACACAAACTTCAACCCTGACCGCTGAACCCCCCACATCAGCTGCGAGTACAACTGGAGAAGAAACAAGCATAACCTTCCCAGCGACAATAAAATCTTCAACCAGAAGTGTAATCACAAGAACAACAGAATCTCCCTCAACAGATTCTGCCACACCCATAAAACCATCATCTATCACAAATTCTGCTACAATGACACTTAGTAAAACTTCTCTTGTGGATCAAACAACTCTTCCAGCCACAGAATCAACAGAACAGTTAACAATTTCTCTGAGTACCACAGCATCGGCTACAACAAAAACGACATTACCATCGAAAACAAGTACTGTGTCCACCACCACTGGAGAAACACCCTCAACATCAGCTAGACAGACAACAGAATCGCACCTCACCTCACCCACTGCAGTAACCACAATGAAAATTCAAACAAAATCTGCCGCAACCACTAACACAAGCATGAGTACAATTCAACGCACTTCAACTTTACCCCCAACTTCTAAACCGACTTCAACTGCTACGAGTAAAATCTATGAACAAACAAGCAGAACTGTACCCACGACAATTAAATCTCCAACCACAACAACAAGTACAATGAGAAGAACATCAGAACTACCTACAACAGTTTCTGAAACATCCATCAAGTCATCATCTAGCATAACGTACACCACAACAGCAACTCCCTCTAAAACTTCTACTGAGCTTGAAATGACTTTTCCGGCCACATTAACAACAAAACAGTCTACAAAGTTAGCTATAAGAACAAGACCTGCTACAACGACGAGGACATTGCCTTCAAGAACAGGTATCGTGTCTTCCACTATAAATGACAGCCCATTTACTTCAGCAAGCCAAATGAAGGAAGCTCCACTCACCTCAGCAACTGCTACAGCAACAATTACAATTAGAAATGAATCTGCCACAACCAGCACAACAGAAATGGCAACAGATGAACCAACTACCACTTTTTCCTTAACATCAGAACCCACAACAACTGTTAGTAGTACGACAGGAAAAGAAACAAGCAAAACTTTATCAACAACACGGACATCACTTTCAAAAACAAGTATTGTGACCGCCACTAAAGAAGAAACATACTTGACATCAGCTAGACAAACAACAGAATCACAACTTGCCCCAGGTACTACAACAGCCACTAGGACAAGTGCAACTAAATCTGCCACAATCACCACGACAGGACTGACTACAGGAGAACTCACTACAACTTTCCACCCAACAACAAAACTTACTTCAACTGCTATGAGTACAACGGGAAAAGAATCAAGCAAAACTTTACCAACAACTGAGACATCACCTTTGACAACGTCTATTTTGTCCATCATCACTGACAAAACGATCTTAATATCAGAAGGACAAACAAAGGGGACTCCTCTCTCCACAGCAACAGAAACCGCCACAAGTACAAGTAAAACTATATCTGCCATAACCACCTCTATAGGAATGACTGCACATGAAGCAACTACAACTTTGTCCCCAACCGCAGAAGGAACTTCAACTGCTTTCAGTACATCCGGAGAAGAAACAAGCATTACGTTACCAACAACAATACCATCTCCAACCACAGCAACAAGTGCAATAACAATAACATCCGAACCTCCTTCAACAAATTCTGCGAGATGCACAAAAACATCATCTGCCACAACCTCCGCATCAACAACGATTGTCATTGAAACTTCTCCCATGCATAAAACAACTCTTTCTGCTACAGTCGAACCATCTACGACATCTGTGAGTACCACTGGACCTGTAACAACCACAATCACATCACCTTCCAGGACAAATATGGCATCCACCATTACGGAAGAAACACAGTTGATGTCAGCAACACAAACAATAGAGTCTCCCCTAACCTCAGCAACTGCAACACCCACCACTCCAACTGAAAGAAAATCTGCCACAAACACTGCAACAGGAATCACTACACCTGAACACACACAAACTTCAACCCTGACCGCTGAACCCCCCACATCAGCTGCGAGTACAACTGGAGAAGAAACAAGCATAACCTTCCCAGCGACAATAAAATCTTCAACCAGAAGTGTAATCACAAGAACAACAGAATCTCCCTCAACAGATTCTGCCACACCCATAAAACCATCATCTATCACAAATTCTGCTACAATGACACTTAGTAAAACTTCTCTTGTGGATCAAACAACTCTTCCAGCCACAGAATCAACAGAACAGTTAACAATTTCTCTGAGTACCACAGCATCGGCTACAACAAAAACGACATTAACATCGAAAACAAGTACTGTGTCCACCAGCACTGGAGAAACACCCTCAACATCAGCTAGACAAACAACAGAATCGCACCTCACCTCACCCACTGCAGTAACCACAATGAAAATTCAAACAAAATCTGCCGCAACCACTAACACAGGCATGAGTACAATTCAACGCACTTCAACTTTACCCCCAACTTCTAAACCGACTTCAACTGCTACGAGTAAAATCTATGAACAAACAAGCAGAACTGTGCCCACGACAATTAAATCTCCAACCACAAAAACAAGTACAATGAGAAGAACATCAGTTCTACCTACAACAGTTTCTGAAACATCCATCAAGTCATCATCTAGCATAACATACACCACAACAGCAACTCCCTCTAAAACTTCTACTGAGCTTGAAATGACTCTTCCGGCCACATTAACAACAAAACAGTCTACAAAGTTAGCTATAAGCACAAGACCTGCTACAACGACGAGGACATTACCTTCAAGAACAGGCATCGTGTCTTCCACTATAAATGACAGCCCATTTACTTCAGCAAGCCAAATAAAGGAAGCTCCACTCACGTCAGCAACTGCTACAGCAAAGATTACAATTAGAAGTAAATCTGCCACAACCAGCACAACAGAAATGGCAACAGATGAACCAAATACCACTTATTCCCTAACATCAGAACCCACAACAACTGTTAGTAGTACGACAGGAAAAGAAACAAGCAAAACTTTATCAACAACACGGACATCACTTTCAAAAACAAGTATTGAGTCCGCCACTAAAGAAGAAACATACTTGACATCAGCTAGACAAACAACAGAATCACAACTTGCCCCAGGTACTACAACAGCCACTAGGACAAGTGCAACTAAATCTGCCACAATCACCACGACAGGACTGACTACAGGAGAACTCACTACAACTTTCCACCCAACAACAAAACTTACTTCAACTGCTATGAGTACAACGGGAAAAGAATCAAGCAAAACTTTACCAACAACTGAGAAATCACCTTTGACAACGTCTATTTTGTCCATCATCACTGACAAAACGACCTTAACATCAGAAGGACAAACAAAGGGGACTCCTCTCTCCACAGCAAGAGAAACTGCCACAAGTACAAGTAAAACTATATCTGCCATAACCACCTCTATAGGAATGACTGCAACTGAAGCAACTACAACTTTCTCCCCAACCGCAGAAGGAACTTCAACTGCTTTCAGTACATCCGAAGAAGAAACAAGCATTACGTTACCAACAACAATACCATCTCCAACCACAGCAACAAGTGCAATGACAATAACATCCGAACCTCCTTCAACAAATTCTGCGAGATCCACAAAAACATCATCTGCCACAACCTCCGCATCAACAACGATTGTCATTGAAACTTCTCCCATGCATAAAACAACTCTTTCTGCTACAGTCGAACCATCTACGACATCTGTGAGTACCACTGGACCTGTAACAACCACAATCACATCACCTTCCAGGACAAATATGGCATCCACCACTACGGAAGAAACACAGTTGATGTCAGCAACACAAACAATAGAGTCTCCCCTAACCTCAGCAACTGCAACACCCACCACTCCAACTGAAAGAAAATCTGCCACAAACACTGCAACAGGAATCACTACACCTGAATACACACAAACTTCAACCCTGACCGCTGAACCCCCCACATCAGCTGCGAGTACAACTGGAGAAGAAACAAGCATAACCTTTCCAGCGACAATAAAATCTTCAACCAGAAGTGCAATCACAAGAACAAGAGAAACTCCCTCAACAGATTCTGCCACACCCATAAAACCATCATCTATCACAAATTCTGCTACAATGACACTTAGTAAAACTTCTCTTGTGGATCAAACAACTCTTCCAGCCACAGAATTAACAGAACCGTTAACAATTTCTCTGAGTACCACAGCATCGGCTACAACAAAAACGACATTACCATCGAAAACAAGTACTGTGTCCACCACCACTGGAAAAACACCCTCAACATCAGCTAGACAAACAACAGAATCGCACCTCACCTCACCCACTGCAGTAACCACAATGAAAATTCAAACGAAATCTGCCGCAACCACTAACACAGGCATGAGTACAATTCAACGCACTCCAACTTTACCCCCAACCTCTAAACTGACTTCAACTGCTACAAGTAAAATCGAAGAACAAACCAGCAGAACCGTGCCCACGACAATAAAATCTCCAACCACAACAACAAGTACAATAAGAAAAACATCAGAACTACCTACAACAGTTTCTGAGAAATCCATCAAGTCATCATCTAGCATAACGTACACCACAACAGCAACTCCCTCTAAAACTTCTACTGAGCATGAAATGACTCTTCCGGCCACATTAACAACAAAACAGTCTAAAAAGTTAGCTATACGCACAAGACATGCTCCAACAACGAGGACATTGCCTTCAAGAACAGGTATCATGTCTTCCACTATGAATGACAGCCTATTTCCTTCTGCAGGCCAAATAAAGGAAGCTCCACTCACCCCAGCAACTGCTCCAGCAACAATTACAATTAAAAGTAAATCTGCAACTACCAGCACAACAGAAATGGCAACAGATGAACCAAGTACCACTTTTTCCCTAACATCAGAACCCACAACAACTGTTAGTAGTACAACAGGAAAAGAAACAAGCAATTCTTTATCAACAACACGGACATCACTTTCAAAAACAAGTATTGTGTCTGCCACTAAAGAAGAAACATACTTGACATCAGCTAGACAAACAACAGAATCACAACTTGCCCCAGGTACTACAACAGCCACTACGACAACTGCAACTAAATCTGCCACAATCACCACGACAGGACTGACTACAGGAGAACTCACTACAACTTTCCACCCAACAACAAAACTTACTTCAACTGCTATGAGTACAACGGGAAAAGAATCAAGCAAAACTTTACCAACAACTGAGACATCACCTTTGACAACGTCTATTTTGTCCATCATCACTGACAAAACGACCTTAACATCAGAAGGACAAACAAAGGGGACTCCTCTCTCCACACCAACAGAAACCGCCACAAGTACAAGTAAAACTATATCTGCCATAACCACCTCCATAGGAATGACTGCAACTGAAGCAACTACAACTTTCTCCCCAACCGCAGAAGGAACTTCAACTGCTTTCAGTACATCCGGAGAAGAAACAAGCATTACGTTACCAAAAATAATACCATCTTCAACCACAGCAACAAGTGCAATGACAATAACATCCGAACCTCCTTCAACAAATTCTGCGAGATCCATAAAAACATCATATGCCACAACCTCCGCATCAACAACGATTGTTATTGAAACTTCCCCCATGCATAAAACAACTCTTTCTGCTACAGTCGAACCATCTACGACATCTTTTAGTACCACTGGACTTGCAACAACCACATTCACATCACCTTCCAGGACAAATACGGCATCCACCACTACGGAAGAAACACAGTTGATGTCAGCAACACAAACAATAGAGTCTCCCCTAACCTCAGCAACTGCAACACCCACCACTCCAACTGAAAGAAAATCTGCCACAAACACTGCAACAGGAATCACTACACCTGAATACACACAAACTTCAACCCTGACCGCTGAACCCCCCACATCAGCTGCGAGTACAACTGGAGAAGAAACAAGCATAACCTTTCCAGCGACAATAAAATCTTCAACCAGAAGTGTAATCACAAGAACAAGAGAAACTCCCTCAACAGATTCTGCCACACCCATAAAACCATCATCTATCACAAATTCTGCTACAATGACACTTAGTAAAACTTCTCTTGTGGATCAAACAACTCTTCCAGCCACAGAATTAACAGAACCGTTAACAATTTCTCTGAGTACCACAGCATCGGCTACAACAAAAACGACATTACCATCGAAAACAAGTACTGTGTCCACCACCACTGGAAAAACACCCTCAACATCAGCTAGACAAACAACAGAATCGCACCTCACCTCACCCACTGCAGTAACCACAATGAAAATTCAAACGAAATCTGCCGCAACCACTAACACAGGCATGAGTACAATTCAACGCACTCCAACTTTACCCCCAACCTCTAAACTGACTTCAACTGCTACAAGTAAAATCGAAGAACAAACCAGCAGAACTGTGCCCACGACAATAAAATCTCCAACCACAACAACAAGTACAATAAGAAAAACATCAGAACTACCTACAACAGTTTCTGAGAAATCCATCAAGTCATCATCTAGCATAACGTACACCACAACAGCAACTCCCTCTAAAACTTCTACTGAGCTTGAAATGACTCTTCCGGCCACATTAACAACAAAACAGTCTAAAAAGTTAGCTATACGCACAAGACCTGCTCCAACAACGAGGACATTACCTTCAAGAACAGGTATCGTGTCTTCCACTATGAATGACAGCCTATTTCCTTCTGCAGGCCAAATAAAGGAAGCTCCACTCACCCCAGCAACTGCTACAGCAACAATTACAATTAAAAGTAAATCTGCAACTACCAGCACAACAGAAATGGCAACAGATGAACCAAGTACCACTTTTTCCCTAACATCAGAACCCATAACAACTGTTAGTAGTACAACAGGAAAAGAAACAAGCAAAACTTTATCAACAACACGGACATCACTTTCAAAAACAAGTATTTTGTCCGCCACTAAAGAAGAAACATACTTGACATCAGCTAGACAAACAACAGAATCACAACTTGCCCCAGGTACTACAACAGCCACTAGGACAACTGCAACTAAATCTGCCACAATCACCACGACAGGACTGACTACAGGAGAACTCACTACAACTTTCCACCCAACAACAAAACTTACTTCAACTGCTATGAGTACAACGGGAAAAGAATCAAGCAAAACTAAACCAACAACTGAGTCATCACCTTTGACAACGTCTATTTTGTCCATCATCACTGACAAAACGACCTTAACATCAGAAGGACAAACAAATGGGACTCCTCTCTCCACAACAACAGAAACAGCCAAAAGTACAAGTAAAACTATATCTACCATAACCACCTCTATAGGAATGACTGCAACTGAAGCAACTACAACTTTCTCCCCAACCGTAGAAGGAACTTCAACTGCTTTCAGTACATCCGGAGAAGAAACAAGCATTACGTTACCAAAAACAATACCATCTCCAACCACAGCAACAAGTGCAATGACAAGAACATCCGAACCTCCTTCAACAAATTCTGCGAGATCCACAAAAACATCATCTGCCACAACCTCCGCATCAACAACCATTGTAATTGAAACTTCTCCCATGCATAAAACAACTCTTTCTGCTTCAGTCGAACCATCGACGACATCTGTGAATACCACTGGACCTGCAACAACCACAATCACATCACCTTCCAGGACAAATATGGCATCCACCACTACGGAAGAAACACAGTTGACATCAGCAACACAAACAATAGAGTCTCCCCTAACTTCAGCAACTGCAACACCCACCACTTCAACTGAAAGAAAATCTGCCACAAACACTGCAACAGGAATCACAACACCTGAACACACACAAACTTCAACCCTGACCGCTGAACCCACCACATCAGCTGCGAGTACAACTGGAGAAGAAACAAGCATAACCTTCCCAGCGACAATAAAATCTTCAACCAGAAGTGCAATCACAAGAACAACAGAATCTCCCTCAACAGATTCTGCCACACCCATAAAACCATCATCTATCACAAATTCTGCTACAATGACACTCAGTAAAACTTCTCTTGTGGATCAACCAACTCTTCCAGCCACAGAATCAACAGAACCGTTAACAATTTCTCTGAGCACCACAGCACCGGCTACAACAAAAACGACATTACCATCGAAAACAAGTACTGTGTCCACCACCACTGGAGAAACACCCTCAACATCAGCTAGACAAACAACAGAATCGCACCTCACCTCACCCACTGCAGTAACCACAATGAAAATTCAAACGAAATCTGCCGCAACCACTAACACAGGCATGAGTACAATTCAACGCACTCCAACTTTACCCACAACCTCTAAACTGACTTCAACTGCTACGAGTAAAATCGAAGAACAAACCAGCAGAACTGTGCCCACGACAATAAAATCTCCAACCACAACAACAAGTACAATAAGAAGAACATCAGAACTACCTACAACAGTTTCTGAAACATCCATCAAGTCATCATCTAGCATAACGTACACCACAACAGCAACTCTTTCTAAAACTTCTACTGAGCTTGAAATGACTCTTCCGGCCACATTAACAACAAAACAGTCTACAAAGTTAGCTATAAGCACAAGACCTGCTACAACGACGAGGACATTGCCTTCAAGAACAGGTATCGTGTCTTCCACTATAAATGACAGCACATTTACTTCAGCAAGCCAAATAAAGGAAACTCCACTCACCTCAGCAACTTCAACAGCAACAATTACAATTAAAAGTAAATCTGCCACAACCAGCACAACAGAAATGGCAACAGATGAACCAACTACCGCTTTTTCCCTAACATCAGAACCCACAAGAACTGTTAGGAGTACAACAGGAAAAGAAACAAGCAATTCTTTATCAACAACACGGACATCACTTTCAAAAACAAGTATTGTGTCCGCCACTAAAGAAGAAACATACTTGACATCAGCTAGACAAACAACAGAATCACAACTTGCCCCAGGTACTACAACAGCCACTAGGACAAGTGCAACTAAATCTGCCACAATCACCACGACAGGACTGACTACAGGAGAACTCACTACAACTTTCCACCCAACAACAAAACTTACTTCAACTGCTATGAGTACAACGGGAAAAGAATCAAGCAAAACTTTACCAACAACTGAGACATCACCTTTGACAACGTCTATTTTGTCCATCATCACTGACAAAACAACCTTAACATCAGAAGGACAAACAAAGGGGACTCCTCTCTCCACAGCAACAGAAACAGCCACAAGTACAAGTAAAACTATATCTACCATAACCACCTCTATAGGAATGACTGCAACTGAAGCAACTACAACTTTCTCCCCAACCGTAGAAGGAACTTCAACTGCTTTCAGTACATCCGGAGAAGAAACAAGCATTACGTTACCAAAAATAATACAATCTCCAACCACAGCAACAAGTGCAATGACAAGAACATCCGAACCTCCTTCAACAAATTCTGCGAGATCCACAAAAACATCATCTGCCACAACCTCCGCATCAACAACCATTGTAATTGAAACTTCTCCCATGCATAAAACAACTCTTTCTGCTACAGTCGAACCATCTACGACATCTGTGAATACCACTGGACCTGCAACAACCACAATCACATCACCTTCCAGGACAAATATGGCATCCACCACTACGGAAGAAACACAGTTGACATCAGCAACACAAACAATAGAGTCTCCCCTAACCTCAGCAACTGCAACACCCACCACTTCAACTGAAAAAAAATCTGCCACAAACACTGCAACAGGAATCCCTACACCTGAACACACACAAACTTCAACCCTGACCGCTGAACCCACCGCATCAGTTGCGAGTACAACTGGAGAAGAAACAAGCATAACCTTCCCAGCGACAATAAAATCTTCAACCAGAAGTGCAATCACAAGAACAACAGAATCTCCCTCAACAGATTCTGCCACACCCATAAAACCATCATCTATCACAAATTCTGCTACAATGACACTTAGTAAAACTTCTCTTGTGGATCAAACAACTCTTCCAGCCACAGAATCAACAGAACCGTTAACAATTTCTCTGAGTACCACAGCATCGGCGACAACAAAAACGACATTACCATCGAAAACAAGTACTGTGTCCACCACCACTGGAGAAACACCCTCAACATCAGCTAGACAAACAACAGAATCGCACCTCACCTCACCCACTGCAGTAACCACAATGAAAATTCAAACAAAATCTGCCGCAACCACTAATACAGGCATGAGTACAATTCAACGCACTCCAACTTTACCCCCAACCTCTGAACGAACTTCAACTGCTACAAGTACAATCGGAGAACAAACAAGCAAAACTGTGCCAAAGACAATAAAATCTCCAACCACAACAGCAAGTACAATAAGAAGAAAATCAGAACTACCAACAATAGTTTCTGAAACATCCATAAACACATCATCTATCATAACGTACACCACAACAGCAGCTCTCTCAAACTCCTTCTGAGCTCGAAACGACTCTTCCGGCCACATTAACAACAAAACAGTCTTCAAAGTCAGCTTCATGCACAAGACCTGCTCCAAAAACAAGGCCTTCGAGAACTGTTGTCGTGTCCTCCACTACAAAGGACAGCCCATTTACTCCAGCAAGACAATTAAAAGAAACTCCACTCATCACAGTCACTGCCACATCAACAATTACAATTAATACTATATCTGCCACAACCACCACAACAGGAATGACTACATCTGAACCCACAACAAATTCTCCCCCATCCTCTGAACTGACCACAACTGCTGCATTTACATCTGGAGACGAAAGAAGTACAACTTACCCAATGAAAATACAATCTTCTACTACATTTGCGATGATAGGAACAACAAAATCTCTTTTCAGATTCTGCAACACCCAGAAAACCATTATCGACCATAATTTCCACCATATTGACCGTTCGTGAAACTTCTCTTGTGCATCAAAAAAAATTCTACGGCCACAGTTAAAACAGAACCATCAACAAAGTCTTTGAGTACAACAGGACCTTCTACAACACAGAGGACATCACCTTCGAGAGCAAGAGTTGTGTCTACTGCTATGGAAGAAACAACTTTGACCTTTCTCAGACAAACAACAAAGTCTTTCGACACATCTCCAAGTAGAATTGCATTTTCCAGAACCGACAAGAGTGAAACTTTGACAGCTGAACAGTTTACCCCCACAAAATCTGAATTCACAGCGAGTGCCAAGAGTATAGCTGGAGAAGAAAGCTCAAGCATACATTTAGTGGAAAAAATAAGATCTACTGAAATAACAGATACATTTGCAATTACGACCACAAGCAAGAATCATAAGCTTTCAGCAGCATGTGGCTGAAATTTGTCTGAATGACAGGGGTCATCTATTATTAGCTACCAGCTCATCCATGACAACTTCATTTAGAAGTGTTATGAAAACACAGCATGTAAATGTTTAACATCATCACACCATTAGAGTTCTGACAGTTTCTTGCAGTTGTGCCTCCTATTCATAGATATTGACAAAATTTTCCTGGCTTCAAGTCCATTCTGAAAGATGTCATTTTTCATGTTTTTTGTTGATTGCACGCTGAAATTAGAGTCAGTCATATTATCATAAGCTGCAGCCACATAATTACAAGCTTATTGTCTTTCTCTGGCTATTTTTAACTGACTATTTTTCTAAATACACATTCTTAAAATATTAGTCTTAAGATGCTCTGCACTACATCTCAGTGGTATTGAGTACTCGAAAAATATACCTGAGTGAAAGTCCTCATACCTCACAAGAAAATGACAAGATCAGTCAATCATTGCTATACCACTTGAGTAAAAGTCTGAAGTCTGTTGTTAACTGGACTTTAGTGTAAAAAGTATTTTTATGTTATTAAATGTATGTTTTGAAATTAAAAGTGCAAGTACCAGTAAACGTTTTTAATCAAGCTTTTTTTTAAAATTGTGATGTGATTTCATTAAAACAGCTCATTCAGAACACAGAACTGTTCCTCACAAGCATGATTTCATGTTTATGTTTGGAACTGATGTTATTGTTGTCAGAGTAATATTTTGCTCTACAATATGTGCAAATAAAACTAAACTGACAAACCAAGGATCTTGTTTACCTTATTTCACCAGGTAAAAGACTCATTGATATTAAAAATCTCTTGCCTGAGAGTGACCTGGCCAACAAGGCAACATGAAACATGCAACAACAATGAAACCAGCATTACAGTGAGACAAGTACAACAGTACACAATATAAATGATCAAAAAACACAATATGCAATTTCGAAATATGAATCAGGACAAAGTAATTAAGAGGCATGTTTTACACAGTTAATCACATTTACCAAGACTGTCAGATTCCTGCCCTTTTAAGATTGAATTGAATATCCCCAAAGTAACCAGATCTGACAATTTCACTTCCTTCCGCAAGTTATTCCAGGTAGAGGGGGCAGCATATCGAAAAGCTTTTTTTCCTCGCTCTGCTCAAAACCTGGGGACCAACATCTGTACTGTACTTTGGGACAGAAGGCCGTGTTGATAATTGGTCCTGCGCATATATGAACATAAATCCGAAGGAATTAGCCCAAGCATAGATGTATATATGAAAACCAGCCAATGTGAAGCTCTGTGGATATATAGTGTGGGCAATTTAGCGGCAGCATATGGAGTACAATGATGTATAAGACATCCATAGCCTGTGAGGAAGCGTAATGCGCAACGATATACAATATCAACCTTCTTTCGGCAGTGAACTGAGCTTTCATAAAAAGCAGGTCGCCAAAATCCAATAAATGTAAAAACGTTAGAGAGATCAAATGTTTCCGTGGCTGAAGGGAGAAACAAGATTTATTCTTAAGGAAGAACCCTAATTTAATTTTCAGCTTTGACACAAGATTTTCAATGTGTGGCTGGAGTGACAACTTTTGGTCAATCATGATTCCAAGATACTTAAACGCAGCTCCCATTTCAATTTCAGCCCCTTAAGTAGTTAAAATCTTTGGGTCAGAGGTAACTTTTTACCATTAGTGAAGATCATGAATTTGGATTTGTCTGTATTTAACACCAATTTCAGCTGATATAAGCGATACTGAACAACATCAGAAGCAGACTGTAACAGTTCAAGGGCATTTACCACTGATGGGGCAGAGCTGGAAATGACAGTGTCATCTGCATAAAAATGGGAGGCAGCAGTTAATAAGTTATCAAAAAGATCATTTACATAAATGGAGAACAGTCGAGGCCCTAATAGAGCCTTAGGGCACCCCTTGAGAAATGGTAAGAAAAGAGGTGGCAGACTCAGCACACAGGGCACGTTGAGTTCTTTCCAAAAAATTATTTGAGAACCAGCTTACAGCATGCTCAGATAAGCCAATTTCAAATAGTCTGTTTGTTAATAATGCATGGTTTACTGTATTTGATGCTTTGGACCAATCTATGAAGAACACAACACTATATTTTTCATAATCCAAAGCCTCAATGATGTCATTTACTACTTTTTTTTGTTTATTCTCGGGCATTAATAACATAAAGTGCACAGTTCATCACAGATGAATCAACAACATTGTCGAAAAGGTGTAGGCTGAAGCCAGAGCTTATTTTGCCAACCCTTTAAACATTACATTAAACTGTCAAAACCAGGAATAATTTGGAGAAAGAAACAGGACATATTATTAAGAAATTTTAACTTAAAAAGCAAACAACAAGAATTAATGTACCATTTCACGTATTCATAACAATATTCATTCAAATATAAATCTCTATATTTCTGTTTTACAGTATCTCACATAAGTGACTACACCTTTCACATTTCGACCATTAATTTAGTATATCTTTTTAAGGGCCAACGTTACAGAAATGAAAACTGAATATATTCTAGAGTAGTCATTGCACAATATGTGTAGCAGTGTAGATTTACTGCACTGTCCAAATAACTGAACAAACAGTCACTATTTCCAAAATCTGGAAATCCACAAGATCAATGAATTTAAGAGCATTGGAATTAATAAACAATCTACAGCGGCCTCCATAATTATTGGCAGATGTGTGAAAAGCCTTAAAATAAATTCAATTTTTATTGCACAAGCATACTCTCACACTGAAAGTTGTAGAAAAATGTAACCTTCAACTCAAGTGAATTTTCAGGGAAAAAAGAATCCCTGGCTAAGAAATAATTATTTTTCATAAAATCACCTGATCCACAATTATTGGCACCCCTCACAATTCCTAGGAATTAAATGTAATTGAAGTATTTCTGTCATTTCTACAGTAGTTTAAAAAGTTGATCAGAGTATCTAGGAACATTTAATTAGTAAATCATCACTTCCTGTTTCCCTGGGGTATAAATATGACGTGACACAGAGGCCATTTCTCTTTTCCACTCTTCAACGTGGGAAAGACAAAGGAACACACCATTGAAGTAAGGCAGATTCAGTCAGGCAATGGCTACAAGAAAATAGCCACTCACCTGCACTTGCCCATATGTACTGTCAGAGGAATCATTAAGAAGTTTAAAACAACTGGAACAGCGGTAAACAAGCCTGGACGAGGACGCAAGGTTATTTTGCCACCACATACAGTGAGGACGTTGGTAAGAGAAATAAAAAGTTCTCCAAAGCTCCCTGTGTGCAACAAATGGTGTCTATTTGGGGTGGATTCTAGCTTTCCCAGCATCCTAGCTACAGAGTAGAAAAACCGCTGTACTCACTAACTGTTGCCATAGCAAACTGTAGCCAACAGCAAATTCGTGCTTGAGCTGCCAGAGTTTCGCACTGCGTCCTCTACTTTCGCCATTGCGTTTATTAGAACTAGTTAATTTTATTAGATCTATACACATGTACTGCGTTAGACTGCAGAATATGCCCGTCGATTCCTTTGGGAGATGCGTCAGTTTCATTCTGAAGAGCCGGACCTGGAAAAACTGTGTTCTGCAGCCTCGTTCCACCTAGATCCGCCCTCCACAGAGCTGGTCAGTCAGAAGAAAGTGGGCACACGGGGAGTGGGGGCCATAGCAGAAGAGCCACCCCAAAGACGCGTTTCAGGCAGAGACTACTATGGACTTCAAAGGGGTTTTTTGAGGATGGTTGTATGAGCAAAATAAGTACCCCTTTTTTTACTTTGTGCAATCAGGAGTACTCTAGGGGAGTCAAAGACCAAAATATAAACTTGGAAAAATAGCATAATAGGTCACCTTTAAATATGTCAGCATGAGGTTAGCTCTTCTTCGTGCCATCTGCTTCAATGCTTTTCAAATACATGGTTTTTGCCGGACACAATGATATCTGTCTTGCTAGTTCCGGTGATTAAGGACAAATCTGGTAAAGTTGACTGCTCTGATAATTACAGACTAATACCCATTGACCGTGTGCTGTCTTAAGTTTTTAAAACCATCTTGCTGGACAGAATTGTGGAGATCATTGCTTCTACTGATAAACAGTTTTGTTTCAAACATAAGCATGGCACAGACATTGCGTTTCAGATCAAACAAATTTTAATATGAGACAAAGATAACTTGAGTAAATACAAAATGCAGTTTTTAAATGAAAATTCCATTTATTATGGGGAAAAAGCTAACCAAACCAACCTGGCCCTCTGTGAAAAAGTAATTGCCCTCCCCCTTCTTAGATCATGAATTAACTGTGATTAACCACATTTTTAAGTCTACTTTCACGAGCTACACCCAGGCCTGATTACTGCCAGACCTGTTGAATCAAGAAATCGCATCAATAGAACCTGTTGACAAAGTGAAGTAGGTTAAAAGATCTCAAAAAGCAACACATCATGGCGTGAACTTAAGAAATTCAAGAACAGATAAGAAACAAAGAATTTGACATTTGTCAGTCTGGAAAGAGTCGCAAAACTATTTCTAAGGCTTTCGGACTCTGGTGAGAGCCATTCTCCACAAATTGAGAAAACTTGGAACAATGGTAAACCTTTCCAGGAGTGGCCAGCCTACCAAAATTACTCAAAGAGCGCATTGACGACTCATCGGGGACATCACAAAAGAACCCAGAACAACATCTGTAGAACTGCAGGCCTCACTTGCTTCAGTTAAAGTCAGTGTTCATGAGACAACATTATGAAAAAGACTGGGCAAAAATGGCATGACTGGGAGAGTGCCGAGGCGAAAACCACTGCTGACCAAAACACAACACAAAGGCTCGTCTCTCTTTTGCCAAAATTCAGCTTGATGATCCCCAAGACTTTTGGGAAAATATTCTGTGGACTGACGAGACAAAAGCTGAACTTTTTGGAAGGTGTGCGTCCCGTTACATCAGGCATAAAACAAACACAGCATTTCATAAAAAGAAAATCATACCAAAAGTCAAACATGGTGGTTGTAAGGTGATGGTTTGGGGCTGCCTTGCTGCTTCAAGACTTGGACAACTTATCGTAATTGATGGAACTATGAATTCTGCTCTCTACCAGAGAATCCTGAGTAGAATGTCCAACCATCAGTTTGTGACCTCAAGCTCAGGCACACTTGGATTTGCAGCAGGACAATGATCCGAATGTGACAGTTGATGGGTCCTGTCACTGGGAGTGTCTCTTAATAAGTACATGCCCTGGCTACCTTGCCAACGAGCCTGGCTCTTTGGCGACATGGTCAGCGCGCATGACTCTTGCGCGGGAGTCTGGAGGTTCAAGTCCTCGCCCGGGCCCTCCTTCGGCCTGCTACATTCTGGCGTAATCGGCAGGATCTGGGGCATCCTAATGGATGGCAGCATGCATAAAGCATGGAGCGTGAGGACACGATCATGAAAGAGGGGGAGAGATGTGACAGTTGATGGGTCCTGTCACTGAGAGTGTCTCCTAATAAGTACATGCCCTGGCTACCTTGCCAACGAGCCTGGCTCTTTGGCGATGTGGTCAGTGCGCATGACTCTTACCCAGGGTCTGGAGGTTCAAGTCCCCGCCCGGGCCCTCCTTCGGCCTGCTACACGAAGCACACTAGCAAGTCCACCTCTGAATGACTTAAAAAAACAAAATGACAATTTTGGAGTGGACTAGTCAATGTCCGGACTTATATCCCCTTGACATGCAGTGGCTTGACCTTAAATAGGCTGTTCATGCTCAAAAACCCTCCAATGTGGCTGAATTCAAACAATTTTGCAAAGAGGAGTGGGCTAAAATTCTTCCACAACGATGTGAAAGACTCATTGCCAGTTATTGCAAACGTTTCATTGCAATTGTTGTTGCCAAGGGTAGCACAACCAGTTATTAGGATTACTTTTTCACATAGGGCCAGGTAGGTTTGGATAGCTTTTTCCCCTTAACCCCTTTCTGCAGATGTAGACGCCTGCGTCTATAGACCTGCAAATTTAAGCACGCTGTTACTGTACTCGATCACCAGATGGCACCCCCGGATCAGTTATTGAATGTTCACAAGCAAGCAGACCTCGAACGCGGTTCTGAATATGGGGAAGTTCACTCCACGCCCTGTTTTTCAAGAGCTGCATGAAATTAAACTCCTCAGCTAAGCCTGATGTGCAAACTGGTCAGTATCCTTGCCCATAGTATCGATCCAGCAGTTTAAAAAAACGATATCTTGACACAGAAAAAAATCGTTATCCTCTGTAGCAAACAGTTTAGCCACAGTGACCAAACAGCATTTCAATTAGTAGTTCAGAAAAATCAGTTTTCTGTCAATTACAGTTGTCACATACAAAAAAATTTGAATTTCCTACCATGGATTTACGCGTAGATTCCTTCAGTGACAAATCCAGCGCTTCCTAATATCCACCCGAGTACAGGCGTTGATAGCCAATCACTCAATCATACAGTCAGGCTCTTCTGCGTAATTGTAGAGTTCCACGTCATAACCTCGTGAAGTTTCCCTGGTAACAATGTATTGATTGGCTCGTTTCTTATCCAATTCCCAAGTGTTTTAACATTTTAGAGTAAGTGAAACACATTGATTGGACAAACACAGAGCATACAAACCTATGCGTATCAGCAGGCTCGGTTGTATCCTGTCTACGTTATGCACATTACGCGGCTAAAATAGACGCGATTTATAGAAAATAGGTTCGCAAAACTGGCCTTAAAGTGTTCAGTTACATTTACAGGATTTAAATGAGATAAGGATATGGTCAATTGGAATTATTTCGAATGAAACAGGACCGGAGGGTTCCTGCTAGTACTGGGTACATCGGTCTTTGGAGGAGGGATTCATGAAAAAGGTCAGGCTGCTACTTTGTTTTTTTTTTTTGGAATGTATACATACTCAACAAAGTCGAATGTCGAGGTTTTTTTCCTGTTTAAAACGTGAACTGCCAGTGCATTTGGGTGGACCCCCTGGTACGTTCATTGCACGTTTCTTTTGAATTGGGAGAGACTATGGATTTGATATTCCCTGAAAGTGGAGTGTCTGTTCTGTTAAAATAAGGTATATTTCAGAATTCAGATATTACTGAGTTAGTGAGGTGTACTTGTTCCTTATAAGTGTTGAATTGGGTTCGTGAGCTTAGAAGAGGGGACTGGTAGCTTCCATTACAGGGTGAATGTTCTAACCGTTTAATAAGCAGTTTATTTAATGCGTGTTTGTGCTGGCTTTGAAGAGAAATGGCCAAAACTCTAAACTTTATTATGGAGAAAAGGCACGTTTTGTGTTTGAAGAGGTTCTGCACTGATATTGATAAATTCATAGTAAACTCAACCAGAAAATCATTTGTTCATATTAAATTTCATGCCTTGAAACTTTATTTGTGTTAAATACATGATTTTTTAATGATTTGACAGCACATCACTTTGAGACTTTGGGGAGACACTTGGGTAGC
The DNA here is from genome assembly GCA_029721435.1 of Gymnothorax reevesii. Classification (NCBI taxonomy): domain Eukaryota; kingdom Metazoa; phylum Chordata; class Actinopteri; order Anguilliformes; family Muraenidae; genus Gymnothorax; species Gymnothorax reevesii. The sequence goes on from CM056577.1 coordinate 114,184,098, forward strand.
GGTATAATTTGGCTAATAGCATGTAGGTAATCTAGAATGTAATGTTGAAGATGAATTCTACTTGTGCTCAAGGAGTTTATGATACCAGAAATGTAAAGTTTTAAGCCCCAGCAGTTTTTCAATCCTCAGAATTATTTTTTTTGCAATTTCAATGGTGAATTCTCATGAAGATTTTTTATGTTTGCTGCTCATTTTCTCTACCAAAAACATGAAAATAAACTGAAATACAATGTAATTCTAAATGCTGTAAGTGTCTTTTCTGAGCCCCATTTTTCCTCTTTATGAAGCTTAAATCTTGAATTATACAGCATTAAAGTGGGTAACCCATTAATAGCCAAATTTGGCTTCTGAACAAAGGGGTTAATAAATGAGATAATCATTTACAAACTGCATTTTGTAATTACTCGGGTTGTCCTTGTCTTATATAAAAATTTGTTTGATGATCTGAAACATTTAAGTGTGACAATTACGCAAAAAAAAAAAAAATCAAGAAGGGGGCAAATACTTTTTCATAGCACTGGATCAACAATTTAGATAATGATTGTCAACACGCATGTAGACCGGGACATTCCACTAGTACAGCTTTCACACATATGACAGATGAATGGCGTTTGGACTTAGACAATGGAAAATTAGTGGATGTTGTTTTGTTGATTTCAGTGCTGCATTTGATGTTATTGACCATTTTCTGTTTTAAGGAAAGCTCGAGCAGTATGGTTTTAGTTTGTCAGCCATAAAACTGATGGAGGGCTATTTGACAAATAGAAATCAAACTGTTTATTTTAATGCCAGTTTGTCTGATATTAAATATGTTGACTGTGGGGTGCCTCAAGGGAGTTGCCTTGGGCCATTATCATTTTCTATTTTTGTAAATGATTTCCCACTCATGCTGGATAAAAGTAAAACTGTCATGCATGCGGATGATTGTACAATATATTCAGCTGAATTGTCCACAGTAGGCTTAAATAACAAGTTACGGTATGATTTAAGGTTAATGGGAGAATGGGTATCTAAAAACAAACTGGTCTTGAATGTGGGAAAAACTAAATCTATTGTTATTGGGTCAAGGTACTTGCTGAGTTATGTACCTTCCTTGGTATTGGAAATTGATAATATTCCTGTTGAAAAAGTTTATGACACTAAACTTCTAGGCATAACTGTTGATCAACATTTAGCAGGGTAAACATATTGATTATACTGTGAATAAAATGGGAAAAGGGGTCTGAATGCTAAAAAGACTGTTCAAAATTTTACCACAAGACTTCGCCAAACAAGTTGCAAAGGCATTAGTTCTGTCACAGCTTGATCATTATTTTGAAATTTGGTCTAGTGCTTCAATGAAGGATCTAAATAAATCACAAGTTGCTCAAAATAAAGCAGCACACTGTGTATTACAGTGCTCCTACAAAACCAATGTGACACATATGCATGAGCGACTGGGTTGGCTGACTGTCACTCAAATAAGTTCTTACGCTTTGTTGAATTTGCTTAGGAATATTATTGTAAAGAACTCTCCAAATGTTTTTTATTGTTTGTTCTCACGTCAGTGGAGTCGACATAAATATTTGACGAGACATGCTACTGAGGGAAGGTTTACTTTGCCTAAGGCGAAGTACTAATACTAATGTGTTGAAGAAATCGGTTTTCTTCAGAGCCATCCTGGAGTGGAATTTGTTGCCATTTTATACTGTGTTAATAGATTCCAAAGAAAGGTATAAATTCTTGCTCAAAGTTTCTTCTTATGTTGCAGCTGCAGTAGGTAATTGTGCAGGTGCACATGAGGTTGTTGGTATATACTAAATGATGTAAAGCCTCTTCTCTTCCCTGCACTGTGACATTGTTATTTTGGTATCTGTTTGTATGTTTTTTCATACTTTTTCCCCCTTGCATATATTTATGGATTCTCAATTTAATGGAGGTAAATCCCTATCTTTATTTGAGAGCATGGTATTTCATTTCGTGCATAGCCCCTTTGCGCAGAGGCCAAATCTGGCTATTTAGGTGTTACCTGATTTAAGGCTTTATAATTCAAGATTGCAGCTTTATAGGCAGAAAAACTTTGGCTCAATTGAGTCTAGACACTTGAAGCATTTAGACTCCCATCGTATTTCAGTTTATTTTTATGATTTTGGTGGAGAAAAGGGGCTGCAAACACAAAAAATCTTCATGAAAATTCTACTTTGAATTAGCAAAAAAAAAATAATACTGACAATTGAAAAACTGCTGGGGCTTAAAACTATACCTTTCTAGAATCATAAACTTCTTGACCACAAGTACAATTCATCTTGAACATTGCATTCTAGATTACCCGCTTGCTATGAGCCAAATTAGACAGCTATCCAGGTGTCTCCCCAAAGAGAATCTCCCCAAAGAGATTTGACAATGAACCGTCAAAATGGTTCACTGTCAAATCATACATTAATCATATATTTAACACAAATTAACTTTTGGGGCATGAAATTCAGCATGAACTAATGATTTTCTGGTTGAGTTCAGCATGAATTTATCAATATCCGAGCAGTTGAACATCATTGGTCACCAGTAACCTCTCCAAACACAAAACATGCCTTTTCTCCATAATAAAGTTAACACTATTGTCCATTTTTCTTCGAAGTCCCCCTGTTGGATATGTGATTTGGTAGTGTGCAGTCTCATTCAGGCATTGTCAATGACCTACTACTAATATCCTGTGAAGACCCCCTACCTATATACAACTGCGCATGTGTAAAATAAAACTTCTTCTCTTCTGTGAACCCAAGAGCATGCCGTAGTGTACTGTGTTATTTTCCGTGTAAATGACACACGTGTAAGCTGCTAGATAATTCGCTGTATGATGGCCACCAGTAAGGTGACAGGTTATGGGCCCAGCGCTATGTCTAGCCAGCGATTTAGTCGGCTGTTGTTTGATGGCGACGAGAGAACATACGAGCTGTGGGAGACCCGATTCCTTGCACACCTGGAACTACGTGGGCTGTCGGCGACAATTAAAGACGATCCACGGGTTGGCGATGGAGAGGACGCCAACGCTGTACGAGCAGCTGATGTCGCGAAGAACGCTCAAGCGTACACTGAACTGGTGGAAGTCTTGGACAACAAAAGTTTGTCGCTAGTAATGAGAGAGGCGGCAGGAGATGGGCGCAGGGCTCTGAAAATACTACGTGGACATTATGCGGGCAAGGGAAAGCCGCGCATAGTGAGTTTATACTGTGAGCTTGCATCCCTCCACATGCACAGCAACGAGACTGTCACCGAATATATTGTTCGTGCTGAGACAATATTTGCTTCTTTGTCTGGAGCAGACGAGAATATCAGTGACGGGTTGCAAATGGGGATGGTGGTGAAGGGCCTCCCAGACCTGTTTAAACCGTTTGTGGTCCATATCACTCAGACAAGCGAGGAGCTGACGTTCAGTGACTTCAAAGCAAAGCTGAGGAGCTACGAGGACACCGAAAGATACAAGCCGAGTGATCTGACCGAGGACAACGTGATGCGAGCCGCCGGGGCAGCCAGCTACCAGCCACGGGGACGAGGCGGAGGACGGAGATCTGAGCCAACCGAGGTTGAGTGTTGGAGGTGTCATCAGAGGGGACATATTTCTAGGATGTGTCCCAACCATAGCCCTGAGGAGAGGAGACGAGGCCGCAGGAGCGGCGCACCGCGCCGGGGAAGGCAGCAGGACTCTATGGTGTGTGCGACAGGAGAGGAGTCGCAACGAGGAGCTACGAACCAGCATGGGTGACGACGGCGAGGACGAGAGTCAGACGGCGAGGACTGGCCTGACGGCGGTGATAACAGGTTGTATTGTTTTGCTCTGGTCAACAGCGGTGGTCCAGTAAAAGGGACAGTTAATACCAAAGGTTTGATGATCGACTGTGGTGCGACATCGCACATGACAAGTGACTATAAGAAGTTTAGGACTATTGATAAAACTTTCAAACCTGAGAACCATGTCATTTTATTAGCTGATGGTACTAAAGTCAGTGGGGTTGCTAAAGCCAGAGGCGAAGCAGAGATTTCACTTGTGGACAGTAAAGGTCATAAGGTAACTGCATTACTGAAAAATGCTTTGTATATACCAACTTTTCCACAAGATATTTTTTCAGTAAGGGCAGCAACACTCAATGGAGCAGAATTGCATTTCAAACAAGGTGATAACAGGATGGGTGTTAGTGATGCTACAAGGTTTAACATTGAGGTTTGTGGTAAACTGTATTATCTGCCCACAATTACTGATGAGAACAATGACAAGTTTAAGGTGTGTACACAGAATACTTAACCACTGTAATTTTGAGTATGTTTCCCATTTGGAGGATGTGGTTGAAGGGATGAAAATTAAAGGAAAGTGTGACAAATCTTCTCTAAAATGTGATGTCTGCATAGAGGGTAAGACTGTTGAAATTAAAAAACAGGAAAGCTTATGGCAAAGCAACAAAGATCTTAGCACTGGTTCAAACTGACCTATGTGGGCCTATGGGCCCAACTGATAGAGACGGGTACAGATACACACTGGCTCTCACATATGACTATAGTGGTATGATCTGGACCTATTTTCTTAAGACAAAAAATGACACAGCTAGAGCTACAGAGAAATTCCTAGCTGATACTGCCCCATATGGGAGAGTCAAGACTATACGGTCTGACAATGGGACAGAATACACTGGGAAAGAGTTCCAAGATCTGCTCAGGAAGAAGAGGATTTGTCATCAAAGTAGTGCTCCTTATTCGCCGCATCAGAACGGCACCGCAGAAAGACAGTGGAGAACATTATTTGACATGAGCCGGTGTATGCCTATCGAGAGTAAGTTGCCCAAAAAGCTATCGAGGTTCGCAGTGCAAAAGGCCGCACAGATACGCAACCGGTGTTATTGCAAAAGACCAGGAAAAACTCCATATGGTGCTTTCACAGGGAAAACCCCAAATATTGCTCATATGATGGTGTTTGGTACTGAGTGTTATGCTTATAAGCAAGATAAAAAGAAACTAGATACAAGGTGTGAAAAGGGCATCTACATAGGATATTATAAGTATAGCCCTGAATATCACGTATATTTTCCACAGACAGGAAGAGTGTCAGACAAGTACAGACAAGTCAAGCCCGTATTGGAGGATACACAGCTTCGGACACATGACGATTCTGATGACGATTGTTATGATGACACTGTGTTAAACGAAGTACCAGTTAAGATGGAACAACCCCATGCCAGTCAGACAGCGCCTACAGAGGAAAGGGGTGAGAGCGGTGCAAGTGCACCACCTAGTGGTCAGGGTGATAGTGGAGGCAAGCACCGCTACCCAGAAAGAAATAGGCGACCACCAGCATATCTTAGCCACTATCAATGTAAGACTGAACATATTGAAAATGAACAGGAGGTGGATTATTTCTATAGAGCTGTGTACAATGTACCCAAAACATATACAGAGGCTATGAGCTCTGAAAGGTCTCAGAAGTGGGTTAAAGCAATGGAGGAAGAGATGACCTCTTTAAAAGAGAATGACACATTCACCCTGTGTGCACTGCCAAAGGGGAAGAGAGCAGTGGGGGGGGGGCACTGGGTTTTTGCCGCTAAAGAGAGCCCTGACCAACCTGAGACGTTTAAAGCAAGATATGTAGCCAAGGGGTACAGCCAGGTTGAAGGTATAGATTATAAAGAAATTTTCTCCCCGACTGGCAGCATGACCTCAGTGAGGGTTCTTATGCAAATAGCTGCACAAGATGACCTTGTGCTTCACCAAATGGATGTCAAAACAGCCTATTTACACGCTCCCATAGACTGTGAGGTTTATATCGAGCAACCAGAGGGATTTGAAGAACAGTCCGAGACTAATGAACATCTAGTTTGTCAACTGAATAAATCTTTATATGGTTTAAAACAATCCAGACGTAATTGGAATAAACTACTGCATGATCACCTGGTGGAAAATGGTTTTGAACAGAATGCAGCAGATAATTGTGTCTATGAAAAACAGTCTGATGGTGAAAGGGTCATTTTAATCATTTGGGTGGACGATCTGCCTATTGCCGCTAGCAGTAATGATCTGATGAGGGAGGTGAAGGGAATGTTAGCAAAAAGGTTCAATATGAAAGATCTCGAGGAGCTCAGACATTTCTTAGGCACTGATTTCAAACAACGTAGGGGTGAGATCAGGATGAGTCAGAGAAGACACATTGAAAAAGTGCTCAAAAGGTTCGGAATGTCTGAGTGTAAACCAAGAATGACACCCCGTGAATTAAAGCCTGAACTTGATGGAGAGGGGGAAATTATAAATGTAACAGGCTATAGAGAGATAGTGGGTAGTCTGATTTACATTATGACCTCCACAAGGCCAGATCTTAGCTGGGTAGTCAGTAAGTTATCCCAGCACCTGGCCCAGCCAAAACGGTAACATTGGGACACAGCAAAACAGGTGTTAAGATACCTAAAGGGCACAATTAACCTTGAGCTGTGTTATCAACATAGTGACCAGGACCTTAAGCTAGAAGGTTATAGTGACGTCGACTGGGCATCAGATCAGAGTGACCGGAGGAGCACCACCGGTTACTGCTTCAGTCTAACTAGAGATGGTCCAGTTATATCCTGGAAAAGCAGGAAGCAGCCTACAGTGTGAGGCCGAATACATGGCTCCAGCCTCTGCAGTTCAAGAGAGCCTGTATCTAGTACAGTTACTCCATGGTCTAGATAAATACAAGCGCCACACACCAGTAAATATGAAGACAACCAGGGAACTATTGAACTCTCTAAAAATCCAGTGTGTAGGCAGCGGAGTAAACATGTAGACGTAAAATATCATTTTGTACGGGCAGCACATGTTGATGGTAAGGTCACAATCAAATATTGTCCAACTGATTATATGGTGGCAGATGTGCTGACCAAGCCACTGTCAAACCTAAATTTGAGATGTTTAAGTGTTATCTTTTTGGGAAGATCTAGGTAACCATGGGGTGGTACAGGTATATGTGGACTGGACATGATTGCTATTATGTATTTATTTTTTTTATTAATGTTTTGCTATGAATTGTTATATTGACATTGCTGTAAAGATGAGCCTGAGTGGGGGTGTTGGATATATGATTTGGTAGTGTGCAGTCTCATTCAGGCATTGTCAATGACCTACTACTAATATCCTGTGAGGACCCCCTACCTACATACAACTGCGCATGTGCAACAACTTCTCTTCTGTGAACCCAAGAGCATGGCGTAGTGTACTGTGTTATTTTCCGTGTAAATGACACACGTGTAAGGTGCTAGATAATTCGCTGTATGATGGCCACCAGTAACGTGACACCCCCAAGCATTAAATAAAGTGCTGATTAAACAGCTATAACATTCACGCTGCAATGAAAAGCTGACCGCTCTCACATCCGAGCTCATAACCTTACGGCTTATGCACACCAAGATTAAAACCCGGCGGGATCCCGCCGGAGTTTGCCCGCGGCAGTGAAAATACATGGGAGCAGATTAGTCCTTTCACACCAACCAAGCGTTTTGCAAGCGGTAGCGGGGCGGGCCCCGCTCAGTTACCGCGCGTGCAACTTCGAATCCAACTCGAGCGGAAATTTGCTCGCGGTGTGTGAGCGGTGCCCAATAGAAATGAATGGGAAAGGACAAATCGTATTCAATCTACGTTCTACCAACCAAAATTTTTCCCCCCATAGCGAGATTCAAATTACAAACACAGGTGAATTAATTAATTAGAAATTAATTAAGTAGAAAAATCGCCCGCATCAGAGGACAGTTGTAGCCGATTATGTATTCATTGGAGAAACGAAAAATAAAAATCCATACACATAAATTCAATGAATATTCCATTAAAGTGTGATTAACTACCATTAACAACAATGGGTTGAGGGGGGGATTTGAACTGGGCCGGCGGTGAACACACCGCGCGCGGAGACTGTCTGGTGTGAATAAAGAAGCAGAACGCGCCGCTTGAGACCCGGCGCGGAAACATTCCGCTTACCGCCTCCGCCACGCTGACTTTTGTGTGTGAATACGGCCTTACATCCTATTCTCAACCGCGAACATACGGGTCACTCATTGCATCACGTGATTTCACAGCTTAGCAACCCATCTGGCCGCTGAAAACAACAGCGTAGCAACCACTGAACTGATAAATACGTACCTGACTTTCCCTCACTGTATTGTCCATAAAATGCTTAGAAGCTGAGTTGCAGTTGGCTGTACCAACCATAATACGATGGTGGGTGATCAGAAAAAGTCATTCTTTGAATTTCCAAAGAGAAATATCATATAGGCCTACCATATCTCGACCTCGCCTGATAACTGAGAGGTTGTCCTGATATTCGTGCGACCTCTGGGTAAAATATACAAGCAATAAACAGTGTATGCATTTCACACCGTCTCTGGCGGTCATTCGGAATTCATATAACCTCAGTTACCTTCGTAACTCTCGATACTCAATGTACTTGTAATACACGTACTCACTTTGTTTACAGCGGCCGACACGGTTGCTAAGGAAGTCATGTGACCTGTGACGTTGCGCCAAGGTCCAGATATTCTGGAAATATTTTGGAAATAGTGACTGTTTGTTCAGTTATTTGAACAGTAGTAAATCTACACTGCTACACATATTGTGCAATGACTACTCTGGAATATATTCAGTTTTCATTTCTGTAACGTTGTCCCTTAAAAAGATATGCTAAATTAATAGTCGAAATGTGAAGGGTGCAGTCACTTTTGTGACATACTGTATAAAACACAAAATATGAGGAAAAACATCATAGATTCCCTTTCAGAAAACAACACAAGACCAAGTCAATGCAATAATTTATTAATTTATTCATAGACCATATAAAATAATTGGCAAAATATATATCTTGATAAATATAAATATACTTAAGTTAAACATAACATATATATGCTTAAGTATAAAAATAAACATTTTAAATTAGGACAAATAAACCTATGTACTGTTTTGTGAATTGTGGAAACAGAAATTGAATGAGCTGTGGGGCAATTTTCATTTTGTAGAAACAATATTAAGGAAACAATTGAAACAAACCACAATGAAATATAATTCTGTCTTGAGAAACTTCATCTGCATGCGCAGACACATAAAATAAACAGCAGCCACTGATTTTAATAAGGATCATTACTGCCATTTTTAATGTCACTGGGTAACCATTACTAAGGCATTAAAACCTACGTTGACGCACAAAGAAAATATAACTAGAAATAGCTGCATCACTGAAATATTACAAGTATAACAATGCACAATTCAAGATTTTATTTTTCCCTGAATGTCATATGCTTACAGCTGCTTGCTTTCAAAAACCTCACATGAATCAACTGCAATCAGAGATGAAATCTGATCGCTTCCAAGATTTGTGACTCTGTGTGCCTCGTTCTTCTGTACACCCTTTATGTGGAATACTGTGTGAGAGACCCCTCGCTCTCTAGTCTTTTCCAGCACTGAGGACACTGTCCTTATTGGCCCATGGCTCTCTCCTCTGATTCAGAGGAATTCATGCTGAACACCCTGCATTTAAAACCCAGCTGGTTCCAACAACAGGATAAAGTGCTTGACAGTTAAATAATTAAATTGAGAGAGAAAAAAAACCCTGATTGTTTCTTATGTGCCTGCCTGAGTGTCATAAACATTCCTTGAATGACAGGGGACAATACACCATCGCATTGCATGGAACAACTCAATGTTAATTCAGTAAACTTTGGAGAAAAAAAACAAAAAAAAACACATTTACTGGTATTGCTGGCTCTAAGCTTTGAAGCTGTCTATACAGAAGGCTTTTGAGTAAATGCATAATGTACAGCTTCAACTTCTCACTGCATTGGATAAAAGCCAAAAATCCACGGCAATGCAGTTTGTCTGCATTTTATCCTCTTATAGACCTAAGCAAACACTTTCACTTCAACTTCATTTGAAGTCAAAATATCCTTGAAGGGAATGTCTTTGTCTGTCACCTGTAAGCAAATACTGTATGAACCAGGTCCAGCTGTGGGGGAAACGCCAGTTGAGTCAGGGTACTCTGTATTCTTAGGCTACTACTTAACACTACACTTAGAGTTCACCAGTTCCCTTATTCGAAGAATTCCAGACTGCTGCCTGTCCCATTTGATGGAGATCCCAATTCTATCCAGGAGATATTTCTCTCTCCTTCTGCTCGGAGTCCTCTTTTTGGATGTTCTAGATCAGATGCTCGCACTTTAGTTTCTGCCTCTCTCATGAGCAGGTTACCTGCTTGGGGCTCCAGAACCTTTTCTCCTGGGGGGTGTGGCCATCTTAACAGCCTGCAGTTTGGCTCTGACCACCTCCCTGAGAAAAAAAGCCAGTCCTCTGTTACCATTTTCAGGCTGCGCAAACAGTGACGCACGCATATACGTGTAAGTTCATAAATGTACGCGTACACGCCCACAAAATTACTCTCATCCAAGGACACGCACACACAATTACTGCATACTGTTGCTTTACTTTTGACACGGTACTTAAAAATAGAGTGATGGGGTTCTTGGGCTGTTACCTGAGAGAGTTCAGCAGTTTAGCGTTGGTCCTATCTTTGCTGTGCAGAAACTGGGCCGATGGGCTCGCCAGCTGCAGTTCAGGCTTCTCAGCACTGTGAAACACAGACATACACACACACACATACAGTAAGAGACAAGAGCTCAACTCCAGGGAGGGCAGCAGGATCCCCTGAATCATCACCCTACTCGACCAAAAATTCCATCATAAACCAGCCAGAGCTGGACAAGCTGGTTTCAGCTGTGCTTTCCGCACTTTTAGTGGTCAGCCAGCTGATTTGCCTCGACGGTCAGTTAGCCAGTTTGAACGCAAGGTTTGTCATACAGCTTAACCTGCTTTGTCTAGCTAACGATCAGGTTTCACTAGCAGCAAATGACAAAAAGTGTCAAAAACACGTCTCAATCCATCATAGAATCCCAGCTTAGCACTACTTTTCAACGGGGGAGCCTGTCTACTCCAGGTATGTCCTCCATCTTGCTGCCTTCCTGCATGTATAATATCCATACAGGGAATGCCTTCACCTGTCACCTTTACACAGACATGAGCTGGGTTCAGCAGAATGTCAAGTGTCAGTAGAGTCTGGGTCCAGAGTACACTTAGCCAACTAGTTAACAGCACCCTCAGCACACCCCAATTCCCCAATAAAAAGATTTTATTGCACTCTTCCTGCATGTACTGTAAATGCCTTAATTTGAAATTAAGGTAATGGCACCGGGCCTTCTTCCAGGGGCTATAACTGCTTTTTGGACCACCTAATTGAAGCCTTTTTTATCCAGGCTTTATTAATTTTACATAGGGGAATCAGGCACTGAGTGAGTCAAAGTCTGTTCTGTTTCCAGGACAACTAATGAACATAAACTAGCTTATTTCCCGCCTTGGGTGGTTTACCTGCACAGCAAACTGCAGTGCAGCACGCCACAACAAGATTTTTTGGGAGGAATTTTAAGTCGCCGCCCAGGATTACTGTGCATATTCAGACTCAAGTCTGCTACTTATCTCCTACTGCCCTTGGGCTGTTCAAAAACACATTCACCCAGCAGTTCAAAACAAAACCATTTTGTTGGCTGAAGAATAATTTCTAGAAATATCATCCCGGTTTTACAATTTTCGACAGCCCTCTCTCAGCATGAGTTAAGGAAGAGAATATGCAAAAAAACAAAAAACCCATTAATCCTTCACCTGTCTGTGAACTTGAATAGTCTGTGAGTAAAGATTCTATTGACACTAATGCTGCCCTCACACAGCAGCTGATTAATGCTACCACTTGTTTGCAGTTGTGCCCACCGCGCCAAGGAAGGTTAAGTGGTCAAAGATCAGCAGTGGGCTCACCTGTTGCGACAAAAGCTGGTGCAGGTAGGGTCAGTCGATCTTGTGCATGTGCAGCGGTTTGTGGAGCGACGGCGGCGGGACAGGGGGCTACCCAGCCCATAAGGAGTGGTCTTACTGCTCGGAGAGGAGAGGGGGGAGATACATCAGGTTGACTCAGCATACCATGAGATTTTAAATAGGGACCAGCACAGAATCTAGGGTGGTCACAGCGCAGTGATTAAGCGGCAGGGCTTGCAGGTTGCAAGATAGGGTTGCACCTTTTAGTGTGGGGTTTGAAATGGCACCAAAATTCTCATTTAATCAACCAATGAAAGAATCATTAAAACAACGAATTAATCAGCCTGACAACTGTTATAATTCACCTTATGCTTCAAAAGTATACAGCAATAAAGCAATACAAGTTTTTGCAAGCATATGACATTGGGCAATAAGAACAAAGATGGCCATTACCTGTCTTACTGATGATTAAGTGTCAACTGCATATAATAATGTTCAGTGCCCAGTTAGCATTTTAAATGAGCCCACTGGATAAAATCAGAGAGCCTAGTATTGATTGTAGCACAACACCAATGATTATGAAACAAACATAGCTATTGTGAACCTTAATGCATAAAAATGTAAGTTATATTCAATGTTATTTGTAATAATATATCTGATATCTTAAGCAAATAAATCAAGGTACAGCTTCAGAATTGGTGCGCTTATGGTCACCTGATTTTGAGTACTTAACCTACCGATATAATGGTGCAGTACAGTTCTGATATTTCAGGAGAGGCCACCGATGCCCTCTGATGCCTGTGTCTTAAAACATTGGCTAACCTTGGCGTGTTGACCCAGATGATGTCCAGATGGCAGAAGTAGATGCACTCCCTGTCCAGCCAGTTGTTGCAGGAACAGCGCTTGGTCCGCACCCGCAGGGAGGCAGAGCCGGCACCGTGGTTGGGGCGTCCGAAAGCAGGCAGCCCTGATCCTGTGGATGAAAAGGGTGAAGTTAAGAAGGAGAACCAAACCTAAGCAACTCAGCAGAGCCCTGGGCTGGGAGCGCTGGTGAGAAGATGGTAGCCGTAAAAGCAGCTACTGACAATTCAGTGCGCTATGTAAGAGCATGTGATTGTGCAATCAAGGATCTCATTCATGTTAAATAATTGCCAACGTCATAGCAATGTCCTTAAAGAACCATCTCATAACTGGTGATAGCCAGAGACACAGAGAATGAGAGAACTGAGGAGTAGAGACAGATTGGAGAGAGAAAGAAACGTTGGTGAGAGAGAGAAGGAATGGGAGCGGACAGAGCGAGAGACAACACTGATTCGGATTACAAAACTGCAGTGGCATTCCTGGCAGATAATTATGTCTCATTTTGCCTGACAGGGAGGTGATTAATCTTGTTTTGCTAATTATGTCACTCAGAGAGAAACCTTCCTGCCTGGTAAGCTGTAACAGCCATAATCTGTCAAGCAATGCCACATCCACTGCCTTTCTGTAGGCCTGCGTATTTACATGGGGTGATACTGCTTAAGTGCAGATTAATGGGACTCTGAATGGCTATGGGGTGGTCTGTTTTAGGGCTTGTCCAAAGATTAGCCAACTAGCCTCCCGTCAAGGTACATTCATGGCTTTTTTTAACATTGCCATTGTTTGTCACAATTAGGAGTAAAAAAAAAATCCAATAAAAACGTTGAAAGAATCTGTAAATATGCATCTTAAGTATAATATGAATTGACAAACTGAACTCTTATACAACAGACTGGATATTTACTGAAGTACCCTGCTCAAGGGTACAGAGGCGTCCTAACTAGGAATCTAGCAAACCATTTCAGCTATGCAGGCTTCCGAACCATTACACTGCACTGGCACCTGTGGATTAAAACTGGTGAAAAAACATTCCTATCAAATTATAATGTGACTACACAGTTAGTGTGGACTGCATTCTCAGACGCTGGACTTACCTTCGGGCAGAAACACACAGATAATGATGCTCAGCGCCAGGAGCATATGCAATGTCAGTTCCATCATAAACCTTTTCAGTGCAATAATGTCGCAGAGTGCTCACAGCAGCGTATCTGACAGGTGTTTGTCTGAAGCTCAGCTGCTTGACAGCCACTTATATCACTCCCCTCTGTGACATCACTAGAGGGCCACACCCCTGTCCCCATCACGGCTTTATTATTCAAATGGAAACTTAGTTTCCCTCAGGAATTCTAGAAATCCCTGTCACCACCCTCCAAAAAAGTAAGTGGGGCATAGTACAAAAGGTAGGAGAAGTTTACTATTTTGTGTCATTGTGTCAGGGACAGGAAGTATGGCTAAGATAACTCAAGCCCAAAATAGGAAAAGTCTGTTTCTTTTTCAGACTTATCCACGGGAAAATGTAGGTGGTTGCTAATTTTCATCAGGGATGATAGAGAGAGACCATGTTCTGTTTTGCACATACTGCTGCTGGATTCCAGAAGACTGTGATGTCACTGGCAGCAGGGACATCCTGGACACGATAACCTGAGCCTACCCACACAAAAGTGCCTGGAAAATCCTCCCAAGGGATCTGTCCTATAGCCAGTATCTTTACGTCCCGTGACCATACCACAGCCTGGAAGAGTAATCTCAACCACTGTCCATGTCACGGACAATCAACTCATGAAAATAAAACTAGACAGCAAGTTGTGCTTCAGACTGTCTCAGCTTACAGGCACAGTTCAGCAGAGCTTTGCTTGGTGCCATGGTGGTCCCTTTTACCACAAAAAAGAAGACAATTACTTCAATGATAAAAAGATTTCAATGTCTTGATGTCCTTAAGTAGAATAAAATTGGATTTGATACTTCGGAAATTTTCCCATATGGATCAAATTGACCAGCATTTTGTGCATTAACACAGTACACATTTTACAGAACACTGTTAAATACACTCCCTTCTTATTATTATTGGCTGTTAATTATTTACAGTGGTAATGACCTCATTAACTTGCACCATACATCCCATTCACTTCTGCAATAAGCTTACATTACTAGCAAGTATATACACTCCTGGGCCAAATAAAGAAAAAAAACTTACAAACAAAAAAGCAAGCCAGTCCCAAAATGGCTAAACATTTAGTTTTTAATGGCCTTAAGAGCAAATCATTGATCAGAAAATCAGCAAGTACTAAGCAAATGCTCTCCTTAGATCTTCAGTGCCACCATTTGCTCATGAACTTTTGCAGCAGTGAACCGTTTGCTAAAAAGCCGGAAACTCCTTCGCTGAAAAACTGAGCCACTTAACCCCATAAAACCTATGGGCCTGACAAATGCACCTGCTGTATTCAATCCTGTACAACTTCAGATCTAGTTTAAATTCCAGTGGAGACCCCAAGGTTTCCAACAATCCCAAAAATGTCTTGCTGAATTACAGGGAAATGCACAGAAAACGGTGTACAAGATCCAGATTATTTTTTTACCATTTGATGTAATCCTATGGCCACAAAAACATGGCATGCTAGGTTGGAATACTTCTCAATATTAATGTGATAAAGCTGCAGTGAAGCACTGCAATCAGCTGATACAGAATATAAATGCTGCATTGTCCTACAAAATGAAAAATAAAAACCCCTTTCTGACTTTGAACCAACTGAAGGGAAAGCTTGGTGGAAAACTTTGAGTTTATGGGGTTAACTGTGAAAACTAAATTAATATGTCAAAGCAAAGAAGAGTATTGCAAAAAGGACTACTTCGTAGAACTGAAAAGTTGTTTTTTGTTGATGAACAATCGGATGCCATTTTTCAACTTTCAGAAAGTGTGGTACAACTGCGCAATTAGCATTCTTTCTTTGTGAATTACTGGGACTGATATTGACTAGTTGCCTGGAAGTCACATTCAGACCAAATTAATCAGTTTGTTAAGCAATCTTCTTTTGGAATGTTTCCAACATTTAAAATGTCCACAATGCGGTATTATGCAGTATTACTGCTGACACAACAGTATCAACACTTGCCAAAACATCAATGGCTGGCCTGAAACATAAAATAATTATAATGATTTATTATTATTATTATTATTATTATGATTTTTTTTATCTGGAGGAAGAAAAACATCATGTGATCTCAGGAACAGAAATGCCATGGAGCACGGAGCATGCGCTGTTCAGGAAATGCCACAGCGATGCTGTCGTTCGCAAAACAATGGAATTTCAGAAACCCGGACTCGGGAAGTATCTTCTGAATTTTCTTGAGTAAATATTTGTCCAGTGTGGCGGACTTGTGGAATGGACTCTGTCATAGTCATGACACCGGCAGGCAGAGGGCTTCAAGGAAGAAGGCACCCATGTGAAGCCAAAAATGCATCCTTATCCATCTCCTTTTTTACCGCGTCGCAGGACAAAAGAATTTGTGGCGGCCACTGCGACACAAACACCCCCGATACGGGAAATTCCTTTGAAATGTCTTAGTCTGGAAGAATGTGTTAATCATTTTGACCTTTGAAACTACGGTGCTTCCTAACTGCAGAGAGCGCACCACCACTGTCATGATGTAAATGTTGGATGACTCATTGATGCAAATCATTCTTAAACTTGGGCCCAATTCAGGCTTGCAGCCAATACTTCTCATCTTTAAAAGGAAATTCAGTCTCTTCACCCTTATTGCCCCCATTCATGGCAACTTGTGACAAATAACAAATTCTTTTGCACCTACAGTACAGCGTGGAAGTTTAAACATATTTAAAACTTCTCAGTGAGGAATGATGCTTCTAAAAGTCAAGTAATGACTTACACTGGAGAGCCGCGGGCTGTTAAAAACTAATTCAAATTGATACCTGCTATAACTACCCTTTGTTGAATAATTAGGTACGCAGTCCTGTGGTTTTAGAGTTTTATAAGATTTTTTCTTTATTCTAAGCTTATTAACCACACTTTTTCTGCAGACAAATGGTCTTCCTTGGCTCTGTACCTAGGTAATCTCAGACAGCCTTGATGTTCAGATCAGGGCTCTGCCAAGGCTGTATCATCTGTTTCAATCCTCTTAAATACAAACTTTAGTTTGTAAAACTATTTTTAAATTCTCATTTGGCCTCACTAATGAGCCTTTTCTCTTCAGCAACATTAATGTTAAAAAGTAAAAATAAACATTCACCACATCTGAATTAAACAAAAAAAATCCAGGTTATCAAAAACATACATTTTTATAAAACTTTAAAAACATACAATAATTTATTGAAATTCTTAAGTAATTTTGATACGATGTGTCAGTTTTTTAAACTCAGCACATTGTTAATACTACAGTACTCTGTCTGGAAAACTATGAACGATACTTGCATTGCTTTAAAAGAAAATGCATGTCTGCCAGCCATCTCACATGTAAACTGTATAATGCAGTGTTAATTAATGAAATAAATACAATGATAGTATGGTGTCTGGGCTCTGACGTCGACACATCCTGTAGACCCCTGACCTTTGGGAAAGGAGAGCTGGGAATGTCAGGATATCTTCCTCCTCCCTAACCCCCCCCCCATGTGGATGCTGGGATGTTAACTTGCAGCAAGTAAGAGTGATGAAACAGAGCAGCAGGAAAATTAGGAGTAAGAAACAGTTTAAATAGGCCGCCGATCAGAGTGGTGGAGCAGTGTCTGATGTGCATGGGAGCGTCCGTGGGAATGTGTGCATGCCTCGAGCTGACTGCCAGAACAAGCTTTGCAAGCTGCACCCCGTGAAATGGTCGAAAATTGTACATTCATTTTTTACCCAAGTTCAACCACCTAGCACACTTAACATTTTGTTCTACGTCCTAATATGCAAATGTTTTCATAAAAGATTCCATCACAGTTATCTGTTATCTGAATGAAAAACTAATTTACAAAACCCATCATATAGGCTACAATTCAAGTAGACAGCAATTCACTAAGTCATAAAAACTATACTGAAATGCATTCTAAATGGATTAAATGTTGAGGAAACTTCAGTTTTATGACCAACTATAAAAACGGGAGCTCAGAATTGATTTATGAGAAATTCCAATATTATGGATGAGATATTTGGAAACAGAAAATTTACTCCAGAGATAATAAAACTAATTATCACATATTCTCATAGTACTCACTTGGATAGGAGGGAAGGCAAAGAAAGTAATGTTGCATGTTGACATTACAAGGGAATTAGTCTAATGTGAAAGATGGACTCAGAACAGAGCAGATACTTTGGTAAAAAGAGGACAAACACGAGCTGTGGAGGGGTTGAGGGAGAGGAGTATGAATGTGTGGTGCCATTCAGCTTATAGTTGACGAATGTCTGATTATAGGAAATAGTCAAACTGGACTGGGTCAAACTGGACAATCAGAATTACTGTACATGTTGCTCCCACTATTTATTAAAAAAATCAAATATTGTTAGTGCTTGGCACACAAAGCATGCATAAGTTTGCGAACCTGCATTACAGTATTGAAAGGTTTTTATAATTTGGTAAGTTCAGTGAAGTGAAATGTTTCATTCTAAAAAAAGAAATCACATCTCAACACTGGTGACAGAAAAGATGCAATGCTGGGTGTTGTGCACTAGAGGGAAGCACCCAGCCCGCAAACAAGCAGGACCGCAGCTAAGGCCGAATTCCTCATTTCTGCCTTCAGTTGGAACGGGTTTTAGAGCGAATTTTAGGCACTAAATTAATGAAGATATGAAAAGTTTTGGAAACTTACTGTCAGTATTTAAAAACTCATGACAGCAGTTGTAAAGGAAAGAAAAAACAAAACAATATGATCAGGATCCTCACCATGTATTTAGTGTTCTCCCTCTAAAGAACTGTGAGGGGCTGCCAACTGTAGCAGAACATCGCTGTGATGTGCCCATTACTGCACAAAACCCAGATTGGAATCCTTGGAATGTAGACTTTATTCATGAATGCTTGCGGATTGAGACTCCAAGCACCTGAATCTTTTCTACTCACTAATTCCACACTGTTGAGCATGCGTTGAGAAAGTCAGGGTCACAAGTGGGCCGTTGAGACTGGCAGACAGCCGTCTCCTCCGGCGCCAGTAGCATAGGGGTAAAAGAGAAACAAAAACAATCTTTCCTTCTGTTAGGAATTGAGAAAGGATGACTAAAACATCTACAAATTGGGTGAGGTTTCAGCCACACCTCAGGGTTTCAGAAAATAACACCCCAGCCTTATGACAGGATATGTTTGGCACTTACCGCATCATGTTGCAGGGGTACTACATGAGCTGTGCCATTACATAATTGCTTTGTAAACATCATGAGATATGATGTGTGATACAGCTTATCGCCTTCCTGTCATTCCTACCTTTCAATAGAACCATAGGGGATTGCACTATTTTTTCACCTTTATCTCTTTTTTTTTCTTTTTTTTTACCAATAAACTGTCCATTTTATCTATAAAGATTTACCAACATGTCCCATCTCTGGGAGAGATAGGCCTCTTAAAAACATTGAGTGGCTTTCACAAAGCACTGCATGCATGTGTGATATCATACAATTGCTTAATTTAAAGGCAACTTCTGATGTCTTAGAGGCAACTGATGGTGGCGGATACTGGGCATGTGCAATATGATGTAGCAATAATCATGACTGGGTACTCCGTGTCACTCTGGGTACTGCTATGGCCAGTGAACCAGGTGAGTTAAAATATCACAAATTTATTTGAGTATTTTTAACATGAAAATTCTAATGCCGCTGTAACTATCGCAAATGTCAGTCAAGTTTGAGAACAATGATTTAAGATGACAAAACAAATACCAAAAATCTTTGAAAGATTAATCATTGGCATTCTGCCACAGCTATTCCTGGCAAAGATCTGCCGCAGATTTACCACTATGTAAATAATAAATATTTGATAAGATTTAATCATATACTCTCAGAAGGCACAAGAACAAAATCTGATAAAAGACACCACGCATGGCAAATATTCATCAGGGACTGCTAATTGCTTATATTAAAAACGTTCAAACCCTAACCCTAGCCCCCCCCCCCCCCCCAGCTCTTAACCAAAAAAGTACACGTTCGTCTTGTTCCGTAAATTTTTGTTTTTTGTGAATTTTTAGCGATTTTTATGTGCCGAGTATCAAACCTTAAACCTCTAAAATACAAGTAATTTGCAAAAGTTCATGAATGTCGCCCATTCCGTGTGTTTTAGCCTATCAAAATGTGGCAATGTCCCGGGTGGTATGACACGCTTGGACACAACGAAATCGATTGATCATTATTAAGTGTATACAAATTAGTCTTGATTATCACTCTCGCTGCTGCTTGATTTTACGCGGAATGATCAAGACTCGATATTACCAATCATTATTAGAACCTGAGCGACGGACTCAGTCACAATGCCGTTGTGTGCGGCTGCTGGTTGCTCCAACAAAACGGGAAACTCGGACCAAACCCGTGGGCACAAGCTTGCACTGATTTGCCTTAGTGAAGCCTGACTTGGTAAGATAGTGGTGCCCATAGGATATCCTTTTATTACAGTTATTACTAGTTCACAATCAATTTCCTTTATTGAAACGTTTTCCAATTATAGTCATAATCCATTGGCAATTGAGGACAGGACTTCTCTCCCCCATGCGATCTAACACAGACGGGCTAAATTCAGTACAGAAAAAAATTAACTCGAAAATAGGCCCATGCTTTAAGCATGACAAACTGCTCTGGAACTTCCGTGCTATCTTTTCCGCACATCTGGTCATTTAACTTGCGCTTCGTGGTCGTTGAAGTCGTTTAGGCCAAATGAAAGAAAACACCATTTGAAACGTCTTTATGCAACTTCATAGCTTCCGACCCTTGAGAAAAGAGAAGCGTGAGAATTCCGGAGTCATAATCGATTTCCATGTTACTAGAGGAGAAACCTATCGAAACGTGATATCCGCGTGATAATCTCTTAATACGCTTTGATTGAATAATGACTGATCAGCGACTAATTCCAATGAAATATGCCCTCTCTCAGCAAGGCTGGGATATTTCTGATAATTAATGAAAAAATATTAACAAATTTTCCCTCGGAAATTTGAAAACGATTGAAGAAAAACATTCTCATAATGAAATAAGTACTCCCCCCCCCCCCCCCCCCCAAAAAAAAGGTATATATACTGTGCCTGAGTAATTAAAGATCTTCAAAGAATAATATAAAGGAAGTATATTTCCATAATGTTTTGATTTTTTAAGTTCCCTGTAATGATTAGGTAAAAATTAAATGGCACTCTTGACTTCCTGATTCCCTTGGGTATAAATATGAGAAGATACACAAGCCACTTTCCCTCACTCATTCATCGTCATGATTTCAGGAGCTAAGCCTGAGTCCCGATTACTGTGCATGTGCCGAATGTGCATCCTATGAAAGTGAAACTGCATGACTGCAAGTCATAATCTGATTCCATCCTTGCCAATCAGTCTTTGTTCACCCCGCCTGCAACGAAAGTGTATGGGGTTGTCGTGTTTATTTATTTGTGTGTGTGTGTGTGTGTGTTTGTGCTTGCACTCTACAGGCCACAATTCTGCACGGATTGTCTTCAAATTTGGTGGGAACAATCCTTAGGCAGAAGGGAAAAAATGATTAGTTTTTAGTGAAGATCCAGATCAAATCCTGATTCTGGATCAGTTTGGAGATTTTTTTTAACACTGGGAGATATGGCAAATGAACACTAGGAGAGAGGGCAGACGTTCCTCTGCTTATAACTTGAAATTGGTTGGAGATAGGCATGTAGTTACTATTAATCACTAATAGGAAGTTGGGTATGGAGATTCTTTTACCACCAAATGTTATGACCTTCAGCTCCCTTGAAAGGGGAAACTCAGCATCACTACTTTTCCGAGTGCTCTGGCAGCCAAATGGTGCGAGATAGATACATACTTCCTACTGAAGACTATTAGGAAGTCATATATGGGGAATCTAATGGCACTATGATCTTCACCTTCAACTGACCTTGAAAGGTCAAACTCAGCATCACCGCTTTTCCAAGTGCTCCAGCAGCCAAATGGTGCAAAATAGACCCATACTTACAGTTGAACACAAATAGGAAGTCATATATGGGGAATCTAATGGCATTGTGACCTTCACCTTCAAGTGACCTTGAAAGGTCAAAATGGCCGACCTTCATATTTTCAGGCTCTGTAACTGAGAAAGCGCCCAGAAATAGACCCTATATTATGCTAAATCACAAATTGAACTTCACGTGACGTTGAGGGCACGGGTGGGGTGATGTGGCCTTCTGGACACACCCTCTGTTATGATTCTGCCCTTTCGTGTGTTGTCACGTGTGTTTTTGTGCTTGTGATTTACTTTCGTCTTGTTATTTCCAGCTCTCAGCTCAGCCGTCTGACAATCGCTCCCAATCTGTTCTCCAGTGGTGTTGCGTGATTGCCTTCAGCATGCCTGTGTCTCCTCGTCCAATCACGTTTCTACTTTCGGTTTGGTTTTGGTATTTCATTCATTGCTTCCAGCTGTGCTTAATTCCGGGTCTCGGAAAACTGAGTGAATGCGTTCTCTGATAGGATATTACTAACACCCAGTGGCGGCCTGTCAATAGGGGGCGCCAGGGCGCCGCCCCCATCAACATTTCATGAAAAAAGTATAGACACAGTAAACATAAATTACATAATAAAAAGTAATTACCACGTCTGTTCAGTGTTCACTCATACAGTGGGTTTTACTTTTAAAATTTTAAACCTTTCCGTTCCATATTGGGTTTATTCCTGGTCGTTTTATACATTTCAATAGCGACGGGCGCCGGCCAAATGAGTGTGTATGTATGCTCTTAAACTTTTGGCTTCCATGTGACTTCATGCTGGTCTCTAATTGGTCACTTAAAGATTCTCCTCCGGGCGCAGCTCTCTGCGCCCCTGGCCAATCAGCGTTTTTGTGTTCTCACACCCCTGGCAACGGAGCCGTGAAAGGATTACTGCGCAAGGAAACTACAGAATTTTCGTTTGCTGCCGCGATCGCCGGTCAAAGACAGGAGGAGACGATGGCGGCAGCAAACGAAAATTCTGTAGTTTCCTTGCGCAGTAATCCTTTCACGAGGCGTTCGGTGGAGGAACGAAAAAGAATAAAGGAGCTTGGACCGGAGCAGCCTGATATAAAAATCCAGCAGCAGGCAAGTGACAGGGGAAGGAGTTACACTAGAGGCTTCTCCCGTTTGTGTTACACCAAACACAGTTGGCTAGCTGGATGTGGAGTTAGCAATGCTCTCTATTGCTTTCCATGCTTGCTTTTTCAAAGTGTTGGCACTGAAGCTCTGTGGACAACAACGGGGGTCAGAGACCTGAAACATCTCTCTGAAAAATGCAAACGGCATGAAAGTAGCCGTAGCCACCTTGACAACAGCATGAAGCTACAGTTTTTTGGCCGAGTTAGCATTGCTGAGCAATTAGATGAGGGCTACAGAGTTGGCATTAGAAGGCACAACGAAGAGGTGACAAAAAATCGTCACATACTGTCCAGGATAATAGACTGTGTGAAATTTTGTGGGGCCTTTGAATTGGCTTTACGTGGCCATGATGAGAGTGAGAGCTCTGTTAACCCCGGGATCTTTCGTGGGCTAGTGGATTTTGTTTCCTCTCTGGATGGAGTTTTGAAAGAGCACCTTGAGACTGCCACTGTTTTTAAGGGTACTTCAAAAACTGTCCAAAATGAGCTCCTGGATTGTATGTTGTCTGTTGCAAGGGAGGAAATAATTAAAGAAGCTCAAAAGAGTGTTTTTGTATCAATCCAGGCAGATGAGACAACAGATATTTCAACACAGTCCCAACTTGTGCTTGTACTACGCTACATTGATGACAAACACAGTGTGCAGGAAAGATTTTTTGAGTTCATTCCTCTGCAGTCAGCTACTTCTGAGTCCATTGCCACTGCATTAAAAGAGCGTCTTGCTGCCATCATTCCTGAGGATCAGAGAAGCAAGCTAATCTCCCAGGCGTATGATGGAGCCAGTGTGATGAGGGGTGCCACAACAGGTGTTCAGAGGAAAATCAAAGATGTGTACCCAAATGCCCACTATATCCACTGCTATGCACACCAACTCAACCTGATCATGCAACAGGCCACCTCTCACATTTCCAAGGTGAGAATTTTTTTTTCTGACCTGGGTGGATTTGCCAGCTTTTTTTCCAGATCACCCAAGCGTACAGCTGTACTTGATAAAATGGTGGCCCATAGACTGCCAACATCCAGCAATGTCAGATGGAACTTTCACAGCCGAGCCATCAACACTGTGTTTGAGCACAGACAGGATCTCATTCAGTGTTTTGAGAACATACGCGACTCAGGTGACTTTGACCCCAATACCATCAGAGAGGCAGGAGGCATGGCCATGCTGCTGGAGCATCAGGATTTTAGGTTCTTCCTGGAACTTTTTCACCGCATCATGCCACATGTGGACCTCCTCTATGCCAAGCTCCAGAAGAAGAACATAGATGCAGTCCACATCAAAGGGAGCATCCAGCAGTTTGAACAGGACATACAAACCATCAGGTAATAAGTATTCCTATCAGTAATATGATCATTACATTTTTCAACATTATCTCTCTTCCCCTTTTTGATTATTATTATGACTTCTCATTGTCCTTCACAGAAATTCTCTCCATTCCATGGGTGAGCAAAGCAGTGGTTCTCTGACAGCAAAGAGGCGTCGGGTACTCAGCTCAGAGGATCGTAAAAATGTTGCAGAAGAGGCGAGTTATGTTGTAGAAATCTGTCATAGTCCATGTTCCATTTGAGGTTGTAATGTTTGTTAGAGGAGAAATGTGTATTGAAATACCATTTAAAATATGTCATTGTCATGTTGCAGAGATGTAGCCTGTCACCTAATCACAATTAATCTAATTATTTAAAGTAGTACTATCACAAATACATAAGTAATAGCAATACAAAAAGCTGAAATACGCAATAAATAGGTCCAGGGGAGCCATAACTATATGTACACAAAATATAGCCAACAATGTACTGTCTGAGGAGCAAATGCAAAATTTGTTTTTGTTATGAGACATCTATTTTTTCTCTATATATTTTTGTATTCTTCTCTCTGTAGATCTGCAACACCATTCTGGGACACACCAGGGAGCGCTTCTCCTTCACCGACCATCTCGTCAGTGTAACCTTGTTGCAGGGGGACAGGTTTGAGGAACATCACAGGTCATTTCCTGAAGAGACACTGCAAAGCACCTTGAAGGCCTACCCAATGCTGAACGGAAGCAAACTGAAGACAGAACTCGGTCTCATCTACAGCAAAATAGAGTTCAGAGCCTGTTGTGGTGCAGTGGACCTGTTCGAGCTGTTCATGGAAAACAATCTTGAAGATGTCTTTTCAGAAACTGTCACTCTTTTAAAGATCCTCATCACCACACCCATGACCACAGCTGAAGCGGAGAGGTGCTTCTCAACCGTGAAAAGAGTGAAAACCTTTCTCAGAAACACCATGACCCAGGAGAGGCTGAATGCACTGGCCATGCTCTCCATGGAAAAGAGACTTGTTTGTAAAATGACAGATTTCAATCAGAAAGTCATTGAAAAATTTGCTGGCCTGAAGGAGAGGAGAGCAAAATTTATGTTCAAGTAGTTTATTGCTGTGTTATAATCCCCGCCCGCCAGTGCGCCCCCCCAGATTTTTTTAGCACCAGCCGCCACTGCTAACACCTACTAACCAGCACTTATTAAGGGTGATTGTAAATATTTCGTCACCTAGTATTAACCTTGATTAACTCATTTAGCGAACGTTTGTTCTTCTGGCTTTTGTGACTTCAATCTGAGCTCCCTGTTTAACTACATTTAAAACTGTGCTTTTCCTTTCGCTTTTCTTGTGGTGCTTTTTCCTCGTCACGTTTAGATTGACTTATCTAAACTGTCTAGCTTGATTGCTCGTCTCAGCGTCTTGTCTCAAGCCATTATTGTTTACCCGGTCCTCGTGTGATTGTTTATTAATTCCATGTGTTTCTCTTTTAGTGTGATTGTATTCCGAGTCCCCGCCTCCTCTCGTGATGATATAAGCTCCAGTTCTCCACGCGATTGTCAGATGGTTCCTCGCATTTGTCTACACGGTAAAGTCTCAGCTCCTCGTGCGTTCTGAGTGTCTCCCGTGTATGATTCCCGAGTCTTTCTGTTTGCTGCGCTTTAGTCTTGTCTGCCCCGTGTATAAGTCTCCCAGTGTTTCCGTCAGTATAGTTAGGTTCAGTTTTTGTTTTCTTAGGTTATCCTCTCTTGGAGTGTGTATTTCTGTTTCCCCCTGCCTTTGGCAGAGTACCTTAGTTCTCCCATTTGTTCAGTGCTTGTGCACGGTGTTTTGTTTCTGGCGTGTCTGCCACTTTTCCCTTAGTGTTTTGTGTTTTATTAAACCCTTCTGGATCCTGCACCTGGTGTTCCTCTGACCTCTTCTTACACCCTCTAGTTTATCTATTTGTGTATGTATGTGTATCTGTGTGTGGGTGTCTGTTTGCACTCTACAGACCACAATTGTGGACGGATTCTTTTCAAATTTGGTAGGGACAATCCTTTTGGCGGAAGGGAAGAAATTATTCAATTTTCATTAAAATGCGTGGCGTGGTGATGTGGCTAACCGGACACACACTCTAGTTATGTATTGTACTTATATATTTTAGTTACTCTGTCATTATGCTCTTTTTATGAAGGAGCTTTCTATGGAATTTTGAGGATTCAAAGCACAATTTTAAGCTGTAGCCATGGGATATAAAGAATGTAAGCTGGTTTCCACTGCCTATGATCATTGAAGAAAAATACCTTCTAGATTTTGACATGAAGTTGGGCTGATTTATTTCATTCAAAGTTGTGAGAATGCACAGAAATTCTGACACAGCTCCTTTAAGACAAAAACAAAAAACTAGCAACAATGTGCAACACAAAAATAGTTAAACTTCACAAATATGGAAATGACAGAAGAAAAAGGTCAAAAACATTGAAAATACCCCTTCTGACAATCAGAAATAATTAGGACATTTGAAGCAAAAGGCAAAGTCAAATATCTGCATAGTGGAGGATCGATGCCAATTTTCAGTGCTCACACTGTGAGGAGGATAGTCCAACTGGTAGATGAAACACCAAATATCAGTTTGATAATTAGAACTTCAATGGAATCAGGATCCATGGTCAGACAAGGTCAAAATAGATCTTGCCTCTGCCAGAAATCTTAAACTGGGCTGTGGTGAGATCGTCCAAAGGAACAAAGATCTAATGTACAGTACTGTGCTGAAGAGTGCTTTTTTCTAAGATCAGCCCAATACTGGCAAAAGTGGCCAACTCACCATCTCCAAATCTCTTCATACTTGATAATTGTTGAAATTCAGGCTGGGTACAGGGAAGTCAGTCATGACCATGGTAATTAACCCCTCCCCTGCTGAGCAGGCCACGCCCACTTTTCTATATTGAGCGGTAACAAATTTGACTGCTTCATATTAAAACCCACATGGAGGCCCCAAGTTTTTATAAATTATTTTTACACTAGAGTGGGTGGATTCAAACTTAAAAACAAAAATATCCTGGGACCTCCATGTAGGTTGACGCTAGCACCACCTGAAGTCATAAGCGATGCCACTTCTGACGCATGGAAATTGGCTCCAATTTCCAACCTATATAAAGGACCCAAACAAATTACAACTGTTTTCCAATCGTTGTATGCCAAACATCAATAAAAGTTTTGGGACCTTTGTGCAGGAAGGAGAATAAGGGACCAAAAGTGGGTTAGGTGGGCGTGGTCACCCAACTTTGAGCCACACCCACTAAAACCTTCATGGCCTCCAGGTGGACCATCACCAGTATCTGCTTCATCCACATATGAACTTTCAGTTTTGCCAATAAAAAGTTCGGGACCATTTCATTCCATGCAGATATTAACTCTTTTATTTGTCATATTTGAGTATTTCATCAGTACCCCAATTCCGAAATAGTTGGAAGGAACTGTAAATTGTGAATAAAATAAAAAATGCAATGACTTTCAGATAACTTGAGCCAATATGTTATTTACAATAAAACATAGATAACATTGCAAATGTAACAGACTTCTAATTTGCAAAATGACCTCACAGCTGTTCTAGGAGGTACTGCTTTGTAGGCCATTCTAGTGTTAAACCTATAAATGATTGTTCTGAAAAACCAGATGATTTTTAATGGATATACAACATCATGACGGACATTTTCATACCAAACATAAGTATGTGTGAGAAAAACTGAAGAAGTTTCAGGCAATTTTCAATTGAAAAATGGATCTGTCTTGACCAAAATTGATTCAAAATGTAAAATTCATCTTGAAAAACAACCAGATTCCGATGAAAACACCCAAGATATTTTCACAAAAGTTGCCTCATATAGTTGGCTAAATAATGTGCGAGGGTCGTTAAATTGCGAGACCGGCAACATGGATCCGGACTGTGAAAATTGGAACCATCCCTGTATTTAGAAATTATTACCATCTCTTTTAGGTGTCAAAATAGGTCACTATTAAATAATTTAATAAACACGGAAAGCATGTTATAGATATTTATCCAAATTAAGGGTCTTAGAGTATATGTACATGATTGATGAGACATTGGCCTTCCAGATCATTCTGGATCATAACTACAATACATGCGAAACACACTTGTCCTTTTATGATTAGACAAATGTAGATTGTTACTATATATAGCATAAAGTTGCATGTTAATTTATTAGGATAGAATAACACTTTCAGGATCACCTGTAATTGTGATAAGATCAGTTAACGGTGGTGTATTCAAGCCATTTTTATTATCTAGTACACATCTCTCAGAAAAGCCATTTAGATGGTTTCATTAACTGTTGTGCATTGTATAGGTTCTATATCTCCCAGGCCTTGTTGTTACTTCACTGAGCAAAGCGTAGTCAGGTGTGTAGCAGCTTGGTTGGTATGAAAGCCTGAACCCACAGTGGCTCTTTCTAGCTAG
Organism: Gymnothorax reevesii; assembly: GCA_029721435.1. NCBI lineage: Eukaryota > Metazoa > Chordata > Actinopteri > Anguilliformes > Muraenidae > Gymnothorax > Gymnothorax reevesii. The sequence goes on from CM056577.1 coordinate 114,212,792, forward strand.
AGCTAGCCCAGACATTAGCAAAGTAGCCGACTGACCTCGGTCATAGATAAGTAAAACGATCGTTTCACATGTTATGGCCCCAATTTGTTATGACATTAACGACAGCAAAGGATGACAGACAAAAATTTTAAAACGAAATCACATTTAATTAAACAAAGGCAACTAATAACAAACTACTCTAGTCTACAGACCAAGGTTGATTATATACAAAAACAGAAATATTTACAGTCCCTTTGGTGGGTTGCTTGGTGATGTCCTGGGTGAGGAAAATGCTCCAACACAGGCAAAAATCCACTAAAAGCTTCACAGGTCTTGAACAGAATGACAGGTCTGGTCACATGTATCCTTCTCCTTGCAATTTCTCCTACTACTTTACATTCTCAATTTTACTCCTTATATACTCTTTTGCAGACCCCTCCCACCTTTTAGGCTTTTTTTTATTTTTCTCTGGGACTTGTCCCAGACATGCCTAAAACATGCCCAAACCTATCTCCAGTCTGGGCTTAACAGAAAAAAGGTAAATACTGCCATCTAGTGGCCTCTATTCACATTACACACAGCAGCAGTAAACAAAGTCTGTGATAGTCTGTCTATCAAGATGGCATTGTTTGTAGTTTTCATTAGCTGGTCAGCTGTATCTACTCCTCCCATAAAGGAGTTATAACTGTCAATGCACTTGTTTCTTGATTTTACGAAACCGGTCACATTTCCCTTGGTTCATGTACATTTCTGAAGTCTGGGTATGATCAATGAGATGCTGCTTTTTGTGGACCGTTGCTGCGCATGCTATGCACAGACGCAGCGTCACTTTCACTTTCATCACTTGGCAACCAATCATCTGAAGGTAAATATTTCCCATTAGGATCAGAATCGGCAAGTACCTGACTAAGTACTTCATTAACGGTAAAAAAAAATCCTTTCGGCATTCTGTGTTTTTGCAGTATTTCTTTCTATCATCTCTCACTCTGCTTTCTCTGACTCCACTCACTGGGGCACCCTCACTGTGTTCACTCCGCTTGCCCCAACCTATATAAAGCACTGTTTCCTCAATGTTTTTTTTTTAAAATTAATTTTCACCTCTAAATTAGGTCAGGATTACTGCTGCACATGTTCGCCATCTAGCAGTACAGAGTAGTCACAAGATTTGGCAGTATATTTGGAACAGTAGCCTGTTCTATGCAGCAATGTTGCTTGTCGCAATTTTGTGACTTAGGCACTTAGAGGGTTAAGTAGCACGGCACGCGAACTTGCATGCGGGAGTAACCAAGCTTTAATAACAAAGACAGAGGCAAAGGTTACTGTGCAATACAGGTTTTATAGACTGAAATTTCCGCTAGCGTGAATAGTTGCTTATGTGGAGCTAGCGAATCGATAATCTCTACAGAAAAGAACTCCGTATCCAATCTCCACCTTTTTCAGCATTTTATTAGCTAGAACAATTTTAAAGGGGATGAAATTCCCCCATGGCAATGCAGAGAAGTAGTTTGTAATACCAGATACGTTTTCGTGCTCTTCGTGATTGCTTTCACCGCAGTAGCATCAGAGAGCTAGCCCACACAATGGCAAAGTACCCAGCTGACCCCGGTCATGGATAAGTAAAACTTTTGTTTCACAGTAGCAGTAAACAAACCCAAACATGTACTCCAAGCTCTGCAAAACCTACATCTGGTCTAACTGCAGCCTTTTCAGCCCAACTCTGCAGACACATATAACACCTCACCAGTTAGCTTCAACAGTAGTGGCTACAATCAGGCAACATTATGAAGAAACTGCCACATTGATGCTAACCTAAGTACTATAAGCATACCGATCAGAATTACAGCATATAAGTTAACCCAGAGCATTTTAAACCCCTTTTGCAGAAGCGAAATCTGGCTATTTAGGTGTTACCTTATTTAAGGCTTTATAATTCAAGATCGCAGCTTCACAGACAGAAAATCTTTGGCCCAATTGAATCTACACATTTGAAGCATTTAGACTCACATCGTATTTCAGTTTATTTTTATGATTTTGGTAGAGAAAGGGGGCTGCAAACACAAAAAATCTTCATGAAAATTCAACTTTGAATTAGCAAAAAAAATAATAATACTGACAATTGAAAAACTGCTGGGGCTTAAAACTATACATTTCTGGGATCATAAACTTCTTGACCACAAGTACAATTCATCTAGAACATTACATTCTAGATTACCCGCTTGCTATGAGCCAAATTAGACAGCTATCCAGGTGACTCCCTAAAGTCTGAGATCCATCAAAATGTTGCACTGTGAAATCATGAAATAATCATATATTTAACACAAATTAACTTTTGGGGCATGAAATGCAGCCTGAACTAATGATTTTCTGTTTCAGTTTAGCATGAAGTTATCGATATCAGTGCAACTGAACATCAGTGGTCACCAGTAACCTCTCCAAACACAAAACATGCCTTTTCTTTATAATAAAGTTTTCAATTTTGTCAATTTTTCTTCCAAGTTTCCCAAGCATTAAAAAAAACTGCTGGCTAAACAGCCAGAACATTCACCCTGCAATGAAAAGCTAACCGCTCTCACATCCGAGCTCACAACTTTACACATTATAAGGGTAAAAACTCACTTCAGTAATATCTGAATTCTGAAATATACCTTATTTTAACAGAACAAAAATTCCACTTTCAGGAAATATCAAACGACATATGCTTCCCTAGATTGAACAGAATGGTGCAATGAATGTACCAAGGGATCTACCGACGTGCGTGGGCTGCATGCATTTGGAGAAACGAAAACCTCGGCACTCAATGTCTTTAAACGCAGTATAAATTCGACCGCAAAAAGCCATATTGAGCAAAATGCAAACAGAGTAGAAGTATAACCCGTTTTCCTTGATTGATGCCCTCCTCCAGAGACGGATGTACTGGGCAGAAGGAACCCTCCAGTATTGTTTAATGTGGAATAATTTCCATTGACCGCGTTCACGCAACATTTAAATCTTGTAAATGAAACTAAACCACTTCAGGCTGGTTTCGGGTGTCTTTTTTCCTTTGAAATCACATCATTTTCAGCTGCGCAACCGTCGCAAACATTCGAAGAATACAACCAACCTTACTTTTACACTCAGCGTTGTATCCTATTCTTATTGTCCGATGAATGTATTTCAGTTATTGAGGAAAGTTCAAACACTCTGGAATTGTTTAAGAAACGAGTCAATCAATACATCGTTACAGGGGAAGCTACACGAGGGCGTGAACTTTAACTGTGCAGTTACACAGATGAATCTGAGAGTATCATTGAGTGACTGGCTATTGACACCAGTACTTGGGTGGATATAAGGGAGCGCCGAATTTGTCAATGGAGGAATCTACGCGTTAATCCATGGGATGGAACTACGCATTTTTTGTGTGTGATGACTGTAATTGACAGTAGAATGAGAGAGAATCAATACCGTGTCGGATTTTTTGCTTCACAAAACGTATTTTTTTAACCACTCATTGGAATACTGTTGGCTCATTGTAGCTAAAGTGGTTGCTACAGAGTTTTTTTCTGTCGCAAGTGATAATTTTTTGAAACTACTGTATCGATACTATGGGCAAGGATATTGACCAGTTTGCACATCAGGCTTAACTGAGGAGTTTAATTTATGTAACTCCTGAAAAACAGGGATTGGAGGGAACTTCTCCATACTCTAAATCGTGTTTCAGCTCTGCCTGCTTGTGAATATTCAATAACTGATCCGGGGAGCCATCTCGTGGTTGAGTACTGTAACTACGCGCTTAAATTTGCAATTCTATAGATGCAATCAGTCTACATCTGCAGAAAGGGGTTAAGTAGCACGGCACGTGATCTAACATACAGTAATTGGTAAACGAGAGTTCATAACAACGACAGCAACAAACGTAACCCTGCAATACAGGTTTTAAAGACAGTAAGTTCCGTTACCGTGAACAGTTGTACCACGCATCCAAATTACAATCAAGTATAAAAAGTCAGCTTAAGGTTTATGTTCACGCACCTTCAGTTGAATGTCTTCTTGATATTATTTACCCTTGCATATTTAGGACACGAACATTAGCAACAGCAACTTAGTTCAGTTAGCCACAGTGCTACATCCACATTCAACAGGCTATCACGTTGGATAGGCTTATGCAGTAAAGCAACACAAAATGGCAAAGTTTACAGCTTCCACAGACAGTTGGTACCGATCAGTCCTCCTAGCCACCCGTAACACGTTAGCTTCACTTACATTATTTGCCGTTACATCGTAACTAACAGCTTGCGGCTCAGAGCTCTTGATCGATGCAACTGCTCCAGGTTTGAGAGCAGCTGAGATGCATATTCAGCATCGAATTATCCTTTACTGACAAAGCTGTGTTCGTTGAAATGCCGAGCACAAACAGCTAACGTTCCCTTTGAGTGTGGCTGTTAGCCACCAGCAAACAAAAAAAAAAAACCGACCCACAGATTCTGGTGGCATTTTATTTTGTAAGAGAAAATAGTTGTTTGTGAAAATAGGCTTGTTTGTGTTTGATAGAATAAATTTCGGGGTGGGCAGGTCCAGCACCGTGATTGGCTCTGGCCAGGTCTGTCCGGATTGGACACAACAACCTGATGTCAGGTTTTGACCAGATCTCGTGAAGATCTCGGGATGAGCTGTTCAGAGAGGAAGTCGCCTTCAGGAAATCACGTTCAGGGATTATGGCGAAACCCCTGTATCTTATACTTAGAAACTTTGGAGAGGTTGAGTCTGGACATCAAACCCTATGATGTTACTTGCATGTACTAAAAGAAGGATCAGCATAATGGGGGACCTTTAAAAACAGAATAGCCCTAAAGCATGAATGATCTACCGGTATATTTTACTGTGGGCACCAGGTGCATTTCATTGCATTCACCCCTTTTTCAGCAAACATAGCATAGAAGTGCATGGCTTAAATTCAATTCTGGTCTCTTCGGACCATAGCACATGACTCCAATAATGTATAACCGCGATTAGAGTCCCCATAGAGGCCTTGCTCATGCAACTTTACAAAATAATTTGTTGGCATAGAAATGGTGTCTCCATGCCAACTATTAGTACACTAAACTGTGCAGCCAAAAAGCTGATATCCTTCGCTTTTTGTGCTATGCAAACAGTTCTCCTCACCATGAGTGGGGGCACTGTCAGAATTGCACTGACTGTGCTGTTATTTTCAATTGTTTATGTACTGCCTGGTATCCTTAATCAGATTTGTGCAGGGCAATGATTATTTGTCTCAAGGTGAAAAGCTCTAGTTTTTCCAGTGGTGATGGATATCAAAAGGGTTTCAAGTGCGCAACATTTGAAGCCATATAACAGGAAATGGTGAAACTGGTTGTGAACAAGTCACTAACATTAACTAGAAAGGAGGGGGGAGGAGAGAGAATCAGACACAGTCTAGTTTGGTTCTATTGGATATACTCATTGGGGTGCCAGTACTTTGACCTGAATGTTTATGTGAAAAGTACTATTAGTCAATAAAACAGGTTTTTTTATAAGTATCAAGTTTATTAGTGCAATTTTAAGTAATTTCACATTTTTTTAGCAAATTTGGGTCATTATGTTCATAGTTGAATTTATAGGCTTCCATCAATTCATGAGCAGACCGTACACTTTTGCTTTTGATTTTGCTCTGTACGCCAAAGCCTTGAACTCCACAAGTGCAGCAAAACCTGGAATCAAGACTTCGTACTGAAACCTGTGTTACACCAGCATTTAAGTGGTGATTGAACCCACCCGACTGATCAAAAACACCAGTGAGGTCATTTATTAAAAAAACAGTATACTGCCATTTTTTTTTACATTATACAGTTTCTATGCTATGAATCCAAAATGAATAAAAGTACATTTAAGAAAAGTTGATTTACTTTTCCCAGATGTGAATTATTTGACTTTAAATCTAAACATGTGGTGTATAGAGCAAAATAAAGTATTACACGTCTCTGCATAAATTCCCAACATCTGACATTGTCAATATACATTTAATTGACCTTATCCAAAAAAAAAACAAATTACATCTATTGTAAAAACAATATACATATCATTATTGATATAGTCCTTGACAGACAAAAAACAAAAATACATTGAATATATGTACATACACCTGGACACAAGTTAATTGGAAGTGAAATTTTCCAAAAATTGGCAAGTTCAGAACTCCTTACATTTACATGGTCTTCGCATACATCTACATGCATATCACCACCAAAAGGCCGCAGGGGCCAGTTTTTTTTTTCTCTCCTTGCCATGTTTGAAGAAATGTAGGCCAATACTTTTAATAGCACTAAATGTGTTGAAAACTTTCTTTAAAAGCTAACCAAGTGAGACTTAAAGGTCAAATTCTTTTCAAACTGATTTCGCCAGAAAAGGCATGTCAAATCCATATTTCAAAGAACTGGGCGATGTTTGTTTATGCTATTAATTTAGTCCTTTGGTGAAGTGGAACTTGTAAGGACTATGTAGTGCTTAACCTTTGCCCAGGTGTATAAATGTGTTCATACATACTTGTTTGTTAAACTAAATACAAAAATATGTTCTACATGAGTTACTATAGCATTGCTAATGTAGTGCATTTGAGAAGGAGAAGCAAGAAATAAGAAAACTTTCTGCTTGACATTAGAACAGATTACATCTTAACTTATTATACCTTTACCACAACAGTCTACTGATGATGCAAAAACATACATTTTTTTTCTATGCATAGAAAAGGATCCACTGAATTCAGTGACAACAATGAACTCTGTATAATCGCATTCATATTTTGAGGGGTAAAAACTCAGTTGAGCTACTTATGGGCAGACCCATCACAATGGATCGGTAAACCACTCGTATAATCAGTGCTTTACAGTCCACAATAGTGCCGCCCATCTTGATGTCCCTCAATTTCCCAATGCCAAGTGACAGCTTGTGGTGGATGGAATCGGAACAGAAAATAGTGTACACACACTGCACTGCCAACTTAACATTAAACCTGATAATATATAAAGCAATTCAGCAACTGAGAGATAGAGGCGTCAAAATGAAAATACTGAACATGCCTGTCTTGTTTAAAAAGAGTTGTGTTATCATTTAAAACCATCCAAAATAAACAAGGGAAGAAGAAATACTCCCCTATAGCATCTTAAGGTGATGATTTAGCTATGTAAGAAATAAGGACAAAGAACTTTCTAAGGCTATCAATAAAACAAATTATAAAGTTGATAAGAAAATATCAATTCAGAATTATGTAACAAATGTATTCCATGATCAGCAGTGTAAATTTCTTATTCGATTACAATAAAACCAATTATTAAAAAGATTTTGAATATGATTTCCCATCCATCTTCCATTTACCCTGCTTATCCCTGGTTGGTGTCATGTGGGCTGTAATCAGTACCAGCATGCATTAGGGGAGAGGCAGGCACACACCCTGTTCAGATTGCAAATGCATCACTAGACACTCACCACTCATGAAAATGATCATACCCTGTGGTGATTCAGACTCTCCCGATTAGCCTCACTAGTAGGATGCAGACACAAAGACAACAGGTCAACTGCACCCTATATTGAGATTCTAGGCATAACTAAGTAAGAACTATGGATGCTGATAATGAAAAAGTAATTATAAAATATCTATGCTAGTACATTGTGCATTAAAAAGAAAAATGATCCAAAATAAAACACAGAGTCTGACCAATATACTACTATACTAAACAATATACTAACTCATGACATCAAGTCAAGGGTTCTTCTATATCCTTCAATTTAGCTGGCGCTGTCAATGACCACCCACCAGATTAAAAGCAGAAACTCCACTGCAACACATACACCCACGCTCAGAATCCCTATAGTGAGGTCCCTCAGCATGTAGACAGTGACACAACCAAAACGGCTAGTTCCACATTATTCACACAATATCTGTACATAAACCTCATTATTAGCATTAAAATCCTATGTGTCAAGGTACAGAGCCATTACGCAAAAATAGCGTCACTGTCCAGAAATTTAAGAACCTCAGTGTATGTAGGCACACTCAAGAATACAAACACTGAACATTGAACATTTGTACATTCAGGGAAACAAATATGCACGCATGCACACAAGCAAGCACACACGCACTTGTTTGTATAGCTATACTTGTGAGGACACCATTAACTTGCTTTCATTCTGTACAGCCTCACCCAAACCCTGACTGTAATCGAATTATACCTAACCCTAACCTTAACATAACTCTTACTGTTAGTATAACCCTAATATTAATCAGTTGGTCTTAATAGTCCTTCACCCTCCGTGAAGACCATCCAAAATGTCCTCACAACGCTGTGGTTTCTCAACAGTTGGTTCTCACAAGTGTAGATACACAAGCACACACATACAGACATGCACAGACTGTTCACAGCTCAGCTGAAGTCTCGGTTGGTCAGGATGAGTGGAGCCACAAGGGTCCAGAGGTACAGGGCCAGGCCCATCCAGCTAGAGGAGATCTTCACCCAAACAGCCGGCATGGTGCTCAGCATCGCCTGGTAGTCCGTGTTCGGCCTGCAGGGGGAGCCAATCATCTCAACATCCAACAAATATTCCCCCCCTTGGGATTCAATCACCCACCCCAAGCAAACCCCACTCATACTTGTTTAAAGTGATGACTTATGAGTCACTTACATGTTGTGCAAGTAGTGTAAATATTTGGTAAGCAGGAGGTTATTTTCAACATGTAACAAAGAATTCTACTATTAGCATTATTACTATTTAGTCTTGAAACATCTCACGCCTCCCAGGTCTTATGAACGCGCACTGGCAGATATTCATACTGCATACGCACAAGCATGCGCATCCCAGCACATATACACACTATTAGACACACACCAAAAAAAACAGCATGTTTGCTTAACCTCTTAAACTGAAGGGAAAACTTCAGTGAAAAGTTAAGCAGGTTTTAAGTCAGAAAAAGGATTTTTTCCACGTTGCAGGGCAATGTCACATTCATATTCTGAATCTGCTGGTTGCAGCTCTTCACCGGAGTTACAGCACACTTATATTGAGAGAAATATTCAAACCCAGGACGCCATGTTTTCATGCCTCGCCACAATGGAAATACAAAAGGTACATCAATCTTGTCCACATTTTATACACATTTCCCTGTAATTCAGTAGGACATAGTTGGGACAGTTGGAAACCTTGGGATCTCCACTAGAATTATAAGGGGGCATATTATGAAAAACTCGCTTCTCCAGTACTTGTCCACCTACATTTCACATCAGGAGTGCCTACCAGCCCACAAACTGAGACAAAACAACCCAGTCATGACAGATATCAAACTGCTGAGAAAAAGAAATAGTTTTTTTTTTGCCAAGAATTTTATAAACCTACCTTTTGAAGATCCAAAAATATCCTGACTTGGAAAAAATACAGCATTATATGCGGCCATTAAAATAGATCTTAAGTTAGACAGGTTTGAAAATAGCTACTGCATTCGACAGACTCATATGGGCCAAACACCAAACACCACAAGACACTCCACAACACTCCCGATGAGAGCGGGGTGGACACTCACCGATACCAGTTGGTGAGGGTCATCATGATGTACAGCGAGGCCAGAAACAGGCAGAAGTGGAAGAAGGAGTAGCTGTAAGTCACTCCATCCTCCTCGTTGTCCACGGCCCGCCTCACCCCATCCTCCGAAGGAGCCGCCTCCACAGCCGTCAGGCCCTGCGCCTCCTCAGTCTGCATCAGTTTATTCACCTGGGCGTTGTTGGAGGAGCGGATGCTGTGGGCCGATGGGGGAAGGACAGTGAAGGCGGGAGTAGGGAGTGGTCATTTCTCAGCTCAGGCCCCAGACACACTACACTGCCTCCTCGCATTATATACATCCCTTTGTTTGGATGCCCTACTTACCAGCTAGATTAATATCAGACTGTAACTTAATGAACCCACTGGACTATTTTTTTGTAACAGTTCCCACATTTTTTTTTCTGTAAAAATCGATTATACCCTTCTTTACGGAGGGCCTACTAAAGGACAGGTTCCCCCCCCACTGCCAGGATCCTCGGAAGATTTCTTTCCTCTGGGTGTTTTTCTCTCCACTTTCAGGACAGTTCATCTTACTCCCACGGTTTTTTTTTTTTTGGGGGGGGGGGGGGGGGGGGGGGCTGTTCAGACTCAGGGAGCAGATTCATTGTTACCAGTCTAGACCTGGTCTAAGTCAGTCCATGGTTTAAACCACGTTTAAACACCAACTGAAAATCTGAGAGGAGGGTAGTCCAAGTCATGGTCTTAATCGCTTCTGTGACACGACTGTTCGACCAGTGGCAGTAGATTTATGCTACTTGTACTCTCAGGTAAATGCTCTGAATGACCCCATTATTGGATCTTTAGTATGAAAGCCCTGAAGTGAGAACGTAGCTGGACGCTCCTCGTCAAGGTCATGTCCACCACATACTATAATGTCAACGTCTCAGCATGCAGCCGATAAAATAAAGCTCACCAGGACAGCTCACGCGAACTGCATACAACCCTATTTAGCGTAGTGTGCATGGTACAGTGATGCAATGAATGGGGTCTAATCGTTTGTAAAACGAAAACATGTTTCACTAAATTTCACAGAACAGTGTTATCGTCTCGCAATTTTGGTTGGGAGAGGGAGTGGGAGGTGAGCAATAATATCGACGAGGTTTTAAGAGGTAACTTTTTTCTCAGTGACAAATATCTCATGGTTTTCTTGTCAATCTGATGTCAACCAATTGAGAGTTATCTCAGGTCTAGGCTTCTGGGCTACCATACATGTGACGTCACAAGCCCCAACAAGGTATGCTTGCACTCTCGCTCAGTGGCACATAAATCTAGGTTACCTCGTGGATTTTTGTGGACTGACAAGACCTTGTTTAATCCATCCACGAAAAATTGCTTTGTAGACTTGGTTTAATCGGCACATAATCTTGATCTAAACCCGGTTACACTACTCCTTAAAACAAGGTTTTATTCACTTAGACCACGACAAGACCAGCAACGGGAAATCAGCCCAGGGGGTTTCAGCAAAAATTTCCTGCCATTTCTCATCTTTGCAGAAGTCCTATATGAGGAGTGCTATGCAAAATAATAATTAAATGTCAAGGAGGTATGGTTGTTAGAGAGCTTTTATTTAATCAAAATTGCATCATCGTATTGATTGGTCTATATTGGGTTTGGGAGAAGAGGTTAATCTTATTAGTGAAGTAGTTCAGATTTAGTGACCAACGTCAAACAATCAGTACTCCACCTGCCAATTTAGTCAACTGATCCAAGATAAGCTCAATTCATCCATTTTCTGAACCGTTTCTCCTCCTTTAGGGCCGTTGGGGAGCTGGAGCCCATCTCAGCCAACTGGGTGAAGGGCAGGAAAACACCCTGGGCAACTGGCTGACACACCGCATGAGGCATAAGCCATTCATTACAAGATAAACTTCCCTCAAAACTGAACAAGTCCACATGGTCTACAACATCCCCCACCAATCGTGCGCTTCTTATTTTCGAACTCGATCAAGGCCGTAATGGCCTGAAGCTACACACCAAATTTGGTTACTGTATCTGTAGTAGTTTCTGAGTAAAGCTGTCCCCTTTATCTCGGACAGACGGACAGAAGGATGGACGGTCAAACCTATATCCCCCTCCCACTTTGTGTTGGCGGGGATAATAATTTTGCCACGTGAGAGCAATCCATTCAGCCCAGCGCAACATGCACACAGTAGTTATTCAACTTGAATTGGCCAATAAAGTCTTTAAGACAAGATGTCACTCAGTAGCTGACCAATTATAAGCGGACGCAGGCTTGCAGACCAGAAGATGACCGCGACTCAGGTCCAAAATTTTTGCCCTGATCCTCCAGTGAGAGATTGAGGGGAGGATTTCTTGATGGTCCTTACCTGGCGTACAGGGTGCAAAAAAGGAAGATGACCAATCCCACAATTCCCTGTGCATCCCACCACTGAGCATCTCCTGGAGCAATGGTAGGAGCTGGGGTGGTGCTGCTGGATACCAAGCTGAGGAGGCTGGGGTTACAGTTTCGATCTGGAGGGGGCGTTAGAAAACATAGATTGATTAACCCTTTCCCACTAAAGTATCGGAGAAACCTTTTTTACTACTGTCAATCAAGTGAGTAGATCATGTCTGTGTTAAGTTTACAGTAGTCATTAGTGTATACTTGAAATCATGGGTAGCTTAGCTTTCAGAATGTAAGTCACTTGCCCAACCCGTCTGTAACTATGGAAAGATAATGTCCCATCAATCAATCAAATCAAAGTTTCATTTTTCGGACCAATTGAAGTGGGTCTCCAGAGGAGAAGGGCCAAGATGGCCATGGGCCAGGGACTCAGGCCATAAGTTCGGCAAATTCTGTCACATTACTGTGGAACCAGCTGTAAAGATAAAAAACACTGGAAGCGCTTACTGGGGTTGTTGGTCATGGCAGACCATGTGACATACATGGTGTACAGAGTAATGAGGGAGGACTGCAGCAAGCCAGACTGGGGTTGTACTTCCTGTAACACAGGCGGTAAACCTACTGTTAGCATACAAAGACAGGTCTCTGGGGCCATTTCCAGTCATTTTGCTCAAAGATACCATTAGCTCACACAAAAACAAAAGAAAATAACTGCTTTCCTTCTGATGCATGTACCAGATGCGTACATGAACACGAAGATGGGAATGCATGGTTGTGTGCGCACAAAATCATCGACGTACATGCAAACTCAAATTAACATATAAAATGGAGACATCTACAGTATATTATCAGGTCAAAAAATGGGGTAGGCCCAAATGGAAAAAATATGAGGCTTTTAAATGTCATTGGTCAAGAAATTACAAAGAATAAAAAATACATTAAGTAACTTACTATGGGATAGCTTTCCTCTTTGATTAGAAAGTCTGATTGTTCCTCTTCATAAAACAAGCCTCTCTGCAATACTCTCCAATGCTCCAAAGCTTTTATTGACTTTCCAGTAAAGAAGCCGAGTTTCACAGTGAAGCAGTTTCCACCTACTTCCCAAACCGTTCACAACAGCAAAAATTAACCAGCAAATGGTGGCACGGAGGGTCTCCGGAGTGCATTTGTTTAATACCTGTTCATTTTATGAACAGTGATTTATTGTTCAGACCATTAAAAGATTAATATTTTACCATATTCTGCTTGGCCCATTTGTGTTGCCTAGGAGTGTACATGTGCCTGACCAGTCACAGTTGAGCAAATCACGTAGTCAGTTAATCAGGGTTCGCACTCATTTGAACACATTATTTTCCAGGACACTTCATGTGACTAACTATAGTGAGGCAGATTGCAGAAATGAGGGTGAAGGGGCAGCGAGAATGGGTTCGGAGAGCAGAATGGAAATTGCGTTCGCGTAAATGGGGTGGAAGGGCGGACTCTATCGGCAAGCTGTGTGTTGTTCACGCTAAACAAGATTCTAAAAATACTCCCTTTGGATAACTAACTGTTTTCCAGGACATTTAAGCAATATTCTAATTTTTCCATTATGCCAAAACTGCATTTAAAAATATCCAGGTGATCCAGGATGTAATAGATTACCTATTTTAAGCATAATTCTATCAAAGGAAAAAAATATTAGAGTCATGATTCAACATGCCTCAAACACCACACCACGAGAGGCATTCGCAAACGCTATATCGGATATATAGTCTGTGCTTTCACACTACTCCTACGGGGAGTGACGATTAGAGCAGGATTAAAGGTGCACCGGACATGGGCGTTACCTGCACTTTGGGTAGGATGGAGACGATGGAGACGATGATGCAGAAAATTAGGTTGAGGCTGATGAAGACCTTGTGCTCAGTGCAGTCGTCGGGTTGAGTGTAATAAACATAGAACAGCACTATAGCAGCAATCGCCACAGCATAGTGGAGAATGGTGAAGAAGAGCAGACCTGTGAGAGAGAAAGTGATATTCTTTATTTCAAATGTTTGAGATAACCATAAAGAAATTATGAGGAGAATCCACGAGCCTACCATACAGTGTCAGTACGAGAGATGCGCAAAAGAAAATACTCTCAAGGTCGACCAGTCAGATGGTCTAATCGGCTGTTAACACCTGAATCTATTTGTGGGAATTTAATATAAATAATTTATTGCAAAACTATGTAAGCGCAGAACTCCCACCGCAAAAATACATTTTTTCAGTTAGACCGAAATGGCTGGGACAGCAAGATCAGCCTGTGTGATGTGTGAAAGATTTGGGTAGCATTATCTGACAAGTGATCTATAAACCTCCCCTTTGAGGTCAAATCTGTGCTAGCTCTTTTCAGTGACCATTGGGAGTATCTGATGAGATAGTGTTTTAAAAATAAACAAACAAACAGCAAACAGATAGTAGTTTATATAAACTAAAACTGTACTCATTTATAGATTCATTGTTATGGCCTAGTCCATCGCCCCAAAGAAAAATAGGTTTAAACTACAATAAAACCTACAGGTTGCACTTCTCTAGTCTGAAATCACTGCCTATATGGGTGTTTCTACAGAAAAGGCCACAATTACGGTAAAGATGGTCCACCTATTTTTTTGACAATGGAACTTAGGTTTCCAATTCATTTGGGGGTAAGAAATATTGGGCATGATATCTGCAATTAGGGGCAACTTTAAAGGGACACTCATTCCCATGGCCTTCACATCAAGGTCAGATTATGACGCAAATGTCCATACCCTAATCATTCAAAATTGAGCCAAAAGAAAATTAGGTTGAAAATTAAACCCTATTCACTGATGACTCAGACTTGCCACCAGGAATAAGTCGTCTTTAGTATTTCAAGTTACATTAGAGAAGCTATTGGTTCAGGAAAAAAGGGATTTACCCTTTCCCCCGACCAAAAGCAGGTGTCCTTTTAGTTTGGTTTTCCCTGTCTTTATCGTAGTCTGTCAGCTATTTTAGTTCAACAGTTGTCCACCAGGGGCCTGTGCTATAAAGCTGGATTTGGGCTTATCACAGAAACTTCAGGTTTAACCCTGGGTTTTCTGTACCACGAAGGCGGGTCACTTCTTACCGAGGTATATCACTGCGGCAACATAAGCTGAACGGCTAACCTGCTCCGGAGCAGGTTTAATTCTAGATTCAGATCACCGCATATAAAAGCACCGCCTACTGACCAATCAGTTCTCTGAGAAAATGGCCTCACCGCCTGTAGAGGGTTCAGTGAAGTTCGATGTGTGGATAAATACCAATATGTATGATACAGGTTCTCATCTGAGGGTTTGACATGTGGCGAACGCAGCGGAGTTGTGCACATATAGTTTCGCATCTTTAGTGTATCACAATGCTGTATTTTTCCTTGGGCAAAATTGTTGCACTTATGAAAGTAAACCTACTGACCGCTTTGAATTAAGTTTTTGTAGTTATACATTATTTGTTCTCCGGCTCACCGGGGTTGCAGCTGGAATACAGTAGAATACATCCTTGCATCACGTCAATTTAATGAAATACACAACTGCAATTTCACTGATGGGGTAGAGACATTATAAACGATAAAACATGCACATCCCTATACCCAATAGGCTTTGTGCTGAATCAAACGTATCCTGTAAAGCAGAAAAGGAGAGAGATGCGCTTACTAGCCTACAGTGTCTGTTGCCATGATTTACTGCAGCAGAAGTAAAAATTAAATACTCACTTCTGCAGCAGTAGCCCACATACAATCGTGAATACGGGAGTTATTGCAGTGATATTAACATTATAATTGACTTACGCATTTACATGGTCGGTGACTTTTTGCAAACTGTCCTTTCTGTATTTGGCAGCTACAACGGTGTCTTCAATGGCTTTTCTCTTTTTCTTAGGGAGCTACGGCAGTTTGAAAATGCTAATTTATTT
Organism: Gymnothorax reevesii; assembly: GCA_029721435.1. Lineage (NCBI taxonomy): Eukaryota > Metazoa > Chordata > Actinopteri > Anguilliformes > Muraenidae > Gymnothorax > Gymnothorax reevesii. Next base: position 114,228,606 of record CM056577.1, read on the forward strand.
GACGAAGTTGTCTGTGACACCAACTTTGAAGGCCATTTATGACCAAAGTTATGCAGGTAGAGAGCCGTAGCACATAGTGCTATTGGTACAATAAACAGCAAGCATGTCAGTTTTATGGTTGTCCAGAAAATACACAGCAAAATCCTGAAAAAGCCAAAATTTCATGAAATTTGACATCAAATTGCTGAGGTGTGACAACCTGTAAATTCTTTAAATCTTCACCATCTTAAAGCTTACATTCTTAGCTATCTTTGGTTCAAAGGTGGTTATGGTGAAACTCCTCATGAAATAGTTATGAATTTTTTAGTAAGACCTTAAAAACGCAGCTCCCACAGCTCCCTAATAAAAACATATTTGCCATTAAAAATGTGTTTCACAGGTGTACTGGGCATAGATACTACACTGTGGAAATTTTTGAGCCCATGGCATTGATATAACTAGAGATATTGCCTCCTAAAAATCCACTTTTATTTGAAGCTGCAAAAAGGAGTGAGAAAATCAGCAAAACGTTGCCATCTTTCTCATTTTTTTTGTCAAAACTAAGGAAGATATTTAACTGCACATATCCTACTAAGTACATGGCCTTGGTGTGAGAATTTTTTTAGATAAATCTGAGATGGTCAGGTGGGGAAATTTACTGAAATTTGTTGAATTGACATGGAATGACCCTACGGTAAAGACATCTGACCATCTTGAAGTTTGTTAAAAAAAAATGAAACCAGCCATTTTAATTTATAATGATTATATTTATAATGATAATAATGATAATATATTTATAATGACTAATAATGACTAGTACTTTGGAAGGCCTATTTGAAGTATTAAAAAAAAAAAAGTGGAATTCCAGAGAAAAATTTTGGTGGACATGTCTTTACTGTAATCATGCCCTTTTCAGTAGAAACGCCTATGTTGCTCAGGGATGAGAGCAGGGTTTGGAAAAAAAGAAAAATACACAGGGCTAGCACAGTTAGGAAGGGTCTGAGCATGCCCGCCCCCAAGAACATTTTTTAAAATTGGGATAGCATTTCATGGTATATTTCTGACATATTTTCACACCATACAAACACCTAATTGTCAAAAAAAATGATCAAGTCTTGTTTGGGTGATTACCAAAAGTATGCAATATCACTGGCAGTGGTGGAAAAATTTAAATGTCAGTGTCTCATACAGCATTTCCCAATCTAGACAATGGTCAAGGGATCACGACACACATCTGTACTTTCACCATGGTTACGGAAATATTTAAAAAGTCAGTTCACTCACATAACGTGCATCAGTTTTCCATTAAGGACTCTAACCTTGGTAAATACAAGGACTTAAGAGATAGTCAAGCTGCTATGTTTAATGGTATAACTTCCAAATTTAACTTTTGTTCATAGCAGGATGTGCAACTAAAACTAAACCTCCATGCGCAGGCATTTTATAAACTAGAATGTCCGTTAGGAGCTTACCTCAAGTAATCAATACCTGGTTCGTATTAAAATCTGGACTATTTTGCGCTCATATTTCTGCGATAATTACTTTTCGCCACGTGACAAAAAGTGATATAAGCAAAGGGATGAAATTGTAGCAAGGAAATGTGGGATTCAAAACTTCATGTGTAAAAATGAATCATGATAAGTCATTAAGTGAAAGGATGGCACACAGATGAAGACTGTGGCACAAACGTCGCAGATCCCCAAACACTAGCCAAAGCATGTTAGCAGCCACTATAGAATTGTCTCAAAACAGGAGCCAATCACATACTTGCAAACCAGCATTTCCCGTTGCCCTCCTCAGCTCTTCCTACCCAGGCTTCATTCCAGGAATGGGCAAAGTCAATCAGGAGGATGAGCTGGATGAGGATGAAGATGAAGGAGCCAACAATACCAAAGTAGAACCACACTGAAGGAAGAAAAGAGGGGATTCTTTCAGTGCACTATCATTCTGCAAACAGTTGGATTTAAATGCGAAATGATTTCTTTGGATCTCATTATGAGGATTTCAAATATGCTTGTTCTATTCTGTGATGAAATTTGACAGGAATACATTTCATTAAAAAGACATGCATGTTTGGAACTGGGAGAGGAAACCATGCTCATCAATGGAACCCAAACGTTTTGAGGGTCTGAGAAGTACCTGTGTTGAAGGTCCCATCGGGGATGAAGAAGGCTCCAACAGTGATCCCCACCAGGATCAGAAACTTGAAGAACCAGAACCTGATGAGCACGCCATTGCAGGTTACATAAAGGACAATCACACAGGCCTACATCCCCTTGTTCATGAGGCAAACTGGTGGATTTTTCACTTCATGAGGCAGACATAACACACTGGGCACAAGGGCAAGCCAAGTCCAAAATCTGATTCATTCGAACATTTTCACAAGGGAATTCCTACATCTAGTACATCAAGGAGAAAGCCACATATGCAGCAGATACAACTCCTGAAGGTCTCAGAATCTACAGGAAATTCAGCCAAACAGCTGTGGGACATACTCAATCTGACACAACCATCTGGTCAACAGAGGAATTCTGAAACAGTACACTGATACAGGTGCTGAATAGTTAAGTGTCACGTTGAAACCTACCCGTTCTGGATACGGCCACGGGGATCTTTGCTGCTGCGTACCCGGATCATGAGAAGGCAGAACAGGAAGAAGAAACATGCCATGGCGAAGCACATGCGGTACACAGACTTGTAGCCTACGATGATGTCACAGTTTACCTTGTTCTCCACCACCCATATGGAGGCGCCACCCTTGCAAAAACCTGGTATCTGTTACACACACAGACAGCAAAGGGCTATGAAGGACTGCGCTTCATGATGACGATATTAACACATTATCTTGGTGAACACGTCCACACAAAAATGCAAATTAAGCAAAGGAACTTGTTCTGGAAACAAATGAAGCTAAAGAGGACGAATCAGTGTTGTTCAGTTTAGTCCAGTGCCAGTTAGCAAAATTCTCCACAAACGCTAGCGAAGTAAATTAATAACAAGAGGCGGCTACTGATAGCCTTTACTTGGGCCAATGAGCTTTTCACCTCATGTTCGTACCTTAAATTAGCGCATGCGCTGCATTGATAACCAAGCTCGCGACACGGATAAAAAAAAAAAAAAAAGAGCCCATTTTTAGACTCTATGCCCATCAGCTTGAGTAAAAAGTTCAGGTAATGGGTCAAACGTATAGAGAGGGTAGGAGAGACAGCTCAGTGCCCTCGTGGGGCTGGTGGCAGTGCATTAGGTACCTCCTTCAGCCACGTCTCCATGCCAGGCAGGATCATTATGACGGACACCGCAGTGCCCAGGAGCAGGAAGAGGGAGAACACCAGTCGGGTCACTGTGGAGTTATTGGTGGATGGACAGCAACCGGACAGGAGGCAGGGGGCGGAGCCACATAGACATGAGGCCTGGTTGAACAGTGAATGCAAGCACACAAGAGAAAAACAGTACAGTAAGTACAGGTGGAGGAAAAGTGAGAACAGTTGGAACAGTAGGGACGGTGGTGGGCAGACAAGAAATGAAGGGAAGTGAGAGCTTTAAAAACAGAAGACAAAATGATAATACAGAGGGAAAAAAAACAACAGTGATGAGAAAAAGGTAGGTAAGGAGATAAATTTGGCCAATACTACCAGTGAGGGGGTATTACAGTGCAAAGGGGTTACTATTCACCCCACAGAATATGAAATCTTTGCGCAGTTCCACTGTGGTTATAGGGTCTCCCTTGAAGTGAAGATAAACTAAAGAATTTATCAAGTATTAAACAGAATATTTGCACAGGTAAAAATAGAACAATGCTCTGTTAGATAGGTAATTGCAGCTCTTCCACTAACTGGGTCACTCTTGAATTAAGTCCAACCAGATTGAGCAGAGGGATGGTTCAGGATGGTTCGTGAGAGACTGAAGCTCAGGTCACCGTGTGAGGTGAAATCCAATTTCTTTCAACCATATAATGATGGTTTCTTGCATTATTACCTCATGGATATGTTGAAGGGTCCCTTTTTAAAAAAATATATTTCTTTGAAAAAAGTCCCATAGTAGTTTTTTTAGTACCGCACGCACTATAGTCCTCAGTAGATTACCGTTGGACTGAGTTACACGCATGACGTCAGATTTATGGATTAATACAGGCCGTTCAGCAGACATGCAATTTACAGTGACTTCGATGAACAGAACAGGTGGTGGTGAATAAAATTTCCGCAAGGAAAAGCTCACAATTTCCCTTTCTTGCCAAAACGTCAAATTATTACAAAGAAACTGAAAATGCAGAGCCGACAACGTCTACGACCTCTTGAAAATGGTCGTGACAGCGAGAATAAAAAAAATGAAGTAAAGCTCTCACTAAGGATTTACGCAACAGCCAGTAGAACAATGCAGGAAGTTACAGTGCAGTGGCCGACAGGTACAACAGGTAACAAAAGAATGCTTGGCACTCGGGACAGCAGGCGCAGAACATTTTTCCAACGTTGACTTAAAATGATAACCGCCAAATGCATGCCAACTCAGGATAAAAATAATGATTTAACTTAACTCTGCCATTAAAATGTAAAAATTGAAAGCACTGTGGACAGAAAACGCAAAGAGATTTCAACAGGCCCATCCCAAACTTGTCATACACAAGCTACATCCACAATTCAGTTTGCCGTTTGAAGATGGTTAGATGTTTGCGAGGCGAATCTCGAGGGATCACTTCCACAGCCCAGGGGAAGACGTTCAAGAAAATGCGAAGTCAATGTGTTTTCCACAGAGACGCGGAAAATGTGCAGACGGTTTTGTGGCATTTTGCTTGATAGTCTTACCCATTAAGTAACAGAAAATAATCCCCTAGCCACGACCTGACATTTGTTGACATTACTGACCATTCAGGTGTTTACGTGACATCCTACAAACTTCACCAAAGAGTAAACTTAGTTTAACTTTTTAAAGACAACGCATCAGTCGAGAGGAAAGCTGATATTTTGTCAACTTCGGATACGGTTTACATCTGCATTCGAGTAGGCCCTCTAGTCCAGCGCCGCTGCTCACTTAAGTAGCCAGAAATATTCGTTGCGCTGCGCATTAAGTTGAAACGACGAGCTTTGTCGCTGTGAAACTTGGATATTACAGTATTTAACATGTTTATGAATGTCGGCTAATACTCACACAGCTCGCCAGCGAACATAATGCCATGCAGGCGCCCATCTTCTTGGATAAAAAGTAACTTTCAGGAGAAAATGGTAAGTAAGTAAAACAAAACAAGGAAACGAAGCTGGCTTCTTCCTTGTGCTGAGACCACACCTCTTAACGTCCAGAAAAAAAGAAAAAAAAAATCCCTGCATGAAGATTGGCGTTTTTTTTAAAGGCCAGAGTTTTAACCTAATTCTAGAATTAGCTTGAACAGGTTACATCACCACTAGAACTTAAATACGCCCGTAGGCGTAGGTGGTACGATACAATAAAATTATTATAACCTATTCAATTGCCATTTACACCTCTTAGATCCCGTAGACAGGCTGAAACTGGACCCCATATACTTTCAAATGTCACCAAGCTACCAGATATTTCAAATCTGAGTTTTTTCAAATGGAGAATGTCACCCAATTCTCTAAGCCACATTTCAAAAGTAGGGGCACTATCTGATTTCCATTTTCATAATATCAATTTCTTAGCGATGACAGAACCCAGCATCAATACCCACTTAAGTTTTCTATGGTTCCAATAAGTGCCCTCAGTAACTCCGAATATTGCCACAAGGGGGTTAGGCTTCAAGATTGGCGATTTTGAACACGCCTTCGACCTTCCTTAGCGATGTGAGCCTTCTTGTAACTAAAGCGTTGGTCGGTGTGGTTCTCCAACTTCGTCCCGGAGAGCCCCCTCGTTTTCCGGTTTTCAATCCAACCACACTTACAGTTCCAGTACTTTAACAAGCTATTCATTTTTCTTAATCAGGCGCTTTTTATTTTCAAAGAGGTTATTTTTAATCCTCAAATCCTAATTTTAATCCTCTGAATGCCATAGCTTTGCAATCCCCCAAAGATGACTGATTTCATATTGCGGTTATTGCACTATTTGCATAAATAATAAGGAATAATAAGGCAACAAATGAATGAGATTAAATGGCTAACTGGACCATTTACTGGGTATCCAGGTTAATTGTTGTGAAGGCAATAATCAGCTATTTTTCTTTATGCTTAAACGAAAACCAGTCGGGCCTCATTATCATTTGCATAGATATTGAATTCCTCCTTATCTTCCAAATGGTCTGGACTGGAGGCCAAGTGTCCATACCAATTAAGAACTTGCTGATTGATCTCAGTCTTTAAATTCAATGGTTACAGATAATTAAAATGAATTAACTGTTTAATTTAATCCAATAAGCACTAGGGGAGAGCTGCCTTGATTGTAACGCGTCACAATTGTAACGTGCACGTTTTCTCTTGATTGGTCAATGCGTTCGTGATGTCATCATGTCAACATGTGATGTGTACCGTAATACATGTGCCTGGGAAGTTGCAAGTCTTTTCATCCATGCTGCAGGGAGATATCACCAGAGAAGTTGGTTTTCCACAAAGCATGTAAAAATTCACTCCCACAGTATTTTTTGACTACAGATTTTTTCTATAATGTTACAGAGCTAAAATCCTCTTGGGTGTCTGTATGTATATGTTCGTTACTAGTTTGTATCCTTTTAACACATTATAATTGTTAGGTCCATTCTGTAAACAACGCAAAATGAACGGTGCACCGAGCGGCGCAGTTGTAACACCTGTTACATTTGAGACAACGGCAGACATTTGCAAGCACAGCTCAAATTATTTTGCTCTGTTTGCTTTTTGGTTTGTTTTACAGAGTGTCCCCACAAAAATGCACATTTGAAAAAATGTACTAGATGCAGAATGGCACATATTATAATGTTCTTTGCACTGAGATGAAGGCTTAGTCCTACTTTGAAATTTAATAAGCTAACTTATTTGGTTCTGTCTGTTAGCAAATGTTATTGTGGCCTATTTTGGATTTTTGCAATAAAACTTCAGAATACAATTATACTGTTTTTCTATAACATAGACTGTAAAAAAATAAGTGATTTGGGGTGTTGCTACATATTGGACCCTGCAGGGGTACCAGTGCAGGTATGAATGGGACTTTTAAAAAACTCATGTGCCATATTTACCAATATTCTGTGCTCAGTCTCCTGTCATTCAATTATATTCTAAATCAAATGAGGGTTGCATAACATTTTTACAACTCCATCAGTCAAAGTCGCTAACTTTGTAGGCACAATCAATGCATTTTCCTATGAAGGAACTCACACAAGCGCTCCAACTGGTACATCTAGTAAATTTCAATAATATACAATAGTTTTGATAGGACATTCTTATCACGGTATTGGTGTTAAAGAAATGTTAAGCAGTTGCCTGAATGAAATATAATTAATTTGACCTGAACACGATGAGTTTAATGCTACTTTTTAACAGTGTTACAATTGCAACTCCTGCGGTTACAATTAAGACTCAAATGCACTTCAGTTGTAACAGAGTCCGCTTTCAGTTACATTACTCAAGACCTGTTTTATCAATTGAAAAACATTAAGTGGTTTATGATAGCAGACATGTGTTGGTGCTTTGCCTGAAAATATTGCATATGTAGGATCTCTTAGGAATAGAGTGAAAAGTGAAAAACATTACAATTGTAGTCGCTCTCCCCTACATGCCTACTGAGGATACATTTTTCATCACATGCTTTGTTATTTCTGGCAGAATGTAATTCAAGAGTTTCGGTAACCCCACAATATAAGCTCCTGCTGTGAAGAATTGACAGTTTGTCAAAATTCTGGGATTTTGCAGTTAGAACAAAAACCATCACGTTGGGGTGTCCCGAGTTTGTGAGCCACCGATGAACACCGGTCGCTAGTCACATCTGAATTTTAGTTATGTAAACAAGAACCTGGGTGAAGCAGACCTTGGGCTTATATAGCTGGGGCCTGTACCATAGAGCTGGATTAACATACCCGGGGTTTATCTTAGTTATCTGGTTGCACTTAACCAGACTTCCGCATTCCTGATAAGTGGTACCACAAAGCCAATTATCAACTTGGTAACTTAACCCACGGTTTTTTAATCTAGGTACGTGCGCCTTCACATAAAAGGGGCGGTGTTTGAAGCAAATGACCAATTGCAAACATGGACAAACTGACTGGAAGCAAAGCTGCATACTTTTTAATTGCGGAACAAGATATAAATATATCACCCTGGCAAAAATTAACACCGTTGCAGCTGCCAAATACAGAAAGGACAGTTTGCAAAAAATCACCAACCATGTGAATGCATAAGTCAATTATAATGATAATATCACTGCAAATAACTCCCGTATTCATGATTGTATGTGGACTATTGCTGCAAAAGCGACGATTTAATTTAACTTCTGCTGCAGTAAGTCATGACAACAGGCGCCATGTAGGCTAGTGAGCGCATCTCTCTCCTTTTCTGCTTTACAGGATATGTTTGATCCAGCACGAAGACTATTGGGTATAGGGATGTGCGTGTTTTATCATTTATAATGTCACTGCCCCATCAGTAAAATTACAGATGCATAATTTATTAAATTGACATGATGCGAGGATGTATTCTTATGTCGTGCATGGATTTTTTTTTCCAGCTGCAACCCCGGTGGTGTCAAATGAGCCAAAGAACAAATAATGTATAACTACAAAAACATAATTCAAAGCGGTCAGTAGGTTTACTTTCATAAGTGGAACAAGTACAAGGCTTTAGTGCTTTTGCCCATGGAAAAATACAGCATTGTGTTACACTAAAGATGTGAAACTTTATGTGCACGACTCCGCTGCGTTCCCCACATGTCAAACCCTCAGATGAGAACCTGTATTGTGCATATTGGTATTTATCCATGTACTGAACTCCGCTGAAACCTTGACGGACGGTGATGCCATTTTCTCAGAGAACTGATTGGTCAGCAGGCAGTGCATGCGCACGCTGTGATCTGAATCTAGAACTAATAGACCGGGAGCTGGCTCATTTTATTTATGTGAAAAGGGTAAAAAGGTTTGACCCCTACAAGTCAAGCTATTCTATGTGATGTATATAAATCACCATTGCTGGCTGTTGCACTCCTATATGTTTGACCCTGGCACCCTTTTTAAAGGGTTCCAAAAGAGGTTTTATTTATTTGAACGCTGACAATGATATCAACTACATTGTCTTGTGGGGTGATGATGTGGCATCATAAATTTGTCAACGCCAGAAACTTCAGCTTGCACCCTTGCAGGGACAGTGAGCATTCAAGGGGTGAAAAAAAGCCACATATTTATGTGAAGGCTGACAAACACATGGTTTACCTTTTTTTGAAGTTAGAAAAGCCCGCTACTTGAAAACCGAAGTGCCAGCAAGTTTTGATCGTACCACACCCTTGCCAGCAAGACCCTTTTTAAGGGGTCAAAAAATCTAAATATTCATGAGAAGGCTGATATACACGCGATTCACCTTTTCTTGAAGCTGGAAGGGTCTGCTATTTGAAAACCGAAGTGGCAGCGAGTTTTGAGTGTGCCAGCAAGATCCACTTACGACAGGTATGGTTTCACCTTGTTCGGAACAGCCTTTGAATACAGAGTAGAACAGGGCTATTCAGCCATGTCCAGAAAGGGCCGGTGTGGATGCAGGCTTTCATTCCAACCAAGCAGTTGCACATCCGACACCACTAATCAACCCCAAGAGTCTTTGCTAATGAGCTTGGTTAGTAGTATCATGCGTGTAACTGCTTGGTTGGAATGAAAGCCTGCACCCACACTGGCCCTTGCAGGATAATGTTGAATAGCCGTGGTGTAGAGGGTATTAATTTCCTGGAAATCACTGGAAAAAAACAGGAGCGCTGCAGGATTACATGCAGTTCCACATATAAAAGTCTATGCACTGTAGAGGATGAGAGCATTTTTGAGGATGATCCCAAGACGTGTGGTGTTGAATTTTGCAAGAGGAAACCTTAGTAAGCAGTCCTTTAGAAAGAAGGAGGCACTTGGTGCTGCCGAGGGAGTTTTGATGCATTTGACTACTTGCGGACAAAAGCTGCAAAGTCGGATGAAAAGCCAGATTTGAAGGTGATTCTCAGTTATCCTATCACTGATGTCCCACTAGCTCTGGCCCATATAGACAGTAGCGTGAACAAAACTGAGAAGGCCACATTCACGAAAATCTTGGAAGAAAAGCAAACAAAGGTGCTTGGTGAGAAGTCAGTTGGGTAAGTCAATGCTAGTATGTTTCATGGGGGTCTACTCATGCACGAGATTCTCCCCAGACTCAACAAGTCAACCTAAAGCAGAATTGCCCTGGATTTCATGGTAAAACTCGGTTCTGCTCCTGGTGATGAAGTCCACCTTTTGCTTGATAGGTACATTGTACCTTCCATCAAGGATCCTGAGCGGCAACAAAGAGGAGGTACACATGACGTCACCTACCAGATAACAGGCCCAGAACAACAACAGAAACAGAAGGGTACCCAGTCACTCAATGATGTCTGTTTTAAGGAACAGTTCAGGTGGTTTCTGATTGCTGAATTGCAAAGGGATCAGTACAGTCCAATCATTGGGGAGAAAACCGTACACATATCTCATAGCGGAACTTGCATTAGATTAGAGAACACATTGGGACAAATGGAAGTGACGCAACCAGAACAAATGCAGGGGCAGCACGAGGAAGCCTTGATTGCGTTTCACATTGGCAGAATTGAACGTGGCACTGTTGTTGTTCGTTCGTCAGACACAGATGTTTTAGTCATACTGACTGCCTTTGCTGCCAGGAAACCAGACTTGTCAATAATCATGGACTATGTAACAGGCAACACCAGGCGCTTCCTTGATATCTCAACGATAGCTGTAGAACTGGAGAAGCAGCAGCCAGGATTAAGTGATGCACTTACAGGCTTCCACTCACTGACTGGCTGTGATTTCACATCAGTCTTTTATCGAAAAGGAAAGAAGAAACCATTTGAGATACTTCAATCAGATGATAACAATCAATACCTCAGTGCCATGCAATCACTGAACTCTCCTGATGTTGATTACCAGGGCATTACTGCATTCGTTTGCCATGTATATGATGCAAAGGGCCGCCAAGACATTGATGAGGTGAGGTACAAGTCGTTCATGAAAATGACAGGGGGAAATAAAGTTCTCAGCAAAGTCAAAAAAGTCACTTGCTCCTCACTACCTCCATACAGTAAGTCATTGCATAAAAACATCCAGCAAGCAAACTGTGTGGCAATGATGTGGCACAATGCTGACCAAGCCCAGCCCAATGTTAACAGTCCCCTGGATTTTGGGTGGAAGGAAGACAACAGTGGAGCGTATCAACCGCTCTGGTTCGAAGTGTAATGTGGAAAAAAAAAAGGCCACTAGATGGCAGTATTGACATTTTTTGGTAAAGCCCAGTCTGGAGCTAGGTTTTGGGCATGTCCTGGGCATGCCTCAGAGGGGAAAGTCCCAGAGAATTGAAAAAAGTCTGGAAGGTGGGAGGGGGCTGGAAAAGAGTATATAAGGAGAAAAATTGAGAGAGTAAAGTAGTAGGAGAAATTGCAAGGTGAAATACTGGAAGGATACATTTGACCAGACCTGTCACTCTTTACAAGACCTGTGAAGCTCGTTTTGTGGATTTTTGCCTGTGTTGGAGCATTTTCCTGTCCCAGGACATCGCAACATAGCAACCCCATCTCAATTACCAAGGGACTGTAAATATCTCTTTTTTTATTTATTTCAATCTTTGTCAGTCTTTGTTTTATTAAATCTGTAAAAGTTTTACTATTTTGTCTGTCATCCCTTGCTGTCCAATATGTCATAACAAATTGGAGCCGTAACAGAAGGACCAGCTGTACTAGATGTTACAACAGTTGAGTGTGAAGATGAAGTCAAAGAGAGGGAAAACAACGATGAGGAGTCCAAAGGTGAATGGAGTGGGGACAGTGATGACAGCAAGACTGATGAGAACATGTAAATGATTGCCATAATCATTGCCAAGCCCTGTCAGGTGCAACTATTATTTTGGTGACTGTCCTGTTACATGTAAGTAAGCCTAAACAATTGGCTCCCTTAGTGGGGAAGCAAAGTTGCACGCTGGTTGCAGGGATGCAAGGATAATTGTGCTTTCCCCATTACTGGGAGTGAATGTGGGAACATGCGTGCTCATGTATAATGTTCCTTTTGGGTGGAAAATGTTCATCAAAAATCTTTACCACTGCCTCATAGCAGTCATTGTTGTCCTCATCAAGGGAATGTAAAGGTGCTACTTATTGGCTCCGCCTCTTTCCCCAGAGCGTATATCAACATATTCACTTGAATTTCGGCATCTTCCTGGTGAAGTTTCATTGCACTCTGATGGCAAGAGTGCGGTCTACAGCCCTGCAGTGAGTTCTAGTGGTTAACTCAAATTAAGCTATAATTAAATTACAGGGTCATTCCACATGAAGTCAAGCAGAGGTCCCCAGGTCACCGACTCAAATTTATTTTGGGAATACTTCTATATTCATGATGAACACATGCTAAATCTTAGGGTCCTACTCCAAGGGCTTCTGATACATGGCCCCCCAAAAATTTCTCCCGCAGATTGCGAACATTAATTTATACTGATTTTGGAGGCCAATATCTTTGGAACAAATCATAGGTATGGGCTGAAAATTGCTACCCAGGGTAATTTGGGTCCAGGCTTTCAGTCTCTCTTGTACAAAAAGTCTATCTCTTTTTATTTTTCAGGATATTGGCCTGTCATATATGAAAATTTTATGGGTGGAAATCAAAAATTCAGTTTTCATGGACCCCCTATGAGGCCAGAATTGCTTACAGAGGCTAAATTGTTCCTTCTATTTGAGGACAGGTCTGTCTGTACATGGAAGATTGACTGCACCCAAGGCATAATTGTGGAGTTAGGAGACCCTGAAAAGGTTCCCAGCTTAAACAGGTCACTTTTTTTTCGTTGCCAGTTTTGGATTGGCAAGTTCACTATGTGGGCAGCTACCCATGGCAATGAAGCTTGTTCTACATATATGTATGTATCTTGGCTTTATTTGTTCAAATTACAACTTGTTTTCTCATCTCCTTCACTATTTCATCATGTTATTAGATATAGGTGTTTATATATATATATAAAAAGCACTTTGGGGTAAGTTAAATTCCCTGCGTAATTGTGCAAATGAGAGCATTATGTTGCATTCTTGAGCGAGCCATCCAGCAATACAACATTACTGCGAGGCCATCTGGTATGCCTGATGTTTGGAACAGACAAGCCCTCCATCTGCCAATACAACCATTTACATTACACGAGTTTTCAATTCCAGTAATTAATTTTTCTACTCAGCATAAATTGTTATCAAGACCAAATTTTATTTCTGATAACAAAATTTTTACTGTTCTGGCACCACAGAAACAGCCCCTGAAGAGGTCAATGTTTTCAATTTTCTTTCTTGGGGATAATTCGTTTCTTGGTTTACAAAGGTAGGCCTACATCACGAAGCAAATATAGCCTGCTGACTGCGTATATTTGCAGAACCCAACTCCCAGTCCCATGTGGACTGATCGGCTACAGCTGTACCGGGGTTCCTATAGCCTAATAAAAACGGTTTGGATGGAGTACTCCCCTCCATGACCTGATTTGGTACCGTCTTCTCACCGGTACTCTTTTCGTACGCTGTGCAACAACAAGTGCGCACTGTCGTCGTGGACGGGGATGATAGGGAACTGTACATGAGTATCGCGCGTCTGCTTTTTAAATTAAACAAAGGGAGCGAACGTAATGGACCGAAATGACCCCGTAGAATAGGACATCCGGGATTATATGCATCTTGATTTTGCCAACTAGTGAGTATTAACTCCTTGTTTTGAAACACCACATACGATGTATAAGGGATGTAAATCGGTAGGAAAAACAGATCTATAGCGAAGCCACAGCATGAGGAGCACGAGAAATCCATAATTAAAATAGAAAAAGTTTTTCCCCCCAAGGAGTGCTTGTGATTTGGGCTTTGGGGAAAAAATGTGCTCTGCTAATTGACAAAATGGATTACTTTGCCTTTGTAAGGGGTGTTCTTTTTAATTTACCTATCCGTAATAGAATTAAGTGACTAATTGGATATGAACTTATTCAGCGCGCCAGCGAAGGAACTGGATTGCGGGAATTTGGCTTAATATTATAGCGTTTATTGATTGGACACAGGTGTTTGTATGAGGCATGACTTTCCTATTTACTGTACCTAAAGCTATAGCTACATTACATCTTGCTCTTTGAACTGCAGACGGATTACGTGATTCTGAAGACTGAATGTTTTACTTGGTTTTTGCAGGAAATGCCAAATGTTATCGGGGACACACCGTCATATTCACATCCACTAATAAAGCCTGCTGTTACAAAGTCTACTTTTGTTGCCGACACCAACACCTTTGTGAAGCAGTGAAATTATCAATCAAAGTGACATATCTCAGTCTTAGTGACCGTTTAACTTCTCAGTTGTTCAGAGTAGGGGAGCGCTGTATGCATCAGTTCCCGATAGACATTTAACAAAATATACAGACCGCGGTAAAAATAAATAAACAAATAAATGAGAGTCTCGGTAGTTTTCAAACACAATAAAAAACAGGTGGTTGCCGACTGGGGCGTATTTCACTGCCATTAGAACACGGACGGAGCCGTTGTACGCAATTTAATCGCAAGAGAGCTAAAGGTCGGGGATGTGCCCGCCCCTTGAGGTTGCCATTGCATTGGCTTCCAGACCTCGGCCGCATGGATATGAAACACACTTTGTCTTTCTGAAGCAACGAGCTGTAATTGTCGCAAAAAATATTTGGAACGATGCACTTACTTGTTTGAAGAGGATGAAAAGAAAGAAACTTATGGTATTGTGTGACAGCCATTTTCATCGACAGGTTTCTTATCTGAGGTGTTAAAGAATTGAGAGTGACTTTAAGAGTCTAGGCAGCGTGCACATTGAAGCAGTTCTTCTTTGTCAGATCAAGTCCAATATCAGTATAATGATTAGATGAATTATACTTTCTGTGATCTGTCCGTGTGAACGTGTTGAAATATGGATTTAAAGTGGTTTACCATTATGACAAATATGACAAAACAATTGTTTAGCTACACTGCACACTGCAAGTCAGTCCATTTTTGTGGGGAATTAGTGGTAAAAACCGTAGAGGGGGGGCAAATACAGTCTAAAACTGTACTAAAACCCTGTAAATGCTGTGCAACCATTCAGACTTATTTAAACACACTATTCCAACTTCAAATACTGTAAATGTATTCTGTACATTTTTTAAGATATATAAAAATATATATATTTTTTAAAAGGCTTATTTGTCATTGCCCTGCTGCCCAACCCTCATCACAAGACAGGAAAGGCTGTGTTTTATTTGCTTAGAACAGATTTTTGTGTCAAAAATGTGTTTGCAAGTCCAATATAATTGAATTGTGGATAGGAAATGATCACTTTCTGCGTTAAAATGAATGTGGCTGAGTTGTTTTATTCAGAAAGTTCCTTTGTTGAAAATATATTGGGCCAGATTCAATAAGATCTTTTGCAATGGCAAAACCTTTTAGCTCATGCAATATCGCCTGTGGCCGGTGCAAAACAAGTAGCCTGGCCTTTCCCAGGTTATTGGTTTGCTGGGGGGGAAATGTGCAAAATGTCTTAGTGAATCTGTCCCATTGTAAAGACTTCATCCTCAAAGTCAGAGTCCTCCAAATATTTTGATCTGATCTGCTGTGGTGAGCATCTTTTATATATCTTTATACTGCTGAAGGGAGATCTCTTTTTCGGTAAATCACTTTGGATAGAGGACGTATAAATGAAAGATGAAAGGCAGTAAAGAAAGAATTAAATTCCAGAGTACATCAACAGGTGCTTATCAACAGTCAGCGTCAAAGTGGAAATGACTCTTCTGCTTTAACTATGAAATCAGGCTTTGGTCCTGCGCGAGTCACAGTCAGGAAAGGCAGTTTTGGGAAATGACTTGGTGTCAGGGTCTGAGTTACTGTGTGTAGTATTTTTAAGTTTCATTGTGTATTTTTCACGTCTTCATTATTTTCCATGGTGGTACATGTATTCATTGCATTTGTTTAGTTGATATATATTACTTTCCTTTGCTTTCCTTCCCCGTCTCTCTCCATATGCTATTGTTTACACTCCCGCACTCATCCTTCCCTTTCTGTTTTTCTAATAGCTCCTCTTTAACTGCCACACCCTCCTGCACCCTTTCTCCTCACACACTACTTGTTTGTTTCCCATCATAATTAGCCTTCACTCTTCCTTTATTTTCCGCTCTCTGTCTGTGTCTGTCAATTTGCTGGCCAGTTTCCTCTGAGCCTACTTACGATCATCCCTTGTCACTCTTGAGAGCTTTTGACCAGTCTTTTTTGTCCACTGTTATGATTCAGCCTTACTGTTTGTGTATGTTTGATTCCTCATGTATGAACTTACTAGCATAATCAACTCCTGATTTTGCTTGTGTAATGTGGGGAAAGAAAATCCACTAGATGGCAGTATTGACTTTTTTGTTAAGCTAAGTCTGGAGCTAGGTTTTTGGGCTTGTCCTGGGCATGCCTCAGAGGGGAAAGTCCCAGAGAATTGGAAAAAAAGTCTGGAAGGTGGGAGGGGGCTGGAAAGGAGTATATAAGGAGAAAAATTGAGAGAGTAAAGTAGTAGGCGAAATTGCAAGGAGAAATAGTTGAAGGATACATTCAACCAGACGTGTCACTCTTTACAAGACCTGTGAAGCTCTCTTTGTGGATTTTTGGCTGAGTTGGAGCATTTTCCTGTCCCAGGACATCGCAACATAGAAACCCCATCTCAGTTACCACGGGACTGTAACTATCTCATTTTCTTTATAATGTCAATCTTGGTCAGACTTTGTTTTATTAAATCTGTTAAAGTTTTACAAATTTGTCTGTCATCCCTTGCTGTCCGAGGTGTCATAACAAATTGGGGCCATAACACTTGTCCGTTAAACTTGGCGTACTTACTGTTGGGCTTTGGATCTGTGCACTGTGTTTGGATTATAATTAAACCTTTTGTGCTGTATGTTTCTGGGCCAGACTGTCTGACCAAGATCTTCAGTAGAACCCTTGAACTGAACCCTTGTCTGTGAACCAGCTGTGACCCTGTCCTCTGTCCCTTCAGTTTTGTTCCATTTGTTGACTCTAGCTTTGCTTGTTATGTAATGTTACCGCTGCTAGCCACCGCTCGGTAGCCGGCAAAGTGTTGCCCTGTCAATTTTCCCAGATAGCTAGTACTCCCATGCTAGCTAGCATGATAATTATGAGGAGGATAACTTCAGTCTCATTTACTGCTTATATTCATTGCATTTATATTGTTTATGCAAATGTTGCGTTCATATAGCTTACAATGTGACATTTTATCCCCAACATGTGAATGATGCATCGATTGGTTGGATAAGGTTTGCGATGTCAGCTGTGCCGAGTTGCTCTCCATATTTTATGTTGTTCTATTGGCAGTGTGTTATGCAAGTTTGTGTCTTTCGAGGAAGTGGCTTTGGAGTAGGGCTGGGACGATTCTGAATCGATTCTTTTTTAAGGTGTAATACCACTACCTGCTGCCATGGGGCGAACATCCGAGCTTTCCCTTTTCCTTTACTAAACCCGACGCAGGTTGAAGGAAAGTGCCAAACATCAAAGGGCATGTGAAATGCTTCCGGAAAAAAACTTATTTTCGGCGACATGCTGCACGGAACCAAGTAAAGGACTACAGAATCGTCTCCTATTAACCAATTAGGCTTCGCTACGAAAAGTAACCTGTTCCAGTTTACTTGCTTGATTAGCTATCAAATGGTTGATACGTTTACTCTCTAAGTTGAATGAATGCAGTTTATTAAGGCAGCATGTTTGATTGCTGCATTTTAAAATTTAAATGGCCATAGAACAGCACAGCATGAACACGATTTCCATTGCCACGCATTTCGAGCGACTGTGATAAATTACATCTCATTCGCGTTTCATCCGCTTTTCAGAATGTTTTCCACCTTGTGTATTTTTTATAGGCTTAAAATCCAGGGCGATCTTATAACAAAACTGTTTCAAATTGATCTTTAATAATGTCCTAAAATGCTGAGAGATGCAATTCAGAGGAAGATTTTTAAAAATTATTGGCATTCTTTCACTCTAACACCGAAGCCCAGTTAGGTTTGTCTGCTTTTCACCAGCACATCTTAATCGTTATAGGCTACTGAAATTGCTTGATTGTTATTTAGGACAAGTACACGGGTGCAGATTTAGGGAAGGGCAGAGCACCTGCAATTAGCAAAATCTAAACTCAGGCTTCTTCCCGACGGCATTTTAAATCGCGCCGCTTCAGGTGTGTCTGTTTCAAGAAATTACACACGACCCCATGACGGCAATGGTCTTATCACACTTAAAAAAAATCCTCGTTCAACATCACAATATCCCAACTCTGCATTTCATCTCTCATTGTAGCATTTTTAGGAGATCCATAATGATAAGATAAAAATAAAGAGATTTGTTTTCAGATCACCCTGGATTTCAAACGTCTAAAAAATACATAAGGTCGAAAACTTTCTGAAAAGCGGATGAAACGCGAATGTGAGATATAAATGATCACAGTCGCACGAAATGCTGAGGCAATGGCAATCGTGTTCGTGTTGTGCTGTTCTATGGCCATTTAAATTTCATAATGCAGCAATCAAACATGCTGCCTTAATAAACAGCTCTGCTCATTCAACTTCGAGAGTAAACGCATCCACCATTTGATTGCTCATTAAGCAAGTAAACAGGAACAGGTTGCTTTTCGTAGAGTAGCCTAATTGGTTAATAGGAGACGATTCTGTAGTCCTTTACTTGGTTCCGGGCAGCATGTCGCCGAAAAGAAGTTTTTTTCCGGAAGCATTTCAAATGCCCTTTGATGTTTGGCACTTTCCTTCAACCTGCGTAGGGTTTTGTAAAGGAAAAAGTAAAGCTCGGATGTTCGCCCCATGGCAGCAGGTAGTGGTACTACGCCTTAAAGAAGAATCGATTCAGAATCGTCCCAGCCCTACTTTGGAGCAATGACTCAAACAAGACAGTGTCTTTTCTCTGATGGTGACTTCGAAATTTGCCTTGTATTTTCTGGTTTATCCAAAGCTTTCTACCCTACATTTAACTTGGACTTATTTTCCTCTTGCACTACCAAGCTGTTCATTTTTGGAGTGATACTGTCACAGACCTATTGCAAAGGAGTAGCCAAGTGAGAGGATATTCTGAGGCTTTTCCACTGCTGTCATAAATTTGACTTTTGATGTTAGCTGCAGTTACTTAACTTCTGCAATTAGTCGGGTGTGTTGCATGAAAAGCTTTTTCAACATGCAATCATATCTTTACTTTTAGCTTTAAGCAATAAAATGGCTCAAATTTGTAGTTATGTTTTAGAATAAATCTAAATTTTTAATCAGGTTAATCTTTCTTAATCACAGAAGAAAAAAAATACAGATGGATTTCAGAGAAAGATTAGATTTTTTCTTTGCAAATTATTCCATTTGTGAGGTACCGTTCATGAACCACTCAAGAGACAGAAATCCAGAAAACGATTGCCTTTATTGGAGTCCGAGTCAAAGCCAAAAAGCACAGGAATTGTCAAGCCACAATACAAAATCCAAAAACAGTGTCGACTAGACAGGCAGGGGTCAGAACCAGTAAGACAGATGAGCAGAGGTACAAAAACGATAGGCAAAAAGTCGTAGTCGATGAGCAAAGCCAAGGGTCATACACAGGGCATCCAAACACAGAAATCATGCTCATACAAAAATGGGTCGAAATCCAGAAAGACAAAAATGATACAAATTGGGCAATGGCAAGAATCAAGGTCGGACAATCCAGTAGAAGAGAAACAATATTCTATGGCATACGAGGCACTCTGCACAAAGAAGTATTGATCAACGTTCTGACAAGAACTGTGAGTCAAAAGACTGCTAATATACACACAGGGGAAGTCACATGCTTAACAGATAACAGGTGTAGGAAATCAGACTAATAACAAAGGAAGCAAGTATGAGGGAAAACCTAATCACATGAAAAAGGCAAAAGTCAAAATGCGGACGGGGATCACTAGGCAGCCTACAGAATGAACAAACAGATCCGGTTAGGTATTTCTACGTGCACAGAGTGAGTGGCAGAACAGTGATTAGACAGTTGCAGAGAATCTGCAAGAAACACAGCAAAGTAAATTGAGTGCAGGCAAGAGGCGGAGACTAGAACAGGGCGAATGCTGAGAGATCGTTAGTCAATTAGTAGAGGGAAGCTTTACAATCCCTAGTGCTTGTTAGTAAGTTAGTACTTTGTACAATGTTAGCCTTGGTTATTAATTTAACAAAAACAACAAACTGTTAGAATTGGTTAGTAATCTAGAAAAAGCAAGATGAAGGAAGTAAACGAGATTGGAAGAAATGTTTGAAATCCCAGAAACCATTAAATCACCCGAAAGCGTGGCAAGCAATACTGGGGCTGTGAGCAATCACATGACATGAGACCAGACAGGGGGAGACAAAGTGCAATGCATGGCAAAAACAAAAACATGGACCGGAATTTAACCGCAGGAATGGAAAATGGCAAAATACAAAACATGGCAAAACTTAAACTAGACAAGACATGAACATAATCAGGTATCCAAATCACTATACATAATTCAAGACATGGTCAGGCAAGGCAAAGGTCAAAATCCAAACAAGACTGAATGGCAGACAGCAGAATCACAACATCCCTGTTTACCCACCACAAAGCGACTTGCTCACATCGACTCAGGGGGAAAATGATGTGGTTGCACAGGATTCCTCCAACTCAAATGATGACCAGCCCTCGTTTCTTTTAGTCTATGCAGTCGCACCGCTAAATGCACACTGCCTATGCCGTTGGAGGATCACACAGTCAGCGTCCAGTTGGGTGAGCTTGTACAGCTACCTGCACCTTGCCAACTACAGGTGGTCGCTATGGTGTGATGATCTTTGGAATTTTAACCGGCTTAACCCCATTATCCCCGGTGAGGATAATGGGGTCATGCTCACACAAACCTCTGGCCATACCAGCTAATGGTGCGGCTGGGATTTGAGCACCGGACCACAGTGCTCGCAGATGAATGCCTTAGTCGTAAGCATATTTTTTTGCCATTCTTAACATTTCACATTGTAGCCCAATGATCTATTCACCATTATCTTTTTCCAATTATTGTTGTCTTAATATTAGTTTTGATTATTCTGGATTATTCCTTAAATGTTTGTTAATTTTGCGAAGTAAATGGAATTGGAATAACTTGGGATGGGTTCAGCATAACCCGGCATTAAAAGGTTAAGTTGCTGCTTATCCTGATGGCACGTCTGTAGTTCTTAGGTGCGGTTGGGATGTCTGGCGTGGCCGATTGCTTGTTACAGTCCCGACCTTCACCCGTTATGCAAGTCGGCAGGGCCTGACAGCTACACTAGGTCTGTCTGCCCGGATGGATGGTGGAATTCTCATTCCAAAGCAGGGCTTTGTTACTTTGGGGCTACATTTGTAGTTTACAGTGGATTCATTATTTCCTTCTGCAAGGTTTATTTCTTCGGCAGGGGCACAATTGGCTCCATTAGCTGATATGCAGTAGATTCAAGTGGGATGGTGCAACATGTTTTCATATTTTGAATGTAACGATGGCATTAACCGCTCAGGGACATCTTGGAACACATGATCTCCTTTTGCATGGCACTTATGCTGCACATGGGGTCTAAGCCTATCGCCTCAAAAAAACCACAATCAACTCTGCATTACAAGTTGTAGTTCATGATTGTTTGCTGCGCCTATTTATGTTTACCACCCTTGCAACGTGTAAGCAGGAATGCTGACTAAACACCCCCCCCCACCCTCCCAGGTGGACCTGAGTACTGAACCGCTTTGCAGCAATTCTCCTTGAGATGCACCACATAAATGAGATTGGATTGGGTTTCTGCAATTCGGTCTACCGAACTGTACTTGAATCATCAATGTCTAACTTGAGTCTTGAGTCCCGGCGCGGCCCAACTCGCGAAATGCAGAGTGATAAAAACTTGGGCTGGCATCACATGCTTGGGAGGAGAACAGATGCTTGTTTGCTAAAAGCAGGTGGCAATGGCACATAATCACACCCACATCTAACTCCTCATATATCAACACGTGTTAGCTGACATCAATGTGTAAAATTGAAATAGATTTTGAAAATCAGTGGCTGTGTTTTCAGATTCCAGCTGAGCCACTGCTGTTGTTCACGTGAACAAGCCAAGTTGCTCTGGGTAAAAGCTCCTTCTAAATGCTCTAATGTAATCTTGGCACTTCTAAAAATAGGCATTCAACCTTTCAAGTGCTGGCTGCTGTTGTGATCTTTATCTCACAAATGAAGCAAAAACTGAATTAAAGGATTTGCAACAAATGATTCACTGCGTTAAACAGTTCCCAATTTTTCTCCCGTGGTGGAAATAGATGACTGCCTTTTTAGCTGCCTCTGGCTGACACAAATGGCAGTCCTGCTGAATCTAGCGGGTGTACTCTCTTTTCAAGGCTCCTGTCCAGTGCTTTTCAATTGAAAGCTAGGCAAGAATTTGTCAAAGCCTATGGTTTATGCCTGGATTGTTTATGGTTTAAGTGCAACATTCTGGGGCAATGAGCAACGGCCAGTGGAGAAAGTGCACTCGACTGGCCGACCGACGGTGTAACTTCATCGTTCATTCACTCGGCCATGGACATTAGCGGGTGTGCCGGTTCGGCCAAAAAGACTGAGAAGAGATAGAGGTGATAGCATGCAGCATAAAGTGAGCAGAAAATGAAGTTAAGGCCTGGTGTATTTTCTAGTACTCAAGTACATAGTAACAGTATTCTTCAAAGCTCACGGACTACAGGCTGGCAATGGGGGCTAGTTGCGTGCCAGTGCACACAAACCTATTTTCTGGCACCTACCCTGTGACCCGCTCTCAGCCTTCCTGAGTGCTGGTGCCAAAAAACTGGTAGGCGCTGTGGTGGATCACCCCCTGTGTAGACTGTAGCTTTCCATTAGCTGAGAGTCTTGGTTGATTTAATGCCAACTCAGAGTAGCTCAGTGCTGCACTGGGAGCGGGCAGAAGCATGCCAGCTTTGCATGTGTCCCACATGCCTTTAATACACAATTCATCTGCATTCATCCCTGCTCCCCATTAATCCTCCTGCCATCTGCTTCCCCCTTACATTGCTCATCCATCAATCTATCTTTCTTCTGTACTTCCCTCTGCCTCCTATCCCCCTTTTTAGCCCTTATAAACAGAGCTATCTCTTCCCCCCAGCTTACTCTTTCTCTCTTTTGCACGTACGGGCATACACAAAAACACTCATGCACAAGCTCTCTCACAGGTTCTGCTTCATATGTCCCTACTCTCTTATATGTCCACAAGAGGCAGTGAAACTGAAAAAAATGACAGAGCTGAGAATTAAGCGTGGAGCCTTGCGGAAGGGAAGGCCATTAGAGATGCTTTCACCCCAGCAGGACTCGATCCAGCAGGAGATAGTGGGGGATGGGTTGCTCAGCAGGTTCCAATCTTTTCTTGAAGGGTTAGCTTTACTCTTTATCCCCGTACGGAACCCCAAGAGTAATGCCATCACTCAGAGGACTAGATTAAGCTTTATGAGGTTGATGAATAAAATTTTTCTCTGCCATAGAAATAAGGTTGGGAGATCACAGTTGACAATATATTCTGAGGACTGAGAAATAAATTTATGATGACTGATAGTTATAATCACTTGCAGTTTACATTCAAGCATGCTTCCTGACATTCCAACTCTTCATTTTATGTGGTTCAGCAATGTACATAGGCGAACTATGGTGTCACAAAGGGTGCCTTTTAGGGTACTGCCCACTATGGCAGCAATAAGGTGATGGAGAATGCTAGCAGCACCCCCTGGTGGATGGCCATTATTTCTTTATTTACATTTCTCTAGGAAAATTCAGGACGTAAAGAATTACAGAAAACTTCGCCAACCTCACTGTTTTGGGCCCATGTTCACCAATTGGTCGTTTGGGCAAGTTACTATGGAGGATTTTGAGTACTGGCCGCTGGATTAATTGGGGAACCCATTGGATCTGGTTGCCACGAAGTATCCCTGGTCTGGCACTGGGCTGCATGGGTGGCCTAATGAAGAACCGGGCAACTGGGCCCCTGCCTCAACCACAACTAGTGTGTAGATGACATGGAAATGAGGAGCTTGTGTTTTGGTGTGAGCTATGTGGTGACGATAGCTAACAAAGTGACTGTCCCTGTGCTGCACCAGAGGCTGCAGCACTGCTGTGAGCTAGTGGCTATGAGCTTGTCAAATGCGGAGCCTTGCTCATTATGAAGTGACACTCTATGCTCTCCCAAGCTGGAGCACTGGATGTGGCCTTATGCAGTCACTGCATGCCCTCCCTGGCTGAAGAAATGAATGTGTCCTCTTGCCGTCATTACAAGCCTCTTCAAACCTGAGCATCACTCATCTTCTCCTGCAGTCACCATGGGCCCTGATACAATCACTGCATGCCCTCTATGGCTGAACTGAAATTATAATTAGACTAAATCCCTCAGCTCCAACAGTTTGAATTTTTTGAAAAATTGTTTTTCGCTTGCCGGCCCTATGAGCTGATATTGTCTTGGTGTGGCGTCCGTTGTCTATCATATTTTTTATCTTTGTTTGGCCAGATGATTTTTCGTATAAATTTGCCAAACCTTACTGCAAGACCATATGTCTAGACATTTATTAATTTTTTATCGGATTTTTGATTGAATCATTTTTGTCCGTTTTATGGGCCCTGGAAATTTTGGCCCCAATGTTAAAGACAGGACAGAGAAATATTAAAAAATTATTTCTCAAAAAGTGTGTGATTATTCTTTTTCTACTACCCCAATTCTGAAGTAGTTGGGACGAAGTGTAAATTGTGAACAAAATCAAAATACAATGACTTTCAGATCACGTGAGCCAATATGTTATTTATAATAGGACATAGTTTCAACATTTGAAATGTTATCTAAGACATTTTTAATTTTTATCTACAAAATGAGCTCATTTCAAATTTTCTGGCTGCAACAATTCTCAAAAAAGTTGGGACACTGGCAAAAAAGGGCTGAATAGGCAATGAATATATAAGAGAATCAGCTGAATCAACATTTAGCAAGTAATTACATTAACTGGCATTAGTTATGTAACATGATTGGCTATATAAGGGATGTCTTAGAGAGGTTGAGTCTCTCAGAAGTAAAGATTGTCAGAGGCTCTCCAACCCCTGAAGGCTTGCATAAAAAATTTTGGAATACTTTAAAAACAATGTTCCTCAACATTAAATTGCAAGTGCATTGAAGGTCTCATCATCAACAGTGCATAACATCATCAGAAGATTCAGAGAAACTGGAAAAATCTCTGTGCGTAAGGGAGTAGGCCGAAGACCTTTACTGGATACCCTGATCTTCGGGCCGTCAGACGGCTTACCGCCACGATTCTGTCATTGACATTACTAAATGGGCCCAGAAATTCTTCAAGAAACCATTGCCAGTAAACACAGCCCACCGTGCCATCCACAGATGCCACCTAAAACTCTATCATGCAAAAAGGAAGCCATTGTTGAGCATGATCCAGAAGCGCCGCCGTGTTCTGTGAGCCAAGGCTCATTTAAAATAGGACTGTAGCAAAGTGGAAAAGTGTCCTGTGGTCAGATGAGTCCAATTTTGACATTCTTGTTGGAAATCATGGGCGTTGTGTCCTCCAGGCTAAAGAGTAGAAAGACCACCCCTTCTGTTATCAGCATTCAGTTCAAAAGCCAGCATCTCTGATGGTACGAGGATGCATTAGTGCGTATGGTGTGGGGCACATGCATGTTTTAAAAGCACCATGAATGCTGAAAGGTATTTAAAGGTTTTAGAGCAACATATGCTCCCCTCCAGACTGTATTTAGTCCGAGGAAGGCCTTGTGTATTTCAGCAGGACAATATAAAACCACATACTGCAGCTATTACAACAACATGGCTTTGTTGTAGAAGAGTCCGTGTTCTGAACTGGCCTGCCTGCACTCCTGATCTTTCACCGATTGAGAACATTTGGCGCATAATAAATTGAAAAGACCGTCAAAGGAGACCCAAAACTCTCCAGCAGCCGGAAGCCTGTATGAAACAAGTGTGGGATCAAATTCGAATGGCTAAACTCAAGAAACTTGTCACCTCAATGCCCAGACACCTCCACTCTGTGTTAAAAAGAAGAAGGGATGCTGCACCATGGTACATGGTCCCTCTCCCAACTTTTTTGAGACCTGTAGCAGGCATCAAATTTGAAATGAGGTCATTTTGTGGATAAAATTGTAAGATTTCTGTTTCAACATTTGCTATGTTATCTCTGTTCTATTGTGAATAAAATACTGGCTGGTGTGATTTGAAAGTCATTGCGTTTTGATTTTATTCACAATTTACACTTTGTCCCAACTATCTCGGCATTGTGGTTGTAAATCAGGCAATCAACTTACCTTGGTATCGTCAATGTATTGTGCCAGCGCCATTTTGATTGAATCGACGGAAGTGGGTCTAGTGGGGGCGCTGTACTTTAACATTGGCTCTGATGGAGAATATGCAGGATGGCCTGTGAAGGCCAGATGGTTGCAGATAGAGATTAAGTTTGTATTATCGACAAATAGGAAGTCATATATGACCTATATTTAGGCAATATTAAATTTGACCACAGATGACTTTGAGCGGTCCAAGGAATACCTTTGTTCTTACTGAAAAAATAATTCTTACCGGTATGAAAAAAACCTCTAAATGGCAATCTATCTGATAAGAAACACTCAGTTGGCATTCAATGATTTGTGAAGTATAGATGTGCCAATGACGGTCTGCAGATGTCACGAATAGAGATCGAGGCTACAGTGCAAGATGCAAATCACTAGCAGAAACAGGATGGCCAGGTTACAGCTTATTTGGAATTTCATAGAAGAGCTGGAGTCCTGGAAAAGGCTCTTGTGCACAGATGAAAAATTGGTTTGTCAACAGCACTGTATTCCAGAGTTGCAACATATACAAAAATTGATAAGAAGCACTGTAATAGCATCAACACTGGATTAGAAACATTGTATTCACCATACTGAGCTTCTGCCCGATTCACACTGTGCCTCCGTCACGTTCATTGAACTGCAGTTAGGCTCTTTCATTATAAAAATCTGCTGATGCATGGAGGCACAATAGTGAAGGCAAAACAAAAATAATTTTGGCTTATTACTTGACAACAAGCCAAAACTGTTTGCTTGAATTTGCCTGTTCATCAGCCTGCCCTTATTGTGGTGTTTTTTTATTATATGTCAGAGATGAAAATAGTGACGTCTCCATGGGAACTGGCAATATTGCAGACAAACGTCTTTGTGACCATGAGGGAGATACAATGGGGTGCTTTAGAGATTGATGTGAATTGGAGAGGTGAGCTTTGTTCCTTCACATTCTTATGACTCCCCATTGTCCTCGAGTAATTGTTATTTTAAGATGACAACAACTTGTATTAGTCTGCTGCCAGTATAGCTGTATTATCACAGGTCTTTAGCTTAGATCCACTGAAGTGTTACACAGTCAAACTGGTGTATATTTATTCATTCTAGTGCTACACTTCCAAAATCCCATTGTGTCCTGTTTGGGACCCCCATCCTAGTACAGCATGGAAAATAAGTATTGAACGCGGTAAACACTTTTCTCAGTAGACATATATCTCTTGGGGCTATTGACATGAAATTTTCACCACATGTCGATAAAAACCTAAGTAATCCACACAGACAAAGAAATCAAAAGAAATAAGTCCTCAAATTAAGTTATCTGTAATAAAGTGGAATGACCCAGGGATTAAGCATTGAACATGCTTACTGAAATTTATTAAATACTAAGTAGAAAAGCCTTTGTTGGTAATGACAGCTTCAAGACAGCTCCTGTATGGAGAAACTAGTCGCATGCATTGCTCAGGTGTGATTATGGCCCATTCTTCCACACAGGTCCTGGGGGCCTCTTCTATGAACCCTGATCTCCAGTTCTTTCCATAGATTTTCAATTACAACCCCAATTCTGAAATAGTTGGGACAAAGTGTAAATTGTCAATAAAATGAAAACGCAATGACTTTCAAATCACACAAGCCAGTAATTTATTCACAATAGAACAGAGATAACACAGCAAATGTTCAAACTGAGACATTTTACAATTTTATCCACAAAATAAGCTCATTTCAAATTTGATGGCTGCTACAGGGCCTGTTTACCATGGTGTAGTGTAATGTGAAAAGAAGCCACTAGATGGCAATATTGACTTTTTTGTTAAGCCCAGACTGGAGCTAGGTTTGGGCATGTCCTGGGCATGTCTGAGACATAAAGTCCCAGAGAATAAAAAAAAGTCTAAAAGGTGGGAGGGGTCTGCAAAAGAGTATATAATGAGGAAAGGAGAAGGATACATTTGACCTGACCTGTCACTCTGTTCAAGACCTGTGAAGCTTTTTGTGGATTTTTGCCTGTGTTGGAGTGTTTTCCTCAACCAGGACATCACCAAGCAACCCAACCAAAGAGACTGTAAATATTTTTGTTCTTGTTTTTATAAGTCTTGGTCAGTAGAGTAGATAGTAAATTAGTTAAACGTGTTTGTGTAATCAAATCTGTTTTCGTTTTAAAATTTTGTCTGTCATCCCTTGCTGTCTTATGTCGTAGCAAATTTGGGCCATAACAGTATCATCCCCTCATCTTTTTAATACAGAGCGGAGGCGTCTGGGCATTGAGGAGACAGGTTTCTTGAGTTTAGCCATTGGAATCCCAATCCCACTCTTGTTTAATACAGGTTTCCAGCTGCTGGAGAGTTTTGGGTCTCCTTTGACGGACTTTTTGTTTAATTATGCGCTAAATGTCCTCAATCGGTGAAAGATCAGGAGTGCAGGCAGGCCAGTTCAGAACAAGGACTCTTCTACTACAAAGCCATGCTGTTGTAATAGCTGCAGTATGTGGTTTTGCTTTGTCGTGCTGAAATACACAAGGCCTTCCCTGGAATAGATGTCGTCTCCAGGGGAGCATATGTTGCTCTAAAACCTTTATATTCCTTTCATCATTCATGGTGCTTTTTAAAACATGCAAGTGTCCCACACCATAGGTACTAATGCATCCCCATACCATCAGAGATGCTGGCGCTGATAACAGGAGGGGTGGTCTTTCTCCTCTTTTGCCAAGAGGACACGACGCCCATAATTTCCAACAAGAATGTCAAATTTGGACTCATCTGACCACAGGACACTTTGCCACTTTGCTACAGTCCATTTTAATTGAGCCTTGGCATACAGAACTCAGCGGTGCTTCTGGATCATGCTCTACAATGGCTTCCTTTTTGCATGATAGAGTTTTAGGTGGCATCTGTGGATGGCACAGCGGACTGTGTTTACTGACAGTGGTTTCTTGAAGTATTCCTCGGCCCATTTAGTAATGTCTATGACAGAATCATGTCGGTGAGTGATTCAGTGGTGTCTGAGGGCCCAAAGATCATGGGCATCCAGTAAAGGTCTTCAGCCTTGTCCCTTATGCACAGAAATTTTTCCAGTTTCTTGGATTGTTTTGAGGATGTCATGCACTGTGGATAATGAGACCTTCAAAGCCTTTGCAATTTGATGTTGAGTCACATTGTTTTTAAAATATTCCACAATTTTTTTACGCAAGCCTTCACAGGTTGGAGAGCCTCTGGCCATCTTTACTTCTGTGTGACTCAACCTCTCTTCGACATCTCTTTTATAGCCAGTCATGTTACTGACCTGATGCCAGTTAACTTAATTACTTACTCAGTGTTCTTTCAGCTGATTCTCTTTTATATTAATAGCTTTTTCAGCCCTTTTTTGCCTCTGTCCCGACTTTTTTGAGACCTGTTACAGCCAGAAAATTTGAAATAAGCTCATTTTGTGGACAAAAATGTAAAATGTCTGTTTCAACATTTGAAATGTTATCTATGTTCTATTATATTCTATTCTATATAAGTAAATCCGGGTTGGCACCGTATTTCAGCAGAATACATATCCCCCTACTCTTAACTGCATATTTTTGCGCATGAGTGAATTTGCATGTGCGTGAAGTACCGCTCCAAAAACGGAATATTTCTTGGACCAGTTTCAGCCGCTACCCCGACTTGACTAATTTCAGTCTCTTCTCCTCGCAGGTATGTCATCATCTTGTGACTCCAGGTATTTGGAACCATTAAGCCATATGAAGTTATTCTGAACAGCTCTATCTAATAATTTTGATTTTGACTGAATATAATGTTACCCTTGAAGCCAACAAGCTCAAACGTGTAGGCTCACCAGCTAAATACCAGTGACGTGCGGTCAGAGGTTAGTTTGGTGAGGCAGAATCCTTCCCTTTGTTTAATTAGCAAATCAAGACACTGTATTTAGCATGTCACTGCTAAATACATTGACACATACCGATTGGGAGGAAAAGTGACTCAATCATAACTAACGTTAGCATGAAGAAACGCTAGAAATTAGCGAGTGCATATACTGATGATCTTGGGCTAACTCAGAGTTAACTGCTGAAGATTAATATGATGAGTGTAATGTGAATAGAAGCCACTAGATGGCAGTATTGACCTTTCTTATGTTAAGCCCAGACTGGAGCTAGGTTTGGGCATGTCTTGGGCATGTCTAGGACAAGTCCCAGAGAATTAAAAAAAAAAGAGAGGTCTAAATGTGGGAGGGGTCTGCAAAAGAGTAAAAAAGAGGAAAATTGAGGGAGTGGAGTAGAAGGAGAAATTGCAAGCAGAAGGATACATTTGACCAGACCTGTCACTTTTTTCATGACCTGTGAAGTTTCTTGTGGATTTTTGCCTGTGTTGGAGCATTTTCCTCACCCAGGACATCACCAAGCAACCCCACCAAAGGGACTGTAAATATTTTTGTTCTTGTATATATCAATCTTGGTCAGTAGAGTAGTTAGTCGATTAGTTAAAAGTCTTTGTCTAATTAAATGTGTTTAAGTTTTAAAATTGTGTCTGTCATCCCTTGCTGTCGTAAATGTAACAGCAAATTGGGGCCATAACATGAGCTAAAACAAATAAACTGATAAAGAGCCAAAGTTTTGGTAAACGTTTTTCGGTGTATAGTTGGGCGGGTTTAGAATTCATTCTTATGTGTGCTTCCCGGACATTCTATAGGTCACCTTATTCCAAATAAAACCGCTTGCACATTGGACGGGAAACTAATTTTTCGCACAACAGATTACATTCAAAGTCAGTGCAAAGACGCAAATACACTCAAAACGTGTATTCGCATCGTCACATTGACTTTGAATGTAATCTGTCGTGCGAAAAATTTGTTTCGCAAACAGTGTGCAAGCAGCTCAAGGCAGGCCACACCCACGTTTTTGGATATACGTTCAACTAACGTAGGAAAAGAAATTACGCCTCCGGGTTTCCGTTCATGCGGCAGCCTGGAAAAAAAAAAATGGATTTTCGGGGTTCAATCAAATAGGATTTTTTCTTCCGGGTCGCAGCACTACTTCGTATTGACCTTCAAAGGTCAAATGTGTCCTAGTGAAAATTCAATGACTTGTATCACTAAAACGGTCACAGATGGAGCCTAGGTTTGTGTTACTGACATCTATGAAGTCACAAATGAACTTTCATTTGGTGACATTCAACTTCAGTGTCAGTGACCTTTGAGGGTCAAACTTGATAGTGAAATTACAATGACTTGTATCATCGAAATGGTCACAGATTGAGCAAAAGTTTGAAGAAACATTAAGAAAGTCATACATGAAGTCCATTTGCTGACCACAACTTGACATTCTGTGACCTTTAACGTTCACAATTGACATTGAATACATACTGACATATTATAATGACTTGTATCACCAAAACTGCTTCAGAATTTAGGATTGTATTTCAGAAGGTCTTGAGTACCTCCAGGAAATTGGGAGCAAAAGTGTGACATGGAAGTCAAAATTTCAGAATGGCTGTAGATCCAGTTGAATATGATTCTCTATTAGCCAAACAACCCCTTTTATTATACTGTAAAAGAAAACCAAAACTCTCTTTTTCAGGAAAAACGTTGTTGCGATGCCATTGCAGATTGAGCATTTCCAAAATACCTATGCTACGTATTCACCATTTCAGTAATTCATGCCTGTTTATAAAAAAAGAATGTCTCATTTTCTTAATGGTGTTGTGGTAAAATAATCTCCTTTAGGATACATTTTAATTACACTAAACAAAAGACAGCATTACAAACCATAAAAATGGAATAGGGATACATGAGTTTGTGGTATCTACAGTTGCAGGTTGCTTTAATATGGTCATCAACTTTCCAATTTTTATTTCAATGGTACAATACGAGAAAATAACTAGTTTTTGGTCATCCACAACAAATTGAAATATGACATAACTCATATAATCACTCAATGTTTGTTCAAATTGCCTTTCAAATGCCACTGAATAGTCATACCTATGCTACATGGACACCGTGTCTGACTCTGAAGAAATCACTGCACGTAAGCGACAAGGCCGAAAACCAACATTGAATGCCCGTGACCTTCGATCCCTCAGGCGGTACTGCATCAAAAACCGACATCAGTGTGTATAGGACATCACCACATGGGCTCAGGAACACTTCAGAAAACCACTGTCAGTAACTACAGTTCGTCGCTACATCTGCAAGTGCAAGTTAAAACCCTACGATGCAAAGCAAAAGCCATTTATCAACAGCACCCAGAAACGCCGCTGGCTTCGCTGGGCCTAAGCTCATCTAAGATGGACTGATGCAAAGTGGGAAAGTGTTCTGTGGTCTGACAAATTTCAAATTGTTTTTGGAAACTGTGGACGTCGTGTCCTCCGGACCAAAGAGGAAAAGAACCATCCGGACTGTGATAGGCGCAAAGTTCATAGCCAGCATCTGTGATGGTATGGGGGTGTATTAGTGCCCAAGGCATGGGCAACTTACACATATGTGTTTTATATATATACCATTAATGCTGAAAGGTGCATACAGGTTTTGGAACAACATATGTTGCCATCCAAGCAACGTCTATTTCATGGACGCCCCTGCTTATTTCAGCAAGACAATGCCAAGCCACATTCTGCCCGTGTTACAACAGCATGGCTCCGTAGTAAAAGAGTGGGGGTACTAGACTGGCCTGCCTGTAGTCCAGACCTGTCTCCCAATGAAAATGTGTGGCCCATTATGAAGCGTAAAATACGACAACGGAGACCCCGGACTGTTGAACAACTTAAGCTGTACATCAAGCAAGAATGGGAAAGAGTTCCACCTGAAAAGCTTCAAAAATTGGTCTCCTCAGTTCCCAAATGTTTACTGAGTGTCGTTAAAAGGAAAGGCGATGTAAAACAGTGGTAAAAAGGCCCCTGTGCCAACTTTTTTGCGATGTGTTGCTGCCTTTAAATTCTAAGTTAATGATTATTTGCACAAAAAAAAAAAAGTTTCTCAGTTTGAACATTAAACATCTTGTCTCTGCAGTGTATTCAATTGAATATAAGTTGAAAAGGATTTGCAAATCATTGTATTCTGTTTTTATCTAAGATTTACATAACGTGCCAACTTCACTGGTTTTGGGTTTGTACTTGACCATATCACCAGAATTTTTTTCTTGGATTTTTGATTGAATCAGTTTTGTCCGTTTTATAAGCTCTTGAAATTTTGGCCCCAATGTTAAAGATTTAAAAAAATTACTTCTCAAAAACTGCGTGATAAATTTTTCTCTAAATCAGGCAATCAACTTACCTTGGCACTATCAATGTACAGTGCGAGTGCCATTTTGATTGAAGTGGGTCTATTGGGGGCGCTGTACTTTATGAATATGCAAGATGGCCTGTGGAGGCCAAATGGTTGCAGATAGAGATTAAGTTTGCATTCTCGACACTAAGGAAGTCATATATGACCTATATTTTGGCAATATAAAATTTCACCACCGTTAACTTTGAAAGGTCAAACTAGAGGTCAGAGAATGTATTAACAAAGTTATATGACTTGAAATTTTAAAAATATTTTTGAGTATGTGAAGTATGTGAACTTTTATTTAGTGACCTTGACATTTATTTTCATTGATTAAAATGTCAAACTTCACATGAAATTTTCATAACTTGTATCATCGCTGTAAGACTGCTTTCCAGTAAGCTACAGGACCCTTGGTATTATTTTTTCAGTCTTTCATTAATATATCATATGTGTTAATATTGCAATAGTTCTCAATCATTTTTCTTTACTGACGCGTTTTCCAATTATCGTAATTGGCAACTTAAGACACGGTATCTCTCCATATGTGATTGAACAGCGATGAAATCATGGGCGAAATTCAATACAGAAAAATAATTTTCTAATTGATAGGCCAGTGCTTCGCACTGATTGATCAGCCTTTCACTCTCGGTATTGTGTGGGTTGATTTAAAAAAAAAGCAGCACTTTGAGACAGCACTCTGAGAACACCCAGCTTCTTTTGCTATCACCTTTAGTGGCTTTCCCACCTTGTGCAAGGTGTCAATGATGGTTTTCTGCTCCACTGTCAGATCTGCAGTCTTTCCCCATGAATCTGAATTCTGCTAAACCAAACCAGAAAGACTTCTTAAAGGCACAGGACCCTTTTGCAGGTGTTTTGGATTAGTGACTTGATTAGAATGTGACACTTTGAGCCTACACTATTGAACCTATTCACTATATTCTAATTTTCTGAGTTTTTGTATTGGAGGTTTTAATAAGCTGTAAATCATAATCATCAAAATTACAACAAACAAATGCTTGAGATATCTCACTTTGCATGTAATGAGTCTATAAAATATATTAGTTTTACCTTTTATGATGAATTGCCAAAATAAACCGACTTTTACACAATATTCTAATTTTCCGAGTAGTAACTGTATTTTGAATAATTTTTGTTTTGCAATAATTTACTTCTATTCGTGCCATAGACTGTATAAAAAGATGGATGACGCAACCGTGACATCACCCATTGGTTTCAGCATACCATTTAGGAAGCCTCAATTTTGGCAATTTGAAATGCGCCATTTTGTCGTTTTGAAACTGGATGTGATTCCAATTGGACGAGAGCGTGAATTGAATATCCAGGGAGGAGCGAGGGGTGGACCTACGTGTGGATTTGACCGATTCTGACAAGGACCAGAGGATAGCCCCACCCCTTAAAGCATATTCTGGCTTTATCCTTTATTCTAGTCTATGTAGGACCATAATTTACAAAAATGAACATCATGGTATATCGAAGGAGACTTGAATCTTGCGATAGGTACAGTAGAGTCATGTGGAAAATCATCATTTAAATAATAAATCAGATAGAAAAGTAGGGTCATTTCCTCATAGGCATCTATAGGATTGAACTTCTTTCTGCACTGAAAATGGATTTTTTTTTTTTTTTTTTTTTGTCAGTGAAACATGCTTGTACTCCATCCTCAGAATTGTATACCACAGAAAAGTCGACGAAGCTCAGTTTTCTCATTTAGTCCCAGACACATTACGTCAGTTATTGAAGAATGTTACATCAGTTACTCTACGTTTTGACTCAGAAAATATAATTCAGCCAACATAAACACTTTCTTCATTCTGATTGCTGGAGAAGTGACAGTCAACCTTCTTTTGACAACGTAATTGAAGTTGATTGAAGGAAAGAATTTAGAGAAATCTTCAATTTAAAAAAGCATATAAAAATTGAGGTTTTTTTAATGTTACGTCAGTTACCCTGTAAAATGACAAACTGTGGGATACTGCAATACGCAAAATAAAATCCATTACATAGGTTCTCAAACACCAACAAATGTTTGAATCCATGTGATATTTTGTTGTGATCCACCATATAGTTACAGAGTAACTGAAGTTAAAGTTGTTCTAAATGTTTTGTTTTTTACCGTGGAATTGACCTTCACAATTAACTGGACATGTCACTAATGAGCTCTTGCAGGAAATTTAGTTGGGAGGACACTTCTCACTATTCACTGGCATTCCAATATATCTCCACTTGGAAGTAATGGCCTTCACTGCAGTCTTCTGAAGTTTCAGAGCCTTACAAATGGCTTTGCAACCCTTTCCAGATTAATATATTTCAATGACTGTAACACATCACTTACAGATTTTTTTAAATTGCAAAGTAGTGTGCTGCCTGTTGAGACCTTTTAGCATAGTTCACAGTGGTGGAAAAATTATATTTAAAGAGCAACTGCATTGTAAAATGGGGTTTGAAATTTCAGTTTTCTGTATCTTAGTGGTAGAATATGGATTATATATTTAAAAAAAAAAAATCAACTTGAGAGATTTAGGTGAGAAATACGTTTGTAGAAGCACTTTGCTTCTGTTCCTGCGTTGTGAGAGAACTGAAAAGTGCAATCGTGTATGTGAACACCTAACATCATCCTGAAACTTGGTTGAACTGCGTGCACTAGCTTTACAGTGTCCAAGAA
Source organism: Gymnothorax reevesii (assembly GCA_029721435.1). Taxonomy (NCBI): domain Eukaryota; kingdom Metazoa; phylum Chordata; class Actinopteri; order Anguilliformes; family Muraenidae; genus Gymnothorax; species Gymnothorax reevesii. The sequence goes on from CM056577.1 coordinate 114,264,994, forward strand.
AGCCTTTGTCTGGCGACGGGCTACATTGTCACAGAACTGTTGGCTTAAATCGAGCCATTTCCAGACTGTTCACATTGTGTCTTCATCTTGTCTTCATACAAAATCAATATCATGAAAAGCTCAAAAATTCATTGATTTTTTTAAATGCAAAATAAGGTTTGTGTTGTCGCGGTATTCTGGTAGTCAGAAATCGGGGCAGCGTTTGAATAGTGAGATGGCGCTATTGATTCGCACAAGCAATAAGACATACAGAGAAGTAGAGAGAACAATATAACAAATTTTACCCCGTGAAAAGCGAAATATTTAAAACTTTTCAGAGCATAGACTGTATATAGCCCAATAACCAGAATAGCATAAGTCACAGAATTATAACAAACCATTAAGGGGAAGAAATGGCAATCACAGCAAACTCGAATTAGCCAGCCAGCCAGCCAACTCGTCCCCAATTTGGCAAACAAAACAAATGTGTTTTTTTGGGTGTGACTTCATGGACTTGGAAATTGACTTGTGCACAAAAATAGGTATCTTAGAATATCTTTGCTCTCTCCTAAAACAAGGCATCTGTCTGGATTTAATTATAGTGCTGTGAAAAAGTATTTGCCCCCTTCTTGATTTTTTTTTTTTTTTTGCAAATTTGTCACACTTCAATGTTTCAGATCATCAAACAAATTTTAATATTAGAATAAGATAAGTAAATACAAAATGCAGTTCTTAAATGATGATTTCATTGATGAAAAAGTAAGAGCTCACTAAACCGAATAACTGGTTGTGACACCCTCGGCGAAAAAAACTGCAATCAAGCGTTTGCAGTAACTGCCAATGAGTCTCTTTGTTATTGTTGAATCATGAACACTGACTTTAACTGAGGCAAGTGAGGCCTGCAGTTGTTTAGATGTTGATCTGGGTTCTTTTGTGACCTCCTGGATGAGTTGTTGATGCGTTCTTGGAGTAATTTTGGTCGGCTGACCACGCCTGGGAGGGTTCACTGTTGCAAGTTTTCTCCTTTTGTGAATAATGGCTCTCACTGTGGTGGAGTCCCAAAGCTTTAGAGATGGCTTTAGATAGATAGATACTTCATTAGATCATACAAACAGGAGGCTTGATTTACAACTAAAATAGATGGATGTTCGAAACACAATGTAAAATGACAGGACACAATTTTACATAAGGATCCAGCATACATGCAACCACTGACACTGAAATATACAACACCGCAGACCCCGGAGGATATTCACTAAAAATGGTGAGTAAAATGATAAAGTGAGGAGTTAAGTACGACGTAAAACTAAGTACCAATATATAAATAATAATAATGCATCAATTTTATATAGCGCTTTTTTGGACACTCAAAGACGCTTTACAATGGAGGCATTATTCATTCACACTCTGATGGTGGTAAACTACGTTTTTGGGGCAGACTGACGGAAGCGTGGCTGCCAGTATGCACCTGCGGCCCCTCCGACCACCACCAAACATTCACACACAGCCATACAGGAGGGTTCCTACATTGCATGTTTTGGATGGGTGGGGGAAACCGGAGTACCCGGAGGAAACCCACGCGAACACGGGGAGAACATGCAAACTCCACACAGAAAGGCCCCAGGCCGGATTCGAACCCACGGCCTTCTTGCTGTGAGGCAGTAGTGCTAACCACTATGCCACTATGCCGCCCATAAATAAATGGCAAAAGTGACTACACAGCTGTGAAGGCTCGTAAAGTGATTGATTTGATTTTATTAGGTAAAAATCTACATATAAAATATACATAAATAATCACCGAGGATAACACATAAAAGCATACAACTGATGTCCAATGTGGTCCTCAGAGTACATTCAATATAACATGGCTGGCAACAAAGACTATATACAAACATATAACAAGATAATACACATGTACAATATTGTATACTGATTAAAGTAAAGATTATGAATAGCAACAAAATAATACAATAATTAAAGCCTATAAATGACAATATGGTTATAATTGAAAATGACTGTATAAATAAAATAATTCAGAAATTATAAATGAGAAAACAATGCAATAATTAAAGACAAATAAATGACAGTATAATATAATAACTATGAGTTAAGACTAGAAAAATGATCAGATAATACAATAATGACATATATTAGTGACTAGTTAAGGACTAGAGAAAATAACACCAACATTTGAGCTAAAAATTAGTAATGTACACATTATTATTATTAACATTAAGTTTATTCCATAAGAACCCCTTAACCTGTTTCTTAAAAATATCCTTTGAATTAATTTGTTTAATTGACAGTGGTAGATCATTCCATAATATAATTCCTGAATACATAAAACTACTTTTACCAAAACTACCAACTCTAGGAACAACACATGATATATCACTTGCTCTTGTACTGTATCTATGATGATTTTGAACAAAACTTACTCCTGATTTTAAATATCCAGGAGCATTCCCTTTTATGACTTCAAACATATGTCCATATTTCAATTGATTGACTCTATATTCCACTGGGGGCATTCCAACTGTACCAAACTGGTCATAACCTATATGATTAATACATAAATAGTTGAATAAATAAAATAATAGCCCTAGTGATAACACCAACAATGCGTTAATAATGATAATAATAATAATAACAACAACAACAACAACAACAACAACAACAACCGGGTAGCGGGTAGTTATATAATTACTATTTCAGGTAGTGATCGCCCCTGCCCACGTGAGCCCTGGGCTCAGCTGGCTCCGGCTGACAGTACCCGGGAAGGGCCTCTACTCAGGGTTACAGAGTAACTAGCCTAATGACATGTCATAATCGTAAATTACCAAACCGCATCGGTTGCTGCGCAGGTGAACAAGGGCCGGGTCCCTCATTGGGGAACCAGGCTGAGGCCGAAAAGTTGGATACTGGATCAAACTCCTCCGTTTTCACTGCTCCAGAGGAGAACCGCACAGAGGAAGTACCTCAAAGCAGCCTTCTGGAGACAAACAACCAACAAGAAGCGATGGTATCTAACCGACAACGATGGACTCGGGAGGAGTATAAGGGAGTTATGGAAAACTACTATACCGCTGCCAATGAACCGTCTGGGCAATCTAACACAGTTCAAACCTACACCCTCTGGAGAAGAAAACATCCCACTGAAAGACCCAACATGGATGCAATCAAGCTGGCTAATATTAGAAGATACATCAAAAACAAGAAACTCACTGATATGGAGCTAGAAGAAATCCAAACCAAGTGCAGATCCCCTGCAGTTGATAGTAGCAATTCAAATCAAGACCTTGCAGAGGAAAACCAACACTCTGATACTGATGGGTTAAACAAACCTATCCCAAAAAACGAGACTCTGTCTGCTACTCAGCTCTCCTTCGATGAAGCATCAGAAAATCATGGAATATTAAATGAAGTAAAAGCCATGAAAGAGAGAATCATACAGAAATGGGAGATTGTGAAAGAACAACCAATGCACGAAAGACCCCCTATTCAGAAGGTAAAAAAGAACCACCGTTTCCTGAGGTCGCTAAATCTCTCAAATGAGGCTATTAAAGAGATCAAAAGAACTACAGGTCCTCTCAACGTAACCGAAATAAACTAACTGATCTATGCAACAGCAGTCTCCATTACCGAACACTTTAACTTAAAACCAGTCAAAAAGATCATAAGCGTAAAGAAACCACCAAAATGTAAAAGCAATATAGAGAAGGAAATCAAACAGAAAAGAAGCGATCTATCCATCTTGACTGAGATTACAAAAGGTACAAGAGTGGCTGAAAGGGAGGTAAAACGTATTACAAAGAAATACAACATAACAACCAGCCAGGATATGAACATAGTCAAAGAGTCCCTAAAACAGCAAATACAGGCCAAAGCGCATAGACTGCGAAGATTTGAGAAGCAAGCACGGTTCTACAGGCAAAACAAGATCTTTAAAGAAAATCCCAAGAAATTCTATTGGGAAATTGGCAAGAAGACGATCAAAGTACTAAAACCACCTTCAGAAGATGAAGATGTGTCATTCTGGAGTAACATCTGGGAAACCAAAAAGACACACAATGATCAAGCTCCATGGATCAAAATAGAGCAAGAGCGTCTAAAAGATATTGCCCATCAAGGATGGCATGAAATCAGCATAGATGAAACCACACGGGCAATCAATAATTCAAGCAATTGGAAGGCCCCAGGTGTAGACGGAATAGCAACTTTCTGGCTGAAAAACATCACTAGTCTTCATGACGATCTGGCAAAGGCTTACTGCAACATTGTCACACATCCAGAACAGTGCCCATGGTGGCTGACTTGTGGCATGACATTACTCCTGCCGAAAACAGATGAGACAGAAAACCCTAAGAACTACCGTATTATCACCTGCTTGCCCACAATGTACTAAATCTTAACATCAATAATATCAGACAGAACCTATAAACATCTTAACCTATTGCCCCCTGAACAAAAAGGCTGCAGAAGAAAAAGTTATGAATGCTAAGACCAGCTGCTTATAGACAAAATGATCCTTGAAGACTGCAAGACAAAGAAAAATAACTTATCGACTGTGTGGATAGGTTACAGAAAGGCATTTGACAGCATGCCTCATACATGGATCATCAGATGTATGGAACTCTATAAAGTATGCCCAACTACCACCAATTTCATAACACAAAATATGAAAGTTTGGAAGACAACTCTGGTACTTAGACATGAGAATGGGAGTATCACTGACACAGAGGAGCTAGTTTTGCTTTTCTCTTCATCTTGCATAGACACTCTAAGCCATGTAGCCCCTTAATAAAACAGGTCAAGGCCACCACTGTGTCCTCTTGGCTAAATGACTCCACCCGTGCTCTTCGATGTGCCTACAGAGGGGCTGAGCGTAAATGGAAAAAAGATAAACGTCAGATCTCCTATGACACCTTCTTAGACCAACTTAAGCTCTACCAAACCTCTGTGAAAAAGGCCAAAGCTGACTTCTATGCTGATTTAATAAACAAACAGGCCCACAGACAGAGTTCTGTTTAAAACGATCAACTTCATCCTAAACCCAACTGCTGTATCCACCACCTTCTCCCCAGAAATCTGTGAGGATTCTCTAAACTACTTCATTAATAAGATTAATTCAATCAGAGCGAACGTCACACCTTCTAACTGTGCCCTTCCTTAGTCTCACAATTCAACATGCTTTCTTCATTAGTTCTCACCTGTGTCTCTTTCCCAGTTGTCCGAGGTGGTCTCTCACCTGAAGCCTTCCTACTGTTCCTCTGATGTTATTCCTTCCCGCCTTTTTAAAGACGTTTTTACCCTCATTTGCCCTCTTGTTCTTGCTATAGTGAATGGCTCCTTATTTACTGGTGTTGTCCCCTCTGGCTTTAAGCACACTATTGTTCAAACTCTGTTAAAGAAGCCTAACCTGGATCCCTTTGATCTGAAAAAATACAGGCTAATCTCTAAATTGCCTTTCATATCCAAAGTTTTAGAAAAAGTGGTTTTTCAACAGCTCTCATCCTACTTGAATAAATTGAACATTTTATATAAATTCCAGTCAGGTTTTAGAGCCTTGCACAGTACAGAATCGGCACTGTTATAAGTCCACAATTATGTTCTTCTCTGTGTTGACTCTGGTTCTTGTGTCATTCTGTTACTCCTGGATCTCAGTGCTGCATTTGATACGATCGATCATAACATCTTGCTAAAATGCTTGAAAGATGAGGTTGGTTTGCGAGGCAAAGCTCTTGACTGGGTCCCCTCCTATTTGAAAGACAGAACTTTCTCTGAGTTGGGTAACCACTCGTCCTCCATTACCCATATAACCTGTGGTGTCCCTCAAGGCTCTATCTGAGGCCCGCTATTATTCTCTCTGTACATGCTACCCCTAGGCTCTATCCTTATTCAGTACAATATTCAATGTCACTGCTATGTGGACGACACACAGCTGCATTTCCCTGTCAGACCTAGCAGCTCCTGTGCCCTTACTAAGCTACCCCGCTGCCTAGACAAAATTAAATCCTGGATGGCTAGCAATTTCCTCCAGCTCAATGACAGCAAGACCAAAGTTATTTTATTTGGTTCTCCAAATGCTGTTGCTAACCTAAGTAATGCTCTTGGTCCCCTGTCTGCTAATCTACACAGTGTGGTCAGAAACCTTGGTGTCATATTGGAAAGCTCTCTGAATTTTAATTAAAAAAATCAGTAATGTGGTCAAAGGCAGTTTTTATCAATTGCACGAAATAGCTAAACTTAAGCCCCTCCTCTCTCAGAATGATCTGGAAACATTGATCCATGCTTTTATCTCCTCCCGACTTGACTACTGTAATTCACTTAATGCTGGTATTAGTCAGTCCAACATAGCCAGACTACAACTAGTTCAAAATGCAGCAGCGAGACTCTTAACAGGCACCAGGAAAAAAGATCACATAACTCCAGTTTTAGCCCGCCTGCACTGGCTCCCTGTACAGTACAGAATTGCTTTGAAAATCTTACTGTTTGTTTTCAAAGCTCTTAACGGATTTGCTCCATCTTACATTATTGAACGTTTATCTCCGCAGTCTGCTCCTACATCTCTTCAGTCATCCTCACAGAACCTTCTTGCAGTCCCTCGCACCCGCCTCAAGACCAGAGGGGACCGCGCTTTCTTAGTAGTTGCTCCCAAACTCTGGAATTCTCTCCCCCCTCATTTCATGTCATATCCCACCATTTCTAGACTTGCCTTCTCTAAATTTTGTACCTGCTTTTATTGTTATTTGCTCTTGTATGTTTTATTTCTTGTTTTACTCCTCTGTGATGCCTTAGCTCTGAGCTATATTAAGCTAAGCTAAGTTATGTTTCATGCTAATGTTTTTACTCTCCCTGCCTTCTTTGTAAAGCACTTTGGGTATATAAATAAATTGACTTGACTTGACTTGATCACTTCCAGACCAATCCAAATCAAGAGTGGCATATTTCAAGGAGTTTCCCTTTCTTCACTACTTTTCTGCCTGGCATTGTCTCCTCTCAGCTCATCACTAAACCAAACCGCCTATGCATATGACATCTTAAGTGGCAAGATCAATCATCTGTTTTACAAAAACACTTGCTAAACACAATGAACAACTGACAGGTCTTCTAACTACCGTTAAGACATTTAATAATGACATTAACATGGAATTTGGTCTGGAAAAATGTGCAAAGGCCACATTCAAGAGAGGAAAATTGACCAAAACAACTGACATTGATCTAGACTTGGATACTACTCTCCCAGAACTAGAAATGGAAGGATCATACAAATACCTTGGAATTAATGAGGGGGATGGAATACAGCACTCAACAATGAAGGAAAAGATCAGAAAACAGTATTACTGAAGAGTCCGGCTGGTTCTAAAGAGTGAACTCAACTCGTGCCATAGATTTGAAGCAATTAACACCCTTGCTGCTCTAGTAGTCACATACAGCTTCAATTTCATTGACTGGAAAGAAAGTGAAGTACAAAAAATGGATGCAAAAACAAGGAAGCTTCTGACCATGACAAGGATGCATCATCCAAAGGCTGATGTAGACAGACTCTATATTCCTAGGAAGGATGGAGGCAGAGGTCTTATCCAGTTGGAAATGAGCCTTAAAACAACATTGGATTAAATGCCTACCTTCAGGAAACAAAAGATCCCATGCTGGAACTGATGAAGGAACATGATAACATACAATAGAGAACTGGATGTACAATGCTTGAGTGCAACTGAGAATGAATCAGCTACCTCATATGCAAAACGAACTAAGACCAATGCTAAGCAGAAAGCACAAGTCCAAATTGCTCAATGATGGGAAGAGAAGTCTATGCCCTGAAAATATCCTACAAGAGTGAAAGAGGCAGATGTTGATTGCCACGCTACCTAAAAATGGCCGCAAAGTGCTGGCCTTAAGGCGGAAACAGAAGGCCTGATTGTTGCTGCTCAAGATCAAAGCTTGGCAACACGATCCTTCCAACATAGGGTTTGATCCGTTTTTCATAATCCTATGTGTAGAGTATGCCGCCGTTACGAGGAGACCATCGAACATGTTATATGTGGTTGCCCTGAACTAGCAAAGTCTGAGTACATACATAGACATAACAAAGCGGCATGCTACAGCCATTGGAACATCTGCCAAACTTGTAACATCGAGGTAACGGATAAGTGGTATGAACATGCCCCAGAAACTATAACCCACAATGAGAGCAAATCAACGAACATCCTCTGGGACATGCCTGTGCACACTGACTGGGAAATTGCTGCCAATAGGCCAGACATCATTATCAAAGATGTAGAGAAGAAAACATGTCTGCTGATTGATGTAGCTATCCCGCCTGAAAGAATCACATCTGTCAAGGTAGTTGAAAAGCTTTCCAAATACAAGGATCTTGAAATTGAAATCTCGAGGATGTGGGGCTTATGGACAGAAACTGTGCCTGTGGTGATCGGAGCACTCGGACTAATCAAGAAGGGTCTTCAAAAGCATGTTGGGAAAAACCCTGGTAACATCTGTATTGAGAAACTGCAGAAGATAAGTTAACTTTACTCGGAACTGCCCGCATTTTAAGGCAAGTACTATCTATCGCCTGATTGCTCCCCGCCCCATTCGTTCCTCTGGCACTGCGGACTGCAAAAACCAGACAAATGAAGATGTTGAAAATAATGAATAATAATAAGAATAATAATAATAATAATACTACATTACTAATACTACAATAAAAACATTTGGATTAAAAAAAAAAAACTAAATGGGGGCTGAGCTTGGAATTTAAAAACCTAATGGCAATTGGCACAAATGATTTACTGAATCTGGTTGTCCTGCACCTTAGGGTCTTCAGCCTAGCTCTAGACCCTAGGAAAACAAAGGATGTGTGAAATGGATGTAGCATATCATGTGAAGGAAGCTCACCTTCTGTTACACATATTGCTCTATGCAAGTCATCTAGTGAAGGAAGAAGACATGGTGTGAGCTTCTCTGCCTGTTTTATGATTTTGAGCAGTTTGCTTTGATCTTCCTGGCTAGCACTGCTGTATCAGACTGTTAGACAAAAAGTAAAAATGCTCTGAACAACAGACTTACTGTATAAAACAGGGCCCGTATTCACAAAGCATCTTCGTGCTAAAAGTAAGTCCTAACAGCCGGATTTAGGAGAAACTCCTAAAAAAATTGGCGTGTCAGTTGTATATTTAGGACTCCTAATTATTTTTATTCAGTGTTATTCACAAAGCATTTTAGGCCTAAAAGTAGCTCCTGAGTCTGGGAGAGCTCAAAAGTAGTCAAGAGGACTCCTAACCTGCTAAAACCATTCACAAAGAATCGTAAAATGGCTGTTGCTGTTGAAAGACGGAATGACTTGGAAATTCTGAATAATGCGCACTTGTTGAAAAGATATCGGTTTGACCATGAAGGGATTTTATTTGTTGTTGACTTGGTGAGGGAGAGAATTACATCTCCAGCCATGAGAAACAACCCAATTAGCCCCGAAATGAAATGTTTGACAACACTTCGTTACTTGGCCACTGGAAGAATGCAACTTTGCAACGCAGACAATTTAGGGATTTCACAATCATCTGTCAGTCGCTCAATTCCACAAACAATCAATGCTCTCTGTGAACCATATCATCCAACATTTTATTTAGTTTCCAATGGACATTCACCAACAACACAGAATCAAACTGGAATTCATGCACATCTCAGGTAGGACTATGCCCGGTATCATCAGTGCGATTGACGAGACCCATATTTGAAAGATTTCCCCTGACCCAAGATGAAGCAGTATTTGTAAATAGAAAAAAAAAAAGTTCATTTCATCAACCCCCAGATAGTATCTTGCTGCCGAATACAATATTTTGGACATTGTTGCGAAATGGCCAGGATCCACGCATGACTCGCATTTTAATGGAAAGCAGCTTATGCCAATTTTTTGATAGGCATAATGTGCCTGTAGGATGCCACTTGCTCAGGGACAGTGGCTTTGGGGCTGTACCTCCTTCTGCTGTGCATGAATTAGTTTATTAGCCTATTGAGCAAGGGTTTCCATTTATTAGATCATCATAATAATACCAACCCATGTCATATTTTGTATGCATTTTTAAATTGTAGGCTATAAATTACAAACCAAGCTTAGTATGCTTTCCTGTTTGAACGATAGCCCAAGACTCGTGCATGAGAATTGACGTCATGCATAGCAACGAAGATTTAAGGCTGATTCATACTCCAAAAGAACAGAGAAATTTGTTCTTGTTCTCCGGGCTGCGAGAACAAAATGACATCATTTTACTCTCGCAGCCCGGGTTTCGTGGTTCTTGCAGCTTGTTCTCGACACCTCACCTGGGCAGAACTTTTTTCTCGTATGGGGTCCGAGAACTGTTATGTGATTGGTCAGAAAGATGGAGTGGGCGTGACCCTTTGACTTAACAGGGGGCTGTTTAAATCAACACGACAGACTGGATCGGATGGTCCGTCTTTTTCTGAGTGTTTCATTAAACGGCCAGTCCACTTTGTAGGACTACTTGAGAGTTGTCCTACAACCCGGTCGGACAAAAAAAATATTAGCCCAATATATGGCGTTCTTGTATGAATTTGTCTGGAAGTGCAGACAGCCCAAAATATTTCGAGAATGGAAAGACAGTACCAGTGCCCGCAAAACCATAATAGCCTACACCCAGAAGCAGGGCTCTGTTAAATCCGTGAAGGATTTTTTCTTACAACTACGCATAATTTAATAACAACGCGTGAAGATTTCAAATTTAAATCGTAGGTACTGTACACCTCAAGTGCGACAAGTGTTTTTATGAATGCTATGTGAACACTAATGGGGCACTGCCTAAGCAGCGGTCTCGCCTGGGTGCTCAGTGGTTAAACATCGTATTCGTGGTGCTTAGTGTGACCGAGAGTGGAGCTCTGCTTATCGCCCGACTGCTTAAGTCAATTCTGTAGAATGGGTGATCGTGATGATATGAATGATCTAATGTCTTTTGAGTCATTAATAGCTTCGTTATGTTGCCAATCGTAGTTTCTGCACAGTGAGCAAAGACTGCTTTGAATTAGCTAGATTGTATTCAGTTAATAGCCTACTGAAAATGGACGTTACGTTCCTACAGCGATGAGCGCAGTTAATTTATGTCTGAATAGTGGTTAATGATCTACTGAATCAGAATTGTTTTTTCCCCTTTTTTTCATTTAGCGTTAACTTATTTCAAATATTTGAATGCCAAATAGCAAAGCAGTGCATCGCTGAGGTGTAAATTCTCATGCAACTTCGAACGAACAGTGACGAACCGTCCGTCCGCGTCGGACCATGGTGGGACATCCTGTTTGTGTTTTATCGAAACACCTGACGGACATCGAAGGTCTGACTTTTCACTTGACAGATGGTCTGACTCGGTCGGACAAGTAAAGTTTTTTGACACAGCCCACAGGAGTTCGGCACTTGAGTTTCTCGTGAAGTATGAAATGTCCCGGTCAAAACGAACTTTGTTCTTGTTCTCGCAGCCCCGAGAACAAGAACAAATTTCTCTGTTCTTTTGGAGTATGAATCAGCCTTTACACCCACCTATCTCAGTGTTTTCTTAACTAAAAGTTGCTGTCAGCAGCTTTGTGAATAACCTTTAAGATTTTACTCTTACATAAAATGTTTTAGTGAGACTTAGGAGTAGTAGGAGCAGTAAGATAAGATGCTTTGTGAATACGGGCCCAGGTGAATAATAGTGCCATTGTTAAAGGAATTTTGATTTTAATATTCCAAGTATTACCTTCACAAGAGAAACTCAGACGACTCAGAGGAAAAAAATCAGTCGGAGGCAGAGAAGTTAATATCCAAGCCAAAAATTTACTAATTTTCTGCAGAAGAAAAGGATCCCCATACACAGCAAAGTCAAGCAGCAAAATGGAGGATACTGAGTTAGAAAGTGCTCTGGTATTTGTAGGAATACTCCATGGCGTTCTCCTCCCCCCATGCTGATTTACACATCATACAGTAATCTGGAACCTTCGCTGTCTCACGCAACTGCGTCAAGCTGTCTAGGGATGCACCCATACATCCGTTAGGGAGGAGAGCACCTGCCTTCTCTCTCAGCCCTGGCTCCTGCTTATCTTGTAATGGATTCTGGACCTTTCTATAAACACATAAACTTAGAGAAAGAGAAAAACACCTTGTCCTTGGTACAGACATTCAGGTCTTCATGACTTCAGATAGGCTATATGTCATGACACACTAGTACAGTTATGCAGGCCCCTGATAAATCAGAAATATGTAAACACTCACACACACTAGGCCTATGAATTTATAAACTAAAACAAAATATGAGCAAGGAAGGATAAGCAATTAATAATAATTAAATGTATCAAATAAAAAAAATGATTCCACAGCCATCAACATTGAAGCAATACAGTGTGATGGCTGGTGAGTTGAGACGCTAAACGCAGTGGCCAGAATAAAAGGGGGACATGGAGATGAGAGAGAGAGAGATAAACAAATAAAATAAGAGAGCGAGACTCGCGCTTCCAACGGACCTAGATGTCGTCCGAGGCAAGGAAGCAAGACAAGCTCGACAGGACGAATAGAAAGGGAAAAAATCTCGGAAACCGTGATAAAAGGAATTGGCACCAGATGGTGCACAGAAAGAGGAAAAAATTGAAAGATTCCCTTGCCATCTAGAACTTTTCCTCAAATGTACAACTAAACCTCAACAACTCTCTTGCTAGAGACCTTATCGGCTTAAGTGCAAACATAACACTAACACTCTAGCAAGGGAAGTGAGGCGGAACTAGGGCTTAAATAGACTCCGGGCGACGCCCCCTATTAATGCCAGCTGGCCCAGGAATCCGATTGAGAGCAAAACAATATCGTCCCGGATGAGAGCAATGAAGAAAGCTCTCAAAACCTCCAAACCATGACATATAGTTTCCTGAGAAAATACATCCTTAGCTGAGATTTAACATAGACCTTTTTAACAGGGGCAGACCATTTCAGTTTAGTGCCTAAAGTTGTGCCAAGGTATTTGTATTCATGAACCTTTTCAATGGTTTCTCCATCTATTGTGATTGGTGGATCAGGAACTGGATTTTTCCTAAAATCAAGCAACATTTCTTTTGTTTTTGACACGCTTAGTTCCAAGAAATTTGTTTTTCACCAGTCCACAAATTCTTTTACACAATTATAGAATTCTGATTGACTTTTGTCATTTGACAACCATCCTAAAATTGCTGTATCATGGGCATATTTAATATCACAACTTTGGTAGTTACTGATACAGTCATTTGTGTATTAGATGAACAAGACCGGGGAAATAACACACCTCTGGGGCGCGCCAGAATTTACAGTGATGATGTCCGATTCCTCCAACTCGAGGCATACGCTCTGTTTTCTGGATGTAAGAATCAAACACCCACAGGACAATGTATGGGTTCACTCCCAAGGTCCTCAGCTTATCCATCATCAGGTGGGGTTGAATAGTATTAAAAACACTGGAAACATCATCCACCAATAAAACTCTAGCATAGTGTCCTGTGGTGTCCAGATGTTCATGGAGAGAGTGCACGAGTGTGAGTGTTGCCTCCTCAACACTGCGCTTGGCACGATACCCAAACTGTCTTATATCCAGACATGAGTTCACCTCTGGAAGCATGTGTGTCAGGATAATCCTCTCAAAGCACTTCATCGCTATTTGCGATAGGGCGGAAGTCATTCATCATTTTAGGATGTGGTTTCTTTGGAAGTGGCTTGATGTTTGACAGTTTCCACTTGCTTGGCAAATGATGCGTGCACACAGATTTTTGAAATATGTCCCGAAAAACAGGTGCAAGTTCATATCTACAGTTCCTAAGCTGACAGCCACATATGCCAACAGGGCTGCTAGCCTTATTAGGTCGAATTTTATTAAAACTGCCTATGACACTCTCGGTAGTGATTTCGATGTTTTTAGCACCAGTGATTTCATGGAGAAGTTCCGTTCTCAAGTTCTCACTCTCCTGAGAAAAGTTGTGTGTGTCGAAACGAGCACAGAATTTATTGAGATTATTTGCAAAAGCTTCGTTGTTTTTATTTACCTTATCTGCTTTCAGATTATAGCCTATTATTTGCCACAGGCCTTGCCATCCATCCGCGTGTGTTATTGGTTTTCCAGTTTTTGCCTGTAGTTATTTTTGATAATGTGAATTTGCCTTCGGATATCATTCTCCACATCTCCCAATTCATCTTTGTTTTTCCTAGCCAGTGCACACTTTTTTTGTTGATGGTCTCTTTAAGTTCCATTGTGACTCCGGGTTTATTGTTAGGAAAGCATGCAACTTTGTTTTGGGGAATGATCATATCCTCACAATACTTAATATAGTCACTGATAAAATCAACTGTCTGAGTAAGATCACTTTCCTCCGAAAACACATCCCATAATGTACATTCAAAACATAATGCAAACACGTTAGCGTAGCAGAGATCAAGGGTTCTGTCACCGCGGGTGTTACATGTCAGATACTGGGTATAGTTTGATAACAAAGATTCTTGTGAGCAGTTATTAAAATCACAGACGATGATTATGACGGCGTTCGGATGTTTAGCTTCCAGTGTAGAAATACTAGATGCAATATAATTTGCCGCTTCTAGGATATTTGCATCTGGAGGTATATATGTGCTGTCAGGAAAATCACTTGTGTGAACTCCCTAGGGAGATCGAACAATAGATAGATAGAACCCTTTCTTGATTGATAGATATCAATGAGTTTGTTTCTCATCTGTTCTTGAATTTCCTTAGATCACAGCATGATGTGTTGCTTTATGGGATCTTTTAGCCTTCTTCACTTTGTCAGATAGGTTCTATTTAAGTGATTTCTTGATTCAACAGGTCTGGCAGTAATCAGGCCTGGGTGTGGCTAGTGAAAGTGAACTCAAAAATTGTGGTTAATCACAGTTAATTCACGATTTAATCAGGGCGGGGCAATTACTTTTTCACATTGGGACAGGTAGGTTTGGATAGCTCTTTTCCCTTAATAAATGAAATTGTCATTTAAAAACTGCATTTTGTTTTTACTTGGGTTATCTTTGTCTAATATTGACATTTAAGTGTAACAAATACACAAAAAAAAGAAATCAGTAAGGGGGCAAATACTTTTTCACAGCGCTGTATAACATGCACTTGGTTCTGTACATTGTCAACGCTCCGGTTTAATAGCCAACTACCCATGTCCAATAAATCCTCTACATCATTGATACTGGTGAAATGCAACATGAGTTTTGTGGCTTTTTGGAGTTGTCAACGAGTCTGCAGGTCATCAGTAATGTCACTTGGTTCAGTTATTGCAACAGTAAACATCTTGACAGTGAGCAGATAGATCTCACACCGACATGGATAGTGAGATTTTTGATGATGTTCCTCCCACAGCCTCCAACTACATTTTGATCGAGGCATTCAATACTTGTCAAATTAATAGTATTAAAACAAACCCTATGACGAAGCTTGGAGATTTTGCACGGAACATATGAAATTGACTGTCCACATGGAATCAAGAGCTGCAACAAGTCTCATAATGACTTCACATGCATATCATTAATACGTAATTATTTTTTTTGGAAATTGGGGAAATCACATTACAGCTGGGCTGTTTTTAGTCTTTTATTTTCAATAAAAGTAGGATGATCGAGCTCTGTAACTAATTTATTAGGGGAAAGAGTTATATAAACTACCTAAAACTGCCAAAACTACAAAAAAGTCAGATATATTTGTTTCAATTCAGCAGAGCTAGCCTGGGTAATCAGGCCTGGGTTTGTCTAGTTTAACCTTGTTATCAATTTATTTGTTTATTTGACTTATTGAGTAATGGAGGGGGCCATTTTTTTTTCACAGAGGGTCAATTGATGTTACAACTCTTTTTTTCCTTCAATAGACAAAATGATTATTATGCATCTCTCGACAGGGGGAGCATGTATGTATTCAGTAGCGTGAAGCCGCTGCCGCGTCCGCCGCTGCTAATGTTTTTGCTAATATCTCCAAGAGTATTTTGAGCAGCCATTAGATATTGACCACCCATAGTCACCAGGCCTGGGGAATTTTATTGGGTATGGTGACCTCGACCTTGGCCTGATTTTTCAAAGTCATCCGGCATTATGGGATTCTGGGGTTGTGAACTCTCTAACCTTGGAGGGATTTGAGCTAGACACTTGAAATTGATACCACATATTTATCTCTGGAGGGGCTCGGACAAGTTCGAACATGGGTGACCTTCATCTACTTTTTCAAGGTCAAGGTACTTTTTCATTTGATAGATTGTCTAAATTTGGATTTTGGGGGTTTTGAGTTGCCATTACATATTGACCACCCTTACTGATCAGGCCCAAGGGATTTTTTTGGGTATGGTAACCTTGACCTTGACCTGTTTTTTCAAGGTCACCCTATGACAGCATCAGCATAATTGGCTGTGACATATGTACTATCACTTTCCATCTCTATTGTTGATTTTCTTAGCCTAGGATGACTCTAAGTTCGACTGGGGATGGGCTTCTCGGGGGATGCACACCGTATGTTTTTTATAATAATAAAAAAAAAATAATCTAATATTTCTAGTCGAAAAATTGTATTAGGTAGGGTAAGCTGTCAGGGGATGGGTTGGGAAACCCAGACGCGACAGAACTGTGGGGGGTCTAAAAGCTTCCCACGAATAGCGAGAAACCACTAATCGGGGCAAGAAATGCAAAAAGGCAACGTAACTTCCCGGAAATAGTACCGACAGAAAACAACACAGATAAGTGGGCGAAAAAACCTCTGTGAATAGCAAACCATCAGAATAAGGAAAAGAACAGAAACGCGGCCTCCAACTCCCAGCAAGGGAGTGTCCTAACCGAGGCTTAGAATAACGGATATACCATGAACTCGATAAACTCATAGGGAAAACGGAAGCACCTCTGCTCCAACCAGGAGTCACCAGAATCCCGTATTATGCGGGGTTGTCCCTTATTTGGCCCAGTTGTCCCGCGTCCTGTATCAACCTTCCCTGGGAAGTACTTTTGTCCCGTATTTTTACAATTTTAAGCAAAAAAAAAATATATATAAATAAATCAACAAATAATCTAAAGAGATTCAATTTGTCAACTTCTGTCACATTCTCTTTACATGGCGACATGCAAATCAAGGCCCAGCACGCGCTACTGGCTAGTGCTAGCTAGTGCTAACTACCTCGAGCGCCTATACAGCAGCTATAACCAAGCCTAGCTTGAGAATGCTGCTCAGATATTTAGCTCCGTCCCTGCAATATGCTCGCTGCTTAACGTGCTGGTTCATGTGCAATGTTATCATGCATATGGTGCTGTACGTACGGATCAGTGCCGCACATTCACTGCCTATACCGTATGTGTTGTGCATGCAGCACAGTGTGTGCGTGTTGCGTAAGCCCGTCTTTTCACAAACAAAGTTCGCATCTACTGTGGATTGCGGGGACTTTATATTGCCGCTGTTTTAACATTTGAACTTTCAAGATGGCTTCAGATGCCATGGATTCAAAACAAGAAAGTGAAGCGTGAATGCAAGTTTACACCGGAGTGGCAGTCAGAAAAAGAATGCAAAAACTGGCTTGTGCCATAGGGAAACAAAGTAACCGGTGCCGGAGAACTTTCAGTGTCGCACACGGTGGATTATCAGATGTGCGTCAGCATGCCACAACTAGCCAACTTAAAGCAAACCAGCGGGGAGCTGAGGGCCAGAAGATCACGAGCATCCAATATTGACCTTCGGCCTTGTCCCTTGTGCACAGAGATATCTCTGGTTTCACTGTCACAGTGTGGTTTTTCTGTGATTACTGAGGAAGTTTGAAATCTCCTTTGTGTGCACAGACTTGGGGTTTGTATTGGTGTTTTAGAGATTGCTGGGACAACCCTAAATTTTGGTGCAGATATACTGTCACAATAGTGAGTTATTTTTAGTGTACCTTGTTATTTCTATGCCACTGAAATAGACATTATGTCTTGTTTAAAAAATATTTTACAAACCCCAATTCCAATTTGATGCCTGCAATGCGTTCCAAAAAAGCTGGGACCAGGGCATGTTTACCACTGTGTCTGCCACCTTTCCTTTTAACAACATTCAATAAGTATTTGGGAACTGAGGACACTAATTGTAGAAGCTTAGTGGGTGGAATTCTTTCCCATTCTGTGCTTCAATATGCGCTACACATTTTCAATGGGAGACAGGTCTGGACTGCAGGCGGGCCAGTCTATTACCCGCATTCTCTTACTATGTAGCCGTGCTGTTGTAACATGTGTAGAATGTAGCTCGGCATTGTCTTGCTGAAATAAACAGTGATGTCCCTGAAAAATACGTTGCTTGAATGGCAGCACATATTGCTCCAAAACTTGTATGTACGTTTCAGCATTAATGGTGCATTCACAGATGGGCAGGTTACCCAAGCCATGGGCACCAACACATCCCCATAACATCACATGCTGGCTTTTGACCTTTGCGCTGATACCAATCTAGATGGTCCTTTTCCTCTTCAGCCCAGAGGGCACGACGTCCATGATTTCCAAGAAAATTTGAAAATGTGGACTCGTCAGACCACAGCACACTTTTCCACTTTGTGTCAGTCCATCTCAGATGAGCTTGGGTCCAAAGAAGCCGGCGGCATTTCGGGGTGTTGTTGATATATGGCTTCGGCTTTGCATGGTAGAGTTTTAACTTGCACTTGTAGATGTAGCGATGAACTGTTAACTGGTTTTCCAATGTGTTCCTGAGCCATTGACAAACGTTTTTCTTAAACTGTTGGACTATTTGATCACTCAGTTGTTGACAAAGTGGTGAACCTCGCCCCCTGAACAACTGAGCCTTTCTGAGATGCTTCTTTTATACCTAATCATGACACTCACCTGTTTAAAATTAACCTCTTCACTTGTGGAATGTTCCAAACAGGTGTTTTTTGTGCATTCTTCAACTTCCCAGTCTTTTGTTATCCCTGTCCCAGCTTTTCTGGAATGTGTTGCAGGCATCAAATTCAAAATGAGTGAATATTTCCAAAAATAATAAAGTTTATCAGTTTGAACATTAAATATCTTGTCTTTGTAGTGTACTCAATTGAATATAGGTTGAAAAGAATTTGCAAATCATTGTATTCTGTTTTTATTTACGTTTTACACAACGTCCCAACTTCATTGGAATTGGGGTTTGTAATATGGTTGTGTTCTATGGTGGGCTGAGTAACTAAACTTGCTGGTTTTATTTTGTGAGCACCTGGTCTAGCTGTTCATAAATCAAGATAAAATTTTAGATTGGACTGAAGCTGCAGGACCCTTGTCTGTTCTCTTAAAGCTTGCTGCTGATGACAAATCTATCTCTGTGAATGTCACTGATTCCTGACATTTGAGTTCATTTCCTGCAAGATTACCTGAGAACCCTTCATTAGAGAGCACCTCTATGAAAAAATGAAAACATTGCCCTTATAGCAACCTGTCCACATCCCTGTTATGGCAACGTGTACACATCCCTCTCATAGCAACCCTGACATGTTTCTCTCATAGCAACCCCCTCTCATCCCTTTAACAGAAAGCTGCCCACATTCCTCTCATTACAACCTTCACTCATCAGTTTCATAGCGACCAACTGCCATCCACCTCAGCAACCTGTAGAAATCCCTTTTGTAGCAACTCGCGCACATCGCTCCCATAGCAACCGCCACGCATCTCTCTCACATGTTTGTTAATGAATGTGGATGTTTGGCAATAATTCACGCCAGTGGTGAAGTCATTGAACCTGGAGGGAAAAGAGCGTGGATAGGAGAGAGAGAGAAATAAATGGTCTGTCTGTTGAAATGACTCTGGCAGGCTTAAAATACACTTGCCTTTACACCTCTATTGCCGAGTTGGGATCACAGTTTCGTTTACAAGAGACATGTCATTAATTAACAGGAGAAATGTTGTTAGCACATTTCTGTGCCAGACAGCAGAATCCTGCAGTCATGTTTCTCTCTCACCTATATTGTGATAAGGGTCTTTTTCCATGGGTTTCTCCTTTACATTCTGGTCTGGGAGGATCATACCATGTGAGATTTGGGTGAAGAGAGGGTGCCGCACCATCTCTGATTGCTGGTATTTACTGTTGGGGTGGGATTCAGGGAGCAATTTTCTTCACTTATAACTCGCAGAATGGATTCAGAAAAGTCCGCTGCCTCTAGGCACTACTGCCTTTGGTATGAAATCATCAAAGTTGCTGGTATATGTCCACCTTCAGACCTGCTGGGATCACAATGGCTATGCTTTTGGGGTCCTCACAGGCACTTTACAGTGGAGTGACTTTTTGTGGCTCCAATCATGAAACTTCAAAATATCCAATCAGGCAGTAGTGTGCAATCATTTGCCATGGAGGGCCGAGAGTGTGCAAGTTTTCATTTAAAACCGATCGATACACCTGCTGATTTTCCTTATTAGCACACCTTTAAGTAGAAAGGAGGGAGCTAATTTGTGTAATTAGCAAAGAAGGGTTGGAATGAAAACCTGCATACACTTGGCCCTCCATGGCCCATGATTGCGTGCCATTGCAATATAGGAGATAAAGGAAGCAAACTTAACATGGATGGGGACGCACATGTTAAATGTATGTCTTAAAAGGTTGGGATCCTCATGGTTGTTGAGGGCTGCAGGATCTGTGGGATTTTGTTCTTCAGCTCTTGACTTGTAGAGTGACTGATCAATTGACAGTTATCCCAGATCACCTGGTTTCTGGTGCCTGGTATTTAAACTAAATGTAGCAGGTCTGGCTGCCTAGAACCTGGATTTAGTTTCAGATCAGTAAAAATAATAATGCAAGTGATACGTAATATCAGTGAATTACAGTCTAACCTCCCTCCTCTCTGTCCTAAACTACTTTCCTTGTTCTTATCTCGTCCCTTCAGGAAGGACAGTTTAAGGGCAAGGGGAATTGAAGATGGGGCGATTCTAGAAATGCAAAATCTGAATTTCTTTGCTTCGTCGAATAAAGCAAAGTTGATTATTTGCCGGGGAGGGAAGCAGTTCATCCCAGATGCATCGTCCTGAGTAAGCAGGGCATGGCTTTTTTCCTTCAATAACTGAAATAAAAAAAACTGCATTTCAAGTTCACTCAAGTTATCTTTGTCCAATATTTTTTGATTATCTGAAACATTTAAGAGTGAAAAATGTAAAAATTGAAGAAATCTGGAAGGGGTAAATTCTTCTTCACAGCATTGTAGACTGTTGCTGATTCTGATAACAAAGCCTTCCCGCTGGGATGATGTACTGTGGGAGCAGAAGGTATCGGGGGAATCTGCCGTTCGATGTGCAACGTCTGGGCGCGGCTTGGAAGCCCACAGCTGCACTGCAGTCCTACCCACATGTCTTCATAAAAACAAATTTCTGCAACAGAGCACAAAACATACCACAGCATGAGAAGGCAAGGAACCACTGGTCTGTTTGCAGGAGTTTGAAGGTGAAGAAGAAATAGAGGGTATATGTTGCAGTCAGATTGTAAAACTCCTCATTTCATGAAATGACTGAACATTTTTAGTCATTTCGTGAAATGACTGGTTTCACAATTTGATTGTAACATATACGCTGATCAGCTTCAACATTGAAATCTCCTGCCAAATACTGTGTGCATCCCCTTCTGCCACTAAAATGGTTCCATCAAAGCGTTAAAGTTATTGCATTTTTGCTAAATTAAATGTTTAGTGTGGTGGCACCAGAGCAAAGGTTATAGAGTGCCCAACATCAATAACAAGCCTCTTCTCTGCCCCTGAAATGATCACAGGAGTCCCAATAAAATAGTTTGAGTTATTGCATTTGGAAGTATAAAGTTTGACCTGATGGTGTTGATAATTTATTAATTTTATGCAATTAGGAGTAATTTCCAATCCACCAATATACAAAACCAAAACCAGTGAAGTTGGCACGTTATGTAAATAGTAGATAAAAACATAATACAATGATTTGCAAATCCTTTTCATCTTATATTCAATTGAATACACTGCAAAGACAAGATGTGTAATGTTCAAACTGAGAAACTTTATTATTTTTTTTGCAAATAATCATTAACTTAGAATTTAACGGCAGCAACACATTGCAAAAAAGTTGGCACAGGGGCCTTTTTACCACTGTTACATCGCCTTTCCTTTTAACGACACTCAGTAAACGTTTGGGAACTGAGGAGACCAATTTTTGAAGCTTTTCAGGTGGAACTCTTTCCCATTCTTGCTTGATGTACAGCTGAAGTTGTTCAACAGTCCGGGGTCTCCGTTGTCGTATTTTACACTTCATAATGCGCCACACATTTTCAATGGGAGACAGGTCTGGACTACAGGCAGGCCAGTCTAGTACCCGCACTCTTTTACTACGGAGCCATGCTGTTGTAACATGTGCAGAATGTGGCTTGGCATTGTCTTGCTGAAATAAGCAGGGGCGTCCATGAAAAAGACGTTGCTTGGATGGCAACATATATTGCTCCAAAACCTGTATGTACCTTTCAGCATTAATGGTGCCTTCACATATGTGTAAGTTGCCCATACCTTGGGCACTAATACACCCCCATACCATCACAGATGCTGGCTTTTGAACTTTGCGCCTATAACAGTCCAGATGGTTCTTTTCCTCTTTGGTCCGGAGGACACGACGTCCACGGTTTCCAAAAACAATTTGAAATGTGGACTTGTCAGAACACTTTTCCACTTTGCATCAGACCATCTTAGATGAGCTTGGGCCCAGCGAAGCCGGCGGTGTTTCTGGGTGCTGTTGATAAATGGCTTTTGCTTTGCATTGTTGAGTTTTAACTTGCACTTGCAGATGTAGCGACGAACTGTAGTTACTGACAGTGGTTTTCTGAAGTGTTCCTGAGCCCATGTGGTGATGTCCTTTACACACTGATGTCGGTTTTTGATGCAGTACCGCCTGAGGGATCGAAGTCAAGGGCATTCAATGTTGGTTTTCGGCCTTGTCGCTTATGTGCATTGATTTCTCCAGATTCTCTGAACCTTTTGACGATATTACGGACCGTAGATGATGAAATCCCTAAATTTCTTGCAATAGCTCGTTGAGGAATGTTGTTTTTAAACTGTTCGACAATCAGCTCACGCACTTGTTCACTAAATGGTGACCCTCGCCCCATCCTTGTTTGTGAATGACTGAGCATTTCAGGGAAGCTGCTTTTATACCCAATCATGGCACCCACCTGTTCCCAATTAGCCCGTTCACCTGTGGGATGTTCCAAATAAGTGTTTGATGAGCATTCCTCAACTCTCTCAGTCTTTTTTGCCACTTGTGCCAGCTTTTTTGAAACATGTTGCAGGCATCAAATTCCAAATGAGCTAATATTTGCAAAAAATTAGAAAGTTTACCTGTTCGAACATTAAGTAACTTGTCTTTGCAGTGTATTCAATTGAATATAGGTTGAAAATGATTTGCAAATCATTGTATTCTGTTTTTATTTACGATTTACACAACATGCCAACTTCACTGGTTTTGGGTTTTGTAATACAGTATGACTGAATTTTTATTCTTTCTAGCATGCCAAGCTATTTCTGCTATCCAGCTTAAAAGGAATAATAAAACTTAAAGACAATAATAACACAACTAAGTTAAATTAAAACTCATGAACAATTTCAATTGTGTTTGGAACAAAAACCAGCATAAACTGTTGACTCTCAGTATTGAGCTTTGGAAGAACTGGTGCAGGCTATTTAATGGTGAAAAAAAGATGACGTATCAATACGAAGAAGGAGGCAGAGCTGGAGAGGAATGACGTGGGGAATAGAGAAATGTTGGGATTAGCAGATTTGGGTATATGGAGAGAGTGAGCGAGAGGAAAGCAGAAAAGACTGCAAGAGGGAAGGATAGAAGAGAATAATAAAGAAAGAGAGTATATGATGAAGGAAAACTGGCGTCTAATTGGCCATACTGGACAGGTGGCCTGAGTCTGGAGCCATCGACTTAATCGATCAGCTGCCTTCTCTAGAGCTTGACCTTCTTGCTGTCTGACTGACATCAGAGGGGTTGCCGACAAGCCCTTCTGAAATATTCATATGCCCTCCCGCCCTCGGCTCTGTGGCGTACGCGGCTCATCTGCACCAGTTCATATTCAGGAATGAGAATAGACTGAAAGCTGACATTTCGTCATGCTTATCAATTGTCAATTACCTGTCAGATCAGTTCATCGCAGTTGCACACCGTGTCATACTGTTGCTGTGGTGATTGTGAAATTTCATTGGTTTTCAGGACTGCCATTCTACAGAACTTTCTGCGCAATAGACAACAAAAAAATCACATGGGTCCAAGCATGTACACATAGAAAGACTAAAATACAGATATACAACCTTCCAATGCACATACACACACAGACACGCGCGCACTCAAAAGATGCCCATCAACAAGTATCTGGCTGAGCCTGTATGTGTGTACAAGCATGTGTTTGCATGTATGTGCCTGTGAGTGCTCACGCTTGAAAGCTAATATGTAAATCACACCTATTCATTGGTACACAGCTTCAAGCTTCAGTGTTAGCAGCTAAAAACAACTCAAATCAAATAACGACTCAAATCATGTCTAATTATCCTGCAGCTACCTCTAGCGGAAGTTTTAGGCAATGAATAACTTTATCCCAGGATATGGCTTCACCAGCATTATCAATGGATCTGAACTGCAAGTATTTAAAATGATGGTATTTTATAGAAAAATTACACTTCTGTTTCTCACCTCCATTATCACTCTCTCAAACATATTTTGGCTCTTTGTCTATGTTTTATAAATGCTTGAACCTTCCTGTTGCTCACTTTCTTGTTCAGGTCCTTGAGATGACTGAGGTGGAACCGGTGCTCGACTTTGCTTCGTCTGAGCGTGCAGGCCGCAGAAATGCCCTTCCTGACGTCCTTGGGTCCCCCGCAGGCGTCAGCCCCGCTGACCTGCCGCTCAAATTGAATGAGGTTGCCCTGACAGGTGTGTCTGCCATAATCCCACATAACAGCCGACTAATTCCTTCTGTGTGGCTGTACTAACTGCTACACGGTCAATTTGCCCATTAGCGATGGCTTTCTGAGCACGCTCAGCCCAGTCTCTCCTGTTTCCAAATTGTCTCCTGATCTCAGTGTTTACATAGCTGTCATTTTGTATCCACTTTACAGGCAGAGCAGACACACTGCACATTTGTCAATGCAGGCTATTGTACTTCACATTCAGAAGCTTCTGAATTACTCTGTAAATTTACAAAATAAGAAGTGTTGCTGAAAAAACAGTGTTGTTGTCATGCTAATTTTGGTTCTAAATGCAGAAACAAATGCTACATAGGCTGCATATCGTACAATAGTGTATGATATGCTCTGTGTGGTGCTTGTGTCATTAATTGTCCCTTAGATTTTGGCTTATATGCTTCCTCTTAGTCTCAGTCTATTTGTTTTTCTGACAGATGGGCCAGGTGGTGTCCAGTCTCCCTCTCCTGAGGAGCAACCCACCCCCAGTGAGCGTCCAGAGGGTCAGGGTGATGGATCATAAAGGACTAGAGGACAGAAATCCTCGTGTGTAGTGGAGCGTGAGAGACAAAGAAAGGCAAACTGCCGAACGGCAGAGAGGAGATGTTCAAAGGCGCAGTGTCATTGGCTACCACTAGAGGGAGACAGAGTGAGAGCAATATTTGTGTTGCGTCAGGTGGGCAGCTTGCTGTGCACTGTTGAAATTGATCACGGAAATGTAAGCCTTTATACCTCAGGACTTAACACAAATACATATATGGATATATCTTGCCAAATGAAATATGGCAAAATTTCTGAAACAAAAATTCAGAAAGGGGTATCCCTAATTCACTTTTAATTTCCATGACAACTCTTGTGAAAAAACATGCTTTGTATCATTCCTTTTCTGAAAAAAAAAAATCAATTTGTGGCTTTGCATAATTACAAGTTCGCGAAATGGTTTGTGGTATTTGCACAATGGTGGAATCAATCAAGGTAAAGTTTCCTGTAACTGGTGGTGTCCTTGTCCACTGCAACTTCTTATTGTGCAGGTAGTGTTCTTATGTATTTGTGGGGGGTCTGTGTTTTTTGTATTGTACAGTAGGGGCAGAGGGTTTCTTTTTTTATAAGTCCTTGAACAAACAGAATATTGGTACCTACAATAAATACCACTGGCACTTATTTCAATGTGGAAAGTTGTAGCTTTTTCATATATACCAACACTGTTATGATGTAATTATTAAATTGATTCCATTAACAATGTTTAGATTTAATAGTTCCTCAAATACACTTGAAAAGTTTCAGTTTGGGATTAGTGCCCATACTAATTGAATGATTTTTAATCATCTGCAATAACTGAATTACTTAACTTAATTTATGAGGTAATTTATAAAGTGCACAGTAGATTTTTTTTTTTGTGTGGATCCTGATTTGATCAACTTCAAACAACACTAAATTCAACACTCAAACATTGTGTATCCACACCTAAAGTGGAGACATTCATTATGACAACAGTGGATGCATAATGTGATGTAATTAACTAAAATAACAGTTGCAGAGATGATTTTACATTTTAAATAGACACGATAGCCTGGAGTATGGCAAACAGTCGGAAAATATTGGTTCGGTGGAGACTATAGGTGGAGGGTAGCAAGGTGTATGTCCTGACAAGGTAAATACTGCATTATATGGCAGGGGTACTTCTTCTTATCCAGATTGACCCCGTGTGGCTGCAAACTTTCAAGCCTAGCAGATACATACCTGATTCCACTAATCAAGCTCTTCAGCAAAAATTCTCGGGGTTGATTGGTACAATCAGGTGCTTAACTGTGTGGTTGTAATGAAAGCCTGCATCCACACCAGTTAATTTTGATTACATTGAGTGCCCCTGTTTTGTGGTGAGGGACTGATTGTTTGACTGTTTATTGAGAAAGTGGCCTAAAATGCTACACACTGAACAAGGCTACACAAGAACATTATGGGCGCTGCCCTGTTGCACTTCGGCTCAATCACAATCCAAAGAGCACAGATTTTTGTTTTGAATGCGGAATGCGGACTATTCACTGCATTAGAATGTCAATGCACTGAGATGAGACCTGATTTATTGGCACCCATGAATGCAAATGTGTGTATTTTTCATGTAGAAGACACATAGGGCTCTAATTTCGTAGACCAGGCGCAGGCGCGGCGAATGGGGGGTGCGCCGCGCCAACGGGGTATGTCCTGGCGTATGTTGCAACAGATTGCGTTGAAAGCAGTGTCTTGTGTCCGAAAGTCTGACAGGGTTTTAATATATCTCCGTGTCCGACAGTCAATTATTGTTTTTAATTTCTTCAAATCTGCTGACTCTTGTAGATATTAAACGTGAATGTTTTGATAAGAGGGCTCAGTTCTTCAAGATGAGTTCCGAGAATTTCAATCAATGTTTCTGTTTAAGCTCTGCTCAATAAAGTGAGTCGACATTGGCGCGAGACAATGTGCAATGCCTCCGTGTCTGACAACCAAAAAAAAAAAAAAGAGACAATTAGAACAGATTGATAACGAAATAAAGAACAAAAAGGAACATTTTAACAACAGAACATCCAACGAACGCTGCGATTAATTTATTTGCGGGTCATCTTTTTTGGATATTCTGATTGTTGGTGATGTATATGTATTTTATTCTTTATTCCGTTATAAATCTGTTCTCATATCAATAGGCTACTTTTATTTTTTGCTGGGTGCCGGACATGGTGTATTTTGCATTTCACGTCGGACAGTCTTGATCGTGCATGCGATAATTTATTCACACTGTCAATGGTCATGGAATTGATTTGCTCACTGACTACAAGCACTATTTTATCTCTGCTGTGGAAATGAAGCGTGAATCTGTTCGATCCATCTGACTAATTTTCAAAAGAAAGACTGAATAAAGACTGTTGTCTATCTTCAAAGGAAGAAAACAGACGAATAAAAAGACCAAGATAAGTCGATAGCTCTTTGCACTGACTTTGACTGTAATCAGTCGTGCAAAAAATTTGTTTTACCTCCAGTGTGCAAGCGGCTTTACCGAGCAAAGAACGCAAGCATTATATACGCACTGTCTGATGCCGAGGCAGTTTGTGGTTGGTTGAGAAAGATGTGAAGTCGATAATTTGCATCATTGATTCAGTTGCGTTGATTAAGTCAGGTCGAGTTTCCATCACGCGTGCCAACCGCCTTTGATCTGACATCAGGACAATCAATATAGATACTATAATTTATGTGCTGTGTTATGGCCCCAATTTGTTATGACATTAGCGACAGCAAAGGATGACAGACAAAAATTTTAAAACTAAAACACATTTAATTAAACAAAGGTAACTAACAACAAACTACTCTACTCTACAGACCAAGATTGATTATATACAAAAACAGAAATATTTACAGTCCCTTTGGTGGGTTGCTTGGTGATGTCCTGGGTGAGGAAAATGCTCTAACACAGGCAAAAATCCACTAAAAGCTTCACAGGTCTTGAACAGAATGACAGGTCTGGTCACATTTATCCTTCTCCTTGCAATTTCTCCTACTACTTTACTGTCTCAATTTTACTCCTTATATACTCTTTTGCAGATCCCTCCCACCTTTTAGGCTTTTTTAAAATCTTTCTCTGGGACTTGTCCCAGACATGCCTAAAACATGCCCAAACCTATCTCCAGTCTGGGCTTAACAAAAAAAAGGTAAAGAGGCCATCTAGTGGCCTCTATTCACATTACAACTGATTCAGATAGTTACATTAAACAGTAGTTGCTGTAATTATTTACTGTATTGAAATGTGCCTGACATTCTGGAAACCTGTCTGTGAGGTTTCGGTGACATGTGCGCACTGCACGCCAGTCAGCCAAATTACCACTGCACAGAAAGTGAACCAGGTTGGAGCTGGCGAGCTTTCTGCGCAACTGCAGCAAAGACTTTTCTACGAAATTGTCACTGCGTCTTGATGAGTAAGTAACACCTCCCCCTACAACGCCGCCACACCCATCTCGGCGCACGTTCGTCTGCGCACGGTGTTGCACCTCACGAAATTACCACTGCGTGGGCTGCGCCGGACGAAATTACCACTGCGTGGGCTGCGCCACACTACGCCACCTGCGCTGCGCCAGGAAATTAGAGCCCATAAAGTTTATGTGTTCTATTACTTGGCAAATACAAGTGAATGAATCAGATATGCTATTGTATTAACATTTCTTATTCCGTGCAATTGTGAAGTACTATTTTGTTGTCAAGGAATTTGTTTAGCCTATTTGATGTAGAGGTAATGTGTGAAACAATACTACAGAGCTGTGAAAAATGTTTTGCCTCTGCTCTGATTTTTTTTTTCTGCATGTTTGTCTCACAAATAACATCATAATTTCTTACAAAATATAACACCATAACAGGAAGTAAAAAATGTAGTTTTTAGAATTTCATTTATTGAAGGAAACAGGGCCCAATACCTGTATCAGCTGTGTAAAATAAATGATTGTCTGGCCCCCTAAACTCCAATCTTTCCCCCCTGTAGGAGCAACAACTGTCAATTCGCTCCTCAGATAACAGGAGATTGGTATCAGTCGTCAGCAGCACCAGTTGGCATAGTCTCGAGTTTCTATTTAAGCTTCTGTCTCAGCATCCCATCGGGGATTTTGATAAGGCCACTCATGTATTTATTTTGGATCTTTTGAGTCATTCCTAAGTGAACTTGCTCGCATGCTTCAGGTTGTTGTGTTACTGCTTAACCCAACTGTGTTTGAACTTCAGATCGCAAACTGATGACTGGGCATTCTCCTTCAGGATTTTCTGGTAGTGAGCAGAATTTATGGTTCAGTCAACTATATCAAGTGGATAGGACCCTGTATCCGCAAAGCACCACACTATCACTGCGTTGACATTGTGTTCATATTATGGAATGCTTTTTTAGCTTTATTCTACATGTAGCTGGACTAAAGTCACCAGTCCACGGAACATTATTGCAAAAAGCCTGTGGGTCATCAAGGTGTTTTTTCATGACAAAATAGGGGAAGACATCAGGGTTAGCAGTGCTTTTTTCCTTGCAATGTTCCCATGGATACCATGTTTGTCCGGTCTCTCATGGTGCGATCATGATCACTGATCTTATGTGTGGCGAGCAAGACTTACTGTTCCAGAGATATTCCTCTGGTTTTCTTCTGTGACTTCCCAGATGAGTCCTGGATGCACTCTTGGAATTTTGGTTGGCCAACCACTCCGGGGAATTTTCACTTCTGTTCCATTTTATCTATATTTGGAAAACCAATGCTGTGAGAAAGTGTTTGCTCCCCTCTCGAGTTCCTCTATTTTAGCATATTTGTCACACTTCGATGTTTCAAATAAAACATTATTTTAATATTAGAGAGCAATAACCCCAGTAAACGAAAAATGTAGCTTTAAATGATTATTTTATTTTGTCAAGGAAAAAGCGATCCAACCTTATTTTGGACCAATGTGGAAAATGTAATTACCCCTGCAGTTACTCAATCAACCAATTAAACAAATGTAATCGGTAATTGGGTTCAATTTCACTAGATACACCCAGACATGATTACTACTACCCCTGCTGAACCTAAACATCTCTGCTCTGGCAATGTAACATGAGCTTAAAGTAGCACATGATTCCACAAACTATGAAGAAATTATAGATCAGAAACAAATTTACTGATACCTGTCAGTCTGGAAAGGGTTACAAAGCCATTTCTAAGGCTCTTGCACTGCAATGAACCGTGGTGATCATCATTATCTACAAATGGAGAAAACTTGGAACAGTGGTGAACCTTCTGGGGTGTTTCTGGTCGACCAAAATTCCTCCAAGAGCACATCAGCGACTCATCCAGGAGGTCACAACAGAACCCAGACTAACATCTAAAAAACTGTCGGCCTCACTTGCCTTTGTTGAGGGCAGAGTCCATGATTCCACTATATGAAAGAGACTGGAAAATACTTTTTCGCAGCACTGTATTTAAGTGATGTTAGGATTCAAATGGGTTGGCAGTAATCAAGTTAATGGAGCATGGGCATCTCTTTTGTAATTGTATTCCGATATCAGTCAAATTCATTAAATTACCTGACGTTGTAACTGAGAAGACAATTACTTTTTCACACTGGGCCATTCGGTGAGGGTAAAATTTCCTTCAACAAATGAAATGGGCAATTATAAATGTTTTTACTCAGGTTGTCCTCATCTTACACATTTTTTGAAGATTTTATATTGTGAAAGGCATTTTAGAATGCAATCAGTAAGTAAAGGGGAAAATACTTTATCATGGCACCGTATGTGTGTAGCCCAAGTGAATTTGTTACCAATGTCACAAATACTAACTATCGAATTATGATAGCACAGAGCTACCATAGGAGTACCAAAAATGCCATTTATCGCATAGGAGATTTATCCACATTATTTAGGGAGAATCGTTTGTTTGTTTTACTGGCGTGGGAATATCATTAGAGCACATCAATGTGACTATGTGGAATCTGTCATGTGATCTATTGTGACCACTGTAATAAATCCAAAATTCTCAAAATGTGGTGTTTCTCCTCCTTGATTCAAACATGACATCTAGAAATATAATTTGGAGTGATGGGTTCCGCTGTCAAAATAATAGTGTTGACAGCAGCAGTTTTGCACATGATGATTACTGGGTTTACAAACCAGCCATTCACATCTCTTAATTCAGAGGAGTCCAATTTCATCAGAATTGAGTTGACATGGGAATAGATATGTTTTACTCCAACAGGAAAATACCTAATGCGACTTGTCAAGGATTTAATTGAAGACAATGAGTTAATCAGGTGTCTTAGACTACAGTAAAAACTTTCACTTTAAACTATTTTTTTTGACAAGGCTCAGCATCCTAATTGACTTGTCACATCAGAAAAGGCTCCTGGCACTTCAAAGCAAACCCATGCAGGCACAGACTTTCCACTAGATGGTGACATTTATTCATCTATTTTTAAATGGAAAAATACTTGCAACAAGAGTGACAGTGGGTGCCATTTCATCACAGGAAAAAAGACAAAGGATCTATATTTGGACCACGATTGTATGAGTCAAACTGGGTCACTCTCAGCTTCTCAACCAAATCTCTTATAAAAATAGCGTGTTAATACAATTAAGTCCATTTAGAAGTGACTTGTTGGAAGTGTTTGGCTGGATGTATCAATGTTCATTTTTGGGACTGTTGAGCACAGCTCAAATATCAAGCGTAATGAAGTACTGATTCCACCCTATCTCAGGACAAAGAAATCACTATAAACGCATTTGTCATCATTGTATAGAGGTCATATAGAGCAGACCCCTTGTCAAGCAGAAAATACCCTTTACCATAGAGCAGTTATCACACTCGCTGTATTCTGCAACTTTATAAAATTACCAACAAATCACAATAACAAACACAATAATTCCACTTGAGTTTGAAAATTAATACAAAGACTAGCCACCAGTAACCTAATTTTGATTTTTTAAAAATCTGCTTGCCCCCCACTGTTCTCTCATTCTCATCTTACAGGCCACCACTTTATTAGGAACACCTGTCTAATGCCAGATTTGGTCCCTATTGGCATTATAGCATGGGACAGTTGATGCTGATTGGTTGACTGCATATTTATCTCGTTTCATGACATCCCAAATTTGGAGATCTGGTGGCTGGGGGACATTGGAGCTCACTGAACTCATTGTTATGTTTGTGGACCAGGATTGAGATGACATGCCTCCTGACATGATGTGAAAATGAGATCAGCTGTTTCTGGGGTAATTAAACCACCCCATCTGGACGCAGCAATCCTACCATGGTCAAACTCACATGCAGTCAAGTTCATAAATATCTGCACAATGTAAAATTAGTTGTGGCTTTGGCTGTCTACAACAGCATATAGGTGATAAAAATAAACAATGAATATGAGCTCAAAGTGCAAACTTTCAGCTTTATTTTGAGGGAATCCAAATCAGGTGAGCAGTGTTGAAATTACAGCAAATTTTACGTTCCCGCCCAATAAGGAACCAAAGGTAATTAAACAGTTGGCTGCAGAAATGGTTAATGGCCAAGAAAAGTCGGGACTGAGGACAACTGTAGTGGACTAGTCAGACCATCTCCGAGGAAGGAACTCAGTGTCCAGTGATTTCTATGGGACACGAATGTTCTCTCCGATATGTTATGGATTGTCACTGTATGTTCCATCACTTTCATAAACAAAAAAGGGGCAATATGCTTTTTTCAAGATAAAGACCCAATCTGCCCTGGGCTCATTCAACCTTTAATTATGTAAATTCGTTGAGAACACATCTTTAATGATAATGAATTGGCTGCATGAGAGATATGAAAATTTTCAAAAGGTGAAAATGAGGGAAGGGCATTTCAATATGTGGCTGCCAATGCAAAGAGAAGTGGCCCACATACTGTAGCCCAGAAACTCAATGCACAGATTGGAAGGGGGGCTGGCATGCATACACTCAGACGATTGCTAATTAAATTTTTACACCACTTGTGGTGACCTCGCCCTCTTTCCTCCATCCGCATCTGAGACAAAGACATAGGCAACTACTGCAAAGGCAGCATATGAGAGGATGCTGGAGTGACATCACTGACAAAGCCCTGGGCAGTGTCAGCCTTTAATCACATGAGTCACATGACTTATAGGAGGCCTCTTTCCCTATGTTAATGTTCTCTCCCTTAAATCACAAGACCCGGGTTTCTCACTGCTGTGGAACAGATTCCTTCTTGTCCAACAGACAAACAAATTTCTTAATAGGATTTTTAAATTGACATTTCAGGCAAACGGAGTGAGAAAGAATTGCAACTCCCTTCTGATGACCTTGCAAACATGACCGGAGTACCCATAAGCTTCACAGTTCATATTGCAAGATTTGTGCAAATCACTCATTGTGTGTTTATTATGGAACATTTATGTTCTGATTTCTTACTTTGCCCCTTGTGTTGTAGCATAATGTTGTCTATGGTGCAATTATTGTTTAATTTTATGTATTTTATGTATTTTGTAAGTACTTTATGCCTTTATTGAACTAGCCTGCTGCCTACATGTATTTGTAGTGTAATGAGAATAGAGGCCACTAGATGGCAGTATTTACCCTTTTTTTTTTTGTTAAGGCCAGACTGGAGTCATGTTTAGACATGTCCTGGACATGTCTGGGGCAAGTCTCAGAAAATTTAAAAAAAGAGGTCTAAATGTGGGTGGGGTCTGCAAGAGAGTATATAAGGAAAAGAATTGAGACAGTTAAGTAGTAGGAGAAATTGCAAGAAGATGACCAGACCTGCCATTCTGTTCAAGACCTGTGACGCTTCTTTTGTGGATTTCTTTGTTTGAGCATTTTCATTATCCAGGACATCACCAAGCCACCCCCCCACGATAAGGGACTGTAAATATTTCTTTTTGTTTTGTTATAATCAATCTTGGTCATTTAGTTAGTTATTATTAGTCTTTGTCTTTGTTTAAAAATTAAATGTGTTTTAGTTGTTAAAACTGTGTCTGTCATCCCTTGCTGTTGCTGTTGCGTTGTAAATCTAATTACAAATTGGGGCCATAACAGTAGACAAACCTGATGAGTTTAGTCATTTAATAAAGTTTTTTTTTATTTAAAAGGACTTACTCATTAAATTTGCAAATCACTTCATTCAAATTGGGGATTTTGGGGAAGATTAACAATATCATTACTTTCGCTCAAACATAATGTTACATGGTAGTAACAGTTCTTCGATGGGTGCAAACAAAAATGCTTGTTGGGAATATTGTTATTCTTTTCAAGGCTCTTTAACCAAGGTGAAAATGCAAAGAGATGCGGCTCATGATGAAACTGCAACACCACAGGGAACGCCTAACACTGAAAGCCTAAGTGCAAGTGAGTATGAGAGACAGAAGTTGCGATGCTATGGTGAGTTTCTCCATGCGTATGGCATTCGACATTGTGAGCAGTTTTGTTTATAGTCAGTATGGCACATCTCCATGGTGATGAGTAGGCCATGACATCACACTGATCTTCCCGATCGAGTCAGTCCCCACTGTCTGGCGTTCATTCGAAGCATTGCTGAAATATAACAATACTTCCTGTTTTGCCACTTCACTGCAGGGTGCCAAATTTCAAAACTTTTACAATAAGGGGCTGCCACGGACATCCTCGCCAAAAGGTGAAGACAAAAGGATCGAAGGTGCAAACACTGTTGATGCCAACACAGCCCTGAGGCTCGGCCCCCAACAACAGTTGCCTTCGTACCTTTGTTGCTTGGTCCCTAATCACCTCTGAGATACCAAGGCAGCAAAATGTAGACTAACCTCTGAGGGCCAAGTGTTGAAAACAAATGAATTGGTAACACTTTACAATAAGGGTACAACAATTAACGTTCATTAACATTAGTTCATTAACTATCAGTTAATTATAGTTAGAGAGCTGAATAAGCATTACGTAGCCATAATTGAACATTTATTAATTTTCAGTGTATCCCTTATTGTGAAATTGAAAACATCCCTTAATTATCCCCTATGTAGCACTTCAAACTATTAAACCATAATTTAGAAATTAATACCTTAGTTGATGTGAACATCATTTGTAAATGATTACCAGGTGCATTAGTTAAATGTTATTTACCCGTTAGTAAATGCTAATTACTGCATTAATTAATGTTAATTGTTGTACCCTTTTTGTAAAGTGTGATTGACTGCTGACACTAGAGCTGGTGCAGGCCACCAGATCCATGCATGTCCTACCCCCCCTTCCCCCCGACAGGTGACACTTCAGGACCTCTGAGAGTGTGGGTGCCAGCTGCTTCAAGCCCTGAACCTGTTTAATACGTGCTCCCTTGTCTCAGGGGGACAAAACCTGAAAGACAGAGATTGAGGCCAGTACCAGTGGTCATTACTTCTCTAGCCCACAGAATGCTGAACTGTATTGGACCGCTGGGTTACACAACAAATGCAAGTCTCCAGCCCGCAGGCTGCCACAAGCTAAGAGACACACTGGAATTTGCCATGCATGGAACTCATATCTAGGCTGCTGAAATTGTTGCTAGACTTAGACTTTGGTATTCTCTGAATTGGTCTTCTGAGCTATGGCTTCTGTATATGCTACAAGACGTCCAAGTTTCCCTGTAGCAGAAAACAAGTTACCAAACCTCCGAGACAGGGCCAGAAAAAGTGGCGAGGGGTGAGCTAAATCCAAGGCCCAAGCACACCACTCAGCATCTTAAGGGACATGTCACACTGCTTGTGCTAGTGGTTCAAAGTGCCAATCCGCACAACAGATACATTTTATGTCCCTCCTGAGTTCTTAAGAAGGACGCTTCCCTACAATATTGTTAAGAAATTCAGAGAAATCTACGTGCTTGTAGTGCAAGGCTGAACACCAATATTGAATGTGGCAGCTTATGAGGTGCTAAATATGACAGCGGAAAATCTGGACTTCTATCAAGCAGGAATGGGAATAAATTCCTCTTGTAAAGTTGCAATAATCAGTGCCTTCAGTTTCCAACTGTTTGCAGAGTGTCCTCAAAAGGAAAAATAATGTAACACAGAGGTAAACAGGCCCCCGTCCAGACTGTTTTTCAAAAGTGTTGCTGGCAAGACCTAAGTAAATAGCGTATATAGAATAAATGTATATTGACAAAGAAAATTAAAGTGGATTAATTAAAACATTAAAGATCCTCTTGGGGAGGTGTTTCTGCTACATTCCTATTTTCATTGAAGTTGGAAAATGCAAGTAAAATACAAAAACATTGATGCTGTAAATCCTCTTTGACCTGTATTACACCGAAAACAGCACAAAGGCAAGACATTTTATGTTTTTTCATCTGTACTCCATTGTTTTTTGGAACCCTTATTTGGAATGTCATGCCTGCAACACATTCCTGAAAAGTTGGAACTGATGTGTGTTTAAATCTGTATTTCATCACCATGCCTTTAAACAGGACTCCAAGTAATTGTTTGGGAAACTGGGGATGTAGATTTTTTCATTTAAGAAGAATTTTTCCCCACTCTTCCTTGTTATCCATCCTCAGCTGCTCAGACATCTGGGGACTTCATTGATTCATTTCATCCTTCTTTAAGCAATGCGAATTTTCAAAAGAAGACAGTTCTGGACTGCAGGTAGGCCAGTCTAGCAACCTAGTATGGCAAGTTTCTGTATTATGCAGAATGTGGCTATTAATGCCTTGTTTAATTAAGCATGGGCAAGCCTGAAAAAGTTGTCTCCTAGAAGAAAGCATGTTTTTCTCCAAAATATATAAATGTCCATCAGCATCAATGACACTGTCACAGACGTTCAAGTTACCTACTTCATGGGCCCTAAAACGCCCTCGTACCATGACAGACACTGGCTTTGAACGTTTCTTTGCTAACAACTGGGAAGGTCCTCATCTTCTTTGGCCACAAAAACACAATATCAGTAATTACCAATAGCCAATTTATATCAGGTTCAACAACAGCACAAGTGTTTCCAGTGTCTATCACTCTATTTCATAATTGCTCAAGCCAAGAGAAGACCACAACATTTCTGGATGTTTTGGGCATATAGTTTCCTTAATCCATACAATATTCACTTGCATTTGTTGATGCATTGATAAACGGCATTTATTGATCAAGGTTTTTCGAAATTAGTCCCAGCCCATGTGAATATATCAATCACATGAGCATGCCGGTTTTCAATGCAGTGCCATCTGCGGTATAAAAGATCAGGGGCTCTCAGCATTGATTTTTTTAATGTCATCCTTTATATGCAGTGATTTCTCAACATTCCCTGAATCTTTTATTATGCGAAATAGATGGTGTTTTTTTTAGGTTGCGTTTTAACTGCTGGATGATTTAATCGTGTGGTTTGTTGTGGACTCTCCTCTTATACCCAAGCATGTGAGCGTCATATGTTCAATACTTATAAATCTGCTTTCAGCATTCTGACACTTTCAGAGTATTTCACTCATACTTTATAACTGCGGGTTTTACATAATTAGGAATTAAATACATTTTATATAATATTTTTAGTATTTTTTTTTATCTTGTTTAATGTATATCCATGGCAGACCACACGAAAATAGGTTTGGAACTGTAGATTAGCAATTCATCATTCATCATTCTCTCTTCTTTCAGCCTCAGAGAGACGTTGCCATGGTTTATGTCTCCCCCGTCTCCCTTTGTTCTCCCTCTGCTGCCTCCTGCTGCTCAACAGTGACATCATCCTCCCATGAGGAAAACTGTGATGGCAAATAGTCCTGATTCAGCAAATACTCTATATTGTTGCTCCTCCCCCACTCTTGACTCCATCCCAGTGTCTCCACCTACTTCTCTCTTGGTTACTAAGCTGGGCACAATAAATTTGCAAATCAGGATCAGATTTATCAATAATTATTACATTTGTATGTGCTGCAGGTTTATTGTTTACAATAGTTTATCATTTTTGCACATGCTACTTCAGTGACATGATTAGTGATTGGAGCAACTTAACTACATTAACAATCACAATCGCATCTGTCTTTTGTCATTAGCAAAGCAGCCTTGCTTGTGATAAACAGTTTGGTAAATGAGACCCTGAGAGTGGTTTACTCAACAAGAAACCAGATCCTATTGTGGCCAAGAAAATTCACCCCTCTAAGTATGGATTTACTTTTCCAAAAAAAAAAAAGTTTTTACATCAAAGTCATTTACCTTCTTTGAAGGCCTGATGGCCGCAGATAGCTGAATATAATTGAATGAGGCAGGTGAAAACATGCATTTGAGAAATTTTTGACTGCCATCCCCTCTGAGCCTGAGTCGGTGTGTCCGTTGGGAACCCTGCCTGCACAGCAG
This sequence comes from Gymnothorax reevesii, assembly GCA_029721435.1. Taxonomy (NCBI): domain Eukaryota; kingdom Metazoa; phylum Chordata; class Actinopteri; order Anguilliformes; family Muraenidae; genus Gymnothorax; species Gymnothorax reevesii. The sequence goes on from CM056577.1 coordinate 114,303,670, forward strand.
ACCTGCGGCAGAGGCACTGAATGGAAGCTTTCAAGTCCATGAGGGCGGAGCCAACGGAACAGCTCGCTCAGACGGATTTGTCGTTCTCCCTTTGTTGTGGATGTAAATGCCGGTTTTGTTGCTAGCTGCAATGATAGCTGAATGGAGTCTTGGCAGCTGATCTCTGATTATCTATTGTGGCATTTGAAGTAAACAGCTGCCAAAACAACAGCCCAGGGCAGGACCAACAGTAAACTTTTTCTCTTCTCATATACACAATTGAAAATTTCCACTGACAGAATGACAAGTGCTTCTAATACATGTACTTCTAATGTAAACAACAATATATGTCCACAGTTAAATTTACCCCAGATATTCACTGGCAATCAGCAATTAACCTGTTGGCAATCCAAAAACTAATAATTTTAGGGCTTCTTACAAGCTTTTATTTCACAGAATAATTCAGAGACAGTAAGAATGGAGAAAGAAAGAAAGAGAGAGAGAGAGAGAGAGAGCAATGCTACAAAGGATGGTGGCCAGATTTGAATCAACAATGGCATAGCTCATAGGGCTGCAAGCAACTGTGAGACACCCCCATCAACTCACAGTTGACTGTCGGACATACTTGGTAGCGATATTATTATTAATCACCTTGTCTTCAGTCAGAATTTGCCAATAATACTAAATCAATGAATATTGTTTGCCTTATTTGATAATGGGGTTCATGCTTGCAAAAAAAGACCTTTTTTGTGTACTCTGAAAAAAGTTAAACAGCTTGACAAAATGTTTTTCAAGTAATTTCTAAATAAATTATGCACACTTTTTGTTAATCAAATTAACGTAGAGTTCTTTAACTAATTTATGTGGAACTGTTTTACCTCTTTCAGTATGAATTTTTATTTGTAGTATGTAAAATGAAAAAATCAGTGCCTACATCAAGGTTATACTGATGTATGCTTTTGCTGTTAGCATTGTTAGCATTCCCTTATATTTCCAGTACTGTGTATCTGCATTACTGCGCAGATTGCAGTTTGATGCAACCATTGTCTCAAACATCCTTTGCCAATCATATGGTCAATGACCACACATTACTTAAGTCACCACATTTTATCTCACAACATCACAGACTCCGTGCATTAGATGAAGCAAAAAATCAAGAGCTAACAAACAGGAAACTGTGCATTTATGGAGAGTAAATTTGGTCATGAGAGAATTTATAAAAATCCTGCATGGTGCTTGCGTGGGTTTCCATGTTGCCACATGTTGTGCTGCAGTGTTTAATCATTCCAATACTACCATTTTGTGTCATTTTATGAACATTTTAATTCTGCATCCAGGCACATGACTGAGTGCAGTGGATCCAAAAATGTCATTCATTTGCAAGTGTGTTGTAGTATTTATGAAATTCAGTTATTTAAGCTCAAATATATTAAAAATAAGCCTACAAAATGATGACAGCCTCAGTTCAGCCTGGTTTCCAGTGACATCAATTTTTTTCCCCTTAGGATGTCTTGTGAGTAAATTTAGTCGACTCATAGTACCAAACCTGCATAGGATTATAATCCTGGCCTCTCATAAGAAAATATTAATCAATAGATTCATTTATAAAACCCTGCATGCACATGGTATAAGTACAATTGAGAAGATGAGGACCCTGGTCTTGTTATGCTAATTCATTGCGAGTTGCATATTTGCAAATAATGCATTTGAACAGTGCTTGCATTAGCTGAACATTTAAAAGTCCCTGCATTAAGGGTTGGCTTAAACCCAAATGCGCATCCCACATACAAACGATATTAAAGGTTTAAATAGTGGCTAATTTCACTGCTGGCAGTAGTGAATATGAAGGGTTGTTTTCCAGAAGTGCGCAAGTCCGTTTTCATCTTTTTAGAGAAACTAGATTTTAAGAATTTAAAAACTTGTGGGGATCATGTTACATGTGTTAAGCTGATGTAAATGTAATGATATATCAGTAAAGATGTCTTGAAACATATTAGGAGAACTTCTAGTCTCTATCATGCTTCTTGGCCCAGATATTTCAAACACCAGTCTGCGGACTTGAGTACTTTTAGAAGCAAATGCCTCGAACTAATTTAACTAATAAACTAATCACCGAATATATTATTAAATAATTTAATTTTTCAGAATACTAAAACAGAACATCTTTTTTGAAAAGAAAACACCACTTTCTAATGAAAATGAACAGCAAATATAGTCATACCATTATACTATAGTCAAGGATGTCAAAAAGCTTCTTGAACAAAATGAATGGAAGATATATACACAATGAAATTGAAGGTAAATGCAGCTGAACAAAGTTCACAATAAAAACCAATCTCCATAAATCATGAATGGGCAGTACCACCATCCAAACAGGTTTAATGACTTCATTCTTCATTGATATGAAAGTTAGGCCAAAGAATAAGCAGGTAAAAAAGATTACCTTTTGCCAGACTTATTTTCTGCTTGTTTTTAGCCTGTTTCCGGCTGCCCGGATCTTTTTTTTTTGTATTTTAGCTCTTCTGGGTTCAATCCGAACAAACACATCCTCGCTTGGTGAAGTCAGCCATTTTGGTTAAGTAAGAAAGCAACAGTGGCTGCTATTGGCCAACCAATTTTCTAAATGATGCTTGGATTGGCTGACTGCACTTGTGTACCTGTAGAAGTTTTAGACTGGAGTTGGTCACTGCAAGAAGTAGCTTCTTGGGTAATTTCCAATTCACTGCTCATAAGCAGCCCTGATAAGGTGGGGTTGCTTTCAGCACTTGCGTGAGTTGTCAGCCGCATCCGCCGCCGTGCCAGTGGCGGCCACCGCTACACTTTTGTTTCACCTATCACTTTTTTGCTATCCTCACCTTATTTTTAATACTTTAGTCACAGTTAATATAGCCCTGGGAAATTGTTTTGGCATAATCACTGGCCACTTCAAAGGTCAATGTCATGACAACTGGCCAAGCCCCTCAAAATTCTTGCTAACGTTTTTACGATAGAAACTTGTGACTTGGAATATAGCAAATGTGTATCACGGTAAATCTTCTACCAACCTTGGGTGTCATTCCACTCAAGGTCAAGGTCACAGCAAAACTTCATTACTGTTGAGGCATCTTAAACTTTCTTGCTAACTTGAACCCATTTTGTACTTGAGTCACAGTTATTATACTGCCGGGAAATTGTTCTGGCAAAATTATTGGTCATTTCAAAGGTATAAGTCAAGAAATCTGGCCACGCTCCTCAAAATACCTCTTAACACAATCACTTCAAAAGATTTTATGACACCAAGCTGTAATTAGATACATAGGAACTATTGTATAGAACAGGACTCAGCTTCTGTGAACTTCTGGGTGAACTGCGTTCATGGTCAAGGTCATAGTGAGGTCTAGGTCATGGATGTACTTACATAAAACTTCTTGTTGACACAAATTTTTTATATGTTTGATAATTCTTCACGAAATTTACTTACATAATGTGTCCCAAGGACAGGTGGAATGGAGGGGCTGCTCTGTTTTTGTGGTGTCCCGCAAACACTTTTCAAGTTTTACATTGTACTAGAGTGATTCTTGGCCAAAATTATCTTATGTGGCCTATTCCTAATCAATGAAAGAATGGATTTGTGGTGTTATCTGATTTTAAATGAATATGGACTTGAGCACTTATGGAAATTACCCCTTCATATGAGGTATGAATTTCAAGTTTTTTCTGAGACAGGGAGGAAAAGATGCAGGCATTTGTCACAACCGTCATTGAATCCCCAGTCTGTCTCTTCGTAGTTCAGCAGCTTGCATGTCTATGAAGTCTATGTGTGCTGTGATTGGCTTACATCCTGTAAGTCTCTCCCCCTTGGCTGATCCTCGATATGCGGTTGTGCACTTAATGACGGCATAATGAGTATGCAGAGGGCATGGAAACCCGACAACATGACCATTATTATCAAAAGCTGGAACATAGAGGAAACAAATGTACATTTCTTTCCGCTGAAATCAATCCTCAAAGAGAATCAATATTACTGACAAATTGGAACGGGAACTGCCAACCACATCCCGACCTGCACCGAATGACCTATTACGTCAGTGACAGAACACACGGACACGTGCCAGTATATTAAGCATGGCAAACAGTGGATTTGAGGGTGAGAGTTTGTCTTCCAATTTGGAAGACTGGAGCAACATTGGATTGGAATACAGTCAAGGAAGGAAGAACTGGAGGTGGAAGAATATGTGCGGCTATAGCCCTATAGCCCTATATATTCGAACCTTCAAGAGGCTAGAGATCTTGATGGCAGAAGTCAATAAATTTGACAGTATTTATTGACTTGACAGAAGTCAATACATTTCATAATTTATCAATATGTAATTAGCAAAACATCAAAATTATCATGCAAAATTATTCAGAGACATCCATTCCTGATAATCAAGTCCTTGTTCCAGTCAAGATATAAAGTTATAACCATAATCAAAACGTTTCAATCACAATGATCAAGCACCATTCATTGCACTTTGCTGCATATCCTGAATACATGCCCTGGATTAGCGCTCCAGGATCATAATAATCCGCAGCACTTAGTTTTGAAAAAGCAATTGGGCCTCAAAAAAAATTAGAATTTTTATTTCATCATCAGTAAATTTTATGATTTTTCTGAAGGTTAAATAGCCAGAAATGGCATCACGGCCATTTCTGGAGAGGAGAGGAAAATGCTCAAAATTGAAGCGCTTTGACAAGGATGTGGCGCTTTATCAATGAAAGGCTTACCACCAACGTTAGTTTGGAAGACCATTTAATTGATCCATGCCGTAAAATAAGATTATGAAACAGGGTTTACATGCCCTCTAGTTCATATGAAAGTTGCTGGATTGCAAGCTCAATTTCATGTAAGTAATCCAAGTCAATGTCTAGTTTTAAAACTCTTGTCTACGTGTAACTAGTACTTGAGATAGCCTTTGCCCTTGAAGTCATTAAAATCATTCAGTTGATTTGAACAAGCCCCCAGTCCTAATCAGGGCCTACGACTGGGACGAGTTTAATTTAACTCCATTCAAGTCTGTTCCTGTTCTTCGACTCAAAATAATGAATTTTGTGAAAAGTGAATTTAGTAGTGATAATTTGGCAAAATGCAAAAAAATCCACAAAGTGTGATTTCAAGTCAAATGCCTGCTGGTCAATATCATAGACATAAACATTTCCATGTTTCGGTAATAATTCGTAACACTCCTCCGCATGTACTACACTGCTTTTTTTTTTTTGCAAATCTGTCACTCAGTGCGGCCAAAAACTCAGTTAGCCGAAAGAAACATTTGTTCACTGATGGGAAACGCATTCTCAGTGGATAAATAGAAAAATCTTTTCACCGCAGATCTTGCCGCATAGAAATGACAGACATATTTTTGTTTTGCCAAAAACCATTGGCAGCGTGGGATTCTCACTGATTGGCTGCATGAATATATCGCAGTTAGCGGAAAAACTGGCTTGGCATTCATTGTGCTTTGGAATGAAAGTTCAAACATACTACAGAGTGAGTAAAATAAAACAATACACTTTTTAACGGGTCATTTTGTGAGGGTCATTATGACATGCACTCGACAGCCGTGAAGGCAAAACTGAAGTTGACAAAGCCGTGGAAGTATACGTATGTTTCATTAATGCCTCACAATTTTGGTACAAGCCCTTTTTTGTCCAATAAAAACTGATTTGATTGTCCGATCTAGAAGACATTTTCAGATTAGTTGAGTTTACCTTCTGCTTTTAATCATCTCTGAAAACTCAAATGAAAAAGTAGAATGTTATGGGGCACGATGGTTCGTCGGTCTAAGCGCGCGCACCATAAAGGCTGTGGTCTTCCTAGGGCGACCCGGTTCGACTCCAGCTCTGGTCATTTGTCGCATGTCTTACCCCATTCTTCTCCCCAGTTTTCCTGTCTCTCTCTACTGTGTGACTATCAAAATAAAGGTGTAAATCCCCCCAAAAAATTCTTTAAAAATAGTATAATGTTAGCGTCAGAAAATTGTTTCATGTTTCATTGTTTCATGAAAAATGTTTGATTCCAGAATCGCGAAGCGAGCAACATTGCACTCGTGTCCAGCAGTAAGGCAACGACTCTACCTTACCCGTCGCAATCTGAATAAAGACGGAGAAAAGTAGCACCAGTGCTGTATAAAGGGGGTTACCGGAGCAATTTAAGACCGCGCTGAAACAAGGTAACCCACTTCATATAACACTGCTCATTTTCTACTCAGATAGAAGTCTCAACTTGGGGAGTAAGGACAAATCTGATGATGACGGATTTTAAATATGGTTATAATGTGACATGGAAGGGGGGCTGATTGAACTGTGATGGTCACTGTCATATGGATACTTGAATATAATAATCGAATATTGGCTATTTTACTGACATCAATGGTCACAAGTTTCTAAGATAATTACGCTGGGCTTACTATAATTGAAATAGCAATGTGTAGTGGACAATTCAGAATGACTGTTAAGGACATTGATTTTCAATCTGGTTGACTGCTAAATGAGGTGGGGTGAAATTGGCTGGAGACAGGGGCTTAGCTAGTTTGCAAGCTTGCTCCATAGCTGGCTAGCTCCACAGACTTTGTTTTCATACAAACTAGTGCAATGGCTTAGCTCACACGCTCTGTGCAACCGAAATGGGGCTTGAGATCAGGCTAATCCCGTGCCGTTCCTGAGCTAATCCTTTATCCCGCCTTCGTGCAATAGGCCCCTGGAATACGTCTGTGCCAACAGGGTTTAAAAAGCCCGTTGATGGGCTATTGGTCTTTCAGTATATTCAGGTAGTTTGCTGAATTGATTATATCCGGGATATTATGTTTTTGGTCCGGCCGCCGCCGCCGCTGTGCCGCCCTACGTGTTATTGGCCACCAGGGGCCAAAAACTGAAAAATCACTGTTTTTATCATATCTCTGGAAATATTTGTCCGATTGACCTCAAATCAAGTGCAAATGAAAGGTCATGACCTGAGGATGTGTCCATTATACCTGTTTGGTTCAAAATTTTGATACAAGGTGGAGCTTTGTCACATAAAATTCACAATTTTTGCCATATCTTTGGAACCATTTGTCCAATTGACATGAAACTATGTGCAACTGCAAGGTCATGACCTCACAACCTGTCACATGATGACATCATACCTGTATGGTTCAATATTTTGCCACCAGGTGGCGCTTTGTGATGGAAAATTACCGTTTTGGCTATATCTTCAGAACCATTTGTCCGATTGACCTGAAATTAAGTTCAAATGAAAGTCTATTCAAGGATTGGGGAATTGGGGGATTGGGGGCATTCGGGGATATACCCCAAGCCGTCGCCTCCGACGGCATAAGCCTAGTTTAATTGCTGCAGAACTGTGCTAAAACTAGACCTGATTAATTGTGCAACGCCAGATCATAACACTGCCTCCAGAGGCCTGTTCATTGGGCACCATGCATAACAGGTGCAGCACTTCATGGGCTTCATTTCTTACCGTGACATGCCCATCACTCTGGAGTGGGGTAAAGCAAGATTTATAAGACCACATGACCTTTTCTTTTAGTCCTCAGTCCAATATTTATGCTCCCTTGCAAATTATACTTGTTTTTTCCCCAATTAGCCTCATTACCAAGAGGCTTTCTTATGGTCACCTGGCTTTTTAGTTCCAATCCTCCGAGTTCTTGGTGCATTATGCATGTGGAAATGCTCTTGCACTCATAATTAAACAGCAATGAGTTCTATGATAGATTTTTTTTTTCAATTTTTACGATGAGGCGTCACCAAGCATTTTAGTGATCTCTGATCAGGTTCAATCATGATTTTTCTCCAACCCATTCTTTCCATGAAATTGACCTATCATCACTGTCCTTCCAGATTTTAATAAATTGTTGGAGAGTTCATGACACAGTTCTAGTGATTTCAGAAATCTCCTTAGTTGTTTTCTTTGCTTGATGCTGACCAACGTTTTGCCCCTCTTGAAACACTGTAACATTCTTTCCGATGACCATGGTTGTTTTAGAAATTGAAAGTTACGCACTGAATCGGTCTGTATTAAAAAAATTATTGCCAGCTGAAGCATATTCACCTCAGCAATAATGATATAATAATAGACTCTTTTTTTAACGATTATTTTTTTGGGATTTTCACCTTTATCTGACAGTTTCAGAGTGGAAAGAGACAGGACGGTTGGGGAGAAGAATGGGGAAGACATGCGGCGAATGACCTGAGCCGGAATCGAACCCAGGTCGCCACAGAAAGGACACAGCCTGCATGGTGCGTGTGCCCATATTGATGAGCCACCGAGGCGCCCATAATAATAGATTCTTGAGTATTTGCTTATTTAAATCCAGTCGGCCACTTTTTAAATCTTTTTGTTGGATGGGCAGTTAGTATCTGATATATAAATTAGTTTATTCAGAATCAGTCTCCACTAGGTCTATGTAAACAGCTCGCAAGCTTGCAGTCAAATGACATAGAATCAATACCATGTTAAATTTTTGCTCCAGAGAGCTGATTTTTCCACTAATAAATTGCCAAACCTTTGGGCTATTGTGGCTTTGGCTTGCTGCTATGATGGAAACTGAATTTGATGGAAACTGAATATTTATTTTGAAATATAATTTTTATTCACTACTGGATGGAGGTTATAGGTAAATATGTTAGGCTGTTTGCAGAGCAGGCTTGGTTCAGGAGCTTAATTCATCTTATTCCAGAGATGGAATATCCAACGGTGGTGGGACTTAAAACGTCCTTTTTCTAAATAAATTACCTGCACCGCTTACTCATGAATATTCAATATAGATTTCGTGCCGACTAAATATTGCGAGGATATTGTGACTGCATCAGTTCAGCAGGTCAATAGATGCTAGCACCTAAAATCTGCACCGCTGCCCAAATAAACTGGTATATATAATTCCCCCTATACCATACAAGCACTAAAATAAAGAAATATTTGCATGACCGTTGCATTAAAACTACACCTGTGCATACTCCCTGTAATGCCCTCCCCTGCTAGGCACTCCTGTTTCCCCGGCTACCTGCCTTTCCTCAATTATTCACTTATCCCCTTGCTCTTCCTCTGGAAGTTATACACCTGGTTTTAAGTAAGTTCATGATCTTGCCCTCAATTTATACCTTGGTTTTCCCCTTCACAGGCAGGTAGCCTCTCATAGTAACATTTTAGTTGGCAGCACCCCGGTTCGTTCCTTCGTTTTATTCCCTTGTAGTTCATTCTTTTGATTTATTTTTGCATTTTGTTTATTTAATAAAATTCCACCTCCTGCATTTGGGTCCTCCGCTTTTATGTCAGTTACCCGGTGCCCCTATTCCATCCTGAGGCATTGGGTGTAATAGTAGGCCACCCTTCTCCCAAGGACCCAGCAGGATTCAACATTTCTGGCCCTGGAAGTCCCTAGTGTAGGGAAAGGTGTTCTTTGCAAGCAGGTGGCCTGATCAGCTGACACAGGTGCACTGTTCCTCACTCTTGTGCTGCGGTGCACCGGCACAGGGAGTAAGGGGCCTTTCTCGGATGCTCTGGCCCCGAGCCCCGCCCAGAGAGGGCCTCCTGCCCCTGACCCTGGCCCAGTGAAGTCCCCTTCCCCTGTTGACCCGGCTGTTGCGCGCATCAGGGTTATGGCTGAATTGAAGTGAGGAGCAAAAGTAACGGCCGTGAATTCCTCCTCAGTACTATAATAAAGTCATTGCTAGTTACAGCAAATGTTTGTGCCATTTGTAGCTGGTGGCACAACCAGTTATAAGGTTTGGGGGGGGGGGGCTGATACAGATTTACAATTTGGATGATCAGAGACATTTATATATGACAAAGATCAAATCGGGAGGGGGCAAATACGTTTTCACAGCCCTGTTTAACTGGAAGATAGACTATTTCTAAACGTGTACAATTGTTACCCAAAACCTGTCCATCCCATTTCCTTACACTAACCTTTAAAAGTGGTAATTTAAACTTCCTGTATCTTTAGAAGAAAATTATCCATTAAAAGGTTAATAAAATGTTATAGTTTCACGGTATTAACCGAACTGTGTCAATCCGGTGCAGAACGAGTCCTCCACGGCTCTATACAGTTCTGACGGTTTGGGCTGCCATCCCAGGATAACCCACCAGTACCCTCTGAAAACACATGCATGGCCACTGTGCCGTCCTCTATCTCCAGATTCATAGCTTCTGTAGTAAAAAAAAATCCATCTCATACTTTTGAGAACAAATAATTAGATCAACAACATAAATGTAACTAATCAGATGACGCAGGGTACGCGGATAAAAGACGAAAAGAACATGCCATTGTTAGCCTCGTGGTTTTTTGTTTTGATGGTTTCATGGCGTGTTGGTCAAAAACTACAATTCCCACAGTACGAGGAAGCCAAAGCTCGAGCACCTGTTCGACGCTTGGCCAATTGGGCCCCAGCAACAGAAATGACGTAGTTGATTTGGTCCTTTTTTGCGCGAACCGTTGAGACAGAAGGATAGAGAGAACTAGGCGCGGTAGCAGTCTCGACTCTCAAGCGAAGAGCATCACCACTAAGGTGGGTGTGACTTTTTGTCTTTCTGTTGCTCAAAGAATAATATTTATTGTAATATTTTTATTAATTATTATAGCAGCAAAATATTAGCGTGAAACATTGCGTTGTATTCGATATTTTCTTGGTTGTGTTTGACAATTTATTTTTTTTATTACCCTTAATATTTCTTCGGGAATTCGAACGTTATCTCGTCTTGCCACAATAGACGAAAGCAATGATGAAAAATAAAACACAGTAACGTTTGCTATATAAAAGCTGACCGCTTGTGGACTTCCAACGACCGCGCGTGCTGAGCCACTGCCTGCCCTCGATTTTACGCATCCCTAGCTGGCAGCTTGTTTATGAGCTAACGTTAATAAAACCCGGGTGCCCATCTTCAACTCGTTTGGAATAAAATGAAATGAGAGGGACTGTTTCAGTTTACTTAGGTAGCAGGTTACAGCTGTTTACCAGGTTGCAGTTATTAGTGATGTTGGCTAGTTGCCTCGTTTAACGTTACCGTCCAGTCAATTCTGGGTGTGATCCTGCAATCCAAAGCCATTGTTTGCTGCCAGGCATGCTACCTCTATAGCTACCTTTATTAAATTAGCCAGCTAGCAATGCATTATAGGTATGGTCAAATTTAGTTAGCTGGTTAATATTAGGCGTAGACTATAGACATAAACACTGCAATGCATATTGTTGCGTTACGTTATCAGGAATTTATTTTATATGGCCAGACATCAGACGACTATTGTATGATGGTGACGTTGACTGGCAGTTTGTAGCGAGCTACAATGTGTAACTTATCATTTTCTGGGACCCGATTGACTATGTTCTTATTTTAGTTACATCACCATAACGACAGGGGAACGTTATACATGATAACGGTAAAGTTAAGTGTCATCAAGAGACAAATCAGCAGCTCTCTTATATCGAATAATCACGTTACTCATTTGGCCTGTCAAGACATCTTTGGGTTGGACTCCTATGATGTACAAATAATTATTAAATATGCCTGCCAATGGCTGGAACCGAATATAAGCACCACTGAATTGACTCGCATGCACCTTCGCCTAGTGAGTTTACGTCTGAATTTGCGTCCTCCAACGTTGGCTGGCGATATGAAAGGTTTGAGTTGCAAGCGGAGACGTCTGGGCTGGTCTTTGTTTGCGGCTGCTGGGCTTCTTACACAAAGACGCACACGAAGTAATTCGGTATTAGTTGAGAATCCTAAAGCAGGGATGCTGTCTGACCGACTGGCATCCCCATCCCCGCCCTTGTCCCTGTTGGTTAAAAGCTTGTCTACAGACTAGCGTTAAGTGCCTCGATGCTAATACAGTTGCGTATTGAAACAAATCCGTCGTAAGCACTCGACTACAGCGGGCAGATGTGCAGTGGTGTTATTTGTGAAACATTTTGATTTTTTTTTGTTATAGGCCCATTGGAGAGAACCATCCGCGTGTTACCAGTTTGGTGTATCGCTCTAATCCGACAGATTCGGGTGGCGGTTGTATCGTGCTGGGAATTCTTTCATCTGCCGATGGGGGTCGCGGTAACACTGATATAAGCGACGTTTCGTTACTGTTTCGGAATATCTAGTTCAATTCAACTATCCTTGAAGGAGGGGCGATGCCTCCTTATGACCATTTCAAAAAATCTACACACGAGGGCGCTGATGGTCAAGTTTATGGGATGTGTTCCAGTCCAGACAAAGGGTATTATAATTGATATATTTCATCTCTCTTTTAAAGGCACTTTTGATCATCCCCAGTCTTCTAAAATGGCCACACCCGAAGGTAAGTACAAATTTAAATGTACATAATGTTGTCTGTTGAATAATAGCTTCAATATTTACCGGAGAAATGTCTGCACATAGTTGAGATACACAGAACACAAGATATCCTAAGATTTCCTGAATAAGATGTTTTACCTGAATGAGATGTGCATGTATTCTTCTAACCTCTAATGTACAGTATATTGCCTGCCCTATTTAAGAACCTGGTCAAATTTGATGTTCCAATACTGTTTGGCAATTTTTTTTGTTTTTTGTTTTATTTTTTCTATGAAAACAGAGACTTGTGTTTGGCAGTCCTCCTGAACATCTTTCAGTTGTGGAGATGGTATCTGATTGTAGCTTTGGAGTCTTTCTGACCCCATGACACTGTTAATGTCTGCAATTCTCTTAAACTGATCCTTAGGTTCCTTGCTCACTTAAACCATCCTCCTCACAGTGTATGCACTGACGCGTATCTTCTCTGAGACAGATTTTTAGGCCTTAAACTTATGATTTATGAACTTGATAGTCGAAATTGGTGTTTTTAGCCAAACTTTTAGCCATATACATCCTTGAAGCCATTTGAAAATTTTTGAGGCTCAGCAACTTACTGTGGAACATTACTGGTGTATTTTTTTCTCTTAATGATGGGGATGGATGAATAGTGGAGGTTGGCCTGCATCACCTCATTTATACCTTGTGGAAACAGAAATTCATAGATGATCATCTGATGTTTTTCCCATTATAATGGTGAGCTTAAAAAGTAAAATATGAAAGGTAAGATGCTTAAATTAGATTTTTGAATTTTATATGTTCAATCAACTGGGGGCCCATATATTTGCCCCACATTGTTTTTTTTTTGGGGGGGGGGTACTTATTTAAAGACAAGTATATTTTTCCTATGTCCTTAAATCACTTTTATTAAGTCAAGGTTAGTTTTCAGACAAACGTTTTGGGCACCTAAATTTGTTTTTATTCATTATTGGCCTTGGATGATTCTTTTTTGCTTTCCTTGTTAGTGATCCTGAAGATGGAAAGTACATTGGATATGCCAAATGTAAAAAAAAAAGAAAAAAATCTTTCAGAAAATGTTTGTTTTTTTTGGTAAGCACAATTGATACAGCTAATGTAACCTTGACTGCGACCTGATTTCAACATCATCAACACTCTCTGGGAGTACTTTGAGAGACACAAGTGAGACTGCGAGTCTGCAGAAGAACTGTGGCAAGTTTTTCAATTAAGCTTAGGACAACCAAAAGCCAATGATCTAATAAAACTATATTATAGAACTATAGGACAGTGTTCCTAATTTTTAGGCAGAGGGTAGTTGCATCAAATATTGATTTGATTTTGTTTTAAACCGTTCGCAGATCTTTATAGTGCATTTTTCAGGATTCAGAAGCATTTCTTTTGTTGACGTTTGGAAGCATCTACACTTTACGGAATTGTTTTAAATCTGCCTTAAACTTCTGCACAGTATTGTATATGTATACACTCACACACATGCAGAGGGGTGACAAATTCATGGAAGAATCAACATAAGTGTCTTATGGTGGACTTACACTGGTCCGGTGCGTCAACTGACGACTAAGCCTCCCATTCATTTTCTATGAAGAGCGGCAAGGGCGTCTGAAGCAGGGGCGCAATGCAGAATGGTAGCGGCGCGTCAGATTTGGCGCTTGCGCCACGTCGAAGAAGCTGGGATATCCTAGGTTTATGGTAATGAATCCGGCAAACGCGAAGTGAAAATCCAATCAGGGGATAGCAGACGGTATGTACGTTGTCTTCAAGGCCACGTGACTCTGAAATAATAGTTCCGCTTCTCGCAAATTCCCCATAAAGATGTAAAAGAGAAACTGTATATATTCATCTTTTCCAATTTTGTATAGAGGGTTCCCCGCCAAATTACGGCGACAATGACAAAAACAGGAGGAAGAGGAAGGTGGCAGAGATTGTTGGTGTCTCCGGTAAGTTTATTGTTTTAGCTAAAAATTAAAACAATTGCATTTAACGGATAGCGACGTCACTGGGAATGCTGAGCCGCCCAAAAGCAGCCAAACCAAGGGAAATGAAGCGTCTGCAGGCGTTTTCGCGCCGGACCAGTGTAAATCCACCCTTAGAAAGGTGATGGGCTTCTATCAGCTGCCAGACCAGCTTCAACACACCTTGACATAGTCTTTCTTCAAGAAATATTTCCTTATTTGGTGTTTTGTGGAATCAATTATTGAGCTTACTGTGCACACATGCACGTGTATAAATGCCTACATGGGGTTTCATTTGCAGATATTGTTTTGTTTGAATTTTTACTTGCTCTTGCAAATTTTTTTTCCCCCTTCAGATATTCAGGTGAAGGAGCTAGACAAACGTGCCTCAGGGCAGGCCTTTGAAGTCATTCTGAACCCCTCCTCTCAGGAGGCCAAAGGAGACTTTCCCTTGTCCACCCCAAAGAAGAAGGACGTTTCTCTGGAGGAGATCCAGAGGAAACTTGAGGCTGCTGAGGAGAGGCGCAAGGTACAACTGAAACTTGATATGCCCTGCTCTCTCCTCGCCTGAAAGCGCATTACTTTTCTGAACCCATTCCCATTTATGTTTCCTGATTGGTGATTAATTGTTAATGCGTACAGTGGCAAGTATCAATCTGTACAATTGTTGTCCATTTCCCCTCTGCTTGCTTTATTGTTCATTGCAATAATTATCAAGCATTTTCCTATCCTTCTTAATGGTGAGATGAAACATCAATGTCTTTCAAAGCTTCTGAATTCCTATAGTTCTCAAAATATTTTTCTTTTTTTTCCCCTGTGTTAGTGTCCGATCGGCTCGATACGCTTTAGAAAACATGTTAAAAAATGCGATTTGGCGACAACGGTTCACATTTTAAGTTTGCTTATGTGAAAATAAAACTGTCTTCAACCAGTGACATGACTATAATGCAGGTGAACTCTCATCCTGTTTCCCATCAGGAATCGGACAATTTAGTGAATTAATTTACTGAGCAAATAGGCCACCAATAAGCTTCATTGCCATTAGTAATTAAGATGCATAGCTTTGCATCAAAGATGAAGACTACAATTTGAGATTGCATGGGTGGCAATTAACAAAAACTTCTTAAAATTCGACTTCAAGATGAAATTTCATGTGAATGCTATATAGGTGGCCTATTTAGATAAGGTTTACATTTCACTTCTAATTAATTAATTAATTAATTAATTAGATAATTGTCGTTCATACATCTCATATTGTTGGCTTCCTACAACTTTATCAGAAGCTGGGCTATAAAGATCTCCTTAATGACTTTGCTACCATAAAAGTTTCACACATTACATGCATTTGAAATTATTTTAAATGCATGCTATGCATCGAACTTGCACGAATAACCAATTTGCTTAATTATTCAATTACCAAAGCTGTTCTCATAAGAAGAGTTGATAACACCGCGGCCCGGCCTGCATTTTGAAACTTTTTCTCTGCTGATTTGATAGACTTTTGATTTTATATAATTAGAAGGCGCTAATTTCAAATCTGCCCTAAAAATTTGCGTATCACATCAGTTTTTTTTGACAAATCGTGAATTCTTTTTTTCATATAGGAAAAAACAATGATAAATTAAAGCAAAATGACACAGTTAGATTCTGAGCATTCTGCGAGATGTATTGAAACAAAATGCTGCTTACCTAAGGATTAAATTTTCTTTTCTTTGATTTATGGGAATAATTCCGTATGGGGCAGTCTCTCTGTAGGGACCAACAGAAACGCCACCCTACATGTTGAATAAATTTTTCCATTGATTTCTCAAAAAGGCCTCATATTACCTAATTTGAGGATGATGAATTAAAAAATGCGAGTAAAAAGTTTCTATCACAGTTTTTTCACAAAATAAAAATTAAAATATTCCTTATTATATCATATGAATAGATTTTTTTGCACTGGTCAAAACGGCGACAAATGCTATTTGGGTGTAGTGAAGCACCAACAGATGTAGCAGAAAACATCTGTATCAAGTCTGCATTTCCTCTGTCAGTGGCCTTATTACTATGCCTGACATCAGGATAAAGCACAAAATAATGTCCTTAGAATCATTCTACATGTGAAAATCAGCCAAGAATTGGACAAATGGTTCTCATCTGGCTCAGAGGAAAATAGAAATCATTTATTGTGGCAGTTTTTCCAGTGGTTAAGCACTTCTTAATCATACAAGTGGTTGTCGAAAGTGATAATACTATGAAATGCTCAACATACATTATGAGAAAATGTGACGTGCTAGAGCAAAACTGACACTATTTTTGGAATGGGCACCATAAAGTTGGTAAGAAACAAGAATTGGATATTATTCAGTAAAAATGATGCAGGGTGGTGTAATTGAATAAATAAATGCTTGCCGCGATGCAATAATTAGTGTGCAACTATGCATCCCCGCAAATGTAGCCTATTTGGAATGCAGAAAACATTTTTATGAACTGCAATCTTTGAATGAATTCACTTGTGCTGGTGAAAAAAACTGCTAAAATGAGAGAGAATACAGAGAAAGTAGCCTATTGGATTTAAAAAAAAAATTTATATTTTTTCATCCCTACTATATCACCGTTTAGCATGCTGTCAATGTAGCCTGCTTTAAAATTCAATAGTACGAAGAATGCTCCCACATGCAATGTTGCAAAAATGCAGACAACTGGTACATGTAGTCTTATGTAGGCATCTATTAGCTGCCCGTCTCTTACCATTCTTTGGGATGAGTGTCAATGCAGATAATTCAAGAAACTCTTGGTCAGGATGCAACTAACAACACCCTTATATTATATTTTATCTGTACTATTACTATACTATTCCATATAACCCCTTCAAATGTGCTGTTATGCCAGTACCGCTGTGGCTGGTAGTTCCTGAGCCGCTAAGGATATCGATCCTGCAGGATAACGCAATGTCTCTGTACCTGGTGTGCATTATAGCATTTATCTAATTCTGCTGCTCCAAGATGGTTCTTTTCTAATGGGCATGAGTGTCACTGGGAATGTCTCCAGGCAGCTTAACTTGATGGTTTGGCAATTGATTTTGGTTTTCCTCACAACAGACCCATGAAGCTGAGGTTCTGAAGCATTTGGCTGAAAAGCGAGAGCACGTGAAGGAGGTTCAGCAGAAGGCTGTGGAGGAGAGCAGCAACTTCAGCAAAATGGCAGAGGAGAAGCTCAACCAGAAGATGGAAGCCAATAAGGAGAATCGCACAGCGCGCATGCAAGCTCTGAACGAGAAGTTCAAGGAGAAGGTAATGCTGGTTAGCTAGGATTTTGGAAACTTTTTATTTTTATTCTCCAACAATTCAGCCGCTAAGCTAGCTTAACAACTCCTACTTTCAGTGACATGACTGCTGGCTGAAAATCCAATGGTCCAATATGAGTCATGCAGTCTTCCAGGAAATATGTTTTTAATTCGGTAGAATTTCTTCCGCCTTATTATGGTGGTAAGCTATCGGCCAAGCTATCTTTTTTCAGTCAGGGACATGCACTCAGCTCACAACGTTACACCTTGGGGTGTTAACGAAAATTAATCTGGTTGTCATAGTGACAGGATGAGCTTGCAGATGAAACAAGATAGAGGTCAACATAAAGTGTTGATTGCAATGCCTCTGCCTACCACAGCTTCATATGTCCGAAAAGTTGATATTTGGTCCCGGTATACAGCTGATATTATGTGACCTTGACCTTTGACCTGATGATCCCCGAAACCTAATCAGTTCCCCTCAGTGGGGAGTTGCGATACCTGATTTGGTTAAAATGTTTCCACTTCTTCAGTAGACATTGCACACATAAGATATGTGTGACGGAAAGATGGTGTGACAGAAGGGCAGACGACTGGGAGACGGTATGCCTCTTGTCCACCGTGTGGCGGCGGTGTAATTAGACTTTTTGCTGGGGGAGGGAATCGTTTAAATTGCCGGTAGCCATATACACCTGGGCAAAAGTTAAGCACCACCCAATTCATAAAACAAGTTTCACTTCACAAAAGGACACAATTCGTAAGATAAATATACATACAAATTCTTGTGGCATACAAAATCGATTTGAAATTAATTTGATCTTTACTTCATACATTATTAGCTTTTAAAGAAGGGGTATATTTTCAACATGTTTAATGCGGTTATGTATGGACAGCACAGTTTTAGGTAGAAATAGAAATTAAGGGAGTGCAAAAAATTTTTTTGGCTGTGCTGATAATTTTGTGTTTATTGAAAACGGTGCGCGAAGCGGTGGGGGCATGGGGGGGTCCGGGAGAGCGGAGTGCCTTAGTGCCCCTCTGCCGTTATAAAATCACTGTTTCCCACTGCTTCAATGGGCTTATTCTTTTTATAAAATGGTTACCATACATCTACCCCATTAAATAAACACACAAGAAAAAAAGTCAACAATTTATCGCTAATACGCTACTGAAATAGCGAGCTAGTTAGCAACATAGCTTGCAACGCAAAAGTGATATTGAACTCTGTAATGCAATAGCTAGCTAGGTAGATAGCTAACTGGTTATTGGGTTAAAAGGCTAAACTTCGCTGACACTGAAATATAGAGCTAAAAGTCTTAAAACAAACGAAACTTAACGAGTCAGTTGAGCGCCGAGTAGTTTGTTGCGCGCTGGGATATTTTGTGCTGCGGCCTTCCGCAGTGGGTTACGTAAGGGATAATTAAAGCGAAGGCACTCCGCTTCGCGTCGGGTGGTTATTTGCTTAGGCGTCGTGCATTAAAACCGTGGAATGCTCACCTTTGAGTTGATTATGCCGCTTATACCATGATCATTTGCCAGCAATATCAAATCGCAGCATTCAGAAATTTTTGGTTAAAGTTTTGCACTAAAAAATGAGTTGGTAATCATTAAACAGGCGCCGTGCCTTCTCGTACTCAATACTATAGGCCAAGCTAAACTGAACCAGCGATCTTATTTCATCTTACGTTCATGGAGAAAGAATTTTTTTGCACACACTTACATCCGTTTACTAGCTGATGATTTGATACTGGATTCCATCTGAAACGAAGATTATGCATAACACAATATTACAATTACAATGAATTTATGACGGTTTCCGTAGAGTCAGCAAGCTGAAATCAGTCTGCTGGCATAGCACGTAGCTAGCGAACTGTCAGCAGTTGCTGATACATGAAGTGGAGACGTTAGCTTCATTTGTAACCATACACAGTTACAATTGTTTAATGAATAAAGCCTGAATACTTCGCTGCTATAATATTTACGGTCATTATCCCTTGAGTACAAGTCAGCGAGCGGAAATCAGTGTGCTGGCATAGCATGTAGCTTGCGAACAGTCATCAGTTGCTGATACATGAAGGGGACACGTAAGCTTCATTTGTAACGAACACCATTACAATCGTTTAATGGATAAAGCCTGATTACGTTGCTGCTGTAATATTTACGGTCATCATCGCTTGAGTACCAATTGTTAACCGTCCCGCAGGACGCAACTTATATGACGCAATTTACTGGAGGTAAATGAGCAGCTAGGTTTCTGTTGCACTCAGTCAAATACCAGCTCTAACGTTGCTATGGTTACAAGTTCCCTAGTGGATGAATTTTGAATGGTGAAACGACCATAGGTGATCTACCTGTGTGGTTCCATGGTTTTAATTCATACCTGCCAGCCAATCAGAAAAAAGTATTCACCCAGACCATGGTATAAAGCAGTGGTTCTCAAAGTGTGGGGCGCGCCCCCTACGGGGGGCGCAGAGCAATTGCAGGGGGGGTGCGGGGTGCGGGAAGCGAATTTTCCTCCCCACGGGAGTTCTGAACACCAACAGAAAATTATGTGCATACAGTCCATTCGCTGCCCAGAATTCTGCGATTACATCGTAAATGCCTGCCTGTAACATAACTGTTCGCCAAATCATTCATTTAGCCTGCTGTTTTCTTAATTTGTTATGAATGTAGTTGTTCAAATATATGAAGCTGGTAAAATGAGCTGGTTACAATCAATGTAGTCTCGCGATACCCAACTCGCCGCTTTTTATCCTGCACTGATCTAGCATATTGATAATAAAATGGTAAGTGACACCGAACAAAATCTGATGAATACAAAGCAGAAATAACCGAGATTGTGTCATCTTATTCTCGATAATATGAATGCTCTGTAGGTCTACAGATTATTTTTATCTAGCCCAGCAACTGAACGTTACAAGCATATCGGCAGGTTTGCAAGTGGTGTTCATGAATTTTTTTTCGTACTTCGCTGTCTGCTGTTAATATATGTTGATTATGGTGCTTTCTTTCTGCATCATAGACACATAATTTTAAGCAGACGGCTATACTCAGGCAGAGGGGTGTGATACAGCCTAATGATTTTATACTTTAAAAGAGGTTTTGAATTATTAAATTTTCGTGTCCTTAATTGGAAAATTTCCGTTACCAAACCTGCCAATCGTTTTTAATGTTTCCAGCTAGGCTAGACAAAAATCATCCGTTCAGAGCATTCATATTCTCTATAATAAGCTGACGCGATCTCGGTTAACGTATTTTAACTTAAAAGTGCAAGGCCAGTGAAGAGAGGAAAATGTAACTGTCTCGAGACACTCTTCAGCGGTGCGGCACAAGGTTGCTGATTGGCTGTATGCAAGTAAGTTTCTGTTGGTGCCCGGAAAATGCATAAATAGCAATGTTGTTTAATATTAAAAAATAAACCTGTTGCAGTGAACATAATTACACAGTCAAGGTGCTTGAAAACAGTTAGACTTAAAATAATTACGCCGTGGTTGTTTGTCATTTTGTTATTTCTAATTCTAAAAGTAGACTAGTTGTAGTTTATGACTACCTACAGTTTATGACCGTTTACTTATATTTTTTCAAAAAAAGGAAAAAAGGTTGAGGTTTATATTAATTACAACGTGTGAAATAAACTGCAATGGAGTTAGGTGGATAATTTTTACCCTTTGGCCGACTCTGGCCAAAGGGGTATTGTCGTCACCTGCGTGTCCGTCTGTCGTCCGGTGTCCGGCGTCTGTCGTCCGTCCATAATTTTGTCTGGGCCAGTACTCGGCAACTAATGATCACAGCCTCACCAAATTCGGTTTGGTAACTCACTATGACCCATAGATGTGCATCGTTA
The DNA here is from genome assembly GCA_029721435.1 of Gymnothorax reevesii. Classification (NCBI taxonomy): domain Eukaryota; kingdom Metazoa; phylum Chordata; class Actinopteri; order Anguilliformes; family Muraenidae; genus Gymnothorax; species Gymnothorax reevesii. The sequence continues at coordinate 114,325,014 of CM056577.1, forward strand.
GGTTTTTTGCTGGATTTGACCTTTGACCTTAGTGCTGTGACCTTGACCCTGGAAATCTTGTCCGGGTGACATTGTCCAGGCCAGTACTCAGCAACAATGATCGCAGCTTCACCAAATTTGGTATGGCAACTCACTATGACCCATAGATGTGCAACGTCAGCTTTTTTGCTGGATTTGACCTTTGACCTTACCTCTGTGACCTTGAACCTGGAAATCTTGTCCAGGTCAGTAATTGGTAACTAATTTTTGCAGCTTCACCAAACTCATTATGACCCTTAGATGTGCAATGTCAGGTTTTTTGCTGGAATTGACCTTTGCGCTGTGACCATGACCCTGTACATATTGTCCGGGTCAGTACTCGGCATTTAATCCTCACAGCTTCACCAAATTTGATATGGTAACTCACTATGACCCATAGCTGTGCAACGTCAGGTTTTTTGCTGGATTTGACCTTTGACCTTAGTGCTTTGACCTTCACCTCGGAAATCTTGCCCGGGGGCAGGTTTTTTGCTGGATTTGAACTTCGACCTTAGACCTTTACTCACTTGCAGTGGCTTTTCTGTGTTTCAGGATAAAAAACTGGAGGAAGTGCGACGGAACAAAGAAAACAAAGACGAAGAGGAGAACTGAACTGTGAAGTGGGAAGTATGGGGTATATATATATGGGTTTTTTTACATATCCAAAGAGGAGTTTCTCTTTCCCGTCCTTTTTGTGGTCAGTATTGTTTAGGTTTTGCTTACTGCTGTCCTAGGAAGGAAAAGAACAAAAGAACTTCCTCTTATTTTCCCTGTTTCGATATGCTCAAGATGATCTGTCTTGTGGATTTTGCTTGTCGAGTTGCATCAATTTTCCTTTTTGCCGATTTGTCCAATTGCAACATTTGACCTTCCTGTGAAATGTCAGTACTCTTACCCATGAGAAAGCATGTCACTATGCATTGATTCTTAACCTTGTCTAATACACAGTGCAAGTTGGTAATATACTAGAGCTAAATGAAGTAGCACAGGATATGTATTTGACTTCACCGTAAATGGCCGTATGTTACAGCTATGTTGTGATATATGATAAATGTACTACACTGGTAATTACTCTGCTAATCCTTTTTTTTTTTTTTTCCTTTTTGTGGGGGGTCTGCATGCAGGGGACAGGGGAGGGTCGGGCTTTGTTTCCGTACCATAGCATCTAAGCACAGGACTTTGCCCAAGAACTTACTAGGAAAGCTTGTGAGGAAATGGGAAAACACACGGAATGCAATGGCAATACTCTTTGTGGCAAATCTGTGGATTTTAAGTTTGCTTATCCCATGTACTAAAAAATTCTAATAAAAATTTTGTTGTTTTGTGATTTATTGCGTGATTTGTGGATCTCATTCAGGAAGAATGTGGTGAGTTTAAGTGTTTTTCATAAGCACATGGCTGCCATCACTCCCTTTTAAAAATGACCTCCCATTTGGCAACAATTGATATCAGGACAGTTGATCTGATTGGCCACCTCTGCGACTGCAGTAGCTTGTGAGGTGAAAACTCAGTTGAAACCTGATCCCATCACAGAGGGTCTGTCGCCAAACCCACTGTTCCCTCCGCACAAAAATGTGAATCATCCCCAGTTTATTATTGAGGTAAAAATCCTGCTTAGCTGGTTTTTATTAAATCCCTTCTTTGCCATACGAATCGGGAAAAAAACCCATTTAATTAAGATGCCTTTCCTGCTGTAAGTTTTGAGTTTAGTCGATTGACTGCTAATCAGGAGCCCACCCATGGTGCTGAAATGCACCCACAAGCTTCCTTTCAATAACTCTACAACTGATGCGAATTTCAGTCATTCTTGAAAAGCTCCAGGGCTCACACACCATCATAACTGCATGCTCTTTATAGTGTTGGATTATACATTCCATATTGATAATCTAGTCTGAGTAAATGGCTGGCAATATGAATAAATAATGTTACTAGTGGGAAGACTTGTTCTTAAATTGGGACTTTCATGAGTTTTAGTCTTGACCTGCCATTTTCCGCTGACAGATTGTGTTTTGAGGGCATGCCCGTAAACAAATATAAATCCTGATTGTGAATAATGGTATTCTTTGTGCAAACCCCAGTATTTTGGCTTATCATTTTGTGGATGTAATATTCTCTTAAATTAGTGTAATGTGGATGTGATGCTAGGAGACTGAAGTGGATGTTGTGAGACAAATGGATCAGTTTACAACCTTTTATCTGGAAGGACTGAATAGTACATATTATTTCTATATGATTTACAGAGGGCTCCGAAACTACTGGCACCCCTGACTGGCAAGGCACAAATAATATTTTAAAAATTCTAAAAACCCATTCATTGAGGAATTCTAAACAATGTGAAAAATACTGTACAATATAAATGTTACAATAGAATCAACCAAAATAACTTACTGATATAATTAAAAACCAGTTTCTCAAAATCAAGGTTTCACAATTAATGGTACCCGTAAAGATTATTGTCGTAAATAACATCGACAAAAATTAGACCAGGTATTAAATTCCTCCCATTTAAGTTTTTGCTAAGTGTTAACGAACCATATTGAGCTATAACTTCACTTCCTGTTCCACTAGGGTACAAAAATGAGGCAACACGCATGCAATATCCCTTTTTCATCCAACACCAAGAAGAAAACAAAAAAACTGTCAGTTCAAAAGAGGCAAATGGTCATGGACCCTCATGAATCTGGTAATGGCTACAAGAAGATATAAAAACGATTGAATTTGCCTCTGAGCACAATCAGGACAATTACTAAAAACTCCCAAAGATGGAACTGTTGAAACCATCAAGGGTAGCGGACGCAACTGCATTTTGCCCCTGTGGATACTGAGGAGGATGGTGAGAGAAGCAACGAAGTCCTCAAGAATTACTGTGAAGGAATTTCAGGCCATGGTGGCATCTTGCGGTCACCAGGTTTCAAAGAGCACAATCAGGTACCACCCTCACAACCTCAGCCTCTTTGGAAGGTTTGCCAGAAGAAACAGAAGCAAGGGGCTTGATGTTTGCCAAACGTCATTTAAATTATGATGGGACGAGGTGCTTTGGTCAGATGAGAGCAAAATTGGATGTTTTGGTCAGATATGGCACTCGCATGTTTGGTGTCGAAACAGAGATGCATACAAGGAGAAGCATGGTGGGTCAGTCATGTTTTGGGGCTTTTTTAATTCAAGAGGTCCAGGGGCGCTCGTTAAGATTAATGGCATAATGAATTCCACCAAGTGTCAGGATATTTTGCAGAGATGCCAAGGCTTACGCCTTAGGCGTGAGTCTCTCCTCTTAGTGGCATTCACGTTTATGTGCCATAGTCAGCAATTATTCAATGAAGGTGCACTGAAGAAATTCAGACATGGAATTTAAGTCATTGTGCCTTGAGTTAATCAGTTTCACATGCATTATGGCGGATTTCCCCACTAATGACATGGAAATCAATTATGATTATGAAGAGCTAGGCCGCAAATGCTGTGAATGTCTTCCTCTGCCTACCTCACTGCCGGGACACACAACTCTAACCTCACAGCCAGTGCATCTTCCACTACATTCCACAGAGGCTGTTCGCCTAGTAAACCTGCCACCTACACTGCCAACGCCACAACAGAGGGACACACTAAATAGAGCCCTACATGAGAACACCACCCGCCACACACCTGAACAGTTGATTTCACTTCGAGACCTGTCCTACCTTCACCATAGGGAGTTCAGAGTTCAGGGAGGTCAGATTGGGGATCATGCGTCAGATGTGAGTTACAGTAGCATCTGTAAGCAGATAGAGGGGGAGGTATGGGAGGGGTTTACTGACTCGGAGATCACCAGGGGTGTCCTTAGAGTAGTGAGGCCTGGTCATTTCAAAGACATGCTATGTAAAGAAGACATGATAACCGCTGAGCTGAAGGAGTTCCTCCAGTCCCACATTAAAGGAGAAAAACAGCACTGAACTCTTCTAGGAACTGAAGTGGGCAAGACAAGAAGAACACCCCAGCAATTCCTCTATCGTGTGATCGGCTTGAAGCAGTGCATCCTGTTCACGTCCAAACTACCTGACACTGGAATAAGGTGCAACAAAGCGACTGTGCAAGATGTCTTCCTCCATACGGTACACCTGGGGCTCAGGCGCCAGCATAATGACCTGCGACGACATGGAAATCAATTATGACTCGGGAATTCTCAAGCTTGTCTTTACTGAGGGATTGAAAGCAATGGAATTGCATAAAAATGTTTTAAATGGTCTTATTTCATTAAAACGATTTACACGATCATGAGACACATGCATTGTTTCCAATCCCTGAGTAAAGGAGTCATAATCGCTTTCCATGTTACTTGTGATGAGGTGCACCTTTACGCAAGTGAAAAGGAAGGTTCAATGCACAAGGATTTTAATTTTGCGTGAGAATCTTATTAAGCATTCAATGAATAATTGTGGACTATGGTGAATAAGCCTAAAAAATGCGTGAGACCTACGCCGAATGCGTGAGACTTGGCATCTCTGATTTTGGCTTACAATCTAATTGCCTCTGCCAGAAGGCTGGAACTTCGCCATCAGTGCACCGTCCAACAGGACAATGACACAAAGAATTCCTCAAGATTCATGCAGAAATGGTTCCGTGACAATAAAATCAACATTCTGCAGTGGCCATCTCAGTTGCCAGACCTCAATCCAATTAAAAACCTGTGGGCTGAGTTGAAGAGGGCAGTTGATAAACACAAACCGAAGAATATGAAAGATCTTGAAAGGATCTGGTTGAAGGAATGATCCAAAATCCCTGCAAATGTATCCCTTAACTTTGTCAAAAATTACAGAAGACTCCATGCTGTTATTGTGACGCACACTTAATGTTTGGTCACATTTTTGTGTATGTTTTTCTTTTTGGAAGTGGTTAAACTGTATTGGAGTGCTTAAGTTTATATTGTGTCTCGAGACTGGATGTGTGTCACTGGACTGTGGATTCGGGTGGTGAATCCACCACCTTGTGGTCTCATTCCAGATTGAGAACAGCCATGAACCAGACGCACCTCGCCTTGTCTATTTTATTTAACAACTTTTAATCCTGTTTAAGATACCAGACCTGTACACCCACACCCATGCCCGCAGGAGGTGTTACAGATTCTTGGGGGCTCGTCCGGGATCAGCGCCACCGACAGGCTGGAGCTGATCCAGTGATACCTGACACCTGGGACTGTGGCAGTGCTGCTGCCGTGATAAACCTGAGCTGTGGTCGTACAGTAGGAAGAGGAAGAGGCACGATGACAACAAGTGGGAAGAAGAGTCTGGTGTGGGGCATCAGGAAAGATTTGCTCACACTGTCAGCCGAGGAACTCTTCCAGGTTGCCCAACCCGTGGACCCAGTACCAGAGAGGGACCAGTCAGAGTTGAAAGAGGGAGACGCCGAGAGCTGTTATGAGTTTGTCAGTGCCTTTATGTATAGTAAATCTCTGTCAGAGTTAGAAGACGAGGGGATAGCTGATTTGTTCATTTTCAAAGATACTGTCGACGCTTATGTTGTGCCAGCACAAGTTAATACTAGTGCACAAGATGAACTGTATGATGTATCTGTACCCTTCGCACCTGCTAATATAAATGAAAATACTGCAGCTAGTGTGGTTGCGAGAGCTCCAGCTGTTAGCACTGCTGCTGTAATGCCTAATCACACGAACACCACTATTTTTGCTGCCACACATGGCACAGAAAATGTGGAAACAGGAAACTTGGGAGAATGCTGAATAGCTATGAAGAGCTAGGCCGCAAATGCTGTGAATGTCTTCCTCTGCCTACCTCACTGCCGGGACACACAACTCTAACCTCACAGCCAGTGCATCTTCCACTACATTCCACAGAGGCTGTTCGCCTAGTAAACCTGCCACCTACACTGCCAACGCCACAACAGAGGGACACACTAAATAGAGCCCTACATGAGAACACCACCCGCCACACACCTGAACAGTTGATTTCACTTCGAGACCTGTCCTACCTTCACCATAGGGAGTTCAGAGTTCAGGGAGGTCAGATTGGGGATCATGCGTCAGATGTGAGTTACAGTAGCATCTGTAAGCAGATAGAGGGGGAGGTATGGGAGGGGTTTACTGACTCGGAGATCACCAGGGGTGTCCTTAGAGTAGTGAGGCCTGGTCATTTCAAAGACATGCTATGTAAAGAAGACATGATAACCGCTGAGCTGAAGGAGTTCCTCCAGTCCCACATTAAAGGAGAAAAACAGCACTGAACTCTTCTAGGAACTGAAGTGGGCAAGACAAGAAGAACACCCCAGCAATTCCTCTATCGTGTGATCGGCTTGAAGCAGTGCATCCTGTTCACGTCCAAACTACCTGACACTGGAATAAGGTGCAACAAAGCGACTGTGCAAGATGTCTTCCTCCATACGGTACACCTGGGGCTCAGGCGCCAGCATAATGACCTGCGACGAGAACTAAAACCTCTCCTCTCAGAAAGTGATGTCAGTGATGAAGCTATACTGAGACAGGTGATGAGGATGACAACTGAGGAAAATGAGAGGCAGCATCGGCTTGGCCCAACATCTCATCAACACTCCTCACACCCGCTCAGAACGTCAGCTGGTGCTAATTCCATACAAGAGGCCAGCGTTCCCACCAGCCACGAGGAAACTGAGAGCAAAGTCAAGACAGACAAGCCAGAGATGCCTGACCAGTCAGAAATAATCCATCAGCTGTCCAACAAGATTGATGCTCATACCAACCTCGTCAACGCCATGAGGCAGCCAGCCAGCACAACTTAAGGAAAAGAGAAAGTATGGGTGTCGACAGTAGGTTTGGGCGATATCAAAAATTAAGTATCTCAATATTTTCCCACCCAAATATTGCAATAGACAATATTATCGTTGAGGGGGGTTTGCTGGTTAATAATACGTAGCCTTAGCCTATGAATGAATAATGGCTGAGACATTGATGCCAACTCTACCGCTTTTGGTGGTAGACTACCGCTTTCGGGGCGTTTCATTCTGAAAAAAAAAAACACCCCAAAAGTAGTAGAGTTGGCATGTATGCTGTGGTTGGCATTTGCTGTTCAAAATTATTTATATGCAAAGATAAATGTAAAACATTTGCACATATGCAATAGGTTGCATAATCGCTATTGAACTTGCTTTCCTGCTAAAGATGAGTGGGTGTGGGTATACGGTCTTTGATATGAAGGAGCGATGCAACAAGGGAAATGTATTTTGAAGTATCTACAGACCATTTCAATGCTGCTGCTAAAAAAACAACATTTCCAAAACTACATTGCGCCGCGGCAGATGTTTAATCTCAAAGGAAAATAAAGCAGCTTTTTTTCGGTCGTTCGTAGAACATCAAGCAGCTAGCATTTTCGGAAAAATACCACATTTGGAGGACTCCTCGGTAAAATCTAACGTTTAGCAATCCGATCAGGATAGGTCAGAGGCTGCATTTTGAGCTATCTACGGTATACTGAAAAGCGTGGGTGATCAGTACCGGTGTATTGATCCAAAATGCACAGGCAAGTTGTTCTTAATACATATTAGCTGTTAAAAATCATAAGGCATACTGACACAGCATTAAAAATGTGATTTCCGGTTGATCCATTTCATCATCTCAGTAATTTCAAATAATAATTGTTTTTCCAAATAAAATTTAACATTCACAGAACAGTGGCAGGGAAACCAGTGTTAAATCACTTGGCACAGCAGCCTATTGAAATATCAGCGTTTATTTGGCTAGCCTTTTCGCCTGCTCAGAAAATCCATTTATTATCAAAGGAATACAGATTTTCCTTCTCGGCCCATCCTGACAGAGGTATTGCCCGTAATTGCTGATGTTCAAATGCCTCTCAAAAGCCTCGCGTTTTTTGCGTCTAAGTGGGTAATCTCTTGTTGATTAACTCCAACTTCTCATTGAATGTTAATCTGAAAGACAGCATGTTTAGTAAACTTGAAGCAATATCTTAATCACTCGCAACGCTGAGCCCAACTCACATCTTGAAAAATCATGAAACAAGACCACCGGCTAGATAGGTTATTTACCGCCGTTTTTTTTCTTCCAAGCTCGTGATTTAGCTGGGGGACAGTGGGTGGAACTTGTCATAGTTCATGATAATAAAGCCCATTCATAGGGGAAATATGATTGGTCAATTTTACTGTCATTTCAAATTACACTCGTTGAATTGCTACGGCTAAAACCTCTGTAAATTTACCGCGGGCCAGCTGCAGGGGAGACAAAGGGCTTCTTTCCTTATAACCATTCACACTCCAACATAAACTTTCGTTTTCCCCCGGTTAAAAGCTGAAATGTTGCCAAACGTGGAAGCTTGCATTCTTCCTTGCAACTCAATCCGCCATGTCTGTGCATTAAAACACTGCATGCAGGCTAACTCAAATAATTCAGCAGTTATTTTCGATCTATATGTATAGAAGTAAAATAAAAGCTATAACAGCTGTTCGATGTTCAATATTGTTAAAAAAATATTGCATATGACAACAAATATTGCGATATTCAATATTATCGAAAATCAGCCCAAGCTGAGCCCAAGTGGGAGAGACAGTGTGTAGAACAGAATCTGCCAAACTCCAACCACTGCTTTTACTGCTGTGAGCCGGGGAATAGGTGGGAGGGCTGAACGAAGAAACAGAGGCAGCAGGGAAACGAGAACCGGTCACTGCCCAGGGATGCCCAGTGACCGAATCTCAACTAGAATCCCAGTCTGAGAGTGTACAGCAAGCTGGACCCAGTACAGAACCCAGAAGCAACACCCACACTCAGCCGCACTTGCGGCCAGGCGTAGCGAACACACAGAGTCGGCACAAACATGTACAGACCAACCGACCAGACCCACCTCAAAAATGAGCATGTCCCCAAGCTGGTTGGTAGAGAAGCTCTGACCCAGTGTTATTTGAATGGCCTGCTAGTAAGCGCCGTCCTCGACACTGGAGCACAAGCATAATAGACCGAGACTGGAAAGCTAAGTACTTACCTAACCTGAACATCAGATCGTAACTGGAAATCATTGATGGCTGGGTATCCATAACAGTCAACTTACTGGGGAATAAAGACCCCAACCTGTAAATCAATATCCTATCTCTAGTGAGCGGTCGACCAATAGAGAGACCACTGCTCGGTTTCATTGCGCTCAAGGAACTGATTTGAGGGCAGCCAGAACAACTTATGCCCACCCTCATCACTCTACTCTGTGGGGCCATCTCCGTCCACACCAACAAAGCCAGTGCCATTGTGAGTTGTGTGCAGACTATGAGATCCAGTAACGCCTAAGAGTGGGAGAGAGTGTCATCATACCTGCTGGCCAGATAGCTTGGGTCAGATGCAGAGTACCGCCTCGTGTTGATCCCTCACACCACCTGATGCTATTCGAGCCAGATGACAAGGGTGAACAGCTAGAACAGCTGTACATAGGAGAAGGCTTGCTGGAGGTCGAAAACTCGAGGAGGCTATATGTCACTATGCCAGGAGGTATTAACTCCAAATCACCTAATCACTCTACCAGGGTGACAGCCCTGGGCAGTGTCCAGTCCATCGCCAGAGTGGTAGAGACTGACTGAACAACCAAAGCCAAGGTTCTCTCAGAAGTGCAGGTTAGGAGCATTGCCGCCCCACCAGCTGAAGCTAAGCAGGCTCGATGGCACCCTCCAGTGGACATCCGCCACCGCGATGAGAGAAACAAGAAATAGTTAAGATGATGTTACTCGAGGAATTGACAGCATTCATCCAGGGTGACAATGATATCGGCTGCATACCAAGCGTGCAGATGTCCTTGTATCTGACGAACGACATCCCGGTGCAGAGGGCGTACTCCTCAGTGCCAAAACCCTTGATCAAGGAAGTAAAGGAGTACATCTAAGACCTGTTGGCTAAGGGGTGGATAGTGAAAGATAGTCTGGAAGAAGGATGGAATGCTACACCTCTGCATTGTCTGTGTGCTGAACCAGAAGACAATACCTGACAGACATCCACTCCCCAGAATCCAGGACCTGACAGATACCCTCAGTGGCTACTCCTGGTTCAGCATCTTAGATCAGGGGAAATCTTACCATCAGGGCTACATAGTCGAAGGTTCCCGGCACCTCACTACCTTAATTACGCCATGGGAGATTTATGGTTGGTAGCGCATACCGTTTAGTCTTTCCAATGCGCCTGCAGCATTCCATCGAAGCATGGAGGATATGCTGGGCTCCCTGAGGGATGACTGTTGCATACCATACCTGGATGACATCCTGTGCTTTGCAAGGTCCTTCAACGAACATGTGGAGGGGAACCGCAAAGTTCTTAAGGCTCTGCAGCGACATGGCATGAAGCTACGCCCCAAAAAATGTGAGCTGTTCTGAAGGGAGGAGTAGTATATGGGCCACCTCGTGTTGGCAGGGGGAGTGCGGATTGACCCTAAAGACCTGGAGGCTGTATTGTCACTGAAATCCAAGGTGCCCAAGACAGTTGGAGATGTCAGAAGGATCCTCGGCTTCCTCAGTTACTATAAATCCTACATTCAGAATTTTTTGCCCATGGCCAGCCCACTTTATGAGCTGCTTCAAGAGAAAGCTGGAATTTCCCAAGTCCCACCACACAGAGAAAAGACTAAGGGCCGATTCATAGTCGACGCAAAGGCACACGAACGCATCGAGACGCACCGCGATGCTTCACGAAGCTTTGGCCGCCATGATGCGTTCGATTGTGTTGTCTGATTTTTCAATACGCGACGCTGCAACGCATGTAATACCATCCATCGGCGGCGGTAATGTATATAATACACTTATTAACACTTTTTAGCTGACATAATAGACTGTACTGAAAAAAAGAAAAACTGATACCGTTGGGTATTAGTGACAGTGCCACTTCAGCAGTAATACATTTCCACTGGAAACCTAGCAAAATTAGATTCAAATCAGACTTTTGGGAGATATGATGGCGTTCGCTTCGTTTGTGCTGGTTAAAATTAGCCTTGATGATTTAACTAGTGACTGCCTAACGTTAGCCTAGCATCCAGGCATCTGTTAGCCAATGGACCGGTCTTGCTTTCTAAACATCAACCTATTCAGGATCATACGCAAAACAGGCAAAGTATTGGTATTAACCTGTAGCTAGCTATGTGTAAAAAATGCAATCAATGTATGGCGTAAGGTCGCTATTTTTTCAGCTTATTTTTTTTTATCCCTTTTGCTTGAAAACAGTCAGGGACGCCCAGTGGTACACGTACCCTCAGCACTCACCTCCGTGGAAGTTTTTGGCTTTCCATAAATGATCCTATTACCCCATCTACAGCCTAAATTTTGTTTTACAGCATTTGTAAGCCCATTCTATTATAAAACAGCGTTGTGTATCAATGATGCTGGCTTAAAAAAAGTTATGGCGTATGGCATGGGTCTCATTGATAACGTCAGATGCAGTCGTGAAATCTTGAGTATAAATTAGGCTAATGCAAAGGGTTACTAATTTGAAATGGGCTATATTCTAGAGACGACCACCTTGACTAGTTGATTATAGCCGGCTAAGGTGTAATGTTAAGGTAAACTGATAATAGCCATTTAACGTTCACTTATTATTCACGATATATCCATCGCAACGACAGTTAATTAATTCTCTTGCCAAATAACTTGCTAATTGTTTGCTGCGCTGGAAAGATAGACTCAGCTATCCAGTCATTCTATAGAGATCAGTGAATGTCACTCAGAATGTCAGCCGAAATGTCACCAGTGACGCTGCTACCCCCAATTGTGTGAGCGGTGTATTGCATTTCACGTATCGCCGTGCTGCTTGCGTACACTGTGTACACTATCGAAGGGAGTGCGTTACTTGCGTCGCTCGCGTCCCTTGCTTGCGTGACTCGCGTCGACAAAAAATTGGCCCTAAGGGTCCACAGCTGTCGTCCAAGACCACTGTTTAATGGACAGACAAACACTAAGAGACTCTAGAGTGGTTAATAGACATGCTGCCAAGTCCTCCTATGCTCGCGTACCCAGACCTCAACCAAGACGTCAACCCTTTGTGCTACACACAGACCCATCAGAAAGGGTCCTCGGGGCCATCCTCTACCAGCAGCATGATGGAAAACTAAGGGTGATTGAATACGGGTCCAGAACACTGACACCAGCTGAGCGGAACTACCAGTGGCACAGCGGACAGCTGTGATTCCTCGCTCTTAAGTGGGCAGTGTGCGAGAAGTTCCGAGATCACCAATTCAATACTCCACACTTCGCCATCTACTCGGATAACAAACCGTTAACCTACGTCATGGCCACGGTGAAGCTGAATGCGGTTGACGACGGCTGGGTTGGGGAACTGGCTGATTCCGGTTCAACATCAAGTACAGGCCGGGGATTAGGCTAACGTAGACGCAGACACGCTGTCCCACATGCCTCTTGGCATCAACATCTATGTAGCAGAATGTACGAATGAGCTGTCGCAGGATGTCGTACGAGCAATGTGGGAAGGGAGTCAAGCTGCTAAGCCAGATGATGTAGCTCATCAAACATCGACAGTAATCTCCAGAAACTGAGTTGACAGTGCTAGGCTAACCATTATCAGTTGATGTTATGCCTATGATGAGCCAGTTAGCTATAAGGCAGCAGCTAGCGTTTGCACTAGGCTACTTCAATTTACAGCCCGAGCTAGGTGGCAAGACGGCAGCTGAAAGTTTGAGCAAAGTTGTGACATTTAAATTCCCATGAAAATGCCGACACAGAGGAGAAAACAAACAATAAGGGCAGCCAGTTGCCCAGCACTAACCTGAAGACAGGTGGAAAGAATGACGGCGAGAGCAGTCAGCCCTGACAGACACCGTTGTGTGTGTGACCTTGTGTCCCAAAGTTCTGAAGTGAGCACTTGCCTAATCACAGCCAAAGCCACGTGAATATTAAGTAGCCACATGCCATTGTGTACTATAGGGAGTGAAGTGAATAAAGTAGTAATGAGTTACAGATATCATACTAAGTAGTTGTAGGCCTATGCACTTTCTGTTACTGTAGATTCTCTTACTGTAGATTATGTGGACATTTACACTTAAAACGTGATTTTTTTTTTATCCCCTGGGGAAAATGATACTAGGGCACTGCACACCAATAAAGGGGCACATGCCCCAGTAAAATATGTCTGGTTCGGCCGATGATGTATAGTATTTCTTCTTGTGTATATTATTTCCCTGTGAGGAAGCGTACTCATATTCAGTTCGGCATATCCGACCCTACATCATAACTAGCAATCTTGGACCTCGGTAGATAAAATTCAGAGAGAAAAAAAATGAGAGAAATTGCATTGGAGTGCTTGAGTTTATGTTGTGTCTTGAAACTGGAGGTGCGTCACTGGCTTGTGGATTCAGGCGGTAACGGCTTGCGGTCTCATTCCATTCCATTACATTACATTACAGGTACTTAGCAGACGCTCTTATCCAGAGCGACGTACAAAAGTGCATAAGAACAGTACAAAAGTGCAGACCTCCTAGGAGACAAGTAAAAGTGCTAACAGTAAGTGACAGAACACGTTCCATTGTTACAGGTCTAGACTAATAACAAAAAGGCAAGGTCAAGGGCAAGTGAACAAAATGGAAATAAGGTTAAGTGCAGAGGCAAGTGCAACAAAAAGCAATAAAATAAGTGCAATATAAGGGCAACATGTCAAGTGCAACAAAGGGGCAGGAAAATCAAGTAAACTGACAATTGAGTGCAACAAAATGAAGGGAAACCAAATCAAGTGATACAGTCAGGAAGTAAGGTAAACAGAATAAAGTGCAACAAATCAAAAGGATGTAGGGACAGGATTCAGGGCAGTGGAGTCAGGGAAAGGTGGAGCCTGAAGAGGTGGGTTTTCAGGCATCCAGATGCTCAAGGATTCTGCCGTTCTGACCTCGATAGGTAGATCATTCCACCAACGTGGTGCCAGGACAGACAGCAGCCTTGAGCGGGAAGGGGAGGAGCGGAGAGGGGGAGGAGCCAGGCGACCAGAAGTAGCAGAGCGGAGTGCTCTGGCAGGGGTGTAGGGTCTGAACAGTCTCTGGATGTAGGCTGGAGCAGTCTTGTTGACTCCCTGATAGGCTAGCACCAAAGTCTTGAATTTGATGCGAGCAGCAACAGGGAGCCAGTGGAGCTTTGTGAGCAGGGCCGTGACGTGGGAGTGTCTTGGGAGGTTGTGGACCAGACGAGCTGCAGCGTTCTGGATGAGCTGCAGGGGTCTGATGGCAGATGCTGGGAGGCCGGCGAGGAGGGCGTTGCAGTAGTCCAGGTGGGAGAGGATCAGCACTTGGACTAGGAGCTGCGTTGAGTAGCTGGTGAGGAAGGGCCGGATTCTACGGATGTTGAAGAGGAAGAACCTGCAGGTCCGGGTCACTGCAACGATGTTCACAGCAGAGGAGAGCCTGTCATCAAACAGGTTCTTCACACTCCGTGAGGGGGAGATGGTGGTATCCCCCAGGGTGATGGTCAGGTCTAGGAGAGGGGAGGATGGAGCAGGGATGTAGATCATCTCCGTCTTCGTTGGGTTGAGCTTCAGGTGATGGTTGTCCATCCAGCTCCGGATGTCTTGTAGATTGAGACCAGCCATGAACCAGACGCACCTCCCTTTGTCTCTTTTATTTAACGATTTTTAATCCTGTTGAGGATACCACACCTGTACACCCACACCTGTGCCCGCAGGAGGTGTTGCGTTGTCCTTGCTAGAGGTGGTTGCACTACGTACTAAATGAAGGGTGCCAATAATTATGAAACCGTGATTTTGTTAAAAATTATTGTTATGATTTTGGTTCCTTCCGTCAAAACATTAATACAGTAAAGTATTTCACACACGCTGGTATATTCCATTTCTCTATAATTATTTTATTTACACTGCACGGCCAAAAAAAAAGTCACCGTTTGGAAATTAATGAACAAATTCTAGAATTGGATCATTATTGCGGTTACTAATATGTTTCAGCTGGCAATAATCATTTTTCCCCTGACTGATGAAGCGCATCGCTACTCATTTCTCAAAAAATCCTGTCGGAAGACACATCCCTTGCTGGTGGAAAAAATGTTACAGTATTTCAGAACAGGCAACTTCTTGGCCTGTATTTAGCAAAGAAACTCATGAATGCAAAAACAAGTATGAGGAATCATTTTCACAAACATATTTGCCACCACAAAGTCCTGATCTTAGACACAATAAAAGTTATTGGTATGTGCTCAAGAAAGACCACTGAGTGGTTCAACCATTATGTCGAGAAGACAAGATCTCGGCCAAAAATTATGGTATGTATGATCGAAAATAAATGTTCTGGCATTGCATATAGTTGTCAAAACAATGACAAAATGAATTTGCACTGTAATCAAAGCTACATGGGTTCTAACTAAATATTTGAGTGTGCGACTTTTTTTTTGGCCGGGCAGTGTATTTTTGTATTGTTTGTAGATTGCACTCAGGTACGTGTCATTTTGAAGCCCACTGTATGTAACAAAGGTCACGAGGAGTTCCTTCTTGGCTGTGAAATCACTCTCACAAATGCTTTTGGGATCAAGAAAGCATTCAAAGCATTCAGCCGGAGTAATATGATATTAGAAACCGCTTATTGAATTAGGACTCATATCATATCACATCAAACACTTGCGGCTGGGAAAGCTTTAGTTAAGATGTGGACTAAAAGCAGATGTGAGCTATATGAGGAGTGGTCAGGTGACGTCACATGATTACCACTCGTAACATCATTAGTCAAAAAATTATTCAAAATCATTTTGCATGTCACATTATGATAGGGAGTAACCAGGTAGTATGGCAGGATTACCAATCATAATATTACAGAATAAGAAAAAAAAATATTGACAAAAAGATCATGACAGGTGCATCTGTATAAATGGAACGACTAATATCAACAATAACGTTCAAACAATTTACATGAGTATTATGTATCATATACCAAAGGAAGTGCTCAAAGGGTAACTTCCATTCAGTCAAGAGAGAGACACTTCGTGGTTTCCCCAGTAGGTGGAGCTGCTGTTATTCCATCAAGATGAAGAGGAACAAGCTACTGCTGATTCCTTCTTGCTCGTGGGTACCAGATGGCATTCACGGAGACTGCCATGTATAACTACAGAGCTCCTTACTGGAATGAAAATAAATGTAATCACTATTGAATTGGTTGAAATTCTTAATGACCAAATCATACTATTACAATACTATAGTTATTTCTGTGTCCTGAAATAATTTGCAGTAATCTCTGTCCATGGGCCAATTATTAATACATTCATTTATTTACTTGTTTATTTATTTGTTTTATAGTTTTATAGTTTATTTTTTTTGAGCCAGACAGAAAACAATTCCGATTCAGTTCAATCCTATCAATCTCTTGCCATCTCATTACCCAGTGGCAAGGTCTGGTGACAATAAGCCCCAAATTCAAACATGAAAATGTCCATGATTTGCTCTCTCGCACCATTGAGCAGGTCCCATTTCCCTGAAACCCTCTAGCAGAAACCAATTTTGATTTCATGACATGACACAAATGTCTTGGATACCTAAATCATGTTGCTGCAAATCCATTTTCAAAAATATGTTTTATTTGCTCTTATTCCTTTTATCGAATGCCCCATGTTGTGCATATTTCAGTATGGAAAAATATATTGTTCTTGAGATCAAGAAAAGCTGAGACTGTTTGCCCTACAGTGGACAAAAATGAATTGCTGGGTCTTTCAAGGACATGAATCAATGGAACCCCTCAGCCAAACCTGACTTTAGCTTCTTAAACTGCATATTTCAATGAAGCTAACTAACTCCCCATTGTAATTTCCTTTATTTGATGTCATTGGTTAAACGCAGGCATCAATAGAAGCATCTCACATTATTAATTTGCTTCAGCACTTCATAATCATAGATTTGTAATCAAACAATGCACTTGTGATTAGTTATGGAGGGCCAAAATTAAATAAATAAATACACTGAGAACTAAGTAAAAAGTAAACTCAACAATTTATTATACCTGAACAATAATTAATCATAATTACAAAATTAATAATCATTAGTATATTTCATCATTATTATCAGGACTTATATCATAATTACATGTATCTTTGTTATTTTTTTTGCATTGTTATGTCATCATTTATATTTTCTCCCGCCTGCAATGCATGGCTGAACTGTTTAGTCCACCGCTATGACCAGGAGATCAGTTCAAGAGTTTTTTTTAGAAACCAAGCTTGTGAATAATGGGTGGCTCTCTTGGCTAAGGTGCTGCTTTGTGAGCACTAGTCAGCACCACAACCTGGGTTTGAGCCCCGGTTGCACTAATGCCGGTGTTCTGTCAAATTTTGCTCCCTTATCAAAAAATGCTACCGTAATACAAAGCGATTGTAAAGTCTTTGTTTTCGTCTTGATATTGCAATATGAATCAGGTTACAATAGTAACTTTGTTATTTGTGAGCTTATTATAACAAAAGCAGATGTTTTCACGAGTTGGATAAGTTTGTTTGAAGATATATGCCCAAATACCCCATTATCATCTAATTTCTGCATTTTCAGGAAAACCCAGCGTGTACATGCAAATATGTGTTCGCTTACAGGTCGAAATGTACACTGAAAATAAATCTATTTTTATGATTTTTCAAGATACTTAAGATATGAGCGAGGAAACAGCCCTAGATTTCAGGTTTGCGCAAGCGCAGAACCGCGAGGTAGCATATTTTGATGGGTAGCAAAATTTGTCAGAACACCGGCAGTGGCTGGTAGCCTTTTAAGAGCAATGCACAACTGGCTTCGTACTGCAGGGAAATAAATTGGAAGGGAATGCGGATTTGGGATTCAGGATCATAGTATTTGCTCATTGCTCGAGCACCTCCTGTTGGCCAGCCGGGTGTTTATCAGTAAGATTCTAAGCTCGCACATGTTTGGTATCCTCCACCCTCATTCTGAGCTTGCAAAGTTTTGAGCTATGAGTGTAAAAGAAGCAGCGGCTGACCGGCACCTGCTCCGGAGGAGGGTCGCGGGCTGTCTCACTCCCCCAAGATGGCAACAGGAGGTTGTGTACGAGTATGCTTGTATACATAGTTTGCTAATTCAGCATTCCACATTCGATTAAAAAAAAGCAAAAAAACAAGCTTGTCGTCAAACAATGCGGGCCGAAGCCAGCGGAAATACTTGCAGCACAGACAGGGCAATCTAAATTGTAATCAGTAGACAATCCACCGTTCAGAAGCCAATCAAATGGTACCCCAAAACAAAGGGAGATCCAAATCATGAATGTAAAGCCATCCAATGTTTTTCACCAGAAAATCAAATCAAGCAGACAGGAGGGACCTTGTGCGGAAAATAAATCAAAAAGAGGAAATTGGAAATCATACTTGCGAGGCTTGTGTGAAACAAAGGGGTATTAAAAGGGAGCACAGAGGCTAATTAGGAGTAAGTGCGGGTGGGAGGGCTGAGAGAAGTGTGACAAGGGCTTTATTCTATACAAGGGAATAAGGTGCGGCTTATTATGCAATGATGATCAACAAAAGGACTAAGAAAATACAATAAATTCAAAATAACTAATATCAAATCAAATTTATTTCTGAAGCACATTTAAAACAACTTACATTGACCTAAGTGCTGTACAGAGCAAAGCAGATACTTTTGTAGCTAAAATCAGAAGTACAATTAAGAAAACACCAACATCGACAACAGGTAACACAGCACATAAACACACAAAAAAAAATAAAATAAGATAAAATCATAATAATAATTAGCCACAACCAGAGGATTAAAATGCTTGAGAAAACAAGTATGTTTTGAGCCTGGATTTAAATGTGTCTATGGAAGGGGAAGTTCTTATATGGAGGGGAATGGTATTCCTCAATCTGGGGGCTGTGACAGTAAAGGCGCGGTCACCCTGAAGCTTGAGTTTAGATCGTGGGACAACCAGTAGCCCCAAGTTAGCTGACCTAAGTGACCTAGGGGTTGAATAAGGGGTTGAGAGGTCAGCAATATAGGTGGGGACCAGGCTGACTGTAATATGACTAGCTCTAAATCCAGATAAAATAATAAAATAACAAACACATGGAACATGTGAAATGTACATGAAAAACAGTGAACACATAACTTAGACTCTGACACAACCAAAAATGAGGCATATGCCAATTTCTTTGTGGAATTCAGTTCTTTGAAATCCTTTTTTCCATTAAAAACATGCAAAATTAATAAATGAAAAGCTCAAAGTTAAGCCCCTTTCACAATTGGGGTGCAACTGCTTGCAACAATTTGGTGGCACGATACACTAAAAAAAGCGTCTCTCGCAATTGATCACAAAAAGCATTCACAAATACAACAGGAGTCGTACAACAAGAGCGACTAGAAGCGACCATTGTATGATAAAGCCGCGTATGGTTGTGCAAGTGGTCTTGCGTTCACATATGAGTGTTGCACGAGTAATAGCGGTTGTTGTGGCGTCAACCATAAAACTGGTGCGACTGATCGCATGGTTATATGAGCTGACGTAAGACCATGCAATTGGTCAGTGTTTGGATGAGATCGGTTGTACAGTCATGCGTTTGGTCTTACAATTGGTCGTGCTAGCAGCTGGGAGTATATATACCGGCCTGAATCTGGATCACCTCAGATCAACACTGAATGCAGAATGAGATGCCACTAAAGAAGTCAGCGAAGGCCATGTCAAAACAGAAAGTGAAGGGGAAGAGGAAGGTAGCTGAGAAGGAGGCCCCTGAAGTACAGCTGACCGGTGATGACCAGGCGGTGCAGCCAGAGGGCTGAGGACCTTTTGAAGCTGATGGCATATTCTTCCTATATACTTTGTATAACAATAGGAATAGTCACATATTGGTTCATACAGTCTTACAATGGTAGCACAAAGTTGCAAGATTTGATGCAAATTGTCGAACAACAGTCTTATTGTCCTCGGCATGCTGTCCATCCTCGGAATGCCACTTCATGATGCCACTGACGTCACTGTTTAGATGGACTTTAATGGAGCTGTATTGCCATTTTATCCTATTTTGCTTTATCTTGTTATTAACTAGCTAGCCCGCAGAGGATGGGCTTCCCCACTAAAGCCGGATTCCTCCTGAGATTTCTTCCCACTGAGGAGTTTTTTCTCACCACTGTTTGAGGACTTTTCACCCTACTGGGAGTATTTTGCCTCATTTGCTGTAGTGGGGAATAGGCTGGGCACTGCCCTTCCAGTAACTTCATCTCTCACTGTAAAGCGTCATTGTGGCGGTCTCTGTGAAAAGCGCTATACAAATAAATTGAAATTGAAATTGAAATCATCGCATCACAACACAACCAAACACACAACTCTTCTCTAGAGATCCCTAGCGCACGTGCGAGTTTCGCACGGCTTCCAAGCGTTCAAATGTGATTTTTAAGTCATGTGCGTCAAGTCAGGTGACAGTTTGCAATGTTGTACAACACTCATACTACTGTCAGTGTGACCTAATGCGACTAGGCTGTGAGCATCTGAATTTCAACAATCAACAATCAGACACGACCAGTTCCGACCGCTAGAGACTCTGCAATGACTGCAATACCTCGCGATACACCCAGCAATTGCTCATGCAACACTGCTAAAAAAGTGTTGCAGGCAATCGTAAACTGAAAAGTCGACCCAATTGCAAAAGGGGCATTAAACCTGATGAATTCAATAAAAAGCACACACAGTTTACACTCATGGTTTCATTAATTAAAGTTTGCTGTACACGGGTTTTTCTTTTTTGTACCTGCAATATTGGTTTGAAATCTACGCAAATTTTCATAAATAGGATGCTGGGTCACCAAAATGTTTGCTTTGTTCCGTATAATTTAACAGAGATATTGGTCTTCAAACTTCTTGTTTCCTGTTTGAGAGTGTTTTTTCCCACCAGGGGACGTTTTTACCTCCTTTCTTGTAGCTTTTTGGGAGCTCTGGTCTGGTCTCTGCCCAGTTTTTCGTCTGTTTGATTTTAAAGCGTATTTGGCACTGTACCCAGTCAGAGGAAAAATACAAAATTAATGTACTTAGAGATTGAAGGGCCCTCTGTTGAGACTAGTTGGCCTCAGATTGCATATACGCATGCGCCTGACTGTTTATTCTCCCAAAAACGCCATGCTTGAGGGCAGAAACTTCTATTAAATGGAGGAAAAAATTTCAACGAAGATTTAAGCCAACAAATTTAATCATACAGTGAACAGAATCACACAGTGTAAATGCTTGCAACGAACGACAGGTTCAAGGAGAGTGTCAGTAATGGTATGGCAGGATTGGGAGGGGTGTGCATGTTGGTTGATGATCATAACATCTGTCTGCACTTTTATGGTAGGGAAAATTGAGAAAAATTCCAGCATCACATATTTGATTTGGGGTGCAGCTCAGTCATATATTGCAGTCTTGTGGTGGTATTGCCGCATTTCTTGATAAAAAATGTAAGTGACTTGGCAGAAAAAAAGTCAAAATGAAGCACAAAGATGAACTGTAAATTGCCTGGAAGGCAGCAAGGTGAGGGGTATTTTTTAATTATTAAGTGCAAACAGCCTATTTGCCTCCCTCCCTCTCCCCCGTCAGGACATTATTAAGTGTCCTCCATGTTTCTAAGCAATGAAAATTGTTATGTCGCATCCACTCTCATGAACTTTTACCCATTGCTGATTGTGAGTTAGAGGTAGTGGAGGGCACAGTAGCACTAACCAGGTGTACATTTTGACCTTAAATACCAGGAAGTTTTGAAATGATGTGATAAAATTTCACATTGTTGTACATTGTTAAATTTGCTATAAAAGTGAGATTCCAGGTTCTACCAACTAAACTGAATCTCTCCATCTGGTTTCCAGGCAGTCATGCTCCTTACTGAAACTATGTCTCACATCCTAAATTGTTGCCATGTGTATAGGGGGCTTTACATATGTAGGCATGACAGAACTGTGGATCTGATATCAGCAGATATTTTATCCATTTTCAGGTCCTCCATCGTGCTGTTTAAGCATTCTACTGTAAGGCCGAGCATGTTCAGTCTGTGTAACAATGTCTCAATGTTCTCTAATGTTATACCTTACACCCCTGATGTTGTTATTGAAAAGCTCAGAGAGGTGTTCATTCTGGAGGTGGGCTGTACTTTTGATATCAGCTTAGAGGAGGACTTTCTAGTGCTAAACTATCAGCAGCAGAAGCAGACCATCTCTCAGCTAGGCTACGAATGTAAACTTTTAGTTTGTATATTTGGTAGTCTGGGACACTTGCACAAGCTGGTGATGAGGGGCCATCAGATGGCCGGCCTCCCTAAAAGAAGAGCTTGTTATGGCCCCAATTTGTTATTACATTTATAACACAACAGCAACAGCAAGGGATGACAAACACAGCTTTAACAACTAAAACACATTTAATTTTTAACAAAGACAAAGACTAATAACAACCTACAACTAAAGACCAAGATTGATAAATAAGAAAAAACAGAAATAATTACAGTCCCTTTTTAGTGGGGTGGCTTGGTGATGTCCTGGATGAAGAAAATGCTCAAACACAGGCAAAGAAATCCACAAAAGAAACGTCACAGGTCTTGAACAGAATGGCAGGTCTGGTCATCTTCTTGCAATTTCTCCTACTACTTTACTGTCTCAATTCTTTTCCTTATATACTCTTTTGCAGACCCCACCCACATTTAGACCTCTTTTTTTTTTTCTGAGACTTGCCCCAGACATGTCCAGGACATGTCTAAACATGACTCCAGTCTGAGCTTAACAAAAAAAGGTAAATACTGCCATCTAGTGGCCTATATTCACATTACACCTCCATTCCAAAAGGGAAAAATTTTGACTCATAAAGGCAAAATTTTTCTTTTCAATACAAAATGGTTAAGTGAACACTTGTCTATATATACATATCATACAATATTCAAACACATGATATATATATACACATTCAAACACGGGATAAGCAATCAGCAATTACATTGTCTGTACCCTTCACATGCTTAATTTCCAAGTCAAACTCCTGTAAAATCAAACTCCAATTCAACAATCTCCGATTCTTGTTTTACATCTTACTCAAAAACATTAACGGATTGTGGTCAGTGTACACAATCATTGGCTTTTGTCCTGTACAAACATAAACCTCAAAGTGTTGTAAAGAAAGGACCAGAGCCAACAGTTCCTTCTCTATTGTGGAATAGTTCCTTTGGTGGCGATTGAACTTCCTGGAGAAGTATGCCACGGGATGCTCAATGTCATCAGCGTCACTTCTCTGTAGGAGCACAGATCCACAAGCTTGGTCGCTAGCATCGACCGCGATGGAGAACGGTTTGTTGAAGTCAGGAGATTTGAGCACGGGGAAGTGACACAGCAGAGACTTCAGGCGATCGAAGGCTCTCTGGCATGCATCATCCCAGGTGAACTTTACGCCTTTCTTCAGTTGGTTAGTTAGACTGAGAGCAATCTCAGCAAAGTTCTTGCAGAACTTGCGGTAGTACCCGATCATTCCAAGGAAGCGGCGCAAAGCTTTTTTGTTGTCAGGAACTGGAAAGTCCATGATGGCTTGGACTTTAGCATTTATGGGTGCCACCTGACCCTGGCCTATGACGTAGCCAAGATAGGTGACAGTAGCGCAACCAAAGTCACTCTTGCTCAGGTTAACAGTCAGGTTAGCCTGGGTCAGGCGCTGGAACAACGTCTCTAATCTTTTAGATGTTCTTCCCAGGAGTCACTCCGTGTGATCAGGTCATCGATGTACGCACTCGTGTGTGGCAATCCGGCGATTGTAGACTGTATCATCCTTTGGAACGTGGCTGGGGCATTTTTCATGCCAAAGGGTAGGACTTCATACTGGTACAATCCAGATGGTGTGGCAAAAGCAGAGATGCTCTTGGCCCTCTCAGTTAAAGGCACACACCAATAACCCTTCAATAAATCAATCTTGGTCAGAAACTTTGCTTGCCCTACACTATCAATACAATCATCAATCCTAGGTATTGGAAACACATCCGTTCTAGTTACAGCATTGACTTTGCGATAATCTGTACAGAATCTAGTACTTCCATCAGGTTTTGGAACTAGCACACAGGGTGAACTCCAATCGGAGTTGGAGGGTCTGATAATATCATGTTTTAACATGTACTCAACCTCTTTCTCAGCAATCTTTCTCTTTTCAGGATTCATCCGGTATGGATGCTGTTTTATTGGTTTGGCATCACCAACATCTACATCATGAGAGGCTATAGTAACTCTCTTTGGAACATCAGGAAACAAATCCTCATATTTCTTGATCAACCTTTCAAACTGATCTCTCTGTGAGGGTTCTAAGTGCTGGAGTTTTACATCAAGATTTTGCAACACTTCAGTGTTTGACAATTTACATGAAAGAACTTCAGCTTTAATTCTTGGTTCATCATCTTGAAACTCCCCCTCATCTTCACACGTTTCGACCATTGGAGAATCTGAAGTGACAGCTGCAACCCTAGCATTTCTGTCATGATAAGGCTTTAGCATGTTAATATGACACAATTGTTTTGGTTTTCTCCTATCTGGAGTCTTCACAATGTAATTGAGATCATTGAGTTTTGTCAGAATTTCATAAGGACCATGAAATCTAGCCTGCAATGGATTGGACTCCAAGGGAAACAACACAAGGACCTTGTCTCCTGGTTTAAACTCACGGCTTCTAGCCTTATGATCATACCAAGTTTTCATTTTTCCCTGACTTGATTTCAAGTTCTCTTTGGCAAGGTCACAAGCTGCACGCAATCTTTCCTTGAACTTGCTAACATAGTCTAACAGACTGATTTGCGGCTCTTCCTCTTGCCATTGTTCACTCAATAATAGCAAAGGTCCTCTCACTGCATGACCAAACACTAGCTCAAATGGACTGAATCCAGTAGACTCCTGCACTGCTTCTCTAGCTGCAAACAACAGCAAATGAACCCCTTCATCCCAGTCTTTCTCATGGTCATAACAATAAGTCCTCATCATTGTCTTGAGAGTGGAATGAAACCGCTCTAAGGCACCCTGACTTTCTGGATGATAGGCACTAGAAAGAATCTGTTTTGCACCTAGTTCATACACAACCTGCTGAAACAATCCTGAAGTGACATGGCTACCTTGGTCTGACTGAATTTCCCTGGGAAGACCAAACAACGTGAAGAACTTTATCAAAGCCTTCGAGATTGCAGTTGCCTTGATGTTACGTAGAGGTATGGCTTTGGGGAATCTGGTAGATGCACACATGATTGTCAACAAGTACTGATTTCCAGATCTAGTCTTGGGTAATGGACCAACGCAATCAACAATGACCCTAGAGAATGGCTCCCCAAATGCTGGGATAGGCTGCAATGGAGCTACAGGTGGGTCTAACTGGTGTTTTCCAACTTCCTGACAAGTGTGACAGGTTTTGCAAAAGTTGGAAACGTCTTTCCGAAGCCCAGGCCAAAAGAAGTGTTTCATGATCTTATCAACAGTCTTGTTAACACCAAGATGACCTCCTAAAGGTAAACTATGAGCCATTGTTAAGATCTCATTCCTATAGACCTTCGGAACGACAATTTGCCTGACCACTGCCCAATCTGCATTGGCAGGGATATCAGGAGGGCGCCACTTCCGCATCAACACACCATCCTTGAGATAATACCCAACTGGAACTGCATCTATTTCTTTTTCAGGAAGGGCTCTCCTCTTTAGTACACCAATTTCAGGATCATTAGTTTGCTCCTCAATCAACCGCTTTCTGGACAGAGACAAGTCTCCAGACACATCAGAATCACCAGACCCATCCGGCTGGCTGAATAGAGAACTGATAAAAGTATCTGATAAGTCCTCAAACGGAGAAACCATAGTAGGCCAATCAGAGTCATGAGGCGAACCACCTGAGTCCTGACTATACAATGTACTGGACGGCACCACAACATCATCTTCTTTAGCCTTCTTGGCCATAGCACGAGTCACTGCGCAAGAAGGATACAGAGATGGGTCCTCATCCCCATCTTCAGTGCTCGGCTGTGAAGTAAGATGTACAGGGGGAACTACTTTGCCCCCAGCCAGGTCATTGCCTAGCAACAGAGAAACACCCTTTATAGGTAGACTTGACATAAGTCCCACCTTTACCTGTCCTGTAACTAAATCTGACTTCAAGAATATAGAGCGCAGGGGTACAGATACAGTCCTCCCTTCAATACCTTGTACAAGTATGAAATCCCCTGAAGCGGTCTCATCACGTAACTCCAAGGAGTCCATCAACAAAAGTGACTGAGAAGCTCCGGTATCCCTTAGGATATATATGGGGACAGGAGTAGTATGCTCATTCAGAGCCACAAATCCCTCTGACACAAATGGAAGAAATTCCTCCCTCACAAAGTCAGCTGTATTAGGCTTTTTAGCCCCACAAGAAGCAGGCAATTTAGCAGATTGGTTATCTACTACAGGGGTTTCTAACCTTGTTTTCACAAAGGCATTTGGTTTGGTATCCTTTTCTTTTTCTTTCTTAGCTTTAAGGAACCAACAGTTAGTTGTAACATGACCAGATTTCTTGCAATAACTGCAAACTAGACCACTTTTGTCACTGTCAGCTTTCACACTTTGATCAGACCTGTTACTGGATTTCTGAGCACCATCACCAGATTTGTCTTTGGGTGAGGAATCTTGGGTATCACCGTAACCCTTTTTCTGAAATTGGGACCATTTATTGTTACTGCTAGACTGAAATTTGGACTTATGAGTGAGAACATATTCATCTGCAAATTTGGCAGCTGATTGCAAGTACAGTGCTTGCTTCTCATTAAGGTAGGTCTTAACATCATCCTTAACACAGTTCTTGAATTCTTCAACTAACACCATCTCTTTTAGTGAGTTGAAATCATCCTTGACCTCCATAGAAGTACACCAGCGCTCAAAGCAAACCTGCTTCTCATTAGCAAATTCAACATAAGTCTGATTTTCAGATTTCTTCAGACCTCTGAATTTCTGTCGGTAAGCCTCTGGAACCAACTCATAAGCTCTCAAAATAACCTTTTTGACAACCTCATAATCAGAGGAATCATCTGCAGACAAAGCCGAATAGGCTTGTTGAGCTTTACCCTTGAGGACAGTTTGCAACATCAGAGGCCAGTGTTCCTTTGGCCACTGGCAACTCTTTGCTACCTTTTCAAAACACTGGAAATAGTTGTCAACATCCTTTTCTGAAAATGGAGGCACCAGTTTTACCTCCTGACTGGCACAAAATTTATTTTTAGTTTCAATTTTAATTTTTAGTTGCTCCATTTGGAGTCTTTCTTCTCTATCGAATTTCTCTAATTCAAAATCTCTCTGTCTCTGTCTCTCTCTTTCTGCTCTTTCCTCTTTCTCTCTCTCAAATTCTCTTTGTTTTTCTTCTCTTGCTAATTTTTCTAACTCAAACTGCCTTTGTTTTTCTTTTTCTTCCCTCTCAAATTCTCTTTGTTTCTCTTTTTCCTCCCTTTCTTTTTCTCTTTCTTCCCTTTCTTTCTCTTTTTCCTCCCTTTCTTTTTCTCTTTCCTCCCTTTCAATCTCTAGCATTTTTAATTTAAGTTCCATTTCTATATTTGGATTTTCCACTGGAAACTGTTCCAGATCTCCTGGTGCAAACACATTTTCATCAATGTAATATTCAACTATCTCTCTAGCCAGTCTTGCTTTTCGCATGGCTGGTTTTACCTCTGTCAGCTCCAACTGTCTGCAAATTTCTAGCAGCTCTGTCTTTTTAAAAGACTTCAAAACCCCTACGGTTGGTGATGCCAAGAAATCATCCATTGCTGTTGTCAATATATATCTAGGAAAATTCACAAAAACAATTTCACAATTTGGAATGTTAGATTTTCAATAAATTACTCACACAATGGTCTATCCCGGACCTTGAGCCCCCAATTTGTTATGGCCCCAATTTGTTATTACATTTATAACACAACAGCAACAGCAAGGGATGACAAACACAGCTTTAACAACTAAAACACATTTAATTTTTAACAAAGACAAAGACTAATAACAACCTACAACTAAAGACCAAGATTGATAAATAAGAAAAAACAGAAATAATTACAGTCCCTTTTTAGTGGGGTGGCTTGGTGATGTCCTGGATGAAGAAAATGCTCAAACACAGGCAAAGAAATCCACAAAAGAAACGTCACAGGTCTTGAACAGAATGGCAGGTCTGGTCATCTTCTTGCAATTTCTCCTACTACTTTACTGTCTCAATTCTTTTCCTTATATACTCTTTTGCAGACCCCACCCACATTTAGACCTCTTTTTTTTTTTTTCTGAGACTTGCCCCAGACATGTCCAGGACATGTCTAAACATGACTCCAGTCTGAGCTTAACAAAAAAAGGTAAATACTGCCATCTAGTGGCCTATATTCACATTACAAGCTAAACAGTTAGCGAGGTACTGCTCAGTGTCGGCTATTATTGGAAGCCGCTCGGTCTGGAGGAGACGATGTTTTTTGTATCCTTGAATAAGGCCTGTTTTCTATCTGACCTGTATGATATCATATATAACAGTTTTTAGCCGTCCAGGCGCTTTGTAACCGACTGATTCCTATTGTCAACTGCATTGGCAGTATTTATGTCCCTTGTACAGGTACCCTTGTACTCTTTTTTTTTTATGTGGGCATAACTAAATATTTCAAATGTGTTTGGTATGGTTCTCAGCAAGAGTGAGTTTGGGGGATTTCTACTGATGACATTACTCAATGATTACTAGGGAATATTTCCCAGGGAATTGGAAAGGTAATCCATGCAATTTACTGGATACATACTTTTTTGTCTTGGATGGATAGCTGCTTGAGCCATCTTTTATCATACACATATACGGTATGTATAATGAATATACCATGTGGTGTTTTATTCTCATGGAGTAACACTGGGAGAATTTCCCACAAATCCAAGCATATTACAAATCCAGTATTTTTTTAATTGCTGCACTGATTTTCCTTAATTGGTGCCTGATTTCTCTTACTTTAACTCGGGGATCTTAAAATGTCGGGTCCTCAAGGTTCATGAACTGCTGTTACTCCCCCCTGCTTTTACCTCCACACTTTCCCAAGCAGTGGACTTTTAGTTTCCATCCCTTATCAGCATTTTTGATAATATTTATTGATCTTCCCATTCAGACTTCATGGCCAATCAGAAGTACTAGCTGTTCAGCTGGTATTTGTATTTGAGGTTCAAATTTGGTGATCAATGCTGAAGCTCCTAAATATATCTTAAGCTGGCAATTTGGAGGATTTTATTCTTAGAAGTACTTGTTCTGTTCAAACATTGGCTGAAAAAACAAATAGTCTGTCGTAGAAGCAGCAATGTCCCAGAATTGTTGACAGGTGTCAGTTATTACACCTTTCTTTATGCTATCCTCTTTAGAAAAACTACAGAATTATCCATGATTCCAGTCATGTACTATATAAATCGACCACTTGGAGGCGGCATTATAAAAGGGAAAAAATGCTACATTTTCTTTAGTCCTCGACTTGCTGGTGAGTGATTTTGTCCGGTATAAATTGAAACTTAGTCCGTCACAGAATAGTGAGGCATTATGTTCAGTTGAGTGTATTAAGATATATTTTAAGGGCAGTCCTCCGCATTTCATAATGCTTGAATGGTATTTTCTGGTGTGCTGAAGAATGTTTTCTCAGTACTGGGTAGCACTGTTGCCTCACACCAAGAGGGTTGTGGGCCTGAATCCAGCACAGCGCCTTTCCGTGTGAAGTTTGCATGTTCTCGCTGTGTTCACGTGGATTTAATCCAAATTGGCCAGCAGGTATGAGTGTCTGTGTGAATGGTGCACCCTGCGACGGATCAGCGAGCTGTCCAGAGTGCTTCATCACCTATTTTGGGGTCCCTGAAGGTAGAGGCATGTGGTGGAATGGAGTGGGGGTGGGGAGTCACATCAAGACTGCCTTCCGGTAAGTTCCGGGGCCATTTTTGTATTCTGGATTCATTCCCCAGTGTAAGCAAACTCCTTGCAAGAAGAGCATAAGCATGGGAGGCCTGTGGCATAATTCTGAGAAAATGCAGCCTTATAAAAAATGTATTATGAAGTCTGCAACTCTCACTGAACTTGATCAGGGAGCAGAGCTGTCTCATTCGCCCCAGTCTCTGGTGAGCTCCTCCCGAAGAAGCAACCACCTGCGAGGCGGTCCTGCAGAGAATGATAATGCTTGCACTCCCTGCGGCAAAGACTGCGTTTTCACAGCGTTATGGCAACGTCGTGCACTATCCTGTGCAGTTCAGCTGTGAGTCGGTATTCACTCGCAAGGCTGCTTGCGTCAGGTGGAACAGATGTCGGAAGCTTCTCAGCTCCATTCAGTGTTATCAGCGTAGCACAGAATGGAGAAATGGAAGGCTCTTTCTGCTCATGTCGCGCCGCAGGTGATGAACCTGCCTGAAGCAGTGAGATGTGGAATTCCCACTCCCTGCTACCATAGCGCTATAATCCTAGCATTGCCCCCTTTCGCATTTAAAACAGGTGTTTTCGAAATGGACATGGCTCAATACATCCATCTCATCAGCACCATGCATTTATGACTGTGCTGCTAATGTGAATATCTGATGGGGCAGGGAAAAAAATATGATCACCGAGCCAAAAGGCAACAAAACACTTTCTTTTTAATGGGAGTGCCTGTTCCATTTTCCTCCAGAGAACCAGAGTATGGTATGTGTTACACTTGCGTGCACTGCCAGCCAGCTGGCTTTAAATGCTGATGGCTCTTCCTCCATTTGATTCCCTATTTTGTTGAGTCCTCGGGTGATATTGGGCAGCTAGCTCATCTAAAAACACAAAGCGGCAGGGAAATCGGTTGATGCAGATACGAAGTAAGCAGAGCACCGGTCTCCTCAGCCGAAAGTGTGATGCCACCATCCCTGAGAGTCACATGAAAATAAGAAATAAATCCGCACAGTCTTTTCTTGATGAAGTATGTCATCTGTGCAAATACATACGATAAAACTCTGTATATTACACAGAACAAACAGCCCGCATAATGTTGACACTTCCAGCTCTTTGTTAATTTGTGGAATAAAAACCATTTTTCTAAAATGTTTTTTCTTTTGTCCTGAGGAATACTTAACATCCCTCGTTGTTCCCTCTTCTGCTTTAAATCCAATTTTATAGTATCTCTGGTTAAAAAGCTGTTATTGTACTAGTAAAAACCAATGACCCCAAACGCGTTTGTTTACTTAGCACTCAAGGAATCTAATTGAAGCCGCATCATTTATAAGGCGCACTCATGTATTGACTGAGGTAGTGCTACTGCGTACAGCTTTCCATTCTGCTTTAGTAGGCCTTGAAAGGAACCAGTGTGTCACGCTAGATTGATATATGTTATTTATATAACCCTTTACAAAACCCTCACTTCTTAAGTGCTTCTCAAATAATACCGTATAATACAACAAAAATTATGAAATCGAATTATTTAAATATAAACTGGATTGAAAAAAAAAAAAACTAAATATATAAAATTTTTAGTCTAATAAAAAGGCCAGTCCTTGAGAGTGGATTGACATTTCAAATACTCAGACTGCTCTATGGAGCGGTGTGACGATTACTGCACATGCCCAGAAATTTGAGAGCTTTACGCTCACAGCCGCTGGAGCTTATGGGTTTTTTTCACATCAAAATGACTGGACGGTCTACCAAACTGGAAGCATTCAGTGTACATGGTTAATGATTTGGAAGCTACTACCAAATATTAAGTTGAAGCAGCAGACAGACGGAGATCTCCGCAATAACCTTTAATTTCATAAACAAATTTTGTTGGCTTAGTAGCAAGTTATAAACTCTCTTCCCTTATGTGGCATCATAAAGCAATTAGCCGAATTACTAGCTAACGCGTTTTGGCATGTGCGAGCTAAAGGACACCTTTAGACGAGCAGTATGGAGACATTTTATTGATAATGGATGTATTTTTGGACGTTTGAAGCTAGGACACCAAGCAAAACTTCACCAAACAGTCTAAGGTACACCTGAGCACTAATCATGGTGTCTGATGAGCATCTTCATGTGGTACACCTGTGAGGTGGGATGGATTGTCTCAGCAAAGCAAAAGTGCTCACTATCACACATCTAGACAGATTTGTGAACAATGTTTGAGAGAAATGGTAATATTGTGTATCTGGAATGAATTTTAGATCTTTGAGTCCATCTCATGACAAATGGGAGCAAAAACAAAAGTGTTGCGTTGTTGAGTGTAATTTGTCAATGGCAACTGCATGGCAGGTAATTTATGATTTCAACTGAGCCCCTCTGAACAAACAACAATTTTCACGTTTATTAAGTTTGACACAGAGAATTGGAGAAGAGGATCAGATCCGTTTGGTGCAATGCAGAACTAATTCAGATCTAGCCCATTGTGTGTGTAAAAGTAGGTCACTTGGTACTGACACTTCCAGAAAGCCAGGGCAAGGCAGTGCAAGAGAGGTCTAAAGCTGGATTGATGGTTCTGTGTGGACTCCATGCAAAAAGGGCACGCCGTCGCCTCAACGCAGTCGTGGATCTTTCGAAGTTCTGCGTTGAGGTCATTGGCGTCATGCTGTGCCGCAAAGCGATTCACCGCCAAACCGGAAGTGATGTACAACCCCAATTCTAAAATAGTTGGGACAGAGTAAATTGTGAGTAAACTCAAAACGCAATGACTTTCAAATCACACCAGCCAGTATTTTATTCACAGTAGAACAGAGATAACACAGCACATGTTGAAACTGAGAAATTTCAAAATTTTATCCACAAAATGAACTCATTTCAAATTTGATGGCTGCTACAGGTCTCAAAAAAGTTTACCATGTTTACCTGTTTACCATGGTGTAACATCCCCTCTTCTTTTTAACACAGAGTGGAGGCATCTGGGCATTGAGGAGACTAGTTTCTTGAGTTTAGCCACTGGAAGTTGACCCCGCTCTTGTTTAATACAGGTCTCCTGGGTCTCTTTCGACGCACTTTTCATTTAATTATGTGCTAAATGTTCTCAATCGGTGAAAGGTCAGGACTACAGGCAGGCCAGTTCAGCACACAGACTGTTCTACTACGAAGCCATGCTGTTGTAATAGCTGCAGTATGTGGTTTTGCATTGTCCTGCTGAAATACACAAGGCCTTCCTTGGAATAGATGTCACCTGGAGAGGAGCATATGTTGCTCTAAAACCTTTATATATCTTTCAGCCTTCATGGTGCTTTTTAAAACATGCAAGTGTCCCACACCACATGCACTAATGCATCCCCATACCATCAGAGAACTGGCTTTTGAACTGAATGCTGATAACAGGAGGGGTGGTCTTTCTCCTCTTTAGCCCGAAGGACACAACGCCCATGATTTCCAACAAGAATGACACTTTGCCACTTTGCTACAGTCCATTTTAAATGAGCCTTGGCCCATAGAACACGGCGGCGCTTCTGGATCATGCTCAACAATGGCTTCCTTTTTTGCATGATAGAGTTTTAGGTGGCATCTGTGGATGGCATGGGGGACTGTGTTTACTGACAGTGGCTTCTTTATGTATTTTTGGGCCCATTTAGTAATGTCAATGACAGATTCATGCTGTTGAGTGATGCAGTGGCGTCCAGTAAAGGTCCTCGGCCTTGTCCCTTACGCACAGAGATTTTTCCAGTTTCTCTGAATCTTCTGATGATGTTATGCACTGTCAATGATGAGACCTTCAAAGCCTTTGCAATTTGATGTTGAGGAACATTGTTTTTTAAAGTATTCCACAATTTTTTTTTAATGCTAGCCTTCACAGTTTGGAGAGCCTCCAGCCATCTTTACATCTGAGGGACTCAGCCTGTCTAAGACATCCCTTTTATAGCCGATATGTTACAATCCTGATGCCAGTTAACTTAATCACTTGGTAAATGTTCTTTCAGCTGAATCTCTTATACATTAATTGCTTTTTCAGCCCTTTTATGCCTGTCTCCCAACTTTTTTGAGACCTATCGCTGCCAGAAAATTTGAAATTAGCTCATTTTGTGGATAAAAATGGAAAATGTCTCAGTTTCAACATTTGAAGTGTTATCTATGTTCTATTGTAAATAACATACGTATTGGCTCATGTGATCTGAAAGTCATTGCATTTTGATTTTATTCACAATTTATACTTCGTCCAAACTATTTCAGAATTGGGGTTGTAATGGAGTGGACGAATCAGTGCCTTGCGGTCTGCTTTCACTTTGGCGTGCAGTTAATGTTATGACTTGAAAATCACAACAAAGAAAACGAGCAATGACAACTTAAACAAATTTATTATTCACTGATTAAAGAAACTTCAACAAATAATCCACTGTTTAATCTTATAATAACACTGTAATGCCACTATGTAACTCTGTTGCCAAAACAAAAATTCTGCCCCTACATAAATTTCAACATTCTGGAAAGATCTACAGGAGTCCTAGGTGATCCGGCCCCCGGCAAGAAGCCAGAAACTTCTAGAAAGTACTAGCCTATTCCATCACAAACAAGTGGTATTGCTAAATGATCACCAAAATAAACAAATCACTGACCAGTCATAATGGGCATTTAAACAGTGTCTAACAAATCTCCATTTACAAATGATATACAGTGCTGTACACAAAATACTCATACATAACATTAGAAAATTTTCGAGGTGCATGGCAGGCGACGCAGAGGCTCTGCGGTGGGGGGTTCACGTCGCCGTAAAGGCTCTGTGTCACAACGGCGTCGGTTCGACGCAGAACCATAAATCCAGCTTAATTCACTTATCCAATATAGCAGTGCCCATGGAAGAACCATGTTGTAGAAAGAAAACTGCTCCTTATTTTAAGTTATGAGGATGATTGATGAGTGATCAAGTGAATACTAGTGATATCTATCTTATTAGTGCCTTTTTGTGACATTTTTTCAAAGTATTTTTCTGGTAGAGTCATCCAGTGGAAATTACTGTGGCCTATTGCTGTAGTAGGGAATGACAGCACAGTTTGACTAGTAATAACAATTAACACTGTTTCATCATTAATTTGGCATACAGTGCCGTGAAAAAGTATTTCCGCCCTTCCTGATTTCTTACTTTTTTGCATATTTTTCACACTAAAATGTTTCAGATCATCAAACAAATAAAGAAAAATAACCTGAGTAAATACAAAATGCAGATTTTAAATGATGATTTCATTTATTTGGGGGAAAAAGTTATCCAAACCTACCTGGCCGTATGTGAAAATGTAATTGCCCCCCCTTCTTATATCATGAATCAACTGTGATTAACCACATTTTTTAGTCCAATTCCGCTAGCCACACCCAGGCCTGACTTCTGCCAGACCTGTTGAAAAGAAATCACTTTAATAGAATCTGTCTGACAAAGTGAAGGAGTCTGGAAAGGGTTGCAAAGCCATTTCTAAGGCTTTGGGACTCCGGCGAATCATGGTGAGAGCCATTATCCACAACTGGAAAACACTTGGAACAGTGGTGAACCTTCCCAGGAGTGGAAAAAATTACCAAAATTACTCCAAGACTGCATCGACGACTCATCCAGGAGGTCACAAAAGAACTCGGAACAACATCTAAAGAACTGCAGGTCTCACTTGCCTCAGTTAAAGTCAGTGTTCATGATTCGACAATAAGGAAGAGACAGGGCAAAAATGGTCCTGTTACATCAGGAGTAAAACTAACAGAGCATTTCATAAAAGGAACATCATCCCAAAAGTCAAATATGGTGGTGGTAGTGTGATGGGTTGGGGCTGCTTTGCTGCCTCAGGACCTGGATGACTTGTCGTAATCGACGGAACTATGAATTCTGCTCTCTACTGGAAAATTCTGAAGAAGAATGTCCAACCATCAGTTTGTGATCTCAAGCTCAAGCCCACTTGGGTTATGCAGCAGGACAATGATCCAAAACACACCAGTAAGTCCACCTCTGAATGGCTTAATAAAAATAAAATGAAGATTTTGGAGAGGCCTAGTCAAAGTCCGGAATAAAATCTGCTTGAAATGCTGTGGCATGACCTTAAACAGGCCATTCACACTCGAAAACCCTCCAATGTAGTTGAATTAAAACAATTCTACAAAGATGAGTGGGCTGAAATCCTTCTACGGTAATGTGAATGACTCATTGCCAGTTATCGAAAACGTTTGCTTGAAGTTCTTGTCACCGAGGTTGGCACAACCTGTTATTAGGATGTAGGGGGCAATTACTATTTCACATTGGACCAGGTAGGTTTGGATAGCTTTTTTCCCTTAATAAATGAAATCATCATTTAAACTCCTTTTTGTATTTACTCGGGTTGTCTTTTTCTATTAAAATTTGTTTGATGATCTGAAACATTTTAGTGCGACAAATATGCAAATAAGAAAAAAAAAGAAATCAGGAAGGGGGCAAATACTTTTTCCTGGCACTGTATATAGCTGTTGAGTTGATGGTAGTGTGGGTTGTTAATTGTGTATTAAACTGTGATATGCATTTGATATCATTTTTTGAAAAATATAAAAATTATCGACTTTTTTATTCTGCTTCAATATTCTGCCTTAATACGGACCAACACACTTATGGTGTCTGACTCACTCTTGGTACGTAGCAGAATGTATAATGAAGTATTTGTCAACACTAGTGTGTCTTGGGCACTCTACAACCTTTTCGTCGGTAACAAGAAGAACTCCAGAAATAAAAATTTTGATGTTTGTCTAATAATTTTCCTTTCTTGAAATAAGCAATTAGAAGATTAGACTTCAATCAGCCAATTTTTAGTATTTTTTATTGTTCAGAAAAATCTATTCAGCACACAATGCCAGAAATTTCACAAATAAATGAAGAAATTCTGAAATGAGGTGTTTAAAATAAAATCCTATTTCTGCTGAGATAAAACAGATTCAAAGCAATTACATGCATATTAAAATATTTGAATGAATTGCAAGCTGTTTTTTTTTCAAGTTTGTTTACTCCTGTCATCCTACAAAATTCAAGAACTGTTGTTAGACCACTCTTGCTCTGAAAGGCTCAATTAAGCTTCTTTTGACTTCAAAATTTGGTTAATTTGTGCAATTATAAATACTACTGCAGAGACTGCTGCATTAAAGGGCTGAATTGCTGAATTAAAGGGCTGAAATATAGACAGACAAAGACATCATTCATTTTGATAAGAGTAATGCAGTGCCCATTCAAAATGCGCGTGCACAGAACAGGCCAGTTGCATGATCTCTTATACTTGGTTTTAGTTCTTGAAGCTTTCTTGAGAGCTGTTCAGCCAAACAACTTCACGCTCAATACAACACGTCCATTGGGCCCTTAGCAATACACCTGCCGATTGTGAAATCAATGGGATTAACGGTTGTTGAAAAAATCGAAGGACAGGCTATTATGATTCTGATCTGTCTTGCCCTGTTCATGCTCTGCTTTGCCATGTGCCTGATCTGATTGCCATATTTTTATATTTATTTGAATCCTTGCATTGTCTGACTAGTCTTTGATATGTGTATTGTGATTTGGTAACCTAGATTTGTTCATGTATTGTCTTAGTTTAGTCTTTCCATGTTTTACATTTAACCATAGTTTCATTCCGGTCCATGTTTTTGTTTTCTCCCATGCATTGCACTTTGTCTCCCTGTCTGGTCTCTTGTCTTGTACTAGCCCCAGTACTGCGTGCCACTCTTTTGGGTGATTTAATGGTTTCTGAATTTCAACCTTCCTTCCAATCTCGCTTACTTCCTTCACCTTATTTTTCTATTTTACTAACCAATACTAACAGTTTGTTGTTTTCGCGAAGATTACTAATTCAACTTTGTATATAATACTAACTTACTAACAAGCACTAGGGATTGTATAGCTGCACTTACTAATTGATTAACAAGCCCTCAGCACTCGCCCTGTTCTAGTCCCCGCCTCTTGTGTTTCCCTAATCTTCTCTGTTGCATTTCTGAGGATCCTCCACATCTGCTCGCGCTGTCCTTTCTCTCATTATCAATGCACGTTAGAACTCCTTGAGTGCAGCCGTATGTTTGTCTATAGGATTGTCTCGTGATTCCTGTCCATGTTTTGGCTTTTGCCTACTTTATGTGATTAGGTTCTCCCTCTTGTTCCCTGCTTTGTAATTAGTCTCATTTCCTGCACCTGTGTTCTATGTACCATGTGATCTCCCAGGAGTGTATATTAGGTGTCTTTTCACAGAACTTCCTTGTCAGAACGTTTCTCGTGTTTACCTGTGCTGCTATTGTATTCTGTCTTATACTCATTGCGTTACTCTTCTGACTGGACCGTCCGACTTTCGTTTTTGGCTCTGCATTTCTTGGATTACTGTTTCATCTGTGTTTACGAACCCTACGATATTTGTGATTGCTGCCCTGCTAACGATTTGGATACGCCGACTGGTTTTTGATTTTATCTTCTCTGACAAACCTGTGCCTGTGTACCGAATCTGTTTTTGCCTGACTACGAGTTCTGTGTTTCCTGCCCTGGTTTTCGACTCTGATTCTGCCCTCCTGGATTTTGACTTTTGGGCTTAGGACTCTGTACTTTTGCCTTCTGCCCTGCGGGGGTTACACCCCTCGCTCAATAAAATCTCACTTACAATCCTGTGTTCTCGCGACTGGTTCCTGAACGAAACCTCTCACAGGCACATAGACTGTCTCACAAAGACTTATTTAATCTTAGTTAGACTAGTGCTATGCCCATTCAAAGCGTCCCTCTTCGAAACACACTGATTGCTTGGCCTCTAGTACTGCTGCTTCAGCTTTCTTCAGAACCACTCCACCAAAAAACTTCACACTCAGAACTTCATTTCCTTGGGTCCTCAGCCGTACCGAGTGTGAGGTTGATCGGATGGACAGTTGTTGAGAAAAGCTAAGGACAGACAGACAGACAAATATTCCTTCATTCATAATTAGACACAAAATAGCAAAAAGCAAATGAAAGGAATGTATTTGGATATAAAGATCTTTAGTCCATGGTTTTTCCTTTTTTGTCTAAGAACAGCAGGTGCTTGTTGTTTTGGTTTTTGTCCATGACTTTCTCCCACGGTGGGAAAACTGTCACAGTGGTCTATGCCTTGCAAATTCTGGTCACCCACTCACTCACTAATGGACGTTTAGTGGGATGTACGTGCATTATGCACCATAGATCAGCGGGTTCTCATGCTGCTTCGAACTTTTGCTTTTTTTATTTAAAAAAATGAAACCTTTCCTTTCCTGAATAAAATTGAATTTTCTCAGTTTTATTAAACATGTACTCATGGATTCCTTTCTTGATCATATGGCTCACCTTCTGTACACACAGATTGAGATTTTAAATTTTTGTTTTGGGTATGACTGTTTTCAATTTTAATTATTTTTTAGCATTTTCATTTATTGGATCTATTTTATCATATCATGGCAAGTGTAAAAGGGAGCGTATGAACATTTCTGTTCACCGGCTCAAGTCTATGAATCTGTAATAGAGCATGCTTTACCATAGTCTTAAATTCCTTTTGCTTTAACAGGATTTTGCATATCAGCACTTAAGGGAGGCGCACCTTGATCTTCCCAACTTAGTTTCAGTTGTTCGCGAGGTTGCATTTTGACAACAACTGCTGCACTCTTAAGAAGGCTGATGTGGTTGCTCTTGGTGTAAATAACCTAGAGACTTTTTCCATGCCAAGGTGTGCCAGGAGCTATCAAGCTGTCATTAACAGTCACACTTCAACTCCGGTCACCTGTCTGCAATTTCCTCTTGGCAACTTTGAAATAGCATGCTCCCCACCTCGTCTGCTCTCTTTCATTTCTCCAGAGATGAATGAACTGGTTTAGAAGGGGAAAAATTCAGACAACACAACACACACTATCACTTTAGAATGAGATGAAGGGAGTGCTGGCTTTATCTTGAGAAAATCTAAATAGAAGTGTCTTGGAATAGAACAATGTAATCTGTCGTCAGATCTTTACTGAGAATAAATGAAAAGAGGTTGAGGGTGTAGCACACAAATTGATACTTGGCAGAAGTCGCTGTGAGGTATCTGGACATTGGCACCCCACACGACAGCAGAAAATATACAGCATATTCACACACCATTCACTGTTTTTTCGATAGTAACTTCTGTACCTTTGAACGCTTGAGATAATACAAATGTTGCTTTAAAGTTCCTGCATCTCAGAGAACAGCTGCTCTCCCACAAATTTTTCGCACTCCAGTTTTCAGAGAATGGTGCGAAAAAACAAACATCCAGCGAGCAGCAGTTCTGAGGGCAAAAACATCTTGTAAATGAAGGAGAGAGGGAGGTGACAGAATGGTGAGACCCCTTCAAAATAACTGAAAGGCCACAAATACCCAAATAATGATTATTTATGACAGTGAGGTCCATCTGTGAATGCACTCATCATATCTTGAATCAACACATTCTCATCCCAACTCATCATATAGAGATACTACCTGACCAAGCGTTGATATACGAAAAAAAGAAGGCTTTTGGTGTCCTTATTCGACGTTTAGGGTCATGCTTCAGGTTAGGGTTGGGGGTTGGTTTTTGTGTTAACACTGGCATCAAAAAAGGATGCCAAAAGTCACCTTTTTTGTGGTATATGGCACTTGGTCGAGTAACGTCACTATATGATGAGACGGGATTAGAATTGACTTCTTGAGCAGGATTTTCTGCAGCAATGGAAAATCATGCCAGCTATCACTTCTGTCAAGACAGGAACAGGAATACAAGATTTTATAAATGTATACATGAATATAAGTATTCAGTCAAATTTATTTTCTTTGCAACTTTCTGAGGACAAAATTTAGCAAAAACGCCATGAATCCCAAGATGCATCTTGTCTTCTGACTCAACGATGCCAGTGTAGAAACTAAAGACCAACTGTAGGTCAACCTGAAATTATGAGCGCGCAAGTAGGAACACAACGCTTTCACAACTCACATATTTTTGGCAAAACTCTGGGATTTGAACTGTCTTCCAGCATCAAAAAGAGATTTGTGACCACTCAGCTGGGGCTAACAGACGACGAGGGTAAAACATATTGGGTGTGATGTCTAAATGGAAGGCGCAATTCAAAGGATTCAAAATGATAGCACACAACAGCTTAACTGCTTCCATTCAGCTGAGACTGGGAAAGCCTGTCTGTCTATTAAAAAAAGCAAATTACATGCCGTGGGCTTCAATGATTTCTGCCCTGTTTTTAACAACATCAGTCTGATTGCACAAGCTCTGTGATGCCTTTTAAGGGGCTGTCAGATAATCCCTCTTGTCATTCATTGTCTCGCTTCTCTTCACAGCTGCCAGGTGGGAAACGGAGAAAGTGAGCAATGTTTCAGTTTTGCCAGCTTCAGGTTGAACCACTGTCCATTCACTCATTTCCTTAAATTCCTGTTGATTAGATTTAGGGAGTATGTATTTTAGCTTTTGATGAAGATGTATGAATCACATATTATGATGCCAAACTGTTTTTGGCCGTATTAAAATTCAAAAGTATAAAAACAAGATTAACAGAATGTATAATTCTTTCAAATCTTACAAAAACATTTCCATAAAAATAAATAAACTGGTAAAAATTTTTGTGCCCATTTTCTTGACAGCTGTTGATTTTCTTTCTCAATTGGTCTCTTTTGCAACTTCGGGGGTGGTTGTGACGCAAATGGCATCTTTGCCAGTGACTAGCTGCCAAATTACTTCACAGTTCTGCTGGAAATCTGAAGTTAAATTGAGTTGCTCATCTCCCTCTAAGACTGACTATTATTTGAAGATCAAACACAATTCTGGGTCCTCACTTTTCAACAGTGTGTAGGAAAAAATTCTTAATTCACTCGTACAAACAAAATTAAGAAAGTTCCTTCAGACTGAAAAAGTGGGAATTACCAAGCACGCATATGTAGTTTTTACACACACTCATTAGTAATTAGTGTTGATATACAGTACCAGTCAAAAGTTTGGACATACCTACATTTTTCTTACATTACATGCTAAATAAAGAAATATGTGTTGTTTATTTTGCAAAAAAAAGAGACCTAATTTTTAAATCAATCAAACTAACCAGAATTTATAATTGTTGAGCAGACTCATATTTTTTATTTTATTACTCAGGCAGTTACATGCCGATAATGAGTAAGCAGCTAAGCGGCCATCTAAATTCCCAAAGATGAGCTGCACTCGTGGTTTGCCTCTCATTGACCTTTTTGCCCAATAAGTCTCAAACTGCTAAACTTTAATTCAACCATTGGAAAATGGAAGGAAGTCTTTGTCTGTTTACTTTGCAAAATATGGAATCATTGAGAATTCCAAGATTTTTAACAGAATTCTGTTATAAAAAATTATTCTTTTTTTTAACCTCTGACTGTTTACCTCTTATCTGATTTCATTCTCGATTACATAGAGACCCCTGAGCTCATCTAGAAAGTGGCAGCTCGCCTGGTCCACAACCTCCCAAGACACTCCTATGTCACCCCCTTGCTCACAAGGCTCCACTGGCTGCTTGTCGCAGCTCGCATCAAATTTAAGTAATTGGTGCTAGCCTACCAGGGAGTCAACGGAACAGCTCCAGCATACATCCGGAGACTGTTCTGACCATAGATGCCTGCCTGAGCACTCCACTCTGCCACTTCTGGTCACCTGGCTCCACTCCCTCTCCACTCCTGTCCTTCCTGCTCATGACTGCTGTCTGTCCTGGTTACTTAGTGGAATGATCTACCCATCGAGGTCCACACGTCAGAGTCCTCGAGCATCATCAAGCACAGCCTGAAAACCCATATCTTCAGGCTCTTCCTTTCCCCTACTCCACTGCCCTGAATAACTCTGACATTACATCCCTCATTGCTTAATTGCTTATCCTTGATTTTGATAATTTTATTTGGTCTTTTTGTCGGTATATTTGGTGTTTGCCTATTGGTTTGGACTTGTAACAACTGAATGATGTGTTCTCTATCACTTTTACTGTTAGCACTTGTACTTGTCTCCTAGGAGCTTTGCGCTTTTCTACTGATCTTTTGCACTTTTTGTCCATTGCTCAGGATGAGCGCCTGCTATGAACTTGTAATGTGATGAAATGGGTTAACTTGAACGTCTTTGCAATCCTGGACCCAGAGTGGGCTTAGAAGCTTTTTCAAATGAACTAAGTAAAGAGGAAAGCTTCCACAAATTGCCCTCATTAAAGGTTACCTTTAAATTGATAAAGATGAAGAATTTCTACTCGGAATACCAACTGGTTGTAAGCGCAAATGGGAAATCAAAATCCAGCGACTTGCAGCTCAAAGGGGGTTTGAATACATGTCCCAGATACATCAGGAAGCAAAACAGTGAAATGAGACACAGCCAGAGAAGGGAACACACGTGAGACATATACCAATCAAAGGACACATGCTACTTATATATTCGCAAGTTGATGAAAGGGGGGAGAAAGGCATTCACACAAGGGTTGTGACAGTACTCACACTGGCGGCCCTGTGATGGACCCAGATGCAGCCGTAGGAAATCACAAACCAGGACCTGATGCAAGGTGTAAGTGAGGCCACAGGGTGAATGTTAGAAAGGGAATGGGCAAGGAGGACCCTAACAGCAGATGGAGGCAAGATTCTTGAATGGGTGGGCGAGTTTCTTTGACGTCTCCCACAGCGGGTTAACCTTCGTAGCCTGCTAAACCTTCAGCTCACATGGAAGACAAGTGCTAACCTGCGATGATGGTTCTGTTGCTTCGGCAAGGTGGACACGTCGGACATGGGCTCTTCTCCAACCCTAGGTGGGCGTGGCTAACCAGAACCTGAGCAGAGGGAACTGCCTGTCTCTCCTCAGACTGGAGTAAAGGCTGTTAGTAACCCAGACAACAGTGAAAAGGAGACATGCTTAATCCAGCCGCAGCAAATGATATGTGAGTTAACCAGTAGTGACTGGCGAACTGGCAAGAGTGGAACCACAAACCATCCTTTGAAAATAATGATTAGTCATGACCTGACCTCCGGTATCAACGTGAATGAGAGGCATAATTGTAAAGCACTTTGGGGTCATGTGACTGGAAAAGGGCTATAAAAATGCAGTGTATTTACAATTTACCTGCTTTCAATCTCAATAAAATTGACCAAAAATCCTTAGGACCATCAGGTGTTGCCAGTACTCCTTGTTAAATTAAAATGAGCACAAAGAGCCTAATACTTGATCTGTTTTCAATCATTCATTTAAATTACCATTTCAGAAACTCTGAAAACTCTCGACATTA
Source organism: Gymnothorax reevesii (assembly GCA_029721435.1). Classification (NCBI taxonomy): domain Eukaryota; kingdom Metazoa; phylum Chordata; class Actinopteri; order Anguilliformes; family Muraenidae; genus Gymnothorax; species Gymnothorax reevesii. Next base: position 114,369,020 of record CM056577.1, read on the forward strand.
TCAGTTTTCATTCATAACGCATACCTGTCAACTCTCACATATTTGGCATGAGTTTTAGTGTCATATTTACGTCCCCCTGCTGTAGTCAGCAATTATTCAATCAACGCGTATGTAAGAGACTCTCGCACGGAATTGAAGTCCTTGTGGATGGAGATTTATCAGTTTCACCTGTGTTATGGTGGATTTCACCACTAGTAATTGGAAACCGGTTGGAAGCAATGGAATCGCATAAAGACGTTTCAAATGATCTTATTTAATTCAAACAATTTAAATGCTCATGAAACACATGCATTGCTTCCAACCCCTGAGTAAAGAAAAGCGTGAGTAGTCCGGAGTCATAATCTGTTCTAACTACTAGTGGTGAAATCCACCAAGGCATGTAAAACTAAAACCTCCATGCATAAGGATGAGAATGCATGAGAGTTGACAGGCATATATTATTGATGAAAAATGGCCACACTTGATAATGTTGAGAATTTTTGGAGTTTCTGTAATATTAATTTGAATGAATAATTGTAAACAGGTCAAAAATAAGACTATTCGCACTCATTTTAACTTAACAAGGAGAGCTGTCGACACATGATATTCCTAAGGATTTTTGGAGTCAAGTAAAGTCAATTTTATTAAGACTTATAACAGGTCGTGACCCTTTTTTTAGGGAATGGTTTGTGCTTCCCCTATCACCAGTTCACCAGCCGCCACTGGACCCAACTCTACCCAAATTCATAAATAAGACCACGTGGCGTGGTTGCCTTCAGTCAGGCAGCAAACAGGTTTATCCAGCACCTGGGTCAGCTTCTCCACGTTGTTGTTAGATTCTGGAAGGAACCCCAAGGAGAGGTGTGAGGTATTGCCCACCTGGGTGCAGAAGGGCTTTCCAGAGTTGGCTGGAGAATGGGGCACCGCGGTCTGCGACCACCTCTTGAGGCACACCATAAAGGCAGACTATGTGTTGGAAGAGTAGGTTAGCAGTTTCCTTAGCAGTGGGCAGCTTTGCCACTGGAATGAAGAGTGCTGATTTTCAGAAACGATTAATGGTGGTAAGAGTGAATATGGTAAGATTATAAGAGTGACTTCCCATTTCATGGAGGTTGCTTCATGAAAAAATCAATGATGATACATGCCCACAGTTGGCTGGGAATTTCCAAGGGCTACAGCAGGCTGCAGGGTCATAAGTTTCTTGGATTTGAGTGGGTGCACACCATACAGGCTTTGATTAATGACCAGGTATCCCAACAAATGGTGGGCCTCCAGAAGCATTGATGTAAGAGATGTACTAGGAGCTTGCCTGTCAACCTCTCAGGAGAAAAGAGAAAATTGTGAGGGGTGTCCAGTGGAGAGGGACAGGACTGCAGTGCCTATTCAACCTCACTCTTGACCTGCAACCTGGTTCCAGCCAGGAAACATTTACCTGGATCAAGCCCTATCTTGCTGATAGAGTTCAATGTGTAAGGGTTGGAGGTAGGACATCACCCTTTCTGCGCAATGAAATGGGTGTGCCCCAGGGATCTATCTTGGGGCTTTTCTTATTCAGTTTATTTATAAATGATCTTCTGTCCATCTGCACAGGGTGCGAGGTTCAGATGTATGCACATGACACGGTGATTTATGTCCATGCAAGAACTAAAGATCTGGTGGCTGCTAAACTGAATGTTCAAATGGTGAAGGTTAACAACTGGCTAAGCAAGTCTCTACTGTATCTTAGTGTTAAGAAAACTGTTTGTATGTATTTTACAAAAGCAAGCTCAACATCCAATATAAATCCTGGAGTATTTTTCGGTGGAGAGCCAATCCAAGTAGTCACTGAGTGCAAATATCTTGGCATTATCCTCGACCCTACCTTATCCTTCAAAAAGCAAATAAAAAGAGTAATGCAGACTGCCAAATATCTCCCCTAGTCACTCACTTCAAGGTGGTAGCTCCTAAGTGAATGGAAATTCATGAATTTCCTTGGACTTTGGCAGTGAAGTTCGGCATTCCAAGGTAAATATTACACAAAAACTTTTTCTTATACATGTTAAGAGATAGCTATAGAAAGTAGAGAGCATATAAATAATTTGAAATTTCGAGTGTTGAGTTCTGGAGGTTTGCTGATTTTTGGCTGTATCAGATATGATACTCCTGGAATTAGAAGAAGTTCTGTTCAGCAATGTATATTTTGCTGTCACAAAACCTAATGATGAACAGTGGATCTGAATACTACCCTTCAACACTTCAAAAATATTACTGGGTCATATTTTTCCTATAATGATGTCTGTGTCTGGGCATTATAGGGTTAAATAAAGTGTACATAGATTAAGTCCATGAATCGTTTTTTATTTGCAAGAATAGAGTTTCTCGGTCATTCCAATCGCATAAAGCAAATATATACAACTCGATCCATATAAATTTGCCATGATGCAAGAAAATCAGAATAGTGAAGTTGAACCATTAAAAGTGGTATATAACCCTTGAGGTCTTGCTCATCAGCAGAACGAAATTGTCAGAGATGATGTCTGACGTAAAAATATGCGTCCACGATTTAAATTCGGGCCTAGTGTAATAAGCGCTTAGCTTTTTCGCTTTTCTGCGAAAAAAAGGGGGGGTGCGCACCCCTGTTTGGAGGGTGTCCAGTTTGGTGGCCTGAGGATTGCATCTCTGGTGTTTGCAGATGATGTGGTCCTGTTAGCTTCATCATGCTGTGACTTCCAATGCACACTGGATCGGTTTGCAGCTGAGTGTGAAGCAGTCGGAATGAGCATCAGCACCTCCAAATCTGAGTCTATGGTTCTCTCCTGGAAAAAGGGTGGATTGTCTCCTCCAGTTGGGGGGTTGATTGTTACCCCAAGTGGAGGAGTTAAAGTATCTTGGGGTCTTGTTCATGAGTGAGGGTAGGATGAAGTGCGAGATTGATGGATCGCTGCTGCATGTGCAGTGAAGCAGGCATTGTACCGGTCCATTGTGGTAAAGAAGAAGCTGAGCTTAAAAGCAAAGTCCTCGATTTACTGGTTGATCTAGGTTCCAACTATCACCTATGGTTGCAAGCTTTGGGTAGTGACTAAAAGAATAAGTTTGCAAATACAAGCAGCTGAAATGAGCTTTCTCTACAGGGTGGCTCGGCTGGCCCTTAGGGATAGTGTGAGGAGCTAAGACATCAGGAAGGGGCTCCTCGGTGCTCCTGCTCCTTAGCGTTGAGAGGAGTCAGTTGAAGTGATTTGGGCATCTGGTCCAGACACATCCCCTTAGGTTTTCCAGCATTGCTGGACTGGGACGAAAAAACAGACTCTGGCTTTTTGGCTATGGTGGCCCACCCTCATCATCACATGACGGCCTGCTATATGAGCGCACTACGCTGTTACCAAAAGTTAAAATTAAGTTCAGTCGTAGCCTACATGCATTGGAACTCCACACAGAAAGGCCCAAGGTCTTCTTGTTGTGTAATTGGCAGTGCTAATCACTGCACCACCATGACAAAGAGGAAGTTGACATACACTTGTGCTGTGCTTTATTGCCGACTGCTCCACAACCGGATCCAGCACCTTACCACCTTCAGAGGTGGTTTGTTAGATAGGATCACAATTTGTCCTGACAGCATTTTGAGTGCATTTACACCTGTACTTTCATGTGGTCGAGCGGTATACGATTGCAACCCGATTGCAAAAAACGCATTTTAATATCTGGTGTTAAGGGGCCTATACGTATGTCATCATATCAGATCAGTTACTCAGACAGCACAGGTGGGTAGTAATAGGCGGATAGCAAGGCAGGGAGAAATAGGTCAGAAACTGGCATGTTTGATAACATGACGTTAAATGAGCGGATATTCTGTTTAACCGATGTTCCGGTTTCAAATTTAAGTTAACCAGTATCGTAATTTTTAAATGAAGCTAGCTAGCTCATGTGGCAAATTGGCAAGCATCGCTGACCTTGTCAGGACTTTTTTGGTTTGAGCAGAATATCGAAGCAGCTCAAATTACACTATGGCTATAGGTAATGCAGGCTAGTTTTACCTTTCCTAGCTATAAAATCAATTAATGAAAAGGAGCTAGATAGTCGTTTTTCTCTGGCCTCTCAGGGACAACGCTGAATTAAATGCGTTAATATTGCAGGGTTTCCAATTCTCACATATTTGATGTGAGATGGGTTTAGTATGTCCCGTGTCACATCAGTGAACAATAAATTTCGCTTATTACAATGTATCTCACACCTGAAAGTACACCGGCTTTGGCTAATTTTCGACAATCTTACACGAAGCTTGCCTCAAAAGTTGGCAGCTCTATTAGATGTTACATAAATATACTGTATGTCCTTTCTATCTCAAAGTTTCAAACGAACGAAGTGAGTAAAGCAAAGAGGAGGAAGTTGACATATTTTCAAAAGGTAGGCGCAATCAGACAGCTTCACTAGGAATACTGTGCATTGATGCACTGGCCTTCTCTTTAAATTATTTTTTTATTTATTTTAATGACCTTGCATGTTTCGGTAGCTTTGTTCACAAGTTAATCTAATCAGAATTTAATTCATTTATTAAAGTGTCAAGTTGAATTGCTTGAGTAGGTCAAGTTTATCTGTTTTTCAATTTGTCATTTGTGTTGTCATACCTGTACTTGGTTCATAAGATGTCAGATTTTGCTGTCTGTGTGCACACATGTGCCTAAAGCCACAGGGCCCGCCTACATCGCAAATCCCAGTTTAACGGTTGGTGCCCGTGGATATATTGAAGGGAAGCTAGTCAACATTCTCTGCCACCGCTTCTGCTGTACAAAGATGGAAATCAAAAAACTCATCAGCGAACTGCAGGAAGCAGTAGAAAAACATTATACTGCATCTGGCTGAAGAGAGATGACCAGATTTAGCTTGAGAGCCAGTAGTTGACACCAGCACCATAGTACCACCTCCAGATGGAGGGGCTGTGCCACTTCAGAGGAATAGTTCAGGAAGAAGGGCTGAAACTGAAAAGTTGTTCCTCCTGATGATGGTCAGGGTTGGATTCTGGCCACATTGAACATAAATGTAAATGCAAATGCATCTCCAATCCGCGTACAACAACTCCGAGGATGGAAATTCGTATAGTAAAACTCAGTGGATAAGTCGAATTGGTATGTAAGACGCTGTATATTTTGTGGGGTCTACTGTCGGTGAAAAGTGTTTCATATCAAAGACTGTGTTATAGTAGCAATTCATTTATATAAATGCATAAACAAGTTGTTCCAAACAATTTAAATTTATTTTAAACAAAATGGCCATTTCCATTTTGTTCAGCTAAGTCCACGATGTGAAGTTTTTGTGCAGCTTCATTGCTCTTTCCATAAGTTTTCACTATGTTGCGGTGGGCAAGAACTAGCCTTGTGCACATTGGTGTTGGGTGCTGCTACTGCTTCTGCATTGGATGTTGACGGATCACCACCAGCAGTAGATCCCGCAACAAAAATATCTGATATTTTGGCATATTTGTCTGCATCCGCCTGCAGACTCTTCTCTCACTTCTTACTAGCTTCTGAGCACCTCCCTTGCACTTTAGTCTATCCAATTTTCCTCGACACAACTTCATTGACACTACAGAAGCTGGAACGCAGAAGGGGGGGTGGGTGTTTGCGGAGGGAGGCCTCAGAGATTTCATTGGGCCAGACCTGTGTCAGTGTAGAAAATGAACCAATGAGCCACTGTCCATGTGTTACAGGCTGGCGCCGTCGTTAAATTATTATTACATTATTACATCTTATAAAAATTTTATAAAGTATGATTGCATAAGCCCAAAATGTTGGCCCGGTATGCCAGATTACCAGTCCAACTTTGATTTCCAGGCATGTCCAACTGGGAGGAGGCCCCGAGGCAGGCCCAGGACATGTTGGTGGGATTATATCTCCCCGCTGGCCTGGGGACGGCTTGGGGTCGTCCAGGTAGAGTTAGAGGAAGTGGCTGGAGAGGGGCGCTTGGACCTACCTGCTTAGTCCTTCACCTCCACGACTCGGTCCTGGATAAACGGCAGAAAATGGATGGATGCTTTTTCACACTGCAGGGGAAAAGTATTTGCCCCCTTCCCAATTTCTTCTGTTTTTGCTGTAATATTTGGGTGGCTCGACTGTGCAGCGGGTAGCACTGCTACCTTGCAGCGAGAAGGTCGTGAGTGTGAATCTGGCCTGGGGCCTTTCTGTTACAAGTTTGCATGTTCTCCCATTGTTCTCGTGGGTTTCCTCTTGGTAAGGGAGACTGGGGTCCGATGAGCCATGGAGACCAATGAGCCATATCACTATTTTGCAATCAATCGATGCAAAATGTGTTTAAAATAAGCAAAATAGTGATGTGGCTCATTTATCCCCATGACTCATCAGTCAATGGTCAAATATTTTGACTATTTTAAGCAGCTCTTTTATCGATTTATCGCAAAGTAGTGATATGGCTCATTGGTCCCCATGGCTCATCGGACCCCAGCCTCCCCTACTTTGGTTTCCTCCCAGAGTCCAAAGACATACATAGTCAGCTGGTTGGGGACTCTGAGCTGCCCATTGGTATGAATTAGTAGTATGTGAACATGAGATTGCTGAAAGTGTCATTGAACAAAATAGAATCAATATTTGTCATATTTAAATTTTTCAAATTTTATTTCTTGAAAGTTAAGACTTATTCAAAACCTATACCGCCCATTTGAAAAATAATGGCACCACTGTTCTTTGCAGAATTGTTTTATGTAATTCATTTTTACCTTCGCCAGCGACTTCACTGACGAAGGTAATGTTTTGATCCCCGTGTATTTATTTGTTTGTGTGTCTGTCTGTATGTGTATCGAATAACTCAAAAAGTACCAAACGGAATTTCATAAAATTTGGTGGGTTGATTTGGCATGACCTGAGGATCAATCGATTAGATTTTGGGAGTGATCGGGTCAAAGGTCAAGGTCAAGGCCACGAAAAGGTCAAAACCGACTTTCGGCCATATCTCGGTCAATTTTTATCCGATCGGCATGAAACCAACGCCAGTGGCGAGGGATTCAGTGGCGTCGGCGAAGGTATGCGCTCTACCGAGTGCACGTTCTAGTTTGTTTGTGTATCTGTCTGTGTGTATGTATGTGTATCGAATAACTCAAAAAGTACCAAACGGAATTTCATAAAATTTGGTGGGTTGATTTGGCATGACCCGAGGATCAATCGATTAGATTTTGGGAGTGATCGGGTCAAAGGTCAAGGTCAAGGCCACGAAAAGGTCAAAACCAACTTTCGGCCATATCTCGGTCAATTTTTATCCGATCGGCAGGAAACCAACGCCAGTGGCGAGGGATTCAGTGGCGTCGGCGAAGGTATGCGCTCTACCGAGTGCCCGTTCTAGTTTGAATGTTTTTTAGCATAAACTGCCAGTGTAAGGTTGGGCCATGTAGGTTGAGAGGTTGAGAAAGTCGGTTGAGAGAGCTTTTCTCCTTGTTTTCTCATTGCTTAAAAGCTGTACTTTGTTTCCACTCAGGTTACCGTTGTCTAAAATGTTCCAAACTTTTATTTGTCCTTGGAAGCTTTTACCACAGGTTTTTACCTCTTTTGTGTTTCTCTCTTATCTGGGCTGCTTGTGGCTCTCTCTCTCGCTGGTCGCGGCGCCTGGGCTCCTGTCACCGCCCATTACAAGAGCTCAGGGAAATTATTTTTAAAGCAGCCAAATAGTGATGAAATTTAAACTGCTTTATTAATTATGGATCCTAAAAATAAGTTGCATTTGCTAGAGTGTAGGAAGATAATTACTGGTCATGCAGGCGATGATATGATTTTTTACATTATGCATATAGCTCTCGGAAACGGAAAGCGATAGCATTGTTTGAAGTGTTAGAAACGACTGCGGCTGAGGTTTTTCATGAAGCTGGGGCTCCTGAGACCTATTTAATCAATTATGGCCATTTGCTGTGCTGCAGCGCACGTTATCCTCTGGTCTCTTTGTGCTGATTTATGTTCCCTGTTTTTCATATTTTTTGAAGTTGAGTACAGGCATTTCTAAGACTTAAAATTTTCTGTTTTTGATTGTGTGTCACATCTGTCATTAACCTAATCAACATTTCATGCACATTATTCAACTTAAATACAGAGCTGACTTTCGGCAAAAGTTCACCACCTATCACATTAAAAGGCTCATTTTATGGCGCTTAATTGCACAAGTGTATATCATGGCTTTGAGAAAGCCCTTTTGATAGAATTGCTTATTATAGCATAGCCATTATGTGGCTACATTACAGCAGAATCATTACATTGGCACTTTGTAGCCAGGATATAATGAGGAATCAGGAATGAATAGAGGTTTATCGATACTGAATTAAACTTTTTTCCCCTTAATTGGGCCCCTGTAAATCTCCAAGATACAGTGCGGTCAGATTGTTCTCTCCCAAATGCTTTACGGTTGCACGCTGTTCCTCGGCAGGGCCTGCTGTAAATATTTTGAAAGAGTACTGTTGTGTACTGATAAGGAATGTACACGGGGGCTGGCTGAGAACAGCTTGCTGACAAAGCAATTGAGGAATTTATACCAAATGCTTAATTATGCACAGTTTATCTCATAGCTAAAAGTAAAAGAAAAAGCTTTTTCAGAACATTAGGGGCTCCACTTTATTGGCGCTGTTATTGTTATGGTTATTGTTATTGTTGTTTTCATATAGGGAGGAGGGAAGGGGGAGATTGCTTTACATCTTTTTGTCTTTCGTTTGCCCGGTTTCATTCCAGCGGCCAATTGGAGACCTATTTCTCGCTTTGTGATTATTACTGTCGGAACATTTGCAGTGCTTTCATGCCAATCCAAAGAGGGATGTCACTAGATATTGCTTTGAATTTTGTGTTGCAAATTTGCTCTGGGCCTAACTGCACTTTACCGTCTTATCTGTCATTACAGGAAGCATTTTGGTTCAGTCATACTGACTTGTTATTTATTTATCAACCTTCTTTTTTATGAAGAGTGATGTCTGATGGCCCCATTCTTTGACTTTGGGAATGAAGACTAATCTTTGTTGCCGACGCCATTTCTCTGCTGCAAATAAATGAAAGGCTGAATTCTGGGAGTTTGAATCTCATTTTCGTTGTGAGTGCTGAAGGACGTGTCACTCCTGGGGCCTGAAAATGGATAGCCACCTCGGGGGGTTCATTAGCCAAAGCTGAGCTGTCATTTTCACTCTGCTTCTCGAAGGGGAGTCGGGCCTCAGAAACTCGCTTTGTTTTATTTACTCGCTCAGCCGACTCTCCATTCCTGGGAAGACTGACGGTCCAACACATTTCAGAAGTTATCCATTTATAACTGCCGAAATTTTCCTTGCAGTTTCGGCCGCGGTAAAATGCGTAGCTGAGGGGTACAGTGGGGTTCTCATGAGGGATTCTAGCGCGTGCTCCTCACAGATTCTAATCAGCGTGTGACTCAGGCTCTGCCTCGGTATTCTTCTTCCACAGGTGAGATTGAATAAAAACCCGGATTGCAAATGACAAGGACATTTTTCACTAGGCTTCCCACTCACACAGGGCTGAGTGTAACTGAATCTCTGCTGAGAACTGCATTGCTGGGAGAACTCTGCATATAAAGCAGATGCATGCAGACATCAGTGCGAGACTGGATCAGGTGTTCATGCTGCTAACAACAAGCATGGATTGGGCATTATAGTGTGTCTCATCAGTTTCACCCTTGCTCTTATCTTATCTTATCTTTATACTATAAACTATGTTCATAGCAGTGAAAAATATTAGCTAGCTAACACCCGACAGGTTCAAGTGTAACTGTTTGTTGTCAGTCAGTGCTTCCCAACTCGGCTCTTGAGATATAGTTATCTCAGTTTTCATCGGAACCCAGATTTTGCATGCCTAATTCAACTAAACAGCAGCTCAATGAGATCTCTGGCTGTTGAATGGACCTCTTACGGATCCACTGTCCGTAGTCTGTAAGAGGTAAACCCCTGATGACTCTTTAACAGTGTGGCTCGCAGTGTCATATTTAATCATTAGCATCTCAAACGATAAGTGTTTATCAAACACTGACATAATTTTCACTCAGACAGTTTATTGCAGGACTTGCTGAAGCCTCCTCAAAAAAAAAAAAAAAACTGTGCAAGACTCCTGTTTAGTTGTGAGGACGGAGCTGAGGAACATGGCGTATTTGGAGATGCTGAAGATTCTGTATTGTATTCCTGGGGTTCCTTCAACCTTCAGGCAGGATTCAGGCAGCTGCTCGGTGAGCTGGATGAGGTTTGGACATCAAAGCTGCGACAGCCTCTTCTGGAAGCCATTACAGCCACCCACTCAGCCTTGAGAATTATGCTGGTTCTTGTGTGTGCATAAACAGGATCGCAGGTGGTGGACAAGAATGGATTGAAGGCCAGACATCCTTCTCAGAAGCCGAATGCGGGCTTTGCTGAAATAACTCTAATGAAATCATGGTGATGCTGCAACAGCGTTCTCCACGGGAGGAGAGGGGGTTTGTGTAACAGATTAAAAAGGAGGATGGAACTTCTTTGTCACTAATGTACAAAACCCGATTCCAATGAAGTTAGGACGTTGTGTAAAACACGAATAAAAACAGAATACAATGATTTGCAAATCCTTTTGAACATATTTTCAATTGAATACCCTTAAAAGACAAAATATTTAATGTTGAAACATAATTTTTTTATTGGAAATATTTACTCAATTTGAATTTGATGCCTGCAAAACGTTCCAAAAAAGCTGGGACAGGGGCATGCTTAGCACTGTTACATCACCTTTCCTTTTAACAACACTCAGTAAGCGTTTGGGAACTAATTGTAGAAGCTTTGTCAGTAAAATTCTCTCCTATTTTGCTTGATGTACGACAACGGGAGTCTCCGTTATCATACTTTGCGCTTTACAATGCGCCACAAATTTTGAGTGGGAAACATTAAGAAAATGTAGCCTTTTCAAGTTCATATTTCTTGTGTAGCAAACCATTTTTTATACAGGCCCCTGATTGTAAGTGTGCTTTGGTTTTTGTTGTTTATCAAGCAAACCCTGTCTGTGCATGAATGATGTCTGCGATTGGTACACTTATGAGCCAAAACATTACAATACGCTCACAGATGGATACGGGAGAAATGGGACCTGAGCAAAATCATGAGTGACAACTGAGTCAGAGCATCTCCAAATCGGCTAGGCTTTTTGGGGTGCTCCCAATCAGCAGCGGTGAGTTCATAGGAACAAGGGTTGGCTGCCCAAGGTGCTTCAACAGGTGAAGGCAGCTGGGGTTATTCTGTCTGGTCAGAGCAGGCAGAATGGCTCAAGTTGTACAGCCCCAATTCCAAAAAAGTTGTGATGCTATGTAAATTGTAATTAAAAACAGAATGCAATTATGTGCAAATCTCATAAACCCATGTTTTATTCATAATAGAACATAGGCAACGTATCAGATGTTGAAAATTTTACCATTTCATGAAAAATATTAACTCATTTTGAATTTTAAAGCCCACTTCTGTGTACTGCGTCCACAAGGAAATCTCCATATTTCAGCAGAAATTTGCGCATTATTTGACCGAAACTGTTACCATGGCAACCAAAATTGATAGGTGTCATAACTTAAGCATGCCACGTGTACATACCAAATACGTATGAAAGCAATCAGTGAAAAATTACAGCCAGAACAGCGTCCACAAGGAAGTGTCTCTGGACCTGGATGCGGCAGCGAAGACAACAAGTATGAATCCATAGTAGCCGCCCGACTTAATCGTAGCCTAATTGTAGACTAAACACGACACAGCTAAGAGCTGAAAAGACTCCTAGGCATTGTGACGCAGGCCACACTAGAGTCAATGTTCCACAGGGCATTATCTGTTTAAAAAAATAATATATATTTCTTAATATACATGAAATTATTTGGCATTTCAAATAGCAGCCACCTAGTACCTTCGCTGATATTAGGCTGCATATGTTTTCAGAAAATTGAAGTTGAGATCTGAAAAACTTAAGTGCAAAAAAATGGAAAGGATGCAATAATAAGTGAAGATGTAAAATATGTCCATTTACAATTGTAGCAGACACTCAATGATCATAAGCATTCATCATCAAACTGCTTGCTGCCCGAACCCCCAGTAAGGAGTGTGCAGAGAGGGATATTCTCCTAAGTAAGGTTAGCTAACAGTGAGTGGCAGGTGCAATTTAAAGACCCAACCAAGTTTTTATTCACATATTTTGCGAATGGGCATACAGGACTCATTAATTCATCCATTTTTTTGTGGGTTAGGCAGAAGAGAATGTATGACAGCAGAAAAATGGGCTCAATGTTGATTTGTGGATTGCAGACAGGTGGCAGAATGACAGATGGGGTGGGGGGGTGCGGGTGGAGTAGGGTCAAATGGTTGAACTGATTAACTGACAGCTATTACAGTTAAAATTGAAATTCCTGGTAATTGAACAGGTCTGAGCGATGGGCCCAGACCAATAGAAATGAAAAATGAATATTTCATGCTTCTGGCAGTAAAGCTGCCTAGAAGGCAGCTGCAGACAGAAATCTGTGATAATGAAAATGATGTAAAGAAAGTGATTCCTTCTTACCCTTTGGATTTAATTCATCTCATGGTTCAACAGGAATCTGGCTTTTTATCACCCAATGTAATGATATCGCAATATTGCGCTTGTCAAAACAAAAATTAAAAAATTTCTCAGACTTGAAATGACACTTGCATGTGTATGTGTGTGTGAGAGACGTGCACATGTGTATGTGTATGACGCAATATCACCAATGTGTATTTTCAGAAAACTTTTCTAGAAATGGGCCCAATGGTGTTTTATAATTTGAACCTTAAGTGTTTTACTCTCAGTGTGCAGCAAGATGCCCCAAAATGCAACCATTTATATGCAGTATATGAATATTACTGCTGTAATGTGAAAAGAAGCCACTAGATGGCAGTATTGACTTTTTTTGTTAAGCCCAGAATGGAGCTAGGTTTGGGCATGTCCTGGGCATGTCTGAAATGGAAAGTCCCAGAGAATTGAAAAAAGGTCTGAAAGGTGGGAGGGGTCTGCAAAGGAGTATATAAGGAGGAAAATTTAGGGAGTAAAGTAGCAGGAGAAATTGCAGGGAGAAGGATACATTTGACCAGACCTTTCACTTTTTTCAAGACCTGTGAAGCTTTTTGTGGATTTTTCCCTGTGTTGGAGCATTTTCCTCACCCGGAACATCACCAAGCAACCCAACCAAAGGGGCAGTAAATATTTTTTTTCTAGTTTATATCAACCTTGCTCAGTAGAGTAGATAGTAGATTAGTTAAAAGTCTTTTTTTAATTAAATGTGTTTAAGTTTTAAAATTGTGTCTGTCATCCCTTGCTGTTGTAAATGTCATAACAAATTGGGGCCATAACACTGCACATACTGTTTAATCATGGCGGAACACTGAGAACATGTTCAACTTTTTTAAACCCTTTTGCAAAGAGTTATCCTATTTAAAGGTGACCTAGAATGAAAAATCGTTTTTACCCTGTCTATGTTGAATAACGGTAGTCTACCTGCATTCAAGAACATAGGAAACATGCTAGGCATTCTGAACATCTCTGTTTCATAGAAATTCCTCTAATAAAACTGACCGCCAGAAAACGTGCCAATCTGAACAACGCATACATATGATGTAATATTTATCTCACTGCCCCCCCCCCACCACCCCACTCTCATTCCCTTTCCTCCCCTTCAAAATAATTTGCATACACGTCTTTATGCAATTTCATCGCTTCCAATCCCTCAGCAAAGACATGCGTGAGAATTCCAGAGTCATAATCGATTTCCGTGTCACTAGTTTGGAAATCCAGCATAATGCACGTGAAACGGATTAACTTATTGCACAATGACTTACATTCCGCAAATGAATTTCTTCAGTGCGCTTTGATTGAATGCTTGCTTACTATGACACAGGAACGTCAATGCGAGAGACTCACTCTGAATGCGTAAACCTTGGCAGCTCTGAAGTAGCCTATCTAGCTGTCTCTGAGACATATGAAAAAAAAAAAAACAATTAAAAATACCAACCATTCAGAAACGTTTAAATCCAGCCTTTGCTGGACTGTTTCTTCCTCCAATTCAGTGCCCTCATCCGATTTGGACTCAAGCATATAAGGCTGAGTCTCTGAATATGCCATAGCTGCGTAAAGTTGGTCTGTCCGTGTTTTTTATTTATTTATTTATTTATTTTGGCTTGTTCCGAAGCCAGCAAGTGTCTTCCATTTTCCCTACAGCTCTGGGTGAAGTTACATTCTTTTGAGTGGGGGAAAAGCCAACCAATCACCATTAAGTGCTTGCATTTCATAATGAGGTTGCCAGTTAAGCCCAAAAAGGTCGCCAAATATAGTTATATAGAGTATATAAAGTATATAGTCACATAGGGGATATAGTCACTTTAGTGACAAACTCTTGTTGTTTTCTATGTGTATATGCACATAAAAAAAAATTTTAATTGTTGCAATTGCTTTTTGGACAGATGGTGTCAGTGTGGAATGATTACTAAGTGCTGACATTCTCCAGAACAAATCTATTGTTGAATCTACATAACATATATGACACAAGTTGCATCACAATATGTAGACCACATGTTATTCGCATCCCATTATGAACAGACAGTAAAAAGTAAGGAATGCTAATTGCTACGGACAACAGTCAGCGTATTCTATTCGCTGGCTTTTCCTTACTCTACTACCCTGTGCTTGAGCTAGAAAGTTTTTAAGATCCACCATTATTCAGCTCTTTGGTGTTGAACGCCAGAGAAAAGTGATGTGAGAAAATTTCAGCGATTTTTGGCAGATTAAAGGGATACCTCTCTATTAAATAAGACAAACAAACAGATATCTTCCCAAAGTAGTAAAGGAAGCTTGTGACCATCCTTTGCGGAAGCTTTTGCATGACAGATGCAAGAACTGAAATTTTCATCCATTTTCATCTCTATTTCTCAAGCGAGAGGCCAGGTAAGTATAGATACTCATCACTACAGTTCTTGCATTTGCCAGTCATATCTATTAGCCCTCTCTTCTCTTTGACATATTTAAAAAAAATAATGAAAAGCTGAGTATTGACTATTTATTGATGATGGCCAGCCTGTAAATTTTGTTGTTACTGAATGATCCAATATTTCACTTGATTCAATGCAGCTGTCGCTCTCTCCCCATATATGAGAAAATGCTCTTGCACAGCATTTAGCTGTGTATCAAAAAGGGCTTTTCGTACTTCCACTTTACTTACCCATTGCATGTATATGCAATAATTTCTTGACTTGAAACACCTGAGCCTGTTCATGGTTTCCTCAGTCTAGACTGCTGGTAACATAATAGGCAAGCTCTGCCAAAGCTTTTTGAATTTATGTCAGCACAGAAAAGTAATGAAAATAATTCACCTTCCTCCCAGGTCTCCGGCTGAGGGACATAAGCACGTCTCTATTTTCATAGTAGGCGGGTGACCTCATGCTCGCACCTGACATTTATGTGTTCAGTCCTTAGCTACAGAAAGTCCATTACATAAATCAAGTGCTCATGATAGCAAAGCTACTGAAGTGACTGGAGCAGGTTACCACTTTACTCTGAGGATTTGTGGGATGAAGATATTTGTTCTCAATGATTCCCTTCCAGATGACTACTGTGCCCAACATAAGCTATAGCAAAAAAAAAAGCAAAAAAAAAAAAAACAGGTAATAGTAACCTTTCTAATCTGACTGGTTTTTTAAGATTTAATTTTCCCTGATAGAGAGTGTCTAGAGAACATCAGTCTGCCAATGCCAGTGACATGTTTCACAGTGAGAGCACTCCTGAGCTATTTTTAAAAATGCATCATAACATGTTGTCCAAGAGTTTCTTTCTCATTGTCCAATATCCAACTTGGTCAGTATACTTTTTTTTTCCTTTTCGTAAATCTCATGCAAAACTGCTGAGTGTCATTTCACTCATCTCTTATTGTATTTTCTTTTAATTTCATTTTGGAAGAATTCTTCTGAGATAGAAAAATTGGAAGATTACTGTAGATTACTGTAAATTACTGAGGATCTTTGAGGAGCTTTTGATCAATAGGTTCATGGCTTTCAGTTTGCATTTGGGTAATATGGTTTGATTGAGCAATCAGTCATCACATTTAATTCTGTTGTATAAAACATCCTTGTGAGTTCAATCTTAAGATTTAAATGTACAAGACCAAAATGTGCTCTTGTATAACAAATGACATGAGCCAGAATTTAACATGCCTAATTAATAGGGATTTAATCATTTTCCAGTAGGGGCTATGGGATTTTGTATTGCTGCCGCAGGCCACTGAGCTGCCTGTGCAGTTGCTATTCTGCTCCACTAGGGGACTGGCTAAGGACAGAGGCTAACAGTGGCCTACCAGCGCAGTAACTGTCCTGCTCCATTAGGGGAATGGCTCAAAGCAGCAGTCGCCCAAGGTCCTGGAAGTATTGACTGTGCAGTCTATGCTTGGAATACTGCAATTACAAAGTTAATGCCTGCCTTCCCCCTCCAGAACGGTGGGCCAAGTCAACCTGTCTTGCATTCTATTTTGATGAATAACTCATTAGGGCTCAAGCCGACTGCAAGTCGTCCAAGGACCCTATTGAAATCGTACGGTTTATTTTTATTATTATCAGGGCCCGAGCCGACTGCAAGTCGTCTGCCGAGGGCCCCATTGAAATCGCGCTGTTTATTATTATTATTATTATTATTATTATTATTATTATTATTATTATTCTTTGGACATTTAAAAGGCCAATTTCGCCCCTTTCCCAATTTTGAAAACGCGTCTAACTTTCCACATTCATCCGGTCGGATCCGAAATTCGATATTTTTGGGGGCTCTTTTATGGTCGACACAAAATGCCAAAATAGCACCCCCTAAACATGTTTCAAAATTCCCACAGGGAAATTTGGTTAATTTCTCGTAGGCAGACAAAATTTGGTAATCATATGTATCATACCCAGACTCAGACCCAGATACAAAATCTCATTGGAGCCACACCCTAAACCAAACATGAAGTCGGCCATTTTTATTTGAATTTTTGAATTGTAAAACAAACTCCTCCTTGGGATTTTGCCCGATCGACTTCAAATTTGGTCTAGCTCATTGTGAGACCCAGCTGATCAAAAATTCTGCTCTGCATGTCTGTAGGTATAAGGGCGTGGCTGCTAGGGCTTGACAAAGTTTGGCGACTCGACATAAAAATTTCAAAATGCTCTCACGCCAACATACTTGATCGAAGCAGCTTCAAACTTGCTGTAAATGATGACGGCTCCACCCTGAACGTCTCGATATACTTACTTCCCACATTACTAATAGCGCCCCATAGTGGTAACAGGAAGTGTCCATTTTTCACTTGAACACGTACTGATGACACATCGTTGCACCCATCAACTTCATTCCACTTCTAAAACATGCGAAACAATTTGGTGAAGCTACATTTTGACTGCTGTGAAGCTACAAGTAATGGCGTGTGGCAACGCAGCGAAGACTGATCCCTTGCCATGAAAATACGTTTGTGTTTTTGATGTCTTCACTAAACTCGTATCATCAGATATATTGATACACAGGTCAAGGATGGCAAGCTGTTAAATCTTGTCTAAGGGGGGAGGAAAAGGTCTCTGTATCGCCCCTTTTTGTGGAAACAGGAAATGCCATATTTTACATTGACAGCGGCCGATTTCCTTGAAACTTCGCATTTGTGCTTACAGTCTGCCCCCGAATGCACCTGCCCACATTTGGTTATGCTCAGACTGCCCCCTGGTGGATGAACAATCAACTTTTAATAACTCCTTCCTGCTTTGTCCGATTTGCTCAAAACTTTATCACAGGTTGGTGCCTGTACCTGTCCTGTCCACTGGTCATGAGTGCACAACTGCATCCGTCAGGATCTGACCACTACCCCCAATGTGCACAGGGGTGCGGGGGCCCGTTCAACACCGCTTGCAGCTTTAATTATTATTATTATTCTTGCGACAATTCAAAGGCCAATTTCGCCCCTTTCCCAAAGGTGAAAACGCGTCTAACTTGCGTGACAAATTTTGGCGACCTATTGATCAAAAAAATTTCACAATGCCCTCACACACAAATACTTGGTTGTAGCAGCTTCAAACTCGCTGGATTTGATGATTGCTCTGCCCTGAATGTCCCGATATATTAAATTCCCACTTTGCTGAAAGCGCCCCCCTGTGGTAACATGAAGTGACCACTTTTTACTTTCACTTGTACTGATCACACATAGTTGAACTCATCAGCTTCATTTCACTTTTTAAACATGCAGAACAAGTTGGTGAAGCTACATTATGAATGCTGTGAAGCTACGAGTAATGGTGTCCGTGTAGCGATGCGGCGACTTTGGATCCAAACCAAGTTTTCCACTGTGGCAGTCTTGTCCGACTGGGTGAACACAGCCTTCCACTTTTATTCCTTCACCCACCTTCTCTTCCATCTTTGTCTCAACATTTTGTCACACATCATTATTGTGTTTTTACGTCTTTGCTTTATTGATAAATAACCCCGGAAATTCGCTCATCATTTCGATGTTTTCGGATCTTTCTCATACTGATAAGTAACTTCGGAATTTCGGCCCGTGTCACATTATTTAAATCCTTGTAAAGTAGGAAGGCATGTTTGACAGCTTAAGGGTTCCTAATCAAAAAGGTGACCTTAAACATGAATGGAAGTACAGTTCAGTTAGAATTTATTCTTTGGATTTTCTACAGATGCCAACAGTTGCGGCACAGGTGTTTTGGAAAAAATATATTCATTCATTGTCAACATTTCATTTCTTTTAATAATTTACTTGAGTGAAAAGGTAAGATTTTTGTGAATAGTTTGAGAGAAAGACCAAGAGGATTAACAGAGGAGATATTTTTTTCATACCCTCTTTTGCTTATATTCAGCATGGGTGCTAATAATTTCTGAGGGCACTGCCCAAAGAATGCTCCTAAAACTTGCATAATATCGGCATATCCTACGTCTTAATGAAAAAATGCTATATTTGGAATAAGGCCTATTAGTCATTACTTGTGACTTATACTACGGATTTATGCTTGTCATGTCCGCCACCATAGCCGCGTCCGTAGACACTCCCTTGTGGACGCTGTACAGGCTGTAATTCTTGACTGATTACTATAATTTGGTATAAACACGTGTTATTCTTAAGTTATGACATCTATCGATTTTGGTTGCCTGAATAATGCGCAATAAAGGGGAGAAGCGGGCTTCTGGGGGCTACATCCATGTGGTAGCAGCCAACTGCTCCTCACAATGGGATGGGTCTAATGTGCACGAATTACCCCATGGGGTTCAATAAAGTACTGTATATCTCTAAAACTGGCCTGTCTAGTTCTGCATATCCAAAAGAAGAAATTTATGTGCGCATAATCGCTCTCAAGTGAGTGATGCTGCAATTTACGTTTTGAACCCAATACTATTTGCATAAGGTGGTGGAGAAAATTTAGGAATGCATGGTGGGGGGTGCGATGCTCACATCCCATACCTAGAGCACCCACGCTTTTAGCATTACTGCTCTGCCCCGGACAGTAACTGCACTGGGAGCAGTAATACAGTACAGTACACAAGATGTTACAACCCCCTCTCTCATTTTCCTCCATTTCCTATCATTTTGAAAAATATATACAATTGACAGAGAAAAAACAACTGAGGCATTTTTGCATACTTGGAAAAATTAAATTCAAATCTGCCATTTTAAAAGGTCCTTTAATCAGTCAGTGGTATCCATGAAGAGCTAAGGAGGTGCTCTTCCTTGGCAAATTGCACAGAAATGGTGAAACGATATAAACGTGGTATATTAACCCACTGAAGTTGGACTTTTTTTTTGGATACGCAATGTATGTCTCTTTATCGGCTTACGTTTCACATGTGTTCCCCTCCCTGGCTGTGCCTTTTTTCACTGTTACTTCCTGATGTACCTGTGACATGTATTTTAACCCCTAACTTTGAGTTGCAAGTTGCTGGATTGTAATTTGTAATTTGTGCTTAGAACCAGTCAATATTTCCGAGTAGATACTTTATGTCTTCGGAAAGTTAAACATGGCCTCTAGTGAGAGTAATTTTTGGAAGCCTTCCCCTTTACTTCCCAGGCCGAATTCAAGATCCAGGATTGGGACCTCATTCTTGTTGACCTTGTCTAAGTCTGTTCCTCTGTCCAGTTTGTTAGGAACAAGCGCCCAATCCTTCTCCAAGTTCACTTCAAACTTCTGTCCCTGGGGACATTTTGGCTCTAGAAAAGTCTGCACTTTACCTGGTAGTCATCACGGAAAGCCCCTAGGCTGAGATTGGCTTTGGCCTGCTTCTCCCACCATCTGAACTGAACCTTATTCCTCTGGGCTCTGTCCCACTGTTATCGTGTTACAATCAATAGACCTTACTCTTGGATTGTATTGTGCCTTGGCAGTAGATCCCTGTTCAGAATCATCACAAGCATCTGTTGAAAGCAATGCCAGATTAGTTCTGTATTACCATGAAAGTACTTTGACCAATTGTATGCAGACCCAGCAATGGTCTTGGCCACAAAAAATATCCATTTTCACAGGATTTTATTTTAGATTTCTGCAAGTTTGGAATTTTTCCCAGTGATGGAAAGGAAGCTGAGCCTCGCCCTTGGGGGTGACAGTTTCGGACCTCCTGGTGTTTCATTTCATGTGAGGAAGTTTCACAGTGAACTAGATTGTTGTTACTTAGTTTGCTTGACTTGTCATAATCATGGTACAAAATCAAAAACAACAGCGCATTATCCAAAACATGTGCAGTGCTGCTCAAAATATGCCTGTTTGGAAAGGGCTGATTGCTTGGCCTTCGGTAAAGGTGCTGCACTTCCTTGGGAATGCTACTCTTCTTCAGGTCCATTGCAAAACACCTGCAATAAGACGGTTATTAAGAAAATCGCAGTGCAGTCATAAATACTCTACATGCAGACAGAGAGTCCTTCCATTTTTGAAGATAAGGAGAGCTGAGGCAAGACCTCAGCAAATCTATCTGCTCAATAATATTTTCATGAGTATTATTTGATATTGTACTGCTGTTACATCATTAAACTCATCAACATTTGTACCCTGGTGTGTAAAGTGGATAATTTCAATAAGCAAGCCAATGTTTTTATTTACTACGCCTTTGTTGTCAGTGTGAGAAATAAACTGTAGTATCCAAGTAATTGCTGCTTTTGTCATTAAAATGAACAGATGTCCTTTACATTACATGAGAAAAAATGAGCTTGCCATTTCTAAGATGAATGTAATCCAAGAAAGGCCCCATGCACTCTTCTGTAAATGTGATTTAATGCTTGTGATAATAAACAAATGTGAACGGTCCATTCCTCCCATTACTTCTCGCTGTACTGCGAGATTTTAAAGTTTTGCAAGGAGAGAACTGTCAAAGGTCATTGAGGTTATTTTTGAAATTTTTTGGTAATTCAGAGGTACATTTTGCGATGTACATTGTCAAAAGGGCAGTTCTCCTATTTTAATTCATTGTCAGTAACAAGTTGATGAACCAGATGACATTATAACCTGAAGAGGAGGATATTTGCTAAAACCTGTGCATCAAAAATATCAATGCAATGATGAAAATTTTTTACTGCCTGTGACAAAATATGGAGTAAAGTCCTTGGGCCTTGGAACAACAACCAACTAAGCCAGGATGGTAAATTCAAAGCCTGAAATAACCCACATAGAGAAATCGTCTCATTATTAAAAAAGCCTGCTATAGACATAGTGAGGGTTCTGACTGTGCAAGTGTGGATGACCTCTGCTTTTTGAAGATAAAGCTTCATGGTAGATCAAGAACACGCAGACTCGGATCCAGAAAACACCAGAGGATCATGTGGTTCAAGCTGCTCTCATTGCAGCTGTGCTGCCAGCTGGAGAAGGGGTGAACAACTAGTGCCTAAGTGGATGACAATTGCCAATGTCCACCGAAACAGTCATTATGCGGTAGCAGATTTGCAGAAGCCAAATGAAAGAGGCAAACCTGTCGGACTGTGTGGCCAAATGACCATCCAGTAAGTACACTTATTGTTGATGGCACCATGCACTAAACAAATGCTGTCAGCTAGCTGTGGAACATTTTTTGGCAAACTAACTTTAGCAAGTTGGCGACAAATGCTGTAGCTAGCTAACATCTAAGGTCCAGTTGAGTTACCCTGGCAGGTAAGAGTTGGACTATATACTCTCTATAACTTGTTGCTGATATTCTTGGGGCGTTCTTGAGTATTTAATGTGGACAATACTGATTAACTGAGTAACGGTGTAACTCGAAATAGGGCCAGCAAGGAATGTGTTTGGAAAACAGTTCAAATTTTTTTTAACCTCTTGCCTGGTTTGAACTACCTGCATGAAGAAACTTTACTCATGCTCAAACGGGCATGATCATAGTTTCACGGTGAAAGCCACTAACAAACTTCTGCGATTTATGTTAACTCAGGTAATGCATTAGTTGCGGCTTTCAAAATTGTGCCATCAATTTATTTTGTTCCAATAAATTATTGTTTTTACAGACGATTTCGCAAATATTATTCTGTTACCCACATAAATCATTAATGCATACTGTTAGAGGTGAGGTTGGACAGAGCCATGTTTATAATGAATTGTAAATAACATTCATTGATTAGTCACGCACGTACTGTCGAATGTATGCTGTACTCTTCAAAATTTACTTCAAAGGAAGAGCCAGTAGCTCCAACAGAAGATATCTCTTACCATTGTTCATTAGGAGGTGTTGACAGCTCACAATTTCAGACAAGTGTTTTGGGTTTATTTGGTATGTTTAATGGCCAGGAACCACTCGATTGTCTGTTGCTGATCAATTGTCCATAAATATAAATAATGCCTTTTGCCTGGGTGTTTTGAGCTTCGGTAAATGGCAGACAGTTGGTTAGTCAAGTGAAGTCCTCCACAGGTGAAGAATGGTCTATATATTCCACAGTGAAAAAGCATTGTAGCATTACTATATGTTCTGTAGGCATGGTTTACCTCAGGCAAGTATACCAATCTGGCGGGTTTGGAGGTGTCTGAGTAGGTAACACACTGCATTGTGGTAGTTGTATTTACAGCATATTTCTAGGTAAGTTGGGATGGATAACCACGCTGATATCTCGAGTTACGGTGGGCAAATTAAAAAGAACATCTATTCATAAATGTACAATTTTTAAGCTGCAAACCAATTATTTTTCATATCTTGCTATTTTTACTTCATCATTTCAGTATATTTTACATGTTTTGGTTCAATAATCACGTACATTCCAAGCAATTCAAGTGCATTGAGCACTGCAAAAATCCAGGTCTATGTAAGTGTTTTGTATCTTAATGACATTTGGATATGTCATCAAATTTATGAATTTAATTAAATCTCAGTCAAACCATCTGCAAGGACATTTGGAGTCCAGGTACAAATAATAATTGAAAAAGGGGGGGAAATAATGTTGGGGTGATAACTGTTTCCTAATGCATCATGCTTAAGATTCCAGTAAATTGCTGAAAACTTCCCAACATTCTGGAAAATTACTGAAAATGACCTCTCTTTTCAATCCTCACCACATCTCACTCAACTCAGCACTTTTTTTTCTTCTTTTGGGCAGGTGTAAGCGCAACATGGCTGAAGACTGTCAAATTCTCCTTAGGTCAGCACATTGATATCAGTGTCTCTTTCTGTGCAGTGTCTAACTTACTGAATAAGATTGGAGCATATCTCCACCACTGAATCTGAGTTTAAGGGCAGTTATTTCTGCAGAAAAGCACTATATCCAGTTCTGGGCGCTCAGCTGTGTCCTGATCTTTTGTTTGAACGGTAGAAGTGTTTAGCTGTCATCATCTATGCTGACAGGAGGACAGAAGGTTCTGATCCATGCATAACTCAGGTCATAAAGGAGGTCATATATGAAGACACACTTAAACTGTCAATTTAAAATATACAATTGTATACTGTATTTTCTGCAAGGTTATACGATATACCTTATCAAGTGAATAATTGTTGGATTTTGAGCTGTAATTATGGCCAGTAGTTGTACGCAATGTAATAAATTGCGTGTGACTTCACGGAATCAATTTAAGTCACTTCGTTATATTATGTGCAAAGAAAGTTAAGAATACAGTTTTCTAATTACCCATCTGAACTGAGGTAGTGTGGAGGATGTCGATAGGACAGAGGCGGCAGGTTTGCCTGCTGTGCAGTAGGGGGAGCCTGTGAACTGTGAATGATCCCAACCATTGCAAACAAGATCTTACAAATCAAACAAAAACTTCCTTCCAGGCGAAGTAAGATATTATTGAAATAAAAAAAAGTGTATCGACATGTATGAACACAGCCAATCAAATATCTAAATACATCCACCATTTCAGATGAGGAAATGGAAAATGGAAATGTGCACTTCTTTTTACTACTGGATAAGCGAAGCTTAGGAAAGAGTGTTGCGATTAGACTCAAGAGTCACTCACTAATCAATCGATCAATCAATCAAATAAATTAGTTAATTTGCCGTTAGCATGACCATGGGCAGTAGGATAAATATAATCTTGGCATGGATGACAGGTCCATTATTCACAAACTATTTATCCAGGAGTAAATGATAGTGTCACTCTGATTTGATGAGTAACTAGATTGATCAAAATACCCCCTCTCTGCCACAGTAATTGCTGAGCAGATTCAAGGCATTTTTTCCGCCAGTCATGCAATTCTAAAGTACTACACACTACGGCACCTCTAGAAACAATCGTATTTTACTTTTATTGTTTGAATATGGAAATAGATATTTTTGATGCTTATTTTGGCAAATATCATACAGCATATTTACTTAGAATTGAGGCCATTGTCCCGTGAAAGTTTACACTTTCAGCTGTTATTCATCTAAACTGATACTGACAGTGTTCACATATTTATGGACCTGATTGTACATATTGAAGTTATATGGACAAAGACTCCTATACAATCCAATCAATTGTGATTGTGAAATGTTCCTTTCTATGAGCTTTGTATGAGCTTTTGAGTCAAATCATGCCTTAAGGTTTAATCCTATTGTTGCTACAGCTCTTTTTGTAGCTTTACACCAGGAAATCCATGCTAGGCTTTTAAAGTTTGCATCAAAGTTTTGCCTCTTCTCAAAATTTTGAGAGAAAAAAGTAACAAAATATTCATAAAATGGTTAAATGATAGCTGGAGGGAAGAATGTTAAAGATGGATGAATTTATGGTTGCAAATAATCAGGCACTTTTATCGCAAATGTTTCTCCTGTGGAATGTGCAAAAAAAAACCAACAACAACATGGCTTCCAAACATGCTGCACTTTTTGGTTTTCAGAGTCTGCTAAAAATGGTAGAAACTTTCAATGAGTTTCGCAGTTGTGGTGGTGGGGACTGACAGAGTCTTGGACCTCACTCTAAAGGTTGTCTTAAAATAGCCTGTGGGAAGGAAAGGTTAACTGTCTTCTGCAGAAGGACAAGGAAGACATGGCTCGGAGATTGAGGAGGGATTCCAATATTTTTTTCATAAGCTTGCAGCTAAATGCCATATGAAATTTTCAGGACCCAAAGGTGTCAACAGCCCTCTGTCACTGAATGCTAACCCCGCTGAGGCTTCAATGCAGCCAAATGATAATGGTGTCCTTTTCTAGCCCATGGGCAGTGCCGAGCAGGTCCAACACAGGGTTCTGTGTGTTGGTTGTGTGACTAGATAGTGGAGGTACTGAGCACCCCTTCCAACCCATGACCAACCTGCCAGTACATAAACTTATTATTGGTGTATTGCGGTGACATTCTTTCACTCTGATTCATATGGGTTCACAGCTCAGATGTGAAATGCTGCGGACACTTCAATTTCTTACTTCATTTGGCTCATGCGGCCCACTATAAATGACAGAGTCACAGAGCAGTGTTAAAGGCTGTTTATCATGGTGTTTGTGGGCTATATGCTTTGAAATACAATTTCACGGCAATTACACATAGAGAGACCTTTGAGTATTACGTACAGATAATTTTAAAAATCATTAAAATGAACGTATTAAATCTGCATTTTTAGTTCTGATCTCCCAGAGATCTCCCTCTCTCTTCTGATCTTATTTTAGAGATTATGAAATTTGTAAGTCTACTGGATTGTAATGGCAAAATGTTTAGGATTTGTTTCTTTTGGAGCCTGAGCCCTCATGTTATGTTCATGTGCATGTGAGAGTTTGAGAGAGCAGACTACAGATATGCAAATGAATTTAATTTACAGAGGCTGTTCCCGCACATGGTACAATTAGACTATTCTCTCACCAAGACAGAGATCATCATCATCACCATCATGCTGGTAATTACCATCATCATCACCATCATTGCCAGTTCATTACCCAAGAGCTAATGTCACTCCTTCACAGGGGGCTGACAGACGGGCGTGTCTCCAGAGGCTACCGCACGCCGGCTTTTGCCACTGCTGCCTCTGAGTCGCCAAATGCTTTTTTAAAAGCCATCGTGTGCTGCTACAACTGTTATGGACGGTCAAAGTGGAAAAGTGGGCGACGGGGCTAATGAACTGTAAAGTTAGAAAACACGGGCCTCTGTCTTTGTTTAAATATCTCCCTGTTCCTCAAACATAAGAAAGCTTTTTCAAGCCATGGGTATGACCGATGCAAGTTTCTCACAGTGCAAAATTATCACAGGTTTGCTTGGCTCAGCTTGGGATTTTGGAGACAAACAATTCCAGCATGAACATGTTTTTGAGGGGTGGTGAGGAGCATGTCTTGGGGAGATCAGCAGTTGCCTGCAGGGTCTGTCTGTTCATCGTGTCTCATTGGGCCAGTCAATAGCTCAACCTTCAAAAGTCACCTTGGTACACTGAAGGCTTATTATTTTCTTCTGTCAATGCTCCTTTTCAGGCTTAAATCCACAGCAATGGTAGTAGTTGTTCACGATAAAGCCCATATTTGTAAATTTGCCTGTTGGAGCTAGTGAATTTTGTGAAAGTAGGCCATTCATTGACAGGTTTTAAAATCTTCTGACTGCCAGCTTTTTTTTTTTAAGTTGTACCTCACAGTTCCTCATCAATTAAAAAACACAGTTATGTTTACAAATCAGCACACACTGCTATAGTCTTAGAATGAGCATAATATGAGCACCTGCAAAACATTTTATTCTCAATTTGTATCATGCTCATTGATGAGTGAGAGGAATAAATGTGGAGTAGCTTAGTAGGTGGACTTAGAGGTGCCTAATTGACCCCTTATAGTCTCTGAAAAGTGACGAGACCTGGTTTATTACAGAATAAACCAGCCCTAACCCCGCACAATGCTGCCACCAATTATACTGTGATGGAATAAATGCTGTGTATGCCGTGATAACGACACAAAACCTTGACAGCTTTACAGATGTGCTCTCCATGCGGTAAGCACGGACGTTCAGCTAGCAGTTGAAACCAACAAAGTCCCTGATGTTAAGCAAGTGTTGGGTTTTACGAAATGAATCAAAAGCAAAAAACAGTAGAATACAAAAAGGAGGCTTTATTTCTGAAGGGGGAAACCCCCCAACTGAGCTGGCAACAGTGCAATGTCTGCAATCCAAAATCAGAGTCCAATGGGCGAAATCCAGAGTCATACACAGGGCACCAATCACAAAATCGAAGTCAGACAAAAAGAGGTCGAAAGACAAGAACGCGGCAAAAGTACAGGGAATCGGCAAAACTCGGTGTCTTGGGCGGTCCAGTCAGAAATATAAATCACTATGAATCAAGGCGAGAGAAGCGTAGCACAGGAAACAAGGAAGAACGATCTGACAAGGAAGTGAATCAAACAGACATCTTATATACACATCCGGGAGAACACATGATCAGGGAACACAGGTGCAATCAATGGAACAATAATCAAGGTGTGACACATTAGGAATAAACTAATTACATGAATTTGGCTGAAGCCAAAACGCAGATGGACAGACAAACAGCTCCAGTCACTGAGTACTAAAAGTGCATAGTGTAGAGAAAGGAAAGCACAAAGTATTTGTGGAGACCCACAGAAAATCGCAGCAGAGATAATTAGGTAAAGGCAAGGAGGCGGAGACTAGAATAGGGCGACTGCTGAGAGATCGTTAGTCAATTAGTAAGTGCAGCTATACAATCCCGAGTGCTTGTTAGTAAGATAGTCTAAATATACAGGATTAGTGTTGGTTTGTAATTAGCGAAAATAATAAACTGTTAGTCTGTGTTAGTAAGATAGTAAAAGTAAGGGAAAGGAAGAACACGAGATAATGAAAGAAGATTGAAACCCAGAAACCAATAAATCACCCGAATGAGTGCCATACAAGAGAAGGGACCATGAGCAAAGATACACACATGACAAGACAGGGGAGACAAAGTGCATGGCAATGAAAGCATGGCAAGAAAAATAAACATGGCTATGAAAACGAAACATGGCATGGAGACTAGAAAAACTAAAACATGAAAATAATAAAACAAGAAATCCTAATAACCAAATACACAATACATAATCCAAGAATGGTCAGTCGAAGCAGTGGTCACTAAAACACAAGAATCAATCATTCATGGCACTAGGCCAGGCACAGAACTTTTACTAGATATGATCATAGCAAAGGCAGAAAATACAGGATCACAACAGCAAGAGTGAATGGTCTGAAAATGATATAAAATTCCCAAGACATAAACTACTTTGGGTTTTCTTGATAACATGCATCTCTGCAGGCCTCATGTCCTCTGCATGAAAAGCTTGCTAACATTAGCCAGCCATCTTTAAACAGCTGAAACATATGACATTTGTTATTAAAGGATAGAAAATATCCAAGCTGCAATAAATTGGTCGACTGTAATGTTACTCCTGAGCAAATATTGCTCTATTGGTCCCAGAACAACACTTAGGACATGGCTATAGCAGATTGTGCGTTGTTGAAATATGACAGACAAGTGGAGACAGTTCTACAAATAATACCATGGGCTACTCCCTGTAATCATTGATCCATCCATCCATTATCTCTACCGCTTTGACCTCACTTGGGTCACAGGGGAGCTGAAGCCTATCCCAGCTAACTTTGGACAGCTCGCCAATCCATCACAGGGCGCGCACAACATTCACACCGTTCACTCATACTGACAGGCAATTTTAAGTCTCCAATTAGCCTGACATGCATGTCTTTGAGTAATGGGAGAACAAACGAACACGGGGAGAACATGCAAACTCCACACAGAACAGCCCCAGGCTGGATTTGAATGAGTTGCTATTGGATTTTAAAGTTTAGATAATTTGGCTGTTGTAGGCAGGCAGCTTAATTTCAACAATGGTACCCCACTGTTGTGCTGTTAAGCCATAGCATTAATTTTATGTATTAGTTCAAAATGACGAGTCTTAGACATTGTTTTGTATCATGAGTCCCACTGGTCTGTTAGTGGGAACGGGGAGGGGGGGTACAGAATCTGTTATGACAAAAATTAGTGAGTAGTGGTGACTGCGCTGGGTTTGTGGTCACTGTATCTTTGCTGATGTCAGGAGCGATTGGGTGCCATCTCCTGCTACACTTTTGGTAGGTCCTTCTGACCACCCCCTCGAATATTGCAAACCAGTTTAGTAGTAAGGATTTTCCAGTTACTCAATCAGTTTCTCCATACTCCTCCGGTAATTTCCAGGCAGGATTTGAATGCTGGCATGAGAGCAGTAGAGGACATTCCTCATAAACTCTAGCATGGTTCTTTCACGGCCAGTCTCACAAGGGAGTCCTGTTTCCGCATGATCTTATGCACAGACTGGCAGTATTTCCTTGGCTCTAGACACTGGCTATGTTTACATAGACACCCATGTAAACAAGTCAATCGGAAGATTCTGATCCGATTCAGGCCATTCGGAAAGAAATTTCATTCTGAATGAGAGAGGTGGTTTATGCCGATCATCGTTCCGAACGACGTCCGTGTACACACCCATTCGAATTCTGTCTTCGCGGTTGGGGTAAAATTGTCTTCACTGCGCAGGTGTGCTACAAAGAGCAAACGAGGACGTGCAGACAACGTGGCGTTTGTTCACAACCGACGCAGAAGTACAGCTTTTTCGTCTTGTACTTTTTCTAATATTTCCGGAAAATTAGACTACTTTGCACATGCCCAAATGAATCATTCAGATTAAACGCGTGGTGATGTATACGCAAGTCTGGTTGGATCATTTCATTTAGTGTCCATGTGAATTTGGATTTGGGATTTCCGATCAACCGAGGTTAGGATCGGAATGGAGAAGTTTTGCGCATGTAATCATAGCTACTGTAATGCTCCATGGGTGGCAGTTTGTAACCTTAACTAACCTTATTAGTTGTGCTATGGCGTGTTGCTTGATAGTGTTAGAGTGCAGGCAGTGGATTAACTAAATTGTAATGTTTATTGCCAAAACAAAGTTGATTGGAGAAGAGAGAGGGACTCCTTTCCAAGTTAGTACAGTCAAAACCTGGCACTGCTTTTTACCTTGCCTCTGATTTGTATACAGGTGTCAGTTACAGTTTTTTTTTTTACTTTATGAAATTTTAGAGAGGACCTGTTTGAGATTGCTCAGGCTTAGTCTCAGGGTTGGACTTTGCATCAGGGATTAATTATGGAACATTCTATTGAGGCAACGTTCTTCTACTTTATCTGTAAGTGAAAACCAAACCTCAGTAGGGTGAATGAGCTATTTTAATCATCATGTATTACAAAAGTACAATGATTTTAGCATATATTTCATTAACTCGTGATTTGGTATTGAGCTTCTATATTACGTATATCTATTATTATCATTGTATCCCTGGACAAAATCAGGGATAATACGGATTTCCTTTCATTCTGCTTCTGCTGCCAAAACTTTGGCTATTGCTGCCATGTCCATAGGGGTTTCTAGCAATTAAACAGCAGCTCACCATTATCGAACAATTTTATTAACAGCCCCAATTCCGAAATAGTTGGGACAAAGCGTAAATTGTGAATAAAATGCAATGACTTTCAGATCACATGAGCCAGTATGTTATTTACAATAGAACATAGATAACATTTCAAATGTTCAAACTGAGACCTTTTACAATTTTAAGCACCAAATGAGCCGATTTCAAATTTTCTGGCTGCAACAGGTCTAAAAAAAGTTGAAAAAATAATTACTATTTGTAATATTAATATTTATTTAGCAAGCAATTAAGTTAACTGGCATCAGGTGTGTAACATAATTGGCTATAAGAGGGATGTCTTAGAGAGGCTGAGCCTCTCAGAAGTAAAGATGGCCAAAGGCTCTCCAACCTGTGAAGGCTTGCGTAAAAAAATTGTGGAATACTGTAAAAACAATGTTCTTCAACGTCAAATTGTAAAGGCTTTGAAGGTCTCATCATCGACAGTGCATAACATCATCAAAAGATTCAGAGAAACTGGAAATATCTCTGTGCGGAAGGGACAAGGCCAAAGACCTTTACTGGATGCCTGTGATCTTCGGGCCCTGAGACGCCACTGCATCACACACCGGCATGATTCTGTCATTGCCATTACTAAATGAGCCCAGGAATACTTCAAGGAACCACTGTCTGTTAACACAGTCCTTAGTGCCATCCACAGATGCCACCGAAAACTCTATAGCCATTGTTGAGCATGATCCAGAAGCACTGCCGTGTTCTGAGGGTCAAATAGACTATAGCAAAGTGGCAAAGTGTCTTGTGGTCACACGAGTCCAAATTTGACATTCTTGTTGGATATCATGGGCGTCCTGTCCTCTGGGCTAGAGGAGAAAGACCACCCCTCCTGTTATCAGCGTTTAGAGCTTAGAATTGAATTAGTGACTGATAGGAAGTCATCCATCACACACCAGTTCATGACCTTGCTTTTGACCATTGACCTTGGCTTGAAGGTAAAAAAAAAAAAAAAAAAAGAAAAAAGCCCTGTATCTCACTTATTACACCTTTTGCCGTTCATTGTGAGAAAATATGCATTCATTTGTATGAAATGGCGACCAATTTCACCAAGAAAAATTAATCGGCGCCAAAAATCGAACATTTGCCTGTACTGCAGATTCAGTAACGTCATTGGCATTTTAATCATTCATTTTTGGACATTCTTTAGCCTCATTTGGCACACAACAGAGAAAAAATACTTTCACTTGTTTTAATATGAAAGGCATTAACACCGTCTTTAAAGTCATTTGCAACAATCAACAAACAATAAAGTGCATTTTACATTTTTATCACACCGTTTAACTTTCGATAGCATTTCTAGACCTCGTTAGTGCGGAGTAAACAAATATTCAAGCAATGTTCTTAACATTCAATCCACAAAAATATTTTCTCAATTGAACAGCAGCCTACATTTTGCTCATTGTTGCATTATCAGTGTGAAGTACAATAAGAGTAGGTATGCTCTCTCAATTAGATGGTGAGTAATCTTTATCGTTTAGAACAGCCAGTACAGTAAAGGCATCAGAAAATTTTGTCCAGTTCATTTGGTTTGTCAAAGTGTTTATACAGAGAAAATCCCACAAAGACGCAGAATTCCTCTCGGACACAGAGGCTTTTTACAGCATTTGAAAGTGAGATGGTAGACTACATTTTAGTTGCAGACATGCTATGGGGCGCTGATCCATGGCAAGAGGCATCGTGGCCCGCTATATCAAAGAATAGACTGAGAGGTGGGAGAAACAATGTGCAAGCGAATGATGCGATGAGAGAATCAAAAGTCAAATGAATATTAAACTTTATTGAATTTCAGTACAGCATTTCATTCTCAAATTCAGTTAACCCTTCAATAATCTCACTATCCAAACATCTTGGCAGATAGGTCTGCATGAAGCGGTACCACTGCGTGGTTTAGGCTGCGGTCACAGTATTGAGGTTTATATGTATAGCTTCCAGCAGGAGTTGTGTTCGAAACTCTCCCAAAGGGATTCCTTGGGCTCTGGCTTCAGCTCGGTTATCCATCTGGCCACAAGATGTCCGCCTTAATAGCATCCGGTCTCGCCATATGTTGACGCAACCTGACCAAGCATCGATATACAACGCAGCAGGAAGCTTTAGACGTCTTTAGTTGACGGTTAGGGTTAGGGTTCTGGTTAAGGGTTAGGGATTAGGTTTCATTTTAAACTGGCGTCAAATGAGGCCGCTAAAAGCGACCTTTTGCGACGTATATTGACGCTTAGTCAGGTAATGTCAATATATGACGCATCAGGATGAGACTCTTCTCTTCTCTTCTCTTTAGACAGCTTATGTCTAAGGACTATAGGGAGAAAGCATGTTCAGCTCAGTGGTTGGGGCAGGAATGGTCGGGTTTTGGTGGGTTGGTGCTCTGCCTTACACATAAACCACCAACTCGTCAGGATCCAGACTTTGCCTTGCCTGTGTCTGGAAGTCATTGAAACGCATAGCATTCATTCGTCCGACACTTCTCCTGTGATCTGGAAAAACCTTGTGAATTTATGAATGGCAAGGATTCTTGCAAGTGAACAAAAATCTTAGGATTCTGGACTTTTCCTGAATGAAAAAAAAAAAAATAGAAACTTAACATAACATAAGATGAATGGCAAGAACAGGCCGTTCAGCCCAACTACGCTCGCCAGTTTATTTATACTATTGTGAATATATCCCTTCAGATACTCAATGACTCAATGGTATCTAGCTTTAAGTCAAGCCGACTCTTGAAAACCCAAAAGATTTCTGCCTCAACAATATGGTCAGGCAAGCTATTCCACATTGAAATTACTCTTTGAGTGAAGAAATATTTCTGAATATCAGTGCTAAATTTATCATTTGTTACCCTGAGTTCTACTCACAACACTTAGTTGAAGGAATCCTACATAATTCACTTTGTTAATCCCTCTAACATATTTAGAGACCTCAAATCAATCACCCCTGAGTCTCCTTTTCCTAAGACTAAAGAGGTTATGGATCTTCAGCCTCTTCTCATAGCTTTCATTTTCTATACCTGGAATAAGCTTAGTGGCTCTTCTCTGAATTTTCTCTAGAGCCTCTATATCTTTCTTAAAGTATGGTCCCCAGAACTGTACACAATACTCCAGAGGTGGTCTGACGAATGTGTTGTAAAAAAGAAGTATCACCTCCTTAGATTTGTACTCAATACGTTTGGCAATGTATACCAGCATCCGATTGGCTTTTTTAACTGCTACAGCACAACTGCCAGAGCCTGTGAGGGTTTGGTCAACAATCACTCCCAGATCTTTCTCGTGTGCAGCACATTCCAGTTTTAACCCTCCCATGAAGTAATCCCGTCTAATGTTTTTATTACCTACATGTACGACTTTACATTTTGCCGCATTAAATTTTATTTGCCACATTTCTGCCCAATTCTGGATTCTATCCAAATCATCCTGAATCACTTTAGTAGACCCTAAAGTATTTGCCAAACTCCCCAATTTAATATCATCTGCAAATTTAACCAATCTGCTCTAAATATTCCTATCAAGATCATTAATGTAGATGAGGAACAGCAGGGGCCCCAACACCGATCCCTGGGTGACGCCACTCCCCACCATACCCAGCTCAGATGAGATACCACTGACCACCACTGTGTGTTCTGTCCTGTTACCAGGGATGAGCCGTCAGGGTAGGCAGGGTAGGCACTGCCTACCCCAGGCTATCATCAAAAATAAAGTTGTTTACAATTATTGATCATTTTAATATCTAATCAAATTTTGATTATTTGATATTTGATATTTAGTTTGTCTTTATGCTGTTGCTTTAAGTCATTGAGTTATAATGACACTACAGCGCCTGCCTCTGGCCAGGCAGGGGCTTTCAAATCAGGCTTATCTTTGCAGGGTAGGCACAGCTCTGACATGCCTTTAAATGACACGTTATCAGATACGTTGTGTTCGCGCATGCGCAGTGTTTTTTCATATGCTTTATTATGTACGCAAAAAGGCAGGACGCTACGCTGCCTTTATGCGTAAGTGTCACAGGCTAGTCATTCAATCTGGACGTTCGGTGTCTTTGTGAATTCGCACCAATGAGTATACTGGAGAGGCCGCTGCTTCTTTCTACGAGCGCAGTTGAAGAAACCAATATGGCGTCAAGTGCACCGCACTCCTCAATTCCCCATTGACTGTAATGTAGAAATTCCAGCTATTATCCTTCGAACTAAGGGGTCTTCCGAAAAGATTTCAACATATTTGTGATCGGAAAACAAGGATAAACTTTAATGCGCAGTTTTACACGACACTGTTCGAGACGTCAAAAATATCAAAACATGTCAGAATGGGAAGCACAGCACTAACTAGCCACTTGTGTACCTGGCGTGTTAGGTAATCGAGTCGCTGTCAACGGCTGTGATGGCAAACGTTATCTGTAATTTAGCTAGCTAGATAAACTTAGTCGGCACCATAAACTCATGTTGCTTACAAATGGTGATGGTCACTTAGCTCCTATGCCCATGTAATTTTTGCCAAGTTGCATATCTACATATAGCATTAGCCATAGCGAATGACCTCGTAAACTTCATGTAACGTTAGTGGTTTTCATTCCGGATGAATTGTACAAATAAACGCATCCTTATCAGGCATCTGCCTATCTGGGTACTATTTAGTGAGCAAGCTTTGATTTTTTGTATTTATTTATTTTAATTACGATAATGCAATCCTAGCTGGGGCTATATACACTCATTGATTCACACATACGTCAATCAAATTTAAGGCTTAAATTTGATTAAACCACCTAACTAGTGTTATGTAATCTTGTTTGTTTTGGCCGGTGTGTATGCAGGTTTTTATTCCTATCAATTACCCTGACTAATTGAGTTAATTGATTGCATGCACAAATATAGATTTTTCGCAATGATTCGATCAAAGGAAAATGTTTTATGAAGGGAGACAAGACTAGTCTTTGTAGTTTCATGATAATTTAAAGAAATGCGCATGAAACGTCAGATTTCATAAATGGTTTGGCTAATTGAGACAATCAACTAATTAAAGACCAGACGTTGGTGTGAAAACCAGGAACAGATACGGGCCTCGCTGCCCACCTCTGATGTACAGCATTCAACAGTTTTTGAAGTAATTATGTTTTATTTTGCCGGTGTTTTTACCGCTGACTTTATACATAAAATATTAATTCGTTTTTACGTTTCGGTCTGCCACTGCCTACCTCGACCCAAACCTCACGGTTCGTTACTGCCTGTTACCAGTTTTGAATCCACTACTCTGTATCGAATGCTTTCTGAAAATCGAAGTATATGATGTCATAAGCCCTGCTCTGGTCATAAGTCTTGGTGGCCTCTTCAAATAATTCCAGAAGGTTTGTCAGGCATGACCCTCCCTCATGAAAACCATGTTAGATATCCCTCAAAATACTGTTACGTTCAAGAAATAAGTCTAGCTCATCTCTTATAATAGATTCCAATATTTTGCCCGCATTGCAAATTAAACTGACTGGACTGTAATTTCCTGGCTCGGTACGACCCCCTTTCTTATATATTGGTATTATATTGCCCCTTTTCTAATCATTTGGTATTTCTCCAATTTCTAAAGACCGTCAGAAGATGGTGGATTGCGGCTTAAAGATGATCTCTCCAACTTCCCTGAGCACTCTTGATCTAGACAGTTCAAATAACACTAATAGCTAGTGTTTTAAGTTTTCACCACTTTTAATTACTGCAAAAGAGGGTCAAACTCAGTTTCTCCCAAAAGTGCCATATGTACTTGGTTTTTCCAGATCATAGAAAACCTGCTGAGGGGAACAAAAGTTCATTGATTGTTGATATTGCCAAGATCAGTCAGGTTTCGTCCTCGCCGGCCACACGCTGGGCGGTACGCCTTCTCTCTCAGCCAAGCTCTGTCGTGACTCCTGGCCATCCAGATGTTATGGCTGCATTCATCGATAAACACACAATGACGCACGATACCATGGACCAGTTTGCATATTCAACTTGCTTCTGCAGCACATCAAGCCGGTTTCTGTCTGCAGGGAGAGTTCTTTCCAGTTTTACTCGACATAGCATGCCGTCTAGTTTCTTTGCAACAGTCCCGTCATGGATCTGGGGTTTGTCCGGTAGCCGTCTCCTCAGTTCATCGCAGCAAGTGTGAAAAGACAGTGCTCATTGAGGATTTCCTCTTTGCAGGCTGTCATCGCATCGTCCACCCGCACGTTGTTTCTCCCACCTCTCGGTCTCTCATGGATCCTGCCTTCTTTGATGTAACAGGCAAAGATGCCTCTTGCCGTAGATTGGTTCACTCCTAGCATGTCTACGACTAAAATATAGTCCTCCATCTCACTTTCAAATGCCCTAACAATCCTCTCTCTGTGGTCGAAAGGAATTCTGAATATTTGTAGCATTTTCTGAATGGTGTGAACATTCTGACGAACCGAATGAACTAGACAAATTTTTCTGATGCTCTTATAGGCTGTGCTCAATG
Source organism: Gymnothorax reevesii (assembly GCA_029721435.1). Taxonomy (NCBI): domain Eukaryota; kingdom Metazoa; phylum Chordata; class Actinopteri; order Anguilliformes; family Muraenidae; genus Gymnothorax; species Gymnothorax reevesii. The sequence continues at coordinate 114,406,253 of CM056577.1, forward strand.
ATAGAGGTTACTCAACTAATTATCTAATTCAGAGGGCATACCTAATCTGACATCACACCGACAATGCAACAATGAGCAAAATGTAGGCTACTGTTCAATTGAAAAAAGATTTTTGTGGATTGAATGTTAAGAACATTCAATTGTTTGAACAATCGTGTGAAAATTTGTGTTATAACACGGTCGAGAAATGCCATTGAAAGTCAAACTGTGTGATTTAAATGTTAAATGCACTTTAATGTTCGTATATTGATGCAAATGACTATAAAGACGGTGTTAATGTCTTTCATATTAATGAAAATGAAAGTATTTTTTCTCTATTGTAAGCCAAATGACGCTAAAGAATGTCTAAAAATGAATGATTAAAATGCCAATGACATACTGAATCTGCGGTATAGGCAAATGTTCGATTTTTGGCACTAATGAATCTTTCTTGGTGAAGTTGGTCACCATTTCACACAAATGAATGCGTATTTTATCATCATGAACAGCAAAAGGTGTATTACTTCTGGAGCGTAAGTTTATATTAGGGACTAACCGGTAGACATGTATTGTTCATGATTTTGTGATCTTGAATTTGGAGTTCAAGGTCAAACAGGAAACGTCCTGTATTTTATTTACTGCATAAACCACTCAATATTGTTTTTTGTGCCGAAATCCACACATGAGAGACCTGTATCATTCTAAATTATGTTATTCTGGAAAAAGTCAAGATTGTTTCAGCCAATAAAGCATATCACTTATCACTTTTATGGACTGATCAACCAGTTACTCGTGAGATACATGTAATTACGGGGTACATTGGTGCAGTTAGAGCTTAGGCTTATATGAGGCATGAATAGCAATGAATATATTGTGAATTACTTTGTGACATTGGACTTGCGCTTTGAGTTTAGGATCAAGGCCAAAAGAAGATCTTACAATATTGCTTGGGTGACCGAGTAATACAAGCATCTGTGGATACATGCACTGGTTGTTGGTGACTAATCTGTCTAATGTTTCAGAGCTCAAGATTCGGGTGTTCCTGAAATATTGCTAACTTTGAGGTTTGCCATGTTGGATGTTTGAGTGTAAATGTTTCTTGCCTAATGTAATTCTAATCTCTCCTCCACTGTTCTGTGCTTATTTAAACTATGTCTCAGATGGAATCCCTCTTTCTCTATCATCCTCTCCTTCTTTCTCTATCATCCTGTCCTCTCTTATTCACCGTCCCTCCTTCTCTCTATATATTCCAGGCACAGAGGATTAATAGAAGATGTGTTTCGATGTATTAATCTCATGTGGCGATACAAGTGTCACGGTGAAAAGTGTCTGTCTTGCACCTGAGGACAGTAGGTAATTAAATACAAGGGAAGCTGTCATACACCGGCACTAAGGGGAACATTCACAAACAATAAATATCAAGCCACTGATTATCCAGCTTGCTGGTCTGGGGCTACTGTATGGTTAATGGAATATATATGACCAGTTCATTATTTTTTTGAGAGAGAGAGAGTTTTGTAATTATGCATTCAACCAATGATGATAGCTATGAAAAAATGAAAGAATTTGATATTGCCGCCTTAAATTGTGCTCTTCTTGATGCAAAAGAAAGAAGGCCAAGAGACTGGACCCTTCGCTCTCTATTCCACACTGTTTAGAAAGACAATGGTATACATATTTAGGATATGGAATTATTAATTTATTGTTGTCATGGGTAGATATAACAAAATGAACACCCTACACATGTAGCTACAGGTGCTTTCCTTAAAACAATGGCAAAGATTTTATATGTTCTTTTTTTGCTCATTTTTGTCAGTTGTCCTGGAAGATAAAGCTGTCATAAGTGTAGAATTTCTTTCAGACATCTTCTGTACGCCTTTTTGGTAATTTCATCTTTTCTCTGTGATTGCATCAGCCAGCATTGGAAAGGCATGTCTCCATTTCAAGTCTTTTTGGCCAATTAATACTAGCTTGCCTGTCTGTCGGTGTCGTGCGGCTTGCAATTAGCTTGGTTTATAGCAATCAATTTGGAACGCTTAATTAATCTCATTTAAAAATGTCCTCCTCATTCCGGCGTGCATATCCCAGACTGCCAGACATAAGTATTGGAATGCATATGCGTGAATACCGCCACGGGCACACGCTGTCGCTCATAAAACAGTTCTTACTGACAACTGACATGCTGTGCTTTTATGGAACTACCCTTGAGGGTTCTCATTCAGCTGCATCAGAAACATTTGACTTCTGCTCTGTGGAATTCCTGCTCTACTTGTCTTAAGACAAACAGACTATAGTAAAATATGGTAATAGAATTGTAATAGATGGTAATTCCATGGTAATATAGGATAATCCATGAAAAAGCAGCAACACAATCACATTGAGGCCCTCTGAGTTTGAAATGAACACATCCAGTGACTCAGGGTGTTCTATTTTTCATGCAATAAAAACATTATAGGGCCCATTTTAATAAAGAAATAAATAATTGTACGACCAATTGTTTTAAAGAATTACATATTCCCATTTTATATGTTTATTTTCATTCAGGGAGGATCTATTTTTAAGAATAATTTTTAGCTGCTTGCATCTTTGTATCTGTCTTTTGCGAATTGCTTTATTGGTATCATCGTGACTTTTATAGTTATGCTCTGGCACAAACGTTGATATACAATGAAAATGGTGTCCATTACAGTCTTCATTTCATGGCATTATCATTTTTGGGCCCCAAAACAACTTGGTTATGTTTAGGGTTGAAGTTAGGATTTGGATTAGAATTAGTGTTAGGATTAGGTTCAGACAGCAAAAAAAATTGGTCAGGTTTTATCGCCAAAACTAACAGGCTATGTTTAGGGTTGGGGTTGGGATTGACATTAGGGTTTCAGTTAAAGTTTGGCTTATAATCAGGCTTACAGATAGAAAGGACTTAGGCCAAGCAATTTAACAGTGAGCGCGGTCGCGCACTGGCTAGTGAAGACCGTCTTGCAAGCAAGAAGCTCTGGGTTATAGCTCTTCCAAATAAATCTTTTTCCTTACGTTTACCATTGTAGTCAAGTACTGACACTTTCGGCTTTGTATTTAACTTTATGGGGATACCTATGGTGTTCAAAACCAAAGGACTGCTTTTCTGTCTCTTTATTGAGCTCCGGCGTCTGCCCAGATATCTCTGAATGATGCCTATGGCGTGAGATCAGCCTGCTTGTTTCACTTTGCTTACTGCATGTCAAAAAAGGAAGAATCCATCACATTTACCAGGCTAGACTGAAAAAGGAGAAAAAAAAAACTACAATGTGACCACAATTAACAGAATAGAACTACCTCCTTCCAACACCTCCAGCCCACTTTCAGGGTGTGTTATCTTTTTTTCCCATCATTAAGTGTGTGAAACTCCTTAGTAGTGATTGCGATTTTAGATGCTTGTAAACTAAACTGTTGAGTCAAAGCTCATTTTTAGTGCAGCAGTCGTGATGCCTGATTCTGGCACACAAAGGAATCTATAATCTTCACACAGAATCCGTAAGATAACAATGATGAGTTTTTAAAAAATACACTGGCATTTGGAGAGATAATTTGTCTCAATTTGGAGTTTTTTCCTTTTACATCAAGCCTATAATTATGAAATGCAATAGCTAAAAGTAGCTAAAAGATTTGGATGAAAGTATCTCCCACACAAACCCTTTTTTTGGATTGTTGAAATGAAATAATACAATCTCATTTCCAAAAAAGTTGGGATGCTGTGTAAAATGTAAATAAAAACAGAATGCAATGATTTTGACAAAAGGCTGGGTCAGAGCCCATTTGCAGACAAAAGCTCAGTTCAAGGCTTTTATTAGACATCTTGGTCGTACAGTCCGGTTCAGAAACACAGAGTCACATTGCAGCAACGAAGGGATAACTCAAATCAAAATCCTCATAGAGCTCAAAGATCAATACCAATCAGGTATGCCAGGTTTGAGGGACATCTAAAATTGGTAGTCAGTGAAGCAAACAAAGACCATCCACGAGGGATCTATTGTACACAAAGGACTCGGCGGTATCGACAGATAAGGAACTGTAACCAAGGATCTTGAGCGGAACAAGGAATGCTCGTAAGAAGACACGGAGAGTACAGGTAAACAAACTTGTGATTAGACATTCTCTGGAAGCGGAATATCAAGGGAGAGAAGAGGCTAATTGAGATGGGGAACAAGTGAGATTGAGCAGAGAGAACAAGCAGGGGGGTGTGGCCATGAATGAGGACATGAGGCGCTAATAGAAAAACAAAGGAGAGGATGAATGCTTGAGTGCAGGGAAATGTAAACACAAAGCACGTGGAGTGACAGGTGAGAGAAAGTAAAGCAATTAATGCAAGCATCATCTAAAATAAACAGCGAATACATAAACAGTCAAAAAAAAAAAGAAATGAAATACAAGGCAGTACATACATAAACTCACTCAGACCCTGACAGATTTGCAAATCATTTTGACTCTGTACTAATTATAATTAAATATAAGGATAACATATCAAATGTTGAAAGTGAGAAGTTGGGACAGAGGAATATTTACCACTGTTTTGCACCACCTCTTCTTTTAACAAAACTCTGTAAGTCTCAGAAACTGAGAACACCAACTTCAGTAGTTACGAAGGTAAATATTTTTGCTTTCTTGCTTGATGTGAATTCCAGCTGCTCAACAGTTTGTGGTCTCCTCTGTAATAGCTTTCATCTGATAATGCCCCAAATATTTTCAGTGGGAGAAAAATCTGGACAGCAGGCAGGCCAGTTTAGCACCCAGACTTTTTTACCGCAAAGTCATGTTCTAAGCCCTGAGTGTGGTTTTTGGCATTGTCTAACTGAAATAAATGAGGTCTTCCCTGAGAAAGATGTCTGGATGGCAGTTTATGTGCACTAATGCACCTCATACCATCATGGATGCCAGCCTTTGAAATGAGTGCTGATAAATAGTTGGAGGGTACCTCTCCTCTTTGGGTCAGAGGATGCAGTGTCCATAGTCTTCAAAATGAAATCTGATTGATCAAACCACAGGACAGTTTTCACTTTGCCTAAGACAATCTTAAATGAGCTATGGCCCAGAGATGACGGCAGCATTTCTGGATCTTGTTTATACTGTATGTGTTGTGGTTTGTTTATTGTGTGTATTGTTTGGACTTTTCTTTGCGGCTCTCATCCCGGGACGATATTGTATTCCTGGACAATCAAATTCTTTACCCACCTGGCTGATTGAGCTGGGGAGGCGCCTTCCCAGACTCTATATAAGCTGGCAGTCCAGCATGCCCCCTTCGCTAGAGTGTCTGTGTTTAGCTTTGCACTATAGCCGAAGATATCTGCAGTCGGGTTTTGTATGACGTTCAATCTTCGAATTATTGGAGTTTCTTCTCCCTTTTTTATCTCTCTTTGCTTCCATGGTTCAGACTATTATACGTCCTTCTTTTGGAACGCGAGCACTTGCGTTCGGTCTTTATTATTCTCTGTGTTTGTACTGTGTCCATGCTACTTTCTTTCCCTCTGGTCGTTGTGCTTGGCCTCCGTAAACTACCGCCCATTACAATATGTGGTTTTATCTTTAAATATGGTTTTAACTTGCATTTGCAGATGCAGCAACAAACTATGTTCACTGACAGTGGTTTTCGGAAGTGTTCCTGAGCCCTTACTGTGATCACAGCCATTCAATATGGGTTTTTGGCCTCGTGCTTTGCTTACAGAGATTTCTCCTTTAATGATATTATGCACTGTAGATTATGAAATCCCCAAATTCTTTGCAATTTTATATTGAGAAATGCCATTCTTAAATTATTTTTCACAGTCTTTCACAGAGTGGTGAAGCCCTCGCCATGTTTACTTCTGAAAGACTCAGCCTCTCTGGGATGTTCTTTATATACCCAATCATGTTACACCCGCGAGATGTTCCATCAAGTGTATTCCCCTCCCCAGTATTTAGTTTTGCCCATCTCAACTTTTTTGTCCCCCGCCGTGCGGAACGCGCGAAGCGGCGGGACATAGTATTCACGATCGTCCGTCCGTACGTCCCGAATCCTTGTCAGCGAGATATCTCAAGAACCAATTGACGGATTTTCTTCAAATTTGATGTTAACATGTATCAGGGTGATACCCCGGCGCCAGTTGATTTTGGTGACCTTCGCGAGACCGAGAGATTGCTCATTTTGACACGATTTCGCATTTTGTGGCGGGGGACAAAGACACGTTAGTGGCAAATACTTGTTGAAACTTGTTGCTGGCATCAAGTTCAAAATGAGCTGTTAATAATATATAATAATATTTTTCTTTCAACTTCTGCTTTGTTGTCTTTGCACTATTTATCCCAACTTTTTTGGAAACCCGGTTGCACAATGTATTGGTTTATGGGGATACTTTGTAGATGTTTAAAAAAATGACAGTTTCCATTTTCACGCTTTACTACAACCATGATTTTTGATGGTGAGGAGAAACACAAACTGCAAGAGTAACTCTAATGTCTGCAAAAGACGTTCACCTTTCCTCAGGCGTACTTTTAGTCATCTCAGTCTCCCAATTTTTAAAGGAGCTGTATGTAAGTTTGTGGCCAAAACTGTTACTACAGTCACATTAAAAATAGTGCAGAGCGCAACATCCCCTCTCCCTCTCCCCCAGGCGAGAGGTTGCCAGTTAGGTTGCCGGATCAAGCAAGAACATCTACTACACGAAGCTACCATGGTTACGTTTTATTATCACCAATGATTTGCTCTTTCAGGGTTCTGTTGAGTTCAGTTCAGAAAAGATCGAGACTAATGACTAACTTTCGCAATGGTCATATTGGTCAACTTGCTCATCACTCTTCTGTGTGGATAGCCCACTTAAGTCTATACTAAAATATGCATAAAGAATGAATGAGGACTCATTTGACCGATGTACTGACTCAATTACATTTCATATTGCTATAATGGCTCTGCTAATGTTGGAACGGTTTCCACAGCGTCTCGGCATAATGCCAGAGCAACGGACTCTCTCAGGTGTTCCACACCTGGGAACACCTGAAAAAATATGATATAGGGATCATGCAGTTGATTTTGCAGTTGGTGCTCTGGTCTCTAAAATAGCGCTTCACTGATGTTGCAAGGGAGCACTGCCTTGGCATAAGTCAGCTGAATGTGAATTAAAACAATTCTATCCTACTGTAGATTAGTGATGGCAGGATAGGCTGGAGACTGTCCCGGCATAGACTAATTGAGAGGCAGAAAGTTGCCAATCCATTGCAGGGCACATGCACCATTCACTCACACGCTTACACTTAACATTTTAGACTTTTCAGAGGACATGAACACTCAACATAAGTGCTACTGCTGGCATTCGAGCCGTTGAAGTAGATACAGTATAACTTATGGTCATCTTCATGAGGCCCCTTAATTGCTAACTGAGAAATTTACCAAGGTTACAGCTGACAGGGATGACAGATAGATGGCCTGATGTATAAGCACAAATAAATGCAATCTAATTTCATCAGAATATGGACTTAAGCAGATGCACAATGTATTTAGTTTCAATGGTGAGGATTCAGCTTTTAATGGTTGTGAGAGTGAAGTTTTTGGTTTTTAACTCTTGGAATAAGGTGGGATTTCTGACAGCTGATTTTTTATCCCCTGCTGTGCGATTAGCGCGAAGCGGGGGATATAGCATTGGGCTCCGTCCGTTCGTACGTCCGTATGGACACATAAAATGGAAGCGGCGGGAGATATTGCCATGTTAGTGGCAGACACTTGTCATATATCTATATAGTCATATAGTATATGCGATCACATAGCTTATTACATCTGTAACTTCATCCTTTAGATAATATCACCATTTAGCTTGCAAACTAAGAAGAATTTATGAAGAAAAATCATTTATATAATTATATATATATATATATATATATAAATACACACACACACGCGCACACACACACACACACACACACAGTTGAAATCAAAATTATTCAACCCCCATTGCAAATTGGGGTTAATAGCAAAATTTAAAAAATTTGTTTGTGATAGATTAAACAAGGACATTTTAAATAGCTCAACACAACTAATATTAAAAGTGGTTTCTCCAAATTTAACTCAAAATATCACTTTTAATGGCTACTGCAGTCTCAAAATTATTCACCCCCCAATAGAATCCGTCATAAGAGCATATTTGCAAATCAGGTGTTGTCTCATGCAGACCTAATGCAGCAAATCAAGAGCTTAATTAGTTGCACCAGGTTTGCTTGAGATAAAACGCATCAAATACTTGCATCCGCTAGGGGTTTGTTGACAGTGACATTTGATTGCATATCAGAATTATGGCTGTCAAAAGAATTGTCCAAAAAGCTCATAGAGGAGATCATTGCCTGGCACAAACAAGGAAAAGGATGCATAAAGGTAGCACTGGCACTGAATTTTCATAGAGATACAGTTGGAAGCACAGTTTGCAAGTTCAGAGTTAAAGGAAGAGTGGCAGGATGTCGCAGAAAGTGGAAGCTGTCAATGGCTGTCACCAGATTCCTGAGGAGACGGGTGGTCAAAAACCCTCGAGTGACTGCAGGACACCCGCAGCAAGGCTGTGAAGGGGATGCACTGAGGTTTCAGTTGGCACAGTAGGGCGCATACTAAAATATTTAAGGTCTCCAGGACATACACCACAAATGATCCAAAAGCACAAGCTCCAATATGCTGAAAACCATATAAATAAGCCACAGAAATTTGGGGATATTGTTCTGTGGAAGGATGACACAAAACTGGAATATTTCGGGCTTATGAATCGTATGTCTGCAGGAGGAATAAAGAAGCATATGCTGAAAAGTGCACCCTGCCTACAATGAAGAATTGTGGGGGCTTTCTGATGCTCTGCAGCTGCCTCGCTACCTCTGGCACTAGAGATCTGCAGAGTGTGAAAGACAAGATGGGTTCAGTGAAGTACCAGGATTATCCAAGGAGAAAATGTCATGTCGTCTGTAGGGAAGCTGACGCTTGGGCATCATAAGACCTTCCAAAAGGGCTATGATCCTAAGCATACCTCAACATCCACCACGGCTTGGTTTCAGAGGAGGTCTGTGAAGATTCTAGAGTGCCCTTCACAGTCGCCTCAATTGAACTCCATAAAAAATGAAGAAGACAGTTGCAGCATGCAAACCCTAGAATATTAGTGAACTGGAGGTCATTGTCCATGAGGACTGGGATAAGATTTCTTGGGAATGCTACCAGAAGCTGTTGTCTGCCTATGCATCATGTTTCCAGCAGGTTATAGCGGCAAACGGGTGCTCTACAAAGTATGAAAGATGCTTGTCATGAAGGAGTAGAATAATTTTGAGCCTGCCGTAGTAATTAAAAGTGGCATTTTGCGTTGAATTTGGAGAAGCCACTTGTAGTATTTGTTGTGTTGTGCCATTTAAATCGTTCTTGTTTGATTTGTTCGTTGCAAACAGCTGAAAGTTTGTAAGTTTTGCCAGTAAACCTAATTTGCAACGAGTGTTGAATCATTTTGATTGCAAATACATATCATATTCCGGCAATATATTTTACCTTGCTAGCTGTAATGGGTATTATCTGATACACTATAAGAAAACATTTTGTGGGGGAAAAAAGGGAAAGGCCTAATATCCTAGCAGAGGATTACCAGGAAATTTTCCATATTTCCAAACAGTTCATTCAATTAAAAAATGGAAAATGCTGTGCATTTGAGGTTTATCTTCAGCGCGATTTAACACATACCTCTGTTGATCATGAAACGATCAGATAATTTATAAAAAATAAGAATCATCTTTGGCCTACGGATACATCTTTCAATTTGTCATGAAAAATTCTGCATATTTACGCTATGCAATCTATCCCATTTACAGACTTTTTTTCTGTTCATCCAATACAGGAAATTCTGTATATTTCTAGGACTGTTTATTTGTTCTGTTCCATTAATGGATTCTCTTGTTCACCCAACACAGATAATTCCCTATATTTATAGTCATTAGGTAATATTCTCCAATATTGCGTAATATTTCAAGCTTGTGCAAGAGCAATCAATTATTTACTTGTAAGGCTATTGGTTTCATTTGTCTAAACCATTTTCTTCAAAATCTACAGCACACCTATCTAAACAGTTCTCACTTCTATAAAATTTAAATACATTTGTAAATAAATTTGCTAGATAGCAATAAAACCGATTCAGGGAGAACTAGCAACACCTGATAATTTGGAGTGTTCTCAGAGTGAATCTATTGTTAACGACGCGCTCCTCAGAGCCTGTACTCGGGTCGGGTGCAAAATGTTTTTTCCCACTCGAGTTCCGGACACCAACAGAAACTCATTTGCATACAGCCAATCACCTCTGAAGGAGTGTCTTGAAACAGTTAGATTTTTTCTCTCTTTACTGGCCTTGCATTAATAATGTAAAAATATCCGTGATTGTGTCATCTTATTCTAGAAAATATGAATGCTCTGAACAGATGATTTTTATCAATCCTAGCTGGAAACATTAAAAATAATTGGCAGGTTTGGAAGCGGACACTGTATTTTCAAGGACAGGAAGATTTATTGAAAACCTCTTTCAAAGTATAACATCATTAGGCTGTATCACAGCCCTCTGCCTGAGTATAGCTATGGCCGTTTACTTAAGATTTTGTTTCTATGATGCAAAAAGAAAGCACCTTAATCGTGAAAACCTATATTAACAGCTGACAGCAAAGTGCAAATACAATTCATTAACAGCACTTACCAAACCTGCCGATATGTTTATAACGTTCAGTAGCGAGGCTAGATAAAAATAATCTGCAGGCCGACAGAGCATTCATATTTTTGAGAATAAGATGACGCAATCTTGGTTATTTCTACTTTATATTCATTGTATTTTGTTTGGTGTTACTTACTAGTTTATGATTAATATGATCAGTGCTGGATAAAAAAAGCAGCAAGCTGGGTATTGCTAGACTACATTAATTGTAACCAGCTCATTTTACCAGCTTCAGATATTTGAAAAAATACATCCATAACAATTCATTTAACTAAATGGCAGGCTAGATGAACGATTTGGCCAACAGTTTTGCTGGGAGCAAGGCAGGCATCTATGATGTAATTGCAATATTCTGGGTATGGATTGTGCAGTCAGTGGTTCCGAGACGGTGCCTGGGTGCAAGGCTCGAAAAGACAGAATAATTTCTCTGTCTCAAGACACTCCTTCAGAGCTCTGGAACAAGATTGCTGACTGGCTGTACGCAAATGAGTTTCTGTTGGTGTCCAGAACTCAAGTGGGGGAAAAAACTTTCAGGGCCGCGTCTAGGCCTGGGCCAATCGCAAAACCGCGCGTGCACGCATGAGTAGCAGAATCGCGACCCCGAAAAAAAAAAAGAAGAAGAATGGAGCTGAAACTTATTACTCAGGCCAGTAGGTCACAAGTCTAATTATGAAAATGATTGTGAACAAGCCTGGACTAATAATTGTTGTAAAGGGATGTTCTGGGCCCCACCAATTCTTAGTTCTGGCTATGCCACTGAAAGTCTATGCACTCAAATTTAACGAAATGAGTTATCGGAAAGACGACTGGGCAATTTAGTTTGCAGAACTGCCTTTCTGCTTTCTCATTAAGCACCACAGATTGGAGTTTGGAAGCTTAACTGTTCAACAAGCAGTAGCCTATATCCCGCATTGCGCTCAACATAAATTTTGGGGCAAAAAATGCGAATAGGGATGTGGAATTCAGAGACATTTAGATTTTTTTAATTAATGATGCAGCTGGAAACCATTGCTTTTTTGTCTCATCAAAGTATGACATAAGACTGAGAGTAAGAATCTCTGTTCAGTCTGTTGTCATCAGGGAGTGATCATTTCCGAGTGGGTCCAGGGAAAAGGTTGAACTTCTGGAGCAGTGAAAAATACGCAAAACATGCCAAATTGCTTCTTTACCAGAACGCATTAGAGTGACATTTCAAGCTTAATATTCACTTTGCACTACCCTGCATAAAAAAAATTTAATTGTGGTCAAAACCTGTAAAACCCATGGGGCCTGTTTTACTCATCTGGTTTGGCATTGAAACAGCTCTTTTCAGTTGTGCAGTAAACATCAATCTACTCTACGACATGCTGACTGTCCTTTAATCATCCACCGCTTGTACTGATGTTTGACCATAAACAATCAGTTGTGACAGAAAATGCTCTATAAACTTTGTGTAAAGTCACTGATAGAAGGCACTGTGAGTTAGCGGGTCTGCTTTCTAAAAATCAACAAATCAACAATGTGGACCAAGACTTTGAACACTTTTTGCATGTTTTGATCGAAATCTTCCCACTGCAACCTGAGAAGTCAAAGATTTGTTGGCCAATCAGATACCAGGGCAACCATACTCCATTCTAAATTCACCCATTATATGACAATACATTGAACATAAATGATATCTGTAATGTGTCCAAATTGTTAAATTTTGTCTTGTTTGCAGACGATACTAATTTGTTCTGCTCTGGTAAAAACCTTGAACAGCTGCTGGATACAGTGGAAATGGAATTAGCTACTCTATATCGTTGGTTCAGTGTCAATAAATTGTCATTAAATGTAAATAAAACCAAATATATAATCTTTGGTCATCGAAAACACAATAGTTCAAATCATGATAGATAAAATTGAATTAGAGCAAGTATATGACAATAAATTTTTGGGAGTTGTTTTAGACCATAAACTATGTTGGAAACCTCATATTGATTATATTAAAACGAAAATATCAAAGTCTATTGCTATTCTGTACAAAGCAAAAGAAATTCTTAATCCAAATTGTTTACAGATATTGTATCATTCCTTCATACTTCCATACATTACTTACTGCATGGAAGTTTGGGTAAAGGCATACAAAACAATCACTAATCCGATTATTTTGCTGCAAAAGAGTGCGATCAGAGTTATCAACAGAGCTTATTATCGAGAACCAACAAATCATCTATTTTTACATCGTCACTTACTCAAATTCAATGAACTCGTAGATTTAAAAATATTATTGTTGATGTACAAGGCATATAATAGTCTGTTGCCACACTGTATCCAACAGTTGTTTCAGAAAAGACAAAGTGAATATGAACTGAGAGGAAGCGGTATGTTCACAAAAACAGAGAACAGAACAAATGTCAAACAAAGATGTGTTTCAGGTTATATCAAATATTTAAAAAAATATTGAAGAATAGGATGCTTGTTAAGTATAGATACAATGTATGAGTATTAGAGTGTTTATGTAAAGTGTCTGTTTTGAATAGTTAATTGGCTTAAGTATATCTAATGTTTTCTTTAATTTGCTATAATGCTCTGTAAGTACGATAAGGAGCTGACTGAATTTGTTTATAAAAGGGTAGGCATAATAAGCTATGCTTCAGCCTACACCTTTTCGGTCTGGCTTTGTTTATATTTTTATATTTTGGTGTATTGCTACATCAGCATTAACTTATATTTGTTGTTGTTTTTTTCTTACTTTTCTATTCTTTTTTTACCTTCGTTATTTATGTATATTTTGTGAATGACCGAAATAAATAAACTTAACTAAACTAAACTGAACAATGGTTGATCAGGGCTTAGAGGTGAAAGTGTAGCGAGTTTGATACAATTCCACCAAGAGGCAAGAAGCTGAAAATGCCATCAGCCAAGCAGCGGCTAGGGTACACATATTGCATCGACTTGAAAATAACGACAGTTAGCCCATCAAGTCTGATCAAAATCTGACTGTTGGAACACGCATCACCCAATAATTGGATTTTTAATCAGGGTAACAAAAAACAACATTTGGTCAGGACCATAAGATGAACATTTACGCCAAGCATGACCTGAAATTAACATCCGGCCACACGCCAAATGCTGATAAAGTTTGCGATTAACGGGAGAAACTGACAATCTACTTGCCACGTTGGCAGGTAGCCAATGAGCATTGAGCAATTCATTAGTAATAGTTTGTTTGTTACACCCGGCCATCTTTCAGAGAAAGCAAAAATGTCCAGACCTACTTTGGCTCAGTGGAGAAAATGAAAGAAGTGCATCACCTTAAATCTAACATGATCTAGTCCGATGAAATATTCCATTTGCAGCTTGGTCCAATTCATAGATATGGTACATTTCAAAATTTTTGTTTTGGCTGCAGTCGCATTACTGCACATTAAGATGCTTAATAGATAGGATTGCGAACTGCCTTGCTAATGTAGCTATATATCACCTCACTTGGTTTCAATGTCCAGACTTCTCGATCTGAGTGGGTTTCGTGAGTGCGCTGAGATAGTTTTTCATGGTTAGTGAAGGTTGTGGCAAGTGAAAGAAATTTAAACAATAATTGATATTCAAATACGTGATGACCAGGGGCGGAAATACCAGAACGCACAATTGCACCCAAGTCCACGAGCGATAGAGCTCCGTTTAAACTCTGTGGCGATATGATTGCTGAGGCAATGATAAAAGGCAATACGCTCGTAATGTAAACGAGCAACAAGGATACATGCAAGCGATTTAACGCGCTGCTTGTAGATCATCCTTATTGATGTTTTAGAATAAAAAACGTGAGCACAGACAAACAAATCTCAGTCTTGGGAAGTGACATTATTAGGATTTCAATACATTAATTATATGTAATAATTACGAATATATTCATTTGATAATTATATTTTTTATTGAAATTGATAGTGGAATGGCTGCAAATTTTCTTTTTATATTATGGAAAATATGCTTCGATGAAATTGTCTGCTTAAAATGCGGTCAAAGAACGGACACAAAAATGAGAGAAAAAAAATAAAGTAGACAAGAGGATGGGGCAAGAATAATGCTAAATAAATTCCTATTTTTTTCTCCTTGTGCGATATTCAGCAATAGAATGCCAGAGGAAAGCTGTTCACGATGCTATCTGACTAGCTAGCAAGCCAATTAAAGGTCCCATATTATGCTGCATTTTGTCATTCAAAATATATCCAATGGGTCCTTAAAATAATGTTGAGAATTCAGTAACAAAAAAAAAAAACTCTGATCCAGGCCTTGTGAGACCTCTTCTCTCACCCTGTCTGTGCCGGCCTGAAACATGAGCTGTTTTGAATGGGCGGGGAGACTATGCTAAAGAGATGCTGCTCTGATTGGCTGCTGATTTGATTCTGGGGGAGGGTGTAGACCCGTAAAATCAGGAAACCAAGATGGCAGGTATTTCAGGACAGCTCTCTACGGCATCTATCCCTGTAAGACCATACTTGTTTGATCCCGATTCCGACCCTGAACAGGAGGACAAAGCAATCGCAGTGTTGCCAAAGTGTTGCAGCAACGTTTACAGCAGGATTTCAATTAGTGGCAAGTTGAAATTTTAGTGTTTTGCTTGTACTGTGTCACCTTGCATGCATGTGGTTGTAGCTGTGCTGTCATATAGTCATGTTATATACCCACTTAGCTATCCAGAAGAATCTTTGCCAAAAGCTCCTGTTAATCATTTCTACCTAAACAAAACACAATTCCATCACCAAGCTACCAAAAGAGTTTGTTGCAAAAACGCACAAACGGCGCAAGTGGTGCTTATGTTGAGCAAGCAATTTGATAACTTCTACCAAAAAAAATCTGTATCCGACCTCCACTTTTTTTGGCTTCTTATCAGCCAAAACAATTTTCAAAGGTGGATGATATTCAGCCACAGCAATGCAGAGAGATTGTTTGCAACACCGGACACGTTACAGTGCGTTTCGCAATTGTTTTCACCGCGGTAGGATCAGAGAGTAAGCCCACACCTCAGCAAAGTACTCGGCTGATCCCGGTCATGGATAAGTTTTGCAGCAGCAACAAACACGTACCATAAGCTCCACAAAGCCTACGTCTGGTCTAATGGCAGCTTTATCAGCCCAACTTTGCAGACACGCACAACACCTCTCCAGTTAGCTTCAACTGTTGCGGCTATGGTCAGGTAATGTTATGATGATACCACCACCTTGACGCTGATCAAGGTAACACAAGCATACCAGTCTGAATTGCTGCCTATAAGTTAACCAGGAGCATTTTTAAGTAGCACAGAACTCAAGCTAACATGCGGTAGTAACTGAGCATTCATAACAACGACAGAGAAAAACATTGCCCTGGAATACAGGTTTTAGAAACAATAAGTTCTGTTAATGGGAACAGTTGCACCAAGCATCCAAATTACAAACAAGTATAGAAAGTTAGCTTCAAATGAGGCTTATGCTCACACACCTTCTGTTGAATGTTTCCTGATATTATTTACTATTGCCTATTTAGGACACAAACATGAGCAACTGTAACTTTAACTACGTTAGCCACAGTGCTACAGCCTCATTCAACAGGCTATCACTTTAGGTAGGCTAATGCAGTAAAGCAGCACGAAATAGGAAGACTTACAGCTTCCGCATCTGTCGCTGAATCACTGACGGTTGGTACGGATCCAGGCTTTATCTTCAAATATTTTACAAAGCCTGCGTTTGAGGCCAGTTGTTAGTGCTAACTATCGCTAGAAGTCCTGGTAGCCACCCATAACATGTTAGCTTCACTTACATCATTTGCTGTTATATCATTACTTACAGCTTGCCACTCCGAGCACTTGATCGATGCAACTGCCTCAGGTTTGAGGAGCAGCTGAGATGCATATCCAGCATCGAATTACCCTTTAAGCAAACAAAAAAGCTACCCACTGATTTCTGGTGGCATCGTATTTTGGAAGGGAAAATAGTTGTGCTTTCTTTTTTGCATCCAAAAAAAAAACACACACAGACTGCTTTGGGAGACTTACTGATAAATTTACACGTTAAATGATTTGTACTCGTTTGTGTCTGATAACATAGATTCCGGAGTGGGCCTGTCCAGCGCCGTGATTGGCTCTGGCCTGGTCTGTCCTGATTGGACGCAACAACCTGACGTCGGGATTTGCCCAAATCTTGTGACGATCTCGGGACGAGCTGTTCAGTGAGGAAATCAAGTTCAAGAAATCGCGTTCTCGGATTATGGCAAAACCCCTGTATCTTATGTTTAGAAACTTTGCAGAGGCTCAGTACGGACACCCAACATTATAACGTTACAAGTATGAATTAAAAGAAAGATCAGCATAATAGGGGTCCTTTGGCAGGGTTTTTCCTAGCTCAGAATGAGCTGGTGGCGGAACTCGGTCATAGGGTCCTGCGAAAACTCGAAATGTTGTTGAGTGGGTGGGAGGAGGTTGTTGATGCTTCTCATTTTGTTGATTATTTTGTTGGGGGGGGGGGTAAATTCTTCTCATTTTGCTTTTTATTTTGTTGAGCAGGGGGATGGGGTGAAATGCTCCTCATTGTACTTTTTATTCTGTTGGGGGGGATTCCATACTTCTTATTTTGTTTAGCGCGAGGGAGGGCTGCACATGCTTTTTTTTTTTTTTGACAGCGGGAGCATGGCACTAATATTGTGCAAATTCTGCATTTTCTTTTGCGCATGCAAATGAGAATGCTATACAGAAAATTGCGTTGGTAGCTGGTGGCGGCAACAAATTCTGCGGTAGCAGCCGCCACCAAATTCTCTATGCAGGAAAAATCCTGTTTGAGCAACTCCTGTCCTTTCGTGTGGGACATTATTTCACATGCAGCTGGTGCATTGTGTTCAGTGCGGACATATTGCCTACGCAAAGAAAGTTGGCAACTGGACGTGAGAACTTAGCAAGCACTCATATTTTGATGAAGATCAAAGTTGGATATTTAAGAACTCGGCTCCAAGAATGGGTTTAATAGAGAAAATTGTAAGTTTCATGCTTTTACCAACAACGTTGGGATGGTCTGAGAATGCCAAATCATGGTTTATAATATGATGTTAACATTTGTTAATAATACTACCTACCATTATGTAATTAAGTAACTTATGAACTGGGCAGAGTATTTGTTTGATATATTTGAACACTGACATAATGTTAAAATATATCACTCAACATTTTATAGTACTATAACAATTTCTTTTGATTGAAAATGGGAGTGAAATTCTTTAGCAGTCCTTATTTTGCTGACAAACCCCTGGAGGCCCTTCAAGGACCTTGATCCCTCTTCAATACAGTGATGTAGTCACATTGTATTATTTGTTCGGAAATCAAAAGGTAAATAATGAACAACTTTAAAATAGTCATTATTGAGATTCATTTGATTAATAACTTGACAGCACTAAAATGTGTATTCTACCTAAGTTCAAGATCTATGCTCGTACATTTCCAGTGTCTTTCACCTTTATTTTTAAGGCAAAAAAAAAAAGGCTGGTAGAAAGCCTGTGCGGCAAGTGGATTTTAAAATCAACCTGCCACAATGGCTGGTGGCTGAAAAAGTTAATTTCTGGCCCTGGTGCCAAGTCTGAATATGGCTTTTACATCTTGAGAAGATGAAAATACATCAGCCAATCAAAGATTGTCAGGACGTCCATACTAGATTTGGAATCAAGTGAAAAATTGTAATTGGTCAAGGCAATGAGACAAATAAAAAAAAAAAGGACTAAAGCATCCGCCAACTCCTGGACAGTCTGTGGGGAAACGTGGCGTTGGTGGATGGAGCGAGACATGATGTCCCAGATGTGCTCAATTGGATTCAGATCTGGGGAACGGGCGTGCCAGTCCATAACATCACTGCCTTCATCTTGCTGGAACTGCTGACACATTCCAGCCACATGAGGTCTAGCATTGTCTTGCATTGGCATCCACAGCCACCCGCACCAGGATATGGTCTCACAAGGGGTCTGAGGATCTCGTCTCGGTACCTAATGGCAGTCAGGCTACCTGTGGCGAGCACATGGAGGGCTGTGTGGCCCCCCAAAAGAAATGCCACCCCACACCATTACTGACCCACTGCCAAACTGGTCATGCTGGAGGATGTTGCAGGCAGCAGAACGTTCTCCACGGCGTCTTCAGACTCTGTCATGTCTGTCACATGTGCTTAGTGTGAACTTGCATTCATTTGTGAAGGGCACAGGGCACAAGTGGCGAATTTGCCATTCTTGGTGTTCTCTGGCGAACGCCAAACGTCCTGCATGGTGTTGGGCTGTAAGCACAACCCCCACCTGTCAGGCCCTCATACCATCCTCATGGAGTCGGTTTCTGACCTTCTGAGCAGACACCTACACATTTGTGGCCTGCTGGAGGTCATTTTGCAGGGCTCTGGCAGTGCTCCTGTTCCTCCTTGCACAAAGGCGGAGGTAGCGGTCCTGCTCGCATTGATGTGCCATCCTGGATGAGCTGCACTCCCTGAGCCACTTGTGTGGGTTGTAGAGTCCGTCTCATGCTACCACTAGAGTGAATGCGCCGCCAGCATTCAAAAGTAACCAAAACATCAGCCAGAAAGCACAGGAACTGAGAAGTGGTCTGTGGTCACCACCTGCAGAACCACTCCTTTATTGGGGGTGTCTTGCAAATTGCCTATAATTTCCACCTGTTGTCTATCCCATTTGCACAACAGCATGTGAAATTGGTTGTCAATCAGTGTTGCTTCCTAAGTGGACAGTTTGATTTCACAGAAGTGTGATTGACTTGGAGTTACATTGTGTTATTTAACTGTTCCCTTTATTTATTTGAGCAGTGTAAATAAATAAATAGAATAATGTTTAAAGATTGACTAGTTTATGGGCCAACTTTAATCACTCCAATTTGGAACACTGTCCACAGGTTATGATCAAGAATTTCAATTTTGTACCCCCAATGATCTATGGATCTGGTATATTAGATTTCAACCAAATGGAAAATTAGTACATGCAAGAAAAAAAAAAGTAGTGATCTGATGAAAGGATTGGTAATCCAGGTGGCAACAGACCATCCTGAGAGTCTATAAAGCTTATAGCTTATAGAGGGGCAAACCAAGATGCAAGGTCTGCGTGATCATTCAGAGGGAAGTACACGCACTGTAAAACCAAATGTTTAACTTCTGAACATATGCTAAACAATTTTTCTGACACTTTTTAAACATTTTAAACAAACAAAGTGTTTAGATTCAGATTTAAAGGGTATTCAACAAATCTGAAAAACCTTGATCGCAACATCCATCACTGTTTTGAATGAGAACATCTTTTTATAAAAATAATTACCTGGCATTTAGCTTTTACACACTGGTGTTTACATTGTAAACATGTCACGTTCCATAGTTTTACAAAGTGGGAATGTCGGAGCTGAGGAGAACCAAACTGAAGGGTAAAGGCTAAAAATAGAATCGGATATGGCAATTCAAATAGGACAAGACAACCGAAAACTGAATCAGCAAACAAATCAAAAAGGCGAGACGAGGATCAAAAAAGAAACTAAACAGTAAAACATGAAAAGTAAACAAAGCATCACAAAACACAAATCCCCAAGCAAATTTGAAGAGCTGGTCTCCAGGGAATAAAAGGCAAACAGCAGCTTTTTCAAATGGGGAACCAAAGACCAATGTGCCTGATCTAAGTCACACCAGAATATTCATTCATGCAGAAAATATACAGATGGGTGACAAATTAAAGGAAAAAACCTGCATAAATGCGTGGACAAACATGACAAATTTATTTTCCATGGTTTGCATGTGCTGGTCCCCTTACAGACCTAAGGGTCACTGCAAATCAGTGTAGAGCTATTCTGCGTGATCACCTTAACATCCTACGATGAAGTAGTCCGACCATTATGGGAGTGATCACTTCCAGGATGACAATGGCCCTGGCCTCACTGGGCACAAGGCCTCACTAGATACAACGTAACTCTATGAGCAAGCAAATGATCCACATGCCATCTCAAACCAAGTGTACTCGTATGGGAGATTTTAAGACAACATGTAAGACAGCGCTCTCTGTCACAATCTTCAGAGGTCTAAATGAGGAAATATATCTTGAAAGAAAAAAAATTCATCCCTCCAGTTAAATTTTACACTTGCAGATTCGGAGCCAAGGTGTGTTAAAGCTGATCTAGCAGCTTGTTGAGGCCCAACACTTTGCTAAGACAGCTCGTTTATCTTTTCCATTAATTTGTCATCTATTTGTATATGGAAATGAGCGAACATCTACATACAGTACGTAAAATATGTGAACAAACTGAGACAACGTAATTCACTTGTAGCAGGGTCTTAGCAAATGTGATGTAATCACTGTGAAACACGTGGACACGCAGACAAGTGTTTATACTTTCTGGAACAAGCCAATACACAGATTTACATGCACTGTTCCTCTCTCTCCCATCCATGGATGCAAACATCCACACACATACTTAAATATGAAGATGTGCATATACATAGATACTCACACATAGAGAGACAAACACACACACAGAGCTGAGGAAGCGCTGGGGTCATCAGCTGAAAAAAAAGTTCATGCTAAAGGTCTACTCCTGCCAGTCATATGTCAGTATTCGGACCAGAAGACAGAAGCCAAAGAACAATGATGGAGAGACGAGGTGGGTATTTTCTCTCACGAGGCATTGGCTGTGACCTTCAGTGCTCTAACGCTGAGGATGAGAAGCAAAAACCCACTCTCTCCTGCCATCTCTCCCCCTCCCTCTCTCATACTGATATGAGCTTAGCTCTTAGAGCTGCTCTCTTCCAGAACAGTCTTTGAAAGCTTACCAGGAGATCTTGACATTTATATGACTTTCAACAAGGCTTTTTTTTTTGCTTAAATTAAGGTAATCTATGAGAGCTAAGCATGTCTGTGCTCCATAAGGTTTTCTTGAAGGGGATTGCTTTATGGCCACATTTTATGGAACTATTTTACCCCCCCCCCCCAAAAAAAAGAAAAAATCAATAAAAGAGAGACAAATAATAACCTGACTTGTAGTTGATCAATTGGAATAACAAAATGGCTTATATGAAAAGCAAAGCCCCCTAGATTATGTAAAATATACCAAAATAGTTTTGTGTCATTCATTTTATTATTTAATTATTACAGAATGGTCAGATTTTGCTTGGACAAAAGTCTTGTCGCATTGAAAAAAATGTGGAAATTATACGTACACTTTATTTTGAATACACAAATATGCCACCATAATATTAGAACATTAATTCATGGTGCCTTGGAAAAAAGAATTAATATTGCGTAGACTTCCATGAGCTTGGAGGACTGTATCCATACATCTTGGCAATGACTGAAATAACTTGATGATGAAATCATCTGGAATGGCAAAGAAAGCCGTCTTACAGGAATCCCAGAGTTCATCAAGATTCTATGGTTTCATCTTCCAAGCCTCTTCCTTCATCTTACCCCTGAAATGCTCAATAATGCTCATGTCAGGTGACTGGGTCGGCCAATCCTGGAGTACTTTCACCTTCTTCGCTTTCAGGAACTGTGACACGGAGGCAGAAGTATGAGAAGGAGCAGCAGTATAAGTAGGGCAGAATTTCAGGCTGTTGATGCTGCCATCCACTCTGCAGATCTTTCCCACCTCCCCATACTGGCTGTAACAACAAACTATGATTTTTACTCCACCAAACATGATTGTTTTCTGGGAGGTTGGGTCCATGAGGGTTCCAACAGGTCTTGTACGGCGACTGGGATGCAGTTCAATGGATGATTCATCAGAAAAATTTCAGCCACTTTTCCAGTATCAGTCCTGTGTACTAATTCGGCCATAAAAACCACTTTGAGAGAGAATTTGACAAACTCTTCTTGTAGATACTGGGATTTTTGGTGACATTTCCTATTGTAGCTTAGCTGTAGTTGAAGAAGGGCGAGCCTTGTACAGTTGAAGCAATAAACGGTCCTTTCAAACATTTGTCACTCATTTGGGTCTGTCTGACCTGCACTTGCCATGAACATCACCAGTTTCTTCAAATGTTTTTCTTATCCCCTCCACTTGACATTTGGATACATTAAAGATGTCTGCCACCTCAGCAGCAGACTCAGTCTTCAGGCTCTTGATGATCAGCACTTTGGTAGAATCTTTGGCATGTTGTCAGAGGTCTAGTCGCTCCTCATATGAAAGTCTGGTGCGCTGGGGTTATTTTTATACACATCTGGGAATGTGTTAATGACAGTATTTGTCATAGGTCAAACTCTAATCTGTGATTTGTTGCATCATCTGAAGAGATGACTAGACTTTTGTCCCAGCAAAAAGACGTTATGGGCTTTGCCAGGCTGTGAACATCAGAACCCTTTTTGACGGTTTCATTTTGCACCAAATTATTAATGTGAAAGCCCTTGACATTGAAATGGATCATTTATTATAATACTTGATTGGTTACAAATAAAGTTATATGCTATTTTTAGTTACTATCTCTTTATGCGACAAGACTTTTGTCAGGCACTCTACAAAGAAGACTGGTAATTCAGTTGATTTTTTTTTTTTTTTGGTATATGGCATTTTCCTGTAAGTATATTTGGTTAAGAGGTGAAATCTGAGATCTGTTTCAGTCATGACAGTTTGAGTTCATCTATGGGAGAAGGGGATTGTTTAAATATTAAGCATCTCCTGCAGACACCTTTGTCCCTTGGGATATTATTTTGAAAATTATGGATGAGTCATGATGTTTATATGCACCATAAGGCAAGTTGTTGACGTCAGTGGCGACTCAGAAACCTGCCCTTTCCTGCAGAGCGTGTGAGGTTGAGAGTCCTCTGGCAGCTAGAGGAGCCGTCAGTGCAGACAGTATAGCCTCTGATGCACAGCTGTCGATCAGGCACCCATGGCGCTGATTGCAGGCTTCGGTAAACATGCATATTTATTTGCTCTCACACTCTTGCGTAGTTCTACGGTCTTCTTTAACTCTTGAAAGTTTAGTCAACACAGACCCAAGCCTCATAACTTCAGTTCTGCTTATCAATGCAGCCCCAGTACCACGTGCTATTGGCTCAACTACTGCCCTGGGACAGGGGTGGTCATACTGAACGCCTGCAACCCGCACTTATCATGTGAGTCTGCTGAGCTTCTCGTGAATCCTCACTCCTTTGTATCAACAGGGCCCCTGATTTGTCGACAGCAATGGGATGAGAAGCAGTGGCTGACATCACAGGCTTGCTTGTGTACCAAGATCACGGCTGGGCGTGTTGAATTACAGTGATGGGGGAAAAACACTTGAGGTCTCATCGAACACAGGAAACAGGGAAAATCCAATCAATCTTGCACAGCCAGGAGTGAAATCGAAACAGAAAATAGATAACGCTGCTAAGCTAACGGAAGGCAAATATTCGGCGCATTCATCCGTTCTGATTTGGCAAGATATTTCAGGATGGTAATGCTTGACAGGTAATGGCTGTGTACAAGCTGTAAGTCAGAGACTAATAAAAGTGATTTGATTTACCTGACATTTCCTGGTAGAGCTGAACCTAACAAGGATACCAGCTTGATATTCAGAGATGATATTTAGTCTGCCCCATTTGACTCAAGCTCTCAAACTCTTAATAGCTGGGATATAGGTTGTGCAAGCCGTTCACATGCTCTTGAGCTTGTGCAACTCCAACACTGAATAATTCAGGATGGTATGGAAAATGCACATAAAAAAAGAAAGCAGTGATTTCTAAATTTATTTTCCCTTGAATTTCATAGCAGGGAGTATGAAGACTACACATTTAACCATTTGTCTCATCAACTTCATTTATCAGCAAATACACATCCATTCCTGCCATTCAGGCCTGCAGCGCATTAAAAAAAAAAGCTAAGACGAGCATAGCTAGGACGGTAATGAGGTAAAAATTGAATAATGATGTTATTTGAAACAGCTGATGTTGGTGGGTGATTATAGTCATGATTTGGTACCTTTAAAACAACAGTTTTTTTTAATCTCATACCTTTGGTGAAATATGCTGATAGGTCAGTCATGATTTGGGTTGATTTAATTCAAGAGGTGCAGGGGCACTGGTGAAAATTAATGGCATAATGAGTCCACCCATCAAGTATCAGGATATTTTGGCTGACTATTTGGCTGCCTCCACCAGAAGGCTAGACTTGGCCGTGGGTGGACTTTCCTGCAAGAAAATGACTCAAAGCATACCTCAAGATCTGCACAGAAATGGTTCCGTCCCAAAAAAAGAAGTCAACATTCTGCAATGGTAAATCTCAGTCCTCAGACCTCAATCCAATTGAAAACTAGTGGGCTGAGTAGAAGAGGGAAGTTGATTAACCCAAACCCAAGAATTTGAAGGATCTTGAAAGAATCTGCTCAGAAGAATGGTCTAAAACCCCCCCAAATGTGTGCCTTAACCCAGTCAAAAACTACAGGAAAAAGACTCCAAGCTGTTATCCTTGCCAGAGTTGGTTGTACAAAGTACTAAATGAAGAGTGCCGATTATTATGAAACCATCAAATCACTGATTAAGTATTTCACGCATGTTATTATTTCCTTTCTTCATAATTATATTGTTTTTTTTTTGTATTGTTTGTGCATTGCTAGTCCAAGGTGCCAGTAGCTTTGGAGCCCACCGCATTAGAGATGTACCATTCTGATATTCAGCATTGGTATTGGTCTGACACTGGCCAAAAAAAACTAGATTGGATATCAGAAAAAAAAAGTTATAATCCAATACTAGCATCTGCAAATTTAGCCGGAATGTCCTAGTTTTTTTGCACTGTGCTCTTGTTCCAGCACTTTGAACTAAAGGACTGTGCAGAGGGGATTTTTTTAACACCCCTGCCTGCCCTCTCCAGCAAGGATCTTACCTACTCCAGCATAATTGCACAGCAAATATTTTGTCCTTATCTTGCTTACACTATTATTGTCCACATTCTGCCCGAAAAAAAAGAACAAATTACACACTTTGGGCAGTCTTCATTATTTTCCTGCTTGCAGATGAAAACGGTGCAGAGTTTTACATATACTGGCCAATAGTAAACCGCAAACATCGTCCTCATCGTCATAGGTTACAATAGAGTGGGTCTAAATATCGGAGTTAGTTTGACCCTTTTGTATTCACCTGTCTTCAGCAAAACATATCTTTAATACTCGTATGGTTGACTTTTCCATTTAAACTGTAGTTTTATGAGACAGTTTTGTCAGTGCACACATTTATCGAGGGTTAGTCTGGAGCCACGACTTCTTAGCTTCACATTCCCAGTGACTGTGTGGCTGTCAAACTCATCTGTAGTCATGGTCAACTCACTCTATCTTAACTTGTGCTGTTACCAGAGCCAAACTCTACTGCATAATGCATGTTTCTATATTCATGAGTTCCGGATCAACATAAAAACCAGCCACGTAATTTATCAGCAAAAAAATCAATACATCGGAAATATTCTCTAATGTTAAAGTAATTGTTGACAACTCTGTATAACTAATAGCTTTTATATTTTTTCACATTGATTATCTATCTGCCCAACTAAGGTGGCCTTTAACTGAATCTTGCTTCGCTCGCTGACTGATATTAATGCTCAATCGGCTCGATGCTTAATTATAATACAAAATATTCTGTGGCCGCATTTTACCCATCAGCTTTTGTCCGTTTAAAAGTCGACCTTTGTTGGATATTCAAATTAACTTGGGAATTTTGACCCATTTTTACAGGGTCCTGACAACTTAAATATGTGTAATTTGTGAGAAAGATGACAATTTTTTAGAAATGCCTCAGCGAACTGCTTTGTGAAAACCCTATTGACCCCTTTCATTTTGTGAGTGCCCGTTATTTGTATAATTGGCACCACAAGCAAACTCATGTAGACTTTTCAGCCCTAAAGCCGACACCTCCTCTTCTCCTCCTCACAGCCTGCAGCACGAGGCAAAGTTTAATGTTTTGTTTTATGTGCTCTACGTGTTGCACTGTACATTTTATTCTGGCATTTGCATTAATTTTATGTTAATATAAAGTTTTTCATAATGATTTAAATTTTCATTCCAGTTCTAATGCCCTTTTTTAACTGGAAATAATATTTATGTGATTGTTGCGGTACATTGAAGTGGGAATAATAATTCCATTATTTCGATTGCTTAGGTTTGAAATTTAGCAGAGAGAGGCACTTTACTACATTTCTGTATTCAGTTTAATGTTTGAATGATGCTGCTGGCAATCTGCAAGTCTGCAGAATAAAAAGCAGCATCGCTATTACTGCACTTACCTGAGTCATGTTGAGGGCCATTTATTTCTTCTTTGGGCGAGTAGAATATTTGTGTTGCAATTTGAGCATGATTTTTTTAATATGGGTATATTAATCAAGGCACATCCATAGAAATGGCTGATTAACACCAGAATTGTTGTAAGGAGGGGGTGGGGGGTGGGGATGTTGGGTATAATATCAGATAGATTCTGGTATTAGCAGAGTCTCGAAGTTCTGATATCGGTCTCAAAGATGACAAATTAGTATCATTCCCCCCCTTTACCTTTCCAACCTTTTCGTAAATATGTTGCAAGAATCAATATTGAAGTATTTATTTTGAAAAAAAAAATCAATAAATTCAATCTATAAATCACTGCTTTTAATTTTAACTTACTATACTGTCCCAAATTTTTCTGATTTGGGGTTGTAAGCAGAAAATGTACCTCTCCAACAGACTTTCACATCTTCAACATCCATTGTCCAAGATGCAATTCTTTGTGCTGAGTGAATGGCTTTGAACACTTGCTGGCCTTGCTGATTTGTGGGCGCTTTACTGGACACAAGAAAATTGCAATATCTGGAATTCCAATGGGACAATTGAACTTCCTGTGGTAACTTTCACTGCTTATGACATTGCTCTTCTTGAACTTTTCTATTGAAGATTAAATCTGTATCCTTGATTCGCTGGAGCATATAGAAACAGCAGACTCCACGGTGATTGAAACAGACATACATGATTTGCTTTCAAATATTTTGATTTTACTCAGCAGAAACCATGTTTTATTTTTCTGTTTTATTCAGTGCCCCTATTTTAGAGTATTACTGTGCTTTGGTCAAATTCCTTTGCAGTTCTTAAAGAAAAATAAAATAATAATAATAATAATAATACATTTTATTTGTCAGCGCCTTTCAAGACACTCAAGGTCACTGTACAAAGGGAATAAATAAATAAAATAACACAGCAGCAAATAATTAGAAAAATTAAAAGCATTAAGAGGTTTGCAGCAGGCAATGACATTCAGCAATGATAGGCTTGTTTAAACAGATTTGCCTTTAAGCTGGATATGAAAATGTCCAGGGATTAAATTTTTCGGATATCAGATGGGAGAGAGTTCCAGAGGTGGGGAGCCGAGCGACTGAAAGCTCTGGACCCCATGGTGGGTCAGGTGGGCTGGAGGGACAGTGAGGCTGATCATAGAAGAGGATCTGAGAGTCTGGCTGGGTGTGTTGAAGTGGAGGAGGTCAGTGAGGTACGGAGGAGTGAAGTTATGGATGGCATTGAATGTGAGCAGTAGAGTTTTGAAGTGGATGCGGGATTTTATTGGAAGCCAGTGGAGTTGTTGGAGGACAGGTGTGATGTAATGGATGGATGGTGTTCTGGTTATGATCTGGGCAGCAGCATTTGGACCAGTTGAAGTTTATGGATGGATATGAGGGGGAGACCAGTGAGAAGGGTGTGCAGCAATCCAGGCAGGAGATGACGAGGAAAATGGACCAGTATGCCGATGCTGCTGTGTGTGAGGGAGGGACAAAGATCGAGAGGTAGAGCTTGGTGTCATCGGCATAGCAATGAAACTGTATATCATATTTACGAAAAATATTGCCAAGGCGAGGAGATATATGATGAAGACGAGGGGACCGAGGACAGGGCCCTGTGGAACACCAGAGTAGAGGGAAGATGGATGAGACATGAACGCTTTTAACTGAATGAACTGAGTGCAGCCAGAGAGGTATGACTTGAACCAGTTTAGGGGTATTTTGGATATTCCAATGGATGCCAGACTGTCGGGCAGGATGGAGTGGGAGATGGTGTCATATGCTGCACTCAGGTCAAGGAGGATGAGGATGGACAAAGATCTGGAGTCAGCTGCAATCAGGAGGTCATTGGTGATTTTGATGAGAGCTGTTTCTGTGTTGTGGTGTGGATGGAAGCCAGACGGAACTGTTCATAGAGGTTATTGTTCGAGAGGTGAGAGAACTTGAGATGCAACAGTTTTTTACAGGATTTTTTTTAAAGGAAAGGTAGATTGGAAATGGGGTGAGGGTTATTGAAGTTGCTTGGATCTGAACTAGGTTTCTTGAGAATTGGAGTTACAGCAGCAGATTTGAGGGAGAATGGAACATAACCAGAGGTGAGGGAGGAATGGATGATGGCGGTTATCAGAGATGAGAAGGAGGGGAGGCACGCTTTGACTAAAGGGGTTGGCAGGGGGTCAAGCTGGCAGAGGGATGATTTTGATTTCTGGATGAGTTCTGATATTTCAGCAACGGATGGAAGGAGGAAACTTGTAAGTGGTTGGGTGAGTTGGGCCAGGAGAACAGGAGGAGGTGAGCTGCAGGAGGTGTGAGGGGTCAGTTGCTGGTGGATCCGGTCTATTTTTGTATCGAAAAATGCCATCAGAGTGTTACAGTAATCAGTGGAGTAAAAATGCTGAGGAAGAGAGTCCGGTGGGCGCAGGGTGTTGGTGACCAGTGAGAACAGGGCCCGATTGTTCCCATCGCCAGCACTGATTAATTTGGCATAATACTGTGATTGTGCTGTGGAGAGAGTTTCCTTGTCAAACAGAATATGGATGTAGTACAGTTGCTTCTGAATAGCGAGGTCAGTTTTCCTGGAGAGCCGCTCCAGTTGGCATCCTTTGGCTTTGAGTTGGCGGAGATGGGGTGAAAACCGGGGGGCAGAGTGGGTGAAAGATACTGTTCGGTTTTTTAATGGAGCAAGTGAGTCCAGCAAAGTGTTAAGACCGTCATTATTGTGAGGGACCAGTTCATCAGTAGAGGCAGAGGAGTTGATGTTGGGGAGATTTTCCAAACCTGATGTAAAAGCTGTCAGATTAGCTGTCAGATGTCAATGTTTTTGATATAGCGATATGACATGACCCTAAATGGTTTAGTTCAGGGTTGGGTTCAATTACAATTGATTGTACAATTACTCTCTGGACAGAATTTTCAATTACAATTACTTTTTGAAAAAAAAAAAAATTAAATTACAATCACAAAAGTAACTGATTACAGTTTCTGTAATTGTAATTGAAAAAAGTAATTGAACCCAACCCTGGTTTAGTTTTGGACAGTGTTTAGGTTTATGGTGAATGAAATTAACACAATATGGTCAGAAATGGGGAGATCAGTTGCAGACCAGTTAAAAGGACTGACACGGGGGTAGCGAGCTAAGTCCAAAATATGTCCTTTTGAGTTTGTTGAAATTAATATGCTGTTGTGATCCAAAACTGAATGAAATAAAATCCTTAGTAAGAGGGTGATTGATGTTGTCCATATGTATGTTTTTATCTCCAAGCAGAATTACATGGGGAAGGAGTGAACAGATGTAAGTGAGAAAGGTAGAAAATTCATAAATGAAGTCCTTGTTGAGTTTAGGTGTCAAGGTTACGGCCAGGCCGGACGCAAAGGCAATCCAGCAGGCTCTAGGACCATGGGCCTAAAGAAAGGCAGACTCAATATGCCAAGGCTGGGGGTGAAGGAAAGGATTTAATAACAAAACATAAATAAAAAAACAAAGCTGGAAACAAAGTTTCAAATAATAACAATTCAAACGGGAGAGGGGACTGGACCCGCTTGTGGGAAGTGAACGCAGAGCACTTAGGGCTAGCACCTGCCAACCCTAAATATACTGCTTACTTGCTCTACTTTAATTGGCCACAGGTGGAGTGCATTTAGGTGGCAGTGCAAGAATGTGGAAGGGTTGGGGCTGTAAGGACTAACCCTTACATTAGGTTAGAGGTAAACAGTAGCCACTTTAGTTGGTGTTGGACCATTTATCTGTAAGACCTCTGATTCGAATGATGCATGCACTGAAACAGAGACAGGCGAGACTTTCCACATCTTGTGGTAGATTATCACGAGACCTCCTCCTCTGGCAGTCTGACGTGGCTGACAGATGTATACAAACCCATGTGGAGTAGACTCATTCATTTAAAAAAGGTCAGTGAGTTGTTACCACGTCTCTGTTAAACAGAGACAGTCAAACTTATTGTCGAGGAGGAAGTACCGGAGGAGTTGTCCTTTGCCCGTGAGACAGCGGAGGTTGAATAGTCCGAAGTTGACATTGCTGCGGTCGGTGGCCTTGCTAACATTAGCCCACCTGGCTAAGTTGGCTAATACACTGCGGTCCACGGTCCGACCGGAGTTTCTTGGTGGGCGACGGATTGTAGACCATATGGATATTTTGGCGGTGGAGTCATTGATGTGGAAGCTCCGACGGGAATGATGTCCGGGAAGAGGTGCAATATCCGCGGCAGGTCAGGCAGGTGGAGCCGTAGCAGGAGGAGCTCAGCAGCCATGTATTGGAGTAAGGCTGCTGATGGATTTGACATAATGGACAGGGTAGTCCAGACGAGCGCAAAACTCACAGCCAGTCCATTGATGAACGGATGGTGGTCGTACTTGCAGCAACCAGATGAGGAGTGAAAGCCTGCTGATACTTCACAAACAAAATGTGATTGCAAATAGATTGAAATCTGTTCCCCTATCCTTCCTAATCGTTTGCGCTCGTCAATTGACTTATCGTGACTTTCAAGATGGAGGCGACTGGAAACTACCTCAAGGTACTGTTTGCATAAATAGTCTTTTTTAATAATCTACTGCTGCATTTTCAAAGTTCTCAGTGCCACGTTTTAAATGTCAGGGCCCTCGGAATTCTACCGATGAAGTGTGGAGCCACTTAGAGCCTTGTTAATGATGAAAAAAATAGCGATTTCCTTGCATGGCAACACTATGCCTGACTCATTACCATTGTAAGACTGTTGAGAGGTTCGGCTAAAAAGCCATTTATTTTGAAATGTTGTGTGCGTACGTAGGTGGGGTATTCGACAAAAGTTAGTACTCATTATCATGTTTCAATACACCCCAAGTCAATTTCACACAGGAATTCTCCTTTAATTTGGAAACCAGTTGGGGCATCATACTGGTATTCTGGAAAATTCTTGAAAATACTGAAACAGTATTAGTGTCTGTGCCACTTCTATCGTTTACGTAAATAGTCCAGCTATAGTCATAGTAACAGTATTTATCAGTTTTTCCTAACGTCATGTAAGTTCCTATGTTAGACTGAGGGATGTTTAACACTAACGTTACCAACCGATCTGAAAGAACAAAGCGAGAAAGGACGGGATACGCCCGGCCAGCCAGCTAGCCAGTCGTCGGCCAACCAATCATTAAAGTTCTTCCCCGCCGGCCGACCAATCACTGAACTTGATCACTCAGGCACCATTCACTCACTCACTCACTCTGTGACATTCCCATTTATAGGGACCAGGCCGCCCAAAAAGAGGCAATGATTAAAATAATGTTTTTCACAAATCAGTTCTTCTTCACATTGAAATGCAAGAAATATTTCTTCTTTCAGGAAATATTAAAGTTATATTGAGACACAATATCGTCAGGCTCCACCAACGGCAGCAAACAGTGTATTTGTGGAAGGTTTTTATTTTAAGTGCTACATACATTTTTGGCAAAGTGAACTTCAAAAATGTATTGT
Organism: Gymnothorax reevesii; assembly: GCA_029721435.1. Taxonomy (NCBI): domain Eukaryota; kingdom Metazoa; phylum Chordata; class Actinopteri; order Anguilliformes; family Muraenidae; genus Gymnothorax; species Gymnothorax reevesii. The sequence continues at coordinate 114,438,603 of CM056577.1, forward strand.
ATTTAAATCAAATCTTCTGGAACCGAGGGGTATGTACATGTGAAAACAATTTTAGAGGTACCAACAAAGTTAGTTGTAAGTTTTATACTGTTATTGTGGCTCTGTGATTCCAACCACTGAGCCAACCATTGCCCAGTGGGCGTAATGCTAAGCTGCTTGACTACAGACTGAAAAGGCACCTGGCAGTGTCAGCTTTGGAGGCTGCCTGCTGGGCTCAAATCTCTGGAGTTCACCAGAGAGCTTACGTCTGAGCAATGGGTTGAAAGCAGGGACTGAAATTGAACATTACAGCATCAATGCAAGTATTTATTCTGTTATCTGCATTTTTGGAGCCCTGAAAAATACATGATTGAAAAATGTGCAATGGCAGACTTTAGAACCTGCTGCTTTCCTCAGAGTCATTTCAATCACCCACTCATTTTTGTGGTTTTAAACACTCAGTGACCATATTATTCTGCTTTATGAGCTAAAAAATGTCCTCGTGACATTTTTCCATTTGAGTAGCCTCATGTCAAATGCATATTTTCATAAGCCTGAGTAGAATATGCAATTATTTTAAGATTGCAATTTAAATTATGATTTTCTGATGAAGGTACAGGATGGCAGGCGCTGCCCTGATAATTTTGGAAGTTCTAAATTTTCAGAATATAGTTTATTTTCAGCTCCATAAGTATGGATTGTGATCTGAGCGTTCTCATTCGTGTCACATAGCCACGTATCAGAGGTGTATCCAATCTAAGACCACATGTTAAAGTGACTCAGGTATGATTTGTACATCGTATTTTTGTGTCTACTCAGCCCTGAAAACCTCAGATCAATGTCACTTTAAGGCAAAAAATTGGATTCGGGTCACTTGCGCCTGATAATGTGAATGGAACAATGGGCACGAGATGTGACGTGGTATGGCTGTGTATGGAACTGGTCCCTTGTTTTTACTGATGGTTTAGCTGCCGATAAAAACAGCAGATCAAATTCTGAACTTCAGATGGCTGTACTTTCTGCCCAAGGTCAGCCAAATGCTTCAAATTTCACTAGGCAAGGGATGGAGAATAACCCACATTCTATCGTGAAAGCAACCGAAGACGACAAAGATGTTCTAAAATGGTCAGTGACCTGACTTGAATCAAACTGCGCTTGCATTTCACTTGTTGATGGAGAAATTGAAGGTAAAACACCCTCACAGTAAGCCGGAATTGCAGACCGCTGCCGTGGAAACCTTTGCTAAGGGAAGAACCATTGAATCTGGTGATGTCTAGGGGCTGCAGAGTCCAGGTAGTCATTGACTGAATAGGTTTTGCAATCAAATATTAAAAATAGCTATTTTTTATGTTAGTTTGTCCAATTACTTTTGAGCTCCCACAGTTTGAGGGTTGGGGCTGTGTATAAAAATGATTATAATTCCTGCCCGAGTTCATGCATTGCTTTTGACAAAACAGTTTCATTAAAGCTGAAAGTCTACATTTACAGCACATCTTGATGGTTTCAAATCCACTGTGGTGGCATGCAGAGACAAAATGATGAAAAATGCGTCCATTTTCAAATGCTAATCTGTGCTAGACTGTGCGTAAAGTAGCTTACATTTTTCATACAGCTCTGAAAATAAAATGCAAGTATTTAAGCCAAGCTGTTCATGAGTAATGTTCTTGGTGTTATGTTTATCACTAAATACCATGACACAAAAATGAATCTTCACTTTGCTTCCATATGCCATGGGTAATAATGTTGGCTGTGAATTAAAACTTTCGGCAAGATAAGATTAACTCTTGTGTTCTCTTAAAATTGGTTTCAGTGGCTGTCATATAAGCTCCGGGGGCCTATGGGATCACTCAGAGAACATAAGGGTTAATGTCTTATTTCATATGATAAATGAAGCATTTTTTAGTGGAAATGATTCAAGCTGATGGTGTATGTTTATATGTGCAAGTATGTCTGCACTTATGCCAGCTGTTTCTGGGTTTTTTTTTTCTCTCATCCCGGCTCATTAAATTTCAATTTAAGTTATGAAGAACTGGATAGTTTTCAGGAGGGGTTACATAGTTATTATAAAACAATTTTTATGCATAGCCTCAAATGTCCATGTCTGGCTTTCTCGCATTACTGTATCAGCTCAGTACTTCTGAAAAAATGTATTTCGATTTGTCTGACCGGCCATTAGCCTCTTGGGTTCAAGTAAATTGAGGGTATCGCCAATGCGCAAAAAATGCCCGGATGTTGCATTCGTGCCCCGTTTCAGATGCATTTTGGGATAGTTCGGTAACCCAGTCGCTTCCGGTCTCTTTCGCAGCTGCGGGAAAAAATCGAACGTTGCCTAAGCATGCGTGGTTTCGCCGACCGCAACGGGCACTTACTTGAAACTAGCTGTGCGCTTGGTGAATGTTTACATTTTCCTCAGTTTGATTTAAGTACGCGTGCGTGCACGGCCGAGCTGCAGCTAGCTGACGCTAAACGGTAGCCGTGATCTCAGTAACGCACCAGAAGTAAGTGGGTCAAACTAGATGATGTGCACTCTATAGAGATGCTAGCCCATGCCTCTTGTTGACCTTGACCTTTGACCTTTCGACCTCAAAGTGCTAATTTGGACAGGGTACCCTAGGATCATCTACCCCACAAGGTTTGGTCACCCTAGCTTCAGTGGCGGCCGAGCTGTCGCGCGGACGGATGGACGGACACACACACTCACACAAACACACACACACAGACGGTGCAAAACTGTATACCCAAGCCGCCTCGTCAGGCGTGGGTAATAATTGTTGTCCTTGTGGTAATACTTATACCTTGAGCAAAGAGTGAAGAATGCCCAGCTCCAGCTACAAACAATGTGCCCCAATACATGGGGCTTTGTGTGTTGCCAAAGTTATTACTGCAGGTGATTGACTTAAAGGTTATATCCCTCCGACAATGGACAAGGTACCAGATATTCTCGGAAGGATGCTGACAAAATGCAATGGCTAAAAAGAGAACCACAAAACCACTTAAACAATCTCAAGCAATTGGCATTTGCTAGAAACAGTTTTAAATTCTAGAAAAGTACAACACAGTCATAGCACTATCACTGCTGCAAAACATCTGTTCCTAAAATGTTCCTGTAGTTCCTTTCCTTTTGTCTCGATATCCATCTTTTGTAATAGCCTAAAGAAGAAGATAATTTGCAGCATCCATTCCATAAAATTGCTCAATCAAGAAGCATGAATACTAGGCTCCAGTTTCAAATGAGAAAGAAGTAAGCAGTAGATATCTGATTTGCTGAGATGGGACCATTATGCAGCCTGTATTGCTGATTGAGGGTCATATAAACCTTATCTCAGGGTATTCACAAGAATCAAAATCAAAGCAGGAAAAAATACAGTATAAGCTATCCTTGAATTATTAAATTACACACTAAGCTTCGGTGGCAAAATTTTATCTCCCCTGCTCGCGAAGCATTTTTTCAAAACAAATTATTTCCCAATATTAAAATTGATTTTCCCCCCTTAAAACCATAAAATAGCTCAGACTAAAATATGTCATTTTCATTGCGGAACACAACAAAGAACATGCTACTCGGAATGGATGAGGACTCGACAGCATTTCCATATTCAAAAATATTTTCGTCTTTTCTTTCATCTCATGTCATAAATCTGGGCTTGCCAACAATAAAAAGTTTGCAAGTAACATTTTTTAATATGTTTACTGATATCACAAAGGTAATACTTTTAGTATCGACTGAAAAGGTTCTAAAAGGATATTTTATGTAGTTACTCAACCTTAAAGGTGCAGTATGCAAGTTTGCAAGTCTTTCTGCGCAATTATATTTTTGTGTCAATTCCCCGACATCTCTGCACGATCTGCAAGCTGCATGCCCACAAATTGCAAATAAACACAAGGGGCACAGGCTGTGCCCAATAACATAACAACGCGTCCCGGCCAATCACCGACAAGAGTTGACAAGAGTTGAGTTATGGAAGCATGGGAAGGAGGGAACTATGGGGGGGGGGGGGGGGCTACATCTGTTTTGTATGAGTTTGAATGTCAAAAGAAGTGAAAGTAAACAAACTTGCATAGTGCACCTTGAACAGTGACTAGTTACGTTACTTTGTTACTTTTCTCTTATAAGTACATCTGAAATGTATTCTGATAATGCCTTCACATTTGCAGCAGGTAAAGTATTACTGGACACATAATTAAATCGACCATTGTTGATTACTAACATTGTCCAACAATCGCAGCTTCTGCATTGAGAGACACACTATCGGAGTGGCAGAGTGGCAAAAAAACATATTTTTGCTCTTAAAGTAATGTACAGTAAATTTCATTAGCAAAATAAATAGTGTACACTTATTGCAGTGCTTTGTTGTTTGACAATAGAGACTGTGGTAGCTAAATAATGCTAAATATTGATGTTAAGAACATTTAGCTGGTTGCACAGGCACTCAAATATAAGGACAGACTCCAAACTGATTACACTGCCATTTCACCAAGACATTTCAGCCACTCTGTAATAAAACAATGCTAACCAGTAGTCTCAGCTCAAGAAGCAAGCTGACATGCAACACTGTGGTAAAATAAAATCAGGGCTAAGGAGTATTACTGTAACCATTGCCATCTTAGCAACATGCTTACACTTTTCATATATCGAATCCAACAGAAATCAAAAAGGGGTAATTACCTGTCCAGCAGAAGTGTTGACAACTCTGCATTCTTTCTGAAACATTTGTGTGATGCCATTTCCCGTAGTGTTGCTAGCCACCTTAAAAAGGGTGCTCTAACAGTTAACTCTGGTTTGATTTGGGTCATGGTTTAACTGCTCCATTTTGGCCTTTCTTTGGGCTTCTTTCGTTTGCTTGTTTTTGTATGTTGTTGCTTGCAATGGATGCAAAGGAAATTTCTTAATTAATTTCAGACACTTGTCTCTCTGCCATCTTACTGCAGAGCTCTCCTAGAAACAGGATACATGTGATATTGGGATGGACCAGGGGAGACAGCATACTCAGTGGAGGGGGCTTGAACAGCCTGTGCACCAGAAATGATTGACACTGCATTAGAAACTCATCCTGGCCCTGATTGTGATTGGTTGCGTTAGCTTGGGCCTGGGGGATTTTTGCAAATGCCATTAGGAGAACACGGTGAAGGCAAATGTACCAGATTTTTTCTTTTTTTTTTTACAGATTACCTGTCTGATGTACTACTGTTAGTACAGAATGACAGTTTCAGCAAATATGAAAGACGTTATTTCTATAAAAGTTATCGACTGCAGCCTGAATGATATTATCTGCTAAAACACCTTACAGTTAAACATAAGCAGCCTCATAGGCCTGCCTTCATTCTGGGCCTCGAAATTGCATACATGCTTTCTCTCATGTATGTATATTTTCATTATCACTTACAAGTTTTCTCACACTCGTAAAACTCACACTTATATTCTCACTTTCAATTGTACATTGTATTTATTCTCACTCGCATTTATGATATCAGTGGTCGTCAACCCCGGTCCTGGAGGGCCGGAGTGTCAGCTGGTTTTTGACGTTACTCTGCACTTAATTGATGAATGAAAGCAGTTCATTACACACTTAACTCATCTCACCTGGTGTCTTAAGTTTAAATAGGGTGGAAAAAACTAAACTCACACACCCTGTGGCTCTCCAGGACCAGGGCTCGCTACCCCTGCCCTATACACTATTTTATCTTTACTTTGAACCTCTACTTTGTCTGCATTACAACTATTCTCAATGTCCAACTACATTGACAAATCTTGATATCCACTTTGACTTCTGTCACAATCTGCATGTCTGTTTAATAAGCTCTAGGAGTCTTGTGGGTAGTTCCTGGTAATTGATTGATTGATTGGCTTATTATTCCCTTAGTGCAGGAGTATTGCTCACAGCACAGGGTGTGCTGAGTTTGGTTTTCCCCACCCTGTTTAACCAAAAGACACCAGGTGAGATGAGTTAAGTGTAATGAACTGCTCTTGTTAATTAATTAAGTGCAGAGTAACGTCAAAAACCAGCAGACACTCCGGCCCCCTAGGACCGGGGTTGAAGACCACTGACGTATATTCTCCCTCCCACAAACGCTCAATTTACACTCTCGGAAATATGTTGTCAGAAATATATGGAAGTGCAAAGATAATGTATGTATATGAGTGGGAAATTCAACTGTTAGCAGAAAAAGTGCATGTGAATAGAGAATATACATATATAAGGACTTTACGTGTATGTGAAAGGAGACTACAAGCATGTGTGAGTAGAATACAATACCTTAATTATTGGCACCCAAGGATAAAGATGAGTGAGAAGAGGTTAAAAGAAATTCCCGATCTAGTGGACTACCTGCATGTCACACTGGAAAAAAAGAGGAAAAATCCAACCTGGCACTGACCTTCTCAAATGAATTTCTGTACACATGATAGTTCGTTTTTGATAACAATGGCGATGGTTACATTTTTCGGGAGACTTAAAATTTATCACATCATAATGACCATGATCATTGCAGCACCTGTGGAGTTCTATTGGACTATGCTGGTTCTGCAATGATGATATCTGTATATATACTGTATTTACAGTAATATACATTCACTGGCACCTTCACCTTAGGTACACCTTGCTAGTACCAGGTTGGACCCCCTTTAGCCCTCAGAATAGCCTTAATTGTTTGTGGCACAGATTCAACGAGGTTCTGGAAACATTCGTCAGAGATTCTGGTCCAGATTGATGCGATAGTTGCTCTAAATTTGTCGGCTGCACTTCCTTGATGCTAATCTCCCGTTCCACCACATCCCAAAGGTGCTCGACTGGATTGGGATCTGTTGACTCCGGAGACCATTTGAGTACAGGGAAGTCATTGTCATGTTCAAGAAACCAATTTGAGATGATTCAACCTTTGTTACATGGTGCATTTTCCAGCTGGAAAGAACCCACTAAAAATGGGTACACGGGGTCTTAAAGGGATGGACGTGGTCAGCAACAATACTCAGGTAGGCTGTGGTGATTCAATAATGCTTAAGCAGGCACTAGGGGGCCCAAAGTGTAACAATTAAATATACCCGACCCCATTACACCACCTGCCTAAACCGTTGATAAAAGGCAGGATGGATACATGCTTTCATGTTGTTTCCACCAAATTCTGACCCTACCATCTGATTGTCAAAGCATAAATTGAAACTCCTCAGACCATGCAACGTTTTCACGATCTTCTTCTGTCCAATTTTGGTGAGCCTGTGCGAACTGTAGCCTCAGTTTCCTGTTCTTAGCAGTCAGGGGTGGTACTCAGTGTGGTCTTCTGCTGCTGTAGCCCATCTGCTTCAAGGTTCGGTGTGTTCTGCGTTCTGAGATGCTCCACTGCATGCCTCGGTTATGAGTCGTTATTTGAGTTACTGAAGCCTTTCTATCAGCTCGAACCTGTCTGGCCATTCTCCTCTGACCTATAAGATCAGCAAGGCACTTTTGCTCAGAGAACTGCCGCTCATTGGATATTTTCTCTCTTTCTGACCATTCTTTGTAAATCTTTGAAATGGTTGTATGTAAAAATTCTAGTAGATCAGCATTTGATGAAATACTCAGGCCAGTCATCTGGCACCAACAATCATACCACGTTCAAAGTCACTTAAATCAACTTTCTTCCCCATTCTGATGCTCGTTTTCAACTTCAACAGATCATCTTGACCATGTCTACATGCCTAAATGCAATGAATTGCTGCAATGTGACCAATTTGGAGATTTAATTCTCCTGACAGAAAAACATAACCATCACAATTTTCAATGAGAACCATCTATCAAGTGTATAAAAATTCATTCAGAATTTCACTGTATATCTTGTCCCACATAGTGTAATAGTGTTGTATACAGTCCAATTAACTACAACCCCAATTCTGAAATAGTTGGGACGAAGTATAAATTGTGAATAAAATCAAAATTCAATGACTTTCAGATCACATAGCCAATATGTTATTTACAGTTGAACATAGATAACATTTCAAATGTTGAAATTGAGACATTTTACATTTTTATCCACAAAATGAGCTCATTTAAAATTTTCTGGCTGCAACAGCTCTCAAAAAAGTTGGGACACAGGCAAAAAAGGGCTGAAAAAGCAATTAATAAAAAAGAGAATCAGCTGAAATAACATTTCACAAGTAATTAAGTTAACTGGCATCAGGTGTGTAACATGATTGGCTATAAAAAGGATGTCTTAGAGAGGCTGAGTCTTTCAGAAGTAAAGATGGCCAGAGGCTCTCCAACCTGTGAAGGCTTGTGTAAAAAAATTGTGGAATACTTTGAAAACAATGTTCCTCAACGTCAAATTGCAAAGGCTTTGAAGATCTCATCATCGACAGTGCATAACATCACAAAAGATTCAGAGAAACTGGAAAAATCTCTGCATAAGGGACAAGGCCGAAGACCTTTACTGTATGCCTGTGATCTTCGGGCCCTCAGACGCCACTGCATTACTCACCGGCATGATTCTGTCATTGACATTACTAAATAGGCCCAGGAATACTTCAATAAACCACTTTCTGTAAACACAGTCTGCCGTGCCATCCACAGATGACACCTAAAACTCTATCATGCAAAAAGGAAGCCACTGTTGAGCATGATCCAGAAGCGCCGTTGTGTTCTGTGGGCCAAGGCTCATTTAAAATGGACTATAGCAAAGTGGCAAAGTGTCCTGTGGTCAGATAAGTCCAAATTTGACATTGTTGGAAATCATGGGCATTGTGTCCTCCGGGCTAAGTGGGAGAAAGACCACCACGCTTGTTATCAGCGTTCAGTTCAAAAGCTAGCATCTCTGATGGTATGGGGATGCATTAGGGCATATGGTGTAGGAAACTTACATGTTTTATAAAGCACCTTGAATGATGAAAGGTATGTTAAGGTATATAAATCTATTCCAGGGAAGGCCTTGGGTATTTCAGCAGGACAAAGCAAAACCACATACTGCAACTATTACAACAGCATGGGTTCCTAGTAGAAGAGTCCGTGTGCTAAACTGGCCTGCCGTCCTGATCTTTCACCGATTGAGAACATTTGGCACATAATTAAACGAGAAGTCCGTGAAAGGAGACCCAAAACTCTCCAGCTGCTGGAAGCCTGTATTAAACAAGAGTGGGATCAAATTCCAATGGCTCAACTCAAGAAACTCAAGTCTCGTCAATGCCCAGATGCCTCCACTCTGTGTTAAAAAGAAGAGGGGATTCTACACTATGGTAAACAGGCCCCTGTCCCAACATTGTGTTTTGATTTTATTCACAATTTACACTTTGTCCCAACTATTTTGGAAGTGGGGTTGTATTCAAAATGTGGGGTAGGGAGGCTTTGGTTGTTGTTTGGTTGCTGTTTTGGATTCCTTGTTCCTTAATCAGTAATTCCGCTTAAGCTAGTAAAATAAGAGTCATAATATACCAAGTTTTTTCATAATATCAGCTTTTTGGTTGACTGGCCTCCATAAACCATGTCCACTCCTAGTTTCTTCTTATGACTTGAGATGGAATACCCCTTAACTCAATTATTCATTACATTTAGTTAATTGGCTGATTAAGTAACTGATTGAAATAATTCACGTCTGATGTGATTTCAAAACTGTATTTTATGTTTACTCAGGTTCACATTTCCATATATTATGTAAATTTAGTTTGAAGATCTGATACAACTACATTTAAAAAATAAGCAAAAGTAGATGGGATCAGGGAAGAAGAAGTTTTTTTTCCCCGCACAGCAGGTCATTACTATGGTTACATTCATTGCAGACAGTGAAATGTATTGAAGCAATTTATCTGCAAATTGCTTCCAGGACGCCATAAACATTCGTAAATTTTACTGTATTTTTATTTTAAAAAGATCATTTTAAACAATACTTTTTACTGCAGTCTATTTCTGTCTTGTATCTAACCTTCTTTGTCCTGATTGAGGGGGCTAGAGTCTATCCCAGCATACATTGGGTTACAATAAGGAACACATCCTTGACAGGTTACCAATCAATTACAGGTCCAACATACCTACTGGCCAGTTACACCTCCTTGCCTGAGGCATGCAAGTCTTAAACTTAGGATGGGAACAGGAATACTCAGAAAAAAAGAAATCCTCAGGAACATGCACAGAAATACCACAATAAATTCAAACCATGCACCCATGTCACAGTGCTAACCACACACATACACCTGTGCTTTATTCTGAAAATATATGCAGTACCATTCAAAACTTCATAAATTTGTCCTACTGTCTTGAAAGATGTTAATACATTGTATAATGGAATAAGTATATGTTAAAAAGAAAAACTGGAAACTTCACTGATGAAACCAAAATCTGCTATTTTTTGTCAGATATACCTGTTAGAAAACCGTTGCTATAAAAACAGCGAAGATGGTGGACTTGACCCCCCCCGGTCTAGATAGAGTTAATATTTTGTGCTAGTTTGTATGTTTCAGAAATAAAAGTGACACTGCATTGCCAGCCTCACAGTGTGGTCTATTTACTGTTGCAAATGCTTAAGTTCTGTGGGATCTATTCAGTGTAGGTCTTGTGACTCATCTGTCTTTCAAACTGGAGACATTAACATTCTTGTTTTCAAGAGAATTTTCTACACTTGCTGAAGGCTATAGCAGGAGACAAGGGAAGCACTTTCTCCACTGGCTGTCAGGCAATGTTCTCCCTCCTGAAAGTACGATTAAGTGTTCCTTTCTCCAATTAAACACTGTAATTCCAGCAGGCACCGCCTTCACCAAGACAGGAAGTGCTTTTGAGATTCAAGTGACATTGCAGAGCAAAACAAAAAACACCAGCAAACACAAACTGTGCCAATGAGATGAATACAGATCTAATTATCAGTGATGAAGTTATCAACCAAGGTGCATTATAGGGCACTGACCAGCAGTGCAAGAGTTGATAAATCGGGTGTCAAAATCTCAGCATTAGGGGAGATCACTCCTAATTCATATGGAATACTTAACAGAGTGAAAGAAAAACCCCAAAATGAAAGTCTAAACTTCCTTAACTGATGGGCTTTGTGTTTGTAATGATAATGTTCAAAATGAAGTACGGACTCGGGATTGTATCTGACCATATGCTGATTTCCACAGCATCTTTCTCCCTTTGTTTGTTTTTGGGGCGCTCCTGTTTCTCTCCTGCCCTGTGAGGCAGAGTCCAAGGACATTACTTCAGTCCAGTTCTGCACACCCATGCCTGGTCACTCCCTGCAGCAGGAGATGCGCCACTACGGCCACCCAGGCCACCAATGCCCTCCTCATCATCTTCACTTATGCACAACTTGAGTGATACTACCCTGTTTAACTGGCTTCTAATTGAAGAGCCGAGTGCTAAAAGTAAGCAAGTCACATTTTCTCACACAAGATAAGGATGGGAAAATGTCTTTAATGGTTAACTAAATTGAGTTCCTCAATTTTCCCAGAATGGACATTTTGTGACTGAAGTATATGTAGCACTGGGGTCTTCAGTTAGCAGATTTTATGGATCTATCCAGATCCTTTTTCTCAAAATAGACATTTTGTGACTTAAGTTCTTTTAGCACCGGAGTCTTAAATTGACTTCACTTGACCTGTAAAACCTGCGATGGATTGGCAAGCTGATGTGGTCCTGCCTTTCACTCATTGTCAGCTCCAGTTCCCCACGACCCCAGCAAGGCAGAAGCGACATAATGGATAGATGGATGGATGAATTGTAAAACTATAACCCATTAACTTACCCAACCAGTGGAAGATGAGCTTCCCTACTATAGCCAGGTTCCTCCAGAGATTTCTTCCCATTGGGGATTTTTTTCACCAGTTTTCAGATGTTTGTGAGGTATTTTGAGGACGTAGGTTGCACATTTGGCATACTAAAAATTTTTGAACCATCTTTATGACAGTTCTTCCGTTAAAAAAAAAAGAGCTATGCAGGCAAAACTGAACTGATCTCAGCAAACGTGTGATCTAGCGGTGTGTCATGCCTTGTGATGCCATGGCTCCAGTGAGACCTTGAATGCATCGCATGTATCAGGCCAGGTATCAAAGCTTTGGTGCAGTTTTTCCTCACGAATGAGTGCAACAGACTGCAACTCTTAGCTTTCACATATTGCCAAACATCCACTGAAATACTCAAGTTTTCTTTTCTGCCATTTTGATTGACCCCTTCAGTAATTTTTTGATACTTTTTGATTTGAAAACAATGTTTACTTGAGATGCAACGCCATTTGGCAACACAAAATGTGTAAATAACTGGTGGTTTGTTTGGTAATACCCTATAACAGCTAAGCCGATTATGCTGCAAACATCAAACGTCAAACAATGTTCTATTAATTGCTTTCACATACTGCAAATACTTTAATATTCATTAGTTTTATTAATTAAGTACCCCAAATACACATTTTGCAGCTTCTCATTAATAAATATTGTTTAAGAAGTAATCTTAAAGAATGAAAATCCGTCATATACTACATCAAAGTGACACTATAGTTGTTTCATGCCACACATTTTCACTGTAGAGATTGCCATGGAGAAAGTAAAGATGCACACTGATAACACATTTTTTGAACATTGTATTCCTTCTTATAACATAATAATTTATGGCATTCACACAACCTTTTGACCGTAACACGCTGGAAGTCATCCTTGTCGTGTTTGCAGATGTCACCACTTTCTGTCAGCATTTACATAAGTATGATTAATTAGTGGCAGAATATATAAGAAATAAAGACGGCTGCAGAAGGTCATCCTCGTTTATGTGGGAAACACCTGTTCTCTTCTCCTGCGCTGGAGGTGAAAATGGTTTCCCCTGCTCTACACCTGCTCTAAAGACGTAAAGGCCACAGTAAACCAAATGTAATTATAATTTGAATATCTCACCTTACAGATATAATTGAAATCTTGGGGGAAAAAATAGTAACAGAATTGAAATATTTTTTTCACACTGTTCGGATGTAGCAAACTGATAGTTTGATTCAATAACTTCGAAATAACTTCACTGCTAGAATAGTGATAAAATAATGAATCAGTTACAAAATCGATCACGCGTGTCATCCTGCTAAGACTGTACATTACTGTTATGATCCAGACCAGAAATCAAGTGCAGAGGTGCAGTACAATCCAATCGTAGGGTTAATTGATAGTAATGCAGCAATCAGCTGAAATGCTACAGACAAAGCAGTGTGGGTATAGCCTTTGCCCAGCCAGTGGCTTTCCAGGACAGCTGCCTTGTGAAGTGCATTTCACCAGACCCAACCTTTCAGATGGCAGAACAGTGTAGTTTAGCGGGATCGCAGTCCCAATCCTGATGACAGTAGAAGGCTTGATACCTTGTTCCTAATAAACTGGGCACAGGTACAAACTAAGAGTAGATTAACTGGTACGCGGTCCCAATCCTGGGGACTGTGAGAAAGGATTGGGTGCTTGTTCCCATTAACTGTACAAGGAACAAGGAAGAGTACTTCTGTACATCAGTATCTAAGGTACATTTTACTTTAAAAGACGAAGAGGTAAATTAGCAAAAATACTGGCTGATGCTGAGGTGCATATAACCAGCAACTTGCAAATTAAAAGGATGGGCTATAAATACATCACACACAGGTGAGGAGGGTTAACTGTGAGATGAGGCTATCAAGAAAGCATGCAAGATACAAATCCAATCTCAAAAGAGACATTACTACTAAGAGACACACAAGTTGCTGCATGGGAGGAGACACAGAAGGCATTCTCACAGGGCTGTGACATATGTAAGTATGTAAGAGGGTCATTTATGGAGGGGTTGAGATCAAAATACTAGATATAGTATGAAAAATAATTTATTTTATGTGATTTCATGTGATATGGGGATCAAAACTCTGGTTGTTTTTCACAGATTTTCACTGATTCCTTGATTTGCCACATTTTCAATGATTTCAAGGATTTTTGGAAGTTTTGTTTACACATTGTGCAGCAATATGCACAGATGCGGGAATATGCCTAAGATTCCCGACGTCACCAACAATGGCAGGCAGTGTTGATGCAGTTCTGCATGATAATAAATTTCTCTATGCATTGCCTGAAAACTATTTTTTATAAGCTAACATTTAAATGTATACAATTCTCTCCTTTTTTCTTTCTCTTTCGTGATTTTTAACATTGTGGTAGATTATGGTTAACATTTATGAACAAGGAAAAGCTATGATAATGTTATATACAGGGCAGCACGGTGGCGCAGTGGACCGCCATGCTGCATCAGGCCCTACATTCAGTGACAGGCATCCAGCCTTACTGATCAGTTATCTGTGCAATGTTCCCTCTACAGGATAGCAGAAATTATCACAGCTTGTGCAGCTATTTCTGTTAAAAACTTTTGAGTGGTTTTGCTTAAATCCCCCAACGTTCAAACTACTGTTACAGCCTTGATAATATGTATCGCAAGATATAAAGCAGTCACCATAGAACCAGCTCAGAGGTCTATACCACATGTTTATTGGCAGAATGAATCATTTACATGCTGAAATAAGAAGAGAAACAAGTAACACAGTCGTTCAAGTCACAGAAATATTGCATAATTTATTCACTTTCCAGACACCTTTAATTCAAGGAAACCTTCACAATTTTCAGAGCTAACAAGTAATCCATTATTTACAGCTGGATATTTACTGAGGCAATTCAGGTTAAGTGTCTCCCTCAGGGGTTCAGCAGTGAAGCCCCCACTGGAAATCAAGCATGGAACCTTTTTGCTGTACTTCCAGATTTTTAACTGCTACACCAGACTGCTCTGAGCTGATAAAGTTAAACTGTTTTGAAAGTAACGGAGACTCTGAGTCTTAGTGAGGTTAGTATGGTTAGTGGTTGCATGCACATATTGAAGAATGCTGTTGTGTTAGATAGATACCTTTATCACATTATCGGATGAGGGAACATTTTCTTTATAATGTTCATGGTTACAGTGCCTTGTATTGACTATCTTACTTTTTTTTTCATTTTCTAAATCTCTTCTCAATGGCTTGGTCAAGCTTGCTGTCAATGTAAAACAAAATCCATTTCACTGTCCCGTTTCTTTTTTTCAGTTTTAGAAAGGTAAGCCGTGATCTTAGTTTATTTATTTATTGCATGGTATTTGGGTCTTGATTGTGCTTAGCCTTTGATATTGTGATGTCAAAATTATAATTCAAAAAGAAAATTGTTGCCATTAATGTTTTTCTCCTTTACAGCAGTTGTTGGTTTACACTGGCTTTAGAGACTGGAAGGGGTGTAGTTTTTGAGGTGAGGAATTGCATTCACTGTTTTTTTTTTCCAACTCTCCTCTATTGTCAAAAGCTAGTTGAAGCGTTGATTATGCAATGACTCACCAGCTGAATTATTCTGTCTTTAGCTCATTTCGTGCAAGTTTGATTTCTGCTGCTTGCTTTTCCTATTAGCAGGGTGTGTTTCCACGACAGTGGCGGTGTTCCGTCAAATGGTGTATATTAATTAGCTGATCCATCTACACAGAATACCCACTGTTTCGCAGCTACATTGTTCTATTAGCTGGTGTCTATTAGCAGGACCATTAAAATGGAATCATGAAAATGCGCAGACAGCTAAAAGAGCAGAAGTATCCGTTAAGGGGCCATGATGACGCATCCTCAGATTTCATATCGGCTTTACTTATAGGCACTGTTCTAAAATTGTTTATATTTTCCTGTTAATAAATTAGTGAAATTTAAATGTATTTTGTTTTTTATTTATGCTTCACACTCACAGGTCTGGAAATATGCTGCTACTGCATTCCTGAAGGTGGATGGAAAAACAAAGCTAGTTTCTCACTTACACTGTTCGCCCATCTGGACGAGCATGCCATCTCTGTGAAGAACCTGTGATGCAATACATTACTGACAGGTGGATATGCTGCTTTTAAAAGAGCGTTTGCTTTTTAATACATCTGCATTTGATGATTTCGTAGTTCAAACCAAAATTTACTGAGAAAAATAAGTAATTAATATTAATTATTTGCTTATAGTCCTCACATGAAGATTTATCCCCATGGCCAAAAAATGACTGAAACAGAACAGGATGGAAAAGGCTTCATTGAAGAGAATAATAGGAAACAGCACAGTTGTGTTCATCTTCTAAAACAAAGTCCACTTCAGCCCTATTTCATTCCAAATATTGCAACAGGGATGAAACTCTTACCGAAGTGTACTTTTTCTGCCGTGCAAGCATCTATACATGTGACCCAAAGGAATGGGAAAACAGAAGGATAAAAAATTAAATTCTGATTAAGGAGTGATAACTCTGGCTTTCTGTCAGATAGTCCGGACATTAAAGCATATTCGTGTTAAGGATGTGGAGTTATGTTTTTCTCTTTGGTTCTGGTGTCTGTGTTACTACTGTATTACGCATGCAGACAATACACAAGCGATATACAAAATATTCTGGCCTTAAGGCTTGTAAATAAAATATTTACCCAGTCTCTTCTGTTTGATCTGGTTCATTTCGAATGAAAAACCCAAAAAGGCTCCATGAATTTCTTCCCGAGCCAATAGCCGACTGTCCCCCTTGGCTAGTCTTTAAGCAGGGCTCTTGGTTTTGCAATATGCTGTTTGCTCGTATTTGATAAGGAATAGAGACCCAAGAAGGCTGTTGCTTTTGAAGTAACTCTGGACCACATGATATGCTGAAACGTGCCAACTGAAACTTTATTTATCATTACAGTAAATTAAAAGGAGTGTGAATAATTAAACACTTCAACATTTTAAACTTTATTATACAAGTCAGTGGAAGGATTTACAATATTGTAATGTTTGCAGCCTTGGTAAATGTTTTCTGAAAAGGCCATGAAAAAATATGGTTGTCCTCATCGGTCTTTCTTAAGAAGATTGTGTAAGGGTTGTGCTCTGAGTACCGGTGATGTGCAGACAGGACAGGACGTGTTGGACTGGACTAAGGTGTGAAGATAGACTTAGTTGTAATTAGGATAAAAACAAAACAGGATGGAATGCAAAATAAAAAGGAATCAAGGTTCCTGGAGAATATTATTAGTAATACAGACACTGGTCTTTAGCGACTGTACAATGTATTCCAAATACATTGACAAAAGAGCAAGGAATCAAGGTTCCTGGTAATAAAGTTGAAATGCTGATATTTACAATGAACCGCACTAAGTTCAAGAGTTATGACACATACACACAAAATGGTTACAATGGGAGAACACAGCTATGATGCGTGATAAAAAAGTTGTTGAGCAGCAGAAATCAGGAAATGATTTTCAGAAAATAATAAATAAGTTAAGTGTAGAGAAGATATAGAAGAGGCGAGGTAGCATGTGCATATGCTCGCGACTTACTGTCCCTGACTATATTTATTCTGTGACTGAATATATAGCCTATATTTACAAGTTACCCCTCAGCCGAGCCAACATTCTATTGGCTAACGATCAAACAAGTATTAACAAGAATTGTCTCCTCTTTTACACAATTATGCCCGGTTTGAGACAATTTATCTTGAATGTGTTGCTTGCTGAAGTCGGGGAGCTACCCTACTAAAGATCAGCTTATTTCAATGCTCTTTGAAAGCTCAGCAAATGCAACATATGCCGTTACATGCCCTATTGCCTTCATTAACAAACAATTTTCCATTTGATGCAGTCATGTTTTCACTGCTTTTAGAATGCAGTACAGATGAAATGAAATGTCAGTTTGTCTGTTGAGGTCGGTCACAATGCATGGGTGTAACATTTTGTACAATCACACAAATGTTGTCATCAATACTAAAGTAGCAATGCCGGCTTTAATGCAGAGAATGCCGTATTAGTTGAGTGGTTTGATCGATTGGTTCTGTTTTATAAGTTGATGTGCTTGCTGATAGCACATACAGCTTTGTTTTCATCTGCCTTTTTTAGGAATAATTTTGTGTAAAAAATTTTGGAAGAAAAATATTTTTTGACGTCCCCTTTTTCATGACGTTTATGAAGCAATGATGTCAACAAGTTGCGCCGTAGAAACTAAAACAAAACAATTTTTTTCATTTCCCCCTGCAATGATATGGGAGAATGCTGCCTTGAAACAGATGCAATCCTAGTAGCACTACATTGCTTGTTTATATCATGGTTTACCCTAGCCATTCCTGAACTGATCTTTCTAAAACAGGTTATTCACTTAACTCTTCGACAAGTCAATTTTCTTTCAGCTATACAATACCAATCGGTAATTTTTTTTTTTTTTTTTTACGAATAAACTAAAAATATGACTAAAATAAAACAATCCCTTAAATAAATAAAATGACACACAGTTATTTGTTAAGTGTTTATTAACAACATCTCTGAGCACAATAAAGACTTCAGCAAGAATATGAATAATGTTGCTTTGCCAGTAAACCAGTGGTGACAGAAATGTATGTTGACCAGTAGAAGGGTTAAGAAGTGCAGCCATTTGAAAAATTTCTCATAACAATGCTCATCTAGCAACTTACCGGTTGGCAGTGAATCATCCTTGATTAAGAGCAGATTAGCACCCAGTGTCTGCTGATATGTTACATACTAACGCTTTTTTCTGCAAAATATCTTTTCATCGCCAACCAATAATATTCAACTTATGGAAGCCCTAAAAGGTAAAGTGAAATGAATAATACATTTTTTCGAGCCAATGTCAACCAAAAACAAAGATTATCTTGTGCATATGAGAGAATATCTTCCCTTTAGGACATAATAACAAGATAAAGTATAAACTCAGTTTTAGCCAATGTTGCCTACAAGAAGAAGAAGAAGAAAAAAAAAACATTTCTTACAAGTCAGGGGCACAGCATGCCTATTGGATTAGGTTTTTATTTATTTTTTTTGCCTGAACTAAATTAATTAAAGTCTTGACTACATCTGGCATTTTTTTGCAGAATTAAAACAGACAAAAACTTTTTCTCCATTCCAAAATGGTATTCATCCCATAAAAATCAAGTTCCGGTAGGTACTGTAATCTATGGTGTCCTGCCTGCAAGGAATGATTGCTTCCTAGCTGAGGACCAGCACTGATAAGAGAACTGAAAGACTGCATTTTTATTTACATGTTGACACTAAAAGAGCATGGTGAATATGTGAATACTGATGCAATAGTTGGGGTCACATATTGCATATTGCATTTGAATTTCCAATAGTGCAGCATGTAACATCTATGAAAATGACCAAGAAGCTTGTTCCTGACAAATTAGACGAAGAGAGCAGATTTGGAAGGCTTAACAAGAACGCGATTCCCAGTCCTGAATCCAGATTAGGATTGCTCTAGAAAACTGGAGTTGAAGAACAGGATTAAATTCAGCCACTTTGAATAATCCTGGACCCCGATTAGGATTGGAAGCTTGTTCAAATGAAATAAATGACAGTGACGGTTTCTGAGAGATTTGGCTGTCACTAAAGTGCAAGTTGCATAAGACCAAATGATAAATATTTACTAAAATATATAAGATTGAGATTTCAGCACGAATACGACTTTGCAATCAAACAACTTGCACGCGAACAAGAGGGCTGAAATACTTGTCACTCCCTTATTGGAGACAACCGTTCAGCAAGATTCAGCGGAGTGGGGAGAGACGCTCAATACATAAATCAATCACAACACACATACACCTGATAGACACACAAGCTGCTGAATTGCGAAGAGACACACTGGGTATTCATGCGAGGATTGTGAGAAAAGCATAGGCTTCCAACGAAAATTTGAATTTTCAAATTTGAATACACTAGGGGCCCTCCTGGTAACCCACAGAATGACATAAAATACACACACACAAAAAAAATTATTGACCCACTCTTTTAAAATTTTTTCCTGCCCGATCCATTTTTTTCCCCCACAGGCCAACCCAAAGCAATACCTGAGCCGAAACGATGAAAATTCTGTCAAAGTCTAAATACTTATGGACCTGATGGTATTCAGGCATTGTAGCCACAGCCATATCTAAAACCTAGCAATCTTTTATTGTTGCTCCATTAATTTTTGAGAGAAATAGTTGAGTAATAGGACCCAACTGGGCTTGGATCCAATTCAAATTTTTAGGGTTATATTTTTCCAAGACCATAAATGGGAAAAGAATTAGATAATGTGCATGTTAATGTTACCTCCGCTCCATTGAGATTGAGTTACTGCCAGGATCTTGTGCAGTGGGTTTGAATCTGAGTACTACAGGTGCCAGTATAGGAAAACTGAACATGTTTGAGCATTCTATGAAAACACAGAAAATAAAATAAAATTAGCAGTATACAACTTATCAGCAATCAACTTATCAGAAGCTGCCTCGTTTTATTTTCTAAACATAGTTTACAGTGAAAAAACTGCGGACGTCACATGCTCAAGAGGATAATGCAATCCCAAGCACGCAATGAAAAAACACCCATTGCAATGGCCTTTAAAAAAAAAAAAAATTGCTGTATTACAATAATGACACTTTAATACAATGCACATGCTGACATTCACTGATGAGCCAGAAAATTAAAACCACTCACAGATGCAGCAAATAATGTTGATCATTTGAAGACAATGGCATAAGTTAAGGCCTGCAGACAGATCTTAAACAGTAAACGAGCTGTTTACCGTAAGTGGTAAGTGAATGACTTTGACAGGGTTGTTATGGCCTGACAAGTGGGTGTGAACATCTCTGAAGTCTGAAGTGCTTCCTGCAGATGAATACCTACTGACAGTGGCCTGAGGAGGAAAAAATCATGAACCAGCCACAGGGTTTTGGGCGCCCAAGGCTCATCATTTGAGGGCTGTGAAGGCCATCCTGTCTGTTGGGACGCTGTGTAAAATGTAAATAAAAACAGATTGCAATAATATTCAAATCAATTGAACTTTATATTGATTTGAAATTAGTACAAAGACAAAATATCAGATGTTGAAACTGATATGTTTTTTGAGAAATATCTGCTTATTTTGAATTTGCTGACAGCAACATGTTTTTCAAAAGTTGGGACGGGGCAATTAAAAACTGGAAAATTTGCATAACGCAAAAAAAAATATAACTGGCAGAACATCTCACAGCTAATTAGATTATTTAGCTACAGGTTAGTAACATGAATGGGCATAAAAAGTCTGTCTTATGTAAATATGGCGAGGGCTTAACCACTCTTTGAAAAACGGCATGGGGAATGGTTCAACAGTAAGAATAATGTTTTCAATTTAAAATGGCAAAGAATTTGGAGATTTTATCCTCTAAGGTACATAATATCATTAAAATATCACTCTGAGGATCCAGAACTATCTCTGTACGCATGGGAAAAGGCCAAAATCCAATTTCGAAAGTCTGTGATTTTCTGGTCCTCAGGTGGCACTCCATTACAAACAGAGGATTCTGTAGTGGAAATCCCTGCATGGACTCAGGAATACTTCTGTAAACCATTTTCAGTAAACATAGTTTGCCACTGCAGCCACGAATGCAAAGTTAAAACTCTGCCATCTAGAGATTACACCAATTATCAACAGATCCAGAAACACTGCCTTCTTCCCTGGGCCTGAGCTCATTTAAAATGGCGAAGTGTTAAACTGCCCAGTGGTTTGACTAATCAAAATGAGAATTTATTTCTGGAAATCATGGATGCCATGTTCTCCAGGTTAAAGAGGAGAGGGACCATCCGGCTTGTTATCAGCAAACAATTCAAAAACAAGCATCCGTGATAGTACGGGGGTCCATTAGTACAGATGGCATGAGTAACTCGCGCATCTGTGAAGACACCATTAATGGTGAACGATTTCCACATTTTTTGCCATCCAGGTGCCTTTTTTAAGGGAAGTCCTGACTCATTTCAGCAACAGCATGTCAAACACCATACTCTGCATGTGTTTCAACAACATGGCACTGTAGCAAAAGGGTCTGGGTGCTAAAGTGGTCTGCTTGCAGTCCAGACCAGTCACCCATTGACAATATTTGGCACATTATGAAATGAAAAATATGAGAAAAGAGGCTGCAAAGTATTGAGCTGCTAAAATCCTACACAAAGAATGGAAAAATAATTTTCTTTTAAAACTACAGCAGGTGGTCTCCATAGTTCCCAAACGCTTACAGAGTGTCGATTGAGGGTGAGGTAATGCAACACAGTGGTAAACATGGCCCTGTGCCAACTTTTTTGAAAGGCGTTGCTGTCATAAAATTCAATATTAGCACATATTTTCAAAAAAAAAAAACAATAAAATATCTCAGCTTAAACATCTGATATATTGTCATTGTACTATTTTCAATTAAGTGTAAAGATCAAATGATTTGAAAATGATTGCATTCTGTTTTTATTTACATTTTAAACAGCACCCCAACTTTGTTTGGAAATGGGGTTGTACTATTACTACTACTGTTGATAATAATATTAATACTTTGAATAATAATAATAGTAGTAGATGTACAAAGCCTGATAATGACTGTTGCTTGCAAGAAATAAGATGAAAAGATGAAATGAATGAAATCAAGCTTAAAATATCAAGGGGGCAAGCAAATTGGCCACTGACATTACGAGGCCTATATTTGTATTTCAACATGGAACCCATACTTTCATGGAGGATACTTGATGGAAAAAAGAGGAGATAAAAAACAAGGAGGTTATTTGTCCCTGATGAGACCCATACTAGTGGAGGTGCCCATGTCCTTGTGTTTTGAGTGACAGGGAGGGAAGCTGGGCAGAAGTGGCTGAACAATGCAGAACATTATTGGCTAGTGAGTGACAGTGACACAGAGTGGCACAGTCAGCCACCCTGGCCCACAGAATACTGCACATCTGATGGCACATCTGAGATTGATATTGTGATCATGCTGGACAATACAAGACCAGAGAGGCTGCCGGAGAAGTTATGCTCCTAATGTATTACTTGAATAGAAAAATGGATAGAAGTGTTTAAAGACATTTGGTTTCTGTCCTGATTCCTTTCCTTGATTTATCAAAGTGTGCACTGATTATTTGATAGAATGTGTTCTATGGTCTTTTATGCCATCTGAATGCCATGTTGATTACTTGTTTTTGGGTTTTTGATTTTGCTACAAATGTTTTATGTTTGCACAGATTGGTTTCATTTTCTCAGTTTTTGGTAAGTGGGGCATCATTCGAGGAAAGCCTGTGCAAATAAATGCACCATTAAACCAT
This sequence comes from Gymnothorax reevesii, assembly GCA_029721435.1. NCBI lineage: Eukaryota > Metazoa > Chordata > Actinopteri > Anguilliformes > Muraenidae > Gymnothorax > Gymnothorax reevesii. The sequence continues at coordinate 114,461,600 of CM056577.1, forward strand.
AAACAGTTAAGAAAATTTCATTTAATTCACTTCCGGTGCCAATTTAATCAGGGTCGTTACAACCCGAGTTAATTCTTGTTTCCATGAGTGTGTCTAATCTGATGGCATTACCCTTTAGACCTCTGTGCACTTCAAAAAGAGTGATTAGAGGAGATCAGTGCAAAGTTTCCCAGGTATTTCCAGTCTCTAATGGTGGCACTTAAGAAAAATGTGTCCCAATCTGTTAATTATAATTATTATGACAATATAATACTCAACAGTAATGGTATCACATTAGATGTGAATCAAAAACAAATTTAGCACAATTAAGCAATATCAAGGAAAAAGATGTTCTGCTTTATTCATTTTGAGGAGACAAGACAGGGATCTAAAATACTCCCTCTGCCATTGTGTGTGCTAGCCTATATTTTGGGTCATGTTGAGCTTTTCCCTGGCTCTTTCTACTGGTCCCTGAATACTAGCATGGAAGTGGTTTAAGTTTGGAGTGTCTTTCCACAGCTAATAATTTATTGGCTGCTACTCTTGATATTCCATTGATATTCTACTAACGCTGCATGAAATGATCTTGGGCCCTCAGAAGATGGTGGCTATCACTGCGGCAGTTTTGATGTTCTGGTCATTATTGCAGCAGTACAATCTCATGCAGTACACTCGGAGGGATAATGAAAGCCCTTTCAGCCATCCATTCCGTCCATTTTCTACTGCTTATGCTGGGCTGGGTTGCGGGGATAGCAGACTAAGCTAAGCAGCCCAGGCATCCCTCTCCCCAGTTACTTCCTTCAACCCTTCCTGGGGGACCCCAAGACGTTCCCAAGCTAACCTGGAGATATAATCCCTCCAGCGTGTACTCGATCTGCCTCAAGCCCTCCTCCCAGTGGGACATGCCCGGAACACCTCTTAAGGGCGGCGTCCAGGAGGCATCCAAACCAGATGCCTGAGCCACCTCAACTGGCTCCTCTCAACACAAAGGACCAGCGGATCTACTTTCGGCCTCTCCCAAATATGGGAGTTCCTAACCCTATCCCTAAGGGTCAGCCCAGCCACCTTGCAATGAAAGCTCATTTTGGCCGTTTGTATTTGCGATCTTGTTCTTGATCCTGTTGCCCAAAGCTTGGGACCATAGGTGAGGGTTGGAACATACAGTAGATCGACCAGTAAATCAAGAGCTTTGTCTTTAAGCTCAGCTCTGTCTTCACCACAATGGACCGGTACAGCACCTGCTCTACAGCAGATGCTGCCCTGATTTGCCTGTCAATCTCTCGCTCCATCCTACCCTTACTCATGAACAAGACCCCTGAGATACTTTTACTCCTCCACTTGGGATGACAGCCCTCCCCCCAAAAGGAGGGGACAATCCATCTTTGACCACAACCCTTTCAATGCAGTTATAAATGCCCTGAAAATCCACCTTTTTTTAAAGAAATGTACCGGTATTTAAATGTAATGATAATTTCGCGTCCAAAAAGAGACATAAAAGTGGGCTGACATTTCAGTGTGATTGCGAGACAAATTTGAAATGGTTAATTCTATGAAAGTGTCATAGCACCTGCTAAAGGATCACAAGTAATGCTAGGTCTGATCTTACATTTGTGAAAATTGTATTATGATGTTGTATTAAAGATTCAAAAACAAATCTGATGTTGTCCCACTATCTTAGTTGGTGAAAGTGGGTATTCATCTTAATTTTTTTTCTTTGTTACGAGTTGATCAGTCAGTTTTTTTTTTTTTTGCTTTCTTTATTGTTCAGTTGTTACTGAATTTTAACTGTATTTACTGTATTGGACTTTGTCTGGTGGTGAACGCTGTTTTGAAGAATCTCAGCTTGTTACCAGAAGTAGTGTTTTCTTCGATTAAGAAAATTGAGTCCTCCTCTATAATGAACTGAACACTCAGTTGGCTCAAGCTGATTTTAGTATAAAATAAACTCATTAACTTTTTTAGTTTGGTGACTCGAACATTTGCCAACCAATAATATCAAGGTGCTTCGGACCTATACAATGCTAGTCCCTGGAAAACACTCCAAATCAGAGCAACAGTACCATCCTAAGCATTACACCAATGAATACAGCTGATTAAAAGAAATTGACCTGCCATTGAACAAAATATTCCTCAGATTGGTCAACTTTTTCCTATTTTGTTATATTCCATGTCTGTTGTGTTCATAATTTTGCATCTGTAACTCTTAATTTGTAGAAATTATGAAAAAGCAAAGCTGATACACTGCTAGCTATGCCAGTAGCCAGCAGGCTACTTTAGTCAGTGGTGGTTAGCTTGCGATGTTACTCTTCAAGCAAACAGCAATCTTCCTTTAACGTTACCATCCGCTAAGTTTTACTTACGTATCGATTGCTAAATCCAGCTGAATTTTGCATGGGTTCACTAACCTACGTGCCAGATAGGTAACGCTTCCAGATATGAACAAAGCATTGCATGGGTACCCTTGTCGTGCTTTTAGAGCATGGCTTGAGATGTGCACTGCTATGTCCAGCAAAGCCACACCCATCCGGGTAATATAACAAGTTTTTAACCGTCCTTTACAAAAGAGGAGAGAGTGATGAGTGAGGGGCAGAAGAAAAGCTTCATGCTGAAATTTTGTTAACTAAAAACAGGCAACAATAGCAGGCTGGCAGTAAACTGTATGGTGGAAAGTGACCTACAAAGGATGACTCTCACATTGCAAACGATCATTCTACCGAAAAAAGTGCTTGTAATATTGCTTTGTGTAACTTCAACAAGGAGCCAGCAGAAAGACAATGGTGATTAAATGCATCCACTATGAAAAATCTATTGGAAATAAGACCGGGTGTTTGATTTCTGAAGGGCGATGAGATATTGATGAATTCTTAAGAGTTGCTATTGCTTTCACAAATTTAATGGAACCATCACTTGCCGAGAGTTGACTGATAATGATTAGACTCAGCCTTCCAAATCATACGGGAGTTAATGTTCCTTTGATGAGCCAAAGTTAACCAGTCTACAGTGGTGCCACTGAATTTTACATTTGACCAGGTTTAGTCTCTTTTGTGGATAGGATTGGGAAGTTGTGAGGAAAACCAGAGACTGTACCTATTTTTAATTCAATGGATTTTATATGGAGCATGTCTGTGAGCAATATCATCAAAAGTTTCTGAAAAGTTTCTCGCGCCTTTGCAGTTTCCACTGCCTTAGCAGGGTGTTGTTAATGTCAAGGATGGATAAACCATTAAAAATTCTGAAGGATAAAATGCTTTGAGGATAATTTGAGATTGATGTTAAAGGTTTTCAGTATGTCTAACACAAGCAACAGGACAGTGATCACTAAACATTGAGGGCACAAACTCCTGAAGCAGGGTGTTTCTGAGGTCTCTTTGTAAGTATGAAATCAATTAATGCAGCATTTGGGGGATTTAAGAAATTTGGGCCAGTGGGTTTTTCTATGAGCTGAAATAAATTAAATTCCAAGCACTGTTCCTTTAATTTGTTGGAGCTTTCAGAGAACCAGTCCAAGGTGAAATCCCCCATTTTTATTACAACGGAGGAGGTAAGTGACCTTAGCTTTGCAATGTCCCCCAAAGCATCAGAATGTGCTGAAAGAAGCGATTTTGTTTTCTCTTTTCTCATGTCCGAACATTTCCCCCCTTATGCTTGTTGAAGCCATTGCCTGCTGATCTGCTGTCCCTCCTTTTCGTTTTCAAGACAAGAACAAAAAAAATAACCCACGATTTAAACTGTGAAAAACGGCTCGGTTTCAAGCGATGGAACTATAATGGGTTATTACTACTCTCTCTATCTCCAGTCTTTCACAAAGGTAACTAATGTCTAGTTGTCATGAGGTATACCTGGCCTTTTCAGTTGCCATGGTTACTAACCGCATTCATGACAGCCTCCTCTGCTGGGAGGGGCTTTGGAGGCGGAACTAAAGCACCAAAGAGAGGGAGCGGGAGGGACTTGAGGGGTTTTCATTTTCAAATTCTCCAGCTAAGAGTATTTTCTTCTGAATCATGTGGACAGCGGCTTTAAGTCTCAATTCTGTTGAAATTTTGATCAAAATTGCATGATCGAGAGGCATTGGTCATTGCTAAAAATGACCTGATTTTTACCCTGATGACCATTATAACCTCAGTATTTTACGTTCTCATTTCGGCAGGCTCTCAGTTGATGTGACTGCTTCATTTGTTGCATGCCAAAAGTTTCCATTTCCAACAGCATATTGGTCAGTTGAGTTTGTTTTGTTTCCTAACTATGTGTTCCTGTCTCCCACAAATTACACCATCAGAAAGGGGCTATTTTGCTGGATTTTTTTGGGTGTTATGACCGGCTTGAAAGACGTGTCATAATAGAGACACAACACCAAGCCAGGCTCAAAATGTGCTATTTTTATTAAATAAAGAGAAACAAGAAGGGAAGGGAGCAAACACAGCACTGAATGGCAGGGTCTGGATCCCAGAAGTGAAAGAGAGAGCGGAGCAAAAGGGACTCCTATAAAGCCCAAGGCCATGCCTTCATGCAGGTGCCCTGCATCAGAAATCAGGGAGATGCACCTAAAACTCAAACAGAAAGTGAGCGTTCCACGCAGCAGCACAGCTACAAGGCAGACAGACTGACCTGTAATACCCCTTTCCTTAAGATGACAGCCGTAAGGGTGTCATCTCAATGTACAAAGGATAGAGCATCAGCTACAACATGATCACGCCCCTTCTTTTGACGTGTCTCCAGGTTACAATTTTGGGCTATAAGGGCCCAACACATAAGGCTTTGATTATGGTTTTGGTACATTCAAGTATTAAAAAAACAGCATTGTGATTGCTAAATACAATTTCTGGCTGTGGAGTGGTGCCGACATAAACTTCAAAATGCTGAAGGGCCCAAAGCTTGAGATCTTCTTTAAAAAAATCACTCTGGGTGATCAGTGCCAACTAAATCCTACTGGAGCAACGGAGCACCAGCTCCAGTACCACTTGCGTCCACCTCTAACTTGAATGGCACCTCAAAGTGTGGAGCCAACAGCACTGGAGAGGTACAGAGGAGAGCCTTTACAGTATTAGAAGCCTGCACATATTTTGCATCCCAAACAAAAGTCCTGGTGGGACTGAAGATGTCTGAGAAAGGAGACACAATAGAGGAAAAGTTATGGCAGAACCCCCTGTAATAACCAGCTAGCTATTGCCAAACCTCCCCATTAGACGTTGTCCCCAAAAGTCGCAGTTGCATTGCACATGCCAAATGCCACGACAATGTACTGCGTGAGGCGATCTGGAGTGACGAAGGCAGGAATTCCAGGGGCACAGGCTGTGAAAGGCACTTGCCAGTAGCCCATGAACAAGTCTAATTTTGTGACAAAACATACAGCTCCAACCTGAACAATACAGCCTTCTACTCTCTATTTGTCACTGTGTTATCTTTCCCAAAGTTAGTACGGAAACGTGGGGTTCCATCTGACTTTGGAACCAACAGACACGGAGAGCTCCAGGAGTTGGAAATAAGCAGAGCAAAGCTGTGCTTCCGCAAACACTGGACTTCCCGCTGCATCTGGGCTCTTTTTGTTGGGATCAGTCGATAGCCATGCTGCTAAATTGGGGTACAATCACCAACATCAATATCATGTTGCAGGACAGTGGTTTGGGGGGGAACATCTGAAAATAGTTCATTATGTTGTTCAATCAGTTTAACTGTCACCACGTTGAATTTCAGACCAATGAGACAGATGAGCCTCCAAATCACTCAGCACTTGCGAGTTCTGCAACCGAGGACACAGAACAGGAGCATCCTGCAACACCAAATCATCGTCACATGAAGAAGAACCAGGCAACGCTGAGGATGAAGCCACAGGAGACACTGAAAAGGATGCATCACCAGGCCTTGACACATAAGGCTTCAGCATGTTCACATGGCACACAAGAGTCTTTTATCTCTTTTCAGGGTGACGGATGACATAATCCATCACACTCAGTTGCTTCTCAACAATATAAGGGCCTGCAAATTTAGCTTGCAGCACTGAACTAGAGACAGGAAGAAAACCCAGCGCAGAATCTCCTGGTTGAAAACTTCGTTTCACAGCTTTGTTATCAAAGTTGAGCTTCATTTTAGTTTGAGAAGCAGTCAGTGCTTCTTTGGCTGCCTCCCAGGCACAATGGAGGCGTTCTCTGAGAGGACTGACGTAGTCCAGGACATTCTGGGTGGAGGAGGATTCACCAACCAACTGCTCACGCAACAGTTTCAAAAGTCTTTGGACAGTATTGCCAAACACAAATTCTGCAAGACTAAAACCCCATCACTCCTGAACTGTTTATCTCATTGCAAAAAGCAAGAGTGTGATACTCTAATCCAATTTCTTGCTGGTTTCAAGGTTTTATGAAAGCGCTTTAGAGCCCTCTGGCTCTCTGGATGATAATGTTACGACTCAAAGGTCAAAGGGGTGCAACATATAAAAGGGGACACTCCAACAACAAGATGCTGAATAATAAGAATAATTTATTTAAAGCAGGGCAACAAAAAATTAAGACAAAGTAACTACTTACGCAGGATGGGGACCCCAGCCAAAATAAACAAAAGAAGGGGAATCGCTGGGCCAACCACGCAATGGGCCGTCGCACCCAGCTATCCCTAAACTAACTCTAAACTATCAAAAATAGAAAAAAGGGGAAACTAAACCTAGAAAAACAAAAACCGAAAACTAAACTACTGGAAATCCCCAACCTAAACTAAAATAGCAAACAAAGTAACAAAACAAAAACTCACATAAATAATAAAGCAAAAACAAAAGGTGTGCTCCTGGGTGCAGCTCAGCCCCAGGTGAGTGAGAGACTGTGAGGCCTCCAATCCATCCTTTTAAAGTGGAGACTCCAGGTGTCTATAGAGGGGAAAGGTTAGAGGGAAGAGAGAGAGGCACACAAATATGGGCACTGCCCTCTTCAGGGCCCACATGTAACAATAAACACTTGATATCTGATGCTTTAAAGCCAACACCTGATTAAACACTTTACACAGAAAGTTATGACCTTGGTCTGTTTGAATGACCCTTGGAAAACCGAAAGTAATACAGAACTTTACAAGCTCCTTCCTATCCATTTTGGCCTTGGATATCAAGTTGCTGGACACATTAAAGTCAGGAGGTGCCGGTGAAGAGATTTTGACTTCAGCAAGGGACCAAAACAAGCAATAATCCTTCCAATAGTTCTTCAAAACGTTCCCCTATCACTGGACTTGGGTGGAACAGAGAGGGAGAAATAACTTGATTTGGCTTCCCAGCCAGTTGACACGTCCAACATAACATGGGGATGTGCGCGAGTTGAAAGGGTGTTCAAAATGCCTCTTTTACTCTCTTCCTGTTTGCGTGAGTGCCCAGATAGTGTTTCATTCATCATCTCCATGACATTAGCTTTCCGTAGAGGTATGATTTGCCCATTTTTTGATTTTTCAATACATGTCCACTTTAAGGGAAAGCTTCAGTGAAAAGTTGCAGTTTAAGGGCTTATGTAACTGCTCTCATTTTTAATGTGACAATTCCCTGCTGCCTCTAACCCATAAGCAATATTATAAAAGCATGTCCATGGTTGTAAGTAATTAGCCTGATTTTAACAGGTATCACTTTTTGAATCACGCCAATCATCTCCCATGCTTAATTATGGGCAATTGTAAATTTCGTAGATTTATTTGGTGCAAATGGGATAATTGTTTGAGTAGCATCTTGATTGTTTGAAGACGGCTGCCAGGACTAGGACAAAATTAGAAAAAAAATGGGACTCATATAGAGAGCCTTCGTTATAAATCAGAAAGCTTGGCTTTAATAACAAGGAAATTTCCCCATTACATTGCAATAATTTATTGTTATAAAGATATGGAAACATGTCTCCATTTAATAAGAGTGGAAATATTTTTTCCTTTGAGAGAAATGTGTTGCCATACATAATGAATGGAAAATGAGAAACAACTTCTCCCTGACTTCAACTGAAGTAGCCCTAAGAAGCTGAAATTTCGCAACTAAATTGAGCTGGGTCACTTAGGGTTAAGAAACAGCACAGAGGCCTTAAAGTGGTACCAGTTATGTTTACCATCAAAGCGAAAAAGATGAGGAATGGTTTGTTGTTTCATGTGTCTCAACAGCTATCTGAAAAAGGCAGACAGATTAAAGTAATCAAAAAAGCAAAGTGCATTTCAGTTTCACAACCCTTTGCAACCCTTTCATTAAGACTCTTTTATTTAAATGGGCGGAATCCTTAAATAAACATTAACAGCAAATGGGGTGATTATCCAGCTGCTATGGCCTGAAAGTAGAAGATTTAGAGAAGAGCGATACGTAGGTAAAGACAGAAAAAATACATAAACATAATAAATGGTAATTAACACCTTCAACTGAAGTGATTAATAAGTAATAATCAGACAGCATGCAATTTATTAACTCTTTCTACTTCAAATATTGGCTCAGTGGATGTTAGATGGCAATTATTCGACTGGTTATTTCGACCCTGTTGGACGTTGACCTCTTTGGTTTGGAATGGGAATGAACTCTCCCACTAACTATAAAACCAGCATTTATTTTTTAACTGAATAGAGAGTCTATTTCAGTTTTAAATTAGGCTACAGCACCAGTGTTCCATGTGGTGGAAAGCAGTTCGCAAAACACAGTTTTAAAACCTTGATCAGTCTCCAGGATTAATCATGATTTTTCTGCTTTTGAAAATATTTTTCCATTTTCTTCCATTGTGCTATTTTAGGGTCATACAATAAAGGGTGTGTAATGAATCATTATGGCTCAACTGATTGATGAGATGATTCCTTTGTGAAATGAGTATAATGGGAATACACCTTTTTTGTGCTTTTATGTAATAATAGCACAAACATGTGTAACGGCAATATATATTCCATATATATATATATATATATATATATATATATAAATAACAGGAGTTTTTTTTTTCACCTCATAAAATATATCCGTAAATACGACGAAGAAAAGCTTTCATTGTTTTTTTTTTTTACATTTCTACATGATGTCCACATGTAAACTCTGTACATTGTTGGACGGATCTAAATTGAATATGGCATTTAAACATGTTTGATAGCGCAGCTGAAATACGATACTCCCTGAAGATGCCAACTCTACCCCCTGCAAGATCATTCCCAGGAAGAAGGCCTGAAATCCCGAGGTACAAATACTGCGGTCAGCTTATCTCAGCGTCTCTCTATCAGAAGTATCTATTTTTCAAATGAGTATTTTCTTTTTGCAGTTGCAAACTTAAGCTCACATACATTTTTTTTATTTCATTTTTTGTGTTTGTTTTGAAATTTGGTGTAAGCATGTCTGCTGTTAGATCAGAGCTAAGAGTATGCATGGGTGGCTTTCTTTGGAACCTTAAATGATAGAAAACATTTACTTCTAGACAGATTATTTGGAGGTGCTATACATGACATAAGTTTTCTTTATTTATTTTAGATAAAGCTAAGCTCATTGTTTTCTTTATTAGACTAAGGGTACTCAGTCCTTAATTATTGGCAGTCATGCAGAAGCAGGAACATATTTACCCCTCCACACATACCAAAACTTAATGTCACCCACATGGGCATTCAAATGAGAAAGGGAATTACATTTTTCAAGTCATGATCATTATTTCTAATTTACCCTGAAGTACACGGTGCTAATTAACTCAAAACAAAGCATCAGACGCCCACATCATCTATAAAACTTATTAATCAACCACTGTTGATATCGGAGGTCAAAAAAAAGTTTTTTAGACTTCTGTGGTGATTAACGGGTTACGTGACATTGTTCAGAACTGAAGAGCTCATCTCAATAAATGCATAATAAAACGGAGTTGCATAAAAATGAGAGCGTGTGCGCATGCCTATGGCGCACCTGTGTGTGCGTGTGAGAATTCTTCCCCTCTTGAATATTCAATTGACACTTATTATGAGAACAGGAACATTTCCTCCTCTTCTCTGTTTTAAGAGATTACATGGATGAGGCCACAGTGCAGGGCAGGTATGTGAAGAGCAAGAACATGGTCACACAGTGAAATAAAGTTAACTTCTCGGCTTTTGATTTTAAAATAATAAAATATTCATTTTTTTTTTGTCAGTTACATTTGCAGGTTATGAATACAGAGCGAGGACCTTGACTTGAAAAGTGTTATACCAATACTGCGAGAGGCTGCACAATTGAGAGATGGAGGGATATCAGGGGACCAGCAATGAATATTTAAGTGGCGGTACCTGAGTCGAATATGTGGAGTGATCAACAATATTTTCTTTCTTTTTATCTTAGCAGCTGAAATGATTCTATCTTTGCTCTCTCAGTGTACTCATTGTTCGCTTTTGTCCTCAGTGAGGCCACACTGCAATGCAATTTATCTGCTGTGGAAATGGAGCTGGTCTTTGTCCTCCGGGGAAGCTGGTGTAAAGAGGACTCTTATTCTGGGGGGGTTTGTCTGTTTAGGCCGGATAAGTGTAAATTCTGGTGGGGGAAGTCATTTGTAAGCATGAAACTGAAGAGATAGCAGAGATGCCTGGCTGTGGTTTCCCTCCAGCTTCACCCCATAACACAAACGTGCAGGCCTGACTCCACTGTTCAGTATCACAACTGACAACTAAACCCTCTTCCTGCCCAAAAATGCACACACGTGCACACAAACGCACAAATACACACATACAGAATAACATGCTCAGAGGTTACTGCACGACCCTGACATGGTCTGTTTGCGTGTTGTTTGGACCTTTCTTTGCGGCTCTCGTCCCGGGACGATATCGAATTCCTGGGCTATCGAATTCTTTACCTACCTGGTTGATTGAGCTGGGGCGGCGCTTCCCCAGAATCTATATGAGCTGGATGTCCGGCACACCTCCTTCGCTAGAGTGTCTGCGTTTAGATTCGCACTATAGCCGAAGATATCTGTGGTCAGGTTTGGTATGACTTTCTCTCTTCTTATTGTTGGAGTTTCTTCTCCCATCTCGCTTTGCTTCTGTGGTTCAGACACATCCTTTGGAAGCGCGAGTACTTGCGTTTGGTCTGTATTATTCTGTGTTTGTACTATGTTCTTGCTACTCTCTTTCTCTCTGTCGTTGCGCTTGGCCTCCGTATACTACCGGCCATTACAGACCCAGGGGCAAAGGATGACCTTTCTGAAGGGACTTGCTAGGCTGCAAAACTCTATTCTGAATGCATTCCTGTCTCTTGCTTCCTTGAACACACAAAGATGAGACTGTGGTACTGTGCTGCACCTTGTGAAAAGCATTTGTCAGTGACCTGAAAAAGCTGTCTTTCAATTTCATCTCTTGTTCTTTTTTGTTCTCTCTCTCTTCTTCACGCATTAAGAGATCTGGAGCCAAGGTAGTTTTGTGGATGACAATCTTTCCTTAACAAGCATAGACACAGACCGCTGAGCAAAGTACAACATTAGAAATACATTTTATAAAACAGTTATCAATCAATTCCTGTCTAATCCTGAGGTGCTGCCTTGGGGACAGAGCCAAATTAACGAGAGCTGAATAACGTCCTCGAGTCAGGCTGAAGGAGAGTCATTTGGATGGTGCTAACGGGAGATCCGCTCGCTTCATTATAGCACAGAACACCCAGTGATGACACTGATAATGAGCTTGTCTGGGACTGAGAACAGCGGCTGCCAATGACCTCACTCTGAGGGTCTGGCACACGGCGCAGAATGGAAGCGTGGGTAGTGTAGTCAGTGGCAAAGTGACAGGTGCCTCGGGGTAAATGTGAGGAGGCAGCATAATCAGAAAGATCGTATCCTTTCGCTGGACAGGCTTCTCTCCCTCACCTTTCCGGTTTATGGATTCATACTGAATCTGATTGCAAGTGTGTGAGCTATTAATGTGATGTACCTACGTTTTCAATTTGTTCTACGGTCAGGTGAAGAGTTCTTATGAAAAAAATGGAGAAAAAGCCTGTCTATAATAAGCACAGTTTTTCTGTTTAGCCCCTAAGCGACCAAGTGTTTTTCGTGACTAAAATGGCCAAGTGGGCTCAGGTCACTATGTTTACTGAGGAAAAACAGATTTTTTTACCCCCCCGAAAGGGGAGGGCGAGGATATTGTTTTTGGTTTGATTTGTTTGTTTTTTGACACTTTAGCAGCAAAACTAAGGGCCAGATTCACCCCAAATTGGGTTTAGGGATTGCCACAGATCCAGAATAGATTCCTATTGAATTTAGGAAAAGTAAGTCAAAGTTCAACAGGTGAAAGGGGCGGGGTTTGTTGTGCCTGGCACCACTTGTTAATGACACCCCTGGTTAAGATGTTTTATTGCAGAAGCATACTCTCACACTGAAAATTGTAGAAAAGTGTAACCTTCAACTCAAGCGAATTTTAAGGGGAAATAAAATTCCTATTTTAAATTACATTTTACAATCCCTTTAGAAGCGAAAGAACACATCTCAACCAGGGGTGCCAATAATTGTGGAGGGCGCTGAAGCTTCATTTATGCATGACTGATATAATTAAATGATATAATGTAATTAATTAAGGGTTTTGTTAGATTTTTTTGTTTGTCACGTAGTTGTATAATGGAAAGCTGTGTGGGTCATTTATGACCCCAGAAAATACGTATGTTTTCGACCTTATGGACACTGATTTTATTGTAATGGTCGACCTTTTATTCATTAAACTGAACTGTTTTCATTTGTTTGTTTGTGTTTGTGTCCGTCTGTTCGTCTGTTGCCCACTTTATCTCATAGACTAATTGTGTGATCTGCAACACAATTTACTCAGGGGTAGATACTTGTCCAAGGACCAAATCATGAAAATTCAATGTAAAGTGAGCAGAGTAATAAGGAGCTAAGATATTTTCAAATTAAAAATGGACATATAGGCCTGATTAATGGAATTAACGGATTGAGTTATTTTTGTCATTTGATGGATAGTATGTGCGCCCTCTGGGTGCACATTTTCTATCTTCACTAGGAAATAATAATAATTTGCCTTGGATGAGGTCTGCAGCCTGAGTGCTCTTTCATCAAATCGCAAAACACTCCTGTATCTCTGAAGTCATAAATGACCCCACAAATCTTTCAATTATCCTTGAGTGGACTATTTACAGCAGTGTGCCCCTGTCAGTCTTCCCCACAGGAAACAAGACTGTTTATGAAGCTGATATGCGGAGATGATAAAGGACTCTTGTGTGGTAATGTTGCCCTCCTGTTCTGTTTTTATGCTATACCTGCAGATTCCCAACAAACACCTGATGAATGGAGAGCATTAGTTAAGCCATTGTGCTAAGTTCTGTGATGATGTGTAAGGGTAAATCTTGGTTTGTGTAACTGACATCAGGCAAGGTATAGTAGTGCGCAGTGATGATTATACCTCACCACTTTTGTCTAAAAGGGGTTCTTATATATTACTTTCTATGCTTTTATGGTGAAAATTTATTGAAAAATACTATTGTAGGCCATGAGAACAAAAAATCGTTCCCACGAGTATATTGATGGGTAATAAACAAAAACACTGGATACATCTTTTTTTTTTTTAACAATTGAAAGGTGTCGCAAATTTGATTTTTTTGACTCTTGCATAGCCTGAATGCATGTCCCACACGGAAAGAGCCTATATAAACATCTAGATTTTAATATAGGGCCACATATAGGTTTCACATATATGCAAAATACATAAAATTGGCCGTTTTCATATATTATAGGTATAGGTACCTATATGTTACATGTATGCGAAACCTATATGTGGCCCTATATTAAAACCTCTATGTTTTTTTTTTATTTGGCATTTCCAATCCCACCCAAATCTGAGATATCCAATTAGGGAACTATCTGCAAGTACTTGGGTTTTTTCACACGTCACCCCCTGTTGACAACTCAGGAGAATGTCCTTTTCCCTGAAGCCCACGCCCGTTAGCAGTTACTTTTTTTTTTTTTTTTTTTTAAATTTGGCATCTCCAATCCCACCCGAATCTGGAATGCCCAATTTGGGAACTATGTACAAAGCTTGCTCGTATGCGACCCCTTGCTGCCAACTCAGGATAGTGAGGACAGTTCACGGCTCTCCTCCGAAGCACGTGCCTGTCAGCCACTGATTCTTATACACTCGCTGGTTGAATCTTCGCAAGTTCAGAGCGAGGGCGGAGGATACCCGAACATGAACCAAGCCGGAGTCTTCCTGACGAGCGCCCGTCTGGCCAACAGGAGGCGCTGGAGCAACGAACAAAGCTGTTATCGAGGACCCGAATCCGGCAGTCCCTTCCCAATTTGTAACCCTGTAGCGCGATAGCCAATTGTGCGCTACTCTGAAAAAGCTGCCGACCCCTGCCGGTGGGTACGCCGAGGCTCGAACCCGCGACGTAGTGATCACCTCTGCACTGCAGTGCAGTGCCTTAACCGTGTGAGCAGTTACTTTTTACGCATTCGCTGGCGGTAGCTTCGCAAACTCAGATTGAGGGCAGAGGAAACTATATATTATATATAATACTTGCGTTCTATGCTCAGTAAAGGCACTTGCACACTGGACGCGAAACAAATTTTTCGCACGACTGATTACAGTCACAGTCAATGCAAAGACGCGAATACACGTGTCTGTTTATTCTTCTGTTTTCTTCCATTGAAGATAGACAACAGTCTTTATTCGGTCTCTCTTTTGAAAATTAGTCAGATGGATCGAACAGATTCACGCTTTATTTCCACACCAGAGATAAAATGGTGCTTGTAATCAGTGACCAAATCAATTCCATCACCACTGACATTGTGAATTAAATATCGCATGCACGATTAAGACTGTCCGATGCGAAATGCAAAATACTCCATGTCCGACAGCCAGCAAAAAGTAGAACTATTGTTTTGAGAACAGATTTTTAATGAAATAAAGAATAAAAATATATCAACAACAAACAGAACATCCAAAAAAGATGGCCCGCAAATAAATAAATCGCAGTGTTCATTGTATGTTCTGTTTGTTGTTAAAATGTTTCTTTTTATTTTTTATTTCGTTATCAATCTGTTCTAACCGTCCTCTTTTTTTTTTTGGCTGTATCACACAGAGTATTTTGCATTTAATGTTCGTCAGGCATTGTTCATTGTTCCGCGCCAATGTCGACTCACTTTACTGAGCAGAGCATAAAAAGAAACATTGATTGAAATTCTCAGTACTCATCTTGATGAACTGAGCCCTCTTATCAAAACTTTCACGCTTAATATCTAAAAGATTAAGTAGATTTGAAGAAATTAAAAACAATAATAGACTGTCAGACACAGAGTTATATTGAAACCATCCGACTGTTCGATGCGGCTTTACTGAGCATAGAACGCAAGCATTATATATGAGCAGTTTGTGGTTGGCTGAGAAAGATGTCAAGTCGTTAGTTTGCATCACAGATTCAGCTGCGTTGATTAAGCCAGGTCGAGTTTCCATGATGCGTGCCAGCCGCATTTAATCTGACATCAGGACAATCTATATAGATAGTATAATTTATGTCTTGATTCAGATAGTTACATTAAATAGTGCTTGCTGTAATGATTTATTGCATTGAAATGTGCCTGACATTCTGTAAACCTGCCTGGGAGGTTTCGGTGACGTGTGCGAACTGTGCGCCGGTCAGCCAACTTACCACTGCAAAGAAATTAAACCAGGTTGGAGCTGGCGAGCTTTCTGGGCAACTTCAGCTGAGACTTTTTCTATGAAATTGTCACTGTGTCTTGATGAATATGTGACACCTCCCCCTACTACGCTGCCACACCCATCTCGGCACATGTCCGTCTACCAAAATGCCAAAGTGGCTGCACAGAATTGCACCGCACAGAATTACCACTGCGCGGGCCGCACTGGACGAAATTACCTCTGCATGGCCTGTGCCACCCTGCACTGCGCCAAGAAATTAGAGCCCAATGTTCCTTCAATTATAAGTCGTGTTCTTTCCGTAAGTACTGTTGTATATTACTGAAGTGAAACTGAACACTTTTATAAATGAATGACATCATAATTGGATTAACTTGTGAACATAGCTACCAAAAGATGTGAGGTGATTTAAGAAAAAACTAATTCAAAGAGAATACCAGTGCATCAATGCACATTATTCTGAGCAAAGCTGTCTGATGGCGCCTAACTTTTAAAAACATCAGATTCCTCCTCCTAACTTCACTCTTTTCATTCATTTAGCTCGCCAGCCTCTGAAGCTTTGAAATGTAGAAGGGACATTTATGCAACATCTGTCAGAGTTGCCAACTTTCAAGGCAAACTTTGCATAAGATTGGCAAAGACTGGCTGAACCTCGCGTAAATTCAGATGTGAGATACATTAACCAAAATTTATTTTTCTAGCTGGCATGACATGGGACAGATGTGTCTCACAACAAATACGTGAGAATCGACAACCCTGCAATATGCACACGTTTAATGAAGTGTTGTTCCGGAGAGGCCAGACAAAAACTGTGGTGTAATCGTATTAAGGTTAGTATGGTAATGGCATCAGCCCTTTAGGGGCGGGATTACATTGGGTGTCAGGAATGCGGATGCATATACTCTGCATGGTAAGTGCTGGTTGTCAGGCACGTGTTCGGGGTCCTTAATAAACTGCATAAACTTACTTGCACCTACCTGAAGTCAATCCGCATGTGCAAAAAATAGCAAAACATGTCAAAAACCAAAAACTAGTTCCTTTTCATTTATTAATTTCATAGCTAGAAAATCTTAAAACTAGCCCGCATTACCTCTAGCCACAGTGTAATTTGGGCATTTGTATGACCGGTTATCAAACAGGTCAGTTTCAAACCCATTCCTTCCTGCCTTGCTATCCGCCACTTGCTATCCACCTGGGCTGTCTTATAGACTAACGACGAGAAATTGATCTGATATGATGACAGATGGTGTACACCCATCTGCAGATGTGGTGCCCCAAACAGAAAAATGTTGATCCCCATACCAAATCGATTCCTAGAAAGCCCTGGCCCAATTTAACCCCTGCGATTTCCACACAATGCAGATTTGATTTTGGTTTGTTGGTCAGAGGTAACTTGTATTATTTTTTGGGGGGGGGGCACTTGAAAATCAACTTTTAATCTCTTGCATCAATGGCAGGTTTATCTCACTTCCCTGCAGGTCCGCGGGTTTTGCTGTTAATTTGCGGGTCCGAACCGCCAGGTCTCTAGGGGGCTATGCATCATACACAAGTAAGATCTTGGCAATAGTCTGTGCGAGGATGAAACAGATTTCACATTGACGCAAATATAATGGAGCTGACAAGCTCATTATGATGCTTCATGTTTTTCTCAAATATCACCTGAAGAATATGCTGTTCTTGAGTCAGAGGTAAGACTGGGTTCAGCCAGGGTTTCTTGGGTTATTCTAGTTCACAGGCTGCCAGTGCTGAAATATTCCTCAGTGTCTTTTAATACCAAGAAGTGTGTGGTTCAGAAGATGCTCAATGGCACACAGGTAAGTGCATTACTTGAACAACGTGGACAGTTTTTCTCAAGGATATCATTATAGTTAATATTTCAGCGTGCCCCCCCAACAAATGTTTTTGTGATGAGTCAAATCATTATCTTAACACTTAAGTGCTTAGCATTTAATGTTTTTCAAATTAGCTAATTGGTATTCATATGCAAACCAGATGGCAATGCACAACCTAATGAGCGAAAGAAATTAGGTCCCATTTCATGGTTTCCGTAAATTTATCTTCTTGCTGCATAGAGCCAGTTAATAGCAACATCAGAAAGAGATTCCTAAATTTGTAATTTTTCCTCACCACAATACACTGATGACATTCTACTGAGAAGAAGAAGCGAGATATTTCTCAGAACTTTATTTGAAAATAAGAGGCCACATTCATATTTTCCTTTTTATGAGGCCAGGAGAAAATGTAGAAAGGATGACGTGTAAAAAATACCAAGTTCAAGAGTATAACAGGAAAATACCATTTGAGAGAACCAAACCACTGGTATGCTCTGGGCGATATTTAGTATATCGCTTGTGTTTGTTACATGACACACTACACAATATGGCCTCAATTTCCCCCTTCTACCTCATCCCATTTTTGATTTCGGTGCTGTGGTGTATTTATCAAAATGTCAGGGTTGAAACATTAATTCCTGCATGTTTTATTCATGAGTGAAGAGAGTGCAAAGTTGTTGAAAGCTGCGTGAAAAATGCGCTCTGTGCTTAAGGTAAAATGATGCACTGCAGGCCCTGCTGCGCTCTAAACACCATAATGACATCCCAGAGGGTAGGCTATGTTACACGTCACAGCAGAATTACAAATCATTCAAGGGCACGAATGAGCAGGCACTGAGGAATCTTCTCCTTTCTTCAGCAAGCAAAATGTAATGTCCTAATACGGACCTGCATCAGTAAAAAGGAAGCTCTGAATGTTTATCTTTATTTTACTGGCCAGGAATACTGCATTTTGCATGTACAGAGAGCGCAAGGAATGAGCTTCGATTTAAAAAGTGGCGCGGACATACAGAAATCAGGATAATTTGCTGCTGCAGAAAAATAGGGATTTGAGTCAGAAAGGCTCCCTACCCCCTGCAGTGTCGCACTCATGGTTGTGAGAGGAAAGCCGGGGTAGGGTGTTTTACTTGTGTGGGTGTGTGCAAGTCTAGAACCATGCTGGCCCCGCTAGTGCATATGCGTACATGTGTGCATGCATATGGTTCTGTGACTTCACTGGAGGACAAATCGGAAAACCACAGAGCAGTGTCACCTGAGTAATATTGTATTATGAACCACAAACAAGAACAATAACTACAGCAGCAGCATTGATAATCTTCAAGTTGTTGGTTTGCATGAAACACATAATCTTTTAGTAGTTATGAGTTCATAGTGCGGCCAGCAATGATAGTAACAATAATAGGCTACTGCAACAAATTTGGCGGTGGGGGTGGGTGGGGTGAATTTAAGCAAACAGCCTTTGTAAATACGAATGTACAATCAAGAGGCAGTACCTATCTCAAGAAAAGCTACGGTGAATTTCTACATATATCCCATACGCTATGCCCCCTTTTTAGCTCCTCTTAATGGACAAAGATTCTGGCATCACGTATTCACAGTGCTTTAAAAGCAGGAAACAGCAGTATTATCTGCCTAGATTCTTCACCCTTTTGTCTGGTGAACTGAGAAAACTGATGGGTTTCACGTCTCGATAGTTTTCTCGATTGGCTGCCTTAAATTATGATTCTTTTTGGATTAGTCATTGTGAAATATGTCCATTGCATTCATGATGGTAAACAAGGATGGCTGAAAGACATGAATAATATTAAATTTTAATTATTCAAGTATTGGATTATTGTGTGGGAAATTATCCTCTGTGGGATGTTTAAAATTACATCACGGCAGTATAATTGTTCCAGTACACCGCTTTTAAGTGTTTTTCTTTATCTTTTAAGAATTTAATTCCGACATGTAAATCAACCATTTAATGTGAGGTAAATAATAGATACTGGATTTAAATCTACTCAGCCAGCATTTTAAAGAGGTAATTTATGCATTAAGTAAAGAAACACATGCACAAAGGTAAAAGGTTCTGACCTGTGGAAAATCACAAATTAACAGCTTTTTAACAGCTTGACAAGCCCATTCATCTCACATTAAAGTGGTGCCTTATTTACTCCCTTCAAGTAGGCAAAAAATTTACAGCACATGTACATTGATTTTCAGCATCTAAGGGTTTTATATGTAGTGTGGTGGAAATTCTTATTTCATAGTGTGTACCTCCTGAACTGTAGGTGTCGCTGTTTATATAAGGATCTACTTACTGTAACCTGCTGGCCCTTACTCTTTGTTTACTGTAACTCCTCCCCTCCTGTTGTGAATAAGATCTGGGGTCACCCCTGTTTCTAGGAGGTCTCCACCTGGGACTTTTGTCTGTACTAGTGTGGCTTCCCGTGGACGTATAAACTAATATCAACTGCCTTTGACTGAGTGTGTTATTACTTATTGCTTACAATACTTAAAATACACAACGCAGAAGGGGAAATCCCCCACAGTAGTATTGTATATTGCATTGTTTAAGGTTGAGTTACATAGATGGTAATGGTGCAATGGTTGTCATTAAGGATCTGGAATTAAATGAAATGCAGACTAAACTCGCATCACGATTCCTTTTTGTAAATTTTCATGAACATTTTGAAAAATGCCCCCAACATTTAGACTGAGACTGGTGGAGTGAGAAGATATCGATGGAATCTTAGCTGCTGTCACATTGCTGATACTAAGTCCCGATGGATTGGCGTCACTGAGGCAGAACCCTGTCATGGCCAATATCAGAGCCCAGCGAAATGCCTGTGTCACTGTCGTAAATAAGTAACCATTAGAAGGATGGAATCACCAGATTCAAAAATACATTGCATTGATATGTTGAAAAGTTCTCTTAGGACTGCAGGTAAATGGTCTTTATTCTCATCTATTCTCTCAAAATACAAGCCTGGGTATTCAGTCGATAATAGCTGATGGACACAAATGTAGCTAGAATCTGGGTTATCCTGACTTGCTTGATAGCTTCTCTACTAAATATGTCAATAAAAAGATGACTTTACAAGGAGAAAATGCAGCTAGACTCTTGAATTGGCGAACAAGTATACCTGAGTTATTCATGCTGGTAGCAGTAGAGGTAGCTAAAGATAGACAGGCATGCTCAAAACCTCCAAGATTGTACAGGCTCCTGTGTCTGTGACTCACAATTCAGAGATCAGATTAAGGAAAAAAATTGATTAGCAATGAGTTGTCACGCCCCATATGTCCTGTTCCCAATTCGGAGGGGAAAATACCCGAATACATACACAATTACACATATGTATAGACATGTCTCTGGTGCCCAGCGTTAGGACTGCGATTTCTGTTGCAGCAGTAGGTTTCTCAGTATGTTTTCCTAATAGTTTTAGATCCTAATGGGACCACTTTTCTAATGGTTTTAGCTCCTAATGGAACCAGTAGCTTTTTAATCGTATTACATTCTAATGGAACCAGTAACTTTCTAATGGTATTACATTCTAATGGGACCAGTAGGTCTCTAATGGTGTTACATTCTAATGGGACAGTAGGTCTCTAATGGTTTTATTTCCTAATTGGACCAGTAGGTTCCTAATGGTTTTACATCCCAATGGGACCAGTAGGTTCCTAATGGTTTCTTTTGATGGGGTTCCAATTCCCATTAGACCATTAGAATCCTTAATGGTTCCTAATGGTTTTTACCTCTGCCAAGGAGGTTATGCGATCGAGTCAGTTTATTATTTATTCGTCCGTCTGTTTGTTTGTTTGTCTGTGGACAGGATTTCTCGGAAACTACTGAACGGATCTTCATGAAATTTTCACCAGAGGTAGACCTTGGTCCATGGACGACTCTATTAAACTTTTATGATGATCCGGACCTGGATCCGGATTTTGGATCCGGATCATTTTTTTACAAACTAAGTGACATTTCTCCAAACCTAATGAACGGATTTTGATGATGAATGCAGATCTTGGGCAATTGTTTATATATTGTAAGTATGAAGATCATGTGGCTCAAGATTTTGAATCTGGTAATGTCAAAATATTGACATGGTAATGAAAGATTCTTAAAAGATCAGTCATGACTTCCATTCTCATGGGTCCAGATCCAGATGAGGATCAACAATTTGGACTCCAGAGGTAATACCTCTTGATGAATGCTTACCAGATCTGGCACAACTTTGACTATTCAACCTCATTTGTGGAAATGACAAAAAATATTCCCATCAGAGCAACTTGACCGATATTCCTGAAATTTCCCCCGAGAGAAAGATCTTGCATTTGTATCAACGTCATCTCTTGGCGGAGGTCAGAAATTTCGGATTGCCCATGTTTTCTAATGGTATTCTACTGGATTTTTCAACGGGGCAACAAGGTGGCTATATCCAAAGAGCAACGTAATTTAATACGCGATGGCTCCGAATGGCTCGCATAGCGGAGTCCAGCCGTCACAACCAAAAATGATAAAGCGTATGACTGTACCAGACTAGAAAGCCTCCCGCATCCCAAGAGCATGCGCTCCCCAGAAGCTGATTGGTTGGTATGCAAACGAGAAACATCATTTTCCAGCCATTCAAAGTCATGAAAACTTCTCCTATTGCTATGTTGCTCGGGAACTCGGAAGTTCGCAGGCCAGTGAGTCGGAAACATAGACTGTATAAAAAGACGGTCGCAGCACCCGGGTCTGAAAAATGAAGGCCATGCTGAAGTCTCTGAAACTTGCATTCTATTTAATCACCAGCAGATGGCGAGGTCGGTGGTTGCAGAAAGAAGTTCAATGCTATAAAAGTCTATGAGAAAATAACCCTAATTACCCACCTGATATATTATATATTATTTCAATAATGATTTACCACATTATTTTATTGTATCTATCGCAAGTTTCAAGTCTCCTTCGATATATCATGACGTTCATTTTTGTAAATTATGGCCCAAATAATAAAGGATACAGCCAGATATGCTTCATGGGGCATGGCTATCCTCTGGTCCTCGTTAGATACGGCCAGATCCACACGTGGATCCACCACTCGCTCCTTCCCGGATCTTGATTCTTGCTCTCGTCCAATAGAAATCACATCCGGTTTCAAAATGACAACATGGCGCAATTCAAATTGCCAAAATCAAAGCTTCCTTTATGGTATGCTGAAACAAATGGGTGACGTCACGGTAGCTTCGTCCATCTTTTTATACAGTCTATGGTTGGAAACCATTAAATCCTATTAAGATTTTTTGAATCACATTTTTTTTTTTGCAAAGGGATTGTTACGACGATTAGCATTTCTTCAAAACTGCTGAAATTTGATTTGCATTTTGCGATGCGAATCCACCTAATCTGATCACTGTGATTGCCGGCGCTTCTAGCAATGGTGGTAAGATAAAAATAACCCTGGAAGAGGATGTGTGCCTGGCCTGAATCCTTGCATCGCGAGGGCAATAGCTTCTGGTGAAGTAATCATCTTGGATTACGGTTGGAGAAATGCAGACATTAATTATGTCATGGTATCAAAAACTCACCAAAACTGCAATTAATCGCCATTTGCAAGACTCAAGTACAACATTTTTTGGTAGGGTGCCTAAAGAAAGCCTCAAATGTCATCCAAAAACTTGTATGCCTACAGTTAGGCAAATGTCGCGAGGATTTCTAGTGAGGCTGGGTTCTTTGGTCAGGTTACACCAAAATAGTGTGATTTCGTAATAAATATGAGAGGAAAGTTTGGCATAAGTTATCGATTCTGAGTAGAATTGCATCGCAAGCTTGAAGTACAGTATGGTGGTGGATCGTTGATGTAGCGGGGTTGTATTTCTTCCAAAGTTACAGACAACTTGTTCAGATTCATGTTATCATAGATTCCCTTAAGTACCAGCAGATATTAAATGACGACTTGACTGCTTCCACCAGAAAGCTCTGGTGGAATCTGTTGCTTCTCAGTTGGCCAGGCAAATCAGGGAATCAAGCCAATGGTTAAAGACCCCTTGAACCCTAACCCAGGGTTCAAGGAGTCACTAAAGTATAAAGTTACTTTAGTACCCTCCAAAATGCCTCAATCAGTAGTTACTAGTGTCAACATGGATGACAATCCTAGAGTATTTTTTCTTGGGTTTAGCCATGATCTCTACATTAGCCTCACCGTTGGTAACGCTGGTACCAGACATATACTGCACTAAAGTTGCCCAGATGTCTCTAATCTCATGTTTCACATGAGTTTCACATGAGTTCTTTCGCCTATGATCAGGGTTTTCTCAGTTGGTATGTCACTGAGTGGTGAATAATGATTATAAATGTGAGTGGGGTAATGCTCAGTAGCCTGAGGCCAAAAACTGTGCTTCATCTGTTTCATGGTTAATCCGTCCTCCAGCGAGGAAAATGACGAGGGAAATACTGGCATCTTAACTAGCATCCGACTCAGGTAAAAGGGAGTATAACTGTGTCTCACTCTCCTGCATATAATGTAATGTCCAGATACGGGCCTCAAACTCAGGTCTAAATGAAGCGGATATACTTCATTTTCTACTTTATCAATTACCATGTCATAATTGTTCATCTGAATTTAACCCATCCTGGGTACTCTGGGGCAGTGGGCAGCCACAGTGCAGCAACCGAGGACCAAGTCCAGTTCTGAGACCAGAGTGCTGGTCGGGGGCACTAGTTAGAGTGTTCCTGTAGAGCATGTTTTCGTTGGTGAGGAAACTGAAGTACCACGGAGAGAACATGAGAACTCCTAGTAGAGAGGGCCTGGCCAGCAGGGACTCAAACCTGGAACATAGTTTTTGCAAGACAATAGTGCTAAACACTGTTCCACTGTGCCTGACACATGGACACTATTACTCATAACACTGGCTGGAAAACTAGGCAAAAACATAAAAATGGTGTTATGCCCTGACTGTATTTCACTGTAGTCTCTTGTTTGTCTAAAAAAGTTAGAAATAATAATAGTAATAATATGCCCTATATATGTTTTTTGGCAAATATATTTCCACTTTGGGTCAGACAAAACCAAACTTGTTTCATGTTCTGTTTGTACAAATGGTGGGCATGACTTCCTCTATGGTAGCCCTCCACTGGTGACTATCTATCACTTCTCTTTTGAGGATCACGAGAGCAGTCCCTTTTCTTCCATAAAGTTACACTGTCGTATAACATGTCTATTTGCGGGTATGTATTTGTTAGCATAACACTGCTTTCATGTGGCTCTATTCAGTCTAGGTGTATGTGTGAGTGTGAGTGCTCCTCTGTGGGTAAATTGAGGGAGCGGGGGAGAATCTATAGACCCTTATCAGGGACTGTTCTCACTTGAAAGGCACCTTGGTCCAGATGTCGCATTGAATCTTGAATTAGAAAGTCGCAATCTGCATGCCTGAATGAGCATGTACCTCGCTGTCGAGAGGCTTTAATTCAAATTACCACCGTAGTGCTAATGGCTGGTCATAAACTGCAGATTCCCATGTTCCGCTGTAACTGCGAAAGATGACTGACACTGGAGGATCTAAGCTTGGCCTGCTGAACTCGAAACAGAATAATACAGGATATTTAAAACATTAACATCACCGCATATTATATCGGGCTAAAGCTAAATAATAATGACTGGGGATCAAATGCCACTCCAGAAGTTCTTTGGTTCTTTAAGGTTTCGATCCAAAGCTGCTTCTGTTGCTGATTTATTAGATGAAATGAGCAATGACCGCTGATGCTTCCAGGCTATCCAAAACATTCTGGTTCTTAGGTGTCCTACTAAACTGGAGTATATGCAATCGACCTGAGTTGGCGTCCCCTAACACTAGCGCTGATAATTATTTGCAGAAAGCCCTTGACCACTGAAAAATAATAAATTATTTGTCACCAGCATTGCTTAGTCCCTAATTAAAAAAAGGATACATCACTGTATGCACTGAAAAATAGTCTGCATCCAGGCCTCTGCCCTTTGTGTGGAATTGGATCAAACGAGCGCTAATGAACACCGATCAATAGAACGCTGTAATCCAGCCTTCCTAAAGGTGGTGGCCTAACGTCGCTGTTAATTAAGTGTCTGCACCAGTCACACTTGTCCCTCTAATTGAGTCTCTTATTGTGGCCCGCTAAGCAGTTGCATTAATTTTTTATTTTGTCCAGCAACACAACTCATCCTGACCTGAAACTCTCCTCTCTCTCCTGAAGCACCTCCTTTCTCCCCTGAAGCTCCTCCTCTCTTGCAGAGCACCTCCTCAGCTGCCTCAGCAAGGCCTCCAGTGATTACCGGCTTTTACGGAAATCTCCATGCTTTGATGCCTTGCTTTGCCGGAAACCCATTATATAGAGATGTGTTCGGATCGCAGCACGATGAAAGTGCAGGCTGTCACCTTTAATGTACGTGTATGTACGTCCACTTCGAATGGACTTTGAAGGAATTATAGCCCCTTAAAATTGTGTCACTGTGCAAGTAATTACTGAGCTCACGGTACAGAAACTTAGAACGCAAACTTCACCCTATATCGGGGCTTCTCAGCGTCAGTCCTGGGGTCCTCTTGAGTAGACTGGTTCTCGCTCCAACCTCACTTTGCAGCTGTTGAATTTTAAAGCAGTTGATTTGTTATAATCTGGTGCATTTCATTTTTTCAGTTAACAGGTGCAGTTATTTAATTAACCCCTCAGGCCACGTTTGAACAGAAATATCAATGCATACCATGAAGAATAAAATGTTAAAATGCAGCTTTAGGGGGTTAAAAACTGAGGAAATCATAAAGGCACACAAATTAACAGCTTGATATGAACCTGCCATTGCAATTGTGGATGTAACAAAAATCAACACACGCAGGTGGGCCCAGGACCGATGCTGAGGACAACATACCTGTGAGGTTGCACTGCGGGGAGGCAATATTAAACCGCAACAGACACAATGGAAGGTGGACATCAAAGCTCCCATAAATGAAATATGACTGTGACAGAAAACTATTGAGTCCAGGCTTAAACCAAAGGGGAAAATTCAACAGTACACACAGAATTTCTATCCTCTCCAAGACCCACAGTGTGCAGTGAAATAAGTTCCTATTGGGGGCTAAATTTAGTGGCATGTCACTGTGCAGGACTTTTTTATGGTCTGAGGAGGAATACTTGGCTTTGAATTTTTGTTTCTGCTCCACCTTACGAGGGAGCGTGTGACAGACCTGGGACCTCAGCTAGTGGTTTCCTCGCACGAGAGAAATATAACACTTGCTCTTCTTACTGAAGAAAAATAATTAGTTCACAGGTATGGTACATCTATCGGAGTGACCACTGATTTTGTGATAATCGACCATAGGGGGACCAAGTTTCTGTGATCAAATTCACTAAATTTGACAATACGAAAGCAATTGATCCTAGGGACGTAGGGGAAAGAGGACACAACTCTACCGTGAAGTGAAGACTGTGAAATACAGGCACAAATGGCACAAAGGCTGGTACGTCGGCAATGTAGGCAAACCAGTGCTTTCAACTGCCTGTGGTTCTGCCCAGAAAGCATTATTGGAAAAGTATCTTGATTCGTCCCAAATGCATTCACAGAAACTCTGAATAATTAGGTCTGAATGCTAGGATGCTAATTTCCTGTGTAAATTACAATGGGAGAACAAACCTGCTACTTGGCTGATTAGCTTGTGCTATACTTTACCAATCCGGTAAAGTGGTATAGGCTATACAGTGATATTGCGCTTAACTCTGTGATGATTTTTTTCAAAATATTTTCATTAATAAAAAACGTGGCCTCAGAGCACTTTATTATGAATGCCTCACTAATACTGCGTAGGGTGTCACTTTGTTCTCAGATCAGCCACAATTATTTTTGGCATGACCTCTACAAGATGTTAGAGACTACCCTCTCAGGGTACTGGTCCTGTGAGGTTTTACGAAATGAGCCAAGAGCGAGAACCAGATAAATGCAAAATGGAGGCTTTATTTCTGAAGGGGGAAACCCCCCAACAGAGCTGGCAACAGTACAATGTCCACAATCCAAAAGCAGAATCCAAAGGGCAAAATCCAAAACTGTAACCAGGGCACCAATAACAAAACTCAAGGTCAGGCAAAAATGGTTCGGTACACAGGCGTGGGTTTGGTGGAGAGGCAAACTCATTAGCCGTAAACAGTCCGAATCCAAATACCAGGGCACCAAAGACAATAGACGTGGTCGGGCAAAAATAGGTCAAAACTCACAAAGGCAAACAGATCCAAAAAGGGCAAATCAAAAACAAGAGTCGGGCAATCCAGTCAGAAAGAAAATATCACAGTGAGCAAGACGAGGAACGTAGCACAAGACAAAGGAGTAAAGACGATCTGACAAGGAACTAAAAGTGCAGACACCTTATATACACATCCGGGGTGAACACATGACAAGGGAGCACAGGTGCGATCAATGAAACAATAATCAGGATTGACACATGAGGGTTTATCTAATTACATGAATTTGGCGAATGCCGAAACGCAGACAGGGATAACGAGACATTCCTATGAACGAATAAACGGCTCCGGTTAAGGAGTACTAAAGTGTACAGTCTAAAGAAAAGGGAAAGCCTGAGATATAAGTGGAAACTGCAGTAGAGATAATTAGTGATAGGCAAGGAGGGCAGAGATACAGATTGGGCGAATGCTGAGAGATCGTTAGTCTATTAGTATGTGCAGCTATACAATCCCGAGTGCAAGTTAGTCCGTTAGTAAAAATATACAATGTTAATCTTGGTTAGTAATAATCGAAAACAATAAACTGTTAGTATGGTTAGTGGACAGTAACAGAGAGAGGAAGGAAGAAAAACGAGATATGAAGAAAGATTGAAATCCCAGAAACCAGGAAATCACCCGAATGAGTGGCACGTCAGACAAGGGACCGTGGGCAAAGACCTACACAAGACAAGACAGGGTAAACGAAGTGCAGGACTAGAACTAAAAGCAAGGCTGTGAAACATGGCAAGACTATAAAACATGGCAAAGACATAAATAATAACAAAACATGAAACATAATAAAACATGAAATCAAACAACAAAACACAATACATAATCATGGGGATGGTCAGAGGCAGGCAGTGGTCACTTAAACAAACAGCATACGTGGCATGGCCAGGCACAAAACTTAAACATGGGGCTAGGAAAGGCATGGCTGAAATGCAGATTCACAACAGGTCCATGTTGCTTTGTCTGGGGAGTGAGAGATCAGTGAAGTACATTGAACTCATGTATCATTGATGAAATGAATTTGAGACTGCTTTTACTCTATGACATGTAGCATTTTAGCCTGAAAGTAGCAATTAGAAGACAGGTAAATTGTAGCCATAAAAGAATGTGCATGGTTGACAGCGATTCTCAGACTGTGGCATTCATAAAATGGCCCGAAGTGCTCTGAGAAAACAACACCATTCCGCTATGACCAGCAGCCTGAACTATTGAGTTCACCTCTCACCTTTCTTATTTGTACATGGCTGATGTGCATACTACCTGAATATTCTGACCTTTATCTGCATGGTCTTAAGCACTGCACTGAAACCACAAGATTGGTTGATTGAATAATTCCACGAACAAGCAGGTGTGTTCAAGACCAAAAGTTCACATGTCAGGTCTCGCAAGGGAAAGACACTCAAGTTTTGAAAGACCTTACATTCTTGCACGGTTTTCAACAAGGCAGCCAACAAGGTTTTATGTCAAATTCTATTCAACAAGCAGTGTTGATGCGTGGATACCGATGTTGAGAATGCTAGACGTCATCTCGAAAAGACAAGGCGAGACTGCTCGCTGCCCAGATAGCAAGCACCTCCGCTGGATCAGCTGGAGTCGGCACAGAGCCAGGGCAGATCCGGAGCGGAGGTGCTTGCTATCTGGGTGGTGTTCTCATTTGTCCACACAAGACCAAACATTTTTTTAATTGTTTACGAGTCAAGTACTTGAACAGGCTGCTGGTATTCAAAATAAAGTGCTCGGTGAGAGTGTCTTCTAAGAGAAAGTGAGACAGACCTGCAGTAATGTTTCATATGACATGTCATTCATAAAATAAAAGGATTTAACACAGTTTTTCACGGGATGAACAGGAGCTGAAAGTGGAAGACTGCATTGAATGCTGTTATTTCATGGGACGCACTTCAAATAATTGCTTTCCCTTGTTAAATGTTTTATGAACATATCCCTGTGAAATACAGTTATATGTCGCATAAGCCTGGTAATATTCAAATCATTTGTCTGAGGAAGATAGTGAGAAATTTATCTCACTGTGTATAATAACCATCATTAGTTATTTATTGCGTATCTTAATGGACATAATGGTTTCTCAAGCCAATTCATCACTTATCATTCATACTTTAAACAATTTTACATCTGATATCACTCCTTTTTATGCGCACACCATGACATACCATCTGCACTGGCCTTTGTTCCAGCATATGGGAGTTAGTAAATGGGTGGCAAATGTGCAGGTAGCCAAATGTGTGGTAAAACCGAAGGCCTTCTTTCATATTCAGTACCTGAATGACAAAGGTGAGCAGATATAGGCTACAGAAATATACATTTCAAAGCTAGTGTTCAAAAAAGTGTTGTTAAATGCTGATATTCAACCTTCTGTGTCTGCTTCAAAAAATGTTTATAAAGTGTTGATCTCAAAACTTTGATTCTGTACGAACCTCAAACCCTAAATGATTGATTTCCACATACGGCAGGATACTAACAGCGTACACGTATATCCTGAAAAGACTTCCTTCACTTCAGTCTATCACACAACACATAACGCTGCAAATTGCGTGTATTTTCCCTTTATCGTCTGAATTCCATGTAAGTAAAATCACAGAAAGCATGTCATTTTGAAATTAGCTGTGATTATGTCTGACTTGTCTTGGGCAGACTTTTAAATGGTGCTCTAATTATGCAGTCTCTGGTGCAGTTATTTAATTTTTAATTGGAAGGGAGTGATCTCCATATCAGGCTTCATACTTACAAATCCAACATTTAAAATGTTTCAATATGCTCAGGATAAAATAAACATAATATGGTTGGAAAAGCAACATAAATACATTATTGAGGAAACACAATACTTGTACATAAATTTGCCATGTTTGCGTTCTATCTCCCTTTGCTCTACTAATACTAGGGTATTACTTTTTATTGAATATATTGGTATATTGTTATTTAGTATAATAATCGTCTCTTGTTCAGTGGAATTACAAAAGAACATGCCTGCTGTGACTCTGGGACTGTCAACCCTTGGAAAGTTATTAGCGTAACTGGGCATGGCACAGTGGTTTGGTCCTAACCCTATCCACTTCGAACAATCATGAATTACAGGTATTGAACCAGGAAATCTCGAAACTATTGCATCTGCCTCACACAAGTCAGACTTAAAGCTCAGGATCTCTTAAGCTCGCCTTCTTGAAAGGACTCCTGGTGTTATTGCTATTGCAACACTGCAATTTAGATGATAGATGTTACCTGTGTACGCACAGTGTGTTGAGCCCAGAAATTTCTCCATGCTACAGATGGCAATGGTGTAAAGAGAAATCTAGCCAAGTTATGGGATGTTTTTCAAAGCTTAATTTGTCATGCGGATCCCAAAAGTGCTTTATGGCCCAGTGGAAAGATTCCCTAGTCATGCCAGACTAACCGCTGCCTCCCTCCCCTCCATCATCCACAAAGTTAATTGAAAGGCCTGTAAAATTTAAAGCCATGCGTGACGTGGGCAGGAGGAGATAAACGCAGTGAGCCGTGCGCCTCCTCTGCATTGCAAAGTTAGAATCAGCAGGCGAGTTGGTCAAAGTAGAATCGAGAAGGGATGAACTGTGAGGGTGTTTTAAATGCAGTGGAACGCTCCTCAAGCCTAGCCATAAATCCTGGCTAGCCTCTGAAACTTGTGATTATTGGCAAGTGTTCTTATTTCACTGCTGTTATTTTAGTGTTCTGTCCATCAAAAAGCATCACAGACACCAGCTCTATGTTTCCTTCCCTGTTTTGATCTCCGGAAAAAGAAAAATGCATGTGCTGTTCTAGGCATTGATGTCCATTTTCCACCCAAGAAAGTTACTAAACACGTTGCAAAAGTTGCCAGAAGTCAGTAAATGTTATAATTCAGTTATTTGATTATTTTAAGCACTACCACAAACTGGTTTGTGCAACAAAAGGTATTTTCTAAAACAAATCAGTATGTCAATAAAATCCAATTTTAACTTACATCTCATTGGAGCATGTTAATGCTGTTATGTTCTTTTTTTTTTTTTTGTTAAACTTGTCTAAAAACCCAATGAATCTGGTCAATATATTAGAAACGGACAATACAGTGGGGCAGGTCAGACCACTGTATGCATCTCCTCATAAAGAACCTGTCATTTGCAGTATTTGAGCTCATTTTTATTTGCTTTGTTACATACACTTCATACTACAGCATATGTAGATTAGCTTGTCAGCCAAAAACAATTATGTCATGACAGACACTTGCCTCCCCCTGGTTTCCTCTACTTTTTCATCTTTACTACACAGAGTGGTTTCAGATGTTCTCACAAAATTTTGTGTAAGATAACAGGGAAACAAAAAATAGTTTTAAAGACATATCATTTTATGAAGTCAAAAGGCTATGCAGAGGCTTCATCATCCAAATCAGAAATTACCCCCTTAAATTTAAAAGCTGGTTGTGCCACCTTTTGTGGCAAAAAACAAAATTCTTCCGATAACTGGAAATCAATCTCTCACATCGCTGTGAAGGCATTTTGACTCTCAATTATTTTCAGAGTGAAAATTTAATTCAGCCACATTGGAGGGATTGGGGTAAATTAATGTTTAACGTCCTGTCACAGCATCTGAAAGGAATGCAAGTCAGGTCTTTGCGCGTGATTTTCAGCTCACGGTTTCGGCTGATGACTGGACATTCTCCATCGGAAATTTCAGCACAGAGGAGGATACACATTTCAGTCAATTATGGCAAGTCGCCTGGGCTCTGAAGAAGAAAAATGACCCCACACCATCAAACTGTAAAACCCTCACAGCTATACCAACGACGGACACAGCAGGAGGTGAAGGCTCGGCGCGTTATTCTTAGCTGGTTTGATTCAAAAGATAACATTGATCATCTTCTCTGTTCATAGAAACAGGGCACAGAGCACGTTTACATAAAATCTGACTCCATATCAAATTGTGAATATATAACTTAGCTATAATAGTCATGGTTTTGGTTGTTGGTCATGTTTATGTTCTGGTTTTGTGTTCATGATCATTGTCTTTTATTTATTCTTTTTGGTTTTTGTAACATTCAGGTTTTTTGGTTCATTCTATTTTCAGTTCCATTGCACTTGTCTCCCCCGTTTTGTGATCCAGTTGGTTCAGTCCGTCTTCCCTGTTTGTGTGCTCACTGACTTCGGGTGATTTTAATATATTCCTTCGAATCTCATTTTCTTTCTTCGCCCTTCTGTTCTGATTAATAGCAACACTTACATTTGTATTTTGTATTATAGTCTACTAACACAACTAATCCATGTATATATAAGATTACTAACTTATTAATGCGCACTCTAGTTTTGTAAAACTTTTGTAAAGTTGCACCACTACTAATAGACTAGTTACCTCTCCGCAATCGCCCTGTTCTATTCTCCGCCCCTTTGTCTGTCTTTGTCCTCTCCTGTGCTCCAGCGAGAATCTCTCGCACGTGTTTAACCCCTTTCTGCAGATGCTGACGCTCGCGTCTATAGAACTGCAAATGTGCAAACAGTGCATATGTTTAGACAACATTATTGTGTTTATTCAGCAAGATAGTGATCTGAAATTCTTTGGATACATAGTCCCTTTGGGAAAAATTACAGCATTAGTAAAATCTCAATGGTAGTATTTTCAGTGTAGATAATAATAAACATCAAAAGTCAGAAAAAATCACCTCCACTGGGCACTGTAGGCTGGATACAAGTACTGGCCATCGCCAGCAATGTACCAAAGAAATTGTTTTTGAATTATAATGCACACAGCAAGTTTTCACTGAAAATGATGGGTTTAGCTTGGTACTATTCTGGATGGACAGCTATCTGACCAAAGGTGGTGTTCGGGCGGCATGGCTCAGGACCTAGAGCGGGCGGCCCAGGAATCAGAAGGTTCCTGGTTCGATCCTCGGCTCCTCCAGAGAACGTGTCGAAGTGTCCTTGAGCAAGACACTGAACCCCGCACTGCTCCTGATGTGCAGGGTGGCGCCTTGCATGGCAGCCTCCGGCATCAGGGTGAGTGTGAGGCATAATTGTAAAGCGCCATATACATAATTGCATAATTGATAATCAACATAATTGATATGTTTGGGGTCATATCATGTGACTAGAAAGCGCTATATAAATGCAGTCCATTTACCATTCTAAAGAGCTAATTTTCTTTCAACCTAATTTCGACTATGGGTACAGCGCAGTCAGACTTGTACAGCATGTTATAAAACATGACCAGTCCAAAATTTTTGAATGCCAGAAAAGAACTAATGCAAAAGGCATACCACCATAAGTACAAAGTGCAGACATGCATCAACATTTTCCGATGTTTGATGATGAATATTGTCTACATTGAAAATAGTGCCATTGAGATTTTACTAGTGCTGTAATATTCCCCAAAGGGACTATGTATCCAGAGAATTTCAGATCTCTATCTTGCTGAGTAAACAAAATAATGCCACCTAAACATAGGTCAAATCTGCTATGAAATGGTCAATTTTCCTCCAAGATTGGATCCATCTAGCTTGAAAGTGCTGATGCTACCAAAGAAATGCTTGGTAATCCTGAAAATAGGGCTCCAAATGCACAACAAACAGCATTTACCCTCACAGTACAACTCAGTACAAACATGCACCAAAAATGAATTTCGACCATCTTTCTGGCCGTCCATTGCACAAACACAGCAAGATACTAAGGTACTTTTCACTGAAAATGATAGTCTTATTGTGAGTAAACACATAATAAAGCATTGTAGTATGGTATATGGGATATTATTTTATTCCCATTCCCATTTTCAATTTTTTTTGTTATTTCTAAAATAATTCTGGCTTGATGACATAACTACCCAGCTTGGCGCTGATGTGGTGCTGAAGTCTAACCGGACTTGAAGTGTCACAGGTCATGATAAAAGTATAACATATTTGGTACTGTGTACCCTTAAGTCATGATAGTTGATGTAAAATGTGGTGTCAACAGCAAAGCTGAGCCACTTAAGTGGCTTCCAGGTGGCGCTATCAGCAGGCAAAGTGAGATACGGACCTAAAACTTTGGCTTTTTCTGTGAGACACCCATATCTACCTATGTGCCAAGTTTCATTCAATTCCAGGGGAGTCATCTGTGCACCAAATGTCAATCAATGTGAGATGACCCTTTGAGATTATTTTATTTTGCAGTGGTTTTTGCCTTGTAACTCTCTCATGGATTTTTACCCAGTCTCTTTATAATGGTCTAACAACCTTATTTGACTTGAACAAGGCCTGCAGTTGTTGAGACATTTGTCCTGATTGCTTTTTAACTTCCCTGGATTAGTCAGCCGTTAGGATTTAGAGGAATTTTAAGCTGGCAACTCCTGGAAAGATTCAGCACTGTTCCAAGTTTTCTCAGTTTGGAGATGGCTTTCAAAATTGTTTACTGGTGTCCCAAAGTATTAGAAATGGCTTTGTAATTATTTTGAAGACTGATATATTTCAATATTTTAACTGTCTTTCTCATTTCTCCTGGAATCTCTTTTGATTGTAGCGCAGTGTGATGCCTTTTAACTTTTAACATAGCTGGAGAGGTTGTGTTTATGTGATTTTTGGGTTGCATGGGGCTGGCAGAAATCAAGCCAGTGTGATTTTTGTCTAATCTTACAGCATTAGAAATTACATTTGGAAAATTAGTTGATTGAGTTTCAGGCCGACTCATTTTTTCACCAAGGACCAGATGGTTCTGGATTACCTATTATATGACTGTATTTCTTTCTCTTAAAAGATCTGAATTTAAGACGAAAAGTGGAGATAATTTTTAATCAATCAGAAAGTCATCTTGACTTGTCATAAAGTCATTTAACTTGAAATTTTTACGCAGCCTGGAAACTAACCTTTCAAAGGTAAAACAAGTTTTTTTATACAGTGTGAGTAGAAGGCATGAGCAGTATGAGACCGTGTTTGTGTATATGCACGTGTTTTCTGAACGAACATCTCTGTTTCATGACATATGTATCCCAAAATTGAGTCTTTCTTTGGGCTATGAGACATTTTGTGCTGACCTAAACTCGTAAATATTTAAGCGTTGATGTTCAGGTGTAGTAGAGCGATTGTTGGGACTGGAGCATGGGAGAAGATTGGAAGTCGAGGCTAATGGTGGTAAAATGGAATGACTTGCAGTACATTAGATAACCATCTCTTTTAAAGGTGAATTTCAAGAGGGGCCATTCCCCAGCCCCCCTTTTTTTACAAGGTAGCTTCAGGGATTGATTTGGAGCAAATTACAAAAAAGGCTTCTTTCTAATTTTCATTGCCAGACAAAGAATCCCAGCCAGTGAGGCTGACTGATCCAACAGAGGCAAGGGTGCTTTGCAAACCTGCTGAGATGTAATTCCTAGCACTCTTTAAAGACCATTCTAAATCACTGTGAGATGGCCTTTCAGAGTAAAAAAATCTACTAAAGTGGAATTCCCAAGGAGCCAATGACCTGTCTGAGGCAAAAGTTTTCTTTGAGATGGTTGGCTAAAGACAGTAACAAAGATAAACTTTTTCTTAACTTCAGATTTAAAAAGAAGTTCACTTTCAAGTTTAGTGTCATTTCACTAATCACAGATGTTAAAAAAAGAACAAAATATAGAGCCCCTGGATCCAAACTGCAATACAAAAGAAAAAAAATAGTGAGAGGGGACAATAAACGTAACAACTTAGATTATCAATTAATAAACACATTATGAAAATATAGGCATGAAATGAACCCTTAAAACTAAATACAAGAGGAATACTATTCTGGATTAAATAATAAAAATCAAATATACACTCCCCGAGATCTTTATTAGGAACATGTTGACATAATTTCTGTTGATTTCTCCGCTGCATAGTAATGCTGCGAATCAAGTGTTGCACCACCTCTTGAAGGTGCTCTTTTTGACTCAGATGGTGTATTTTTGGAGACCACTGACATACACTAACCTCCTT
This sequence comes from Gymnothorax reevesii, assembly GCA_029721435.1. Lineage (NCBI taxonomy): Eukaryota > Metazoa > Chordata > Actinopteri > Anguilliformes > Muraenidae > Gymnothorax > Gymnothorax reevesii. The sequence continues at coordinate 114,498,093 of CM056577.1, forward strand.
GTCATATCTATGGTACCAGTTTGAGATGAGTTTTGCTTTATTACATGATCATGCTGGAGATAATCCCACAGAGATCATCAAATCACAGTCCTTGAGGTTCAAGAACTACTGGTGTTCCACCTTCTCTTTTCCTGGGAGTCAGATGGAGAGATAGTCTGGCCAATCAGAAGCGCTAGTTGTTCAATAGGTTAGATAATCAATATAGTAAAAAGAAAACCAGGGCTGGATTTGGATTTTAGGTCCAGAGTTGTTGAAGATGTGTAAGTTGTGGCTATAGAAGGATACACTGGGTGTGCAACAATATCAGATGATTTATTGTTATCAAGGGGTCCAAAGTGTACCGACCTAACATTCCCCACACCATTACACCACCGCCACTGGCCTGAGTTGTTGACACAGGGCAGATTAATATAATGGATTTATGCTCTTGATGCCAAATTCTAACCCCTCCATCTAAGTTCCAGAAAAAAAATCCAATGATGTCGTAATCAGCCTTTGTGCACATTACCGCTTGCACCTTTTGTCTCCCCGAAACCATGAATGAATTTCAGTCAACCAAAGCACACATAAATAGTCAATTGCAGCATGCATAAATTGACACAAAGATAGTTTGGAATCTTGGTCATGACTCGCCCTGCGGCCTACTGTGCTTTAAAAGGGACCAGGGAGTGAGGATATCCCTGAGGAAATTCTGGGGTGGAGGTGAGATATTAACTAGCAGCAGGCTAGAGGGATACTGCAGCCGACAATGTTAAATAACAGTAGCAGAGAGTGATGCATTACACCGCAGGTGAAGGCATTTTTGCAGAGGCAGCAAAGTAGGAATGCAGCTTAAATAGCCTGCCTTACAGAGGAGCAGCGGCAGACATGCATCAGAGTGCTTATGAGTGTGACGCTAGTCCTGCTACGCTCCTCAGCACCAGAGTTCTAATCACCGGCCTGTCATAGCTCCTGCGTACCATTAGCCTCAACTGTTGCTAATTGTCTCATCAGCTTAGTTCTTGTACATACTCCTCTCTCCCTCAGTTTCTTGGGAAGTCTCATTATTTAATCACCAGTCCTTAGCACTTTTGGTCTATTTATATATTTTTCCCTTTTTTATTTACCCTTTGTTCCTGTTTGTTTCTAAAATAAATGTTCACTCTGGCCATGATATTTTTTACTATACTTTATTTTAGTTTACTTAAGACTCACCTACACATCTGAATCCTGTCCAATATTCGCGCTGGGTATATCCGTGTGCCCATCAGTACATTACAATAAGAATGAAGGTGTGTCTGAAGTTTTATGACTCCGCAAGTTACAATCAAAACTAAAAATGTAAGTTATAGCAGAATAAGAGTTCAACAGTCATAGGGGGTATTGGGCTCAAGGTTACTCTCGTGTCTTGGAATGGAGATAGAGACAGGGACGGTGGCATGATAAATGATCAATAATCTTTTTTCAAAATTCAATTATTTCGCTGGGAACTACAGTCTGCAATGTCCAACACCCATCCCGCCGGTGCAGTCTGGAAAATACCCAAGGAGAGGATTTTGTGTCAGAATGAAGCATGGTGAGGACAGTGTGTTATGATAGTCATGAAGGCATGGCAGAAAACTCCACCATATCTTACCCATGTTTAAGTTTGAATGGGCCAAGCAAGCTGCAGATGGATGAAACTTGCTCAGGAACCTCATGTAAACTCAAATACTTATGAATATGATCAGATCAGAGGACCTTAGACTGGAATCTGATTAAAAGCAAAGACCAATTGGGTAGCAAGGATAATACTGGGACCCTGAAGGGGAGAGAAGAGGAAGTGGTGGATGTGATGAAAGATAAGCAATGGGATATGGTTTGCATATGAGAAACTAGGTTAAAGACAGAAGGACAAAAGCTGCTTCATAAAGATTAGCTGTTGCGATACAAGGGGCTATCAAAAAGTTCTAATTATCACCGAGACGTTCAGGGTAGAAACTTCATTTTGCTTTCTTGTACTGAAGACTTCTCTACCTAGTCGCCATCCAGAGTGACACTTTTCTCCCACGGTTTCTTGACCTTGCGCAGACCGCTTGAATAGAAGTCCCCTGATTTCGTGGAAAACCAACCCTCCACCTCTTACATGACCTCCATCTCACAACAGTGTCATAAGATGGGCTGTCGTCACCATAAGCAGATTGCATTTCATCGTGAATCTGTCGGGCAGTGCAACCCTTCAAGTGAAAAAACTTAATTACAAGTACACCGCGCGCCTCAATCTTCTCCATACTTGGGGTTACTTGTGTTTTGGATCAACCAGCACAAGATCGAATTAAGTGAAGTAGATAGTTCTTGGTCCATTAGCTAGATAAGGATCACTGATGTTACAGTGATAATTTCTTGGGGATAAATACAACTTTTTGATATCCCCTCGTATAAGGGGTCTTGTGGGATCATGCATGGGGTTGGTTTTGTTTTATCCCCAAACCTCGGCAAGACCCTGACACAGATCTCTTCTGTCAGGCACAGGCTCATCAAATTACTGAGAATGGATGCTAATTGCATTTCCAAGAATTGTTTTTATTTGAATCCATTAGCAAAATGTCTGGTATGAAGACCCAGGAAGGGACAGGTGCAAAATATTCACTAATCTCTTTCACTTTGAAACTCTTTGCCTGATGGAGTTCTTCAGAACAAAATTTATATGAATTCTTCTCTTGAAGGAGGCTAAGCAACTGACAGGTGTGTATACCACCTGGAGTCGGTAGAACTAAAAGTTTCTTTTGGATGGTCAGGATTTGTCAGGTTTAATAGGTTCTAAATGCAGTCTGCCAAACATTAGAGATGTCCACGGTTGGAAAATAATTTTGTTTTTTTATCTCCAGTTCAGTGATATAATTTTGTATTCAATTGTAATGACCACAAATTTGTTTGCAGATATGTATGGGGGTTATCGGGTACTGATGCTGTGCAATGTAGCTTGTTACACTGTCAAGGAGTCCTATTGGGACTTTGCATAGTTTAATGCCATTATGTTAAATTGTTTGAGTGCCACTTTGGTGTCATTTGAGATATAAAGCACAAATGGTTGCAGGCTTGGTACTCAGCTGCATGCACAACTATGAAACAAGATTTGCTTCAGCATAAATGCTTCAGGACCTGCTTATTTAATGTGTAAATTGTTTGTAGAGCTAGTGTTTGCAAAGCAAAATAAATAATTTTATTTTTCAACCATGCTGATAAGCTATACTTCGCATTAAACTCTCGAACCCTGCAACAGTGCAGATTTAGCATAATTTGTCAGACGTCGTCTGTTGAAATCGATCAAAGAGAATGAAAGCATTGGATTTGAGAATTTTATTGGGGTAAGAAATAATTTATAGCAGAATTTCCATCAGTTGCAGTGCTAATACAACGGAAGGAAATAGCACGTCTCCTCTGAGTCAGGAATAGACTCACATTTGAAGTGTAAAAGAGTCTTTGTCAGAGCAAAATCTGGCCACAGAAAATGCACAACAACAGTTTTTCATTATTTATCAAGGCTTCCTTTTTTGAAAGCAATGGGCTGCAGGGCAGACTGCACCTTCTTGTTTATATGCAAACTCTTAAGAGGCTCACCAGGATCTTGAATATTGTATTTGTATTGCTTAGGGGCATCCTCCAACTGCTTTAAAAGTTTGCTTCTAAAATATTTAAATGCAGTATTATGTAAACCTCTAATTAGGGTATTTTCATCTTTGCATTCTTATAGACACATACATAAACATGCACCTACTCACTCGTATACACGTGTTAATACATATTCAGGGCCATAAGTATTTAGACAACGACAAAATTTACATCATATTTGCTCTGTTCGCCATCACAATGGATCTAAATTTAAACAATTGAGATGTTCTTGAAGTGCAGATTTTTAGCTTTAATTTAAAGGCAAAAACAGATCACACTTTAGATTAATTCTTACTCATACTGGCTTTATACAGCATGTATAATACCTTCATATATATGACAAAATGTCTTCATAAACTGTACATAAGCAAATGACATGCTTTGTCAAGGTTGAAATAACACATCTCTATTGAGCATGTGATGCCAGATGTGATGTAACTGACAATGTCACTTAGGTAGTGGCTAAATACTATACAGGGTGACATTGTCGGCTAAGTTATATTGTCATTGTCACATCTGGCATTGCATGGTGAATAATGATGTGTTGTTTCACCCTTTACAAAGCATGATATTTTCTTCTGTTTGATTTATGAAGACATTATGTCACCTTTATGAAGGCATTATACATGCTGTGTTAAGCCTCTATGAGCAACACTTCTTCTTAAGTCTCACCCAAAAACATATCAACCGAGTTCGAAAAAGAATCGATTTTTATGCAGTGGCTAAAAGCTATTGGACAAAAATGTTGACTTTTCATCTCAAAATATGTCTGCTACCCATCAATATACTGTTTAAGGAGCGGCCAGGCTTATTAAACCTACAGCTATAACTTTTGGAAACTTTGATAAAACCTATAAAAATTTTTAATACATTCGTTGACTATGATCCTGTGTCAGTATGCAAAATGTATCAGTGCTTATATCTCTTCAACCATTTCAACAAAATAGGCATAATTTCGCATGCTGTATTTCTCTGTATGCCTCTAACAATAATTCTGAAAAACAAGATTTTTGAAAATATCCCTGCAGTTGGGACTTCTGCTGGAGCGAACACCCAAGATGGCTGCGTAGGGGAATTCTCTGCAAATCTGTTCACCTTACCCCCTGCTAAATTAAGTATTTAAATGGCATAATTGTACAAAACAGGGGTGTAATAGTTTGACGCTACGAAAAGTCATGCAGACAGTTAAGAAAACTCTCATGCAGTACGGTTTGAGAAGCCAGGTTACTAGAAAGACTCAAGACGAAGTGGAGGATAACATGGCGGCTGACCTAACTTCAGAATCAAAAATAGATTCTACGGCAGAATTAGCCAGCATTAAAACGTGGCTCCAAGGCATTGCAGCTGATATGAGCGGTCTTAAATCTGGTATGGATGCAGTCCAAACTGCGGTAGAGAAGCTGGGGGCTCGAATGACCAAAGCTGAGGCCCGAATATCCACGCTAGAGGATCAGAGCCACATTGTGGGAACGACGATGGACACAGCGGTGAAAACTGTTAAGCAGCCTCAGGAGAAAGTAACCTATCTGGAAGATGCTGGCCGACGCAATAACGTCCGAATAGTGGGAGTAATGGAAGGCACTGAAGGACGAGATACGAAGGATTTTGTGCAGAGACTTCTTTCTGAAACACTGGACATTGTAGCGACCCGGGATTTCGAGATTGAGCGCGCCCACAGGACCGGCCAACGTAGCAGCAGAGACCGACACATCCTGGTACGTTTCCTGAGGTTTGGATAGAGGGAAGCAGTAATGCGGGCAGCCAGAGAGAAGGAGCGAGTGGAGTGGCAAGGAAAGCGGCTGTCTTTCTTCCAAGATCTTTCTCAGGACATTATTCAGAGGCGCAAAAAGTTTGATGGAGTAAAAAAGCGGCTGCAGGAGCGGGGGCTACGATATTCTTTGCTCTACCCGGCCGCACTGAGAGTTGTGGCCGACAACATTAGGCACACTTTCGCTTCACCCGAGGAGGTGGGAGTTTTTCTGTCATCGCGGACTTTGGAGTAATACCAGTACTACAAAGGACATTTTGCATACTTGAACGACTCAGGTGAACCACTTTAGGCTCTCATTTTATGTGAGTTTATCTCTGTCTATATCGAACTGAGTTAGATAATTACTAGCATTCTTGGCTATGCTTTCATAATATTTTATGCTTTCATAATATTACCGTTTCCCCCCTCACTTTCAGAGGTAATTTCATGGGGAAAAAAGCAGTATTTGTGAGTGAAGGGATAATGCACAGGTGACAGATGGTGCTTATGTCTCATGGAAGCAAAGTTTGTTGACAGCTATGATTTTCGTTTCCTGAAAAATTACACGGTATAAACTTTTTAATTTTATACAACAGGTATGAGTGGAGATTTTTTGGTCTGCCTCCCCATCTCTTTATTTTAAATTTTATTAGTGGTATATGTGCTTTAATCCAAAGCAAAGCTAAAGTCCCAACCTGGCTCTTTCGACCTGCCACCTAATCATCCCCTGATCTGATTGGCTGTGCAAATATCCCTCTCCCTCCCCACCTCAACCCCCAGGGCTCCCTTGACTTCCCAGGTTAAATACAGGTTTAAAAAAAAAATTAAAAATGGATTGCTTACGGAGAAGGGGAGAACGAGGAAAAACAGACTTGGGGTAATAATGGACACGCCCATTTCTCCTATTTCCCCATAAATGGCTTTCTCCTTCCTGCGCAAGGTCATTGAGGATGGGACGCATGTTTGCAGGATAGCAGCATTTTGTTGATTTGTCTTTCAAAGACAATAATATCCACTGGCAAGGTAAATCGGACTCTCAAAAATTGGTTTTGAGCGTGAATGGTTTGTCTTGTTGATGAAAATCGAATGCGCGATGCACTGATATTATGGGCTGCATAGATTCAGTATATGTCTTACACACTGATCCTTTAACTACTGGACTTTTTGAACTCTGGAAAGTGTTCAAAAAAATTCATCCAAGTTGTGCCTTCAACTCTTCGAAATTTTCATCTGCCTCTTGCTGATTGATCCCAGTTATTTCCTGCTAGTGGGTATAGTAGTCAATGTATCCTTTCAAACTCACAAGAGTATAGAAAAAAAAATTTAAAAGTGTCACTCTACTATGAATTAAAGTGTTCACTGCATATATGCGGTTCAACAATTATGTCCAAAAATAGCTTTTTCATGTAATTCGTAAATGTATTGTTATTATTCCAGATGAAGGCTATTCATTGCGTGAAATTGCTATGTAACTGAAGATGTCGTAAGAAGATGCTCTGTCCTGGAAGGCTGAGATGCACCATACTGAACAAGAGGCCACTAGAGCAGCAGCTTGTTGGCCAAATAGACAACTCTGAGATTTTCCCCTGGCAGCCCCATTGAATAACACTTATGAAAACTCCACATTTGTCAGTGAAGTGAAGAGACTACTCTCAGTGCTTGCCGTATAAGCCCTGTTGGCCATATTCTGAGCCAAAAAAAATAAAAAATTCTATCACATTTTAACCATTTTGTCTTATTTTTCAATTTGCAGAAGTGGCCTTGTCTTCCGCAGTAATTCAAAAATTTTATTTTTTTTCTCTGGAGGCATAGCTTGTAAACTATTCATCTGCAATGGCATTTAATAAAGCAGTGCATGGCTGGGTGGTATGATGCACATTTAATAGAAGTAACACTTCATTTTTATCTTCCATGACCATAATCAATCTCCTGCGTCTAACTGAGCAATGCACAGCAAGTCCCCATACCGCACTTCTAATTATTTAACCACAGGCTTTTTTTGTTGTAAATGGGCCCGTAGAGACCTTCCTTTTATGAGCATGTGTGTGTACGGCAGTGCTGGGTAATGCCAGTGCCACTGGCCATTACTGTCACCCCTCTCTGACCTTGGTGTTTTATTTCCACTTCACTCGCCACATTGCAAAGTCAGCATCTCTCTTTGCATGTGCCTCCGTGCAGGAGGGTTGCCAGTTCAGTGCCGAAGCCCTATTAGAATATACGCAGCATCAGAGCTTTTTCTGCCCTTTGCCATTAATTATTCTCATGATTTGGGGGAAAATTTTTATGCATTTTGATAGCGGATATGCTAATTGGAGATGGAAGCCATAATGATAAAAAAGAGGTCTCGCTGGCTAATAATTTTGAAATCCACATTTTACTGTATCACTCTAAGTGCCTTTATGGATGCTCTCCTGTTATGCTGACAGAGCACTGGCATCAATTTCAGGTTAAAATATGGGCTTGCAGTAAAGTCAGAGATAATTCTGCAGATGTAAAAACCTGTAATCCTAAAAATTGCCTCTGTATAGCTGGAGGGTGTTTCGTAGTGCTGACAATTGCAGTCATAAAGGAAATGATTAACTAAATACAGAATCCAGACAGCACCGCACGTTCACTGACTCCTGTTTAAGGCTGAATTTGGTAAGCCGCAGGGTGCCTCACTACTCTGTCTGCATGTGCATCCCGGAGTTTGCGCCTACAGCAGGGACAACCTACCCTGGTCTTGAGGGCTCCAGTGTTGGATGGTTTTTGTTTTCACCATCCAATTTAGATGCAGTTTACCAGGTATGGTGAGTTAAGTGAGTAGCTCACTGTCCCTGTCAGTCACTGCACATTGCCACGCTGTTATAAATTGACTGAGTTTAACAGTTAAATTAATGTATTGCCTCCTTGGTATTTTAACTGTAAGTATAGTGCTGCACGCATTTTACTGTGGTTTACAATTGACATACATGGAGCCTCTACTATAAACCGATTGTAAAATAACAGTTAAAATCACTGGCAAAAAAGGAGCCACTTAAAATAACTGGCAAGAAGGTGCCAGTTATAATATAGTGCAGTAACCATCGAGGATGAATGCAGTCATGTCTCTCAAGTCGCTTTTGGTGTGAATGCTGGGTAACCACTGTTAATTCAGAATCACCCTATACCTGCCTACACTCTGCCCTTATGAAGTTGCTGCAGCATGATTTCTACATGCAGTTCACACCTGCTATGACGAGCCAAATACTACTTCTTGTTGTCAATGCATTGGGATTTTTTTTGGGGAACGTGAATCGATTTCTCCTGATGAAATGCTGAATATATGCTTACCTCAACCGCGTGAGCTTTTTTAAATGTTCTGGGTGCTTTATGCTTATTCTTTCCCCGGAATTACATGAGCAGGGACACATTCTGGTTTGTAAAGAGTGAAGGTTTTTTTTTTTTTAATGTTTATAGGGACCTCATGCAATCTGGGAAGTGAAGGAAAACACTATAAATTGACCAGATGCTTCATTCTTGTTCCACAATTCATTTTCATTGAATCCTTAATTGTGGAAACGATGTTTGTTACTTTGGGTTGCAAATGTGTGTAAACACATCTGTTTCCAGAATCATTAGGTTTGATGAGAATGAGGTGCACTGAGCAATCCATTATTAATTTGTTGAAACGGGGGCAGGCTTTGCCATGTTCATTCCTCTCGCGAATATAAAAAAAAGATTCGTTGGCAACAAGCTAAACCACTGCAGTAAGTTTGCCGGCACAAGGTGCAGAACACAGAATGCCACATAGGATCAAGATTGAAATGGAAATTGTTTAAGTAAAATTAAGGATGCACGCTGGCGTACAGTTCAGGTGCACTACAGGGAAACTCTGAGATAATGTGCAACAGACAGGCAAATTATCAATGGACTGAGTTGATAGGCATGACTGATATACTCTAATCCCAGCTTTGTTAATGAGAGCCAACTCCAGATCCCTTGATTGGGTTATTGCAGAAAAAAATCCTCTTGTCAAGTGATGGATCATCTGGGGAACAAGCTGGCCTGTGCATAATTAAAGGCTCTGACCTTGCGGTTCAGATTTTCTAACTTCCAAGCTCTGATCTTCCTCCTGCATTTGAATTTTCATTTATTTCTGAACTTCAAGGTCTGACAACAGTGGGATGAATTTGTTCTATCGACTTTGTCAGATAATTTTCCCCGCTTGCCCATTTCCTCACATATTGCTGTAGTTTTAAAATAATATTTCTTGGCCTAATGCTATAAAACCATGTCTGATACTGAGGGAAAGCATTAGAGAGAGAGAGAGAGAGAGAGAGAGAGAGAGAGAGAGAGAGAGAGAGAGAGAGAGAGAGAGAGCGCATCAGCAGCTGCCTCAGGGTAATGCAATTTCTTTTTGCAAAATTTTCTGGGCTCGCAGTTGTGCTTAATTGCTGAGTTCTGTATAAAATTACAGTTATTGAAAAAGGTTTAGAAAGCAGTTTGTTGAACTGTTGGATGGTTAGAATTTTAAGAATTTGCTCTTTGCAGAGGAGATGCACTGCCTGTGGTTTCTGTTATTTACATCTTTTAATCTCAAAAATGCAAATTCACAATAACATCCATTTTGGGACACTTTCAGTGTACTTTTGAATGTCATGTTTTAAGGTAAAGACAGTCTGATAGTACTCATAATTGTCTACGATGAAGACAGCAGGAATAAAGAAACTGATAACTTCATTATCTACACCAAACTCATGCCGAATATGACCTTTTGAGTCTGGAACAGCCTATGTTCTTCCCAGCACATGGTGAAGACATGAATGTAAGAATTTTGGTCCCAATAGACACAAGAGCATTACACAATTATTTTCAGTCCGACATTGATGTTGCAAACTTCCCATTCTATCACACATGAAAGGTGCTCTACAGGATTGCGTTGTGGATGTGCACATGAGACTAAAGTAAACTATCACTGTCCAGTTTGTAGTACTGGTGTGAGATGATATGTCCTATGCAAACATTATATGCAGTACCTTATTTGAAGTTTCCAGTTGGTGTTAACGAGCCTCATCTGTGTCAAGAAGATATTTCTCACGAGCTACCAAAATAAAACCAGTGGCACTATGTACACAAGGCAGAGTGAATCAATGCATAGATGCTGTTTACCCCAAAATTTGGGCCCTATCATGTTCATTGCATACTTTGTTGTCAGGCCAGTGGCATCAACAATAGTCCACTTTTGGTGATCACATGCCACAGAGCCGGATTAATCATGAAATGCCCCCCCCCACCCGCGCTAAAAAGTTACTTACCATGGCTTATAGAACGCAGCAATGGACCACTCTTCTCTTTGATAATACTAGCGTTTCATTTATTAACAACTTAACTGGCATACAGCAATAATGACAGCAAAAGCACCAGCTGAACAAGCCTTCAAAAGAAGATTGCCAATGGTGATAATAATAACAGTGCCTTCAAGGACAATGTGACAACCCTGCTGCCTTCAAGGACAGTGCCCAAAATCTTAAGGGGTGATCTGGGGTTATGGGCAAAATTTGATTATTTTTCCAAAAAATGTTTTTGAATAAATATATTCTATAATAACCCATCTTTAATCATCACCAATTTCTGCATGGATTAAAAACTGAACTCAACTATTCAATGCGGTCTAATGCATTTTCCATTGATTTCCTGAGGTATTACTTTTTCCACGTTTCTCATGTTTGTGGCAGCCATAACCTTTTTATTTATCATTGAAAATCAATAAAATTTGGGCTGCAGGTACTTTACTTCATTAGAAATGCAATGACATAGGGAAATTTTGCCAATCTGCTACATACTTTGTATATTTTGAGTATTTGTCAGATTCTGTGCAAATTAATTTCAAAATGTGAGTAAAATGCCCCAAAATCACAAAACTGATAAACTGGGCAAGGAATGGCTATGTCATTGCATTTGGATAAGCAATGGCTTTTAAATGATGAAAGAATAACTGAATTCTATCATAGAGTTAAAGAGGAATTGGCGCCAGAAGTTTTCTGTATATTTAATGACCTTGCTCGGCTACCATGGCAACCGCATAAACAGAAAAGTGCCAACTTGTATCTTTTTTGGTGGTTATTTTATATATACCTGTTTAGATTCATTCTGAGTTGTTTCTTGCTGTCATTTTTCATTTAACCCCAGATCTCCCCTTAATTATGAGGACTTTTCATCCAGTCACTAAAATGGCACTTAACTTGGGTATTGAAATTTATGGCAACAAAGGCCACACGTTTAGATTTACTAAATACTAAGAACTGAAATTCTATGGGAGTGGGTTTTAAAAAGGGAAAGGCTTTGTGCAGTGAACTCTCTATTGTCTGCCTCTGCGATCATGCTAACGTTCTTCATCTCCGAGTTCAGCTGTTGCCGTCATCCCACCTGTGACAGGCTCCCATTAATGTCAGCTAATGTTATGCGCTGCTGCATCTGCCTCTTTAGCATTAGCCTCTATCATACATGGCTAACTTTTATAATGTAAGCACTTGCTGCTAGCGCTGGAGGAACGGAATTGAAGGGCGGAACAGTTGCCTCTCTACAGACAGCTTCTTTGCCGCGAGTAATGTTAAAAAAGCATGATATTTCTGGTACATTCGGTACCATACTTTTTTCTTCTGCTATTTTTCGATTAGCACAACCCCTCGGTTTCTTCCCCCGCCGCTCAGTGTGTTGTAGCTCATGATGTCCGAACGAAAGCACATCGTTGTGATCAACAACTGATTAAAGATCAGTGCCCATTCAGCTTCTAAATGGCGGGATTCTAGCTCCGTTTGCAACACTGATCTGGGACCAGTTTGGCCTTTCTGTGACTTTGGCAGGGCAGTTCCAAATCCCAGTTTTTTCATTTAGATTCTTTTTTTTATATTCTCTTTCAATATCAACAGTTAAGTTTGAATTTGTTCATAATAGACATATGCATCTCTTCTGATTAAAATAAAAAAATAAAAAACTGAGGATAGTCCATATAAGAAGCTGTTTTTTGAGCCTCGGCAACCTTCTAGTTGCTAAAACAAGTTTTCCAATTATTGAGTGAACTCGAATTGTCTATTAGCACAGATTTGTTACATAGTGACATAGATGAGTATCAGAAAAAAAGGCTGGACCACAATTGAAACATTGCTGACAGTTCAGGAGCTGTGTTTTTCATTGAAAATAACGCCTTGTGGCATGGACTTTGGGACCCTTAAATATTTTATATTTAAAAAAATCTATATGACACACCAAAGAAATGGAGAAAAAAATCCAAAAACCATAACACAGCCTCTTAAGTATGCAGAAATACCAAATAAAGTTGTCATTGCCAGTAAGTTTTTATTTCATGATACTTTCTTAATTCCTAATAATCACATCAGTAAACTATACACTGAGCAAACAAAAAAAACAAAACAAAAAAAAAAAAAAAAAACACTGGAGTGGACACACCATTGGCCAACTATGGTGGAGGAAGTCCAGCAAGCATTGACTGGTCTTGCATCTAGACTCAAAATTGCATTTTCATCCAACTTGTTGATCAGGACATGCTAACATCCAGAGCAAACCTTACTGTTTTCAACCCCCCCGAGCTCCACTTATGGAATTTGGTAGCAAAGCAAATTAGTGTCACAAAATGCAAACGATAAATGTAGCAAGTGGATGAATTTGTCTGTTCACAGTCAAACTAAAGTGAAAAATATTGAGCAAAAATAACATTTTCATCAATGTTTTTCTTATTTAAACCTATAAAATGTTTTTTTTCCTGCGTGGGCATCAGCTGTCTTTCACAAATACATCCATTGTTTACCCGTCAGGATGTTGATGCATATTAAATCACTTGAAATGACCATGTAGGATCTTCTGCTTCAGTTAAATCTTTGTATTGGAATATTTGACCAAAGAAGCATGAAATAGAATTTTTTTTGTTAGGGGGCTGAATACTGTGTGGGGTTTAATATAGAACAAGCCAAAACCAAAAACTGTACATGTACCATTGTAAGATGGCAGCCAGAATCAATGCAAGAATGGAGCTGGCGTCTGCTCAAGTGTTATTTTTAGCTCTATGAGACTGTACCCCTCATTGTAGAATTGTTTATTCGGTCATCGTTATTCCTAAAAATTGAGCACAAATAGGATTCTTAATTGTATTAATCTGTCATCCAGATCACCATGAAGTATGGACATAATGTCCATCCTCGAACATCACTAAAATCAGACAGATATCATAACAAACTAACCCTCTGGGTGTAAGCTAAATACTTGCATAAGTTTCTAATGTTCTGGGGCACCCTATGTTTGTGACTATGTTAATGCGGCTTGTCCAGTGTCTGCATTGTTAAGGCAGTAAGGCTGCAAATCACGAACTACACACGATAAATGCGGTAGACCCTTTGTTGAGCCATGCTCATGGAAATACGGTGGGGAAGGCAAGACAGATGACCTAATATGTGCGATTGCCTTGAAAAGTGTTGTGCACGAAATCACCTCAGCATCGAGTCAGGAGTGCGTTCGCCTGTATCTGGGGGCAGTTTGTCGCTGACTGATGTTCACAGAGTTGACAGGCGACCCGACCGTCTCACTCGCAGTGCGCTTTCCGTCAGCCGCATACCTCCCAAAATCAAAGCAACTGATGGCTTGTCTTCAAATACCAGACGCAATGATATCGTACCCCTCTACATACAACCAAACGCAAGTTTGTGAAAAGAAGGCATAATCTTGAAAGCCAACCCACAGCTGTAGCTTGTCGGGTTAGGATAAATTTCGATATGGTGAATCTACAAATTTCATTATTCCCTGCCTTTTGCAGAGCAAAGCAGCAGTGGCTACATCAATGCTGTTATTGAAATCTATGCACCTTGGAGAACTAGCCCTTCTGAATGTGAAATTTGTGATCGATAAAAATAACATTTACAGTGAGAGGCCGCACTGCGTTCGATCCACATTCCCACAGGAGCGGAATCAGGGTGAGGAGTCAGTTTGCTTGTTTGGAGAGTGGAGATATAGACACTGGGCAAAATTGTGTGCCATTGTGTACACATTTTATGAACAGAGAGCAGAATTCATATTCCTGACTGATACTAATTCTGATGCTGATACCGAGGTAGTCCGTATAAAGTCACGACAATAGCTCAGCTCAGTGGTCCTGTCCATACATAATCGTTTCTCCCTCATTACAAGTCCCCAGAGAGGGGCTAAAGATGAGAAATTAATTTAATGAAGAAAAAAACAGCAGCTTGTTAAAACTCTGGGATTACTATTGCGGTTGAGACAAAAACCAGTATCCACTGTGGTCACCGAGGAAGGAGTTTGAGGAGCAGTTAGGAAAGTTTCCCCTCCTGATGCAGAGTGCTGAGCTACAGAGAGCAGTTTGTGTCTCTCTCTCCATCACACAAGTGGTTCTGAAAGCTGCGCTCTGCATAGAAACCTCCGCCCGTTACACACGAATAATACAATATATAACAGCCACCCTTTATGACCCATTGAAGCACAACAGCTTTGGATTGTCTGCTTAAATCGTAGCATGGCTCCCCCGCTCTGCACTTCATCGCTGATGTATTTTTGGCTATTCTCTGCCCTACCCTTGTTCTTATGACCAGCTTCTATGCAGTATATCTTCGCATGTTGGCCTTGGACAATTTCCTACGGCAAGGGTATCTGTAAAATTAATCTGTAAAAATGCTGATAAATCACCCATGGAGAGGATTTGGTGCCCCTGTCCTTGGTCTCATGTTTTTGCCTGTTGGTTCCAATTCAGTGTACAGCGCCAACATAAATTTGTCACAACACTGTTTTCCGTTGTCCCTTCGAATTCTGGCTTAAGTCCGCAAGAGAAACTGTGGGCTCATTCCATTCATTTTTTATTTTACCTCCACCTACTTTTCTGGTGCCTTTTCCTGGTTCCTCACTTTACCTGACAGAAAAGGCAGGGAAAGGAAGTGAGAAAAGGTAGCGATGTCAAGTCAGTCAAGTGAACGAATGCTAATTTAGCAAATAGAGTTTCCTTACTTCTTCAAATGGAAACAGACAGGGAGAAATGGATCCTCAGGTCCAAAAAAGTTACAGTCACACATCAATACATCCGTTATCTGTACTCTTGCATCCTCACTAGGGTCGTGGGGGAGGTGGAGCCTAGTTTCACCCCAGTCTCAGCCGACTAGGGGCGTTATGTAGGGACACACCCTGGACAGCTTAACAATCCATTGCGGGGCACACGCCCCATTCACACACCTTTCGCTCACACCACTCGAGTCTCCGATTAGGCTGACATGCATGTTTTAGGACTGCGGGAGGAAACCAGAGTACCTGCGGGAAATATGTAGAGAACATGCAAACTCCCTATAGAAAGGCCTCGGGCCGCACTCAAACTTTTTCCTGTGCTGCAGCAGTGCTACCAAATGCACCACCTCGCTGCTCTACATCACGCTTTCCAGATATAAAATAAATACTTCCGCAAAGGTCACGCTCTGATTTCCTTGCTCAAGATGTCTTAGGGGAAACTCCTGGCTCCAAGCTCTCTGAATAAACATTTGATGGATTGGAATGTCCTTGAGAATGGCTGACCTCAGTCAATCTCCTGGTCAAGCGAGGAACAAGGAGATAAAGAAGGATAAATTAGAAGCCCCTTGGAATGAGCTCCACGTTAGCTTTTTTCTCCTTGACAGTGAACCTAGTGCATTGTGGGTAATGTCTCAAGTGAACCGAGGGCCTGTCCGGGGAAGTGTGATAGCACAGTGTATCATCCATAACACTGGAATCAGGATAGTTTTTCACAAAGTAATGCATGCAGATCAGTCCCAGCCTTTTCCTAACTCCAGCAGTAGACCTTGTCACCGAGTTACGCCTGGGAAAAGGAGTATGTCTGGTTCAATGGCATTACTGAGAGATTTCCTTCGGGCTTCAGGTGCGCCAAAATTTTTTTTTGCCTTGACTGGATAGATGTGGGAGATTAAATTCGCATTAGATGGCATAAAATGGCTCCTTTTCTTTTCCATCTTTCTCTCTCCTGCAAGAGAATGTTCAGCTTCAGTTTTGAGCGGAATAGTCTGCTGAAACTGCGATTATGGGTTGCAGTACATGCGCTTCTCCATTTCTTTCTTCGCATATTGCCCTTTTCCCGACCTTTTCATGGCCGGCCACAATGAATCTGCCAAGAAATGTCAGCGCTGGGAAGAGCATGTGGTGCCGTCCATCAGGGGAGAGGCTTTCACCCCCTGTACAACTTCCCCCTACCCGACCTGAGGCACCCGCAGGTTTGATTTCCCACCATGCCACTCTCTGTGCCCTGATATCATCTCTGTCTGCAAGCCTATGCTTTCCCTCTGCCTGAATAAAGAGGAAAAATATATACGGCAGACTGTCTGCTTTCTTCTCTTTTTTTTGAAGAGGATACAGAAGGTCATATGCACTCACTGTTCTTTTCCCTGCCATAAGGAGGGGATTTTTCACCGGATTTTGGCTGTGCTCTCACTCAGAGATGCTGCAAAGGTTTTATTTTGTTCTCAGTAAAAATGGGCATAGGCCAGTATCTACTGTTGTTCGTCTCCAGCTTTTTAAAAAGGAGTTGGCTGTCAGTCACTGATCATTCTTGATTGTTTGAACCAGAACCAAAGAATCCTCTACAAAAAAGATGCAACAACAACAGCAATCGCAAAAAAAATTACTTTTGACAGCCAAGAAAGATATTATTCACAGCAGTCCAAATCAAAGTCTTCTTGCAAATAACACCCTTAATAAAATAACAGACACAATTTATGTGCATTTCATAAATGTAAAAATTGCATGAATTTGATGTTTCTAGCTGTTCACTGCTGTTTTCTAGCAGTGTTGTATTTTCCAGAGGTGACTTCCAATTCCTGCAGTAGAGAGAAAGAATAAAGTTTCCCCAGGATATTGAATTCCTCGACAAAAATGTTTGCCTGAATCTTCACACAGGGTCATGTCATATTTAATGAGTCTATATCTGTGATCAGTCTTTTTTTATTTAATTTGTTTCCATTATCAGATTTCACTCCTCTGCAGCAACTCTGTTGTCATTTTCCAATCTCGGCTCTGTTTGTCAAGATTGATTGAGTTGGAGCAGATCGATTCTGCCTGAGGTGCTGTTTCTTTCATTCGAATGCCCGTGACCTTCAGCTCACCAGGTAACTCAGAGAGATGGTATGCAGATGGGATTGATTAGCCAATGGAAGAGCGGCTTCACCTCCATCCAACCCCAGCCTGTAGTTCCAGTCACACCAGAGGTCGTACAAAATCGAAGATTTCAAAGGTTCACAATGCAAAGAAATCATTCTGCCTTTGTAGAATCCTTCTGAAACAGAAGCTGACTGATCCCGCTCCGCCAAATTTTCACACAGTAACTCTAAAGCAGAACGTTTATGATAATTCACCAGAATGGCTGAGAATCTGCCATCTCCTGTACGTTGACAAGAGGAGCTGCTTCAAGGATTAATTAGACCGGGAGCCCACAGGGGTCAGCCTAGCTGGAAAGGTAACAAAATTTGTTGTGCCCAGCAAGGATCTATATACTTGGACAAACAAAGAAATGGAAGTCTGCTGGTCCCCTGCTGGTGGGAGTGGTCCTCAGGGGCAGGATAATACATGGACATTTTGAGCTAGCTGGGCTCTTGTAAGTAACAAAGAAAAACAAGTCAAAATGGAATAAGCAGTATAAAGTGTATTAGAAATGACCAATGACAGAATTTCTTTGTGGTGGGGTACCCCTGCCAGAGCTCAAAAAGGGCACCAAAAAATCATGCTAGATCAGCTAATAGGGTAACAACTTGAAACCAACCTCAAATTTATCAGTAAGGCCCACTTAATCAGAAATGAGCAGTGACAGACATTTTCAGTGGCGGGGCGTCCGAGCCAGACACCCCAAAAGTACCACGCCCTGCAGCTCAGGTAGCTCAGCTTATGGGGTAACAACTTGAAACCAACTTCAGATTCATCAGTAGGGCCCACTTTATTAGAAATTAGCAGTTGCAGACATTTTCGGTGAGGGGGGGGGGGGCAAGCCCCAAAGGGACTACACCCACAGCTTGAGCTACACAAGGTCACTGTGTAAGGATTCATCCCGGGATAAATACATGTACCTCACAAAAATTTTTATACCAAAGAGTAGCTCTAAGATTCCGGAACTTTCTGTCATAAACTCATAAGCTACTTGATTGGCTACAAAATGGTACCACTCCACTTGTCATAGGTCAGACAGACATCCAAACAGATGTTATGATGTGTACAATGTATATTTACATATTGCCATGTGAGTGGTGCTGCAGATGTAGAGCGAAAATTTCCGATGCCCTCTGCCACCCCACCAGAGCTGACTCAACCTACGTGACTGCTCTACACTGTCTTCACAAATCAAGCTTGGTTTTAAACAGGGGGATGAAAAGAGCCTTGAAACCTAGAAAATTTTATTGCTGAAATAGTAGATGTCGCAAACAAATTAAAATGGAAAATGTTCACCTTTTAGAAAATTAGGCTTTTCTCAAACAGCATACGCATACTCATACGCATACATGTAGGTTTTAAGTAATTGTTGTCTGGGATCTACTACGGCAAAACTTCTTGGTTTCTACGCTATTTTCATCTATCTGAAAGGCCATGCACTCTCCTTTCTCTGGCATCTACCTCATACATTGATGGCTCAAGATAACTTTCAAAATCAGGATACCAACAGCAACTTGCCAATGGCAATAGTCATCTTCAATTTTCTTTGGAGTCAATAGGTCATATTACTCTGTGTCATCTTCCTGATCCAAATCCTCAGTCCTCAGTCCATGGCTCACCCTCAGACTCAATCAGTTCATCCAACTCATCTGGATTTTCTGGGTCTGAGTCCATGTCATCGCTACCAGTAATAATGGTCTCGTCACTGTCACTGCCCCCTTCCATGGAATTGGCATCAGTTGTTTTGAACAGGATTGATGGAACTGCAGGCCCCTCAAACCAGGGAGGTTGTCGAATGCTGTCTTTGAGGTTTCACCCGTAATCAGATGGCCTCGAACCACTGCCAGGGGAAGCTTCGGTAGCCTGGCTCCATATCGCTGTAGCATACTGCGATCGGCGAATCTTCATTTCGAGGGTTTGGCAAGTTGGTGGCAATAGCACACAGTCCACCCTTTTGATGTTGGCGAGCGGATTCTCCTGAAAGGGAAAGAGAGAGGGTCGGTTAAAGGGTTCCTCCTTGGGTACTGTTGAAATTACCAAAGTAAAGCACATTAATGTACTTTTTCAGTCTGTTGTCAATTCACCTGGTGAACTTTTCCTGTCATTTCAAGCATCTTGATGTAACGGGCTTCATTAGCATCTCGTGTCTTGTGTTGGGCATATATCCAACAGACAAATTCTGAAGCAACGTCAGCATCAACATCCCCAGTGATATCTCCCATGCTGATGAACATCTCCACAAATTTTCTGGTGGCGTCCATTTTCATGATGATGAAGGGTTTCACTTTCTTTCAGGAAAGGTAAAGACAAATGTCATTCAAATTATCATGTATCGTAGCATGGAAGCATTCTTTCTTCTGCCTATCTACTATTGGTTAACATAACATTATAGCTAGGATGACGTTACAGCAATATATGGAGCTTATGTTCGTCAGCCAGCTTGTTACTTTGTATTTAGTGTTTGAGATTTACGTTCAACAAACGTAGACTTTTCTGTATCATACATTAACACATCTTCATTGGCATATGATACTCTAGCTTTACTTATGAACAGGTTGCTGATGCTATTTGTGACCTAATTGTTTCACCAATCTTTTGATTCTAATACAATTGTTTACCATGCAATGATGTAGCTACAACTTGACTTAGTGTACCACATGCATGTGACGTGAACCTCATCAATAACAATCCGGAGTATGTTTTTGCAATACACTTCGGAAGACAGCATATTCTAACATTTCTCATTTAGTAACCACAACTCAGGACAACCAAACCCCATCTGGCATCAGCAGTGGAGGATGGCATTCTCTGAGCTCTATAACAGTGTCACCCAGCTACCCAGCCTCTCTGATTTGATGTTCCTGTAAGAAGAGGTCAGAGGAACACCAGTTGCAGGATCCAGAAGGGTTTATTAAACACCAGACACTAAGGGAAAATTGGCAGACACGCCAGAAACAAAACACTGTGCACTTGCACTGAACAAATGGGAGAACTGAAGTACACTGTCAAAGGCAGGGGGAAACAGAAATACTTACTCCAAGAGTGGATAAACTAAGAACTAAGAACCTAACTAAACTAACAGACACACTGGGAGACTTATACACGGGGCAGACAAGACAAGGGCGCTGCAAACTATGAGACTTGGGAATCATACAAGGAGAAACTCAGGAGGCACGAGGAGCTGAGCTTTCACCAAGTAGAACAGAGTCAATACGAGGATCCTTCTGACGGCCGCTCCCAGTGCAGACACATAAATAGCCACGAGAGGAGGCCGGGACTCGGAATGCAATCTCGGAAGGAAACAGAAACACATGGGATTAATAAACAATTACACGAGAACCGAGTTAACAATAAATACTCGAGACAAGACGCTGAGACCATCAATCAAGCTAGACAGTTTAGATAAGGTAATCTAAACATGACGAGGGAAAAGCACCACAAGAAAAACGAAAGAAAGCACAGCTTTTAAGTCAGTTAATCAGAGATAGCTCAGGCAGAATATACTGAAGCCAGAAAAGCACACACTCGCTAAATGAGTTAATTAAGGTTAATACTATCAGACGAAATATTTACAATCACCCTCAAATAAGTGCTGGTTTGTACGGGGTACTAATATCCTAACAGAGAACGCATCCACTCAGAGTTTCGCTAGACCCAGAATTAAACACAGCTGGAAGCAATGAATGAAATGCCAGAGCCAAAATCGAAAGAGGAAACGTGATTGGACGACGAGACGCAGGCTTGCTGAAGGCAGTCCCGCGACATCACTGGAGAATGCAGATTGGGAGTGGATCGTCAGACGGCAGAGATGAAAGCTGAAATATAAAACGAAAGTAAAGCACAAGCACAAATAAGCGCAAGAAAACACACAAAAGGCAGAATCATAACAGTTCCATGAGGGTAAATAACATAGAAAAAATTATAGTTACAGTGTTATGTCCCAACTGGTTTTCAAGCTGACTGGTTTCCTTACTCGTGCAAGCCTGATTAAATTTAACTCTAGCTTAACCCAGTCTGAAGACAAGAGAAAACGTTCCCATCAAGGAAAGCCCTTAGGTGCCATTTTATACTCTTCTTTCACTGAAGAAACTCCATCTAGTTCTATTATAACTGATGCAGCAGTAGCATCTACGCTAAAATTTTAATGAGTCGCCATTGCTATTTTCAAATGAAAAGTCAATACTCACTGTTGCCACACCTAAACCATGCCCCATAGGGCATTGATTGGTCCAAACTACTATGGTTTGCACACAAATGGATAACTTGGGGGCTGTAAAGTTATATTCCTGAGTGATCACATGGTCTTGCGAATCCAGCAGCCTTGCGGGGTTATATGACCAATCTATAACTCCAAAAATTAAATTTTTATTCACTCGCCAGTCAGAATTGTTGGATGGGTTGGGAATACTAATTCTTCACTGCTAATTGTAATTCAAGTTATACTTTGGTGATTGCCATGGCAGATGCTAAGTAACTTTAAGGTTAACGATAGAATAAAATGACCATTGGAGGAAGAAAGGTGTTATTTTCCATTTTCACATTGACATATCCCTGTAAATATATTCTTTGCTGTGTGGGCAAATCAGTTTGCAGACTTGGCCCAATTTTAAGAGTAGTAAAGTAGGGAAGCTTATGCTCTCTCTATAAATTTTTTCCCTCCATACATCATCAGCTCTAAACTCTGTTGTCTTTGGTTGGTTATGATGGTGTGTTTACGTACCATTCAAAATATTTCTCTCAATTACTGGGAGTCATTAAAGTTTATGTTTTGGACGGATGACAAATTACTAGTTAGTACAGTCAGAAGCCTATAACATCTCAGAAATTAAGAGGCGATTAGCATCCTACAAATCTGCCAGCAAGAGTATTGACGTTTCATGGTATGTATATAAATGGTTGCATTAAAAATAATTGAATTAATACTTACATTATTCATGAAATATTAACTGAATTAAAACTGCCACAAACAAAACATTCAATATTGCTACAACTATTTAAAGCTTTTTTTCATGGGTTGGAGATTAAATAAAAATAATGAGCAGCAAAAAATATATGTATGAGATGGCAGCATAGTGGACAATTTAGACTGCGCTAGCCTTGCTCCAGGCGCCATAGAAATGCAGCAGAGAAGCTTCAAATTAGATGGAATGCTCCAAACATATTTATAATATTAATAACTGTTACAAACTGGGCAGAGAGGGAGCCAATTGCGGGATCGACCATGAGCCACTAGGGTACATTTATGATGAGAAGGATGAGGAGAAATGGAAGAGGGCTTGGAAACCCCGTCGTAACTAATAATTTGCTCACTAATAATTTTGTCTCCTGGAAGAGACACCAGCGCGCAAAACTAAAATTTAGAGTGAGAGGGGATAGAGTAACCCCATCCAGTAAGACGATCTAGACATGCCTGAGACAAAACCAGAAACCGACATAGGCACGACAATCAGAGACTGCAGCTGATAGCACAAAGGGAATAACAAGTCAATTAACCAATAAACTGCCAAACTCACACAGATTGCTGGAGCTATTTAGGCAGATGTGAGGGTTGTGACAGTACATCACCCGCCGCCCAACCCCCCTCTGAGGATCACCAGCTGGCAACCCACAAGGGAAAACAAAGAAGGACCAAACATATAAAGATGAATTCAAATTCATTCAAAATGAAAAAGAGCCGGGCTTTTCACAGAGCAGGGCCTGGACTCCCATGGAGCCACAGTGGCAAGGAGAACTCTCCAGTAGAAAGAAACCTTGGACATTACCCAGTTCTTAGCTGTAAAAGGGAAGCCCCAACTGCCTATGGTCAGCCCTGGTGTGAAAAGGAGTCAAGGCAGAGTCAAATAACAATAACAACCACAATAACAACAATACAGATTGACCAAAAAAAATTGGACACAACATGCCAGATTACCCTTTGGTGGACAAGAAGGCTGATTAATGCCTCCTGACTGATGCTGCATTGTGTAGAGATAGTATAGTCAGGAACGAAAGTTACAGGTCCCATATTATGCTCAATTTAGTCATTTAAAATATGTCCAGTGGGTCTTTAAAATAATGCTAAGAATTCAGTATATAAAAAAAGCCCCCGTCTCTCTCCCCCTTCTGTGCCGGCCTGAAACACGAGCTGTTTTGTGTGGGCGGGGAGGCTATGCTAATGAGATGCTGCTCTGATTAGCTGCCTGGCCCCTTCGATTCCGGGGGAGGGTGCAGACTTGAAAAACCAGGAAACCAAGATGGCAGGTATTTCAGGACAGCTCTCTGGAATCTATTGCTGTAAGACCGCACTTGTTTGACCCCGAATCTGACCCCGAACAGGAGGAGGAAGCAACTGAAGTATTGCGGCAACGTTTACAGCAAGATGTCAATGAGTGGTAAGTTGAAATTTTAGTGTTTTGCTCATACTGTCTTGCCTCGCATGCATATAATTGTACCTGTACTGTTATATAGTCATGTTATATACCCACTTATCTATCTAGAAGAAACTTTCCTAAAAGCTTCTGTTAACCATTTCTACCAAAATGAAACACAATTCCAGCACCAAGCTATGAAATGAGTTTGAAGCAAAGACACACAAAAGGTGTAAGCGTTGCTTATGTGGAGCTAGCAAATCGATAACTTCTACCGGAAATCTGTATTCGACCTCCACTTCTTTTTCGCCTTTTTACTAGCCAGAACAATCTTCAAAGGTGGGTTAAATTCCGCAATGGCAATGGAAATTCATGGCAATGCAGAGAAATTGTTTGTTATACCAGACATCTTATAGTGCATTTCATGATTGCTTTCACTATGGTACGATCAGAGAGCTAGCCCACACTGCAGCAAAGTACTCGGCTGACCCCGGTCGTGGATAAGTAAAAAGATTGTTTCACAGCAGCAGTAAACAAACATGCACCCGAAGCTCTGCAAAGCCTATGTCTTGTCTAACTGCACCCTTATCAGCATAATTGACTGCAGAATAAAGGAAAATACAGTTACAATCATACTATAATTTGAGGAACGTTTGTCTGTCTGTCTGTTTGTTCCCCTACTCCTCCAAGGTCCTCTAACTGGTCTTCACCAAACTTGGTGGGTAGGTTGTCCCAGAAATTGTTCTTGAGGGGTTAGTTTTTTGAAAGGTCAAGGTCACTGGGGTCAAAGGTCAATTTTTCGCATCTCCCATCTCCCTGGACGGATTTTCATGAAAGTTGGTATGTGGACGTAGGTCGTCACAAGAAATGACCGTGAGAGGTCCGTTCCGTCAAAGGTCAAGGTCGCGAGGGTAAAAGGTCAAACCGTAGGTTGTCACGAGAAATCAAGGTCACTGGGGTCAAAAGTCAACGGACAGTTTCCTGACAAACAAGGCACATACACAGACAATGTTGTCTACAGAGAAGTCCTCAACTAACCAGTAAGCTCCAACCAAACTAATCTACTTTGGACACTCCACCATCCCCATGCCAGACAAAACTCCCCTTCCTCTTGGGGATAAGGGTGTGGCATAGCCCTTTAAAAATGTAACCGCTGTATTTTCATCTCGATGCTCGCACAGTCAAAATTATTCTCGCCACGGGTAATTCACTAGTAAAAAGAAACAATAAGTAAAACATTCAAGTGCAAAGGACAGAGAACAAGTTCAAGGTTAAAACTAAAGGCAAGTACATCTGGCAACCTCAAGTAAAATCTCCCACAGTCGATTCTTGAAGGATTTAAAGGGAATGAGACAGTCAAGCTTCAGAGAGTTTAGGCATCCATTCCAGACATATGGTGCAAATGAGCTAAAAGCAGAACAGCCCAAATTTGTCCTAGTCTATCAAAATCCACCCTTGCGATCTGACATGCTGGCTTTGGATTTTGAAAGACAAAAGCCTAGAAAGATATGAAGGAAGTCTGCCAAGCAATGCTTTATAAATAAGTTAAATACAATGGAGCCTCCCTCTAAAATAAAGGGAAAACCACTCAACAGAACTATATAACACACAACGATGAGTGCGGAAACAATGTCCAGTGATAAAACACAGAGCGCTGTGATAAATAGCGTGCAGAGGTCTTAAAGTACTATCAGAGGCATGTTTCCCCATAGTCAAATAAAGGTAAGATTGTTGCCGGGAAAATCCTCTTCCTACTGTCTAAAGAAAAACAAGACCTGCTTCTGTAAAGAAATCCATTTTTTTTTCTGATTTTCTTGGACAAGTTAGACACATGAGTTTTAAAGGAAAAAACGTGATACAGCCAAATACCCAAATACTTGTAAGACTGAACTTGCTCAATTTTAGCACCAGACACAGAGAAAATTGAATCATTTGGCATAATTGCATTCTGAGCAGAAAAAAACATGAACTTAGTTTTATCCATATTTAAAACAAGTTTCAAATCTGAGTGTGTTGAATAAGATGAAGAGCCAATTGCAGGTAGATAAGGGCCTGGGCAGGCATTGGTGCAGAGAGGTACAACACAGTGTCATCTGTATTAAAATGAACCTTGCAATTTGCAATATTACGAGCAATATTATTAACATAAATTGTGAATAAAATGAGTCCAAGTATGGATCCTTGGGGTACTCCTTTCGTCACTTTTAAAAATTGATACTTCGCATCCCCCAGCATAATAGCTTGTGTTCTACTAGACAGATGGTCCTGGAACCACAAGCAGGTATCACAATCAAGACCAATGGAGGACTTTTTTAATGAAATAAAATGGTCTGCTGTATCGAAAGCTTTTGCTAACTCAATAAATAGGGCAGCACATTTTTGTTTATTATCCACAGCTGATATAAAATCAATTATAACCACTGCTGTGATGGTGCTATGACCAGGCCTGAAGCCAGATTGTTGTGAAGTTAAAATGTTGTTGAAAGTTGAAAAGCTGCACAATTGTTGCTTAACAAGAGATTCTAAAATCTTAGCCAGGCAAGGCAGTTTTGAGGTAGGTTGGTAGCTGTTCACTGAACTGGGATCACCACCCTTAAATAATGGGAAAACATGAGCAGCTTTCCACAGAGTGGGAATAGTCCCCGTCAATACTGACAAGTTAAAAATATTTGTTGTTAAATGTGCAATCGTTGGGGCTGCTAAATGCAAAAGACTCTGAACTAGATGAACCTTTCCAGTGGAATTATTTACATCAATTCATTTCAATTCTTGTAGGACCTCATTCACTTGAAATTCCCTAAATGACAACGATACTCGTGGTTTTGGAGAATTTGTGAACTAGAGCGGAGGACAGACATATCCTCTGTAGAGGACTGATTAATAAAATTTTCAAAAAGGTTTCCGGCCATTATAAAATGTTGGTTAAAAAGATCACAGATTTTTGGTTTATCAGTTATAGGACCAGAATCAGTGTGGATAGAGAGTGGTATAGATGAAGATGGATAACAATTCAGAGACTTCACAATTTTCCAAAATTTTGTGGGATTACCCTGACCTTTGGCCAGTGACGAGATTAAAAAGGCAAAATCTGATTATTTTATCTGTGAGCGGCATTTATTTTTTAATTTTCTAAAAACCTGCCAGTCAGAGAGTGCCTGGATTTCCTTAGCTTTACCCCATGCTTCATTCCTGACGCGTAGTTCCGTGGATAAGGCATTTGAAAACCAAGGGTTTCTTCTATTCTTAACCCTAAGTCTCTTCACCGGAGCTTATCCATAGCACGATTAAACACGGTAGTAAAGTGAGCCAATGCTAGTCCAGGGTCTGGAATAAAACCCGCAGAGCTTAAATCACTCCAGAAAATATCATGCAGGAAGGCCTGTTCACAGAAATGTTTAAAACTTCTTTTAGTAATAAAACATGAAGGAGCCTGTCATGTCTCTTATAAATGCTACTGGGCAATGATCACAAAAATTCAAAGGAAAGACGCCACTCAAAGCATACTTGTGTGGTCTATTTGTTATAATAAGATCAATCAAAGCTGACCAGGATAAATCTTTAAAATTAGGTCGTGTAGGCTCTGAAATAAGTTGCGTAAGAGTCAGGCCGTGGCAGACCTCTTTAAAATCGTTTGAGGATGGTGATAACCAATCTATATTGAGATCACCAGTAACCAATAATTCAATGCGAGCATAAGTGCACAAGATATCAGAAAGATTGATTATGGAGGATGAAAGAGTGCTTAGTGGGTGATACACACCCGCTAGTGTAAAACTTGCACAACCCAAACCTATTTTGATAATTAGGCCCTCAAATTGCTCTGGAACAGAGGAGGATAATAAAACATTCACAGTGAGAGAGGATTTTACAAACGTCAATACCCCTCCCCCTCTTTTAATCCTGTCACACCTAAAAACATTATAACCAACTACTGCTATATCATGGTCCGACACAGAATCATTCAACCAAGATTCAGTGAAAAGAAACACATCAGGATTACTCTACAGAACCAGAGCCCGAACACAATCCATTTTTGATAACAGACTCCTTACATCAAGACACAGTTGACCCAACCCACACTCACGGGATTGAAAAGCAACAGGTGTTAAAACTACAGGAGGGTTTCAAAAACAAGTGACAATTGTTCGACAATTAAAATTGTCAATAAAACCAAAGCTATGAGTCCTGGTAGCATACTGAAGCCAAGTGTGTGTGGATAACGGGATCAAATTCAAGATGGCGTCCAAGATGGCTGCCATATCATAAAATCATCCATAACTCCTCAAGGAAAGGGGCCAGAGAAATAATTTTGGTGTCTTTACCTAGGTTTAAGGGGTCAAGGAATACAATGAAGCCATGTTTTTGGTCATCACCATATTTGGTAATGGTGGAATCCAATATGGCAGTGTATAGGGGGCCACAAGCTGTAACTTGCTTTGTACTTGGTCTAGAGTTACAAATTCAGTGTCTTTACCTAGGTTTTCATACATACCAGTAGCTGATAATGCTAACTTGCAACCATGCTGTCATTTATTGCCAAAATATAATGATTATGTATTGTTACTGACTGACTGTGGATGTCATACATGCAGCCACACTGGATTTCACCAATAAGTAATAAACTATCATTTCTGAAAATTGTCTCAATTGATTCCTTGACCCTGAAAACCAAGGAAAGGACAACAAATTCGTAACTCTAGACCAGGTACTAAGCAAGTTACAGCTTGCGGCCCCCTTTACGCCGCCATATTGGATTTCACCATCACCAAATATGATCATGACCAAAAACATGGCTTCATTGGATTCCTTGACCCCTTAAACATAGGTAAAGATCTTGGACGCATCTTGAATTTGACCCCTCCTGCCCGTGATCCAGACCTTCCACCCAGAGGTTAGCAATCTCTTTCGTGACTGTGGTGAGCCACAGAAACTTTGCTTAGCACCTACGCTCTTAGCCATACACTTCTCTCCCAATGTTTAGCGGTTAGAATGCACTGCTAAAATGTACTGATGATAAGAACAAGCGTATAAAATGCATCAAAAATATTTGGTAAATCTAGCCAGGATAATGCATCAGCAACTTGAAATAACAACGATAAGGGTTTAAAGTGAATGTAGTTCAATAAAGTAACCATAACACCGAGCACTAAACGTGACCTTATATTTCCTTCTAGACACTGTGTCAAGTAATTACTACATGGAGTGCAAAATAAATTGTCAAGGGTATTTTGGATGTTTTATTTTAGCAGTATTATCAGCACATGATTCAGCATGTTTCAGTATGAATTAAATCTCTTGGTCGGTCTGCAGGGCAAAGCTAGAGGTTAATCAGAACCCATCTTTCATCTTCTTTGCTGGAGGAAACGGCAGCTCTGTCTCTTAAAACTAATTTAAAGAAACCTGTCTCGTTATTGTACGTGGAATGCAATGCAGCTGATGAGATATATCTGAGAGATTTAGCCATCTGAATGAGTCTTCAGAAAATCAATTTCTTTCTCCCTGATTGCACCTTTCCCTTGCTTATAACTTCCAAATGGGTTTAAACCACACATGAAAGGAGATTGCATTTCAGTTTGAATTAGGCTTGTAAGAATGAAGCATACTACTTAAAAATAATCCACAATCACACCAGACAGGGAGTTAACCGCATTACCAGACAGGAACATTTTTAGGCGCATCCGGATATAACAAGAAAATAAATTTGAGGTGGTTAAAATTATTGATGCCAGGGTTTTTTTTTTTATCTGATTCTGATATTTGCCAATTAACATCATTCTTTTGTCTTCAGAGTACAAAAAAGTTAAATTTACAGAGGAAATGGTAAAATAAAGCCTGATATAGGATTCACTTGCAACACAAATCAAAAATTTCTCGCTGAGATACAACCATAGTTGATCAAGTGAGCATCATTGATTCTTTTCATGACAGGGGTGAGAGTCATATTCGGTGTTTCAAAGAATAACTTACGTTATTGCTTGTGAAAGAAGCAGTCACAATTGTTGCATCTTTTTTCTGTTCCAGGTCTATATAATGTTTAGAGCTGAAAGTATCCACAGCGCAAAGTAAGGCTCCAATGTTTACAGAGAAGAGGTTTGACCAAATTTTGATCTGATACATAAACAATGTTTCTCATAAATCAGTTTAGTAATGAGATTTTGGTTTATTGCCTTTATATTTAGTACTTTCACTGCATTGATTTTAATTTAGTCTTTTTTCCTCAAGTATTCACCTTGATTTGCGGCTGTGCAGTTGTTGATCTGACATTGTGAAAATGGCCTTTTGTCGGGACAATACTACTTCAGTACTGCCTTGGTGCTAGTTAATGATGTGGTAAATATGGATTGTTAATGGTCTGGCACTGGGACCAGAGTTAAGGTATTCAAGCTGTAAGAAAAGAAGGGTTTTTCTGTTTGAAAAGGTTTAGTAACTCTCAGGAATGTAGACTTATAAATGGCACCACATTAACAGCCTGCAAAAGTTACATTAGTATTGCCAGCTTTGAAACTCGTGCCTCTTGGGCCAGTATTGGACACGTTAGTCTTTTCACAGTTTATTGATACTGCCGTTATTTATTAGTTCTTCCGTTGTCTCTGTTGTGCAGAAACTAACCTTCTGAGGACGCCGATCTTAACCTTGTATGGCACAGGGGTACTTTGCCAGCTGATTAATCACAGTCCTACCGTGGCTGTTATTCAGCCTGAGATTTTTAGCGGCCCTTTCAACTTTCCGAGTCTGAAAGAAAATCCATCTGTGATCACGGGAATAAATCTGAGCCTGTGGGAATTTAAGATACAATAAAAATGTCCGGTTGTTTTTCTCAGGCTTCTCTGTTGCTAAATGCAAGTTTTTAAAGTGCTGCCTGCATCAATGTGGCCGTATTTTCCTTAGTTGACTAAGTTTGCTGTGATTTTTACTTTTTAAATACTCTTCTTTTATAATTTAATATCGGTCTGTGAAGTATACAATGGATAAATATATAAACACAAAATAAACTGACACAAACACACGTAAATTCAGGCAGGTGTATGCACATTCTTGCAAAGACATTCTCCCACTACACACACACACATGCACACAAATCTATACACATACTGACATGCGCACACACACACACACACATGCGCGTACGCGCACACACACACAGACACACACACACACAAACACTAGCGCACACACACACATGCGCACACATCCATACACATACTGACATGCGCACGCACACGCACACACACACACACACACACACACACACGCGCACACACGTTAGTATAGCTGTACTTGTGCAGAAATTTTATTTACTTTCATTTTGTGCAGCCTTTACCCAACTCTAACCGTAACCAAATTATTGTCCCCAACTGCTGCGGTAGCGATCGGAGCGAGGAACATAGTATTCAGCTCCGTCCGTCCGTCCGTCCGTTCGTCACCGTCCACCGTTTGTTGTGAATGTGATATCTCAAGAACGGTTTGACTGATTTTATTCATTTTTGGCTTCATTGTGTATAAGTGTGATACGCCAAAACGCTTACCTAACCTTAACCTAACCCTATTTGTAAACATAACCCTAACTTTAACCAATCGGCCATAATCCTCCGTAATCCTCTATGAAGGCCACCCAAAATGCCCTCACAACATTTGTGTTTTCAAGAGTTCTTTCTCATAAATATAGCTATACAAGCCCAGGAGCACATGCACACGTGTGGGACCTGTCGAGCTAAGATTTACAGCTTCGCTTTATCAAACGCTGCAGTAATGGGTCTTGTTTATGTTGTCACCTAATAAAAGAAGTTTAAATAGTATTAATAAACACACAGAAGCCACAAAGGAGGAAAAGCAGCTGTATGGGACTGATAACAGGCCCATCAGTCCTCCAAAGACAAGCATTCATGTTGCGCTCAAGGTCTTCCAGACACTTCATTTATTTCATACAGATAATGCAGAAAATATAAATTACAAATAGGAAAGGGAAAAACACATTTATTTATGTGTACACTAGGAACTCTGGGGCCTCTGAAACTTGCTGCTTGAGAGAAAGCTTTACCTTCTCTTTACCTCCTCCTTCAATCCTGAAATCCGTTTCATAAGAAAAGTAGCTATTGTGCAGCCCCCCCCCTCTCTCACATACACGAGCAATTATTATTCCATTCCCTTCTTGAGTTGGTTATATATTTAATGACGCTGATGGCTATTTGTCATGCAAGGCTTTGCAACACTATCACTAGGTTCATGAGTGCAGAGCACATCTTGTTGAAAGCAAAGTCATGCATGGCACCATTTTGAAAAGCTTGTGATGGAAAGCATCCAAAAGCATTTGGTTTTTTTTTTTAACTGAAGGACAGAAAGCCATTCCATTACACTGGGTCATGGTTTGTTTGAAACAAACCTTAATGATGAGTCTGAAAAATCAGCTTAAAGTTCTCACCAAAGACACTTAATGAAAGAAAGTAGATGAATTGTCACAACCCTTATGTGTCCTTAATAATTTCCTCCTCCCCTCCATCAACCTGAGTGTCCTTTACAACCCCTGGAAAAAATTTTAGAGGATGTTCATCCAGCTTTTTTATTTATTTATTTATTTATTTTTTTGGTCACAAATAAAAAACTTTAGGTATGACATAAATGAATTTTTCTTCAATAGCTTAACAGTCTGGCTTCACGAGACACATCTTGACAAATTAGATTTTAACATTTTCATTAATGGCTTATATTTCACAGATCCAGAAGAGGAAAAAGAGGAATCACTCAATGTTGAGGGGAAAAAAAAAATGAATCATATACAAAAAATCTGAAATTAGTGCCCAGTTGCTCCTCCTCAGGCTTTTATGAGGGCTTGCATTCTTTGAGGGGTCACACCTTAGACGAAGTGTTGCTTGTAAAGGCTTTATACAGCATGTATAATGCCTTCATAAATGAGACATAATGTCTTCATAAATCATACATAAGAAAATGTTTTGGGTAAAGGGTGAAATAACACATCGTAATTCAGCACGCAATGCCAGATGTGACAATGACAATGTCAATTAGCGTACAATGTCACCCTTTATAGCATTTAGCCACTAACTAAGACACACTGTCAGTTATATCACATCTGCCATCACATGCTGAGTAAGGATGTGTTATTTGACCCTTTACAAAGCATGACATTTGCTTATGTATGATTTATGAGGACTTTATGTCTCATTTATGAAGGCACTATTCATGCTGTGTAAAGCCCTTAAGAGCAAGACTTCATCTGCAGTATGAACCTTTGGGGCATAGACCTCATTCATGGGAAACATTTTTTTCCTAACAAGCTCTTTCCAGCTTTCTCCAATAGTAATCGATAGATCATCCTTGCAGGAAATGGCCTTGTCGGGGACCATTTTTAAAAAAAATTTCCACCATGAATTTTGAATTGGATTGCGATCCAGACTGTTTGCTGGCCATACCACTGTGTTGATATGCCATTCCTGAAGAAAAACTTTTATTTTTTTTTTCTCTTCGGCAAGATGCATTGACATCCTGAAGAATGCCTTCATCATCGTCAAACTATACTTGCTACATATGGAATGAATAAATGGTCCAATATTTCTACATACACTTGGGGATTGACTACTGAGAATATGATTACCATCTGCCCAGTCGTCACCTGACATGCAACTCCATTGCTTGTTTTCTTCAGACAGCCATCTTTATAGGTTTCATCGGAATGCCCTAAGACAAAAATTCCAGCATCATCGCCCTGGCAGATTATGCAGATTAGTGATTCATCACTGAATATCACTTTCATCCAATCATTCACACTTCATGAGTGCCTTTCTTTAGCCCAATGCTTCTTACTTCTGTTTATGTGGCAGTGCTGGTTTTTGTTTGACTTTTCTGATGTAAATACAATTTCAGTCTGCCAATTTCTGACAGATATTTAAAAGACTTTGACTCCTGCTTCTGCCCTTTCATTCGCTTTACCTGTATTGTGCATTTTCTATTTTCAAGGCATATTGCTTTGAGTTTCCTGTCCCGAAACTTTGAAATCCGTGGTCTACCTGTATGTTTTCCTTTTATAACCTTCCCATTTTGTTCAGACTCGCATCAAATTTTAGGCGCACCTCAACGGGGACAACCAGCATTGTTTGCCACTCTTAATGTTGCAGTTCCTTCTTGGAGCAGTTTTTTAAAAATCTTGTTCTTTGTTTCAATTGCCTACTCGCTTTTCGGTACCATTTTTCCTCTCAATTATCAAAGTACGACACCTCGTTAACGTCTGCAAGCCCTCTCTCATACCTGCAGACTTATTTGTATTTCAGATTCATGTTGCCATTTTGTTTACACATGCTAATTACAAGGTGATTGCATTATTTTTTTCCTCAACATTGAGTGATTTCATTTTTCCCTCTTCCTAATTTGGAAATAAAATATACCATTAATTGATATAATTCAATCTAATTTATTTGAGGTGTGTTTCTTGAAGCCAGACTGTGCAGCTATTAAAGAAAAATTGTACTGTGCCATATCTGTGATTTCTCTAGTTGCTATGACGTTAAGAAGCTGGAAAGTCATCCTCTTAGTGTGGTGACTCCATAAATTTAGCCATTTTTGTAGCAGTACTGTCTCCTTTCAATGGTTTAGCGTCTTGCCGGCCTCCCCTTCCAGGTGTTATACGTTTGTGTGCCCCACTCCCATGTGATTTTGTGACGTATATAACCTTATTGAGTTTTGCTAAGCTCCTAGATTTGCCTGCTGTATGTCCTTCAGTTTATCTTTCTACAAAACCCAAAACCAGTGAAGTTGGCACGTTATGTAAATTGTAGATAAAAACAGAATACAATGATTTTGCAAATCCTTTTCAACTCATATTCAGTTGAATACACTGCAAAGACAAGATGTTTAATGTTCAAACTGAGAAACTTTTTTTTTTTTTTTTTCGCAAATAATCATTAACTTAATTAATTAATTATTTAAAGGCAGCAACACATTGCAAAAAAGTTGGCACAGGGGCCTTTTTATCACTGTGTTACACTGCCTTTCCTTTTAACGACACCCAGTAAACGTTTCGGAACTGAGGAGACCAATTTTTGAAGCTTTTCAGGTGGAACTCTTTCCCATTCTTGCTTGATGTACAGCTTAAGTTGTTCAACACTCCGGGGTCTACGCTGTCGTATTTTACGCTTCATAATGTGCCACACATTTTCAATGGGAGACAGGTCTGGACTACAGGCAGGCCAGTCTA
Source organism: Gymnothorax reevesii (assembly GCA_029721435.1). Classification (NCBI taxonomy): domain Eukaryota; kingdom Metazoa; phylum Chordata; class Actinopteri; order Anguilliformes; family Muraenidae; genus Gymnothorax; species Gymnothorax reevesii. The sequence continues at coordinate 114,533,173 of CM056577.1, forward strand.
GTACCCGCACTCTTTTACTACGGAGCCATGCTGTTGTAACACGTGCAGAATGTGGCTTGGCATTGTCTTGCTGAAATAAGCAGGGGCGTCCATGAAAAAGACGTTGCTTGGATAGCAACATATGTTGCTCCAAAACCTGTATGTACCTTTCAGCATTAATGGTGCCTTCACATATGTGTAAGTTGCCCATGCCTTGGGCACTAATACACCCCCATACCATCACAGATGCTGGCTTTTGAACTTTGCGCCTATAACAGTCCGGATAGTTCTTTTCCTCTTTGGTCGGGAGGACACGACGTCCACAGTTTCCAAAAACAATTTGAAATGTGGACTCGTCAGACCACAGAACACTTTTTCACTTTGCATCAGTCCATCTTAGATGAGCTTGGGCCCAGCGAAGCCGGCGGCGTTTCTGGGTGCTATTGATAAATGGCTTTCGCTTTGCATTGCAGAGTTTTAACTTGCACTTGCAGATGTAGCGACGAACTGTAGTTACTGACAATGGTTTTCTAAAGTGTTCCTGAGCCCATGTGGTGATGCTCGCTACACACTGATGTCGGATTTTGATACAGTACTGCCTGAGGGATTGAAGGTCACGGGCATTGAATATTGGTTTTCGGTCTTGTCGCTGCATCGCGTGCTGTGATTTCTCCAGATTCTCTGAATCTTTTAACAATATTACGGACCGTAGATGATGAAATCCCTAAATTTCTTGCAATAGCTCGTTGTTTTGTTTTTTTAAACTGTTCGACAATCAGCTCTCGCATTTGTTCACTAAGTGGTGACCCTCACCCCATCCTTGTTTGTGAATGACTGAGCATTTCAGGGAAGCTGCTTTTATACCCAATCATGGCACCCACCTGTTCCCAATTAGCCTGTTCACCTGTGGGGTGTTTGATGAACATTCCTTAACTCTCTCAGTCTTTTTTGCCACTTGTGCCAGCTTTTTTGAAACATGTTGCAGGCAACAAATTCCAAAGGAGCTAATATTTGCAAAAAATGACAAAGTTTACCTGTTTGAACATTAAGTAACTTGTCTTTGCAGTGTATTCAATTGAATATAGGTTGAAAAGGATTTGCAAATCATCGTATTTTGTTTTTATTTACGATTTAATCTATTATTAAATCAATATTAATCGATACGATTTAAGACGAGTTAATCGTCTTAGGAAATTGTTACTATAAATGATTGTAAAATACGGAAGTACTCCTCAAATCTTTATTAATACGAAAAAAATCACAAGCCTTATCTCAGGGCTCCAGGATTGGGACTGCGTTTCTGTTAACCTGCCTCTCCAGTTTGTTCTTCTGCCCAGTTTATAAGGAACACCTTCCAAGCCTTCAGTGGTCTCCAGGATTGGGGCTGCATTCCTGCTGAACCCTTTGGACTTGCCATCTGACAGTTCTGCTCTGGCAGCAGTGAACCCCATCTGGCCTCTGCTCCAGGACGCCACTGGCTGGGCACGGACAGGCCTCTTACCCTTCCAGTTATTCCAGCTGACCAGTGCTGTGCTCATACTGCTCTGGGCTCCCTCCCTTCACGCCATTATTTTACTCCTATCAATAAATACCTCCATTGGATTGTACTCTGACCCTGCATCGGGTTCCTTGTCTGGATCATAAGAGTGAATCATTGTTTTGCAAATAATTTGGTTTCCTGTTGGCAATTTTATTATGTTTGCTGTTTGAATGTGATTAGTGTAATAAAATAAATTCTTTGTCCAGAGTTATGCAGTGCAGGAGATTTGTGCGGTATGTTCTGGATGACTGCTCTATAAGCTGGGCTGTGGTACAGAGGGAAAAGGATACCATGTTCTAGATGCTTAATAATCTTCTCTTTCCTGGGCTAGACATTTAATAAATTCCTCTGTTCAAGGATATTTCTTTCTGCTCAGAGTTCTTTTTTCCTCCCTTCATAAGCTATTTAAAAGTGATATATTATTTTAAAAATTGCTTTTTCAGTGCTTCTGTGCATACATTTTGGTATGTGGAGTGCCTATCAACCCACAAACTGTGAAATAAGATAACCCAGTCAGGTTTTTGTGGCTGCCGTTTTTTTTATAACATAGTATTCGGCATGCCATTCAGATTTGGCTCCCAATCCTTTGTCACATGCTAGTGAGAATTATTCTACCCCTCATAAGAATATCTCCATTCACAGCTTATTAATTGTGGCAACATCCCAGTTTTAATTGGCGAAACCCTATGTATGTGTGTGCTACCCACTTTTTGTCTGACTGCTTTGGACTGCTCACCTTTATGCACGAAGGGCAACAATATTTATATTAAAGGAGATCTATTTTGCTTTTCGAAAGATACAAGGAAGCAGTGGCTTCGATGTATTTTCAGGGAGAATCCGTTGCTACCTAGGAGGCGGGTATTTGTTTCCAATTTCTGTTAACTGCGATATGTCTACCAGAACCACCAGAATTTTTGTCGGCAAACATCAGGTGAACAACACAAATTAGGGTCAAAGTTGCGATGCAAATATGTGTATTTTTGCCTTTCATGCCAATTTCAATAGGCGTCAGTGACATATGCAATAGTGTTATTTTGCCATTTTAAATGCTCATTGTGACATCCTGGCACCCAAAGATGTTTCAAGGGCACCAGGAGAGTGATGGGACAGGAGGAGCCAAGTATAGCAGCGTGATTTTATATTTTATTAAATAAAGAAAGTGAACAAATAACACAAACACAAAACTAAACAAAAATGGAGGCTACCTGCCTGTGAAGGGGAAAACTGAAGTTAAAACAGGCAAAGGAATGAAACTCAACTAATGAAAAGCAGGTGTACTAATTAGGGGAGCTCAGAGAGGGTAATTGGATAATTGAAATGAAGTCCCTAATTTGCAAAAAGTCCTGAATGCCAAGGGAGGGGGGCGTTACACTAATGTGATCAGGCGTTTGGGCTGGGAATCTGGCGAGTTGCTGTCTTTGTCACAATTCTTCAGTGAGAAGTGCCATAAAAATAAATAAAATTAAAATTAAAATTTTAATTTTATTTTTCACATATCAGAGTTAGGAAAAGAGAAACGCCACGTCTTATCTTTATAAGAGCACATCGGCACTGTTTTTGCAGAGGTGTTACATATGAAATCCAGAAAAAAAAATTTGTTGCACCAAAAACCAGCATGAAGTCAATACAAGGGGCTATATCTTACTTATTTAACTGCTTGGTCGGAGGTACGCAGCACAAGAGCAATTTAAGTTCGGTCCAAATCCATGGATAGCCAGAATGCAAAGTTAGGCACATGGTTCAAAGGGTGAAAGCGTGCGAGCAAGCCATTGCTGAAATTACGAAAAAGTAATCAATGTAATCTCCAAAAATGTCAGAAAAGTTTACTCTCAAAGTGTTCTAAAAAATCATTTCATAATTTTAAGACTTAAATAATCAGAATACACAGTAAATCCTTGTGGTTGCATTTTAATATGTGTGTAAAACCAACAAAAACATTTTTTATTTCAGGGATGCAGGTAGTAGAACATAATTATGTGCGAGCAGAACCCGGTACCCAGAGAAGTAAAAATGAGAGAGAAAAAACAGTCAAGGGGAAGGAGGTAAAACTAATGCTGTGTTTGATTATGGTACCGTAAGCTCTTGAATAAAATCCGCCAGTGTAGAGGGCCAAGACGGGATGTATGGGAGAAAGTCGGATTAGTCCAACTTCAGCATTCCTCATATTCTATTACAGTTTGTTTTTTCGTGTTTTCGCTTGAATGAAAATTTAGGCATTGGTGTATGTGTGATATGTGGTGTGGTGATATCTTAAACTAGTAAACTTAGAACCCAAGGCGTAAAATGCAATTTAGTCCCTTCATTCCCATTTGTTTCAGGGTTTCCGAAGCATGTGATTCCTATTTGTGTTTCACAGCACGACCAGGAAGCTGGGAAACTTGAATCAACTGATGTGATCAAACTGCGGCACAACGATCAATGTACAACTGTTCATTAGCAGAGGCACTGAATCCCCCTGGTGCTCCTGCTCCACAGTCTGTTCGGTGTTAAGTGATACCTGATGGTTTGTGGAAAAGAGAGATGATATATTGTTTCTGAAGGAGGACAGAGATACTGTACTATATAATTAATTTTCCTCATTGGAAAATATAGATTTGCCACTTTGTTGATTGCGCATCATTATTCATCTGCTGATGGTGAATTAAAGCCAAAATTACACGCATTCTATCAGTATCATTTATTTCTTCTACTGGATATTGTCAACAAGTCAAATGCCAGTGAATTAAAGAAAATTTCTTCAATTTTCAATGGTGATTGTAGTGTACATTCACCATTTATGAATGTTCTGGACCATAAAGTTATTTGGATTTAATTTTGAGAAGGCTATGCCATGTCTGGTGCTTGAACTTTCAAATTGAATCTGAGATTACAAGAGTAATGTACAAGACTTTTTCTCTTCTTCATGTTTTCATCCTCTAGTAAGCACAGCGAAAAACACATTTTTTGTACTTGAAGGGTCTTGCAGTATTACCATTTATCATTATTAATGGACCGCACGATGGGCGAACACAAAAAATAAAAACACTAAATGCAATGAGATAAATGGTGCATGGAACGGTAGATAAATGAATGAAACAAAACATAGGAGTATTGAAATTCAGGGACAGCAATTTAAGAACATTGAAATGATGAAGAATAATAAGAAGGTGCTAATGCTGAAAGATAAGCCTTCAGATTCCTTAGAAAATTTATTTATTTATTTACTAATTGATTTTTTTAAATGTTTTTCATGCTGAATCTCCCCCGAATTTTGAATGTCATCATTATACATTATGAATTTATCTACAGATCTTATCTCACACCTCCAAGACTAAAACAAATCAAACTTAAAGCTTATCCAAATTGTAACCTTTATCCAGACAATACCATTGGTCCTTCTATTGTACGATTTGCCAGTGCCCGGAGGTTAATATATTTTGGGGGAATGTTTCAAGTATTATGTCAAATATCATAGAGACCCATCCCTCATTCACAGCACTTTCTATTGCTGAATGATACCTTCTCAGTGGATTTAACAATTAGTAATAAGTGCCTCCTGTTTGCTGGTCTTTAGGCTGCTAAAGGGGTGGCTCTCTGCTTACCGGGATATTGCGCAGATGGCATTGTTTACAGCATGATTACCCCATGCCAAAAAACAAAACATCACCGATTGGTCTAAGCTACCAGAGAAAATTAATGTTTTATGGTAAGCATTTGTCGGCAATTATCTTTCAATTATGGTTCCATGCATAACGTGCTTTTTCACTTATCTACTCAGAATCATATATTCAACAATCATAAATATTTATATACTGTTTGTACTTTCTTTGGTTAATTCAAGTTTTTACATATACATTATAATCAGCAGCTAATTCTGAGGATATCATTCTGTTTGATGGAGGAAATTAGCGTTAACATTTAATTGCTTTATGTCTTCCTGGTCGTTCCCTGTACTCAACCTTCACTCAGAAAGAGACGCTATTTTGGTAACACTTTATATTGAGTACACATTATTAAGCATTAGTTAAGCATTAATAAATTTAAAGTTTGAAAATGCGATAATTAAGCATGTTATTGATGAGCTAACTAATGAAGAGAAAAAAATAACTGATTATAAGCTACTTACCAACGAGTATTCATGTTAAAAACATGATTTATAAATTATGAATTCAGTATTTACCAATCCATAACTAACATTCTTATTAATGATGAGTTGAGTAAGACATTTACAACTGTTTATAAACTACATACTAATGAGTATTAAGATGACAACAATTCTTTATACATGATGAATTCAGTTTTTATCAATACTTTACTAACACTTAGTAATGTGTACTCATTATAAAGTGTTACCGCTATTTTCAGTGTGAGTGAGCACTCTGAAAGCAAATGAGGGTTAGGACAACCTCTGGCTCATTCAGTATAACCTGACACTAACTAAGTTTTAGTACTCACTCACACTTAATTAGTGTGAGTGTCGTTTCTGAATACGGGCCTGAGAAAAATCAGCATCAGTCATTTTGTCAATATTTAAGCCAGGAGTCTCCAACCCTGTTCCTAGAGAGCTACCATCCAGTCGGCTGTCACTCCTGACAAACCAAAGCACACCTAATTCCCCAGCTAGAGATACTGTTGAGTAGCCAATTAGTTGAATCAGGTGTGCTGAATTGGGCTGGAGCAGAAACCTACAAGATGGTACCTCTCCAGAAACAGGGTTGGAGACCCCTTTAAGCGGATCCGTAACAATGACCAAGTCCAGTGCTTCTCAAACCTCTCCTGGAGGACCACCTGTCCTGCATGTTTTAGATCTCTCTCTGCCCATATGTGTAAGATAAAGACTTGACGAGATCTTAAGGTGTGCAAAACCCTATATGGATGCCTATATGTTTCACATGATACTTAATTGATCAAATTTGAGCTTTGCCATTCTATTTCTTTCTGTACTCAATATTAAGTGCAAAGTTCACCGAAATGCACATCGGTTTTCATCCTTCAAGTTTTCCTCTGGATTACCTCTTGCTTTCAATAGTGGGCTTTGCATAACTGTGCTGTAATTTTCTGAAATGGGAGTGATGAATAGCGTCTGCTGGGAAGAATCCTTTGAGGTGGTTAGCTGCTAATTACATTTGAAGGAGCTTTAACTGAAAGTACACAGCAGGCGCACCACAAAGACCAGTCTGAAGTTCTCCGCTCAAATGAGTGACAGAACTTTTTCAAGCGATCAGGGCCTTGGGACTACTCCACAACAACGGAGAAAATTGTTTGCTGAAAAAAAAACCTCCAATTGAATTTCTTTCTGTTCAAAAGAAGGTTTGAAATGAAAAATCGAGGGTCGCTGTTTAAACATTTGACACTTGAAGGTTTTGGCAAAACATAGCACACTGTGAAGGTCGTCAACCTCAGTCACACAGAGCTTGCATCACAAGAACTGTGAAATGTTCATATACTATGTTTTTACAAAAGCACTATCAACAGGGAAACACTCAACCTAAATTATGGAGTCGCATTATATTTGCAATTTATATTCATTGTTTGTAATTAGCATTTTATTATCTTTTAGCTATCCTTCATCAGCAGTGTCTGTGACCCTGAGTCTGTCCTCCAGTGGGAGTCACAATCAGCTGTGTCAGGAAGAAGGAGTGAAAAGCAATGGAGTAAACTCGACTCTGAGCATCATGCTGCTCATTTAATGAGCCACCGGTGAGGGAACTGAGTGCCACTCGCCATAAAAATGCATTTTCACTCCTGCATTCTATTTCTTATTCTTCATTTTTCCTTGGAGAGAATTAAATTAATTGGTGTTTTGTAATATGAGACACTCTGGGCTGTTGATTATGCTCTGCGGTGCCACTCAAAAGCCTGAAGTATTGACGATAAGGAGTCATTTCACTTCCAGATTATCTCCATCCCACCCCCTCTTGTGTTTTTGTTGTGACTCCAAAGACAAGTGAGGGGACGGGGGGATGGGGGGGGGGGGTTGTTGTGGGGTGTTGTTGCAATCAACTTTCATTTTCTTCAAAAACGCTCCGCAGCATGAACAGTGACCTCCAAGTTTAAGAGCGGACGGCTCTCTCCAATAGCAAAGTTATGGCTGTGGAAATGAGTCAGGGTTTAGCGGCCTTGGTCTCTATAGGAAGTGGGACACATTTCCAATAAAGACAGAAAGATGAGAAGGTGGCAAGGGTGAGAGAGAAAGAGAAAAGGTGAATGAGAGAAGCATAGGAGATGGAGGAGTGTGAATGAGCCAGCGTAAGGTGAAAAAGAGTCTGAGAGAGGGATAGTGACAGATACGGGGAGATATGGAGCGAGTGAGAGACGGGGAGAGGCTAGAGGTGAGCTCATAGACGGGAAATGACATGCAGATTGAGATATGAAACAGAGATGGATAAAATTCAGTAAAATGAGAAAATAACAACCCACTGCTGGTCCAGTTCAAGAGATGGTAAGACTTCAGGCTTCTGCCTTTACTTACACACTGAAAAGGCGAAGCTGACCGCGTGACGCAGTCAGGGGAAATTACCGTGGCAACATAAAAGCAGGGGTAGAGTCGTTGAGGGAAGCAGCCTACATGAGTAACGCTGGTTCTGTGGAGATTCATCTTCCACGGGCTGACAGCATTGCTGGATTGCAAAACAAAAGAAGTAAAATGAGGCCTTGTGTTGCTCTTACCCTATTATAACAATTTATATTTGCTCGGAGATCTTTTGATCCTCAAGGATCCTCTTATTGCATTTTCTTGCTATGCTGCTGCCATTTTCTTCCCACGATACATCCATTTTCCATGAAAATGTAATTATCCTCTGAAATGGATTGCAAGGCAGGGCACCATTATTTTGCGCAGTGCATTTTTATTCAGTTTTTTTTTTTTGAATGTATTCAGATTTTGGCAAAAATTAAATTAGACTCAACTGGAGTCAGGAATATTTTCTACACTAACTAGGCTTTCACCACCTACAGCCGGCCACAACTGGTTTTCATCCTGCTCCATTCCCAAGACGACTCTGTCACCTTAGGAACCATTAATCCAATTTCACTGATTGTGCTCGTTTTCACTCGCATTTATAGAAAAAATACAGTATTTATAGAACCATTGAAAAGTATTAGCCCCCTCCTCTGACTTCCTGGTTTTGCAATTTGTCACATTAAATAGGTTTAGATCTTAAAAGCAAATGTATACTGAGCAACTAAAATTTAGCAACACTTGAACTTTAAGCATTGTTGAAAAGAAAGAAAACGTAATGAAATGGCAAATTATGTAGTCTTCCTTAGCAGAACATATTGCACCAGCACACCAATCCTGCTCGCATGTACATTAACTCGCTTTCACATGATTTTGTGCAATTTATGTGAATCCTGTCACTTGAATCCCCTTAAAATCAGTTGATACGATACAGATGCTCTTTGCTGAATGAAAACCACTGAGAAGGGCAAAATCAAAGTTACGGGACATCATAGAGGAATGTCTGTAAACGTCAGACATGGAGTCATTGCCATCTTCAGGGCAGGAACGAGCTTGGGACAAGTTGGGCAGCACTTTAACATGAAATGGCGCTTTAGTGGACATCTTCAGACACGTATGGCACAGACTGGGATCATGAAAGACCTACCTCGCAGCAGTAGACCAAGTTAAACGACAGCATGTGAGGATCATGTCATTCCACGTGGGTTTTTTTTTGGCAAATATGAGATGAGCCTTTACATTTCTCATGATAAGTAGAGACTTTTGCTGAGGTTTTTTCTCATAGATAACATTTTTACAGTTTTTTTTCAGTGATAAAATCATAAAGAATGACTACTGCATATCTAAGATGAGCAAGGCCTCAAATTCCTTTAATAGCATTCAAGGTTTTTTCCCATGGTGATCATGATTGCTGACAATACCTGCGGTGAGCAAAGTCTGAATTTCCTTAAGTGTTCCTTTGGTTTCTTTCTGTGACTCACTGTGGTTTGCTGGAGTCCTAGAGCCATAGAAATGACTTAAATAAAGATATATAGGTTTAGAAAGGGTTATTAAGTTGATTTTAAGTTGCTCTTCAGCTCAGGCTCTACTGTAAAAACATGCCTCAACAGTTCATCAGCCGCCACTGACTGTCATATCTCTGATGATTACTGCCTATTTTGTGCTGACTGATGGGGAGATGAAAAAAAAACACTGAAGTGTAACTGGAGTGAGTTGTTGTGTGGAGGGAGATTTAAATGCTGTTTCATTGTATTTCAGTTTATTTCCATGATTTTGGGAGAGAAAAAGGGCTGCAAACATAAAAAAATCTTCATGAAAATTCAGCATTGAAATTGTAAAAGTTTAATTCATCTGAGCTTTACACTCTAAATTAGGTACTCTCTAGGAGCCAAGTAAACTAGCTATCCAGGGGTGCGTTTCCCAAAAGCTTAGTTGCTATCTAAGTTAGCAACTTACATAGTTCGTCCACTCACAGTCAATCGGTCCAACTATGTAAGTTAGCATCTGTCATTTCGGGAAACGCAACCCAGGTAGCTCCCCAAACCTCCCCATGTTCACGTGGGTTGTCTCTGGGTTCTACGGTTCTACGGTAAAGACATGCATATCAGGCTAACTGCAGACTGAATATTGCCCATAGGTGTGAGTGAATGTGGTGTGCACACCCTGGGATAGATTGGCGAGCTGTCCAGGCTCTGTCCCTGCCGTTCGCCCATAGGCAGGCCGGATAGGCTCCAGCAGCTATGATTATTATATTATATTATATTATTTAACATAATTTCTGCACAATTCTGGATTCTATCCAAATCATCCTGAATGATATTGCATAGTATTTATAATTTTCATCCCATATAATTTTTAAGGTGTTAAAGATGTACCATCAATGGTAATATAAAATCAGTGAACTTAATACGCACGAAAAAGGTTTTTTTTTTTAACATCAGTCAGCTTTTTGCTCATGTACTTCAGTTATTAAAGAGAATAATTAGAGAGGTCACTTTTCATACAGCTCAACTTTATTTAAAAGGCAACATTTTTCCTCGTGAAGTAAAGAATGGTTGTGCATCTGTGTAAACTTAATTCATGCTTTCTCTTTTCGTTGGTAATTACTTACTTACTTATTACGGCCACAAGTTGCTAGTCTTGCTGAAGGTTGACATCAACTTTGCACCATTCAGTTGATTCATATCCAGCCAGTGTGTAATGTGAGGCACACTAGATAGACACTGGGACGCTCTGCTGAGCGACCAGTCATCCAATTCAGCTGCTGTTAGGGTAATGGCACACTGACTATATGCAGTATAATGCATCAGTATATACTGGATACTGCGTGATTGTCTCCTTAGCAGTATAAAGACAGTTCACATTGGGGTCAAATTTTGGCAAAATTCTAAGGCAAATGAGCACAATCACCTGAAAAAAATTGCATGTGAGAAAAAATTGGATTTCAGCAGAAAAAGCTTTTGTTTGAAAACGGCCAAAGAGGCAAATTCATACTCACAGAGTAGCGCTCTGATCATTTCATTGGCCATTTTAGTTTTCAACCCTGGGAGTTAAAGATATGACAGTTTTCTGATAAGATGCTACACCACATATTGTGTGTCACTTTTTGAGGAGTGCTTTTCCGCGAGCTGTCAGCTAGCCGACATGGTCATCCAGATTAATTGGTTAACTGAGGTTTATCAGTCCTTCCCTCTGGGTGATCACTTCACCACATGATGTCACAAAGAAACAGATTTTGAAATTACTTGTAATGACTAATTGGCTGTGCACCTGCTGACATAAATCCTACACCATGTTGGAGAGCTGACTCTTCTTTGCCTTTGGGTTGATGAAATTAATTTCCTGTCTTTTGGAACTTGTGGAAAATGCGAATACATATATAACTGTTAAAATGCATTTGTTTGTGATTAATGTAAATAGTATGTGAGTACGTACAGAAAAGTTTGCTCTGAGTTGTCATTTGATTGAGCAAAATATTTTCTCTGGATTTCTATTTGATGTCTCAGTCAGGGATATTATAATGACTTGAAAATAAAGTTGCAGGTAACGTTTCATGCTTGGTTTAGAGAACTTGGCGGTTCACATGTCGCAGGCTTCGTCTGAAGGGGAACAGAGAACTGGCTCATCTATGTCCTCCTGTGGACAGTCACAGACAACCACAGAAACCTTTGTGACTTGTCACCCTCTGTAGATTCAGTTCAAAACTTAACTTAGCGCAGTCTCTACTCTTCAAGAGCGCAACACCTGCTCCAAAAAAAGAGCGCCAGACAGATGTTTAATTCAACATTTTCAAGGGGCAAAGCAGGAGCCATTCTTAAAGCTTACCTGCCATTCATCTTCCGGCACATTTCAGCCCTCAGTCAAACCTGAGCATGTTGTTGTTTTCAAGAGTCATGTTCATGTGGCCCTGTTTGAACCCGTTTTCCTCCCCGATGGTCTGCCATGCTAGGGTTGGAGCTAAAGAGGACATAAATATCTCCCTAAAGTGATGCTTCCTGAAGGTTTGTTTAATGCGAATACAGAACTCTCATTGTTAATTGACCATTATTGTTATATAGATTGCAAGCAGAGTAGTAACTTCAATTTTGCTAATCTGTGGTCTGTCATCTTTTCCATTCTCATTCCATTGCCTATAATGTACAATCCCGCTGTTTGTCAGATCTTGATAATGCAGTCGTAGCCTCCCAAAAGCCAGACACATATCGCTGCCCTGCTGCTGTTACACCACCCCTGCCATTACCACCCACCCGAGTCTTCTGAACAATCCCGCCTCTGTCTCGCTGTATTTCTTTTTTATTTTCATAGCACATATTGCTCGAGGCATTATCAGGGAATAAACTTGCCCTGAAGGTACAATCTACCTCCATATCTTGTTTCTTTCATATCTGAATGAGAATAAGTCGAGGCATACTAAAGTCCTGTGTGTGGTAAGGTAGAACACGGCGGAAGATGGCAACCAGAAAGGCGATCTTTCCTTTTGAGAATAAACCAGCAGCATAGCAGGTGTTTTGTTTTCATTTTGCAGAAATTTCCCTTGGCTTTAGATCTGTATTTCACTCCTTAGCTGACTGCAGAGGAACAGCGATGCCTCATTATCACCAAGATAGTAGACTCTACATTGTGCCCTCAAACAATTCAATTGTTTAATTCTGGAAAGGATGAATATGAAACTTTATTTGAGGCACTCAGTAATTTATAAATTATACCTGTATGCATGACAAGGTTGTAAAATATTGCGTGAAAGAACTGTTACTGGATTTCATGCATGGTGGTACAGTAATGTGCAGTAACAATTATATGAAGATGAATCAGAAACCAGGTACTATTCAAATATCTATTTCATGTAGTATCAGATCATATTGATAAAAATAAATTTACACATAATATATACAAACCCCAATTCCAACGAAGTTAGGACGTTGTGTAAAATGTGAATAAAAATCGAATGTAATGACTTGCAAATCTCATAAACCCACATTTTATTCACAATAGAACATGGACAACATATCTGATGTTGAAAGTGACAAATTATACCATTTCATGAAAAATATTAGCTCATTTTGAACTTGATTGCAGCAACAAATCTCAAAAAAGTTGGGATAGGGGCAACAAAAGGCTGGATAAGTCAAAGGTACTAATTAAAAACAACTGGAGGAGCATTTTAGAACTAATTATGTTAATTGGCAACAGGTCAGTAACATGACTGGGAATAAAAAGAGCACTTTAGGGAGGCAGAGTCTCTCAGAAGTAAAGATGGACAGAGATTCACCAATCTGCGAAAAACTGAGTCTAAAAATTGCAGATCAATTTCAGAAAAATGTTCCTCAATGTAAAATTGCAAAGATTTTAAACATCCCATCATCAACAGGACATAATATCATCAAAAGATTCAGAGAATCTGGAGAAATCTCTGTGTGCAAGGGAGAAAGCTGAAGGTCAATATTGGATGCTCATGATCTTTGAGCTCTCACTGCAATAAAAACAGGCAGAATCCTTCACTGGAATTCACTGCAAGGGCTCAGGAACACTCCCAAAGAAAGTAAGCGAATGATTATTCATCATATTTCCCATAAATCTCCACAAAAAGAAAGCATGAGGAATAATATTTTCCATAGCAGAAAATACACAGCAAATGCATCATCAATTTCAATTTGAAAAAAAAAAAAAACAATTATCTTACGTAGATCTAGCGAAAGCCCCATATATACTTAGATGATTATAAAACATTGATCGATTGACTATTTGAAAATGTTACTTCCCTCGACTGATTTTTTTGATTTGTTGTCATTCATAATTTTAATAACAGTGAAAGCTAATAATTCGAGATGAGTTGTACTGCCCAATAATATTCTGTAACCTACATATCATATTTTGGGAAGTTCTCATTGTGATTACCATAGTTGACTACCAAAACAGGCCTAGCTTCTCACCAAATCATAATCACACGTTGGCCCGCCTGCACCTGAAACCCCCATGTTTCATCAGTCATGCGATTACAGTCAAGATAAACATGATACATTAGATCATTGGTTGTCTATGGATTAGTTAAAGCCACGACCAACTTTTGTCTGAGAGTTGGTCGGTACAAATCCCAACCATCCTGAGCCAAAGCCATGCCTATGCACTCACGGTGTCTTTGTATTTTATTAAAAGTTGTTGGATGATCTGAAGCATTAAAAATGCCAAATTATCAAAATTATATTAACTGAAAAGGGCCAAATACTTTTTTTAGGGCACTTTATTTATTTTCTCATGTTGCCCTTTGACGTTCAACAATGTGCAGGGTCTGAATCAAATCATCATAATAGCTTGATTTATGAATTTTTGCAGGCCTTGCCTTAGATAGTACTGAATATGAGCAAACTGCTCATTGTAAAGGGTAATTTGGATTTTTTGTTAAGGGCATGACATTTTATCTTTTAATTCACTGAAACATGCTTCCAAAAGCACACCAGCTTCGTTTAAAACTGAATGCAGATAACGGCCAACGAATGGCAAATATGGACTATTGTTCTTTTATCTGCCTAACATTACTTATGAGCTGTAGGAACCCTGAATCCTCCAGGATGTAAAACATATGCAAACGCAGTTCATCTGCAAAGGAGGGCGATAATTAGTCAACTCTTTGCACAATGAACAATTAAAACTGCGTATGGAAAATAGTTGAATCCAAGCAAAGTGTTCTGCTCTGTTTCAAGTTCACATTGATTCCACGTGATTCATCTTTTAATTATATTCAGTGCACCACAGTGAATGCCCAGTTAAATCCCAGTGCCGCCCTTCATGTGTGATCTCATTTCAGTGTCAGATTCAGAGAGGGGAGATGATTTGGTTTAGTGACACATCTGGGAAAGGCTAAGGCCCTCAACCCCCTGTGTGACTCCTTTTCCCCAGCTATGAATACAAGAGCGTGTTCAGTTGTACTTCAATGCCTGAGTGCATGAGTAGTTTCAGCTTTGGTGTGCCTCAATGTGAGAGCCTTTTTATGTGTGTTTGTGGTTGACGGTGTGCCTACATGCCAGTCTGTTGAAGCCTTGCAGTGCCCCAACACTTCAGTTTGTTTGTGGCTTGCGGTATGCTTACATACCAGTGTGTTTACAACTTGTGGTTTAAATACTGTATATCAGGGTAGGCAGCTCCATTCCTGGAGGGCAGCTGCATCAGCAGGATTTTGTGGTCTGCTTTCAGTGAAGAGCCAGTTGATGCCACGAAAACAGAGTATGTGTTAGTGAACTAAACTAATCACCGGCAGAAACACACCAAAAACCTGCAATCACAGCAGCTCGACAGGACAGGAGTTGCCTATCCCTCCTGCATATAAGGCAAACATAATATACGGTCATGTCCAGCTCATTTCTTAGCTCGCTTGGGCCCCAAGGCCCAACGGGCCTATGCTGTGCTCGGGGTCCCAAGTGGTGGTCTGTCATACGTCAGTGCGTAAACTTTTGGGCTTGTCTGCGCTCTAGCGCCTTCAGTTTTTGAGCTAGCCTCTTGATATTGCATATGTGGGTTTATGACCATAAGGTCTCGGACAAGTTCGATTTTTGGCTCGATCGACCTACTACTTTGGGCAATAGGGGGCGCTATCCTTGCACATTCGGGCCAAGCGGGCACAGTGGCATTGCCACTATTTTTTAATCAGTTCTGTCACTTTCTGCCTTTATATTAATTGGTTTTCCTCGCAGTCAGACTGTCTATGTCTGTTTCAGTTTGTCTTCTTAATTGATTTCAATTATTAAATTATCACCTAGTGGCTTCAATTCACAGTGGCTTTGTGCTTTCCCTCGTACCTGACCCTATTGATAACTGTTCTCACTGTGTATTTAATTCTCTGGTTTTTGTCTTCCCCTTTGTCAGGCTGTGCTCTGTCCTTCTCCTCTGCAGTGCCTTTGTATTACCTTCCCTGCATTTTTTGTTGTTTGAATGCAGCATTTGGCTCTACTCCATCCTGAAACCAGAACTATAAGGAACAAAAGTTTACAATAAAATAATCTTTTAGGGAACCTTGGCAGAAAGCACCCACAGCATCAGTGTAATCAGCATAAGAGATATGGAGTTCCTTGAGAACTATGCCAGGAGATTCAATGAGCAGTGTTTTCACCAATGCTGAGAAATAAATTTAATTTGAAAAAAAAAAAAAAACAATATAACATATTTCTTTTCATCAAAACCAATGTGTTACATGACCACATTACTTGTGTTACTTTTAAGTTGCTCTTAAATGAGTCATTGATTTGGTCCACGCATGCATGTACAAACAAAAAGATACAGCTTTTATAACTATGGCCTATAATGGACATTTCTAAATCGCTCCGACCAGCTCCGCCACCCCTCAGTTACTGTTGCTATGCCCCACATGCAGTGCAGCTCAGTTCCACATTGACAAAAGAACAGCAGAGGTTAGCGCACCACTCTTTCGCGCGTATTCCTGAAAATATTGTGGTTGGTTTCTTTCTGAATGCATCCAACGTGTCCTGCAAAGTCGTCCAGAGAGGCCTTAACTATTTCAAGGAAGGATATATCCATGACATCAAAAATTTTAACAGTAAGGGTGGAAATACAAGAGTAACCACAAAGTGCTGGCGATCGATGCAGAAAAGCCAAACACCCAATAAATCACACTGAGACCAAACCAGGCAAAATAGAGGAATTGTACTGCACTTGTGAAGCAGGGTAGTTAGTTTTCGTACGTTTGTTGTCATCACTGAGCAAAAAATAACACTGGATCCAGTAAGCTGTCTAATGAGTCAGACAATATGCTAGCTAGAGTTTGTAATAAATCGTATTACGCAGTGCAGCAAACCCGTAAACTAGTCACATTAGACATAATCAAGTAATTAATATAAAGCTTATTATATCTGTGCTTTCCTCCAAACCAATTTCCATGACAAGCTAATTACTCATTTTGGCTAAGCTACTGACATTCTGAATCCGATTTTAGCAAGCTTGCTGGCTAGCCAACTGTTCTCTTGTTAAAGTTTCTAAACAGATTACATCATGCCATTACAAAATACTGCACCCTCTGGCTAAATATTTTATATTATCTAGTGTTGCGAATGCCTGTGTTGGGTGGCATGCAGGAATCATGTTCTCAGCGGAATCGTTACTGGTTTGCAGCTACATCTGGTATAACATGCAGAATTCCACTGAATTCCACTCAGGAAAAACAATAGTATGTTAACGCATACATCTATGATGCAGTTGGTGTAATTCTGTCTTCTCAGCAAAAGTTATGCATAGATTGTTGGTAACTAACCAGTAAAGGCGAAATGGCTAAAATTTAATTTGCTTACCTTTGAGGAAACAGCCTTGTGTTTGTTGATCTTTTTCACACTGAGTAGCGTGGGAGGCCTTCACATGCCTTAATCCAAAGCAAACACATCTCCAACTGCGTTTTTGGTCTTGGAAAAAGGATTAATTTAGCTCCCTGTTGCCGGGCAGGGTATCTTTGTCAGTAGTGTACATTCCTCAAGTGCATCTTAGAGCCATTTTCAATAAATTCAGACATCTCGAATTATGGCAATGATTTGACATAGTTAATGATGACACTCTGGACAGAGAACAGTAGATGAGAGAGTTCTTCGCTGAGGATTTGTTAGACTTTCCAGGATGCAGATTTGTCACCATGTTCATCCATATCAATGAATATACACCCTGTTTTACTCACTTAGCAATTGACAAGCAAATGACAAAGTTCATTCACTGTATAACAGTACCAGTACTGATACGATTTCTGAAAACTGTCATAATTTTGTTTATGGACTTTTATAAAAGTGCATTTGCAATGTTTGAAGGCAATAACAGCTTCTGCCTTCATCTATGGAGAAATAATTTTCTTTATAAAACAGTCAAATATGGTTGTTGCTTCCAACAACCTTCAGGATTTAGGGATTCATTTTCGCCTTTGTTTGTAATAGGTTTAAGGGATAGTTTGGATTTTTTGAAATGAAGTTGTATAAAATACCCTTTGTCAGTGTGGTACATGAGAGGTGATTTTTTTTGTTAATGTATCTTGTGAGCGGAGTTTCAGCCTCCCAAAGTTTTGAAGTAAGTAGTTCTGGCTAGTTTGCTGGGGTCACAAAAATAAAAAGCTTTGTTTCACAAAATAACATGTTTTAAAGAGTAATATATTTTTATCACAAAACCACGGTCAGTGAGTAACTCACACTTCGCAATCACTTGGTACAATTTTTCTCTCTCTGTATCACTGCGCGCATCACCTAACACACTTGGATGTCGACTGCCGTGACCTGAGAGAGCTACACACAGAGAGACAAGTTTATTGTCTGACAAGGAAATACAGAAAAATGGTGTGAACTTGTAATCAAAACCTGTTTTGTTCGCCTTATGTATTTCGCTGGTTTCCGTCGGCATTATCTGACAACTTGAACAAACGCACCACCACTTTTCTTTGACTCTGTCTCCTGCCCGCTGTCATGGGCCCATCTTCAGCTCGGACAGCTTCTCTCCCATTTCTCCCTCTCTCTGCCCTATCTATCTCCATCTGACGAAGTTTGGCATTGGTAAACTCAGGTTCATAACGTTATCCTTTTGCCTTTGTGGTAAAGGGAATGTCATCGTCGCTGTCGTAGTCTGATATGTTTTTGTCAATAATAGCGCAATGGCGCAGTGCCCTTCAAAACACGTTGTTCTTCTGTTCTGGTCGTCTTGGGACATTATCATCCTTGCCAAAATGTGCCCTGCACACACAAAGTTTTTTTTACCCTTGCCACTTTGGTTTAAATGCTCAAACCTACGGCATGAAGTCGCAGCTGCCGAAAAGCATGGTCCATGACAAGAGACCGTCGAAATACATGGGGCGAATCAGACAGGTTTTTGTTATTACAGCAGTTATTATAGTTAGTACAGTACAGTTATTATGTGAGGGCAGGAAGAAGATATGATGTGATGGAGTGCAACGTAATTATCGTAATTGGCAATCGAAGACACGGTTTCTCTCCACATGCGGTCTAACAGCGATTTAATCATGGGCTAAATTCAATACAGTTGTGGAAAAAGAACAGAGAATTGGGTTGCACAAAACATCTGTTTAAAACAGTTATTAGTCCTGACCTGTTCTCAGTCATTTTCATGATTAACAAAAGGTTCACTCCGAGAGCACTCCACACTTAACAGGTGTTGCTTGTTCTCCCCGATTAGGTAAGACGAGGACATTCATCTGGACGCGTATTTGCCATATTTATAATAACTTCATTCAAAATGAATGTGGAAAGAAACTGTTCGTGGTGTTTTTTGGATGTTAATGCTTTTACATTTTGCAAACTCTGCTGACACTGTCAAGCAAATGTGCGCCGTTTATTGCACAAGGTAGGCCATTAGGCCAATGCCTGTATAATTGCACTGTTTTCATGGCATGGAACCGTGAAGTGCGTTCTGCGCTTTGGCCTATTTGCGGGGCTATAATGTGATAATGATAAACACCAAAGATGTTGAAATGTACAAGGAAAACAATGAAATGTTTTTTTATGCAAATGAGATTTTGCTCAAATTAAAAGTATTTTTCCAAATAAGGGTTTTGAAAAAGAGGGATCGTCTTGTATTCAGGGTTGTCTTATGTTCAGGTCAATGAGGTATTACGCTTTAAAACACGTGTTGTTTTGGGAAACAAACCTTTTTATTTTTGTGACCCCAGCAAACTGGCCAGAACTACTTACTTTAAAACTTCGGGAAGCCAGAACTCCGCTCACAGGACACATTAATGAAAAAAAATTATGTACTAAAAAATTATGTACTCATGGACTACAATGTCAAAGAGTATTTCATAAAATTTCATGTAAAAAAAATCCGAACTATTCCTTTTATCGTTCTTGCTTCACATAGTGCTTTTTTAGTAAGAATTTTCAGAAGTCTCAAATGCAGTTTTTTTTTTGAGCCCCAAAATTGCACAAAATTTTGGTTATGCCTAGCACTAGAGAATGCATTACATCCCACTCACAACAACCTCTCTCTGCTTAAAACCCACCATGTGATGCAGTCGGTGGGGTAGCAAAATCTGACCTCGTATCTGAATGCGACTGTGGGCTTGATTACCCAGCATGGCTTTGCTTTCGGCACAGGGTTATGGTTTGGACTAAATTAGAAAAAATCTTACCTTATAAGAGGAACCCTTGAGAAAGAACAATTTTTATTTGAATGAGGTTTAGGGGCCCTGGTTTAGTTTTCACAGAAATACAGTTTTTAGTTTTCAAATAGTGTTTTTCTACGCAACATCTGTCTTGTTGGTGCACAGTTAGTATATGTCAGAAGGCCAAATAGATGTGTATATGTTTTTAAATGATATGTACAGTTGGGTTGAGCTAGCATTCCCTGTCTGTCCTACAGAACATGCTTTATGTCAAACTGCTTAAAGATAATCACATACATGCTATTGCTTTTATGTGCACATTGTAAGTGTTTTATAAGATTAGAATTAGGGATTTGGTTTAAACCCATTTTAATACAAGCCTGGAAATGACACACCCAAGATGAAAGTCATTACTCCTGTGCCATTTTGATTTTGAAGTGATGGAAAATAAAAATCAGTCATTTCTTGACTGGATATAATGGTGTATACTGAGCACCACAGAAGCTGGAGGATTTAAGTTGATCATAGTCAAGTTCAATTTTAGTCTCTGCATATCTATTCAATCTTGTCTGCGGAAAACTATTGGTCTTAAAGAGAAGACGACAGTAAAAGAAAACTAAATACTTCACATGCTAGTACATTTTGAGCTTTCCATAAACGTAGCTCCTCCCATTGTTTGAAACCAATAATCCACTTTGGGTCTGAGACAGAACTCCTTGTCCGACTGAGAGTGGTTGTCAGTATGAGTTATACAGATATTGATTACTAGCCTCGAACAGTGCAGCTGGTATTGTTTTCACCTTATGAATTTCTATGTGTGTGTCATCCTGGCCAAATGTGGTCCTTGTGACACACCTATTGTTGTGGGGAACAACCATAGAAGTGGTTTTGAGTAGTTTGCCCTGCATATTAGTTAGCCAAGTTTGTTTGCTTGCTTGCGTGCTCATATCTACGCTTTAGCTGTCAGTTCAGTACTAGCCCTCAGTCGACACACAAGTGGGCCTTGGTCCAGAAGAGAAACTCATCGGTGCTTGTGAAAAGGGATAAAAGTTGAAAGAAAAAGTTCAAAAATCTTTTTTTGGGAACAATTTCTCTTAGAATAGTCCTACTGACTTGAAACTAAATCCATTCAATTGTCCTTTAAATGCTCCATCATATGATGCAAAACATACCCTCTTAATGGTGGGGGTCGATAGAGTCGCAGAGGGTTGTAGGAAAGTTTCAAATGTCCATGAAATCTGCAATACTCATTGGATTTTCTTCAAACTTGATACATGACATTTCATCAGGGATAATGGAGACCGCACTTTGGCAAAGTAAATTTCAGTAGAAAATAGAATTCTTGAAGTGCTTAAAACACGTATTTTCATTTGAAAATAATCCAGTGCAATGCATTTTTAAACCAGCGAGTCTTCAAATTGGCTTCAATATCAGGGGGCAGACATTTTTACTTGGGGAATCTTCTGATTTTGATCTGAGGAAACCTCACTTTTAAATAATGGTTCATAACCTACACCTCTCGCAGTTTACATCTCTCAATTGGCCACAGTTTCTCAGACTAATTGGTAAAAACTTGAGTCTAATTTACTTTTGATAGCATTGTTATGCATTGCACCACAAAATTATGAGGCGTCTTCTTCTGCGCATAAATGTAAAATTTTAATATGTCTTTATCATTTCAGCGCTGGTGTTGCTCATTAAGCAGCGCAGATTTGCGTAAATTAGTTTACGAGGCTGCGAGAATCTGTTCTTTATTCTGAATGTTATCACGGCTATGTGAAGTACCGCTCTGGAACCAAATGCGAGATCTGGAATTTTCTGCAAAAGTGGGTTTTATTGAAGTAAGGGGGTAAACCCCCACAGGGCAGAAGGCAACGGTCCAAAGTCCAAAAACAGAATCCCAGGGACGTAATCCAAACTGTACATAGGGCAGCAAACACTAAACTCAGTCGGGCAAAACAGGTACGGTGCACGAGCAGATGAGTATCAAAGAAAAAGCCGAAATCAGAATCGGGGACGTTCCAGTCAGAAGTATAACACTAAGAGTGCAAGGCATTAACAGTCGCAGCACAGATAAAATGTTCTGACAAGAGCTGTGAGTGAAATGGTTGCTTAAATACACATAGGGGAAGTCACATGCTATGATAGGGAACAGGTGAGTTGAATCAGACTAATTACAAAGGAATTACCATGAAGTTGCTGATTACAAGAAATTGGCAAAAGCCAAAACGCAGACAGGGATCACAAAGACTGCCTATTGACAAACATACGGCTCCGGTTTGGGAGTTCTACCGTGCCCAGAGTGAGAGGCAGAACAGTGATTAGTAAGGTGTAGAAAATCTGCTGAAACACAGCGAAGTCAATTGAGTCAAGGTAAGGGGCGGAGACTAGAGCACAGCGAGTGCTGAGAGCTTGTCAATTAGTAGTGTGCAGCTAAACAAACCCTAGAGCTTGTTAGTAAGTTAGTACGATAAACAATGTTAGTCTTGGTTAGTAAGTTTAACTAAACTGTTTGTAATATAGAAAAGCAAGGTGAAGGAAGTAAATGAGATTGGAAGGAATGGTTGAAATCCCAGAAACCATGAAATCACCCGAAAGTGTGGCACACAATACTGGGGCAGTGAGCGATCACATGACAAAAGAACAGACAGGGCAATGCATGGTATGAGACAAAACATGCCCCAGAATATAACTGCAATGGAATACATACACAGACAAAGCAAAAACAACACAAGGCAAGGCATCTAAATCACAAAAAAAAAAAAGCATTGTCAAACAAAGCAGAATTCATAAACATGGAGAACCAGGCAATGCAGTAGAACTTGCTTTATTAATCAAGGGGGAGCACCCCCGCAGAGCAGAAGGCAAAAGTACAAATTCCACAATCCAAAAATCAAAATCCAGTTGGGCAAAAATAGGATCAAAACCTGGACAGCAATCACAGTAATTGTAGTCGGACAGAAATGGGTCTGATTCACAGGAATAGGTATATCAGAGAAGCAAAGCCAGAATCCAATGGGCGTAGTACGAATCATTAGCAGGGCAGCAAACATAGATCTCGTGGTCGGGCAGAAAAAGGTCAAAAAACACAGATGCAACAATAATTCAAAAAAGCAAACCAAAAATCAGAAGTCAGGCAATCCAGTCAGAATCAGAAACTCAATGAACTACAAGGCAAGAGAAAAACAGCACAGGTAAACACGGAAAACGATCTGACAGAGACCACCAAAACAGCTGGAAAAAGAATCCAATAGTTAAAGAAACATATGTGGTCCAAATACAAGCCACAAAGAAAGTCTAAAACTACACACGCAGCCAGAACCACAACAGGACACTCCCCCCCCCCTCTTAAGGGACATTCCCAGACATTCCCAAAGAACCTTGTGGACGGAGATCAAAAATAAGGGTGGGATCCAGGATATCCCGAGAAGCGACCTAGCGCCACTCTTCAGGATCATATCCCTCCGAATCTACTAAAAACCGGACTACACGAATAACACGCCTCTCTGCCAATACGCAACGTGCGGCGTAAATAGGCCTCCTCAATCATCCACGGCGGCAGTTTGTCGAATGGTGCCAGGATGTTTGTGCTAACCAGTTTGAGCTGAGAGCCATGAAAAGAGGGATGAATACGCAAAGATCTAGGGAGCTGCACTTGTTTGACGTGTTGTTTATGCTCCGAGAGAGTTGACTGTGGTGTGGATCAGGGCTTGGCCCTGCAGCACCCCTCGCCACAAAGGCAACGTCAGCAAAGACCAGCCACCAGGCGGCCACTCTAGCACTGAAGACAGCACCCACGGAAGACCAGCTGCAGGACCCTGGAGAGCCACAGGCTAAACAATTATTGCCTGCAGGGTAAACCAGATGCAGGCAATAATTACTCACAGCTGTGGCCACTCCAGGGAGCTGCAGCAGGTCCTACAAAAGGCCTCCACTTCATTTGAAGGGGCTGTCTGGAAGAGCAAAAGCGTGTCTCCAGTCTAAAGATAACCCTGTTTCTTGTGCTTATATTCCAGAGTCCGGTCGAGGCGCAGGGAGAGTGTAATCCCAGACTGGTGAGGAACCCTGGCCTGGCGTCTCCCAGACTTCTTCCTGGCACCAAGAATTTTTTGTTTGTACTACATCCCCCAGTGGAAGGGGACAATTTAAGTTGCACGAGCTCTTCCCAGAGAGCTTATTGTGAATAAAAGGCCAGTTAAGGCTGTTTTTGCCGCTATTTTCTCCTCTGTGTGTTCTCTGTGCCATCCACCGGTACCGCCCAGACCCGGGCAATACCACAGTAGATAAAGATGAATCTCTCCAACATCTCAAAGGGAGATTCCCAAATACACTGGGAAGAAAATCGCCAAAAATCCCTAACTAGAGATCTCTTCTGGCTATAGTAGTAACTAAAATCAGACACTCCAGCAAAGGAGGCGTGGCGGACATCCGGCTTATACAGCCTCAGGGGAAGGCGCCGTGATACAGCTGGGAAGAGAATCCAATACTTAAAGAAACAGACGTGGTCCAAATACAAGCCACAAAGAAAGTCTAAAACCACACACACAGCCAGAACCATGACAATTATTCGAGTCAGGGAAAGCTTAACCACATAACAAAAGCAAAATCCTTTCAAAAACCCGGTTAAAAATGTACAAGACATTCTCCCTATAAATCATTGAAATTGTACAGTATTATTAAATTTTGTGCATGCGTGCGTTGTGACAGTGCCCCTTTAATGTCCAAAAAATATATGGCAGTAATCTGTCTATTCACCTTTGGTTTTTTTGACAAAAAAAAAAAAAAATTGGTTATTAAATGTAATCGGAAATTTTCCAAATTCTGTGAAGGTGTACAAACACCACAATTCTGCAAATATTTAAATCAAAATCAGATGATAGGTATTGGTCAAAGCTACAAACTGCCCAATTTTGACCTTCAGAGCATTATTTTGCATTCTATTTGATTAAATTTTGGCAAGGTCTAAGCAAGCAACAAGTGACTGATTCGTTGTTTGTCTATATTTGTCACTGCAATCGCATCACAACAGTGCAAGACGCAGTCATGAAACTTCACAGTTGTGTAGCTGAGATAAAAATTAAGGCTGAATTTGAAGGTGGATGCGGTTGAAACAAGGGCACCAGAAGTAGTGGGTAAGAAGACCAGCTGACATGATCCCATCGCAAGACGGTCTCAAGTTGGTTTGTGCATTTTTTTCCCTTTATTTATAATAATGATACATCAGTTTTGTATAGCGCTTTTCTGGGAACTCAAAGACGCTTCACAATGGATACATTATTCACTCACATATTCACGCTCTGATGGTGGTAAACTACATTTTTGTAGCCACAGCTGCCCGGGGGCAGACTGACGGAAGCGTGGCTGCCAGTATGCGCCTACGACCCCTCCGACCCCCAAAGATTTGCACACAGGCGTGTTCCTATATTGCATGTTTTTGTGGGTGGGGGAAACCGGAGTACCCGGAGGATACCCACTTGGACACAGGGAGAACATGCAAACTCCACACAGAAAGGCTCCAGGCCAGATTCGAACCCACGACCTTCTTGCTGTGAGACAGTAGTGCTGACCACTGTAAGAGAGAAACTGTGTCTTCAGTTGCCAATTACCATAATTGGAAAAAGAGTCAATCAAGGAAAATTATTGAAAACTAGCCAGGACTAACTGCTGTCATTAACGGACGAGTTTTGGCATACCCTATGGCTCTGCCACGGCTTCACTTAACCCTCTTTCAGTCTTTTTTGCTACCATATCCATCCCTTGGTCCACTATTAACTTTGCGAGTTTTGCCTTGCCTTGCAAAATCCACTGAGGAAAAAACTCAGTTGGGGAATAGAAGATCGCATTAAAGGGTTACTGTCGTGCTCCAGTATCTTTTGTATTTTGATTAAACTGCTCAATGGAAACACTTTGCGTCTTCAATTAACTCCAATATATTTGTTGTTTGTCCACAAAAAGAAATTGATATTGCCAGTGGTGGAGAGAATGGACTGCAGAGTTTTTATAAGTTATAAGTTTTTGCACCCAGCTTTACTTTATATGACATCACAACATTGATTGCTTTTCCAGAAAACAGATATGATTTCTCAGTGCAAAGTATTAAAACTTATTGATCCAGGTGTCACCAAAAATGGAACGTGTTTAGACTGAGTTGAGAAATTGTGAAGGCCGACGTATTGTAAGGACAGAACACAAAGTAACGCCTGACGTGGTTTGGGTATTGGAGCTTTCCAGCACATAGGCAGTAACATAGAAGTAGCCTTGTTAATGCCATCATTGCTGAAAATTCCTGTTCAAACCAGGAAAAAAAAAGTTTACCATCCCTACTTGGCAATATGTGAAAAAGTAATTGCCTCCTTACTTAATAAATTATTTAAACAATAAAGAACCAGTTTTTTTTTATTTTTTTTACATGGCCTTGTGAAAATAAAAGTTGGCTAGTCCTTATTCCAAATTGCATGGTGCTAATAGAAAAAAATAAGAGAAATAAACTCCAGATGCACCAAACGCTCTTACCATCCAAATCTGCTCTTACCCATGTGTGCAGAATGTTGAATCCCACATGATCGTAAATTGGAAGCGTACGCTGCATGAATGCTGAAAGGTATAAAAAGGTTCAGAGCAACATATGCTCCCCTCCAGACAAAAGGCCTTGTGTATTTCAGCAGGACAATGCATAACCATGTACTGCAGCTATTACAACAGCATAGTAGAAGGGTCAGTGTGCTGAACTGGTCAGCCTGCAGTCCTGATCTTTCACCGATTGAGAACATTTAGCGCATAATTAAAAGACAAGTCCGTCAAAGGAGACCCAAAACTCTCCAGCACCTGGAAGCCTGTATTAAACAAGAGTGGGATCAAATTCCAACAGCTAAACTCAAGAAACTTGTCTCCTCAATGCCCAGACTCCACTCTGTGTTAAAAAGAATAGGGGATGCTACACCATGGTAAACAGGCCCCTGTCCCAACATTTTTGAGACCTGTAGCAGCCATCAAATTTGAAATGTGCTCATTTTAAGGATAAAATTGTAAAATTTCTCAGTTTCAACATTTGCTATGTTATCCCTGTTCTATTGTGAATAAAATACTGGCTGGTGTGATTTGAAAGTCATTCACAATTTACACTTTGTCCCAACTATTTCAGAATTGGGGTATTAGTTTGAGATGCTACTTAAGGGATACTTGAGGGATGTTTTTAATGTCATGATAAAGGTGACAAAGACCATTACAGATGTTTAATTATGGTTACATAATGGCTATTCTGCTGTGATGCAAATTAATTTGATGTTATTTAACATCAATTAATGCTCATTAGCTAATGGTGTGGTTTGCAAGAAACTATGTAATCCATTGTATGAATACCAAACAAAACTATATGCCATTAAAAGTGTGCCTCCCACATGGGAAAAAAAGAAGAAAAAACATTTTAGGACTGCACCTGAAATGTCAGCATTCTGGAATATTCCATAGAACAGGGGTTCTCAACCTTATCCAGAAAGGACTAGAGTGGGTTCATACTCTTGTACCAGCCGAGCAGTTAGACAACTGATTCTAGTCATCACAGCCCAGAGCAGCGGTTCCCAAACTCAGTCCTGCAGCCCCCCTGCATTTGGCCCGAGCCACAATTTTAGTCATTGGCTCTGTACAAAATGTAAATTTGTTTTGAGCAGTTATATACTCTTTTGCCACAATTTAGAACTACCAAGGAGAATGAAAATTCCATATCCACATTGTGATAAATTAGAAACAACTGCGTGGAAAGAAGAAAAAAATAACTAAACAATCAGTGGGTTCCTAACTGGTGAAACTGGGGACTTGCGGTCTCGATTCTGTTTTTACCTTAATAAACCCATTAAAGAATAGGCAGGGTGATTTCTTGCAAGTAATTTCAGAACAGAAGTTAAATAAATAAAGCAGAAGTAATAAAGCACAAATGATAACGCTCTAGAACATTCTGCTGTTCATGAGAAAGAACCACTTAAAATGATTACTTTAATGAAAGTACAGAAACACTCAATTGATATGAAGGCACAAACCTTGGAAAAAATAAACCAATTACATCCCAAATGAATGAAAAGAAAAATATGTAGTCTGTACTTCATCTAAAATCAATGACTTAATAATTGGTAATTAGAACTTTTAAAAGATCAAAAAAGTTTTAAACATTCACAGCTTGGAACGTGCGTTGGGATTTTGTCAAGAGGGATACGAAGGCATGAAAACTGCTCTCTCATATTTAAGATGCCCAGATTGATTCTCACAAGGCATGCTTAAACACCATCTCACTTGGAGCACAGCTGCTGTGCAGGTTGCAAGCCGTTGCATCATTACCATTACCTACTCTTGTTTCATATGGGCATACATGGACCACTTTTATCAAGAAATGTTTAGTTGGTGAGAAGCAGAGGCTTTGTTGTTTGGGAGCCAAATGCTTCCCAGACAGAGAACAATAAACAGAATGAAAGCATAATTTCCTGTCAAAATTTCTCATCCTCATTACTCCCTCCCTCATTGAGACTTTCCATAAGTTTTAGGCCAGAGAGGTCAACAAAAGTGTGTTCAACAATCTTTGGAAGACCGTGAGCAGTGACTGTTTTTATTGAATTTTCGTAATATCACTGACAGCGGACACCATTTTCTTCTGAAATGTTCAAGGAACATTTGAAAGCATGGTTTCTTATTGGTCCTCACTGGGAGCTATTTATTCAGGCACAAAGGAACATTGGCCATGGTGACGCTGGCTGAATGTTGTTGACTCAGAACAATGCAAAGTGATTGATGCTCAAAGTGACAAAGCATTATTGCGTGCACATAACATGTCTTTCTCCTTAGGCCTCAATGGCTGCCCTGTGGCTACAATAATATGATGTTGCCAATGAGATTTAATAAAAGAGTTGGTACAGCTGTCCTGCTGTTAGCGTCAATTGAAAAGCACTGTTTTGGGCAGACAGCAGTGGGCAGACTGTGGCTTTTGTTTGTAACCTGGGTATTGGGCTGTAAGGTCCTTTATTGTCTGGACAGGGCAAAGTTTTTGTCATTTTTGTTGTTTTTTATGCTCAGTAATGAATTTGTGATGAAAAAAAGAAAAAAAAAGAAAAGAAAAACTAGAGTGCCAAGGGCCCTGAAGGATAAAAGTAAGTAGCATCAGTCTGTGGATTCAACAGCAAGGTAACACAAATTCTTGCGAAAGCAACACGTATACATGATGTTGGCGTAAAAAAAAAGCTCCAGCTTGGACATCCGTGAAAAAATAAAACCTGTTTAATTTTTTTATAGAATTTTGGCAGTGATGGCAAATGGTCCCATACCACTGCGAATCAATTCATGGTTCTTCAAATCAATTCTTCTCTGCGAAAGAAGAGAACTGTTTCATCAGCACACTTCTATGGGCCAACGCAGCTCAGTGAGAAAAGGGGATTTAGTTACCATTATCGGGCAACTCGCCTGAGCAGTCACACTTTTTCATGAGTGACAGACAGCAACATTTCTTCCATTTAGCAAAAATATAATCTTTAAGAAGTCTACATCATGAAATCCAATTAGATTTTTTTCTAACCTGAAATTTCACTGTCGTCTGCTGTCAATTTGTGAGGTGCGCCATCTTCTCAATTCACTTCTGGTTCTTGCTCTGCTTTCAGACAATAATTTTTTTTTGACACAACACTGCCACCGAGTGGGTCTAATTGGTATTATTCTTCTTATTCTATGATGCTAATGGGAACAAACATCCGAAAATGGATTTTGACCACTTTTTATTGCCGCAATGTGGTTACAATGCCTGTAAAAATGTTAATTTTATATAGTAAGGTGCCTGATACATAATAATTTTTACTAAGACATTATTAAAGGAGGAAATAAATATTGATTAAACAACATTTGTCACATGACCTTGACCTTGAAGACCAAAGTCAAATCCAATATTGAGTGTGTGATCAACACATGATTTGTCATTTGTATCCGATACATACCGGAGATCTAAAGCCTACATTAAAGGACTTTTAGGCCATTTTGTTATTACCTGGACCTTGTTGTCCAAGGTCAAATCCAATGTCAAAAACAACCAGCATACATGATTTGCTCATAGTGCCCAATACATAACTAAGCTCTACAAACAGTATTAAACAAATATGGGCCATATTTGGCATAAAATCTTGACCTTGAGGCTCAGCATCAAATTTGACTGACTGCCTGAGAATGTTCAGCAGACATGGTTTCCTATAGATGTCCCAAACATACCTGATTTTCATGCCGGATGTCATATTCAACTCGCCGAGAATGGCTTACATGATTCCCCATAGGTGCCTCGCACATACTTAAACTCTAAATGCCACATTAAGCTGTTATAAACACATTTTTTTCCATTTCACCTTCACCTTGAGGCTCAACGTGAAATTCGAACAAAGGACCTTGAGGACCTTGAGGTCCAAGGCCAAATTGTAATCACAGTAGGTGACTGGCCTATGGCTGGCAACCTAAAAATAAAGCTGTGCGTGAAGTGAACTTTCACCTCTGATTTAAGCATTTCATCAAAAATCTTGAATGAACCTCGTTAGAACCCATAAAATCTTAATACACAGCTCCCCAATTTTAGTAGATAAAATTTGAGTACGAAACTAACAAATCATGAATTGAACTAGCATTCTCAAAGGGGACATTGATATGTGGCAGAATCAGAGCTCATGCAGATGAAAATCCATTTCACAGGTTTTATTTGAGATTTTGGTCTGGCAGTCCGATTCGGCAAAGGTCAGAAAGTGCAAATTCACAATTGTAAATAGAGTTACGTTCAGGAGTCAAAAAAACCACAGTCAGCCAAATCAAAAAGAGAGAATCAAAAACCAAAAAGCCAAACAGAAATCAAGCACAGATCGATAAAACAAACACAGAGAACGGGACTGACATCCGAAAGAAACCAATTCATGACCAGAAAATCTCAGGAATAAAGGAGACTGACATGAGAAAGTCACTCGTGAAAGGCTAAAGAAACTCAAATTGGCTGTTTTAAGTAAGCGAACATAAAGGGAAGGAAAGGGCCTCATTACAATGGGTACAGGTGTGGGAAGCTAAGGAGCGTGCAGGGAGGCGAGACTACAAGTGGGGGAGCAATCAATAAAATTGAATGAGGAGCGGTGCAGGTGTAGGAGTGAAAACAGAAAACAAAAGATTGATGTGGGGAACAGACTAGACCAATACACGGATCAACTAAAATAAACACAGGAACATACAGAACTATGCATACAGAAATACAAATTAACATGACTAAACAGACTCAGATCCTGACAGACATGAAAAATTTTAATGCACATACATAATTTTGGAATCTGGAGTTCTTATCAACACACTAACTGTAAAGTGAAACATCTCAGCCATTTTTGTGGGCTGCCTTTCTCATAAAACATTGCATTTAGCTTGGCATTTTGATTTGGGTCCCTTTCCAACGTCACAAGTATGCTTGTAAGAATTGTTCTGTCCACTCATCTGAATATCTCCCCCCACAGCTTATTTTTCTGCCAACATCCCAGCTTCAATGGGCAACAGCCCATATCTAGCAATATCTGCACTTTCCACTTTATGCCTGACTGCTTTATACGGTACAAGTACAGCACTTCTAACCTGGATTGGAGCAATGTAGGACAGGCAATGGGGACCAATTATGCTTTTTGGAGGATTCACAGAAGCAATGATTTCCATTTATTTTCAAGGAGAATCTGTGGTCAGCTGTTAATATACAAGCTGAATTCCAAGTGTAACCCTAGTTCAGCTTGGTTGTTGAGGTAACTCGCTTGCTAGCTAAGAGCAATGCTCAAAGTGGACTTCACTCAGCTTGCATGGATGTATTACCTTTCTAGAATCGTTACGTGGTTTATTGGCCTGCTAGCTACTAAACTGACTTTGAATTTAGGAATCATTGCTAGTTCTGCCAGAGGCAATGTACGAGACACGTTGATAGGAAAAGATAGAATGGGGGACCGTTTTTAATCAAATTCAGTATATTTCAGAGACTTGCCAGTAGCTGGGGGATTATGACATTGCGGATTTCCATTGACATGTGGCTCTGTTCACTGACCGATTAAAACAAAGATCATTCCATAGAGGAGCCCCCACTCAGAAAAGCCAATTTTTTCAGAGGGTTAGAACTGACATGAATCAGAATTTTTATTGTTGTATTTATTTATTTATAATAATTATTATTATGCTAAAAAGTTCTACAGAATATTGAGAATATTAACAAAATGGAATAATAATTCCCCTTTAATATTCTGTAGTCAATTACAGCCTGAAGTCTGGACCCCATAGATATCAGCAGGCTGTGTTTCCTCCATGGTGATGCTCTGCCGGATGTGCACAGCTGCAGTCTCCAGTTTGTGCTTATTCTTTTGGTATTTTACCAACAGTTTTGCCTGCATCAAATCAGATAGATGTAGGACCATTGACTGACCTTGCCATTGCATAATATCCAATTCCAATGAAATTGGGACGTTGTGAAAACGTGAATGAAAACAGAATACAATGATTTGCAAATCCTTTTCGACCTTTGTTCAATTGAGTACACTACAAAGACAAGATATTTAATGTTCAAACTGATAAACTTTACTGTTTTTTTTTTTTTTTTAAATATTCACTCATTTTGAATTTGCTGCTTACAACATGTTCAACACAGAAAAGCTAGGACAGGGGCAACAAAAGACTAGGGAAGTTTGAAGTTTGACCTTAGATTGAAGGTCTTGGTGTCATCTTGGGGTCACCAGGTTTCAGAAGGCACCATCAAGCGTTACCTCCACTACTATGGGCTCTTTGGAAAGGTTGGATTGTAAGGAATTTGAAATTTTGGACTTTCTGAATTAAAAATGCTTCTGTGACCAAACCACTTGAGATAATTCAACCAAATTTTCACGTTTTACGGTACCCACCAATAATGTTTTTGATAGTTCATTATTCTTGAGGACTGCTACAGTTAATACGATAAATCTCCTCTTAACAATAAGGCAATTTGCCATTTGCACAACTTTTAGGCGAAAATTGCGTTTTCCAGGTCATGAGGCAACACTCTCTTTAAATGATGCCAATTACACCTAAACCTTTATGATTTGGCCTCTTTGCACTCTAGTTCAACAAACTGCTCAATCTGTACACACTGAAATGATGAGGGGTGACTTTGGGACCGAGCTTAACAACCACTAGCACCATCACTGTCACTGCCTGACTCATGAATCACTCTCACTAGCATCACTCTCTCCTTCCGTGTCACTGTGTCCAGCTTGACAACAGTTTTCTCATTGACAACTTCTTGTGAAATCACCTGGCACACTTGCTAAATGCCAGACTGCGTGCTTCAGAAATGCTGGTTTCTTCCTCTACACGGTCCTGGTCTTTGCTCCTCCATTTTGTTAGTCTCTGCAAGTACCGAGTACAACAACAAGGGTGAAACTGTGCTTCGCATGCAAGTAAGTCATTGCCTCTGATTCTGTGCAAAAGTGTCTCATCCTGTTTTTGCTCTGCTACTTGGAGGATCTTTACCCCGCCACCTTTTTAAAACTTAGACAGTCCTTCTAAGATTTTATTCGCTCCTTTCTTAACCTTCTTCTGTCCTTCACGGATGCAACAAATACAGTCTGGTTTGAAGAAGATGCTATGTCTTGTTGCTGAATCACGTCTCCTTTGTCTTAACTGAGGAGCAGCCTCTGGGTTACCATCATGAGAAGGAATCTGGTGACCGAGATTACTAGTGAAACGTTGATGACAATCACAATGGTAACCATGAAAAGGGGATAAACTGTCTGGAATTTGGTCACATATCGAGTCCATCTGATGGGAAGAACCGACTGGTTGGGATCTCCAGTCATCCCGTATTTTCAGCAGGCTTTTAAGTCCGAATTCTGGGTCTTTTATGTTTAAAATGAAAGTGAAATGTTCACATGTTGACTCCTGGAGGTGTATAACACACATGCCGGTTTCACCACTCTTGTCTGTGTCATCTAAGCTTTGTGTCTTGCCACAGCGGGACATGTTTCAATGAGTCGAAGACCTGAAAAAGAAAAACAAAATTTTACGTGTAACTAAGACACTAACCAAATCGCCAGCTGATGACAACAATGAACTACTGATAAATCATAAATAGAATAAATGCACGCACATCCAAAATCAGATATCACAGGTACAGGACCCAAAAAAACCATAGAAAAGCAGAGAATAAAAGTCTGCACACTGTTTAAGTTGCTGCAGATGACTATTATTTCTTGCACAACGTTTTGGCTGATGTGGCCTTCGTTAGGTGAGTTCCACACGTGATAGGGGTGGGGGTTTATATACTCTAAAGATGGTAGACTGACTAAACCAAAGTGCAATGAGTCCCAATAAGCCAAAGCAATCACATCAACCCCATATTACCTATGATCCCAAAACAACTGATAAAAACTGATAGATCGTAGCTACAATTTATAAAAAAGGTTTTACATCGAACTTTTCATTGGGACCAAAAGGAGCCTTGAGGGTGTGAATGTAATTAGTTTCGCGCTGTAGAAGTATACCATCAAGGTCCCCACCCTTGGGGGGGGGTTTAACCTTCTCGATACCCATGTTGCGTAGAGTGCTAATGTTGAGTCCCGCTTCTTTAAAATGTGCAGCTAGGGGATTGTGCTCATCTCCGCTATGGATGTTACTCCGGTGTTTGCAAATGTGAGTATTAAGTTGCCTGCTAGTCTTACCCACGTAGACCAAGCCACAAGGACAATTAATCAGACAAATGAAATGCGTGCTGCTGCACGTAATAACACCACAAATCCTACAAGACTTTCCGCTATGAGGATGTGTGTATGTCTTGCTTTTTGATGGTGTATCCACATTGCGCACAGTTTCCACATTTGTAATTGCCCTCAAGCAGGTCGTTCAGAAAGGTATCCTGTTTTTTTGGGATATAGGCCTTCACTAGCCTGTCTTTTAAATTAGGAGGGTGCTTGAAAATGACGGCCGGTGGTTCCCTGAATACCTGCTTCAGTTTAGGGTCCGTTTCGATAATGTGCCAAAGTCTTCTGGGAGCAGCTTAAATAGTGTGTGTACTTTTACTTTCTTCTTTTCTACTGATTAATCATCCCATACAAACTTGACTAAAGACTGGAACAGCCAACAGGCAACTCAAAGAATACTGATTATCTGCCCCAGTGAATCACATGACTGGAGCTAATAAAAACATCGGCCTACAGTGCATAATCGAGTGGGAGCGCGAATAAACTCATGCGGTAAAACTGAATGTACCATTTCCTCACTTTAGACTGAGCCTGACTTTACTGCTTTTACTTTTGTATTGAACCTTCGTACTCAATAAATTTCATATTTCTTTTTCCAACATAAAAATATCCTACCTGTTGTGACTGTATATATATACACCTAAGTATTTGTACTTGCTTCTATTCCACTACATGTACATAGCTTGCATTGGTACAGTGTTGACAATTTTCACTCCAGGAGGATGGGCACTTCATGGCAATTGCAGTAATCCACTGAGATAGCAAACATGAGAATTTATTCCAAGAACGAGATGAGATGACAGCAGTGTAGCTTTTATCTACCAAAGTCACTAAGTCTAAGGTAATTACCTCAGTCCTTGTGTTGTACAATTCCTGCAGCAAAATGATTGACTCAAGATATGAAACACAGACAGCAAGGAGAATTATGAGAAAATATGTTTAGTGCAGTGCGCAGAGGCCATATATTAATGGTTCAACTATTGTTGGCATCATTTAAAAAAAGTTATGTCTTATGACCTGGAAAACACAATTTTCTAAAAACTGTGCAAGTGACAAATTGCCTTTTTGGTATGAAGGGGTTAATCATCATAACTGTAGCAGTCTTCGGGAATAATTAAATATCAAAAACATTATTGGAGGGTACCTTAAAACCTCAAGATCCGCACAGAAATGGCACCGTGACAGCAAAATCAACGTTCTGCAATGGCCATCTCAGTCACCAGACCTCTATGCAATTGAAAACCTGTGGGCTGAGTTGAAAAGGGCAGTCGATAAATGCAAATCTAAGAATAGGAAGGATCTTGAGAGAGGATCTGCTAAGAGGAATGGTCCAAAATCCCCCCAAATGTGTGCCTTATCCTCGTCAACTATTAAAGGAAATGACTCCATGCTGTGATCCTTGCCAGAGGTGGCTGCATTAAGTGCTAAATGTAGGGTGTCAATAATAACGAAACTTTGATTTTGTTGGAATTTATTTTGTTCATGATTGTTATGATTTTGGTTGAAGTACACTGCTCAAAAAAATAAAGGGAACACATAAACAAGAAAATGTAACTCCAAGTCAATCATACTTCTGTGAAATCAAACTGTCCACTTAGGAAGCAACACTGATTGACAATCAATTTCACATGCTGTTGGGCAAATGGAATAGACAACAGGTGGAAATTATAGGCAATTAGCAAGACACCCCCAATAAAGGAGTGGTTCTGCAGGTGGTGACCACAGACCACTTCTCAGTTCCTATGCTTTCTGGCTGATGTTTTGGTCACTTTTGAATGCTGGTGGTGCTTTCACTCTAGTGGTAGCATGAGACGGACTCTACAATCCACACAAGTGGCTCAGGGAGTGCAGCTCATCCAGGATGGCACATCAATGCGAGCTGTGGCAAGAAGGTTTGCTGTGTCCGTCAGCGTAGTGTCCAGAGCATGGAGGCGTTACCTGGAGACAGGCCAGTACATCAGCAGGCCACAAATGTGCATGTGTCTGCTGAAATGGTCAGAAACCGACTCCATGAGGATGGTACGAGAGCCTGACGTCCACAGGTGGGGGTTGTGCTTACAGCCCAACACCGTGCAGGACGTTCGGCATTATTCAGAGAACACCAAGATTGGCAAATTCACCACTGGCGCCCTGAGCTCTTCACAGATGAAAGCAGGTTCACACTCAGCACATGTGACAGACTTGACAGTCTGGAGATGCCGTGGAGAACATTCTGCTGCCTGCAACATCCTCCAGCATGACTGGTTTGGCAGTGGGTTGGTAATGGTGGCATTTCTTTAGGGGGCCACACAGCCCTCCATGCGCTCGCCAGAGGCAGCCTAACTGCCATTAGGTACTGAGATGAGATCCTCAGACCCCTTGTGAGACTACATCCAGGTGCGGTAGGCTGTGGATGCCAATGCAAGACAATGCTAGACCTCATGTAGCTGGAGTGTGTCAGCAGTTCCTGCTTGACGAAGGCATTAATGCTATGGACTGGCCCGCCCGTTCCCCAGACCTGAATCCAATTGAGCACATCTGGGACATGTCTCGCTTCATCCAACAACGCCAAGTTGCACCACAGACTGTCCAGGAGTTGGCGTATGCTTTAGTACAGGTCTGGGGGAGATCCCTCAGGAGACCATCCGCCACCTCATTAGGAGCACGCCCAGGCTTTGTAAGGAGGTCATACAGGCACGTGGAGGCCACACACACTACTGAGCCTCATTTTGACTTGTTTTAAGGACATAACATCAAAGTTGGATCAACCTGTAGTGTGTTTTTCCACTTTAATTTTGAGTGTGACTCTAAATCCAGACTCCATGGGTTAATAAATTTGATTTCCATTAATTATATTGTCAGCACATTCAACTATGTAAAGAACTAAGTATTTAATAAGAATATTTCATTCAGATCTAGGATGTGTTATTTTAGTGTTCCTTTTAATTTTTTTTGGGCAGTTTATTTATAAAATTTATTAATATTAAAGTATTTCACACATGTTGGTCTACTCCATTTCTCTGTAATCATAATGTTCTTTTTATTTTTTTTTTATTTTTATTTTTTATATGGTTTGTGCACTGCCAGTCAGGGGAGCCAGTAATTTCAGTCCACTGTAACACTCAACTGGCCATCGTACAGCATGGAAACCTATTGTCCAAATGCTCATGGTTCCTTTGTACATCCAAAAACGGGGGTAATTTCTTCACCGTTCACCTGATCAATAGCCTCAAATAAAAACTGAAAATTGCAGTATGAGATCATTGTCAAGATTCAATTTCAACTCAAATATGTTGTGGTGGACAGGTAAAACAACACTTTCTGAATATTTTGGGACATGTCTGAATATGGTTCTGAACTTTTGTGAGTCAGTAAGTTGATTCAGATGAATGCAGGGTGGAGAAATGTCAGCCACTGGAAGGAATGCGATGGGTGCTTGTAGGACAGAGGAATCTCATTGTCCTGGGAGATTTCAGTTGTGTATAATCGCTATCACCACAGACCAGACACCCTGCTAAGTCTCCACTGCCTCAGCATATTGAATAACAACCTCTGGGACAATGAAGGCCCATCTATTTGTTCTCCACAGCTGACAATCAAGGTTGTTGAGCTCTGAAATGGGGAGGTTAGTTCTCAGCAGAGGAAGACTCATTCCCTTTTCAGACAAATATTGAATCAGCAGCATCAGATCTGCACATTACATTCCTGAGCGACTTTAGACCGCCAGGGCTAGCAGCCTACTTCTATGTCTGAAATAAGTGGATGGTGTAATGCCAACAAAAGTTTAAGATCTTATAATGTTTACACTACATTGCCAAAAATAGTTTGACACTTCTTTTTGTTTGTGATCATGCTGTTTTGCACGATCCAGGCTAAAAGGAAAATCTTTACGCAAGATCATACTCCCAACAGTTCAGAACCTTTTCTTGATTCTGCCAGAGAATGCTCCATCCAAGGAACGAGATCCATACATGGTTTTTCAAGATTTGTGTTGAAAAAAATTCACTCGCCTGCGCAAAGATCTGCCCTCAACCTGGTGAAACATAGTTGGGATCAACTATTCAGGCCTAACTGGACAACATCTCATTAATAGAGTGTAGCTTGCAGAACTAGTTCAGGCAATGGTAGGGTACTACGCATTTGTCATATCTGATGGCCATAATGGACGATAGAATGACATACAGTAGAATCAATAGCATGTTTTGCTTCAGAAAGCTGATTTTTTTTCACTACTAAATTACCATTCCTTTGGGGCATTAGGTAATTAGCTTGATGTGACAGTGGAAACCGTTTTTTCTTTTTTTCTGCAATGAAAGATATTTTTCATCGACTACCTGATGGATGCTTTTTGCAAATAGGTTAGGCTGTTTGCCGATGGGATTGAACACATCCATATTCTAAGTCATTTACGGGCACTGCTTCCTCATGAGTACTCCATATTCATTTTGGGCTTGCACCATATTGATAGGATACCATGACTGAGTGCATCATTTGAGCAGTTACATAGATGCTGGCATCTATGATTTGCATCTCAGCGCACACAATGTAAAAACTGGTTTGATGCAAACTTACATTTTTCTGGAAAAAGATGTATGGGAGATATTATCTCCTGAGTGACACGTGGAGTTTAAGTTCTTGAGAAGAATGTAAGATAAGGTTTTGGTGCAATATTATCATGTTGCGTGGCCATTCAAAGGTACGTATGTGGGAATCAGGTCACAATGGCACAAAACATCTCAATCGGGAGTAATAATAATCTGAAAGGAAGGCAATAAACCTTTCATTGAGAGCTCTTGGGCAGAAAATAGCATATGAATCTTTCTCCTTTCTTTCCTCTGACTTAGGATAAAATATGATATTGTATTAGACTCAGGCTCAAGAAAATGAGTCGATTGCATTTTGAATGCTCCAAGAAGCAGAATCGCTTCTCTTCTCAATAAGTAATTTTATCGTGTCTGTGAAATGTAATGTGCAAAAATAATGTGTTAGTATGATGATGCAAAGGAGAAGAGGACAACAGAGATAGGGGGCGCAGTCAAGAGTCCACCTTGGTGTTTCTCACAAATCCAACTCAACTGTTTCTGCTGTGGAAGTCTGACACAGAACCTACCTGACACCAAGAGGTCATCTAATGGAGGCAGCTTATTACTTTACTGCATGGCTGCATGAAACCTTGGGTGCTTTTATAAATAATATGCAGGACTGTTGTAAAGGGGGTTGAAGTAGTGCTCAAATAGTGAGAACCGGAGCAATACGTGATCTGACTGGTGTCTGGTACAAAAAATTTATTTCAGATCATTTAGATCAAATATTAAATATTAAGCCAAACCTTCTTGCTCAGCAAATTTTTCACTGCTAATTGTTTGATTGCAAATCCAATTTTTGGTTGCAGTTCAAGTTATAACGCAACTGGGGGCTGGATGTACTCGACAGGATAATAAATGTGCCTCAGTTGGCCAGTTTAATTTTGAGTGACAGGGATGGAGTACACACCCAGTGGTCAATGCCTCAAGGCTCTGACTGTGATGGCTGCTGAAGGTGGACGTCAAGAGCAGCGGCCAAATATTAAAAAAGGCTAATCTCACAGCGTGAAGAGAGACTAAAAACAGATAGAAATAACGAGGCTCGTGCTACCAACGGACCAGATGCCGTCCAGGGTAGAAAACAAACGAGCTCCAGGAAAACAAAAGAAAAGGGAAATAAATCAAAGATTCCCTTACTCACTCACACTGATCCTCTTATGCAACTAAGTCCCTAACAATAATCTCACAAGAGACCTTACCGGTTAAAGCGCCAAAGATGTACTGACACTCTAGCAAGGAACGCGAGGCGAAACTGGAGCTTAAATAGAGTCCGGGCAACGCCCCCAATTACTGCCAGCTGGCCCAGGAATCCGATAGGGAGCAAAAACTGTATCGTCCCGGACGAGAGTAACAAACAGAGCTCTCAAAGCTCCCAAACCATGACACTGACAGAATTTATGCGAAATTGTTAATGTCACAGCAAGCCTCCCGTTATACTATTTCCACAGTGAAGGTGGTCTTTACGGCCTCCCAAATTGTGTGCATCTGCAGAAGCTCTCTTTTCAAGAGGTTTGAATTATGGACATGTAGTTTTGTTTCTGAATTTGTGCTGTCATTTAGTGAAGCTGGCTTTGCCAGCTGCAAATGGCTAGCATTAGAAAACAAATTTATGCTAAGGAATACAGTCACAAGTGCCTCAAAAGCCAGGTTTGCTCACAATGTTCCACGCAGAGCACCATTTGCAACAAATACATAAAAATTTAACTGAAGATAATCTTATGTTCTCATATTTGTAAAGAGGTGAATTCCTTTCCTTTCATTAACAACATGAGGGACACTTACTAGATCTATAGAAGCACAGGAAGCACAGGATGGCAGGATTAAAAAGCTGCCCTCAAATAGACTTGGTACAAAGTCCTGCTGGCTAGAGACAGCAGATTGGCAGGCTGACTATCTATCCATCTACAATCCATCAGTCCATACATCCATCCATTTTCCTACCTGGTCACTGCACACTGTTTGACGCACTGAATATGTATTCAAAACACTGATAGCTTAAGTGATATGACTAACAATTGGAACTACTGAAGTTTTGGTACTTTCTCTGTGATCCAATTTTTCCAATTTGCATCAATCAAAGTGTTTTAATGTCTTGAAGAGCCAATAAACAGTTGCATTTCGAGAGCTGACTGCAATTAACAGTCATGTCCAGATGTTTTACATTGGACATAACTGCTTATTGCAGTCAACCCTCGATTTATGAACCAAAGGCAATAACAACCAGAGCACAAACTAGGGGAGACTGCTATATGCCTCGGCGCAGAACTAAATTTAGTCATGCGGTGGTATCCGTCAGAGGCGCACATTCCTGGAACAATTTACCAGTACATATCAGAAACTTTGACAGCTATGCAACCTTTAAAAAGAGCTTAAACATTGGTTAAAATCACACCAGTTATGCATGCATGTACAATATCTGTATAATATCTGTTTATTCCTATGCCCATACCCGGGGGCATCCCGTTCACTCCGCATTTTACAACTACAATATACATGGTTGTGTTAATTGTAATGTTGTGAATGTGTCTTGTGTGTAACAATACTCCCCCCCCACCCCCCCGTGTGTCGTGTCGTTGGCTTATCTGTGAGGTGTTCTGTCGTTTGGAAAACTTGTATGTTTTTTTTTTTTTTCCTTGTAAGTGCCTGCCTTAGGACTGCGGATGAAATTTAGCTATTGTGCTAATTCCTGCAGATTTACATTGATGCATATTGCTGATATGTTGATTAATGCGCATTGTCCTAATTCAATAAACTCAATAAATATTAAAAAAATAAATAAAAACATTTATCCGGGGAAAAATGCTTTTCACAAGATGATAACTGGCAATTTCCTCCCCATGTTTCAGATGAGTTTTAGATTTTGATCCACTCACAGTAGCAACACCTGCTTTTCTCAACTA
Organism: Gymnothorax reevesii; assembly: GCA_029721435.1. Lineage (NCBI taxonomy): Eukaryota > Metazoa > Chordata > Actinopteri > Anguilliformes > Muraenidae > Gymnothorax > Gymnothorax reevesii. The sequence continues at coordinate 114,575,419 of CM056577.1, forward strand.
ATTATGTGAGCGCCGTGACGTGAGACAAGAACTTAGCATACAATGACAATTACATCCTGTCACTGCATCTCAAGTTGCTGAGAGGCAATTTTCAAGCCCCACTGTATTGTCATTTCTAATTGCACACTCCTTGTTATCGTGCACAACACAATGATTCTCTGAATGATTTTGTATTTTTTAAAGTAATGTTGGTGCCATAAAGTTATGCAGGTAGGATTTTTTAGTCTCTGAAACATGTACTCAGGACAGAAACTATTATGATTGGTTAAGGCTACCTCTGTTTTGTTTGAGTTTGAATGTCAACAGAAGTGGAAGTTAACGAACTTGCATAGTGCACCTTTAAAGAAATATGATATGCGTACCTTCAAAAAGCAATTGTTATAGCTCCAAAAATATTTTTTTAAATAAATAAATAATTTATTGTTTCTTATACGATTAAAAGTGTTTATTCCTGGCACAGCATGGTTTGATCCAAGACTATTCTGGTTACGCCATCCATCCATTTTCAACCGCTTATCCGGGGCCGGGTCGCGGGGGCAGCAGTCCAAGTAGGGATGCCCAGACTTCCCTCTCCCCGGACACTTCCTCCAGTTCTTCCGGGGGTATCCCGAGGCGTTCCCAGGCCAGCCGAGAGACGTAGTCCCTCCAGCATGTCCTGGGTCTTCCCCGAGGCCTCCTCCCTGTGGGGCATGCCCGGAACACCTTCCCAGGAAGGCGTCCAGGGGGCATCCGATAAAGATGCCCGAGCCACCTCAGCTGGCCCCTCTCGACGTGGAGGAGCAGCGGCTCTACTCTGAGCTCCTCCCGGGTGACAGAGCTCCTCACCCTATCTCTAAGGGAGCGGCTCGCCACCCTGCGGAGGAAACCCATTTCAGCCGCTTGTACCCGAGATCTCGTTCTTTCGGTCATGACCCAGAGTTCATGGCCATAGGTGAGGGTAGGAACGTAGAACGACTGGTAAATCGAGAGCTTTGCCTTTCGGCTCAGCTCCTTCTTCACCACGAGAGATCGGTACAACGACCGCATTACTGCTGCCGCTGCACCGATCCGTCTGTCAATCTCACGCTCCATCCTTCCCCCACTCGTGAACAAGACCCCAAGATACTTGAACTCCTCCACTTGAGGCAAGAACTCTCCTCCAACCCAGAGGGAACATATCACCTTTTTCCGGTCGAGAACCATGGCCTCGGACTTGGAGGTGCTGATTCTCATCCCAGCCGCTTCACACTCGGCTGCAAACCGCCCCAGTGCATGCTGAAGGTCCTGATTCGAAGGAGCCAACAGGACAACATCATCCGCAAAAAGCAGAGATGAGATCCTGTGGTCCCCAAACCGGATTCCCTCCGCCCCCTGGCTGCGCCTAGAAATTCTGTCCATAAAAATAATGAACAGAACCGGTGACAAAGGGCAGCCCTGCCGGAGTCCAACATGCACCGGGAACAGGTCTGACTTACTGCCGGCAATGCGAACCAAGCTCCTGCTCCAGTCATACAGAGACCGCATGGCCCTTAGTAGAGGGCCCCGGACTCCATACTCCCGAAGCACCTCCCACAGAATGCCACGAGGGACACGGTCGAATGCCTTCTCCAAGTCTACAAAACACATGTGAACAGGTTGGGCAAACTCCCATGCACCCTCAAGCACCCTGCGGAGGGTATAGAGCTGGTCCAGTGTTCCACGACCAGGACGAAAACCGCATTGTTCCTCCTGAATCCGAGGTTCGACTATCGGCCGGATTGTCCTCTCCAGCACCCTGGAATAGACTTTACCCGGGAGGCTGAGAAGTGTGATCCCCCTATAGTTGGAGCACACCCTCCGGTCCCCCTTTTTAAATAGAGGAACCACCACCCCGGTCTGCCAATCCAGAGGCACTGTCCCCGACTGCCACGCGATGCTGCAGAGGCGTGTCAAGCAAGACAGCCCTACTACATCCAGAGACTTGAGGTACTCAGGGCGGATCTCATCCACCCCCGGTGCCTTGCCACCGAGGAGCTGCCGAACTACCTCAGTGACTTCAGCCCGAGTGATGGATGAGTCAGCCTCTGAGTCCCCAGCCTCTGCTTCCTCTACGGAAGGCGTAACAGCGGGATTGAGGAGGTCCTCGATTCCTTCCACCGGCCGACAATATCCCCAGTCGAAGTCAACAACACTGTAAACAGTGTTGGCAGGGTACTGCTTTCCCCTCCTGAGGCGCCGAACGGTTTGCCAGAATTTCTTCGGGGCCGACCGATAGTCCTCCTCCATGGCCTCCCCGAACTTTTCCCATACCCAAGTTTTTGCTTTCGCCACCGCCCGGGCCGCAGCACGCTTACTGTGTAGGCGTAACCATCTCTGGTCGTTGCACTTGGCCTCCTAATTCAATCGACCATTACAGAACACTCAAGCCAGCATCAAGTCGTCAGCATCGGCTGCGTTGGAGAAAGTTGTGGCTAATCAACAAGCTGTTTTCTCTGGATACGGCAAGGGTCTTGCTAGCCTGAACAATCAGCAGGCAGAGTTGGCGCAGAGAGTCTGCCTTCAGGCGAATGCCATAAAGAGACAGGAAAACGTTCTGTTAACTCTCACTGAGAGTATTTGAGCCTTGTCGACTCAGATCACACAAAATGTAGCACAAGCACAACCCGTACACCTCCCCCGAAAGCCAAAACCCCAGTTACCCCCAAGATATGGAGACAAGGCAGGAAGATTTCATTCCCCAATATGTTTTCACAGTTCGTGAATGAAGAGTCTCGGGTTTCATTTATTTTATTCCTGTTGACCGACTCAGCATTCACTTGGGTCGGCCCACTTATTCGATCCAATTCACTAGTCCAGAATACTGTGAAGACTCTCGCTAGAGAAATGATATCGGTGTTTGATCAGGATGTTTGTGGTCAGGACGTGGCTACACGTTGAATGCATCTTAGGCAGGGTTCTGAGAGTGTCGCTGAGTTTTCAATTTCATTTCACTCCTTGATGACAGAGACAGGCTGGCCAGAAGCGCCTCCTATGATAATTTTTGTTCACACTTTGGCAGAGGAGGTTAAGGACGCTCTGGCTACATTGGAGCCTTGTGTTTCTCTGGATTCGTTGGTTCGCACTGCGGTGCGAATTGATAATCGCATCCGCCAACGTAACAAGGCTAAACGTACGGCATTAACTCTTGCTGGCAACGGGGCTCCTTGCGGCATGCATACAGGGTCAATTCCGCCCACTGAAATCACCACTCCTGGTGATCCTATGCAGGTTGATGGCTCATATGACAGCAAGGCTCGTAAGTTCGTTCGCAGACATGTAATCTGCTATAATTGTAACAAACCGGGACATATCCGTCCACGCTGCCTTGAGCTTCAGGGAAATGGGAAGACTCTCTAGCGGTATGGGGCGGAGCTAGAGGGACAGATCAAATTTCCCTTTTGAACTGTAATTCCTGTAGAATTGACTTTGGGGAGACAGAGAATATTTATTGAAGCTTTTGTGGACTCTGGCACCGTGGACTGTTTAATGGATGCGGAGTGGGCTAGGAGACATTCCATTGCCATCTGCCCTCTTTTAAATTTTCGCACTGTCAGATCTTTGGACAGTCGCCGGCTGGAAACTGGATTTATAACCAAAGTCTCTGAATCATTGACTGTGTTCATTTCTTTTGGTGGTCATTCTGAGGAGGTCCAGTTTTTTATTATCAGTTTTCCTGTTTTCCCTGTCGTTTTAGGACACTCTTAGCTACGGGAACATAGGCCTCACATCATTTCAGGGAGTCAGATTAACACGATTGTCCAGTGGGGCACTGCTTGTAGGTCCCACTGTTGGGAGAGTTTGGCGTGTCATCCCGGGCATCGACCTATGGGGGAGGCGGACGCCTGGAGTGATTCTTAGGGGTTTGTCTCACAAACCCCTCCTAATCTACAGAAAGCGGCAGAGGAGGGGTTGGAGTGGGATCCTCAATTTGACTGGCGGCAGCCAGAGGAGGATTGCTATTCGGAGGATTTCTCTGACTCGGAAGCACACATAGAGATGGCAGGTTCAGAACAGGGTGAGAATTTGGGGGCTGCTCTGAACTTTTGTCTGCCTCCTAATGTTCTTAATAATTATGCTGATCTCGCGGGGGTTTTTAGCAAGCAGTGGGCCTCGACTTTACTTCCTCATCGCAATGTGATTGCAAGATCAATCTTTACCCGGGGACCACTCCCCCCACAGGTTTATTATACTCGCTGTCAGAGCTTGAGCGAAGGGCCATGCAAGAATATATTCAGGAAGGTCTGGCCAATGGATTTATTCGGCCCTTCACGTTTCCTACCAGAGCGGGGCTCTTTTTTGTGGGCAAAAAAGATGGCGGACTGAGACTCTGTATTGATTACAGGGGCTTGAAAAATATCAATATTAAAAACTGATAACCCCTTCCGTTGACGAATTCCGCGTTTGAACGTCTGCAAGAGGTGTCGGTTTTTACTGAGCTAGACCTCCGGAATGCTTATAACTTGGTTCGGATCTGGGAGGGGGACAAGTGGAAAACTGCATTTAATAGGCATGACGGGTACTACGAATATTTGGTCATGCCGTTCGGATTGGTTAATGCCCCTTCCGTGTTCCAGGCGCTCGTCAATGACGTCCTCCAAGAGATTCTGGAGAGATTCATTTTGGTCTACCTTGATGTTATTCAGAGTTTTTTCTTCAACTCTCTCAACATGTCAGACAAGTGCTGTAGGCCCTCCTTGAAGTCAAGCTTTTTGTCAAGGCTGAAAAATGTGTTTTTCATGCCAAGACAGTTTTGTTTCTTGGCTTCATTGTTTTGGAAGGGTCGGTCCACATGGATCCTGACAAGGTGGCAGTAGTCAGGGATTGGCCTGCCCCTCAAAATGTCAAGGAGGTGCAACAGTTTTTGGGGTTCTCTCATTTTTATAGGAGATTTATCCATAATTTTTGGATGGTAGCTGCCCCCATTATATATGGAAAAATACCTCCTCGTCGTTGGCTTAGTCTTCAGCAGGAGTTAAAGAAACAATTTAGCTCAGAGCCCATTCTCATTTTGCCCGACCCCTCCCTCCCATTTTTTGTGAAGGTGGATGCGTCGGAAGTCGGGGTGGGTGCCATTTTGTCCCAGCGCCCCCTTCAGGACAATAATTTGCATCCATGCACCTACTTCTCCCGGTCGTCGTCAGCGGCCGAACAGAATTACAGCAATGGTGCCCAGGAGTTGTTGGCTGTCAAACTGGCATTAGGAGAGTGGCGCTATTGGTTGGCGGGGGCTGAACATCCATTTGTGGTTTGGTCAGATCATAAAAATCTCCAATACATCCAACAGACAAAACAACGTAATTCTCGGCAGGCACGGTGGCCATTGTTTTTCAACTGCTTTAACTTTACGTTAACCTATCACCTGGGTTTTAAAAACAGCCATCTCGATGCGTTGTCACGGATTCACGGCCGCTCTAGTCGCAACTCCATTCCTGAGACTCCATTCCCCGGTTATCCCGGTAGCTCAGATTGTGGCTCCCATTCAGTGGGATGTTGAGTCTAGTGTGCGGGAGGCATTGAGAATTGATCCCGGTCCTGGTGGGGAGTCGCCTGGCTTTTTGTTTGTTCCGTTAGCAGTATCATCCCAAGTGCTTCAGTGGGGGCACTCTTCCCGTCTCGTGGGTCACCCGGGGGTTCATCGGACTAAGCAGTTCTTGGCCTGGTAAGGGGTGGTAAGGGGTTAAATAGAACCTGTCTGATAAAGTAAAGTACACTTAAAGATCTCAAAAAGCAACACATCTTGCCACAATCCAAAGAAATTCAAGAACAGATGAGAAACAAAGTCATTGATATCTATCATTCTGGAAAAGGTACTCCAGCGTACCATAGTGAGAGCCTTTATCCACAAATGGAGAGAACTTGGAACTGTGGTGAACCTTCCTAGGAGTGGCCGGCCTAGCAAAATTACTTCAAGACCGCATCAAGACTCATCCAGGAGGTCACAAAAGAACCCAGGACAAGATCTAAGGACCTGCATGCCTCAGAGCACCTGATTCAACAATAAGAAAGAGAGTGCGTAAAAATGGCATCCATCGGGGAGGTCTGAGGCAAAAACCACTGCAGACCAAAAATAACACAATGGGTCGTGTCACATTTGCCAAAAAACATCTTGTTGATCCCCAAGACTTTTGGGAAAATATACTGTGGACTGACAAGACAAAAGTTGAACTTTTTGGAAGGTGTGCATCTCGTTACATCTGGCATAAAACTAACACAGCATTTAATACATAGAACACAATAGCAACAGCCAAATATGGTGGTGGTATTGTGATGGTCTGGGGCTGCTTTGATGCTTCAGGACCTGGAAGACTTGCCGTAATTGATGGAACCATGAATTCTGCTCTCTACGAGAAAATCCTGAAGGAGAATGTCCGACCATCATTCGTGACCTCAAGCTGAAGAGTACTTGGGTTATGCAGCAGGACAATGATCCAAAACACACCAGCGAGTCCACCTCTGAATGGCTTAAAAAACAAAATGAAGTTTTGGAGTGGCCTAGTTGAAGTCCAGACTTATCTTCATTCTTAATTACTTAATTCATTTGAGATGCTGTGGCATGACCTTAAAGAGGCCATTTATGCCCAAAAACCCTCCAATGTGGCTGAAGTAAAACAATTCAGCAAAGACAAGTGGGCTAAAATTCTTCCACAGCAGTGTGAAACACTCATTGCTAGCTATCTCAAACAGTCTTGATTGCAGTTGTTGTCGCTAAGGGTGGCACAACCAATTATTCGGTTTAGGGGGCAATTACTTTTTCATATTGGGCCAGGTAGGTTTTGATAGCCTTTGCCCTGAATAAATGAAAGAATTATTTAAAAACTGCATTTTATCTTTACTCGGGTTATCTTTGTCCAATATTAAAATTTGTTTGATGATCTGAAATATTTTAGTATGACAAATATGCAAAAAAATAAGAAATCGATTTTGGTTGCCATGGTGAGAGTTTTGGTTGAACATCGTGCAGATTTGCGCTGAAACATACACACGGCCTTGTGGACACTGACCAGGCTGTAATTTTTGTCCAATTACTTTCATGCAGTATTTGGTCTGGACTTGTTATACTTCACTGGTGACACCTATTGATTTTGGTTGCCATGGCAACAGTACTGGCTGAATAATGTGCAAAAAAGGGGAGTAACGGGCTTTCTGGGGCTACACCCATGCGGCTGCGGCCGACCGGACTGTCTAGTTTATTTCTAGTACATTTTTTTATCAAAGTTTATTTTCATGGTTTTTTTTTTTTTTTTTTTTTACTATTACTATTCATAATTGGAAAACTACCACTTTAGTTTCCTGGGAAATTGGTTTGATCGCTGTATAGTGAAATTTAAGTTTTTCAGCATTGTCAGTTGTGAACAAAACGCAGCTTTACATCGTGCTATGTCGTCTTGTGTATTTTGAGTAGGTTTTGCGTCCTCTTTCTCACACCCTCCCTCTCCTTGTAAGTCAGCTGTAGTTGTCCTCTCTGCTGTCATCCTTCACAAAACATTACTCTCATGTCCACTGCAAATTTGTCTATTCTTTAGGTCCTGCCATCGTTTCCACCATTCAGAAGACTATTTGCATGGTTGGATGCAGTTTGGAGAGTCCCTGGGTCTTGCCTTGACCTCACATTGAGATAGTACACGATCTAGCTCTGTTCACAAAGCAGATTACACCAACTTCATGCATTAAAAAAATAAGTTGCTCAGCCCTAAAACAGAATCTCAGAGATGTGCTATTATCAAAGATGAACTCAGCCAGGTGTGAAACAGGATGGAGGTTATGAAATCACACCTTATTAAGCTCCTTTATATAAGAGGATTCTGTCTCTTACTTTTTCTGAGGATGGGTGATTATTAAATGGGTATGAATCATGCTTTCTATGAACAAAGGAAAAAACTAATTATTCCTCCGTCCGAAATCAGGTTTCTCACTGAGCAGCCAAAGAAAGCAAAACATGACACTTATGTAGCCTGCAGTACAGCAATTATATTGTTCATTGCACAGATGCTCACATTTGCACACCATCGACAAACTTGCAGAAAAAGTGGTAAAATTTGTTTGGGGTGAACTCGCCTGAAAAAAAACCCAGGCTAACATCTATTGTAGAACCTGAAATTTTCATTTTGCTTGATTTTACTCAAAACATATGCCAAAAATCATATTGTTGGAACACAAGCCCATTATGCATGTAAAATCTGAATGTTTGGTTGATCTGGTGCAGCTCAAAAAGTCAGCAGTAAAGTTTTATAACCCTAGAATGGTCTTTTTGCCTGCCTGCGAGAGTGGCATCCTTTGTTCCCCACGGCAGGGGGTGAGAGCCATCAAGTCTAGCAGGCCCAGCATCTCTGGAACTCAAATTCACTGGTTTCATTGAAGTTAAAGCGCAGCTACTTCAATTGGCTTAAAACAACTTAAACCTCTATCAAATTCATAATATATTTCTGTTCAATATCCTAGGAAGGAACCTCTTATATATTGATAACGCAATTGGGCTATAATATTCCATTTTAAGGCTTTCCATGACAACTGCATCATTTTAGCTCACATTCCTATCATGTTTAGTCTCTTTATTCTCGGGGGAGTCCAAGGAGTTGAATGGAACATGTTTCATTTCCCTTGGAATTATGGTTCGTTTGTAAGATTCATTCAAGCAACTACCCTAGTCTCCCTGTGCAAATTATCTTATCACCTAGGCCAGTAAAACTCTGATTCGGCCAACCTTCCCTCTACCTTGTTCGGAGGTGTGGTTTGGAGCCTTTAAAGGTATGAGATCCTGAGGGGGGGGTCTCTTCTTTTCTTGTTCTCTTCTTGGCTCTTCTCTTCTTTCTTCGCTCTTCTTGTCCTGTCCCTTCTCTGTCAAGGTCTGACGTAAGTAAGTGGGAAGGTCACATGGCTCCTTGCTCTGCGGAGCGGGGGAACATTTGACTTCTCCCCGACCACGTGGAGCGACTTTTAGCTCTACGTGGTCATTCATCTTTTCCAGGTATGAAAATGCTCTAAATTCTTCTAAATTATATGTTACGGTAATTGGCTTATCATTGATTTGTTTTATTCAAGTTGTGCCTACCTGGTGAATTAAATTATTGTTATTCCTTTTTTAGCTTGCGTGGTCTCGTGTCTTTTAATCTTTTTATTCTTCTTAGCCCCGTCTCGGCGAATACCTAGGGGAATAGTTTAGCCCCACTGAGGAACGACTGGCCAGCGGCCCGGTGTGGGAATCGGTTGGTTAAGTTGATTTAGGCAGCCAGGATCTACCAATATACGGATTCATAGCCCAAGTGTGGAGTGAATCTGGGTTCACTGTAATTCAAGCCAAAAGATGCTGTTGCAGTGCTGGTTGACTTCAACCTCTAACCTAACCAACGAACCTAGGATTCGAACATGGTGTTAATGCCCAGGAACATTAATGTAGCGGCGGTGGTTGTCTGTTTGGAATTCAAGGTATAGTCACGTCATGTTTGTCCTTAGAGTTTAAGTTACTGTTATCACTGTTTCGAGATTCACGCAGGTGTTCCCTAAATTATCAATTCTAATTCTAATTTGGAGTCAGATTTCTAACGAGATTATTGCTAAATTTTGTATTCTAACTGTTATATGGAGTCAGATAAATCGTAACCATTGCGCTTTCATGCCCCGTCCTCGGACGGTGAAAAATATCCATTATATTGTGATTCACACCAGCCAGAAGAATGCTCTAATTCAAGTTAGACTAAGAGAACACGTAAGGCCTTCAACCCGGGCAACATCCGCCTTTTGGTTATTGCTTCGTTGGGGTTTTACACTATGAACTTCCAGCCTCACTTGCTTAAAGTGAATTCAGAACAAGAAAAAAATTAGCCATTTTACACTCCATAATGTCAATAAAATGACAGCAAACTTAAGTTCTCTAAACTAAAGGATTATATCATGATTTTGGCACTGCAACATGCTTTATTTTCTTTTCAAAAATGGCCAGGAGACTGGGACGAGTTTCTTAAGACGTCATGTCGTGGACAGCATTTGTCACTAACAAGGTTTTAGGTGAGACAGAATGTTGATTCTGAAATGAGTGCTTCCTCCTAAAGTTCAAACAATTATGAAGATAAAGATGTTATAGAGGAAGAAAAGGAAAATATGAAAGTTTTGTGCAGCCAATGCACACGGTGTGAAGATGAGCCACTCACGGATGATGAAGATGAAGAGGATCAAGACGAAGAATCTGATGTAGATGGCCTTTCACCTGCAGTGTTGGATTCGAGATGCGAGAGAACATTTCTCGTGAACTCACAATACGTGTAATTTTCCTAACATTCATCCACATACCTGTATATTTTGTGCTTGAAAAATGCATCATTGTTTCAGTTCCACTGCTAAACATAAGCTTCCCTGTTTTTGGAGTTTTTTTTACCCCCTGAGCGATTCTACTGAATGGGGTATTATTGTCCCCATCTGTCTGTCTGTCTTCTCTCTGTAGTCACCACTCATCATTACCATCATTGTAGGGACAGCCCTCAAATTTCTAGCTGGAGAACCATTGTAAGGACAGCCCTCAAAGCTCTAGCTGGAGAACCATTGTTGAAACAGCCCTCAAAGCTCTAGCTGGAAAACCATTGTAGGGACAGCCCTCAAAGCACTAGCTGGAGAACCGTTGTAGGGATAGCCTCCAAAGCTCTAGCTGGAGAACCATTGTAGGGACAGCCCTCAAAGCTCTAGCAGGAGAACCATTGTAGGGACAGCCCTCAAAGCTCCAGCCGGAGAACCATTGTCGGGACAGCCCTCAAAGCTCTAGCTTGAGAATCGTTGTAGGGACAGCCCTCAAAGCTCCAGCTGAAGAACCATTGTAGGGACAGCCCTCAAAGCCCCAGCTGGAGAACCATTGTAGGGACGGCCCTCAAAGCTCTAGCTGGAGAACCATTGTGGGTAAAGCCCTCAAAGCCCCAGCTGGAGAACCATTGTAGGGACGGCCCTCAAAGCTCCAGCTGGAGAACCGTTGTAGGGGCAGCCCTCAAATTTACGCAAATCAAGTTATGCATATTGGGTGTCTCCAGGAGCATACATGATGTCAAGGTTAGGCACGCCGTAGGGGTATCAGGCGCAATCTTGCCGTTTGTTCAAGGTTAGAAGCGAGCAAATCAAGAAACGTACCTTTTTGCGGCTGAAATACGATTGAGAAACCTCTAAAATAGGGTTAAGCAAGCTCAGTTTGTTCCTATAAACTTAGCTGAATGTTTGTTCTGCATATATCGAAGGCCTCATGCAAGAAGGGCGTAAGTGACATTTGGGTCAAAAATGACTTTTTTTGGTTGTTTGGGAATAACTGAGACTAGCCCATCTCCTGACCAAGTCTGGAGTCTCGATTACTATCCTAAAGGGGTTAACAGGCCTCTTAAAAGTTGTATCTGCAGGCAAATTCTTTAACAAATAGTGCTGTGGCAGTTTTTTGGCTCTCCTGTAAAATATGTAAAATGTTCCTTACACTGTTCTTGCTTGAGGCCATCGTTATGATACAAGTCCAAATGTAAAAGATGCAGTGACCAAAATATAGTTCTTGTTATGGAGTTTCGTTGCTGCAGACAGGTAGCTAATGCAGTGGGAAAATTGACAAGCCATCGCAGCGGAATTTTTTTAATCAAAATATTTTTGAATATTCCGAGAAAAGATCAAGCTGCAGCATTCTTCTGCCTGATATATATATATATAAGCCCACAATATTAAATGAAAATGTAATCCCACTATTGCATTAAAATTTTCCACTTATGTATGAGTTACTTGAGACAATATTCAATTGAAAATGAATTAATTCAATCATCCCGTTCATTTTCACATATACATATGGGAAATCTACGACTATATTCAAATGATAATGAAAAGCTGTTTGACATTTAACTTTCAAAGTCATGTCCCGCAATACAGTGGACAATATTCAAATGCAATAATCAAAGCGGCACCCCTAGCCTATTGTATTTGCATTTACATGTCATCATGCTCTTTCAGGGTCAACATGAAAATGTAGATGCTTTTTTCTGACTCTTAAAATGATATTGAAAACAGCATTCAACATTTAATTTGCAAAGACTTAACCTTCATCCAACCAAGTGGGGTCAATCTGAACCCTGCACCTATATATTTGTTTGCCATTTTAAAAATATGTGACATACTGCCTAACCGTTTTATAGATTTGTCAGAATTTATGTCTTAAAACACTAAAGCACCAGAAGATCAGCTTTTTGCATTGTGAAGACCGGACCTCAGAGTAAAACTTATTTGTCTTTTATTTTATAACTGAATCGCACACTGAAAGTTAACTTCTTTTTGTATGATTCAGATTCATAATGACCAACAGATAAAGACAAACTAGAAACACAGCAGCAGAGGCCTTGAGGCAGATTCTGAACACAAACAATGAAAATTATTTTACAATTACTTTTTAGTTCTAAATTCTGTTATAAAAGACAGTAGTTGTAATCCAGAATGTTTTACAGCTGTATGAGCTGCAAAAATCATGTATGTAATGCCAAAATTTCTTTTGTGGTGCTATAATTTGCTGTGCATGCTAGTTATTGCAATATTATTATTGTGGATTATAGTGGATTTTGTTCTTCAATAAAGTTATGTGTGTTTGTTGCATTGAATTTATTCTTACTGCATTGATTTCAAGGTATTCCCTCCTGGAGTCCATACGGATTCTGCCTGGTATTTTGTGTATGTTAAATTGGTTAACCTGCTTCTACTATGGACAATATTCAAATGCAATAAGCCCTGCCAGTCTATTGCATTTACATACTCATGTCATCATGCTCTTTTATGGTTCACATGAAAATAAAAATGCTGTTTTCTAATCACTTGGAAATAATAATGTTATAATAATGATGATGGCATTTGACATTTCATTTTCAAAGACTTATCCTGCAATACATGGGACAATATTCAAATGCTGTAACGGAAACAGAGCCTCCCAGTTCATTGCATTTTCAAATATATGTCACCACGCTCTTTTTGGGACACAGTGGAAACAAGTGGTGCCAGGCACAACAAACCCTGTCCCTTGCACATGTTGTAGCTTATTTGGGGATTGATCCAGGTTTTTTTTTCCTTCTGGCATATAGACTTTATTCATACATTTTTGGAATATTTTTGGTGTCAAGATATGCTAAGTCAATCTTAGAATGAGCTGATTATAAATGCTTAATTTCACTACTTTGTTTATACTTTATAATGGCCGAGTACCGCAATGTTAAGTAAATGGCGGAAAAAAAATATTTTAAAACTTAAGCAAAATTCTGAAAAATGAGATATCGTTTAACTGTTTGAAAGAGCGATGTGTATAAATTGTGTCTATGTATCTGCAAAGTTTGAAGTAAATTGCATTGAAATTGGTGTTTTTATAGACAGTTGAAATTTTGTCCATTATACATTATGTAAATGGGGCAAAAAAAAAATAAATTACCAAATGTTTTAAAAAGTATCATATCTCTATCATATATATCATATGACATGTCTTTTAAATATATTACAGAGTTATGTCTTCAATTAGCCACAATATCTGTCCCAGGTTTGAAATAAATTGGGGTAAAATTAACGTTTTTATAGGCATTTGAAATTTCGCCCATTATAAGTGAATGGGGAAAAAATTGTTTTAAAAACTTCTCCCATTGCTATGCGGCTTGGGAATCACAATTAAACCAGGAACAGGGGCAGGCTGACTAATAGCTGTTTATTGTATTGTTCATGGTCAGCATCATGGGCATTCATTGTGCATGTTTCAGGAGAGGCTGGTGGCAAAGTTGCAACTTGGCTGACACAATAGAAAATGCTGTCAGCTAGCTAGCTTGCAAAGTCAGGGCAAAAACCAAATCACATCGGGTAAGTGCAACAATGATTGCAAATATTTCCCTTAGCTCGTGTCAGCAGGGTAGGGAGATGGCAGCATTATAATCCTGGAGGAGTAATGTACTACGCAATAGCACGCATGGATGATAATGCTGCTAGAACTAGCTCTCAGGCCGAACTGTCTGTTTGCTCTTTAGGAAAAAAAAGATGGTAATCAATGGTGAAAGAGGTTGTGTGTACGTGATGGCGTTGGAAGTGGCAAATCAGAGATGTAGGACTTCTCCAATAGGCATTACAGCTACCATAGGTTCACTAGCTAGCAAGCTGTACCCCAGCGATTGCTTTTAAACTCGTTAACAATCTAGCCAATGTCTCGGAACTCTGTAAGCACACTTGGGTTGCACAATACTGCCGCGAAACCACGGATGAATTCGTGCATATTACAGCTAGCTAAGTTAGTAAAGTTGGGGTAGAAGCCAAATCATATCAATTTAATGTGATGATCATTTAGAAAATTTTTCTTAGTTAACGTTAGCTATCATACTAGCTGCCTATGTGGCTATCCCCAAAGACCAATGTAACTCGATGGCTCACATTACATTGCAGCCTAGTACCCATCATGACATTATCAGCAAGCCCTTGTGCATACATGCGCTACCCAGAAGCTGATTGGTTGGTATGCAAATAAGGAACATCCCTTAAGTTTGCACCCCAAATGAGTGACTTCCTAGCTGAAGACCTGCCTTGATGAGACGCTGACAGATTCCTTTTTAATTTTCATTGTGTCCCAAAAAGAGCGTGGTGAAATGTATTTGTAAATGCAATGGACTGAAAACAGCATTTTCATTTTCACGCTGACCATAAAAGAGTGTGATGACATTAGTAAGTAAATGCGATAGACTGGGAGGTAGAATGGCTTATTGCGTTTGAATATTGTCCATAGTAGAGCAGGTCAAGTCTTTGCAAATTAAATGCTGAATGCTGTTTTCAATATCATTTTCCAATAGTCTGAAAAAAGAATTTACATTTTCGTGGTGACATGTATTTGAAAATGCAAATGTAAATACAATAGGCTAGGGTTTTGTTTATTGCATTTTAATATTGTCCACTGTATTGCGAGGCATGACTTTGAAAATGAAATGTCACACAGCTTTTAATTATTATTTGAATATAGTCGTAGATTTTCCATATTTGTATATGAAAATGAAAGTGATAATTGGATTAACGTACATTTTCAATATTGTCTCAAATAACTTATTAATAAGTGGCAAATTATAATGCCATAGTGGGATTACATTTTCATTTTAACATAACATAACATGAATGGCAAGAAGAGGCCTTTCAGCCCAACAAAGCTCGCCAGTTTCTTAATACTATTGTGAATATATCCCTTCAGATCCTGAATGACTCAATGGTATCTAGCTTTAGGTCAAACCTGCTCTTGAAAACCCCCAAGGTCTCTGCCTCAACAATATGGTCAGGCAAGCTATTCCACATTGAAATTACTCTTTGGGTGAAGAAATATTTCCGAATATCAGTGCTGAATTTACCTTTGCTCAACTTCCATTTGTGACCCCGAGTTCTACTCACAACACTTGGTCGAAGAAATCCTACATGATTCACTTTGTTAATCCCTTTAACATATTTAAAGACCTCAATCAAATCACCCCTGAGTCTCCTTTTCCTAAGACTAAAGAGATTAAGGATCTTCAGCCTCTTCTTGTTGCTTTCATCTTTTATACCATATTTTAATATGGTCCACTATGGGCTTTCATACCCTGACCCTCAAAACTGTCTGACATTTTTCAGCCCAATTTTAAAACCAGGTACATTCTAGCTTGACTGGTTGTTGATACCTGCAGTAGTGAAGGATCCAGGCTCAGGTCCGCGGTAAGCCACTATGGCACTTGAATAATTTAACATCCTCTACATGCATTAAGCAGTAGAATGGTCTAGAACAGCCTGAGTCAGGTGAAGGGCGAACAGGATCACTTAGGAGAAGCTAGTTGCAGTCAGAGACTGGTCCAAGATCAGTTCCAGGACGGCAAATGAGTGGTACCGAAGAAGGAAGGTAAGGAGCACGAGGCAGAACTGGCTTTGGACCCAACGAAGAGGAACAATCCTTTGTAGAAAGAACATAGACCTCGACCTTCAGTACATGCAACAGTAGTTAACAATAGGAAACAGGTGAGAACAGGACCACAAAGAGAAGGGCGATGTACAAGACAATAAATAATAATGAGACCCAGACAAGTCCAGCTGGATTGTTGGAAAAACAATTGAGAAAAAACCCGGGATCTGACAGACATAGATGCCAAATCTCTTTGAATTAAAAACTACTCACATATGTAGATTGTTGTGGATATGTCTCTCTATCCCTGCATGTGGTGATGGAATGTATTCATCAGAATCATCAATCAGTCTCATAAAATGAATTTATCTTCATAGATTCATGGTTTAATAATGATTGCTAAATTCAGTATTAAAAAATAAGACCAATTATGAATTAATCAATCTGAATGTCCAAGGTTTTTCAGGTGGTTGACTGAACAACAAGATTCAACAGGATAGAATGTATTGACAAATGTGCATCTTACATTAAAAAAAAAAACATTGAAAAAGGAAGGATTCCAAAAGTGCATGCACAAAAGAGTTTCCTGGGATAACAGACAAAAATAAAGGATAGTCTGTCTGTTAAATATGAAACAAATTACAGCAAGCCCTGGCTACTAAATATAAATTCAATGAATGAGTTCAATGGATATTTAGTTCTCAAATTTCTCACTTAATGTGTCTAAGACTAGTATGGTGCTCAGTTGCATGCTGTTATTTCTTGTTCGACACAAACACTCGCATTCATGGGTGCTCGTTCACCGAGTGCTCTTAACAGTCACAAATAGATTTAAAAAAAGGTTAACAAAGAAACAAACAAAAAAACAGTTCATTCTAAATGTCAGAACCGAAACTTAAATACCAACTGGGGGCTGACAAACTATCGAAGGCATCCTGAGAAATGGGTTCAACGCTCATTAGCACACACTGTGAGACCGACAATCCAGGCGACCTGGGGTCCATGTGAAAGTAGAAAGAAGAGGACTACTGCCACTTAAAAGAAAATGAACTAACTTTTATTTGTGCTCATGTTGAAATAGACATTCTAACATGCATACCAGCATTTTGAAATGAAACATAATTCTTTAAGAAATAAGAACAGTAAATGAATATATGGAAAATGTTAACTTACATTTGCTAGATTTTTCAGGTTACAATGATCTTTAGCCTTCATCTTAAACACGAAAGATTATCAAATATGTCATTTACATCTAGGAAATGCCATTGAGTAAGTTTCTCATAGCACACATATCATACGTTTGCTTGTTTGTTCAGCAAAAGCTCAGTTATTGACATTCAATATGATTGGCTTCCTTTCTCCACATTTACATGCTCTTATCACACATGATGTTGGGTGTTGAGTAATCCTTGTGTGTTTGAGGTGTCTTCTTGCATGCTGTGCATGCGTGGTTGTATCTTCCCATCAGCCTCTCTGGAGCACAAGATGCAGCAGCATTTTGCCGCCGGCCGTCCACCAGCATGCACACCAGTGCACTCTTGACATCCTTTTGCAGAGCTTTAGGAGTTTGTGCTCTGTGTTGCAATGGCTTATGAGCCAGTGCTTCACCAAGTAACCTCAAGAACTCTCAGCAGACTCTTCAGTCTTTGAACAACCCAATCTTGGTGGCTGGAAAGATCACTCATGCTGCAGTGCCTGCTGGGTAAATTATACTGAAGAACAGCACAAGAGGCTACCTACTGCTTGTACGCGTCACACTGTATTTGCCTACCATGTTATACATGTTGTCAGCACCTTCTTTGCTTTCAGTGTAGATGGTTATGATCTCTGGTTTTGCTCTTTTGCCCCCTATAGTGCCACCATGGTGCGAGCAACACTCACATGGAACCTGATACACAACTACAAAACATTTGATTGCTTATATTCTCTCTCTCTCACTTATCCTCGCTGGCTCTTGGGAGCGTAGCGCCTCGACAGATGGCCCTCCAGTTCGTTCTGTCCTCGGCAGCAAGCCAGGCTGAGGAGAGGTTGAGTCCTGCATCCCTTAGGTCTGCCTTAAGCTGGTCAAGTCGCCTGGTCCAGGGTCTTCCACTAGAGCAGGACCAGTGAGATGAGGCTGGTTCCTTGATCAGGTTGGCCATCTCGAGAGATGGCATTGCTCTGGCAATGTGGCTGAAGAGTCGGAGGCGGGATGATTGGATTAGTCTGGAGACTGGTGGCTTGTTGGTCATCTGGCGTACAGTGGCATTTGATGTGAAATTGTACCACTGGAGCCTCAGTAGTCTTCGTAGACACTTGCTGTCAAAGGCGTCCAGGAGCCGTTCTTGAGTGGCAGTTAGGGTCCAGGCTTCTGCACCGTACATATATTCAGCTTATATTCAGGAATCAAATATTTTTGGGGGCCATCTGGACCCAAAAGGAAATTTTTATTTTTGAAAATATTTTTTGCTAATTTAAAAAAAAAAAAAAACTATTGCTTCATGAAGTGGAAGAATACATAAAAGTTTTTGGCAAGACATCCATTAGATGTATTTGTGACTGCATTCTAACCATCCTGGGTTCACAAGGAGCCCAGGTGGTGCTGATTATGGTTAACTTCAAAGTTTCTAAACCACAATTATGAAAGCTTCCAGATCACTTATTCCAATTACTTTGAACAGTAATTGGCAGCATGTGTCTGCTTAATGCTTATCAGGATTAACCCGCAGCACTTTGTTCGGTGAGTCTGCAAAGTAAGATGAGGGCATAAACGGCTCCTAAATGGCCAGATAGTTGGTGCCTGAATTCCGATTGCATCAGTCATTAAAACTGCAGAATTATTGAAGATGGAAAGGGGAACTGAGTCAAAAATTATGACAATGTATTCTAAATGCCAAAAACAGCCACAGTAAAAAGAGATGTGGCTGGAAGTCAGTGGCTCTCTTACATGGACTGACTGACTTTTGGTGGAATGGTGGCTAATCTCAAGACTACAGCTCTAAAAATCACCTCAGAATTAGATGATCCATATTTGGACCAATGGCAACTAGAACAGAACATAGTGAGTTTCCTTAAGCTGATATTTGAGATAGTGCTTCCAGTGATTCAGGCTCAGCTTTACAAAGTGCTCATGCATCTTGGGCGCAATTTTTCTGCATGTGGTTGGCCTGCCGATAGGTGCAAAAACAAATCGGAGCATCTGTTTTAATTTTTTATCAGCCATAGCTCGCGCCATGCAGAAGTGGGCAGGAGTTGAATTTGCAGGACATACTGTAGGTCTATTTCAGGTTTTTATGTAAAT
This sequence comes from Gymnothorax reevesii, assembly GCA_029721435.1. Taxonomy (NCBI): domain Eukaryota; kingdom Metazoa; phylum Chordata; class Actinopteri; order Anguilliformes; family Muraenidae; genus Gymnothorax; species Gymnothorax reevesii. The sequence goes on from CM056577.1 coordinate 114,594,558, forward strand.
TGAATAACGCCAGCTGGACTTTTAAATAGGTCATTCAAGGTGATATTTAGTTTTTTCTTAAATATATGCCATATGATATCATTACAGGACCAAATGTGAACAAAAGCAGACACTGTTTCTCATTTCACCAGAATACGCAGACAAGTGGAACATTGGGCCTCAAGATATGAACAAATTTGTCTTCTTTTAAGTACTCATTGATTTCTGGGATTCAACAAAGTTTTCTTATTTTTGCCCCTCTCTTCGGCAAGTGAAAATTTTTTGAGTGGTCGAGAGCCCGCTGACTAGAATAAGAGAAAAACATCCAGTTTATGCAGTCAACAAATAGTTTTCTAATGCATGGAAACATATGTTATACACTGAACAAAAATATAAAAGCCCCATTTCAAATTTTTGAGTTTTTATTAACATTAGGGTTATGCAATATATGTAGCAAATCAAAATTCATTTCTGTTAATAACTAATGTTCAGATCACCGTCCATTACATCTTGATATTGGCATCTGCAAAGGAGTGACAATCCTTTGAACACGTTGGGGGTCAGGTTGAAGAAATTGAATGCTCAATATCTTGTGTGTCAACCATTTGCGTCTCTCAGAGCAACACATCTCCTTCGCATGGAGTTGATCAGGTTGTCTATCATGGCCTGTGGAATGTTATTCCGTTCTTCCTGAAGGACCACATGGAGCTGGCGCACATTATCTGAAACTGGAACACGGTCACGGACACATCGATCCAGAACAGCCCAAATATGCTCTATGGCCGACATGTCCGGCAAATATGCAGGCCAGTCCAGAACTAGAACGTGCTCTGCTTCAAGGAACTGCATGCAGACCGCTCTGGTGGACATCCCTGCATCCAGCATGCCAATGGCACGTTCCCACATGACCTGAGACATCTGAGGCATGATGACTTTTGAAAATATTTGACATTTTGGGGTGGCCTGTAATTGTCTCCAGTATAAGGAGTGTCTGGGTACTGCTCATTCTGTCTGATCACCGTCTGGAAATGCCACACCCATGTACTGAGTGAAATCACTGCATCACTGAGCAAATGCAAATGCTCACTTTGATTGCCACAAGCAGTCGGCTCTTTGCACACGGCAGGTCACCTGCCCTTATATGGCGTTTAGTGGGCGTCATAAATGCTAATTTAAAACAAACGGCCACATGCTGCCAAGTTACGATCAAGTGCGATTCAACATTCAGCACACATGGATAAGAGCAGATTTGGACGGTAAGAGCGTTTGGTGCCTCTGGAGTTTATTTATTTTATTTTTTCTCTTAGCAAAAAAATAAGAGAAATTTAAGAGAATGTTGCTGCATGAGGCCCAATATTTCTCAACACTTTAACCTGATGCTTTCAAACTCTCACCTGCCCTTCCCATCCCCACCATGGTGCCCTGCACACATTCATTCAGACCCATACCCACCATGTCTGATGGTCTATTTTTCATTTTTTCCCAGAGGCTGTGTCTGAAATTGCCTTCAAACTGCTGTCACCATAAAATATGTCTTCTAAACATACTGCCAATTACCTACGGCATACCCGACCTGAATACCGATTTTTCATCCAAATTATCAAATTACCTCTCCTCATTGAAAAGGCTGTGATGTACACAAAATCCTGACTAAATATTATTCACTTAAAATCCCTTGATTATAAAGGAAGTAACCCTATGAGACAAAGTGGCAGAGCTATCTTTGGATCTATTCAAAAATGAAAAAATCATTGGGGAGTCAGGTGCTGTGTATTACACAGCTATACTGTATTACATGGACAATGAGCACTGTATATTTCATCAAAATGTATGGTATAATACAGTAGTAGAGACTGACAACTTAAGACATGCCCTCATTCTCATAAACAATCCATCATATGTATGTATGCAAGTGGTCACCTTTGCCTGCTGCTTTGCCGCGTCACACTCTGCTGCTGCTGCATCACTCTTAGCCTCCTGCCACATCACCTTCCCACCCGTGCAGCCACCCCAGGCTGGGCTGTCCAATCTTATCTGCAGAGGGCCTTTGTGGGCGGGCTTTTTTGTTTTAACCCAATATTGTTAATTTTTTCCTATATTAAAACTAGTGAGTCTTTTTCTTTTTGCATAGACTTGTTTTCTTAAACTACTGTGACAGATTTATGTTTTTTGTATACCAACAGTTATCGAAGTTTAAATTCACAAGGGGGCGCAAGAAAACAAAATGTTACGAGGTCAGTTTTAGATCAACGCCAGATATTTTCATTTTTGCATATAGCTACACTAAGCTACACTAAACAACATTATGTGCGTTTTTTTTTCAGTAAAATTACCGCTTGCAGTGCGGGCAAAATAACATCACAAGTAGGTGTCTAACCACCCTACAGTTTACTATTGTTTTCGGTTTCTTGTTTATAAAATTTTATTTGCCGGCCCGTCAAGAAGGTTCTTTTCTGCCCATCATGTCACCACTCTTCCATCTGTTGCAAGAGACAAAAAACTTGTTATATCACTGGGTGGGCGTGGCATTGCAGGACATTGCAGTGCATGTCTCAGCCTGTGCTCACAGCAAGGCAACCCATACAGTGCTTGGCTTATGTCTGGAAGCTTTTCCTGGCTTGCACTTTAATAAGTGAAGCTATGCACTATTCAGACAGATTCAGTGGTCAGTACGCAACTAAAACTTTAATGATGGTGATGGTAATGTTAGACGAGGATTACAGTTTGCTTGACAAGTAACTTGGCTAACTACCACTGCCTAAGGTAGCCTGCCAGCCACTGGCATAGCTAGCTAGCTAAATCTCATTTCAAACTGCTGATGTTACTTGCTTGCGAACACATGGAATAGCCAGCATTTGTATTTATTTGATCATGGATAAAAATAAATAACTTGTGTTTTGCATGAACAAGAGCTCATGCAAAACAAGAGTGACTTTGTTTATTGGAGTTGATGCTTGTGGAACCATCAAGTAATCAGAAATAGGTTAGTGTAACTTGTAATGTGTAAAGAAGCCACTAGATGGCAGTATTGACCTTTTTGTGTCGCCTGCGAAGCATAGCAGCACATAGGGATCACTTTGTCTGGCGTCTGTCTGTCTGTCTGTCCGGTATTCACACTTTTAGTTGGTAGTCACACTTTCACATAAGTGTTTCGCAGGCGACACGTGTTCACCTGAACACTCTAGTTTTTTGTTAAGCCCAGTCTGGAGCTAGGTTTGGGCATGTCCTGGGCATGTCTGAGAGGGGAAAGTCCCAGAGAATAAAAAAAGTCTAAAAGGTGGGAGGGGGCTGCAAAAGAGTATATAAGGAGAAAAATTGAGAGGGTAAAGTAGTAGGAGAAATTGCAAGGAGAAGTATACATTTGACCAGACCTGTCATTCTTTTCAAGACCTGTGAAGCTTTTTGTGGATTTTCGCCTGTGGTGGAGCATTTTACTCGCCCGGAACATCACCAAGCAACACCATCTCAAGGGACTGTAAATATTTTTTTTCTTGTATATTATCAATCTTTGTTAGTAGTATAAATTGTAGGTAAGTGTTGGTCTTTGTTGAATTAAATCTGTTTTAGTTTTAAAATTTTGTCTGTCATCCCTGGCTGTCTAATATGTCGTAGCAAATTGGGGCCATAACAAGCTTTAAATCCATTTTGTGCTGATATCTTTAGAGTAGTAAAGGTTAAGGGTTTTACTTTACTTCCCATAAAGTAAAGATGTAGGATCTGCATGATGTTATGAATGTTACATCTGATGTGTATTCAAAAATAAAAATGAGAAAAGAATATTTCTGGGAAGTTTTGAAGAGCGGATAGAAGTTAGAACAGATAAAGTGATACATTATGATATAAAAGCCTGACCTGTGTAAAGTGGGGCCAGTCTTTCACTTATATTTTTGGCTCCAGGGTAATATACGGAGCAGGAACATTATACAGTAACAATGGAAAGGTTTTAGTGAAGGCATATGGAGTTTTCAGCCTGGCAAAAGGCTGAGTTTATTCTTGCCAGCTCTGAATGGTGGCGAATTGTGTGTACTTGCGGTTTACTTTGCTGAGCTTAATTTAAAATTAATTCAGTCAAAACAACTGTTAAGACAACTGTTAATTCCACAATGAACTGGGCTTCTCTCTCATCTATTTACTTTAGTTCAGTCTCCCTTAGCCCTCTGCCAAAGAAAGAGTGCATGGCTCTGGAAATCTCGCTCAACAAGGCTGAGGCCTTGTTAACATTATTCATCTTTCTTATATTATTCTAAAGCATAATACTCCTAACTGGTCTGAAAGTCTTCTGCTCATGAACATTGTCAAACAATCTTTAGCCGAATTCACTGAGATGGGAGACATAAAAAATGTAATGACTACTGCGATCCAAATCAATGTTGGAAATAAAAAATATGCAGTAAGGAAAGTGTGATCCTGTGAATTGCTCAGATGTGTCACAGTACTAATTGTTGAGAAACGCATTAATTTCATATCCCATGAATTTGACTCAATTCATTGAATTGTTCAACTTAACAAGTAGAAAGCATTTGATGAAAGGATTATGAAATCACAAAGGAAAACAAATGTTTTTATGTTTCTTTTTATTTCAAAACAAAAAAATAACAAGTGGTGCCAGGCACAACAAAACCCGCTCCTCGCACTTACTTTGACTTACTTTTCCGAAATTCAATAGGCATCTATTCTGGGTCAGTGGCAATCCCTAAACCCAATTTGCGGTGAATCTGGCCATTAGTTTTGCTGCTAAAATGTGAACAAACAAACAAACACACAAACAAACCAAACCAAAAACAATACCCCTTGCCCTTCCTCTTCAGGCGGGGCGGGGTAATAATTCTCCAGAATACAGATGTGAAAATGTAATTTCCCTATAACACAAGCTTAAAAACTTGGTGTGCCACCTTCAGCCACGCACCTGCTAGAAAACTCTCAGTCATTCATGTCACTATTGGGGAACAAACTGAGGCCCTCTCAATTTGTTTCATTAGACTAGCAAATTGAGTAACTGCGGGCGAGATGACTTTTTCACACAGGGAAACTTGGTATTTTTTATATTAAAAAATGGGAAGATAAAATAGTTTTCAAATTGTGTTTACACAGGTTGTCTTCATCTTGTTAAAATTTGTACGAAGACCTGAAACAGGAGTGACAAATGCACAAAAATAAAGTAATTTTGGAAGAGGGCCGGTACTTTTTCAGAGCACTATATTTGTCCATTGTAGTGAACATAATGCATCCAAGGCTAGAAGATTCCTATTATAAGCTAAATAAATTTGCTGTAATAAAGTACTCAAAATGCTCAGTGACTACATTTCATTTGGGACAAGGCACATATAAAAATGAATGACTATTTATTGAGTTCGATGAAGTACATTATTTTTGGCAGCAGGAGCATGCGAATAAATATAACAGAACTAAGTAGTCAGACTCTCAGTTTTTTAAATGCGCTTCATTACATATGTGTTCAAATGTATTTGGTTTGCTGTCGTTGCTGAAGTCATCCACATTGCAGAGGCTGGAGTTTCCAGACTGCTGTGTGCACTCCATGTGTATAGCTTAATATTTTACTCACCTAACCAACACCAGACCAGCAAGGCTAACTTACCACAGATCATAAATTAGTTCGCTTAGCTTGTTGGTCAAGTGTAATGATAAAGTCTGCCGTGAAATTCCCAGACCACAGAACAATCAAAGGAGTGAAATCTTCATTTTTGTAACAGTGATTCCTGTGATAATGCCAATATTTGCTCAGTATAATGAATACCAAAAACAACTCACGTTTCACTCACGCATACTCTAAACAAGACAAAGCAACAATGGGAGAAAAAAGTTACAACAACAAATCTCACAATGCTGGACAACCAGCACAGAAAAGAAGGGTAAGGACTAGCTTGTGCATTAACTAATTTTAGCTAACACAACAGCTCAAAACAAGTGGGAATTCAGTATTAAGAGTTAAGCCAGGGGTGGCCAACCCTGGTCCTGGAGAGCCGCAGTGTCTGCTGGTTTTTAGTGTTACTTGATTGATAAATTAAAGCAGTTGATTACACCCTTCACTTATATCACCTGGGGCCTCATGTATGAAGAGAGCGTACGAACAAAAAATATGCGTACGCTACTTTTTTTGCGGATGTCAGATGCATGAAAACAAACGTGACTAAAGAAAAAAATGCAAAAAAGTAATAGAATTTAGCATTTTTGCAAAATTAAAGTTGATTCAGATTTTTCATTCAAATTTGCAAGCTGAATTGGTAGCCCGCTATATTATAAATTTAATACTTTTAACAAAATGCTACTTTTCTTTTTATGAACGTACGCAATATTTAAGTATAAAATCCACGCAATTGTTAGTACATGAGGCCCCTGGTGTCTTTGGTTTTCTCCACCCGATTAAAACCTAAAGGCCCAGTCACACAGCGAAAACGCATGAATTACGTATGAATTACGCACAGATTTTTGTTTCTGCGCGGAGCGTACGTCGTATGCAAAATTCGTAGGTGGAACGAACGTGGACTGTCAGTGATTGTAAGTGGATGTGCGTCGAAGGCGGTTTGTGCGTGATTTTGAGTTTTGAACGGTTCAAAATTTTTCTGACGCACAACTGTGCGTTGGTGTGCGTAATTCATGAGTCGGCATGCGTAGTTTATGCGTCGAGTACGCGTAACTATGCGCGGGACACTCGTCGGCCGTCAGTGCTTATGCGTCAGAACTGGTTTGAATCCGCGCACGTCCACGTCCGTCCACTGATGCCCCACGTTCATATCACGCATGAAACGCGCATGTATCACGTTCATTCCTCTGACATTCACTGACAATACGTGAAGCGTTCGTGTTTGGACGTGCTCCATCGGTGATTCATGCGTCGGGCGTGCGTCGAATGTTTGTGGAATACTGCACTGTATTTGCCAGTATGCGTCGACGTGCGCGATATGTCAGTGATTGTAAGTGATACATGCGTGGTTCATGCGCGATTCATGCGTGATTCGTCCGAGATTTCTACCCCCGACACCCCGAAAAATTGGTCAATTTCTCAACGCACAAGCACGCACAAACCCAATCTGTGCGTGATTTGTGAGTGATTCGAGCGTGATCGGCTGTGTGACTGGGCCTTAACTCAGCACACCCTCTGGCTCTACAGGACCTGCGTTATCCACCCCTGCTCTAGAAACTTTTATCTGTACTCTGTACTTCTACTTTGCCTGCATTACAACTACACTAAATATCCAACCGCATTGACAAATCTTTCACAACCTGCAAGTCTGCTTAATTGGCTCTAGGAGTCTTGTGGGTTGTTCCTGCTAATTGCTTGATTGGCTCAAGTACCAAATTAATTGCTTGATTGCCAAATTAAGCCTGAGACACCAGGTGAGATCAGTTAAGTGAGTAATCAACTAATTTAATCCATCAGTCGAGTGCAAAGTAACACCAAAAATCAGCAGACACTGCGGCACTCCAGGACCAGGGTTGGCCACCCCTGAGTTAAGCCATGGTCATTTGACGTCACTGCCCTGTACCAGCCAAAGTGTTCCTCGGCCGCTCATTGGGTAACCTTTTCAAGGTATGAAAAATGGCAACTTTCAGTTTTTTTTATTGTTTGCTTGAATTCACGATGTTTTAAGTGTTGTACAAATTTATACATAAAAAAATTCAAGTCCTAATATCTGGACTCCATACGACTAATTCTAATATTTAACATTGGTTTAGTACAAAAGTTATTTTTCACTTTACCCTTGATTTGAAATGCATTCAAAATCAAGAATACGGCTTTTTTCTTTGCATTTAAATAAAACGTATTAATAATCAATGATCTTGTATCACTTTCATTGCCATCTATTGACCAAGGCTGAATTTCCTGCGACAGGGGCCCAGCTCCTGCCTTGAACTCACCGTGTGTAATACATGAAGATTAAGTAAATTTATTCATGGGAGTCGGAACCTTCTTGAACTCAATAAAGAACCTTGTCAACTGAAGAGCACAAAGCATACAAAAGCTGAGTGTTTATATGTGGAATGAGCCCTTACTGAATTCACCTATTCAAATCCTAATTGATGGGTATGAACACATTTTCAGTGAATGCGTGTGTGTGTGTGTGTGTGCGCGCCAGTGTGTTTGTAAGAACAAATTGTAATTTCTGAATCATTGTAAATTTAGTGGTATGAAATGAGCTTCAGAATGGTTTATGTAGTGTACTTACCGTCACCTTTTTCTAATACAATTTTTTTATTAGTGGAGGAAGAATTTGTGGAATGAAACAATGGTTAATTAAGCAGTTTTAAGCATTAGTCTTTTTTCAGAAAGTGGTGCCAGGCATTACATACCAAGGGAGATTGTTGTGATTCTGGTTTTTGCCTTGCCTTGCCATGCCTGTTCTGACTGCTTTATGTGTACTTTGATTCCTTGCCATGTCTGACTTTCCCTTAGAATTATGTATTGTGTATTTGGGTGCTTATTTGTTCATGCATTTTCTTAGTTTTGACTTTCCATGTTTTACGTAGAACCATAGTGTTATCCCAGTCCATTTTTGATTTTTCCATGCATTGCACTTTGTCTCCCCCTGTCTGGTCCTTGGTCTTGTCTTTGCTCACAGCCCCAGTAATGCGTCTCACTCGGTCGGGTGATTTAATGGTTTTTGGTTTCAATCTTCCTTCCCCATCTCGTTTACTTCCTTCCCCTTACTTTTTCTATCTTACTAACACATACTAACAGTTTGTTATTTTGCTAGAGTTGCTAACACAAACTAACACTGTATATAAGAATAACTTACTAATGAGCACTCGGGATTGTATAGCTACACTTACTAATCCAGGGGTGTCAAACTGACCCGTAAACGGGCCAAGAGGCTGCAGGTTTTCACTCCAACAATGCAGAAGCGCACCTGATACAACTAATCAGTTGTGCAGGCCTAGGTCAGTTGATTAAATCAGTGCTGTCAGGTGAGCTTCTGCTAGGTAGGATTGAAGACCTGCAGCCTCTTGGCCCGTTTACGGGTCAGTGTGACACCCCTGTACTAATCGATTAACAAGCTCTCAGCACTCGCCCTGTTCTAGTCTCCGCCTCTTGCCTTCTCTCAATCTACTTTGCTGTGTTTCTTGCAGATTCTCTGCACCTGTCTTATCACTGTTTTGCCGCTCACTCTGTGCACTTAGAAATCCCTGACCAGATCTGTTTGTTCTGTCTAAAGGTTTGTCCCGTGATCCCTGTCCACGTTTTGGCTTCTGCCAATTTCATGTGATTAGGTTCTCCCCAATGTGTTCTCCCTTGTAATCAGTCTCATTGCTTCCACCTGTGTTTTTTTATCATGTGACCTCCCTGAAGTGTATATTAGATGTCTCTTCACAGCACTGCTTTGTCAGATCATTCTCTCATGCTTACTTGTGCCACATTCATTTCGCCCTGTACCCATTGTGATTATCTTTCTGACTGGACCGTCCTTGACTACAGAGTTTTGTATTCTCCCTGTACTTTGCAGCCTTCTTGTGTTTTGAACCTTTTTCGTCTGACCATGATTCTTGTGATCGGTGCCCTGTTTTCGATTCTGAATTTCGCCCATTGGATTCTGATTTTGGATTGTGGACCCTGTACGGTTGCTTGCTCTGTTGGGGGGTTTCCCCCTTCAGAAATAAAGCCTCCATTTTGCATTTGACTGGTTCTCGCAAGTGGTTCATTTTGTAAATCCTCACAGAGATTTTTTAAACAATCTTTGGGTTTTTTTGGTGACCTTAACATTGCCCAAGTTGGGTCCAAAATTTTATCAGGCGATCGCTGGGCCATTACGCACCTTTCCTGAAAATTCAGTGTCATTTTATCCAAGTGCTTTTGTGCAAAACTGCAAACAGACATGGACAAACAGGCAAAGCAATGCCATGGAAAGCAAAACTCCTTAAAGCCCTCTTTAAGTGGGGCAGTTACATCAAAATTATTTCGTTAAATTTAATCTGTCAAGTATGATATTTCATAAAAACAGTTTTTCATTCAAAATTGTTTTTTTCTGTTGATTCTCTTTGAAATATTGCTCAGTGCTAGGGTTGACAGCAAGGTTAGGGCAATGTTAAAGAGCTTGACAAAGTGTGAGGGTTAGGGTTAGTAGAAAACAAGGGTTGGCATTTGATTTGTAATTGTTCTTGATTCCAGCCCTGACACTTTTTGCTTTGAGGGAACAGAGACAATTATTGCATGACCAATGGGCTACTTTCTGTGCTGTGACTGAGTGTTCTAGTAAGCGCTCAAGACTGGCATTTTGTAGGTTTTAAGGTTGAAGAAAAATATGTTAATACTGAGCAGCTTGTGAAATGACCTGAGGTAGGCAGCCATTGATTTGGAGTGATCAAAACTGTTTTACACTTGACATGTAATGATTGCTCGATCCAATTCTTATATCAGCACGTGGCTTTCTGTGCCCTGTCATTTTTTAGCTCCACCAGACTGACGGAGAGCACAGTGGCAATTTCTAAATTATGAAACCAAAAAGCATTTCAATGATTTCTTTCAATTTGGATCTCATAAACTGTGAACATTTGCAGCTTGAATATCATCCCACCATCAATGAAAACATGATTCATATTCATCCCTCGTAGCGCAGCTCCGACAGACTGAACAGTAAACAACCCCAGTCCCATCATGTGATATTGCTCACACGCCTTCCAGCGCACCCAAACACAATTAGCAGAATGTGCTCTTTCTGCAGCCAGTGTTTACAGTGCTTTCACTAAACCAAACACATTTTTTTGTGCCAAGCCAAGAAGAGGCTAGCTCAAATAACGCATCTGATAAAAGACAATATAGCCAGATGGACAATATGGATGGGCAATATTTCCATCCATTTAGAACCTGAAAGCGTTTATCCAGTCATGGGCATTCTAATAAACACTTCTGATTCTGTTGAATGCTGAAACACAGTGACATGAGGCGAGTGGGTGTGCAGTAACTGAAACTCAGTTCAGGGTACCACTCATAACATTAAATTCAGTGACCTGAGCCCAAGGAGTGGGAGTCCAAATGGCATTCAGCTGACCGAGTCCAGTTACCCTCCAACACAATATATCTACATCAGATTTATCTTTTAAAGAGACAGACGTTACTGCGGTGATCACACTATAGGCTTCAGATGTTCTGTTGGCTCCCGGCACAGCTACAACAGCTGCTGTGATTAGAACAAGTCTTGCGACACCAGACGATCAAAGTTCTGCTTTCTTACCAGTTGTTTGGGGATTTCTAAATGTAAGGTAGTTCATTTAACGGCGGCGAATACAACCGACGTTCCTCAAGGATATGACTTACTGGAAATGATGCTGCCCCCCATTCTCATCCATGATGAAACAAACTGAATTATAGGCTTATAGCGAATCATGGAGCAAGCTCTTTTAAAAAGGTAAAATGTGGGCCTACTCCCCAAGCAATGCTAGTGTATTTGATTTCATTTCATGGAACGTTTCATTGAACATGGTTTCTGCAATAAAGGATTTTCAGCAACTTTTTAAAAAACTTTAAACCCAGGAAAAGAGAGACGTATTCACTGGTATACCAACTGGCTACAAGAAAAGTTTAGCCTATCAAGCCAAGCCTGATGTCTAAACTTGTTGTCAGCACAGGGAAAGAAATCTACAGTCCTGGTCTTTTGCTCTTTATACTGGAGGAACAGGATATGTTACAGTTTTTAAAAGCAAAGGGCATTACTGCTGCATACCCAGGACAAAGATAGAAACACCACTATTTAAGCTGCTGGGTTAGCTCGCTCGGTTAAGGCGCCGCATTGGCGGAGCAGTACTGACCACCACGGTTTGAGCCCCCATCGTACCACCCGGCAGTGGTCAGCAGCTTTTTCAGAGCAGCGCACGATTGACTAAGTGCTGCAGGGATGCAAATTGGGAAGGGACTGCTGTGATGGGATGCAAAAATGGTAGCTTTGTTTGTTGTTCAAGCACCTTCTGTTGGCCAACCGAACGCTCGTTATTGAGATTCTAAGCTTGCCCATGTTCAGGTATCCTCCGCCCTCGTTCTGAACATGCGAAGTTTCGACCAATGAGTGTAAAGAAGCAGTGGCTGACAAGCACATGCTTCTGAGGAGAGCTGCAAACGGTTTTCGCTCTCCCGAGTTGCAACATGGGGTCGCATACGAGCAAGACTTGCACATAATTCTCGAATTGGATATTCCAGATTCAGGTGGAATTGGAGATGCAAAATTATAATTAAAAAAACACTACTTTAGGAGATGTTGGTTAGAGAGGCTGTAGACGGAGTACACGCTGTAGAGCAATGGTAAGCTGGAAACCGTAATTAATTAATGATCAGTAAATTATGGCTGCCAGACATCAACATCCTTCTAGAAGAACGGGCAACCGTTGGCTGCAGACTGGGTGTCTTGGGAGCACAAGTTCTTACCCTTGGCCGTTTCCCCAACAAAACTTTCAATTTGATCGATGTCACGTTTTTATACATCCAGAAAGTCTAGCTAAATAGATGAATCATGTCTTAATATAAGCTTGCGTTTGTTTTCAGTGGATGAATATCTTTTGCGGGAAAAAGAAACCTGAACATACTTCAGAGGAGTTTCCTTCAGTGACTGCCATCTTAAAATGCAGATCCTCCAGGTACAACAACATCAAGAAGTCCAGAACTTGTGCATGGCATCACACCAGTATGAAGGGCTACCCAATATGCTTCAGATTGGTTCTGAAAGGATTTTTTTTTTTGCTCTCTTATTGTGTCCATCCACTTTCAACAATGTAAGCTGGGAGATTGCCTTTATTGTGCAGTTAAGAGAAACATTCCAGACCTGTCATGGCAGGGATGATATTGTCATTTCAATGTTTTCCATGGAAACAGGGCTGCCTCTGTTTAGCAGTTTAATGGTGAGACTGTCAGGAACGTCAGAACTGAGTGGAGCCAAACAAAAGATCAGTAGTAACCAGAGGGTGTTTACGCAGATAGAGCTAAAAGGGGCGGGTCAATGTTTGGGGTGTGGTCAGTGGTCTTAGCTGTAGAGTTTATCTGCAAGAAATGGGGGACAATAGGATGGGCGGGGGCGATGTACCCAGAATATGACCAGGTAACATGTCAACCAGTAGATGAGAAGATGTAGGCAACCAGGAACTGGAGATTACAATATAGACTGAAAAAAATGTGAGAGAAGAGCACTCAAAGAATGAAGATCAATAGCCAAGCAAAAGGAAGATGAAAAACAAAAATACATAGAGACTAGATTCATGTGTTTTGTTTGACTAGGTTGCAGGCGAGGTTTTGTTTGCGTATCTGCGTGTTAACAATCTAGCATCTACATGGTTGCACTGATTGACTTCAAACTTTCACAGTAGCTGGGCGGTGGTCCGTAGATAACCTGATAAAATTTTGGGAGTGATCAGGTCAAAGTCATCGGAAATATAAAAAATGTTTTTTCTTGCAATAACTTCCTTTGATGTCATCACATCGACTTCAAACTAAAATCAAAATGTGCATCTTCCAATTCTGCTTCAAACCATATGCTATATGATGGGGTAGCTTTGATAGTCTCCGTAGTGGTAAGGGGTTAATTGTCAGGGGAGTCCAGGTCATCGGTGAGAATGTACAGTATTTTATAATATATTGTTATGGCCCCAATTTTAAAACTTAAACAAATTTAATCAAACAAAGACTTTTAACTAATCTACCATCTACTCTACTGACCAAGATTGATATATACAACAAAAAAAAAATATTTGTCCCTTTGGTTGCTCCAACACAGGCAAAAATCCACAAAAAGCTAAACAGGTCTTGCAAAAAAAGTGACAGGTCTGGTCAAATGTATCTTTCTGCTCGCAATTTCTCCTACTACTCCACTCCCTCAATTTTCCTCCTTCAATACTCTTTTGCAGATCCCTCCCACATTTAGACCTCTTTTTTTTATTCTCTGGGACTTGGGTCTGCCCAAGACATGCCCAAACCTCACTTCAGTCTGGGCTTAACACAAGAAAGGTCAATACTGCCATCTAGTGGCTTCTATTTGCATTACACCTCCATTCCAAAAGGGAAAAATTTTGACTCATGAAGGCAAAATTTTTCTTTTCAATCCAAAAATGGTTAAGTAGACACTTGTGTATATATATATATATATGTGTGTGTGTATGTCTATATACATATAACACAATATGCTAATAAATGTGATATATACACATACTCAAACACGGGATAAGCAATTACATTGTCAGTACCCTTTAAATGCTTAAATTCCAAGTCTAACTCCTGTAAAATCAAACTCCAATTCAACAATCTCCAATTCTTGTTTTCATCTTTCTCAAAAACATTAATGGATCGTGGTCAGTGTACACAATCATTGGCTTTTGCCCTGTACAAACATAAACTTCAAAGTGTTGTAAAGATAGAACCAGAGCCAACAGCTCCTTCTCTATTGTGGAATAGTTCTTTTGGTGGTGATTGAACTACCTGGAGAAGTATGCCACGGGATGTTCAATGTCATCAGAGTCACTTCTCTGTAGGAGCACAGATCCACAAGCTTGGTCGCTAGCGTCGACCGCGATGGAGAACGGTTTGTTGAAGTCAGGAGATTAGAGCACGGGGAAGTGACACAGCAGAGACTTCAGGCGATCGAAGGCTCTCTGGCATGCATCATCCCAAGTGAACTTTACGCCTTTCTACAGTTAGTTGGTGAGACTGAGAGCAATCTCAGCAAAGTTCTTGCAGAACTTGCGGTAGTACACGATCATTCCAAGGAAGCGGCGCAAAGCTTTTTTGTTGTCAGGAACTGGAAAGTCCATGATGGCTTGGACTTTAGCATTTATGGGTGCCACCTTGCCCTGACCGATGACGTAGCCAAGATAGGTGACAGTAGCACAACCAAAGTCACTCTTGTTCAGGTTAACAGTCGGGTTAGCCTGGGTCAGGCGCTGGAACAACGTCTCTACATCTTTTAAATGTTCTTCTCAAGAGTCACTCCATGTGATCAGGTCGTCGATGTACGCACCCGTGAGTGGCAATCCGGCGATTGTAGACTGTATCATCCTTTGGAACGTGGCTGGGGCATTTTTCATGCCAAAGGGTAGGACTTCATACTGGTAAAACCCAGATGGTGTGGCAAAAGCAGAGATGCTCTTGGCCCTCTCAGTTAAAGGCACACACTAATAACCCTTCAATAAATCAATCTTGGTCAGAAACTTTGCTTGCCCTACTCTATCAATACAATCATCAATCCTAGGTATTGGAAACATATCAGTTTTAGTTACAGCATTGACTGTGCGATAATTCGTACAGAATCAAGTACTTCCATCAGGTTTTGGAACCAGCACACAGGGTGAACTCCACTCTGAGTTGGACGGTCTATTAATATCATGTTCTAACATGTCTCTTTCTCAGCAATGTTTCTCTTTTCAGGAATCATCCGGTACGGATGCTGTTTTATTAGTTTGGCATCACCAACATCTAAATCATGAGAAGCTATAGAAACTCTCTTTGGAACATCAGGAAATAGATCTTTATATTTCTTGATCAACCTCTCAAACTGATCTTTCTGTGAGGGTTCTAAGTGCTGGAGTTTTACATCAAGATTTTGCAACACTTCAGAATTTGACAATTTACATGAAAGAACTTCAGCTTTAATTCTAGGTTCATAATCTTGAAACTCCCCCTCATCTTCACATGTCTCGACCATAGGAGAATCTGAAGTGACAGCTGCAACCCTACCATGATAAGGCTTCAGCATGTTAATGTGACACAACTGTTTTGGCTTTTGCCTATCTGGAGTCTTCACAATGTAATTGAGATCATTGAGTTTTGTTAGAATTTCATATGGACCATGAAATCTAGCCTGCAATGGATTGGACTGCAAGGGAAACAACACAAGAACCTTATCTCTGGGTTTAAACTCACGGCTTCTAGCTTTATGATCATACCAAGTTTTAATTTTTCCCTGACTTGATTTCAAGTTCTCTTTGGCTAGGTCACAAGCTGCACGCAATATTTCCTTGAACTTGCATACATAGTCTAGCAGACTGATATGCAGTTCTTTCTCTAGCCATTGTTGACTCAACAATAGCAAAGGTCCTCTCACTTCATGGCCAAACACTAGCTCAAACGGACTGAATCCAGTAGACTCCTGCACTGCTTCTCTAGCTGCAAACAACAGCAAATGAACACCTTCATCCCAGTCTTTCTCATGGTCATAACAATAAGTCCTCATCATTGTCTTGAGAGTGGAATGAAACCGCTCAAAGGCACCCTGACTCTCTGGATGATAGGCACTAGAAAGAATCTGCTTCGCACCTAGTTCATACACAACCTGCTGAAACAAACCGGAAGTGAAATTGCTACCTTGGTCTGACTGAATTTCCCTGGGAAGGCCAAACAACGTGAAGAACTTTATCAAAGCCTTCGAGATTGCAGTTGCCTTGATGTTACGTAGAGGTATGGCTTCAGGGAATCTGGTAGATGCACACATGATTGTCAACAAGTACTGATTTCCAGATCTAGTTTTGGGTAATGGACTAACACAATCAACAATGACCTTAGAGAAGGGCTCCCCAAATGCTGGGATAGGCTGCAATGGAGCTACAGGTGGGTCTAACTGGTATTTTCCAACTACCTGACAAGTGTGACAGGTTTTGCAAAAGTTGGAAACGTCTTTCTGAAGCCCGGGCTAGAAGAAGTGTTTCATGATCTTACCAACAGTCTTGGTAACACTAAGATGACCTCCTAAAGGTAAACTATGAGCCATTGTTAAGATCTCATGCCTGTAGACCTTCGGAACAACAATTTGCCTAACCACTGCCCAATCTGCATTGGCAGGGATATCAGGAGGGCGCCACTTCCGCATCAACACATCATCCTTGAGATAATACCCAACTGAAACTGCGTCTATTTCTTTATCAGGAAGGGCTCTCCTCTTTAGTACACAAATTTCAGGATCATTAGTTTGCTCCTCAATCAACCGCATTCTGGACAGAGACAAGTCTCCTGACGCATCAGAATCACCAAACCCATCTGGCTGGCTGAACAAAGAACTGATAAAAGTATCTGATAAGTCCTCAAATGGAGAAACCATAGTAGGCCGAACAGAGTCATGAGGCAAACCACCTGAGTCCTGACTATTCAATGTGCTGGACGGTACCACATCATCTTCTTCTTTAGCCTTCTTGGCCATAGCACGAGTCACTGCACAGGAAGGATACAGAGATGGGTCTTCATTTTATCTTCAGTGCTCGGCTGTGAAGTGAGATGAACAGGGGGAACTACATTGCCCCCAGCAAGGTCATTGCCTAGCAACAGAGAAACACCCTTGATAGGTAGACTTGACATAAGTCCCACCTTTACCTGTCCTGTAACTAGTCCTCCCTTCAATACCTTGTACAAGTATGAAATCACGTAACTCATCACGTAACTCCAAGGAGTCCATCAACAAAAGTGACTGAGAAGCTCTGGTATCCCTTAGGATATATATGAGGACAGGAGGAGAATGCTCATTCAGAGCCACAAATCACTTTGACACAAATGGAAGAAATTCCTCCCTCACAAAGTCAGCAGTATCAGGCTTTTTAGCCCCACAAGGAGCAGGCAATTTAGCAGATCGGTCATCAACTACAGGGGTTTCTAACCTTGTTTTCACAAAGGCATTTGGTTTGGTATCCTTTTCTTTTTCTTTCTTAGCTTAAAGGAACCAACAGTTAGTTGTAACATGATCAGATTTCTTGCAATAATTGAAAACTAGACCACTTTTGTCACTGTCAGCTTTTACACTTTCATCAGACCTGTGACTGGATTTCTGAGCACCATCACCAGATTTGTCTTTTTCTTTGGGTGAGGAATCTTGCGTATCGCCGTTACTTTTTTTCTGAAATTGGAACCATCTTTTGTTACTGCTAGACTGAAATTTAGACTTATGTGTGAGAACATATTCATCTGCAAATTTGGCAGCTCATTGCAAATTCAGTGCTTGCTTCTCTATATTAAGGTAGGTCTTAATATCATCCTTAACACAGTTCTTGAATTCTTCAACTAACACCATCTCTTTTAGTGAGTTGAAATCATCATTGACCTCCATAGAAGTACACCAGCGCTCAAAGTAAACCTGCTTCTCATTAGCAAATTCCACATAAGTCTGATTGTCAGATTTCTTCAGATCTCTAAATTTCTGTCGGTAAGCCTCTGGAACCAACTCATGAGCTCTCAAAATAACCTTTTTGACAACCTCATAATCAGAGGAATCATCTGCAGACAAAGCCGAATAGGCTTGTTGAGCTTTACCCTTGAGGACAGTTTGCAACATCAGAGGCCAGTGTTCCTTTGGCCACTGATAACTGTTAGCTACCTTTTCAAAACACTGGAAATAGTTGTCAACATCCTTTTCTGCGAATGGAGGCACCAGTTTTACCTCCTGGCCAACCCGAAATTTATTTTCAGTTGCTATTTTTATTCGTAGCTGCTCCATTTGGAGCCTTTCTTCTCTATCGAATCTCTGTAAATTGAAATCTCTCTGTCTTGCTAATTTTTCTAACTCAAACTGTCTTTGTTTTTCTTTTTCTTCCCTTTCTTTCTCTCTTCCTTCCCTCTCACATTCTCTTTGTTTTTCTCTTTCCTCCCTTTCTTCCTCTCTTCCTTCCCTTTCAATCTCTAGCAGTTTTAATTTAAGTTCAATTTATACATTTGGATTTTCCAATGTAAACTGTTCCAGATCTCCTGGTGCAAACACATTTTCATCAATGAAACTTTGAGACTTTGAAACCTCTACGGTTGGTGATGCCAAGAAATCATCCATTGCTGTTGATCTGTCAATATATATATATATATATATATATATATATATATATAGCAAAATTCAAAAAACAATTTTACAATTTGAAATGTTAGATTTTCAATAAATGACTCACACAATGGTCTATCCCGGACTTGAGCCCCCAATTTGTTATGGCCCCAACATTTGTTATTACATTTATGACAGCAAAGAAAGACAGACACAATTTTAAAACTTAAACAAATTTAATCAAACAAAGACTTTTAACTATTCTACAATCTACTCTACTGACCAAGATTGATATGTACAACAACAAAAAAAAAAATTACAGTCCCCTTGGTTGGGTTCCCGGTGAGGAAAATGCTCCAACACAGGCAAAAATCCACAAAAAGCTACACAGGTCTTGAAAAAAAAGTGACAGGTCTGGTCAAATGTATCCTTCTGCTTGCAATTTCTCCTACTACTCCACTCCCTCAATTTTCCTCCTTAAATACTCTTTTGCAGACCCCGCCCACATTTAGACCCCTTTTTTTTATTCTCTGGGACTTGCCCCAGACATGCCCAAGACATGCCCAAACCTAAATCCAGTCTGGGCTTAACACAAGAAAGGTCAATACTGCCATCTAGTGGCTTCTATGCCCATTACAATATTTTCCATTATAACTAAAAAATGCCTGCAGATAGACAGATGTTAACTATCATGACCATATGGGAACTCCTATATGGGCTTTCATTTCACACCATGACCTTTGACCTTGTGTGATCTTGAAAGGTCAACCTGAAGGTCACGGATTTTCAAAGGACTTTATGATGAAAAAGGTTGAGGTCACACTTGTGGAATTGAGTCAGTATGAAAAGCACTAAAATAAATGCTGGGCGACGAGGTTTGTTTTCCTGTGCAACATTCATTTACTTTAAACTCTGACACTCTGTATGTTGCTACTTGAACCTGGGATGGGTTTCTGCTGGTGTACATCATCCTTTTAAAGGTTTGAAATAGTTTGTATTCAGTTGAGATGTCACCAAACATACCTCTGTTCAGCAGCAATACATTTCTGATCTTTCAGGGGCCCTGAAAAATTTTTCCTATTCTCACCTATCCTCTCTCAATAAACAGACTTCTGAATCACTGATCGGCAGTCCGGTGAAAGTTTGTTTACAACAATTTTATCTGTGTTCTGTAGTGTAGGAAAATTTGAGGCAAGTAGCTGTTTCTCGATGCTTGAAATACCACATCTTGCGCCAACAAACACCATCATAAAAGTTGTTTAGTTCATGCCATTCTACTGTTCAGCAAGACAGAAACTTGGACCACTTCATCACCATGTCTGCGCACATTGGGGTCTATTCTCCCATTAGCGCGTAAGTCCTTTTTTACGCGATTCAAGTTAAGCGCTTTTGAGTTACGCGTATTCTCCCCTACGCGCTTCGATCACGCCCAAAGCGCTTAACTTCAGAACGTAGGCGGTCTTATGAAAGAGGTGTGACTAATCCAAAGGAGAGGCAGACTCTGTACAAAGCTCATTGATTATGGCTATCAGGAAAACATGGAACAAGGATTTTCTGATAAACCATGAAAATGCAGTTGTGGTCCATGGAAAACCCAAACCAGACTTTAAATTTGAATATGGTGGGCCTGCTGATAAAACCTTGTATCTCCAAACTGATAAGAGACAAAAACTTGTACTTCCACTATTCTTACACGCAGAATTTAACATGTTTTATTTTATTTATATTTTAAATTATTTTAATCAATTTATATACGGATTTTTATTTATTTATTTTCCTGTGAAGTTTATCATTTTGAAGATACGAGGTTTTATCAGCAGGCCCACAATATGCGGCTGTAATAGTAGGGCTATGTATGTCTGTGCCAATTGCAAGAAGCAATTCAGGCATCTCTTTTTTATTTCTTACTCTAGCCACCATGGCATTAAAGCTATGCAAACTAATTGCCGCGATAATGAAATAATACAGAATTTAGCGCTTCTCAACCAGCGTAATCAGAGCACTGAAAATGTGCCCCTCCTTCTCTAGCCTGTTTGTTCAATCAATGACAGTTTCTATGATCTCATTTAGAAATTGTGCGTTTGAAACTTCAAAAAACTCTGATGTCCGGTTTGCAACTAAAGGACAAGGCAACGCTTTAACAAACAAAGAATTCTTACCCCGCACGCAGAAAAATCTGCAGGGCACTGTAAAAGCCAGGCTGTCTGCACACCGGAGAAATGTGAACCCAACAGGTGGTGAGCAACCATCATCTCCGGTGCATTTCACTGCACTGAGGGGGTGGGTGCATCCACTCTTTCTGTAGTGGAAGTGCATGGAGAATAACTTGGAGTGGATACGGATGAAGGAGGGTTACGTAAAATGGTCAAATTTATTTGCCTATACTCAAAATATCACTGTGATAGATACTGGAAACAAGCTTAATATGGTTTCAAATATTTATTGTATTTTTTGGCATTTCAAGCAGTTCCGCAGTACATAGGCGTCATGGGCCGAGCCAGGGAATTTGGCACAGATGCTTAATATGCACGTATCATGATCGCACACAACCTGAACGTTAATGCTGTGCCGACGTCTTCGGTCTCTGTACATATTCTCATTAGTGGAAGGGGTTCTGATTGCAACGTGAGTACAATCAATGGCTCCCACAACACTGGGGAACCTGGTGACCCGGTAGAACCCCCCCTAACTCTCCGTCTTTCAGCTGGTGTTTCGAGGAATTTCAAAGTGGCTGATGTGGGCAGCATAGCGTCAACCAACTGTGTCAGACACCTTGACACAGACGCCTGTGATATGTGCAGGACATCACCAGCCACTCTCTGGAATGACACAGATGCCAGGACCGACAGCGCAGTTGTGACCTTGATGACCACCGGTATGTTTGTAATTCTTTGTAATGCGTTTGTGATTGGACTAATTGGAGAACAGGCTGTTGCATAATATCATATGGTGATTTCGTTTGATAATTTTTTATGGTTATGAGAAATGTAGTTTAGAAATAAGGATGAACAATCGAATATTGAATGTCTCAACCTTCACCGTGTTCAATAAAATAAAATGAATGTTAAATTTCGGCCTATAACCAACATCAAACGCAATATTCCATGTCTCCTTATGTTGGCGCTTGACCTTAATACAACCCTCAAAAGCGCTTAACAGAAAAAACACGTAAGCCAGGGGGAGAATACGCGTAAGTGTTTTTTGCATGAGAAACGCCCGGAAACGCCCCGAATTTGGCCTTGCTCCACCCAAAGTGCGTAACTGCCTTCGGGGTGCATAATGGACAGACTTAAGTCGAGGGGAGAATACGCGTAGGCTGAAAAGCGTGTAGCTACGCGCTTTTTTCGACTTACGCACATGGGATAATAGACCCCTTCATGAGGTGAGATGTTAGCCATGTGATTAAGTATTTAGAGGAGTAAACTCTTTGCATTAACAGGCTAGCATAGCAGTTAAAGTGGTGAGCAACTGTGCTTTTTTTCTGCACAAATAGTGTGTATTGTCCTGTAAAACACATTAATATTGATGGTACTCTTGTAGTATGTGAGGGTGGCTTGCAGCTCAGTTACTTAGCTTTGTGAAAGGCATTCCACCGTCACATCTTTGCCTAATTTAGGAACCCTTCTCCGTGGCTCAGGTCTCCTTGCATCATAAACAAGTCTGTGTAGATTAGACTTTTTACAGTCTCTACAGCCCAGTTGTTTCTGCAAGATTCACAGGTACCTTTTTTATCCAGCTGTAAATATATTTAAGATGTTCAGCATAGTCCTGCTAAAAAGACTGTCTTCGCAATGAGGAAAAGAGTATAAAAAATTTGTGGAGCACCTATTTTCCTCCAAAAAGTGGAAAATAGCAAGTTACAAAGGTGAATTCATTGAGTGAAAATAATATGTGAAACTGAAATGCTAGCGTGAATGAGAAAATGTTAGACTTGTAATACCCCAAAAAATTTGGAAATAAAATGCACAAGGCCAAAAGCACAAGTACTGCAGCAGGAGGGGGGGGGCAGTTCACAGAGTTCTAACATCCAAATTCTCCAGAGGAACAGTCTCTTGGCATGTATTGGATATAATTCATGTCAGTTACCTTCATAATGAGCATCATCAAATGGCTTGTTTTTCACGGCTGATTCTCCAAATCAGTTTGTGACATGTTTTTATTATTTTTACTAGCATATTAGTACGTGCGAGCTCGTTGAAATCTTGTGATCACTGGCCATCTGGTGTTTTCAACCTGGTGTGTTCCCCTTTATCAACCTTTTTAAAGCGTTGGTCGCAGCTATGGGCTAATTGGGATTTCTTGGCTCTGTTTGGTGCGTGATATGGGTTCGGTAGCAGTTCTATAATAGATCATGGATCTGTTTCAACATGCTGGAAAATCACCTGGATGTTCATGGCTGTCACCTGACCTCACCATCTGATGATTGCTTGACCGGTAATATGCAGGTTTATTTTAGCCGGCTTCCTCAGAAGTAGCTCCTGGCACTATTTTTGCAATCCTCCTCCACCCCAGCTCTACCTGTCAGGTACAGTGCCGTGAAAAAGTATTTGCTCCCCTCCCTGAGTTCTTTTTTTGTTGCATATTTCTCACACTTAAATGTTTCAAATCAGCAAATACATTTTAATATTACACAAAGACAACCCTAGTTAATAAAAATATTCAGTTTTTAAATGATGATTTAATTTATTAAGGGGAAAAAGCTATCCAAACCTACTTGACTTGGTGCGATATTGCCCCCTAAATCTAATAACTGGTTGTGCCACCCTCTGCGACAACAACTGCAGTCAAGTGTTTGCGATAACTGGCAATGAGTCTTTCACATTGCTGTGGAGGAATTGTGGCCCACTCTTCTTTGCAGAATGTTTTAATTCAGCCGCATTAGAGGGTTTTTGAGCACGAACGGCCTGTTTAAGGTCATGCCACAGCATCACAATCGGATTTCAGTCTGGACTTTGCTTAGGCCACGCCAAAGCTTCAGTTTGTTTTTTTTTTAAGCCATTAGTGGTGCACTTGCTAGTGTGTTTCAGATCATTGTCCTGCTGTATAACCCAAATGCGCTTGAGCTTGAGGTCATAC
The DNA here is from genome assembly GCA_029721435.1 of Gymnothorax reevesii. Lineage (NCBI taxonomy): Eukaryota > Metazoa > Chordata > Actinopteri > Anguilliformes > Muraenidae > Gymnothorax > Gymnothorax reevesii. The sequence goes on from CM056577.1 coordinate 114,618,326, forward strand.
ACTGATGGCATTAGTGGCAGCTCCCTGCCTTTCGGTCCACATTTGGAAGGGCAGGGATCTCGTAGATTAGAGCTGTGTCTCCAAACCCATACATGTATTCCTGTATGTCTTCAATAAAATGGTTCCATTTTAATAGAGATATATATATATATATAATAATATATCAGAAATATATTACTTATATGTACTTAATGGTTTACATATACCGTATCAAATAAATGAAACAACCAAAGGGCGAATCTTGTTTGACAAATTAATGAATGAAGGGGTTATAAGGAAGCCATGCTGCACCTGTTGTTTGATCTGAAATGCTGTTAAACATGCTGATACACTTTGAGTATTGGGTGCACTGGCTCTTAATTTGACGAGATGATGGCATTTCCAGTTTATCACACCCTCACATTAAACCTATGCCACATGTAGCGATATCTATACCCACCGCTGTTTCAGTCTGACTGATGATGGAAAGGAAATCTCATTTGAAGCTTTATACATGAAAGCACATGATATGGTCTCTGAAAATAATGGAAAGACTTTTCCTGGATTATTTGGATTTTTTGGTATTTTTCTTGACTGATGTTTTTTAAAAAGTTTTTTTTTTTTTTTTTGGTTTATATATTTATTTATTGGGTTTTTCAATTTATATTGTGATTCTGTGCCTGATGTTTTTCCCAGTGTGATTCAGCTCCTCGGTCACAGCAGCAGGAGGGGAGTAATCTGCGTAAAATGACTTTGGCTCACCAAACACAGCAGTAACCCCCTTCCCGTGGCAGTCGAATATACGCACCTTTGTTTCCTATGCGAGTTCGGGATGCACTCCAGTCTGATACCTGGGCCATGGATCGGCTACATTTTATCACCTTTCCACCACGACCAGTTAAAAACTAAGGTTCGTGCCAAAAAGGGGTGGCTTGGCAGCAGAGAGGGTGGTGCTGTTGCCTCACAGTAAGGAAAATTGTGGGTTAGAATGCAGCCTGGGATCTTTGTGTGTGCAGTTTGCGTGTTCTTCCCATGTTTGCATGGGTTTCGTACAGGTTCTCTGGCTTTTTCCCACAGTCTGAGGACTGGGATGGTTTACTATGTCAGTCATGAAGAGCTATTTTATGGACAAATCAGAAGCAGATTATGTGTCAATGCCTCAAGCGTAGTAAATAGCTGAAGACATTAAATAGCTGAACTGCACAGATTCAAGCTCCAAACTGAAGGCAGACTGGAGGTTTGTACAATATGGCTGCTCCTGAAACCAAGAGTCAGATACTTCCACATTTTTTAATATAAAGAATTCATTCCATCCTCCAAAATGTAGAACAAAACTATGATATTTTCTCAAATTGTGGCTTATTTGGCTGGTAAAAAGATGCGTTTTGCAATGAGGGACTATGGCACTTGTGCTCTTTTGGCACAAGCTGCAATTCTGTAACCTGCCACTAGGTTGGGAAGGGGTTCAGGGCATATTACAAATTGTCAGCCTATTAAAATAATGATCTAGGTCATTTTTTGACGAAAATTTGTTTTTGGCCTGAATTATCTCTTTCTCTGCATTTGATTAAGTTTTTTGTGTTTTCCCAAAAACTTGAAAAAATGAATCGGGCCATTATTTTAATAGGGTGACAAAATTCTTCTAGCCTAGCGCCAGTACCCTCTGCCAGAGCAACACCTATGATCAGGACTATCTCCAGGTTTTGTAGTGCCCTGGGTCAGGGGTGTCAAACTGACCCGTAAACGGGCCAAGAAGCTGCTGGTTTTCACTCCAACAATGCAGAAGCGCACCTGATACAACTAATCAGTTGTGCAGGCCTAGATCAGTTGATTAAATCAGTGCTCTCAGGTGAGCTTCTGCTTAGTAGGATTGAAGACCTGCAGCCTCTTGGCCCGTTTACGGGTCAGTTTGACACCCCTGCCCTAAGTCATGCAAATAATGGATACTGCAAAAGGCAGCTGGACTGGCACCCTTATCCGGCTTGCTCCTACAACCATTGCTACCAATGATGGATGTCTGTGAAGTATGATATCTTATTCTTGAATTGAGAAAATGCTCTTTGGTGATTAATGCCGATGGCAAGGCAGGCCTTCAGGTGGGCAATATAGTCATGGATTTCGGCCCGCCGGCAAGAGACGAAGCCGACGGGCACTGGGACCATGTTCCCAAAGAAGTTAGAGGGACCCAAACACACAGGCTGAGTAAAAACACAATAAATCTTTAATTAAGGAAATAAAGATTTTAAAGTTGTCCCAAAGGGAGGCAGCAGCACAAAATACCATGGCAGGGCTCAGGAGACCAACAAAATACTGCCGCACAAACACAGGTGCAGCCCACTCTTAAATACAAAAGCTTCACCTCCACCTTAACAAGCAGCAGGTGTGGCTCGTTAAGGTGGAGGCAAAGAATGCAGCAGGGGGAGGGGCCTGCAGGCCAACACCATGACAAATACATCTTACTTTTGAGATATCGAGCAGGGTCACCGTGGGTTTGAGACTACTGTTACGGTTTAGTATTTTGTGTGCTTGTTTGTTAACAGTCCTCTGTTTATTGAGCATTCAATTTTTTTGTTCAGTTACTTTTTACTATACCGTGGTTTCTGAGAATAATTGATTCAGATTGGCTGGAAGGTGTGTAAGCCTTTCAATGCACAAGCAGATCAGTTCAAGTTTAATCTCCGTTCTAAATCCATATGATGTCTGGCCAGCTTACCAACTTATGTAACCATAGAAACAAGACACGAAGCAATTGCAAACCAAGAAAACAGCTTTGCAAGTTATTAGCGCAGGCAAAAAGGTTTATATTTTGAGGACAGATTGTCCCAAAATATGAACAACCCATAATTTTAATCTTTGGCAAATGACCATGGTATAAGCAGAATAATCCACTTTGAGGTGCGTATTTCAAGGTTTGCCACTGCTTGCATATCGTGCATGAAACCCTTTAATGAACACCTCGTTGCGGATTATCTCTGCCTCAGCACCTCATTTCACCTCTGTCTTACCCTGAGTACTTCCGTTTACATCCTTTATTTTCAGTGCTGTAAGCACACTGCCAGCTATTGTTGCACAGCACTGCATTTTCTGTCCGGTCGTCCTTCCCTCGGTGTAAAAAGATTGCGCCTAAAGTTACCTGTTATTTTCCCTCTTCCTCCAGGCACAAGTCCTTGCAGAGCGAATAGTTTACTCAACCCCCCCCCACATCACTTCACTGTTCCAGCCGAATATCCCATTTGTGCGCCCCCGCCCCCCCAGCGTTCCTTTTCAACCAGTCTATTCAACGCGTAATCCGGAGGCCGCTCAATAAAGGTAGTCGCACTTGACGAGCCCTTATTGTTTCCCATCGATCTATTGAACGACGCAGCAAAACTGCAGAGCCTCCTTATCCCACAACATCGATGCAGAGGTCCTGAGGGGTCTCGGCAGAGGAGATTCAGACAGAGGTGCATGATCTTAGTCCAGAACACGTGATATCCTCTCCCAATGACCCACAGCTCAGACACCTCCTGCTCCAGCAGGGGCTCCCAAAACAGTATAGGTCAGCGGTTGGCTGTAGAATCCCGCCAGCTGGCTGCACTGACAGGTCACAGAAGGCGATTGATTGACTGAGATGATGCATCTGGCTCACACAGCTTGGTGCTCTGGGTACGGGTCGATTTTTATTATTATTTTTTATTTTCATATCAAGGCCCATCTCGAATTCAGCATTGGCTGGGGGCTGCCGGTGATGTTGCGGCTGTTTGGCAGTTGTGTCAGTAAGGTGGCAAGGTCCAATGTCGCTCATGCTGTCGGCTGTTTTTTTCTGTCAAGCTGAACATTTCTGCCAGCAGATATCAATCACCATGGCCGCTGTAAATGGGGGGCAAAACTTGTACTAAAATCGTTCTCTGCCGGCCTGTAAAAATGTTAGTTCTGGTTCTTAACATTAAGATGACTGGCTTTGTCAGCCTCATCAGGGCCAGATGAAATTTCTGATTGGATTATCCACTCACTGGGAGAGACATCACCATAGTGACCGAGTCTTTCAGCGCACAGACTCTCCTGCTTGCCGCAAACATTGGGTTAGAATTCAAGTCATGTAAATTATAGCTTTTTTTTTTTGATTAAAAATAATTCATTTTCTGTTTTCAATTCATTGACCTTTCACTGCTTTTCCAGAAGGCTGATTGAATAATTTAATCAGATATATGAAATTCTTCTAGAGACGTGTACGCCTTTGTTTTGTTGACAGATAATCTTTCTGTTCTGAGGGGAAATTTGTCATTTCGGTCTGCCATTACCCCCCTGGTTATCCTATTACATGGTGGAATTAATATATAAATCTACCATTAATATTACAAGGACAACTTCCAACTCATAGGGGAGAGAGGTCTCATTTAAATTGTAATTGAGGAGGTATGACAGCACAGTCCAATTATCGTGGCAACAGGATAGCATAGTGATGAGCTCAATGAACTAGCAGCATGTGGGATATATTTTCTTAAGCTGAATTTCTGAGATAAACATCCCATAGTAGAAATGAATTTCGCTGTAAAATGCAAGGTTGGGATTGCAAGGAGTACTGATGGTGCTTACAGAATTGATAAACATTTAAAAAAGACGCCCCAAAGAATGGTAAAGACAAGGAAAATATTTGCTATTTATTCAAGGTGCCAACTGACGTTATTGTAAAGACAATTTTTTTTTTACTTTATAGCTAGATTACGGGAAGAGAGGACAGACCATGACAAATAAATGAGTCAAAGGCTGTATGCTGAACTGATTTTTGTGGAATTTCACAGAAGAGAAGATTTGCTGTACGCCGAACACGTATACAGAGTTACTGCCAAGATCTTTCTGGGCACTGCATTTGATTACAAAGGATTTACAAGTGAAAATTTTATTGAAAATTGCGTGTATGCCAGAATCCATACCAAACATCATCATTTATAAAGCTAGAAGATGACCGGGTTATCTGTGAACCTCAAAATAAGCTCCAGACCATGAATACAAAATCTTCCTTTCCACTGTAGTTCAGATGTAACTGGGAATTAAAAGTGTAAACTACAACTCCCAGATGCCCGGAGATTAAAGTACAGTAGGTGCTGTCTTATCTCCCAAAGTCTTTCCTCTGGGATCAGAGGGCTAATAAACTTCAGTAGTGATGGCGCCTCAGTGCTTCTTAATGCACTGATCTGCTCCGACCATTAATGTGAAATTGCTTCATTTTTCATGCTTCAAGTGCCCAATGGAGTTAAAGCAGTGAATCTGAGTTAGAGATCAAGTTCAAAAGTGATATAGAAATATTCACATCCTTCCTGGATGGCCCATTTGATATGTGACAAGGAGGAATAAGCAGGTGCATGCTGTACTAGACTGGTGTGCTTGGGATCAAGTCTCAGTTTCAAATTGCATCAGTTGCCCCCCATTTGCCAGGGAATATTCTGCCTTATTCACGGTGAAATTATGGTATAGCAGATGATGATGGCATCAGTTGTGCTTGTTAGGTACTTAGTTCATTGATGTAATAATTTATATGTATGCATACGTATGTAATCAACAGTATGTAGTCAGTAGTATGATTTATTGTTATGAGGGATAACTCCAGATCAAATGACCAGCAATAAAGCAGGCAATGAATGTTATTTCAACATTGACACTTTACCTTAGATATAATAGAGAAACTATGTGCCTATATATTCCCCCAAAACAATTTTATTTAAAATATGTCCTATGCATATATAGCCTAAGACAGCATGCAGATAAAGCTTACCACAATAATAACACTGACCTTTTTATTGTTATTTTAATTTACATATACTGTGAGCACCGTAATTCATTGAACAGTGGCAAAATTTATATTTTGGTCCTGTGCTCTTGCTGTGTGACTTCCAAAGCACTCATTGACGAGGTAGGAGTGCAGACTGTCAGCTTCAATTTCAGGTTGTTTTGATCCATATCAGATCAACTTTTTCGAAATGAGAGTCCCTTTTCTACACTGTGCCTTCCATTTTTGGGCACTTATAAAACATTGGACTGTTTCACACAATCAAGAATACAATAATAATTCTGTGTATTTTGGAGAATTATGGGCGCTCACCAGTGGCGGCTGGTGCCAAAATTTTTTTTTTTGGGGGGGGGGATTTACCTTGGCGCAGCACACCTGACAGCTGCTTTGATGTCGACACAGTCAGTTATTAAGAAGGAAAATGTAGCCTATAGATTTTTTCAGGGTTTGCACCTTTTTATTATGAATTGAGGATGTATCCCATATGTTCACAGATCACTGCGTCTGTCCTTACATTACATACAGATCACTGTATCTGTCCTTACATTACTTACAGATCACTGAATCGGTCCTTACATTACTTACAGATCACTGTACCTGTCCTTACATTACTTACAGATCACTGTACCTGTCCTTAAATTACTTACAGATCACTGTACCTGTCCTTACATTACTTACAGATCACTGTACCTGTCCTTACATCACTTACAGATCACTGTACCTGTCCTTACATTACTTACAGATCACTGTATCTGTCCTTATATTACTTACAGATCACTGTATCTGTCCTTACATTACTTACAGATCACTGTATCTGTCCTTACATTACATGCAGATCACTGTATCTGTCCTTACATTACTTACAGATCACTGTATCTGTCCTTACATTACATGCAGATCACTGTATCTGTCCTTACATTACTTACAGATCACTGTATCTGTCCTTACATTACTTACAGATCACTGTATCGGTCCTTACATTACTTACAGATCACTGTATCTGTCCTTACATTACTTACAGATCACTGTATCTGTCCTTACATTACTTACAGATCACTGTATCTGTCCTTACATTACATGCAGATCACTGTATCTGTCCTTACATTACATACAGATCACTGTATCTGTCCTTACATTACATACAGATCACTGTATCTGCCCTTACATTACTTACAGATCACTGTATCTGCCCTTACATTACTTACAGATCACTGTATCGGTCCTTACATTACTTACAGATCACTGTACCTGTCCTTACATTACTTACAGATCACTGTACCTGTCCTTACATTACTTACAGATCACTGTACCTGTCCTTACATCACTTACAGATCACTGTACCTGTCCTTACATCACTTACAGATCACTGTACCTGTCCTTACATCACTTACAGATCACTGTATCTGTCCTTACATTACTTACGGATCACTGTACCTGTCCTTACATTACTTACAGATCACTGTACCTGTCCTTACATCACTTATAGATCACTCTACCTGTCCTTACATTACTTACAGATCACTGTATCTGTCCTTACATTACTTCCAGATTGATTGTAAAAGCAGTCATGTAAAAGATTCCACCAACTAACTGGGATTTTGATGTTTTGTAAAGATGCAAACAATAAATGGAACATAGTTAAACAGAAAAACAAAAAAAAAAATCAAAAAACACACCACTGTAATGCTGTCTACAGACTTCGTACACCTTTTACAAAGTGAGATTCAAGCACATTTTCAAGGATTTTCAAGATGTATTTTCATGCTTTTCCAGCACCTTACAGCTGTAATAAATTACATATTTATACACATAAATGACAGATTTCACAGAAAGTGTGACCAACAGGTCCCACTGTACTTAACAGCAAGAAATTATAAATTAATGGTATATATGTGTTTTATGTCACTGATAACATAAAAACTAATTTTAGACCTGGATCCCTGCAATTTTGTTTAAAAAAAAAAAGAAGGGAATTAAAAACTTTGGTCTTGTTGCTAATGTTACATGGACGGAAAATTGTTGTTCACAGGACGGAACTCAAACGGTGACAAGACTGTCTGAGCCAAAGCCAATAATGGCACAATGAGCAGAGAAAAGGGAAGGCAAACCAATGACCAACCCGCTAATCCACAATAAGCAGGGCTTTGTCAATCCTGCCCATTCATTTCCATGTTCCTCATCCACCCTGGAGTTCTGACAGGAAGGAGGGACACTTTTTTTGGGCCACCCTGTAGAATGGATGTGCCAACCCCTTTAAGTCAAACCAAGGTTAACTTGATCCATCCAGGGATGGGAGTGAGCTCATCCATTTAATATAAACAGCTTTCGAACTTGGCTTGCTTGAGAAAATTCAATAACTGTTCCTGGTGTGCCATCTAGTGATAGAATATTGTAACTGCGTGCATAGATCTGCAGCTCCGTGTCCACTGGCGGACACATCTACACAAAAGGGTTTCCCCTGCCAGTAGCGGCCAAATCTCATTCACAGCAGTGCTGTCCTGAGATTACAGGTTATTGCGAATGTTATTACTGTGGACGGAAATTTTTGCCTTTTTGATGAGGGACACAAACGCGAGTTGGTGAAAATTCTTGAAGGCCAGAAAGTAAACATCCGCCCGCGCATGCACTTTATCCCGCTTTCACACTACCGGTTGTTATACAAAACCGAAAACCAATGAAGTTGGCACGTTATGTAAATCGAAGATAAAAAGAGAATACAATGATTTGCAAATCCTTTTGAACTTACATTTAGTTGAATACACTGCAAAGACAAGATGTTTAATGTTCAAACTGAGAAACTTTTTTTTTTTTTTTTTGCAAATAATCATTAACTTAGAATTTAAAGGCAGCAACACATTGCAAAAAAGTTGGCACAGGGGCCTTTTTACCACTGTGTTACATCGCCTTTCCTTTTAACGAAACTCAGTAATCATTTGGGAACTGAGGAGACCAATTTTTGAAGCTTTTTAGGTAAAACTCTTTCCCATTCTTGCTTGATGTACAGCTTAAGTTGTTCAATAGTCCGGGGTCTCCGTTGTCGTATTTTATGCTTGATAAAGCGGCACACATTTTCGATGGGAGACAGGTCTGGACTACTGGCAGGCCAGTCTAGTACCCGCACTCTTTTACCACAGAGCCATTCTGTTGTAACAAGTGCAGAATGTGGCTTGGCATTGTCTTGCTGAAATAAGCAGGGGCGTCCATAAAAAGGCGTTGCTTGGATGGCAACATATGTTACTCCAAAACCTGTATCTACCTTTCAGCATTAATGGTGCCTGCACATATGTGTAAGTTGTCCATGCCTTGGGCACTAATACACCCCCATACCATCACAGATGCAGACTTTTGAACTTTGCGCCTACAACAGTCCGGATGGTTCTTTTCCTCTTTGGTCCGGAGGACACGATGTCCGCAGTTTCCAAAAACAATTTGAAATGTGGACTCGTCAGACCACAGAACACTTTTCCACTTTGCATCAGTCCATCTTAAATGAGCTTGGGCCCAGCGAAGCCGGCGGTGTTTCTGGGTGCTGTTGATAAATGGCTTTCGCTTTGCATTGTAGAGTTTTAACTTGCACATTCAGATGTAGCGACAAACTGTAGTTACTGACAGTGGTTTTCTGAAGTGTTCCTGAGCCCATGTGGTGATGTCCTTTACACACTGATGTCAGTTTTTGATGCAGTACCGCCTGCACATTGAGGAATGTTGTTTTTAAACTGTTCGACAATCAGCTCACGCATTTGTTCACTAAGTGGTGACCCCCACGCCCCATCCTTGTTTGTGAATGACTGAGCATTTCAGGGAAGCTGCTTTTATACCCAATCATGGCACCCACCTGTTCCCAATTAGCCCGTTCACCTTTGGGATGTTCCAAATAGGTGTTTGATGAGCATTCCTCAACTCTCACAGTCTTTTTTGCCACTTTTGCCAGCTTTTTTGAAACATGTTGCAGGCATCAAATTCCAAATGAGCTAATATTTGCAAAACATTACAAAGTTTGCCTGTTCGAACATTAAGTAACTTGTCTTTGCAGTGTATTCAATTGAATATAGGTTGAAAAGGATCTGCAAATCATTGTATTCTGTTTTTATTTACGATTTACACAATGTGCCAACTTCACTGGTTTTGGGATTTGTAAAATAGGGACTTCAATGCGGAATGCAGAGCGCACGTTAAGACCACACATCGGACATAAATTACGTTAGCATCAAAAACTGGCTTCACAGTATGAAATAGGGCTCAGGATATTGCAAAATGGTATCTAGCATGGTAAAATAAAGAATGGGGAACATATTCCTGGCCAGACCCTCAGTAGTAGATATACTGTTCTTTTCACAGTGGCCCTGTTGAATCTGTCAAACTGGAACAGCAAACAGGGAAAGCAATAAAAGGCATTTTTAATGCCACATCCAGTTAGCCAACTCAGTTTCTCGTAACAAGTGCGGGAGAAGCCCCGGGTGTCAGCTCGTCCGCGATCACTTGCCTGCTGCTGAATCTTTAAATCGGGTCGGTCAGGTCCCAGCTTCTTTATCCTCTTTTTCTCTTCCAGTGTAAGGTTACGCCTTGAGAACGGGTTATTCTGTAATGAAATAACGGAATTTTCCGCAGATCCACAGTAAGCTGCCATTTTCAACCTCTATCGGACAGAGAATGAGCGTGTGATGTTTGCGCATGAGTAAATCACATCTGCTGTGGTGATGTGTTGATATGATTGGCAGCTGTCGTTGTCCAGTCACATGAGGAAGAGAGTCACAAAAACAATACTAATTTGCTGCCAATCAAAATGGGAGTGTCCGGGGTGCATTTCTCTGCGCCCCGCAGGCAAAGTTGAAGCGGCCAATCAGAAAGAAGCCTCAGGTTACTTGCTTGGCAAAAGTTGAAGGACTTGCATTGACTCCCATTAGACCGGCGCCCCTGCGTTAATAAACGATGTATTAACAACATATCGATTGATTAATAAATTGTGTGAAACCCCTTTTATTTAATGGTGACAGGGGCTAACAGGCTATCATTGTGTGGAAAAAATAAATCACCCTGGACAGGTTGCCAATCCATTGCAGGGCGTACACACCATTCACAGACCATTCACTCTCACACTCATACCAATGGGCGATTTAGTATCTCCAATTAACCTGATGTGCATGTCTTTGGAAACCGGAGTACCCGGAGAAAACCCACGCTAATTGGAGATAGCATTGCTAAGATAATTGGTTAAGTGGCTGTGCACGGTGTTGCACTGGACGAAATTACCACTGCATGGGCTACGCCACGCTGCGCCAAGAGATTAGAGCCCTTCACGTCATGTTCATAGCCTCATCGAAAATATATTTACTAATAAAAATGTTGACATGTTCAATACTTATTTTTCCAGCTGTGTATAGTAATGTCCCGCAGTGGTAGTAGGCATGAATTGTTCTCAGCGGTCTAAAATGATGAAATACTTAAAAAAAGACTCTTTGCTCATTGTCCTTTAAACTTCTCTGGTGGTCATTGGTCTGAACAACCATAGACCCCATTTTTTGTAGATATTTGTATTATTATTTTATATATTTATGGATGTTTAACTATTTTCTAGTCTAGTCTAGTCTATTTTCAAAAGGTAATTGCAACATCAAAAATATATGTTCAAAATGGCATGATGTTGGCAAGTCTGTGCTGTTGCCTGAGCTTTTTAAGTTCAGATGCAATGAGCATTAATGCAAATGTATTAAGTGAGTCATTTAATTTATTAATCTTTGCAGTTGAGTCAATCAATTATTTGATTTCTAATCAAGAAAGCAAACAGTTACAGTTTGAAAGTAGTTGACTCAATGTCAGGATTCATCTCAGTAGACACCAAAACAGTATTTGTTTTTCTGTTTTTGGTCAGAATTTGAGATTTTACTCATTTGCAATACTTGGTGTGTAAGGGGAGGATTTATTGGGCTATTAAAATGCTAATAAAAAGGCCTAAAGAAGCTGAGAAAGAAACATGGGAAACACTATCAGTCACAATAATTTTCTGCAGGTTTACACTGCTGGGGTCATACTGACCCCATAACAAAAAAATGTTTGTTCATTTGAACATAACTGGAGGGTTCAGAGAAGGATCATTCCCAGACTAAAAAATCTGGAGAGCTACCCTGTGGCCGAGCGCGATCGCTGCTTACTTTTGATATAATTACGGAGGAGGATTGTCCGATTCTTTTTGTGTCTCTCAAACTCCAATTTCCTGTGAGGATATAAAGGGGATTTTATAGTATTTGATTTTGGGTTGATTTCATTTTGATTTGTGTGGTCTGCCCCTCGCGTCTCCTCCAGCTTTTGGCCCCTAATCTCGCACAGTGTCCATGGCAACTGCGAGACCTTCACTGCTTCTGTGATACTGGTGAGATGGTGGGAGCTTCCTTGTGTGGTTGTGTAATGTCTAACAACTGTTATAGACCGTGGAACTCATTGGCGCTTTGAGTGGATCTAGATGGTTTGTATTCCAAGCAGTTGTTCACCCTCTTCTCACAACATCCTGATTGAACTGTGCAGGAGCCAGGGTAAAAATGTATATATGATTTTTCACAAGGGCTGTTTTCAAGATCTGGAGTGAAAAAAAATTCCCTCGTGAAATTTCTCACGGGGGCTATATTAGGGCTCATTGTGGCAATTTTTTTTTCTGTTGTTTTTCTTTGCATTAACGCAAATTGTTTAAAATGGATCAGCGTTGCATGAATTTGCATACCTTATTGCTGACTGCATTTGGCTCAAAACAAAGAACTTTATTAAAGAATGAAATTTAAAGCAACAAATATCTGCTTTTCCATTCCTGTCCTCATTGAGTTCAAGTCTTCAATTTAATAAGATTCAACACCAGCGTAAAATATATGAGTGAAATTTTGCATCGCGTTATTGCAAATCAACTTGAAACTTGATAGGCAAATGATCAATCTTGATCAGCAATTTTGCTTGCTGGTGAAACTGTAACATAAGTGCAAGTCTGCTTTATATTTCAGAAGATATCGTGAGTATATACAGCAGGAAAGATAAGTACTGTACATGTCAACATTTTTCTCAGTAAATATACAGTGCCGTGAAAATGTATTTTCCCCCTTCCTGATTTCTTATTTTTTAAATGTTTCAGATCATCAAACAAATCTTAATCTGAGATAAAGATAAACCCAGTAAATACAAAATTCATTTATTGAGGGAAAAAAGCTATCCAAACCTACCTGGGTCGATATGAAAAAAAAATTGCCCCCTTTGTTAAATCATGAGTTAACTGTGATTAACCACATTTTTAAATTTCACTAACCACACTCGGGCCTGATTACTGCCAGACCTGTTGAATCAAGAAATTACAGAAATAGAACTTGTCTGACAAAGTGAAGTTGGCTAAAAGATCTCAAAAAGCAACACACAATGCCATATTCTAAAGAAATTCAAGAACAGATGAGAAACAAAGTCATTGACATCTATCAGTCTGAAAAGGGTTACAAAGGCATTTCTAAGGCATTGGGACTCCAATGAACCACAATGGAAGCCATTATTCACAAAGGAAGAGGTCAACCTACCAGAATCATTCCAAGAGCGCATCCCCGACTCAACCAAGAGGTCACTAAAGAATCCAGAACAACATCTAAAAGAACTGCAGGCCTTACTTGCCCCAGTTAAAGTCAGTGTTCATGATTCAATCATAATAAAGAGACTGGGAAAAAATGGCCTCCATGGGGGAGTTCCAAGGCAAAAACCACCGCTGAGCAAAAAGAACACAAAGGCTCATCTCACATTTGCCAAAAAAAACATCTTGATGATCCCCAAGACTTTTGGAAAAATATTCTGTGGACTGATGAGACAAAAGTTGAACTTTTTGGACGGTATGTGTCCCGATACATCTGGCGTAAAACTAACACAGCATTTCATGAAAAGAACATCATACCAACAGTCAAAATTGGTGGTGGTCGTGTGATGGTCTGGGCCTGCATTGCTGCTTCAGGACCTGGACGACATGCCTTCATTGATGGAACCATGAATTCTGCTCTCTTGTTACAGTAAAAATGTCTGTGTCAATCACACAGTGTCAGCTTGAGTGGTGTTTGGTCATGAAAACGTTTTAGGGTATGTCATGAAAAAATTCAGTTGAAATCACTGATGAAATAAAACAGGGCCCAAAACGGATTATCAAAGAACACATCAGCGACATCTGTTACTTGTCATGTAAGTGCCAAAGTGTTGCATTTCACACCTCTGAGGTGATCACGCACTGACAGTGACAGGGAGCAGATTTTGGTTAAGGCTAAGGGTAGCTAAGTGTACATGCACCAAACACGCTAACGACTAAGGTCTTTCTATCAAATGCAAAGTTTTCACCTAAATCAAAAGCCAAATTATCTTATCCATGTTATTATATATTTATTTACTTACCTGGTTTGTTGATGAGATTTGTATAAGTCTGCATACTCTACTGGTGGCCACTTTGTTGGGTCATCTTTCCACACATCAGCTGGCAGTCGATACGGACATTTATTTAACCCTGAAATCGTCAATTTCTCTCCATATCTCGACCTCGCCTGATTACTGAGGTTGTCCAGATATTCGTACGACATCTGGGTGAAATATACAATAAATAAACAGTGTTAAATGTATACATTTCATACCGTCACTGGCGGTCATCCGGAATTCATTGAACCTCAGTTACCTTCGTAACTCTCGATACTCTATATACTTGCAATGCACGTCCTCACTTTGTTTTCAGCGGCCGACACGGTTACTAAGGAAGTCATGTGACCTGTGACGTTGCGCTAAAGTCCAGAATACTTATCATATATGGCTCAAGAATTTGCAACTAGTGTCTATCCGGGTGACTAACGTGTTTTTTTTAATTATTTTTTATTTTTTTTTGGAGTTCCCCCAGTGATAAAATCCCCACTACACCACTGTATATGCATGTACTAAATGACGATGTTTCGTGTAAAATATGGGTGTTACCTCCTCAGGACACTTTGATTACAGCGGACGAGCAGTATGGAGGTATATTACAAAGTTTTGGTGGACTTTTATGGACCTTTTTGTGCCGGACACTATCAACTCTCCTTATAAAGATTGCGGTGGACAGTGAAAGCCCCCCGAATCTCCAGCTGCATTTAGAGGAATAAAAAATTGCTCCAGAGTGTTGCTCAGCATGAGGGTGAGTCGATAATGAATGTATTTCACTTTTTGGGTGAATTATCCCTTTTACCAAACATCATGTAACAATTGAGTAAGTTAAGAGGCTATCGTTGTCGTTAGTTAGCAGCTAAGTTGTAACGTTATCAACAGTCAAAGCACTATTAGCATTAGCATCCCCATCTACTCACTTGGCTGGGTGCATCCTTGACAGATGTCTGTTGAAGTTTGACGTTGTCCCCGTCTTCTCTTCAATTGTTCTTCTGCATAATGAGCACGTTGCTCTGCATTTGCCAGCATTTGTGGGGAAATCTTTAAATGCGAAGCGTACAACCGCGGCGCCTTCTTCGACATCAGCGCGTTCGCGTGAATGCAAATGCAGGTAAACTAACACACATACCCGCCGTGGGATGAAGCTGATATGAGGATTATACCAGAAGAAATTATAAAAAAAATAATAAAAATACAAAGGATTCAATGATAAATAAGCTCGAGTCCTCAGAGTCCTCCCCCGAGTCCTAATGCAGCCAGAGCTAGAGTCCGAGTCATCAGCGCACAAGTCCGAGTCGAGTCACGAGTCTAACATATCCGGACTCGAGTCGGACTCGAGTCTAAGTCCTGGACTCGAGTACTACAAGTCTGCGTGAAGACGTTACATTATGCACGCCTGAAGTCCATGAGGGCTCAGTCTGCAAGAACAGAGGGTGAAGATTTGGATTCAGCCAGCTAATCCTAACACATGGTCGCGGACACAAATGCCCATGTCATGTTGTATGTACCGTAATTACTGCAAGGTTTGCACTTTAGGAAACATTACAACTTCCTGAAAGCTCAGAATTGTGCTTCAGCCCACAGACAACTTACTACGCTAAAGGCGCCAGCATTGTCCAGGCGGCCTGTTTGAGACTTAAAGGGGACCTATTATGCAACATTTTTGTGATGGTGTTGGTGGTAAGACGCCAAGAGCAGTGGCCAGAAAAGAAAGTAAAATCCAGCAGCGTGCTGAGAGACTAAAACAAAAGGAAATCACAAGGCTCGCACTACCAACGGACCTGACGCCGTTTGTGGTAGCCAACAGGCGAGCTCAAACACAATACAAAAGAAAAGGGAAATAAACCAGATAAATCCCTTACTCACTAACACTATTACTCTTATGCAGCTAAGATCCTGCCAAAACTCTCTCTTCTCAAATACCTTACCGGCTATAGCGTCAAGCGCAAAATGACACTCCAGCAACACGAACGAGGAAGGATAGGAGCTTAAGTAGAGTCCGGGCAACGCCCCCAATCAATGCCAGCTGGCTGAGGAATCCGACGGTGAGCAAAACGATATCGTCCCGGACGAGAGTAACAAAAGGAACTAACAAAGCTCACAAACCATGACAATTTCCAAGTTTATTTTTTCATCTTGGACTCCCCTAGAGTACTCCTGATCGTTCAAAGTCCAAAAAAGCAGCCTTATTTAGCTCATACTGCCATTTTCAAAACCCCATTTGTAGTCCATTGTAATCTCTGCCTGAAACGCCTCTTTTGGGTGGCTCTTCCACTATGGCCCCCCTCCCAATGTGCCCACTTTCTTCTGATTGGCCAGCTCTGTGGAGGGCGAAGCTGGGCGGGACTCAGCAGAATGCAGTTTTCCGGGTTCACATCCCTAGTGCAGTGCTTCTCAAACCTCTCCTGGAGGACCACCTGTCCTGCATGTTTTAGATCTTTCCCTGTTTTAGCACAGGTGATTAAAATGATCAGCTCGTTATTGACCCTCTAAAGCTGATTGATAACATCCTGATTATTTGAATCACCTGTGCTGGGGCAGGGAAAGATCTAAAACATGCAGGACAGGTGGTCCTCCAGGAGAGGTTTGAGAAACACTGTCCTAGTGTGAAACGTGGCACGCGCCTGCCATCTGAGCTAGAAATCGACGGGGAAATTCTGCAATCAAAAGCGTTACATGTATATAGATGTAATGAAATGAACTTGTTCTAATAAACGCTGCAGCGAAAGTGGAGGATGCAGTGTGAAAGTCTGGCAGCTCAAGCTCGAGTTAGCTATCTACCTACGGCTACTATGGTGAGTACACCGGTGTTTCTACTCTATAGCTAGGATTGAGGGAAAGCTAGAATCCACACCATACAGACACATTTGTAGAATGGGTCAATATACCCAAGTGTTGACCGGACACCGTAGAAATCCGGTGGGTCTGAGTTTAGAGGGATACATGGACAGTGAAGAGCAGCAAAAAGTGGAACACCAATGTATGCTTAGGTGTGTATTATAAGGACCTGCTGGTTCATGTGCATAACTGTGGTGTGTCGTTAGCGTGGAGTAACGAACAGCTTCTGCACTGGTATATGACAGAGGGGCAAAAGCTCCACACTAAACAACCTTTTTGGAAATTGCCCATGGTAATGGTTTACTTATTGCGCCGGAATGACCAGCATTTTCGCGCGGAAAATGAGCGCGTTAAGCAGCTTACGCACCGGATGCAAAAAGAATTTCCGCGTGACAGATTACATTCAAAGTCAATGCATTGTCTTTGCATTGACTTTGAATGTAATCTTTCGCGCGAAAAATTTGTCTCGCGTCGGGTGTGAAAGCGGCTTAACGCCCCCATAAGGCGTGTATTCGCGTCTTTGCATTGACTTTGAGTGTAATCTGTCCCGCAGAAAATTTGTTTTGCGTCTGGTGTGAAAGCAGCTTTTTGGATAGTATGCGGCAGCTAGAGAGAGTTCCGGTTATGTTATGAGCATAATACACGTTTTACTGACCGTAAGTTCTGTTAGTGCGGACAGTTGCTGACGTGGAGCTAGCGAATTGATCATTTCAATTGATTCAATCTCCGCCTTTTTCAGCTTTTTATTAGCCAGAACAATTTCTAAATGGGGGTTGAAATTAAGCCACGGCAATGCAGAGATATCATTTGTTATACCAGATACATTTGAGCTTGTGCGTTTTGCGATGGCTTTCACCGAAGTAGCATCAGAGAGCTAGCCTCGATATTGGTGAAGTATCCAGCTGACATTGTTTCACAAGCACCCAAACATGTGCCCAAAGCTCTGCAAAACTTACGTCTGGTCTAACTGCAGCTTTTTCAGCCCAACTTTGCTGACACATACATCACCTCTCCGGTTAGCTTCAACTCCCATGAGAATCAGCTGGCTCCATGTCCACTTTTCGAGTTAAGCAGACCAGGACATTCTAAAATCAGTTAAGTTTATGTAACTTACACCATGTTAACACAGCGAAACATTTAGTTCTATATCCTGAATGGGGCTCATTACAAATCAGGTGGTTCTATGTCCAAGGAACCAATCAGGGTCCGAACCTGGATCATGTGACATTCGCTCAAAATGGCCAAGGAGCACATGTAAAGCACAAAATGAGAACTCCTAAACAAAAAACATAGATTTTGATCTCTTCTGAAAGTTTAATGGATTATTTTGATGGGTAAGTTGTTCATCAACAATGTATACGCACTGTAAATCTTAATTTTGTTGTGTTAGGACTGGTGTGGAAAAGTCACATTCGTCAATATGCATGAACATAAAACTACTTAATTTTCAAACGATCAACTCTAGGCCTAGCGTGCTAATGTGCAGTGCACTTAATGTACAATTTTTCAACGACATCGGGGCAACTCAGGGAGACCCCCCTACCCCCTTCCCCGCCCGCTTGCCTGCCCAACCCAAACCCCCTCCCCACCCACCATTTAGGCCCTAGCTAGGCCTACCCCAATATTGTACTTGATTTTACAGAACATAAGCCAATGCTATTTTCACATAAAATCTATTTTTTGCGGGGGGGCGGGGGGAGATACCCCACCCCCACCTGATTTTCACCATACATAATTATGTATATGTCTGGAGAAAATTTGGTAACATTACCATTGATTTATTATTGTATCCATGTGGAACCGGTACCTAGAACTTCCTGATTTTGATCATATGTAAAACCAGTAAAGGCACCAGGTCCTATGTTGGGCATAGAACTTGTTGAGTGAGGGCAACTTACGTTTCTCGAAATCAGGAGGTTCTATTTCCATTTTTGAGTGCTTATATCTTAAAGCCTATGGAGATTTTGAACATGTTTGCAATATTTTTAGGGTACCTTCCACAGTCAACAATATTCCACACAAAATACATTTTGATAACTCTCTAAACATCAGAGATAAGACAGTTGAAATTTTCAAACTCCATTTTCTCAAAATCAGGAAAAGGGGACAAAGAACCAGCTGATTCTCAATGGAGGAACTGTAGTGGCTACAATAGGCAACATTATGATGAAACTGCCACATTGTGGCTTACCGAAGTAACACAAGCATACCGATCAGAATTACTGCATATAAGTCAACCAGGAGCATTTTTAAGTAGCCCAGCATTCAAACTCACATGCAGCAGCTGGTAACCGAGTGGTCATCACAACCAGAGACATACCCTTGTAATACAGGTTTTACAGACAGCAAGTTCTGTTACCGTGGACAGTTGTACCAAGCATCCAAATCACAAACAAGTATAAAAAGTTAGCTTTAAATGAGGTTTATGTTCACACACCTTCTGTTGAATGTCCCCTGATATTACTCCTGCGTAATTAGGTCACAAACATTACCAACAGTAACTTGGCTACGATAACCGCAGTGATACACCCACAATCAACAGGCCATCAGATAGGTAGGCTATGCCGTAAAAGCAACTTACAGCTTCTGCTTCTGAGAGTCGCAGACAGTCGCGACCGATCCACGCTTTATCTTTAGATATTTTTCAAAGCCTGCGTTTGAGGCAAGTTGTTGGTGCTAACTATCATTAGCGGTCTTGCTACCCACCCGTAACACGTTAGCTTCACTTTCATTATTTGCTGTTATATCGCTACTTACAGCTTGTGGTTCCCAGGTTTGAAAAGCAGCTGAAACGCTTATCCAGCGTCGAATTACCTTTTATTGACCAAGCTGTCTTTGATGCAATGCTGAGCACAAACAGCTAACGTTCCCTTTGGCCATGGCTGTTTGCCGCCGACAAACAAAAAAGCTACCAATTGATTTCTGGTGGCATCGTCTTTTGGAAGAGAAATGGGTGCTTTTCTTTGCATCCAAAAATAAAAGGATGAGCAGCTTTGGGAGAGATACTGACAAAACTGCACCTCAAATGATCTGCGGTTCTTCTTTTGTACTTCTAAAAGTGTAAACTCTACTGAGGCATAGTATGATCTGCGGTTGTTAGTGCCTGCTAGAATAGTTTCTGGTGTGGGCAGGTCCAACGCTGTGATTGGTTCTGGCTAGTTCTGTATTAATTCGATGGCACAAACTAAGGTCAGGTTTCGCCCAGATCTCATGAAGATCTTGGGACATCACGTTAACGAAATCATGTTCTTGGATTAAGGCAAAACCCCTGTATCTTATGTTTTGAAACTTTACAGAGGTCAAATATGGACCTCTAACAATATAACATTACTTACATGTATTAAAAGAAGGATCAGCATAAGAGGGTCCCTTTGAAGGGACTATATCAGCTGGGGCACATGCGTAGTAGAGTCCAGTCGATAAACATTTTCAGTGTGATAGAAAGAGAGCAGAAATATAAACCCCAAGCTTATTATTAAATGTGTAAGGCATTCCTTCGTCACTGTTTTAAATACAAAGGATGGCCTACAAACACGAAATTGCGAGAGTGACTGCATTTATCTTCGGCAAAACCCACAAAGAATAAATTATACTAGTCATCCATATTTCTTTAAGTGAAAACACATTGAAAGTGTGAAGTAACGTAAACCGGTGAATTTGCGGAGTTTCAATCTGTTTGCATCGTGTGCATCCTCGAGAAGTCTGGGGAAATTTTTTATCAAGCAACTTTAATATTTGCAGAACCTGTTTTTCAACGTTTTGTCTGACATGCAGCTGTCATAGATCCTTTTGTGACCGCTTCCAGTTCGACGGCAGCCATGGGACAACATAATCAAGGAAGGCTGATTTAAAAGCAATAATAATATAATAATAATATTTTAATAATAATAATGCTACAAAAACCCAAACTATGACAAACTGATGCTACAAATAGGCTCTACGATCAATAAAGATAGTTTTTTTTTAGTAAAAATTTCTAAAAACTTCTCAAGGATGAATATAAACAGATTGAAACGCTTACATCTTACATCTCCTTTGAACTTGAAATAGTTAGCCTAACGTTTTCAAGTTTTTCACTTCGTCACACGCATGTGCCCCGGCTGACACTTTACGCCCAATGGGGACCCGCCTGATATCTATAAATAGCCTGTGCGTAAAGTGAACTCATTCACCTAACTCGGAAGTCGGGCAAGAGAAGAACAGGAGGCAACGTTACTTGCGTAGTTCGTCCTTCCACTGTCAATGGCTCCAACTAGGGAAGTAACGACTACCGGTGTAACGGTAAACCCCAATGAAAATGTTGGCAATAACAATTACCTTTTTCATTTCAAATAAAATTATTATCTCGGTGGATTACCGAGGTGTGGAAACCTGGTGTTTAATCATTCCCAGCTTCATCCGAGTCTCCAGAAGTACCCGCGTAGGCGCACTGTGCAGCCTACAACTTGGGTTGGAACTTTGGAAATTGGAAATGGAATCAAGGCGTAAGGAGGAAACGACTGCGCTCAGGACATATATCAGCCCTCTAAGAAGACTAGGTCTGAAGTATGGGCATATTTTGGGTATTATAAGAATGCCGGGGAACACTTGATTGAAGACAGTTATCCTGACTGCAGAACATTCAGGAAAAAGTTTCTGCTAAAGGCGGCAATACGTCAAATCTCACGGCACATCTCTGTGACCATGACCCACAACTTTAAAGCCATTGCAAAGTTAATGTTTTAGCTGAAATACATGATGTGGGGACATCGAGTTGAGGTTGAATGTTATAATCCGTCTGTCTAACTTATTGACTTGTCAATAATGTAAACAGAACCCTAAGTACAGCGCCTGTCGCCATCGAGAATGCATACCTAGCAGCGAATATTCTAAGCTAAACCACTAAACTTTAATTCACGAAGAGACGGTGAAATGGTGAAAACAAGACTTTATTTAGCGCTAGTTGAAGGCATCAAAAATGCCATCAACTTTGTTTTTTGGAGAAATTTAATTGACAGTGACTATGTGTATATTACCATATATCATCGAGCAGCAGGGCACCCTGTTAGCCTCTACCCCTCAGAAAAGAGAGTTAGTGATAGTGGGGGACTCAGTACTTAGAGGGATAGATAGCTTAGTCTGTTCGCGTGACAAGGAGTCTCGTACGGTGTGTTGCCTGCCTGGTGCCCGGGTAGGAGACCTGCTGGAGCGTGCGGACAAGCTCCAGACCAGAGCGGGGAGGGATCCAGTTGTCATGGTCCATGTTGGGACAAATGACAAAGGTGAGGGTAGGTTTGAGGTTCTGCAAGGCAAATTTGTGGAATTAGCTGAGAAGCTTAGGAGCAGATCCTCAACGGTAGTGTTCTCCGGGATTCTACCGGTACCACGAGCAAGCAGAGGAAAGCAGAATTTTATCTGGAGGTTTCACACGTGGCTACGAACCTGGTGTAGGAAAGAGGGGTATAGATTTATGGGGCACTGGAACTTTTTCTGGGACAGGGGTGACCTGTTCTGGGACTCGGGTTGCACCTGAACGGGAGGGGTATCTTTGCACTGGGCTAGCGTATGTTGAGGGTAGCACAAGATTATTATCCCCGCCAACAACAAGTGTGAGGGGGATATAGGTTTGACCTCTGTCCGTCTGTCCATGCGTGCGTGCGTCCGTCTGAGAGAAAGGGGAAAACTTTTCTCAGAAACTATTACAGATAGGACAACCAAATTTGGTGTGTACCATCAGGCCATAAAGGCCTTCCTGGAGTTTGAAAATAAGAAGCACAAGATTAGCGGGGGATGTTGTAGACCATGTTGACTTGTTTAAACTAGGGACTTGGGCGGCAGGGAGGTTCGTGAGTGTTAACACATAGGGAAAGGCAGACAGCCCTGATGGAAGCTGACGGCGTTACATGCACTATTGACGATATACCTTAAAAGCAACAAAGGGTAGTGGGGTGCTTGAAGCAGCGGCCGCATGGGAAATCAAGGTAAAGAGCATTAGTAATAACCTGAAATGTTTTTATTTAAATGCAAGAAGCATAAAAAATAAATTTCCAGAGCTTGAGGCTGTTATGATTAGTGAGGGCTATGACATAGTTGGGATTACAGAGACATGGCTTAGTGAAGAGGATGGAGATGAATATAATATAGAAGGTTTTAAGCTCTTTAGCAAGGAAGAATGTAATAGGCGAGGAGGGGGCATAGCAATCTATGTGAACGAAAACATAAATGTACAGGAAATTCCCGAAATTGAACATTCCTTGCCCTGCGAAGATCTGGGTCAGGCTCATTGGCAATCACGAGACAGGTTTAAACTTAGGAGTATGCTATCTGAAATTTCTTATGGACAATGACAAGGCCTGACTGACACTATATTCTAAATTTGAATATTGATCAATTGATGCAAAATTCCACATGCCGAGCCTTTGGTGTATGCTCTATCTAAATTGTGAAGGAATAGTTGCTATGTCAAATAACACCAGAGCTGTGTGTGTTGAAGGGTCCTGTCACAAGAAGTGTCTCCTAATAAGTATGCGCCCTGGCGACCTTGCCAACGAGCCTGGCTCTTTGGCGATGTGGTCAGCGTGTTTGACTATTACCTGGAGGTTCAAGTCAAGTTCAAGTCCCCGCCCAGGCCCGCCACATATGCATCAATCATTTTGCAATGGTGATATAATGAGTTATTTTACATTTAATACTCATGTACTTCTTAAACGCTGCGCTGATCAACACAAAACTTGGTATGACAAACCCTAACAATGTCCTCTGTCTTATGAACGAAAAAAAGCTTCATCAAAAAACATGACCATCACAAGCCAATCAAGTTGCTTGATTCACTAATTAATATGCAAATGAGCCAATATCATTCAATGTTGCCTCAATCATTCTGAAATTTCTTATGCACAATGACAAGGCCTCACTGACAAGACAGTCCAAAGTTAAAGGCAATCTGTCAAAAAAACACAAAATCCATAAGCGCTTGAACACGCCCATTTTCAATTTTTAATATGTGAAAAATAGACTTAAAAATCTTCTTCTCATGAACCGCAACTTTGATTGATGCAAAATTCCATATGCCGGGCCTTTGGGGTATACTGTATCTAATTTGCGATGGAATAGTTGCTACGTCAAATAACACCAGAGCTATGCTTCAATCAATTTTCAACAGTGATTTAATGAGTTTTTTTTGCTCCTCAGCCAACGAAAGTCATGGAGGGGTATCGCCGTGACAAGTGGCGGCCATCTGTCTGTCTGTCTGTCCGTTAACTTCTCATTTCCGGATGATAGCTGAAAAATGCCTTTGCCAAATGTTCTCATTTTTTGGTGGTATGTTGTGGGTAGTTAAAGGAAGCTTTCTATCAATATGTGTCCCGCTGTGATAAGCAATATGGCCACCACGGCTGTGCAAGCACAAAGCTGAGGGGTCCCACTCGCGGCAGCACGCTATTTTTTTACATTTAATACTCATGTGCTTCTGAACCACTGTGCTGATCGGCACAAAACTTGGTATGACAAACCCTCACAATTTCCTCTGTCTAATTTATGAAGGAAAAGGAGCTTCATCAAAAAACATGGCTGCCACAAGCTAATAAATTTGCTTAATTCACTAATTAATAAGCAAATGAGCCAATATCATTCACCGTTGCCTCAATCATCCTGAAATTTCACATGGCCTCACTGACAAGACATTCCAAAGTTGAAAGCCCTCTGTCAAAAAAAACACAGAATTCACAAGTGCTTGAACACGCCCATTTTCAACCCAATTTTTAATATGTGAAAAATATACTTAAAAATAATCTTCTCATGAACCGTAACTTCAATTGATGCTAAATTTCATGTTGGGCCTTTGGGGTATGCTCTATTTAAATACAAGAGTTTTAAAATAAATGGGTTTTTTTTACATTTAATACATTTTTTTTGCCCCTCTTTTGTCAGATTTAGCAGATCTTCATACTGTTAAATCATATGAAACCTCTCGTAAAAGCAGTCAAATTGCAAAACAGCTTGCTTCCTCCCTCCCACCTCAACCTGACAGCATGAGAGAAAAGATTCTTTACAATTAGGCTTCTCTGAATGTATTACTTTAGTTGTTCAATATATGAATCGTTTGGGCGAAACACAAGCGAGACAAATGACATTCTCGCCAACTTGCTACTAATGCAAGTTGCCAATGCACAGATATAAAGGGCAAAGAATAAAAGCCAAATTGTAAGATCACAGGTTACAGCTCAATACGAAACTTATCTATTAGTGCCCAACGTAGACGAGAGAAAAAAATTTGAATACGATGTGAAGCTTGTGAAAAATCAATGAGGGCTAAAACGTGAGAAAACTATGAGAGTAAGGACATGACACTGCTGTTATTTTTTACAGGAGAGACATACTGCACTGTCAAATACACGGCTATTACAGCTGTTGCGTTACATATTTAAAAGACCATATAGCTCAGATGGCACTGGTGGGCCATATTGCTAACATCGCATGAAATTATTGAAGTCATCTAAAATGTTGAAAAGCAGCAGCTGTGTGGGAGTAAAGGGATTGCATTACATACAGATAGAAAAATTGAGTTGTAATTTTCAAAATGAGGTGCAATATTTGAGATGTTTTTTGAAGTCCGCCAGCGGGACTAACATTCGTATTGTGAAAATGATTGGTTGTTTCGCGATTTTTTTTCCCCGGAGGTATGGTAGTGGCCCTTGCGACAGACCGTTGATGAGGCTTTGTCTGGTTTTTCTTTTGTGTTTGGCACAAGGCATGCTACAGGCTTTACACGAGACCTTGGAAAGGGTCCGACCATCTCTCTGAAAGCAAGGCAATGAATGGAAAATTGTATGAAAAATGTAAGAAAATTGCAGCCTTACATCACAACTCATGCTGCAGCACAGTTCTAAATGTGTCTGCCCCCCCCCCCTTTTTTTTATTTTGCTGGCTACGAGAGGAGGATGTGAACAGCTGAATGCAGCATCTAATCAGCCCAGTTATAAAGAGGTTCAAGATGTACATTTCCCTACTGCTCAGCACAGGCCAACAAAAAAGTTGGACGTGTGCACTCATGGAAAATTTACGAGCTAGCATCATGTCTGTTCCTCGATGCAAGATCAGAAAAAAACACACACATTTGTGGAAAGCCAGTATCCGCAACTGGCAGAATCAGCAGATGTCTTGATTGCAGACCATAGTATTGTAAATTAATTGTATCTGGTGTTTTGGCACTGGGCAGCAATAAGAGCTGGCAGCCACATCTGACCTTTTCTGATCAGATTAAACTCCTTTGGATTGACTAGCTTCTGCATGTTAGATAACTGGTCAGCCAAAATAAATAAATAAATAAAATAACGTAGAAAAAGTCAGTCAATTCCTTCCACATTACACATGATAAAGAGTCTGCCTTAACAGGTGTTATAGCGTCATAATCAGACCGATAAACACAGACTACAGTATTGTCTTGTTTTAAGTGAAAGTGACATCTTTTTAGACAATTTTTTTTTTACCCAACTGGCAAATCTCAAAATTCAGTCAATCTGTTTCAACTCATTTTTTGTAAGCTTTTTGTGTTCATTAAACACAATGATCTGGTTGATAAAATTTAATTAGCTGTCCCTTTAGTTATCTGAGATTTCCTTGTATTGGGGGATGTGGATTTAACAGCAGATTAGGTGGGATTGAATTTGGAACTGGTGACATGGCTATGCTGCTCCCAGACATAATAATGAGAAAGTAACGCATTAATTCACCTCTGAGCAACTGTGAAGGAAACCATCTCACAGGTGGCCAAGAAGCCACACATAAATATGATTTAAAATATTGTCACTGATTCAAATGGATGTCTTCTTAAAACATATTCTGACATGGTTTATGACTCACTTACAGTGCTTAAGAAATTCATTTAGACCACCTGTCATTAAAAAAATTTGAAAACACGAATATTTAAGAAATTTGTCAAAACCTTGTTTAAAGCAAAGCATTATTTTGTTATTTTTTTGGCAAATTACGAACTGAAACCACTAAATGGTCCTTATTCACACGTAAAAACCAAATTTAAACAACAACAACAGAAAACAATACTTTGTTTGGCCTGGATAACAGCTGGCATTCTTGCATTCAAACCACTAAAACAAATTTTTATGTTCAGGAATGCAAGAAAATAACTTTTATTTGGCATGTTAATCAAAAAATAATAATGTGCTTAACTATTTTTTTTTAATACTTTTTTGTAAAACAGTAAATTCGAAGATTCATGGATAACAACAATAATTATATTTTAGCATTAAAAATATCATTTACTTTGAAGAGCTTGTGCATACTGGTGGATTAACCCTTACAGAAACATAAAAATTATTTTGGTAATGGCCAACACGGTTAATTTAGGGCAGCTGTGGCATAAACCTTACATTGGGTGGTGGTCCAATAAATTTGTTATGCACTGTATGAGGAACCATCTTGCTGACCGATTGTTGGCACTCTTCATGATAAATTATTTTTCTCCATGAAAGGAGGAATAATTTGTTAATTCTTTCCCATTGCTCTAAACAAAATGATTTGAATGGAATGATCAGTTTGATAGGGCATTTTCTGGCGTCACTGTAACTTGCTCATAATCAGCCATCATCATCATAAGAAAATGCTTCCATTTAGTTGGTTGGTTTTTTTTCTGTGGCATTCATTTGAATCTGTTCCAATTTCTTTTCCTAATTCTCTCTTTGTCTCTTTCATATAATCATACAGAATCGGGAGGCTGAAAGCTTTCTGTAAGAGAGAGACAGGCTGTGCTTGGACATTTTCAGCAAACTCACAAAGCATATTTCCATTTGCAAATATTTAACCATTTGCCATCAAACAGAAACACTGTCCCAATGCAAATTTACAATATTAATTCTGCAGATGGATTCAAGACAAAGAGAAAAATCTCAGCATGCCATCCTTGGCCCAACAAGCCAGTGCAGATGAGAGCAGACTAGATGATATCTTACTCAGGCTTGAGCTCCATTCGGAACCCCAAATCAGGAAATGTTCAGATGGCAAGGGCGTAGGTTTGCATATGGATGGTAGGGACATGTCCCTCCCAATATTTTGGGAAGCAAGTTTGTCCCTACCAATATTTCCGCGAACTCATTTTTATCATCTTTCCAGATAAACCATATTAGACCCAATTGTGGGGGCTACGTCTCCAAGACAACCTATTTACGCATTCTAGCATTTGATTGGTTGAAAGGGAGGGGCTACCTGAAGGCTAAAAGTCAAGTGTAAATTGACCACTCTATTCAGGTTATGAATATAAATTTTTGTCCAAAGCAGGGCTTGAGACGCGCAAATGGATCTCCGGCTTTGATTACATGGTGTTTGCAATGGCTTGCCAGTTGAAGAGAACCGTAATTTGGCATTTGTTCCAGATTTTTCTTCATCACAAAACTATAGCACTTTTCCCATAGCCCAACTCATGACATATATTTGATATTACCTTAGGTATGTATCACTTTTGCGAAAATTTCATTGTCTGAGAGCATGAGAAAAAAAATAGGCTACCGTTCCATGCAATGCTATTAATATTCAGCCAAACTGAATGCCAAGTGTAATGTTGGGAACTTGATTTGGTGTGGTTTAGCACTGTAGCAGGTTAGCTAACTGCCACTCTCATAACTAAGTGTGCTTGCAGTACTTTTCCATAGCTAACCATTAGAAAACATCAGTTTGTTAACGGCAGCTAGCCACTTAGTTGACAGAGGGTGAAAACCGAGAGCTCACCAAAATAAGAAGCGACATTAGAAGCTTTTTTTTTTAACCATCCAGGGCGTAAGTGATTAAACTAACTAGTCAGAAACAGTCAGCTATTTAAAGTAAAAACTTGCTAGCTACCTAAAGTTACTTTTTATTGGAAAATAATGACAACTAATGTACAAACCCAAAACCAGTTGGCACGTTGTGTAAATCGTAAATAAAAACAGAATACAATGATTTGCAAATCCTTTTCAACCTATATGCAATTGAATACACTGCAAAGACAAGTTACTAAATGTTCGAACACGTAAACTTTGTAATTTTTTGCGAATATTAGCTCATTTGGAATTTGATGCCTGCAACATGTTTCAAAAAAGCTGGCACAAGGGGCAAAAAAGACTGAGTGAGTTGAGGAATGCTCATCAAACTCCTAGTTGGAACATCCCACAGGTGAACGGGCTAATTGGGAACTGGTGGGTGCCATTATTGGGTATAAAAGCAGCTTCCCTGAAATGCTCAGCCATTCACAAACAAGGATGGGGCGAGGGTCACCACTTAGTGAACAAATGCGTGAGCTGATTGTCGAACAGTTTAAAAACAACATTCGTCCAGGAGCTATTGCAAGAAATTTAGGGATTTCATCATCTACGGTCCGTAATATCGTCAAAAGGTTCAGAGAATCTGGAGAAATCACTGCACGTAAGCGACAAGGATGAAAACCAACATTGAATGTCCGTGACCTTCGATCCCTCAGGCGGTACTGCATCAAAAACCGACATCAGTGTGTAAAGGACATCACCCAATGGGCTCAGGAACACTTCAGAAAACCACTGTCAGTAACTACAGTTCATCGCTACATCTGCAAGTGCAAGTTAAAACTGTACAATGATAAGCGAAAGCTATTTATCAACAGCACCCAGAAACGCCGCCGGCTTCGCTGGGCCCAAGCTCATCTAAGATGGACTGATGCAAAGTGGAAAAGTGTTCTGTGGTCTGACGAGTCTACATTTCAAATTGTTTTTGGAAACTGTGGACGTCGTGTCCTCCGGACCAAAGAGGAAAAGAACCATCCGGACTGTTATAGGCGCAAAGTTCAAAAGCCAGTATCTGTGATGGTATGGGGGTGTATTGGTGCCCAAGGCACGGGCAACTTACACATATGTGAAGGCACCATTAATGCTGAAAGGTACATACAGGGTTGGAAGAACATATGTTGCTATCCAAGCAAGGCCTTTTTCATGGACGCCCCTGCTTATTTCAGCAAGACAATGTCAAGTCACATTCTGCACTTGTTACAACAGCATGGCCCCGTAGTAAAAGAGTGCGGGTACTAGACTGGCCTGCCTGTAGTCCAGACCTGTCTCCCATTGAAAATGTGTGGCGCATTATGAAGCGTAAAATACGACAATGGAGACCCCGGACTGTTGAACAACTTAAGCTGTACATCAAGCAAGAATGGGAAAGAGTTCCACCTGAAAAGCTTCAAAAATTGGTCTCCTAAGTTCCCAAACGTTTACTGAGTGTCGTTAAAAGGAAAGGCGATGTAACTCAATGGTAAAAAGGCCCCTGTGCCAACTTTTTTGCAATATGTTGCTGCCTTTAAATTCTAAGTTAATGATGATTTGTGAAAAAAATAAAAAATAAATTCCTCAGTTTGAACATTAAACATCTTGTCTTTGCAGTGTATTCAATTGAATATAAGTTGAAAAGGATTTGCAAATCATTGTATTCTGTTTTTATCTACGATTTACATAACGTGCCAACTTCAATGGTTTTAGGTTTTGTAAGTTAATCATGTTTGCTAGTTTCTACTAGTGAACCAAACCTGGTGTTTGTCATGTTGGTCAGGTTGCTTGCTGTAGTAGACATACCACGGGTGGATATATCATAATATGAGGTGAACTACAGTCTAGAAATCTTGCAATGGTGATACTTTTATTAATGTATTATTTTGTATGTAGGAACCATGTCAGCATGCTTTTGAGGATATAGTTGTATCAGAACTTCAGGTGAGGTCCTAATAATAAAATATAATATGAAATTATAGGAAAGCATTAAAGTTGGTCTCATGATGTTCAGAAACCTTTGAAAGTAAAAATGTCCCAACCAACTTTGCCTCAGTGAGGTAAATGATAGAAACAAGTTATCATTAATCATAAATCTAACATGATCCAGTCCTATAAAATGCACGGTTTGCGCCTTGTCCAATTCACAAATCTTCAGTTGTCCATTATGAAGTTTTTATCTCGGCTGCAGTCGCGTTACCACACAGAGCGATGCTTGATAGACATAAATGATGATTTTAACATTTTCTAATGATAAAACATACCATTATGTAATTAAGACACCTAGTAATTGGTAAGAGTATTTCAATTGTTTGATATTGCTAGCCTTCATAATAAATGTTCGTAACATTAGTAACAGTTGTAAACTTTTAAGAAAACAGGACAATGCGCGAATACCGTAGACGCCACAACAAAGTATCATGTTGAATATTTATCAAGTCTATCAAGTTATAGTTTACGAATATTCACGCATGATGATTTGATGTGAAACACATTACTTCCAATATATTCAGTATATTGATATGACTATAGATTCTGCCCCATCACATCATCTAGGCCTGGCCCTAGGCCTACAACCTAGTCCCCTGCTATAAATAGATCTGGCTTACCTGCACGCATTGTCTCTTCTGATAAGAACTTCGATGAAGTTCGGTAAAGTTCCTTTGATCTGGCCTCAACACAAGAGGGATAGCATCCTTATTTAATGTGTCCTGAGCAGGACATTGTTTGTCAACTGTTTTCTGAGTGGGACACCAGACCCACTTTCTAGCCTTTTTACTGGCCTCGTAATTGATTATGAGCAAGTGGGAGTAATTTAACTTATACATGTTTATGAGTCTGTATGTGAAATTTCATATGAATGCATTAATATTTACCGGTCTGATTACATCCCCAATTCTGAAATAGCTGGGACAAAGTGGAAATTGTGAATAAAATCAAAACACAATGACTTTCAAGTCACACCAGCCAGTATTTTATTCAAAATAGAACAGAGATGACATAGCGAATTTTGAAACTGAAAAATTTTGCAATTTTATCCACAAAATGAGCTCATTTCAAATTTGATGTCTGACACAGGTCTTAAAAAAGTTGGGACAGGGTCCTGTTTACAATGGTGTAGCATCCCTTCTTCTGTTTAACACAGAGTGGAGGCATCTGGGCATTGAGGAGACAAGTTTCTTGAGTTTAGCCAGTGGAATTTGATCCCACTCTCGTTTAATACAGGCTTCCAGCTGCTGGAGAGTTTTGGGTCCCCTTTGACAGACTTTTCTTTTAATTTTACGCCAAATGTCCTCAAACAGTCAAAGATCAGGACTGCAGGCAGGCCAGTTCAGCACACGGACTCTTCTACTACGAAGCCATGCTCTTGTAATAGCTGCAGTATGTGGTTTTGCATTGTCCTGCTGAAAGACACAAGGCCTTCCGTGGAATAGATGTCATCTGGAGGGTAGCATATGTTGCTCTAAAGCAGGGGTGTGAAACTCACCCATAAACGGGCCAAGAGGCTGCAGGTTTTCACTCCAACACTGCATAAGTGCACCTGATACAACTAATCAGTTGTGGAGGCCTAGATCAGTTGATTAAATCAGTGCTTTCAGGTGAGCTTCTGCTTGGTAGGATTGAAGACCTGCAGCCTCTTGGCCCGTTTACGGGTCAGTTTGACACCCCTGCTCTAAATAATATATTTTTATTAAATATAATAAAATATAATAATATTTCTAATCCTTTCAGCATTCATGGTGCTTTTTAAAACATGCAAGTGTCCCACACCATACGCACTAATGCATCCCCGTACCATCAATGCTGGCTTTTGAACTGAATGCTGATTACAGGAGGGGTGATCTTTTTCCTCCTTAGCCCGGAGCACACATCACCCATGATTTTTAACAAGAATGTCAACTTTGGACTCGTCTGATCACAGGACACATTGCCACTTTGCTACAGTCCATTTTAAATGAGCCTTGGCTCACAGAACACGGCGGCGCTTCAGGATCAGCTCAACAATGGCTTCCTTTTTGCATGATAGAGTTTTAGGTGGCATCTGTGGATGGCACAGCAGACTGTGTTTGCAGACAGTGGTTTCTTGAAGTATTCCTGGGCCCATTTAGTAATGTCAATGGCAGAATCATGCCAGTGAGTGATGCAGTGGTGTCTGAGGGCCCAAAGATCATGGGCATCCAGCAAAGGTCTTCGGCCTTGTCCCTTACGCACAGAGATTTTTCCAGTTTCTCTGAATATTTTGATGATGCTATGCACTGTCAATGACGAGACCTTCAAAGCTTTTGCAATTTGACGTTAAGGAACATTGTGTTTAAAGTATTCCGCAATTTTTTTTACGCAAGCCTTCACAGGTTGAAGAGCCTCTGGCCAACTTTACTTCTGAGGGACTCAGCCTCTCTAAGACATCCCTTTAATAGCCAATAATGTTACACACCTAATGCCAATTAACTTCAATACATACTAAGTGTTCTTTCGCCTGATTCTCTTTTTCAGCCCTTTTTTACCTGTTTCCCATCTTTGTTGAGACCTGTTGCAGCCAGAAAATTTGAAATAAGCTAATTATGTGGATAATGTGTGATCTAAAAGTCATTGCATTTTGATTTTATTCACAATTTACACTTCGTCCCAACTATGTTGGAATTAGGCTTGTAGATAATAACACCGGTTTAATTTAACAATTAAATGTAGATTGGTTGACTGAAATTCAGAAAATGAATTAGTTTATTTTAGAAAGTGATAACACATTTATCAACTGATTGCTGCGTAAATTTTAGATGATTTGCTAGCCAATTCACAATGTTGAGCCCACTTCCGGTGCTGGGTAACTCGATGAAACTAAAGTGGCCCTTGAAACCAAATTGAAAGTGATGCAAACAAAGTAATTATCCATCAAAAAACATGCCTAAGTCGTATGCAGTGTTTAGTTGTTCAAATCACAGCATGAAACAGGGAGACAATTTCATTTCACGAATTTCCAAAGGAAGATAAGCGGCGTGAAGCATAGATAAACGCTGTCAAAAGACAGAACCCTGATACATACTTGCCAACTCTACCGCTTTTGGGGCGTTTCATTCTGAAACAAACGTCTCAAAAGCGGAAGAGTTGGCATGTATGCGGCAGCAAGTGGGAGCCATCAGCTCATGCAGTGCTGCGTGGGAAGCATTTTATCGGAGGTGAAATAGTAAATAGCTAAATATTTTGTAAGCTGGGAATTAACTGGGTATTACTTTTGCCATTTGCTGTCATGCTTTTAATTTACAACTGTTTTTGTTTTCCCTGACCCTTCTCCTGGCCAGATGTGCTGCCCGAGCCATCTGCCAGCTGTGCCCACTGTCTCGTCTTGTGCCTTCCCTGTTACTAGTTTCCTAGTGCCCCCTAGGTTCCAAGTGCCCCCTAGCTTCTAGTGTTCCCCAGTGTTCCCCAGCCTTCCAGTGTTCCCCCCTGCTTTCTAGTGTCCCCTAGTCCCGTCTGAGTTGTCCCGAGTCTGCCCCCTAGTATTCTTGGTTTTTTGGATTCCTGAGTTCTCCTTCGTTCAGTGCAGTAGCACGGTGTTTCTGTTGGCTGGAGTGCCCCGTTTTTCCCCTTTCGAGTTTTCTGGTTTTCTGTTTATTTAATAAATTATTTTTGGATCCCCGCGCCTGGCGTCTCACTCCCCTTTTGTGTCTCCCTCCAGTTCCGAGTCCAGTTCCGAGTTTTCCGAGTTTCCTAGTGTGTTTCCCTCCTTGATCCCCAATTCCGTAACACAAAGACGAACACACAAGGTTAATTGTTTTCAGCGAGTGTTTTATTAGGCCCACCAGAAGTGACGACACCGCGACTTTAAGAATTGGAGGCAGAGTGGGGTGGGGATGGGAGAGCAATCACATTTTCATGTGGTTTGGTGTACATATCCAATCTTTTAATTAAATTTTTTTAAGTTTGATTTTGTCTTATTGGTATGATGTTGTATCTTTTTTTAATTGTTCATTTTTTAAAATTAATTTCATTTATGTTTTTCATGT
This sequence comes from Gymnothorax reevesii, assembly GCA_029721435.1. Lineage (NCBI taxonomy): Eukaryota > Metazoa > Chordata > Actinopteri > Anguilliformes > Muraenidae > Gymnothorax > Gymnothorax reevesii. The sequence goes on from CM056577.1 coordinate 114,653,071, forward strand.
TATTATCATTACATGATAGTATTGAGTGTGTAATTGCACAGTCAGAACTGTCTTTTGGGTGTCTTTTCCTGTCTATTGGACATTCTTTGAACATAGACAGAGATAATCCTCACCTTAAACCTGCTACAGGGCAGCTCAAAATCACCATGGTTACTGGGCTGGAATTCACATTAATCACCTTGATTGAATGGAGATGTGGCTCAGGTTGATGGAACAGAAGTGAGTTTAGCTGGATGTATCAGGCTAAGCCAATGTGGGGCTAATCTCAGCCACTTTAATGGAACTGAACTCTCGCTCACATTAGCCAGGCATGGCCACTAAAGCCTGGATTTTCTTTTAGCCCGCTTGATGGAATACCTCCTCTGCTGTAAGTAGCAATAGCAACCTTGCAAATGTCTGTAGAAAATAACAGCTGTGTCAAACATGTCTCTCTACTTCCACAACTCAATAGAATTACACACATTTACTTTTGTAACCAGCAGGGCCGGTTCTATTGCTCACTCAAATTGTTGCTCTGCCACTCCAATTGGGAAGTAGTGTTCTGTGCTTTTTGAATCCAGAAATCACGTTTTATTAGTTTATCCATCTAGCGTGTTCTGTGCCTCATAAAGATGTCCACAATTCTGATTTGTTGGTTGGTCAATCTAAAAACTGGAGATAACTCATGTTATCATTTGGAAATAAGATTTACAAAACGTATTTCCATTTATTTCTATAATTTTGGGACTAAAAGGTGCCACACAAAGAAACTTTATGAAAATTCAACACTGAAGTTGTTTTGCACTGAGGTTCTGAGGAAAAAATTTCTGGGACCAAAAACTCACTGACCAGATGTGTCCTTAATCTGAAAGTCATACTTATAGCTACTCATTATCTGTGAAGCCAAATACAAGCTTTCCCCTACAAACAGATAAAAAGATTTTTGCTTTTGGATGAATCGTAAATAATAGGTTTTACTTCCAACCAACCGCTTTGAAGCATGGTACAAACTTTTTCATCAAATGCAAGTGGAAATTATGATTTTCTAATTCTTTTTACAGTTAAAATAAGTGGGAGTCAGGCAGTGTCTCAACCCTCATGTGTTCTTGTTTCATCCTGCCATCCAACAACCTGCATGGCTTTCAGGAGTATTATCTCCTTTAATTGGTTTAGGGACTTGCGTGTCTCCCCCTTCAGGTGTTATGCATTTGTGTGCCCACTCCTGTGGGCTCCAGTCTTGCAGAGTTGCTGGATTGATCTTGCTAGCCTTTAAGTAACCAGTCTAAGAGCTCATCGTCTTTGGAATTTATCGTAACCTTTAATGATTATAAAATTAACTAAATCCAAAGCATTGTCCGGAGTCTCTAGGATTGGGATTGCATTCCTATTTACCGGCCCCTCCAGGGTGTTCCTATGTCCGGTTTATTAGGAACACCTCCCAAACCTTCATCAGTTCCCAGGGTTTGAAATGTGTTCTTGCTAAACCCTTCAGACCTGCCGTCTGAAAGTTCTCCTCTGCCGAGAGTGATTATCATCTGGCTTCTGCCCTGGAGCACTGCTAGCACGGCGTGAACGCGCCTCTTATTCTACCAATTACTCCATCTGAACTGAACTGAGCACTCGCTACACTGTGCTCTGTCCTTTTTTGCCATTACCATATTCTTATCAATAAATGCCTTAATTGGACTGTCCTCTAACTGTTTGCCTGGTTGCTAGTCTGGATCATAACATGCAGTGTCCATCCCCTCAGTCTCCAAACCAAACAGCACTTCCTCCATGCTGAGCTGTTGCTTTCCTATTTAATTAGAAAAGCATAAATTTTAGAAACACGTAATTTGATGTTCCTCGGGGTTAAGAACTAATTAATGCCATCCTAGGAATTTATATATATATTTATTTTCTTCCCAGGAATTCCCAAAGGCCGTGAAATGTTTTTTTCCAGAATTGGAAGTGAGTATTTCCTTCCTGAAATTTAGGTTTTTTTCTGGCCACAACTCACTTATGTTCTTATAATAATATATCTCCCAGTCGTGAGTAACATTTCTCAACTGCAAAATATAGATAAATTTAGCTGGATTTAGAACCTCTTGTCCCTTCCCCTTAACCCCACTCGTTCATTAAATGGAGAAATGACGTCTGGTTCGAAAAAGAACAAAAACCATCAATCTGTCACCCCTGTCATACACGCAGAATTCATTCATAATTTTGCAGCATCAACCGCCACCAAGTCCTACCAAATAGCGCTATTAATCAGCATGTCTCTATGTTTGTTTTTGTATTTTTTTCCTCCACATATCACTGATCACAGGCAGGCAGCAGGGTGTGTGCTTGCAGAAGCCTCTTTTGACCCCAGTCTCCCCACTCCTTCGCACCACCAAAAGTGAGTCTGGCCCCCCTCTAAATCTGACCATGTCAACTATAGAGCAGATGGCTACTCAATTATAGATCACTCAGATGAATACTCTGCTATAGATTGTGCTGATGAGCACTTAACTATAGATCAGTCAGATGAGAGCTCAACTATGGAACGGATGTGAACTAAAATGGGACTCAGCTTGAGGGTCGAGTTCTGGCAGACGACTAAAGACACGCCCACATTGCCAGAGACAAACCCATTCACATCACATACTGCTCCACCCCTCTGTTGGTAGGTGGCCCATGTTAGCTGCTTTTTTGCTCTGCCTCTGCAGCATAGGATGCTTCCGCCTACTAAAGCAGTACATCATTCGCTTCTGCTGCATCACACTTGCCTACTGCCGGCAAAAATCCCACCTCCAACCTGCATGCACCTGTGGACACTGAATCTCCCCTGCTCTATCTTACACAAGGGTGCATCAAAGTCAGAGCCTAGATGCCAAGCTATTGCTGTATTTCTTTGCACCTGCTGCAATTGACGGTTTACAAGAGGGTTGGCAGACAGAACGATGATTGCTACTCAGTTGTAGATGGCTCAAGTACAGGGCTGTAGATCACTCAAATGCATACTTGGCTGTTTACTATTCACACTATAGGCCCAGATACTGTAAAAAAAAATGATGGGTCAGTGGCATATTATCTCCTGTCTGTCTCATGAATCTGGCTCTAGGGAGTCCCAATCACAGATAGCCTGCTGGTTTTCAACTGAATGGCTTTCCTAATAAGAAAATGAGAGAGAGCTATATTGTGCTGGCTTTGGTGCCTGTCAATCACCTCCCCTCAATGCTCCCAACTGCCAGAAAGTCAAGAAAACAAATCATCTCTGAATAACAGAAAACTTAAAGTCCAAATAAAATAAAATCAGTCATTTGCTTCTAAACAAATCATACATGCCAGAAAACAGTTGCTGAAAAAATGTGAAACTACTGCAAACTAATCTAGTATTGAATTGTGGAGTTAGACCATTAAAACATTTTTTTGCCAATTTTATTTTCCAGATTTCTGGGGCGGGGCTAAAACATGGCTTGATGACGCACTGAAGCCATCCGTAACATTATCCTGCCCCTAGCACTATAAAAAATCTAGAGTGCATTGCATCAGTGGCTATCAGTTCAATCACACAGTAGCTACAACCACACATTCCACATTTAGCTATTTAGCGAGTTATACTGTATGCGATTTTTAGCATTTAGCATTTTTAATGGCATTTTTACTAAGGATTCCCTTGATGCTTCTGATTGGCTGGTTGAATACCGGCAATGTAGTCTGTTGCCACACCTCCACAGTCAGTGTCATACCACTCTCCTCATTGTATCGACTTACTATCAGCCATGCTGGACAACGATCTCATTATCTTATGATTTTACAGTTAATTTTTGTGAATAAACACTAATATACCATACCATAAGTTTTTATACTTTTATTTGTACTCTTATCATATTTCACTGTAAACACAGTCTTTCAGCTAACATAAATAAGTAAGCTAGTATGTATCCTATTAGCTTGGGTGTCGACCACCACTTTTTTCTTATTTGCGTATGAGTTTGTTCAAAGGAAAAAAAAATATCATACGTCAATTTATTATCACCAAAGCATCGAACAACTGAAAAATGTCTGGTGCAAGAGCTACTCAAGAGCAGTCAGAGTGTGCAAGCATTTGCTTTACTTACTCTCCCGGCGTGAAGAATAATGCTACTGCGAGTGATATAGACAGGGAGCACGATTTCAATGACAGCGCACTGATGCGGCCAGGTCCTCGGGCATTCAGCTCAAATTGGGACTGCTCTCAATCATGCTTAGAGAACTCAGTAAAGCCAGATGCATGCTTCTGTTTCCCCTGTGGGAAATTTGCTGCTACAAATGACAAAGACATGTCTTTCACTAGTCAAGGTCTCACCAATAGGAAAACAGTATTCAAGTCTGAGTGGATTCAATTAATATTTCTGTCGCCCAGTGGTTCTCAAACTTGGTCCATGGGGACCACCGTGTATGCTGGTTTTCATTGAAACCACAATTGCTATCCCATAATTCTATTAAGCTGTTGATTTGTTTTAACCCCTTTGCGCGGAAGCCAAATCTGGCTATTTAGGTGTTACCTGATTTAAGGCTTTATAATTCAAGATTGCAGCTTCACAGACAGAAAAACCTTGGCTCAATTGAGTCTAGACACTTGAAGAATTTAGACTCCCATTGTATTTCAGTTTATTTTTATGATTTTGGTGGAGAAAAAGGGCTGCAAACACAAAAAATCTTCATGAAAATTCAACTTTGAAATTGCAAAAAAAAATAATACTGACAATTGAAAAACTGCTGGGGCCTAAACTATACATTTCTGGGATCATAAACTTCTTTACCACAAGTACAATTCATCTTGAACATTACATTCTAGATTACCCGCTTGCTATGAGCCAAATTAGACAGCTATCCAGGTGTCTCCCCAAAGTCTGAGATCCATCAAAATGGTTCACTGTCAAATCATACATTAATCACATATTTAACACAAATTAACTTTTGGGGCATGAAATTCAGCATTAACTAATGATTTTCTGGTTGAGTTTAGCATGAATTCATCAATATCAGTGCAGTTGAACATCAGTGGTCACCAGTAACCTCACCAAACACAAAACATGCCTTTTCTCCATAATAAAGTTTACAGTTTTGTCCATTTTTCTTCAAAGTCCCCCAAGCATTAAATAAAGTGCTGATTAAACAGCCATAACATTCACCCTGCGATGAAAAGCTAACCGCTCTCACATCTGAGCTCATAACCTTACACCTTATAAGGGTAAAAACTCACTAACACAGTAATATCTGAATTCTGAAATATACCTTATTTTAACAGAACAGATATTTCACTATCAGGAAAAATCAAACGACATATGCCACCATATTCTACAGAATGGTGCAATGAACGTACGGAGGAATCTACCGACGTGCGTGGGCTGCATGCGCTTGGAGAAACGAAAACCTCGGCATTCAATGTCTTTAAACGCGGTATAAATTCTACAGAAAAAGGCCATATTGAGCAAAATGCAAACAGAGTAGAAATATAACCTTTTTCTTTATTGATGCCCTCCTCCAGAGACAGATGTATCGGGGAGAAGGAACCCTCCAGTACTGTTTCATTCGGAATAAATCCCATTGACCATGTCGTTATCTTATTTAAATCCTCTAAATATAACTGAACACTTCAAGGCCAGTTTTGAGAGTTTTTTTTTCTATAAATTGCGTCTTTTTCAGCCGCATAATGCACGTAACGTAAACAGGATACAACCAAGCCTGCTGATACGCATAGGCTTGTATGCTCTGTGTTTGTCCAGTCAATGTGTTTCGCTTACTGTAGAATGTTTAAACACTCAGGAATTGGATAAGAAATGAGCCAATCGCTACATTGTTACCGGGGAAGTTTCACGAGGGCGTGAGGTCTAACAGAAGAGCCTGAATGTATGATTGAGAGATTGGCTATCAACACCAGTACTTGGGAGGATATAAGGAAGTGCTGAATTTGTCAATGAAGGAATCTACACAAAAATCCACGGTAGGGAACTGTGCATTTTTTGCATGTGATGACTGTCATTGACAGTAGAATGTGAGAGAATCAATACCATGTCGAATTTTTTGCTTCAGAAAACAGATCTTTCTGAACCACTAACTGGAATACTGTTGGTTCACTGTAGCTAAAGTGGTTGCTTCATAGGACAACGATTTTTTCTGTCACAAAAGATCATATTTTTTAACTGCTGGATCGATACTATGGGCAAGGATATTTACCAGTTTGCACATCAGGCTTAGCTGAGGAGTTCATGCAACTCTTGAAAAACAGGGAGTGGAGCGAACTTCCCCATATCCAAAACTGCGTTCGAGGTCTGCTTGCTTGTGAATATTCAATAACTGATCCGGGGGTTCTGTCTAATGATCAAGTACAGTAACAGCATGCTTACATTTGCAGTTCTATAGACGCAAGCGTCTACATCTGCAGAAAGGGGTTAATTAGCTGGATTTTTTTCTTTTTTTACTCTCCAACTTCACATTATGAGAGAAATGCTTTGCCTGCCATGGGAATTGAAAGCCCTATCTCCATATTGTGCTTATAATTCTGCAATACAAGTGATTGCACAAGGCCTAATATGTTTACCGATCCAAGTCATATTATTGAGCTCCTATAGGATGCCGCACACAAGCATAAAGTTGTTTTTTTTTTTTTTTTTAAAAAAACATTATCAACACAAAACAGGAGCGAGTCATTGTCAATTGCTCTGCCTTCTCCCTCCTCATTATCAAATAAATGGTTCAATTTAGTGACCATGCATCAATAATTATACTAATCTAGTGCCTACTGATATTTTGAAAATTATTGGTACATCTGTTGTTTTCTCTCTTATTTTATAGCATGATGTGAATTTGAGACTTTAATTGCTCATAGCATGCATAGCTATTTTTGACAATACTGCTTAAAAGGGTAATGAAGAAAAAGTAATTTATTTGAATTAAAATTCTAGGGTTGGAATGAAAACCTGCATACACGGCAGTCCCCCAGGCCTGAGTTTGAGTAGCACTGCTCTAGCCATTGCCATGTACAAGCCTCATATTACTGGGCAGAAATGAGAAAGAGACCGGAAATCAGAGGAACTATTGCTCCCCTGTTAGGCCTATACCGGACTGAGAGGAATAGATACTACATTAAAAGCATTGGGGAGACTGTAACGTTTTGTGCTGTTAATGAGTTGCCCCTTCGTGGAACCTCTGAATGCCCTTTATCTTTGAATGATGATTTCTCTGCTGAGCTTTTCCTGAAGCTGTTTGAGCACACACTCACGAAGGATGCTAAGCTTGGGGAGATAGCCAGTAGTATACCTCAAAATAATGGGTATACCACTCATAATATGCAAAATGAGATGACTGAAACCCTGGCAAATTTGGTGTTGCTTCAGATGAAAAACAAAAACAGCCATGCTGACACAAAAGGGTTTTGCCTTAAAAAAAATCTATCAATAATTTGTTTTTTTTCCCTGTAATTCTCTCCTTCCACTATGACTTCACTGCTACTGGCACTTACACTTAGCGGTCTCCTCTTCTGGTGCTCTGTAGCTACTCTTTTGTTTATTTGTGGTTCATGCTTGTGGTCTGTTGCTGCTCTTTGGTTTACTTGTGGTTCTACATTGCAGCTTGTAGCTTTCGTCATTTTGCGCAAGTCGCTTTCGATAACAACATTTGCTAAATGACTAAATGTAAATGAATTCACAAATACTAAACATTTTGAATAAGAAATGCCAAAGTAATTTTTTTTTTTAGCTTGAGTGTATGAATGTGTGGAGGGATGGGTTTCGGTGGGCTTTTAGGCCTCAGTTAACCCACCACTAGTAACTAGACCACCACTGCGTACCATTACGCACCCCAAAAATTTTCACTGCACCCCCAGTCAAAGCAGTCCTGCCCAACACCCTGGTCAGTTACCACCACAAACAGAACAATTATGTCAGAAACACTGAACCAACAGATACACCTAAAATATGTTTTGTTCGAGCAGTGTTATTCATTGACTGCCTGACTTTATTTGGCTTGGTTGTTAGTTAGTATGGCTTGCTTGCGTAAATGGAAGAATAATATGATTGCGTCACTGGCTAAATGGATCAAGGTAGCTTAAACATGTAATGGTTGTACGCTGCATTCCAATAAATTGTTAGATGAAGCACCATTTCTCTGGCTGTGGTGTACTTGAGACAGAGCTGAGGCAGGCCGTCTCTTGTGATTGGGCGTGGTTTCAGTGGCTTTGGTGGACACGCCCACAGCATTTTAGTGGTGAGAATTAGATTTACTTTTTTTGCAATTTTGAAACGTAATTTCATGTTTTTAGAGATTTACTCATTAAAATTGAGCTCTGTGCAGAATAACACATTTCTGTGCGATGTGCCGAAGCCAGAATGCATTTTTTATTTTTTTTTGCTTTGCCGGGACTTTAAAAACTATTAGAGGAGACACTTGATATGGCATTTGGTAATGGCCAATGTAGCAGCTGAGCGTGAGTGATAGAGAGACAGAGCATGAGAGATGACAATAATGATTCAATTTGTTCTCTACCCCATGCGACTCACCCGTATTTATCACCATTTATCTGTTGTGTGCATCCTCACCATGGCAGGATTGACTGTGACCCACCTTCAGTCAGCTTTCTCGCTGATTGTGTGTCCTGTCCTGTTCAGTCATCTAGCAGAACAGAATGTGGCTCTATTGTTTGACTTCATGCTAGGCGAGGAGGGTTGAAACCCTGAGATGGAAGGGGACTGTGCTGGGGGTAGGGCTGCCACAGATGGGGGGAGGCCGTTTTAACATTGGTAAAGGTCATTGTCTTCACTTATACTGTATGCTCACAATCAAACAGCTAATGTCAAGTTCAATTACGTTTGTAATCCACTGACTTGTTTACTTACATGACCAATTGCGTAATCTGATTCGGGGAGGAATTTACATTTACGCTCACTTCTTGACGCGAGTTTTCTGTTTAATCAAACCAGGGTCAGCGCATTCAAATCCAAGCGATTCTGACGAAGGCACATACTTGACTTGTGAAACGGCTAAGTGACTGCCTTAATCTGAGTAGAATCACATTTTAGTGTTGTTGAATAGAGGAACTGAACTCCCACCATCAAATTTACATCTCATAAAAATGTTTGCAAAAAATGGATACAAATAATAATCAATCTAACAATCTCTTAATTAGTTTGTAAAAATCCATTTGATAGTGATGGAAAATGAAATGCCATTAAAAATTTGATGCAAATCAGAGGAAATAGTGGGATGTTGTGTTAAGTGCATAAGAAAATTAAAGTCATTGAAACAGAATGAAACAGTACACAGACATGCAAGTGGGGGCGGAGAGGGTAAAAGGAACCACTTAAAATCTACCTACTTTTGCTAGGACGGACAATTGTGGTAAAACAGTCAGGGATCTATCAAATTTCAAAAAATTTCAGAGACTGCACATGGTTAGGGGCTTCCGTGGGCTATATTTTGAGTCACATTGAGCCTCTGTGCCTTATTGATAGGGGCATTTCAATCACGAGACACCATTGAATTAAGATAATCATTCATGACAAATTACTGAGTGTACAGATTAACTGATGGAATGATGGCCCAGACTAAGTCTTTGGCGCTTGGACTCAATGGGGGGATTTAGTTAATGAACATCTGTCCTGAGCTGCAGCTGGGTAAATCCCAAGCTGTTTAATCCAGGAGTCAGAAAGTAGAAGTCCTGCCATGTATTCATTCGACACAGAAACCTCTGCCAGCTGATTTCACTTGTTAGTTTTGCCAACTGGTGAATTCCTGGATGAACTTTTACTCTCTGAATCTGGATTATACACCTCTGGTAAATCCTAGAGCAGAGCACACGTCCCTCTGATATCTTGTTTTAGAATTTTTTTTCTGTGTGACAAGCAGAAGTGTGAAACTTTCCTTAAGTTCTGGGTCATATAGGTCTGCCTTGCTTTACCCGTTGAAAACTAAAAAGTCCTTACAACCTATAATAATGCGATAGTTCATATAATTATCTACATATTTCTGAAGTTTTATGTAAATCGGACAATTCCCAGAGTACTTTATTTGAATGTTAAACTTGGGATTGTGGAACTAGTGGGCGGCTTTTTTGCATCACTTTGTCCGGATTTGGGCTTGCTGTTATGATTCTGATCTGCTTTGCCATGTTTGGATGTTCTGTCTGATTTGGATTTGGATTTCTGCAATGTCTGACTATTCTTTGAAATGTGTACTGTGATTTGGTAACTGAGAATTGTTCATGTATTGTCTTGGTTAAGTTTTTCCATGTTTTACTTTTTACCATACTTTCACTCCGGTCTATGTTTTCGTTTCTCCCATGCATTGCACTTTGTCTCCCTGTCTGGTCTCTTGTCTTGTCTTTGCTCACAGCCCCAGTATTGCGTGCCACTCTTTCGGGTGATTTAATGGTTTCTGGATTTCCTTCCCATCTTGTTTACTTCCTACACCTTACTTTTCTATTTTACTAACCAATACTAACAGTTTGTTGTTTTCCCAAGAATTACTAATCCAACTCACATAGCATATAATACTAACTTACTAACAAGCAATAAGGATTGTATAGCTGCACTTACTAATTGATTAACAGGCTCTCAGCACTCGCCCTGTTCTAGTCTCCGCCTCTTGTCTCTCCCTAATCTTCTCTTCTGCGTTTCTGTGGATTCTCCACACCTGCTCACGCTGTCCTTTCTCTTATTGTCTATGCACGTTAGAACTGCTTGACCCGAGCCGTATGTCTGTCTATAGGATTGTCTCGTGATCCCTGTCCATGTTTTGGCTTTTGCCTATTTTATGTGATTAGGTTCTCCCTCTTGTTCCCTCCTTTGTAATTAGCCTTATTTCCTGCACCTGTGTTCTATGTATCATGTGATCTCCCAGGAGTGTATATTAGGTGTCTTTTCACAGCACTTCCTTGTCAGAACGTTTCTCTTGTTTACCTGTGCTGCTTTTTGTATCCGCCTTGTACTCATAGTGTTACTCTTCTGACTGGAATGTCCGACTTAAGATTTTTGGCTCTGCAATTTGGATTATTTGTTGCATCTGTGTTTACGAACCCTTTTTTGCCTGACTACGATTATTGTGATTGCTGCCCTGTTAACGGTTTGGATTTCACCCACTGGTTTTTGGTTTTTGCTTCTCTGACAAACCTGTGTCTGTGTACTGAACCTATTTTTGCCTGACCACGAGTACTGTGTTTGCTGCCCTGGTTTTCGACTCTGATTCTGCCCTCCTAGATTGTGACTTTTGGATTGTAGACTCTGTATCTTTGCCTTCGGCCCTGCAGGGGTTCACAATAACTGCTCACAATATTATGATGTATATTTGATGTCCAAGTTAAGCAGGGGTAGAAAAAATTGAATTTTTTGTGGATTTCGTCTTCTTGCTTGCAATGCAAAATACACGACAGCCTATGTGTCACAACGTCCATGATTACTCTATTCCATTATAATCTGGAACATGGAGCATGGAAATGGTTGATAGTTAATGAGAGTATTGCATGCCATTTCGGATGATACCAAATACGACTATTTAAAAAAAAAAAAGTTTCAAATCAATACATGGCTATTTTAAACTGTATTCCATTGAAGAAAGTATAAAGACAAAATAAGCAATATTTACCCTAATCAACATTGTTCTTGTTCTTTTTTGAAAGTAATTGTCATTTCAAAATGTGAAGTCGATGATACGTTCCATCGAAGTTGGAACAGGTACATGTTCGCAACTGTGTCACACCTCTCCTTTTAATAACACCGAGTTGTTGATTTGTACCTGAGGGAAGTAATTGCTGGAGTTTTGGAAGCAGATTTGTTTACATTCTTCCCAGATACAGAACTTCAGTGAACAGCTCAGGGACTCCATTGTCATATTTTATGTTTCTTCATCTGCTACTAATTTTCAATGGCAGACAGGTCTGGGCTGCACTCTGTGACTACGAAGCCATTCATGGTGCTTTTTAGAACATGCACGTGTCCCACATCATATGCACTAATGCATCCCCATACCATCAGAGATGCTGGCTTTTGAACTGGTTGCTGATAACAGGAGGGATGGTCTTTCTCCTCTTAAGCCAGGACGCCCATGATTTCCAACAAGAATGTCAAATTCGAACTCGTCTGACCGCAGGACACTTTGCTTCTTTGCTATAGTCCATTTTAAATGCGCCTTAGCCCACAGAACATGGCGGCACTTCTGGATCATGCTCAACAATGGGTCCTATTTGCATAATAGAGTTTTTTAACTAATAGTCCTTCATTCAACATTTCAGGAATTTAGCTACCATGGCCAGGAATTATAAAGTTAAGTCAACGTCAGGCTTAGCTGCAGCTGATGTGCAAAGCAACCATAGACCGCAAAAGAAGTGGACGGCAGGATGACGCTGTTCTCAACGGGAGCGATGAAGCTCAATTGAACGATTTTTCAGTTGAGCACCACACCTACTGCGCAGGCTGGAAGTCAGCTCACTGACGTATCCGACGTCCTGAGAAGCGGTAACTTGTCTGGTAGATGTATCCTACACATAATTACCAGCGAGCAAGTGATTGCGTCTGTAAGTAATGTTATGCCCCCAATTTGTTATGACATACAAGACAGCAAGGGATGACAGACAAGATCTTAAAACTTAAACAGATTTAATTAAACAAACTGACAACTAACCTACAATTTATACTACTGACCAAGATTGATATATACAAGAAAAAAAAATATTTACAGTCCCTTTGGTTGGGTAGCTTGGTGATGCCCCGGGACAGGGAAATTCTCCAACACAGGCAAAAATCCACAAAAAAAACTTCACAGGTCTTGAAAAGAGTGACAGCTCTGGTCAAATGTATCCTTCTCCTTATATACTCTTTTGCAGACCCCTCCCACCTTCCAGACTTTTTTTAATTCTCTGGGACTTCCCTTCTCAGACATGCCCAGGACATGCCCAAACCTAGCTCTAGACTGGGCTTAACAAAATAAGGTCAATCCTGCCATCTAGTGGCATTTTTTTCACATTACAGTATAGTCTGATTCCGTTCAATGTTATTATGTTTTGCAAATTATTTCTTCATAGGTAGCTCTTTGTTAGCGATGTGACTCAATCGTCTACTGTCTATGATTCCTCTATGGGCTTCTGGTCTGAACAGTATGGTTATTTACCTCCTGTGCGACAAGTCACCGACATTTCACGTCACTTTTAGCCTAGCCTGGTGCTGTTGGCTAAAAATGCTTACTAATAGACCATAACGCTACATACAAAGTAAAGATGTCTGCTTCAAAATGTAGTTTCTCTGTAGAAAATATTGACATGAAGGGTCATAATGTTTTTAGTGTAAAGTTATATGATGTCAAAAGTCAGACAAAATGAATGGGGGTGGGGGGGTCATCTGCTATCTTCGAGAGCGTTCAATTGAGTTTCAACATCCAGGTGTCTTCCTACCCCCTTGGATGCAACACGCCATCTTGATGGTGCTGACTCTTCGTGGCTGTTCGGAAATGTTGCTGTTCTCACTGCTTACAAAATCCTTATTCCTGTCTTCATTAAGTAGTACCCTCTACTGTATGTACAAACATCCAGAGTGAGTCATACATGCAAGAAGTGACTGTGTTATTCCCTGGGCTTCTCCCTCCAGAATCACAGACAGCATTGCAAATTAATTTGTTATTCGAGAGGACAACATATCATGGGTAATGGCTATTGCATGTTGTTAAGAAACGGAGGGTAAATTTGATTTCAAGTCGGCCGCAGAGTGTCTGCTTGGCAAGAAAAAAAAGATAAATGAAATAAAATACTTAACGTATGGGCTGTGCAGCCTTTTTTAGTACATGGCCAAAAGAGTTCTTTTTAATGTGCAAGTTATCAGTGCCATAGGCCCATATGTGTTTTGTCATGTTGGATAAACATTTTTACTTCAAAACAGATGTGTCGTCGGAAATATAAAAGGCCTGTAGTGACCTCACTTTTTATTGCTTAATTAATTTGAACTTGTTCTAGTTTGTTTGGTTCACAAAAATTGTTTATTTATGTATTGCTATGACTTACTGGTTGAATACCTGGTGAATAATTTATATTTGTTCACATTACTGTTGAGTACATTACAAAGTTATGAAGCCTTTTTGTACTCACAGTAATGATGACTTATCCATCAAGGTGTCTTTGACGGATTTTGAACTTCTCATGTAGCTCATGCGGCAGCATAGATTTGTGTAAATTATTTGCAAGTTGTATTACAATAAAATTTTCCATCTGCTGAAGATCTCTTCCCTTTTACTGTACAATTTAATGCATAAAACATTTTTTTAAAAAATTGACCTTTTAAGTTCAAACACACTGCTGAGAAATTGTCGAAAGGACTTAGAATTCAAAGGCAGGTTTGTTATTTATCTTTTGCTGTTACTCAAATTATTGCCTTCCTTACAGTACAACATCTATGATGTGTAAATACTGCTCATACCTCTATCATTTCTTGTTCATTATAGGCTCCATATTGGCCATGATAATTCTGTAAATAAACAGTTTGAGTGTTAATTTGGTTAGCGAAAAGAGGATCCACAGACAGTAATGAAGCTTTATAAGGTAAGGATACTGCAAGCCTTTCACACAGCTAATGGCACGCCATTGTATCAACATGTAATAGCTTTGATTTGCATGACTGTGTTTGAAAATACCCCAACCTATTTGCAAAATGGATTCAACACACAGGTAAATAAATTTAACCTCTTAAACGCCAGGGTCCCCCAATTGGGGGACCCTGAGACTCACCGCAGCAAAATACGTACAACGCTGCGCTAATTAAGTAGCAATATAGTCATTTTACACATCAAATGAAACAGAAGAGCCTCTGCTACAAGCACATATAATAAAAGTCATTTTTACATACACCAAGCACAACTCAAACGCCAAGCATATTAATGTTCCAATATCAAAATCCGAGTAGCGTCAGAAAATCAACCCTCTCTCCACATTTCCATGTCTCCCTCTCTGATACTTCATGCTACACAAACAGAGATATACTCTATTCATTTAGGGTATGACATTTTCAAACAGAAACCTAAAAAAGAGGCTGGGGCTCAATAGGTTAAACATTACATCTGACAAAACGTTTTTAGATTGAATGGGAAAATTAATCCTTTTCGCTTCAAAATCTTAATAAATAATTTACCCTTGCTTTGGCTCTTTCAATGAACCACATTTTTGTAGACATCTGATGGTTCCTGGATGGAGGCTTAATAAGATTCAGTGACAAAGTTGAAGCACATCTCTTGCTTGTTTACTTTTAGAACAATTGGGGAACTCAGTGTGTTCTGTGATTGGTGGTAGGCTTGCTAATAAAAATACTACCCTGGGTAAAATTCCCATGGTGGCATAATCATGTTTTATGCATATCGCTGCTTGCATCACTTGCCGTCACACTACGTTCAGAGAGAAATGTTTGCAGTCACCAAAAGCCACCAAAGACAGGAAATGAATATAATCAGCCCTAAAGCAAACGGCGGCCTCCTCTTCATTAAAGTGTACCAGCACAGATCTTTGACAACAGCTGCTGCCCTGTATGTGTGTTGTGCTTCGCACTATAATTAATGATAATCACCATTAGACAGATAGTTCAAAATTAAAATCTTCTCTCAAAAAGCTAAATTAATACTCAAAGAATGGTGATTTGTCGTATATTTTAGATATTGCACCCTGGGGTAATGTTGCAATTTGATTAAGAAAAAGACAATTTGATTTTAAAAAAAAGAAGCTAAATGTCTAACTTGTGCTATTTGGCATCGCTCAACTTGCGCCACTTGTTTGGCAGTGCTTTTCCATGAACTGAGAGTGAACCCACGCAAAACACAAGTGGTTGGTATATTGAAAGAACGCTAATGATGGGACATAATATAAGATCAGGTATATGCTTAGGCCAATCAGCCCGCCAAAGTTGACCATCTTCCAACCACAAAAGGAACAACCGTAATGACTGCAATTGTAATGGATAAGCACATTAACAGTGCTGTCAGCAATTAAACACTGCCATTAAAACGCACCCCATAAAAACACAACAGAAAATGTGAAAGATGTGTAAAAGAATAAAACCAATTAAAATTACTGATAGAAAGTAGATAGGAAATGGAGTATTGCAAATACTGGTTAAAATGTGCCAAATGTTTACAGTAGTTTACCAGAACTGATATATACAACCCCAATTCCGAAATAGGTGGAACAAAGCATAAATTGTGAATAAAATCAAAACCCAATGACTTTCAAATCACACCAGCGAGTATTTTATTCACAATAGAACAGAGATAACATAGCAA
This sequence comes from Gymnothorax reevesii, assembly GCA_029721435.1. Lineage (NCBI taxonomy): Eukaryota > Metazoa > Chordata > Actinopteri > Anguilliformes > Muraenidae > Gymnothorax > Gymnothorax reevesii. The sequence continues at coordinate 114,669,298 of CM056577.1, forward strand.
AATTTTTTGCAATCTTATCCACAAAATGAGCTCATTTCAAATTTGATGGCTGCTACAGGTCTCAAAAAAGTTGGGACAGGAGCTTGTTTACTTGCACATGGACTCTTCTACTATGAAGCCATGCTGTTGTAATAGCTGCAGTTTGTGGTTTTGCATTGTCTTGCTGAAATACTATTAACTATCGAGTTCGGCCTACTTGGATTGCAAGCGTGACAACTATATTGAAAATTCCAATAATGTGTGTATGCATGTTAATGTCTGTCTGTATTCGTTACATTTTTCTTAAATGTCTTTCATGTCACTCTGACCTTGAGTCCATCAAGATTAAATTAAAAGAAATACAAACCTTGTTTGATGTTACATAGACTTCCTAAGAAAGGCCTTAGAATGGCCCATATAAATATAAATTACCTAAGGATTAAATTAGCTGAAATCAAAGACATGACATCACTTAACATTGTTCATATATTAACAATATCTGAGACTCATTTAGACTTTACTTTTGAAGATGCATCTTTGATGATCCCTGGTTTTAATATTTTTAGAAAAGACAGGAATGCTAATGGAGGGGGGATTGCGTGTTATGTGCAAAGTCATTTACCTGCTTAAATTAGGCATGATTTAATGTCATCAGACATCAAAGTTCTTTGGTTGCAAGTTCACTTGAAATATCTAAAACCAATATTTATAAGATATGGTTATAGACCCCACAGGGCTAATCGTGAATATTTAGACACAATCTCTTATATGTAAGAATATGCTTGTGCAACTAATCATGGGTTATATTTTATGGGTGAAATGAATATTGATTGGAACTCTTTATGTTGTCCATTGAAAAAGAAATTGATGAAAATATGTGCAGCATCTGGCCCATCACAAGTAATCAACAACCAATGAGAATATGTTAAAATTGGCAACTTGTATTGATCATATTTATTTGAACACTCCAGAGGCATGTTCTAAACCTATATCATTGCCTATAGAATGGAGTGGCCATAATCTTATTGCAATTGTTAGGAAAAATAAGGTTCCTAAGGCAGGATGTAAAATAATAAAAAGGCAAACATTTAAGAACTTTGATCCAGAAAAATATGTGAGGGATGTTACAAACATTGACTGGTCAAATGTGTTCGCACAAGATGATCCTGAAGAAGCATTAACAAGATCTGAATGAATATTGTGGACCATCATGCACCACCAAAGAAATTTACTGTTAGATATGTCAGTGCTCCATGGCTAGACAATGAACTTAAAAAATACATGATAGAAAGAGATCAGTCCAAATCAATAGCCATATCATCTGGTCTTAAATCTCACTGGCAGGTTAATTGTACACTTAGGAAATTTGTTACTAAATTAAATTAAGCGAAAAAGAAACAATATTATGAAAACATAATTCAGGATATTAAACAGGACAGTAAACATCTATGGAGTACTCTGAATGGATTATTGAAGGGAAATACTCAGCTTGTGCCATCTTAGGCAGAAATGGGAAGAGTTCTCTTAACTAAACCCACAAATATAGCAAATCATTTAAATAATTATTTCATAAATAAGATAGATAAATTAAAAAGTACTGTACAGCATAGAAACGTGATTCATCGGTTGAATTACTTGATCAAATTATGGAGCAGAAAGTGTTTATTTTAGAATTTAAAGGTGTTAGTGTACCTGAGGTTGAACTGATGTTGATGACATGTAAAAATAAACCTCCTGGAGTTGATGATCTTGATGGCAGGTTGCTCAAGCCCATTGCATCAGTACTTACTCCAATAGTTGCATACATTATTAATCAGTGTTTCATCAAGTGTTCCACAAGCACGGAAAATTGCAAGAATAATACCAAGACCGAAAAATAAAAAGTCGCCGTTTTCTGAATCTAACATTCAACCAATAAGTTTATTACCAATTCTGATTAAGGCAATGGAACAAATTGTGTAGGAGTTTTATTTTTCCAATAGCAATTTATTTACTGATTTTCAGCACATAGAGAAAAACACAACAGCTACTGCCTTGACTCAATTGATGGATGAACTGCAAAAGGAAATTGAGCATAAAAAAATGATTGGTACAGTATAACTTGTTTTTTGAAAAAATTTATGTGTTATGGTTTTTCTTTGCTTTATTATGGTTAAATAGCTGTTTAAGTGACAGAAACACATGGTGACTGTAATGGAAGTGAGTCACAATCTCAATATGTGATGCTGGGAGCCTCTAGGAAGCTGCCTTGGCCCACTTCTGTATTCAGTTTTTACTAATGATTTTCCTTTGGTTTTAAGGAAGGCTCAAATGTCAATGCATGCAGATGATACTACATTTTATTCAGCTGAAGCAAATATTAATGATTGAAATACAAATCAGGAAATGAGGTTGGTTTTTTATTGGGTTAATAGTAACAAACTTATCTTAAATGTGTCTAAGACAACGAGTATGGTAATTGGCACAGGTTACACTGTGAGCTCAAATCCAAAGCTTGATCTTACTATAAATGGTGAGTTAATAAAACAAGTGAAAGAAACTAAATTGCTAGCTGTTATTATAGATCAAAAATTGTCATGGGACGCACAAATATTGAGAGTAGTTACAAAAATAGGAAATATTCTGTCGATGATTAGGAGATGTGCAAAATATTTAACACAAAACATGACCAAACAAGTAATTCATGCAGGGGCGGAGCCAGGGAGTGGCCAGGGGTGGCCACGGCCACCATAAATTAAACTTCAGCCACCCCTCCGGCCACCCCACCACCACCGTTTTGCCAGCAACTTTTTCCGTGTGCAGCTACGTGAGCAATGGCCTCAGTCCGGCCACCCCGATGAAAATTGTCTGGCTCGGCCACTGAATTCAAGCTTTGGTTTTGTCACACTTGGATTATTGTTCAGTAGCTTTGTCCTATAGTTCTCCTGGTAATATAAAAAAAAACTGCAGTTGGTACAGAATAAAGCAGCACGTGTTGCTCTGGTCTGTGGAATTCGGACTAATGTCTTTAAAATGCCTGAATGTCTTTCTTGGTTGGATGTGAGTAATCGATCTTTTTATTTGTTAATGGTTTTCATGAGAAATGTGATCACAACAAAGATACCATGTGATCTGTGCAAAAAATAATCTTTTAGTTCTGAGACACATAATTATTCCACATGCTGTTGAAGGCTGTTTCAGCTTGTCAAAATCTAACATCTCATTTCAACGTGCAGTAATGTATAGAGAAATGAAAGAATGGAATTCACTCCCAAATTATACAGTATAACAAAATAGAAAAATATGCTTAGTTTTAAAATAAAGCTTAAAGATTATTATTTAAAGAGGAACTTTAACAATTAGTATCTCTTGGGATGGTAATATATGAACAATTTAAAATGAACAATTAACACAATTTATGAAAAATGAATGGGTATATGTCTTGTCAACATAATATAAAGTACAGTCGACCAATCAATCGGCCGGCCGATTAATTAGGCCGATTATGCGGCATATTGGCTTAATCAGCATCGGCCGATGCCAGGCCTCACAAGGCTGATTAAAAATGAATAAAAACTCAGGACCATGCGAAAAAGCAGATTTGGTCTGAAAATGCCTCTTGGGCCAGGCCTATTCTCTCCACACCAGTGGGTGAGGGTTTAAATGAAAGTATCAGCAGGATTCTGCCCAGGATGCTCGGAGTGGTGGTCGGAGAATTGTTAGTATGCGCGCACTGGCTGGACTTTTTTTTTTTTGCGTCAGTTCGAAAGCAGATATTGCGTCTGAGTCACCAGAGATTCCAGTGCTTCTTGGATGTTCACCTCGGTGCGTAGCCAGATGCCTCTAATTTTCATAGATAGCCTAGATGCCATATTCACAAACTTGTTTTACTATTTTGTATACAAATACCTTTGACTAAATTTCTGAATACAACTTAATAACTGTCATTTGTGTTTCAAACAATTCTTCACTGGCGCCTGTTGTACAGAGAGCAAAAAGGGCGATAAACGTCTTTAAACTGCTAATTAGTCTTGATCTGTTTCAGTTATTTTTCTTGAAAAAATATACTTTCAATCTCCTTTCTTAGGTGTTGCTAATTCTCTTCGTTAAGATGAGAGATAAGACGCATCAACTGAAGGCAAAAAAGTGCGCATCTCAATCTTTGTTTTCAATTAAACAATCATTGTAAGATGTGGCAAAAGACGTGGAAAATCCAACAGTTTTTTCGTGAAGGGTGACCTATTAAGGCATGTGGATTGAACATTTTAATTGAATTTATTATTCACTCGCCTTGACGTATCATTAAAAGGGAAACTGTGTACAAATGGATTATTCATATTGCTGGAAACGTGTTAACCAAGAACAATGATTAAAATCGGGTCAATAATCTCATCCGTTTCAAGGTATGTTTCCACCTCCTAGGTTTTCCGTCCACCGATCGCTACTGTACACTGATAGATTAACATGTAAAGAATGTTTCTGTCCTCGAAAGAGATTTATTTAGCTTTGCTGTCATTTATATAACAAGAAAACTTTTCTCTTGGTATGCAAAGCACAGTGCCACAGAAATCAATCACCATGCCCCGATTATACACTCAACAAAAATATAAACGCAACACTTTCGTTTTTGCTCCCATTTGTCATGAAATAGACTCAAAGATCTAAAATTCATTCCAGATACACAATATTACCATTTCTCTCAAAGATTGTTCACAAATCTGTCTAAATGTGTGATAGTGAGCACTTTTGCTTTGCTGAGACAATCCATCCCACCTTACAGGTGTGCCACATCAAGATGCTCATCAGACACCATGATTAGTACACAGGTGTACCTTAGACTGTCCACAATAAAAGGCCACTCTGAAATGTGCAGTTTTTGCTTTATTGGGGGTCTGGGGACTCAGAACTCGTCAGTATCTGGTGTGACCACTATTTGCCTCATGCAGTGCAACACATCTTCTTCGCATAGAATTTATCAGATTGTCAATTGTGGCCTGTGGAATGTTGGTCCACTCCTCTTCAATGGCTGTGCAAAGTTGCTGGATATTAGTGGGAACTGGTACGCACTGTCGTATACGCCGGTCAAGCACATCCCAAACATGCTCAATGGGTGACATGTCCAGTGAGTATGCTGGCCATGCAAGAACTGGGACATTTTCAGCTTCCAAGAATTGTGTACAGATCCTTGCCACATGGGGCCGTGCATTATCTTGCTGAAATATGAGGTGATGTTCATGGATGTATGGCACAACAATGGGCCTCAGGATCTCATCACGGTATCTCTGTGCATTCAAAATGCCATCAATAAAATGCACCTGTGTTCTTCGTCCATAACAGATGCCTGCCCATACCATAACCCCACCATCACCATGGGCCACTCGATCCACAACATTGACATCAGCAAAGCGCTCACCCACGCGACGCCACACACGCTGTCTGCCATCTGCCCTGAACAATGTAAACCGAGATTCATCCGTGAAGGTTAAGACCCCAATGAGGACGACGAGCATGCAGTTGAGCTTCCCTGAGACGGTTTCTGACAGTTTGTGCAGAAATTCTTTGTTTATGCAAACCAATTGTTTCAGCAGCTGAGTAGCTGGTCTCAGATGATCTTGGAGGTGAACCTGCTGGATGTGGAGGTCCTGGGCTGGTGTGGTTACACGTGGTCTGCGGTTGTGAGGCCGGTTGGATGTACTGCCATATTCTCTGAAACGCCTTTGGAGACGGCTTATGGTGGAGAAATGAACATTCAATGCCCGAGCAACAGATCTGGTTGACATTCCTGCTGTCAGCATGCCAATTGCACACTCCCTCAATGCTTGCGCCATCTGTGGCATTTTGCTGTGAGACAATACTGCACATTTCAGAGTGGCCTTTTATTGTGTGCAGTCTAAGGTACACCTGTGCACTAATCATGGTGTCTGATGCGTATCTTGATGTGGCACACCTGTGAGGTGGGATGGATTGTCTCAGCAAAGCAAAAGTGCTCACTATCACACATTTAGACAGATTTGTGAACAATGTTTGAGAGAAATGGTAATATTGTGTATCTGGAATGAATTTTAGATCGTTGAGTCCATCTCATGACAAATGGGAGCAAAAAAAAAAGTGTTGCATTTATATTTTTGTTGAGTGCCTGTCTTTCATTAGATTGAGACAACCGCACCGATAATTTCCCCATAGCCTTAGATTTATTTTGCCCATGAATACCCAGCACACGCGGGCTCGGATGGCACTCGGTTTTTCCATCTCTGTGGGGCAGGTTTTTCAATATTAGTGACGACCAGCGCAGAAGGGGCGTGGGTCGGAAACAAAAGTTCGCTACTCTGATAATAGCAAGAAGGGGGGAGTATATTTAAGGTCATTTGTGTTTTGTTTCTAGCGATTTTATTGAACACTGGATGCAGTCATTTTAACTGATCTTTGAGAAAATATTGCGGGTCGGGAAAAGCACGATCTGCACTGAGTGGTGGTCAGAGCATTTCCAGTGCTGGTCGGTGCATGTGGCCTAGCTAATATGCGCACTACACTAACACTGTTCATTTTAATTTATGCAAGGATTTACAAATTTTAGTTCTCTTTAAGAAACAAACTAGCAAACAAGCTGTGATCTTTTGATAAAAGCTGCTGTTAAGTGCACCCACAAGGTTTACACAAGGTTTTTTTTAATTTATTTGTTATTTTACAGTTTTGTTCTTTTTTAATTACTTTTGGATATATTTGTGCATATCTAAGTGAGCTAAAGGAGACATTTTTTACATTTTCAAGTTTTTCTGTGTTCAAATAAGTGATACATTGATATTAACCAAGCCGTTACTTCCTTTTTTCTATTTTTCGTCCGACTGGTCTTTCTGTGTAATAATGCGTGTGTAATCTCAACCCAATCAAGCACTATCAAGTAATAACTGTGTTTTTTGGTTTGTTTTTTTATCACAAATATGGATGCAGAAATGATGTCACATGAATAACTATGAAGACAAAAGAAAAACAAAACAAAAAATTGAATTCCATTTAATAAAAAAAACACAGATCAACAATGAACAAGCTTGTTAATTTTTGAATATGGGTCTCTCAGGCCTTGGCTATAAAGACATAAAAAAGCAGCACTAACAGCGGGACTGAAAACCTTTTGGAAAGGATATAATTGCCTGGAGTCCACTGTAGATTGCCAAAAGAGTAAGCTTCTGATCACAGTTTTCCCCATTACGTTCCACTGTCTGGTTTCGGACACATATGAGACAAAATATTAACTCTGCTGCCGGGATCACCAGCTTCCCAGCGGAGTTCGGGAGGTTAATAGGACCGCCCTGTAATTTATCATTTAAAAGAAAAAAAAAAAATTGGCATTATATATATCGGCCATCGGCTGCCCTGCTATCTAAATATCGGCATTGGCCACTTTAAAACCCATATCGGTCGATCTCTGGGAAAACCTAGTACTCCTAATTATGGGGGTTATGTAATGAAATAAACTATAATGGTGGATTCAGTATTGGAGTTGTATTTTTTTTTTGTTGCATTTTTTTTGAGAGACTGTTTACAAGTATGCAAGATCATACATATGCATGCTCATATGTGAGAGTGCGAGGAAAATAGTGTTACATTCTAATTGAGATGTATACACTGTTGTAAGCTTTCGTTATTGTAATGCAATTTTGCTGAGTTTTTTTATTGGTCTGTGAATTGCATGTATTGTTTTGTGTAATGTTGTATATTGTGTATATATGCATATCATTTTTACATTTGAAATTGTAAGATCCCAGGAAGAATAGCTGCTGCTATGCAAAAGCTAATGGGGATCTTAATAAACAAACAAACAAACACAAGGCCTTCCCTGGAATAGATGTTGTCTGGAGGGGAACTTATGTTACTCTAAAACCTTTATATACTTTTCAGCATTCATGATGCTTTTAAAAACATTCATATGCATTAAGGCATCCCCATACCATCAGAGATGCTGGCTTTTGAACTGAACTCTTATAACAGGAGGGGTGGTCTCACTCCCCTTTAGCCCAGAGGACACGACGTCCATGATTTCATACGAGAATGTCAAATTTGGACTCGTCTGACCACGGGACACTTTGCCACTTTTCTACAGTCCATTTTAAATGAGCCTTGGCCCACGGAACACGGCGGCGCTTCTGGATCACACTCAACAATGGGTTCCTTTTTTGCATGATAGAGTTTTGGGTGGCATCTGTGGATGGCACGGCGGGCTGTGTGTACAGACAGTGGTTTCCTGAAGTATTCCTGGGCCCATTTAGTAATGTCAATGACAGAATCATGCCGGTGTGTGATGCAGTGGCGTCTGAGGGCCCGAAGATCACGGGCATCCAGTAAAGGTCTTCAGCCTTGTCCCTTAAGCACAGAGATATTTCCAGTTTCTCTGATTCTTTTGTGATGTTATGCACTGTCAATGATGAGACCTTCAAAGCCTTTGCAATTTGACGTTGAGGAACATTGTTTCCCACAATTTTTTCACATAACCCTTCACAGGTTGGAAATTCTCAGGCCATCTTTATTTCTGAGACACTCAGCCTCTCTGAGACATCCCTTTTATAGCCAATCATGTTACACACCTGATGCTAGTTAACTTAATTACTTGCGAAATGTTCTTTCAGCTGATTCTCTTATATATTTATTGCTTTTTCAGCCCTTTTTTCCCTGTATCCCAACTTTTTTGAGACCCGTTGAAGCTAGAAAATTTGAAATAAGCTCATTTTGTGGATAAAAATGTAAAATGTTTCGGTTTCAACATTTGAAATGTTATCTATGTTCTATTGTAAATAACATATTGGCACGTCATCTGAAAGTCATTGCATTTTGATTTTATTCACAATTTACACTTCGTCCCAACTATTTCGGAACTGGGGTTGTAGATACTGTAGTGTGCAGTGATGATTATACATCACCGCTTTCATCTACGTTGTACCATAAAGCATTTTAAAGTGACTGGTTTGCTGAAAACTAGCGGCAATAGAGGAGCAGAATGGAAGTTTAGTACCTCTGATGTGTATTTGCGTGTGACAAGTGAAAAATAAATGGGACCAAAAGCCCTGTAGCTCACTAGCCCAGTAACTGAGCCAGTTGTTCTGCATTTTTGAAAAAAGCTTTTCCAAGGTTCAATGTTGTAGGAATACACCGCACTAAAATATGGGAAGTGAATCAGGCCATCGATTTCATAGGAGATGATTGTGAAACATTTTTACATTAAAAGTAAATGGGGAAATTTTTTTAATCAGAAAAAGATTAGTTAAAAATAAACAATTCAATGTCTTGGTTGGCAATTGTCCCAAAGGAGCTCCATACCAAATTTGAAGTAAATCGGGCCAGTACTTTCGGGGAAAGTTTCCTGAAGATTTTGCTAATCGTTCGCGATCACGATCAAGACTACGACGCTGAGCCCTGCCTGATCACAGTAGCTCAAGGCCTATTGGGCGGCGAGCTAAAAATTGACGGTGGACTGCACAAATTAATATGTATTAATATACAATGTAGTCTACACACAAATGATCATATTAATAGCATCAGAAGTGAAGCAATGAAAGCATCAAGATTGACTATTTCCAGACGCTTGTGTAAAATGGTCTTGGTTGTGTTGCTGCCAAGAGCTGGCAACATCAAAATAAAGACTTGAGTTTGCCAAAAAATGCAAGGATGGGACACCAGCAGACTGGGAACACGTCCTTTGGACTGATGAGTCAATATTTGAAATTTTCTCATCCAAATGCAGAACTTATGAGGATCATAGACTTGGAGAACGTTTTAATGGTGGCTGTTTAACCCCTTCGGTAAAACGTGGTGGTAATATTATGGTCTGGGATTGAGTCTGCTCGAAGCATGCCGGCTATCTCATAAAAATCAACAGAATCGCGGATCAAATGAAGTATCACAGCATCCTTGCAAGGCATGCATTGCCATCTGGAAAAAGACTAATTGGTCGGAAAACAAAATAATGACCCTAAACACACTTCCAAGTCATGCAAGACTTATCTCATTCAGAATTATCTGGTGACATAAAAGTTATTACTTGGCCTGCTCAAAGTCCAGACCTTGATCTGATTGAGCAAATCTGGGATTTGCTTGATACCAAGGTTAAAAAAAAATGTGTTGTAACATTGAACGAATCTCTTTGGAATTAACTTCAAATGATATGGAATGGTTTAGTGAGTGGAAAAGAAATAAATATGTGAACACTGTGCCTGAAAGATTAAGTTCTGTAATCAAAGCAAACAGTGGCCACACTAGATATTGACTTTTTCTCTAAAAAACATTATTTGTTTGCTTTTCCTATATATTGTTGTCTGTGGACTTATCATCTACATATGATCCAATATTACATGAAATAAATAATTTAATAGCTCTTGGTTTCTGATTTATCTTCATTTTGTTAAGTGCCTAATCACCCCTGCACACTCCGGAATTCGTTATACAAACTAGATATACCGTAGAAATGACTGACGACAAATGATGTAAAATAAATTAGGTTTTTCTCATGACGCGGCACATGAGCTTCGCTTATTGGCAGTACAAAGTTTTGCTCCTGAGCCTCAGTTATCAGAAGATTTCATGTTAATTACACAGAGGAAAAGTTGTAGCAGGTGTGACTATGGCACGGAAAATAGTTAATAATCAAGTTTCACATCATTTAAGATCCAAATTGTAAGGGTTGAGACGGAGGCCAGGAAAGTGAGGATTGGACTAAAGTGCGAAGGTGGATTTGGTTGTTGGTTTATTCACGCCTGCTGAGCAAACGGGAGGTATATACACAAAGATACAAACAAAAGAGGAATCAAGGTTCCTTAAAATGTGCAAACCAAGGTAATACAAATAGAAAGCTAACTGAGAGCAATGTTGTATCACAAATAGTAAACAAAATGGGTAAAGTGGTTTCCAAAAATAAATTGCTGGAACTACGCAGCACTAATATCATAGTTTTATAATTATATGTAAATATAGGTACAGCACAGGGCTAGTAAGTGTGTGGCTTACGTGACTCTGCAAACAGAAAGGTAAGGCTATGGCATTTATACGTTGCTGTTACCACTCAGCGGCAATGAAAAACTGATGATTCAAGATGGCTGATGAGTGGGGTGCGATCCAAGTCTTACCTGGACCGCAGGAGGCGAGACCTGACACAAATTATGCTCTGTAATTGCATCCCAGTCAGCCAACTCACATTTGAATAGTTCATTTTAGTAGGCTAAGATAATTTTGTGTCAAAAGTATCACCTTGACACACCATGCGGTCTACTAAGCACAAAGAGATGCAAATAGAGAGTCATATCATTCCCCCCTCCTTCTTGGGGAATATTCAGTGCCCACCGGTGGAGGCTGGGGTGGAGCTGGTTTGCCAACTCCCAGCAGTGAAGAGTGATGCAGCAGCAGGCAATGTCTCTTTCAGCAGCAGAGATTGATGCAGCACAGCAGCAGGCAGAGGCATTTTTGTGACAGAGGCTGAGCAGGAGAGCAGTTTAATAACCCACCATGCAGAAGGGTGGAACAGTGGCAGATATGCATGAACATGGGGAGAGTTTAGGAGAATGAGGGCATGTAAGTGCTATCTGCCTGAACTAGCACTGCAAGCTGTGCCCCATTAAATGATAATGACGTTGCATTATTGAACAGAGGTACCCCACTGACTAGTCAAATTATTCATTGACATGCGGTCTTTGAGCCTGACATCATATGTAAAAGGAAGATTTACTTGACATATAAGTACAGAAGTCCAAAATAATTATTTTATTATTTATATTTATTAAAAGCAAAGATTGGTTTCATAACAGCCAAAACACATCCATTGCTTACCCAGTCACAAGCCTGACTGCATGTAACAGAAACTGGCTTACATTTTTTCAAAAATCATTTAAAAGTTCAGCTGTCTCTGTGTTTGTTTCTTAGTTTCTGCTTTGTAAATGCCTAGATGATGAGAAGTCAACAATTAATTTTCCTCATTTGAATAATATGTATTTTTTAGCCTTGGGATTGGAATATCAGAATGATGAATGTTTGTGTGTGTGCGCTTGCGTCCGTCTGTGTCTCGAGTAATTCCTTTTTTTTTTGTTTTGGCTCCAATGAGAAAAACACTGAGACCAGCTGGCAAGGCATAAAATCTAATTTGGTTCAGAATCTACTGTGCTTTCCTTCCTATTGTACTGGCAAAATTACTTCTACGAGTTGTCCAAATTTTGAAGTAATTGCAAACCCATTGTGCAATATGTTTTTGTGTGGAACGATGCTTTAGTATTTTATTGTGCGCGCATGTGCGCACCGTGTACTGTATGAGTTTAGAATATGAGAGTTAGGCAAATAATTAGTGTCACGATTCACGTGATTTTTTTATGAAAGCCATTGTAACAGACTGAGGGATCGTGCCTCTTATGGTAAACACTCCTTGGCTGTTCTATGAGCTCTGAAAAGAGGAGCATTCATTTCAGAGTGTTTTCATTCAGGGTGTTGAAAAGAAACTGCGATAACTGCAGCTCTGGTGGAGCGCAGAGAAGATAATTTTTTGAGCATGGAGACCCAATCTTAGAGAAAGGGGGGGAGGGGATGAAAAAGAGGGAAAGCTTTTATACTCTTCATTTTTTTCTTTCTTCTTCTACTACAGATCTCCTGCTGCAATAATGCACACAAATGAACGCTTAAATTCAAGGCCAAATCATTTTCCAGTGGCCATATTACCGGTGCTTGCATATGAAAATATAGCAGAGGTTGAATTCTGCCAAAGACTGAACCCAGTCTGCTTCATGTACATACATGCGATGCATATGCATTTTAATAACAATTACATGATAAAACAAATTTTTCCCTTTTTTCACACTCTCGAACAGTGAGCACCATAATTTATTGGACAGTGGCACGTTTTTAAATATTAGTTCTGTACTCTAATGCCTCTAGTTTAGAAATTTATAATGACAATAAATGTCAAAGTGCAGGCTGTCAGCTTTAATTGGAGGGTGTTTCCTCCATGTCAAATCAACCCCTTAAAATCTTAGCACCCATATACACTGCTAGTCAGAAGTTTTTGCTCACCTGAAGATCTGGTCAAGTCTTTATCTTAAATGTGGCCCGGTGACTAAAGGACACTCAGGACAGACAAAACTTTACTTTTGGGATCTTTTTTTCCTCGACTGCGCCCGATTGGGAACAGCGTTAATGATAGTTTTGAGGAATTTAAAACAATTCAATGAGTTAACAATAGACAATTATATTCTGGCCTTCCTGCCAAGATCACAGAAAATACAACCCTGGTGGATGGTCCTTCACACCTGGTATTACATATACCTTTGGCATACACTGTAATCACCAGGGTCTGTACATGCTAACCCTGGAACATGCATTTCTTGGCCCCAAACATGAATGTAGTTCTCCAAAACCCGACGCAAAATTTCCCAGCAGTGGCAGCATAAATGTTACAAGCAACATAGGCAACACAAGCTACACAGGCAACGGTAGTGGGCTTACTCTCCCCGACTAGACAATGAATCAAAAATAACAGTTTTACTTCAGTGCAATGGCTTCATACATCCACAGATTTGTTATTTGACAGAATAACGAACAGAGTAAGGTGTTCTGTGTGCTTTAGCTCCAAAGAAAATTCACGGTCTCTAATTAAAGTACATTACATTCATTTGATAGCAACAAATCAACTTAAAATACAATGTACATTCCCGCGTGGGACATGCATTAAAGCCTATCGCGGTCGCAGACGGAAGCAAACCGCTGTTAAACACGAAATAAAACGGCAACTCACTTTCAAGTGCAGGGCATGCTAATTCGTAGCACACGTGGAGCGCAGCACAGCAACAGCAAATCTCTCCCCTCTATATACAGCAAAAGCATAGTGTGATCATTTTCAGCGGACAGTACAACCGAGAAATATACAAGAGTATGGCACTTATGTTGCTGAACAGTATGCTGGTAACTTACGCTTTCGGATACCTTACATTGGCCGATTCAGTTTTTCGCCTGGAATACATGCTCAACGAATCTGAAAACATCCAACCAAATACAAACTCATTCACAATTCATCCAAGTCTGCCTGCTTCAACACTGTGTCAACTATGTAATGTCGCACCCAATCTAGCATTTAATCAATGATTAATTGATATTTATCTAAATTGTTGCGAGACCACGTACCATCTTGCAGGCTACCATTTCGCAAAAGATCGGTTCTTCTTCTTCGGATTCAACTTAAACCCGCCTGTTTCCCATAACGCACTTTGTACACTTAGCGCAATGACATTTAAAGGAACAGTACCATTTCGTAGGAAGCTTTATGGAAGTGTTCATTGTTGTTCTATTAACAGTTAAAATACAAAGAACTCCTCACCCGGTTACATTCTCCCCTGCTCACCAGTCAACGTCCTCGTTGACTTACTGCACCTCAGTTACCCCCTGAATTCTGCCTGAGGTATACAAAACCATCCCAGCCAATACTTGTGAGAACACATCTGGACTCATTGACACCGCGTTACAAGCTGACCTAGGTAAATTGTGTGGGTTTGTGTGCTTTCCAGCCGTAGTTCTCAGACTTCTGCGTGGAGTGGCACTCGGTACAACGACACTCACACTGCTTCCCTGACTCCTACGAGGAGCAGGCACGGGTACGGCTACATCTGATCTACCAACGAGCAAAACATTTTCTGGCCTAACAACATCCCCACATTCACTCACAATCTCATCACTTTCAGAATAGCTCTCAGGACTGTCAGCTACCATGTTATGCTGCTCTGGCTCTAGGTTCACAACCTGTCCCGAGTTTGGATACCCAACATCCTCTACAATCACATATTCAGGCTCTGTGGATTCAGGCTCAGAATGAAGAAAGGAGACGGGACCACCCTCCGTTTGGAGTGGCGGCCGCTTTTGCCTAGGGGCTGGGGCTGGGTTCTCACACTGGCGAAGGTTCACACGATGCACTCTCTTAACCGGCCCCCCTTCTAGAGGCTCAACAGAATATGTAGAGCCCTGTATCTCGACCACCTTGTAGACAGTACTTGACCAGGCATCCTGTATTTTATTTCTACCAAGGGGTCGATGCCGCAGGTACACCAACTGACCAACATTCACGGGTGGACAATATACCTGCTTCTGCTGCTGCGCTACTCTTTCAGCTGCAGCCTTTTCAGCATACTCCCTAGCCTTGCAGTGTGCTTGGTGAAGACGTTCCTGGTGTACAGCTAACCAATCAGATTTGCCATCTCCAACCTGCTCATGGCCTAAGAGTGCGTCAACGGGGAGACGGGGATGTACCCCAAACAGCAGGAAATAGGGCGAATACCCTGTGGTTGCATGGGGGGTCACATTATAAGAATACAGTAACTCAGGCAAGTGTTCCGGCCAGCGGCGCTTCTTTTCCGGAGGCAAGGCTCGCAACAGGTCATGTAAGGTTCTATTGAACCTCTCACATTGTGGGTTACCCTGAGGGTGATGAGGTGTTGTGCGGGTCTTTTTCACTCCATATAGTCTACACAATTCAGACACAACAGAACTCTCAAAATTCCGACCTTGGTCGGAATGCAGTCGCTCTGGGACCCCATATTTCAGGAACCACTCCCTAAGAAGTATTTTTGCTGTAGTGTCAGCTTTCTGATCACGAGTTGGGTACGCCTGGCTGAACTTAGTAAAAACGTCAGTCACTACCAATACATTTTCACGACCATCAGAGGCCGGTTCCAGGACTGTAAAGTCCACAGCAATGACCTGCAAAGGGCGAGTAGCTAGGAATGGCTTCCATGGAGCTTGAACTTTAGGCAATGGCATCTTAGTCAGCACACATCTATGACACCCCTTCACCCACTCTTCCACATCCCTGTACATGCCTACCCAGAAACACCTCGGTTTCAATAAACTCTGAGTCCGCTCTATGCCTTGGTGCCCCATCTGGTCATGTACACTCCTGAGCACTTGTTCTTTCAGGCAAGTTGGCAACAGCAGTTGGTAACATTCCCCCACATGTGCATCATCTATCACCCGGAACAACAGCCCATCCACCTCTCTAATACGCGACCACTGTTTCAAAAGCGATAATACAGGTTTGGGAAAATTTCGCCTCTCCCGAGCAGTAGGCTTCCTCTGACTGCTCCACACTTTCTTGAACACACCAAGTACAGGGTCCGTGTCTTGGAACTTACAGAGCTCAGCTTTTGAATACCCTGGCAATGCTGGGGTGTTCCCCTGGGTACTAGCACCATGAGAACCCTCACCAACTTCAGAAGCTCGTAGCTGCCTGACTCCACAGCACTGAACTCCTGCCTCAACCAACTCTGGGCCTAAGTCAGTACCTCCCCGGAGAGCATTACAAATCGTGACACAACCATCATACTCCGCATCTTCACTGTCTGGTTCAGGCTCTACACCCGGGGGCAGCCGAGAAAGAGCATCAGCAGCCGTATTGCAGCGCCCTGGACGATACTTCACATCAAAATCAAACACTGCTAGTTGAGCGACCCAGCGCTGCTCAACTGCTCCTAATTTGGCAGTAGAAAGATGGCACAAAGGATTATTATCTGTTAGGACAGTAAATTTGGACCCCAAAAGATAGCTCCTAAATTTTTCTGTCACTGCCCACTTGAGAGCAAGAAGCTCAAGCTTCATGCTGCTATAGTTCTGATCATTCTTTTCAGCGCCACGGAGTCGTCTACTCGCATACGCAATGACTACTTTCTTGCCCTCGTGCTCTTGATGGAGAACCGCCCCCAACCCCAGGCTGCTAGCATCCGTCTCTAATATGAAAGGTCTAGTAAAGTCAGCGTAACCTAGTGTCGGAGCAGTTGTGAGTCCTTCTTTGAGCTGCTCAAAAGCAGTCTGACACTGAGAAGTCCATACTTCTTTAAACCGCTCATTCGCCCTAGCAGGGCTAGTATCTCCAAGACAAGCATTAACAACATCGTGCAGCGGCCCTGCTATTCTAGAAAACCCATCAATGAATCTCCTATAATAGCTACAAAAACCGAGGAATGACCTAAGCTCCTTAACTGTGCACGGGAGAGGCCACTTTTGCACAGCAATGATCTTCTCTGGGTCAGTCCCTATGCCCCGAGCTGATACCTGATGGCCCAGAAACCTAACCTCAGGCTGTAGGAAGTGGCACTTCTCAAGCTTCACCTTTAATCCTGCCCCCTTTAGCCTATTCAGGACAGTTTCAAGCCTTTCTAAGTGCTCTTGGAATGTGGACGAGTACACTAACAAATCATCAAGATAGACCAGCACCATCTGAAATACCAGGTCGTTCATAGTGGCCTGCATTAAACGCTGAAATGTCGCTGGCCCATTACAAACACCGAAAGGCATACGGTGATAATGGTATAAACCAAATGGTGTGGTAAATGCAGTCTTGTCTTTATCATTCTCATGGACCGCCACCTGGTGGTAGCCACTGGCTAAGTCTATTGTAGAGAAGTACTTGGCACCGCATAGCGCATCCAAGCTTTCATCAATTCGTGGGAGCGGAAAGGCATCACGCCTAGTCTTGGCATTTAATTTCCGATAATCTACACAGAGGCGAAGGCTACCGTTAGCCTTTCGCACCAGAACGATGGGGGACGCATAAGAACTAGAACTCTCCTCGATAACCCCTTTCCTCAATAACTCAGAAATGTGCTCCCTCACTTCATTATACTGGTTAGGGGGTATCCGCCTGTATGGCTGGCGCACTGGGGTATCATCTACCAGGTGAATCTCATGCTTCACTATATCAGTAAACCCTAAATCCTCATCACAAAAAGCAAAGACATCACTATATTTAGACAAGAGCTTACCCAATGCAGCTTGCTCCTCTGGTGTCCCACCTATGTGTAGCCTAGCAAGCATGTCTTGCAGATCACTATCTGAGCCCTGGCTGGCTTTCTTATCCAGAGTCACCTCCTCATGGTTAGCAGAGAGCCGTCGGAACCGCACTTCATACGGATCACCATCTACATACTGACACGGGCTTAGAATCCCCAATCTAGTTCTGGGAGGTAACCAGATTTCCTCCTGCGAAAAGTTAATCACTTGTATTGGAAAAACAGGCCTATCAGGCACAATGACTGC
Organism: Gymnothorax reevesii; assembly: GCA_029721435.1. Taxonomy (NCBI): domain Eukaryota; kingdom Metazoa; phylum Chordata; class Actinopteri; order Anguilliformes; family Muraenidae; genus Gymnothorax; species Gymnothorax reevesii. The sequence goes on from CM056577.1 coordinate 114,687,295, forward strand.
AGGGAAAATGATCAACCCACTGGGCAGGGGTACATTTCCTGGCTCAAACAACATGGTAGTGTTGCCCTGTGATGGGTGTCGGTGTACTCTCACATGAACAGTGGCAACGGAGGATGCAGGAACATACACTTTATGCCTACTTGCTACTCGGACAGCAGACAACCTTTCCACCACCTCTGCCTCCTGCACTTGATGGAAGGCTTCCCTCCAGACAGAGTCAACCTTCCCCTCTAGGGTTGTATCAAATTCAGCAAGTACCAGCTGTCTGCACCTCTGAGCAATATTCATCCCTATAATACCCGGTGGGGTAGAATCAGGTTCTTTGTCATCTGGGTCCCTAATGATTAAGAAACCACACCCAGGAATGGTCAGCCCCATAGTCTCTATGTCTAACTCAACGTAGCCTAAATAGGGCAAGGGTAAACGATTAGCAGCAGTTATTTTCAGCCATGTAGCAGTACTATGCATGTCCTCATCCTCCCCATGCAAGTGCTCTCGGAAGAAACTTTCCGTTAATGTGCTTACATTACTTCCAGTATCAAGAAGACACTGAGCAGTTACTCCACCTATTCGAATCTGTACTTCAGGACACCTGCCCACAGCACGCTCCAGAAACCTCTCCTTAGTGAGTGGACTATTCACCGAGCCGACTGACCTTCCTCGCATTGCTCGGCTCATAGCAATGGAGGGCATATTCCCCTGCATCTCTGAACCAAGTATGGGGGTCTGCTGACCCCCAGCTCTGCGCTGCTCAGGGCACTGCCTTGAGATGTGTCCCACCCCCTCGCACTTAAAACAAATGGGCTGGCCATCATCGGTATACCTTGGTCTGGCCCTGGGTTTAGCACCCTTACCATCACTCGGAGAAGCACTCTGGCTAGTGAGGCCTTGAACAGCACTGGTTAATTTCCCTATAGCCTCTCCCTGCTTTGCCATAGCTTTTATCATCTCCTGTACAGTCGCAAGTAGCTTATCATGTGCGCTGTCACCAGCCTTTGCATTTCCCGCAACCTCTTCTATATCCTCCCCCATTAGGTTTCTACTTCTAGCAACACTAGCACCACGGGGTTTGTCCTCCAGACACCAAGTGATAGCCTCTTCGCGAACATCAAAGAGGGTGGACTGAGGCTTTTCCCTGACAAATTTACGCAACTCCCTTCGAAGGGATGAGTCCCTCACCCCTTCAATAAATTGGTCTCTGAGCATAAGCTTGGCATCTGACACAGCATTCGGAGACTGCTGTAATACTGAACTAAGAATCTGAGAAAGGGCATGGGAATATTCACGAAAATCCTCACCATCATATTGCTTGCGCGCATAAAAGGCATGCAGTAACTGAGGAGCCGTACGCTTCTCTCTAAAGGCAGCCCTTAAACATGAAAATAAGTCACTTGGCTCCTTGGACTCCCTACCCATATGCAGCCTTACCTCCTCTAAGGCTGAACCCCTTAGGAGCGATATAATAAAATCAACCTGGTCCTCAGGACTAAAGCCTCTAGATCTAATCACACGTTCTACTTCTTCTATGAATTCATCTACTGTGTGTCCATCTTTCAGAACATCACCACTGAAAGGTGTAACATGCCGTTCTCTTGGGATGTAAACATAAGACCTGGTGAGTGGATTTCCCATGCTGGCTATGGTTGCTAAGACTTGGTCGTGTTTTTTACTGAGTTCCACAATTTGCGATTGCAGCTGTGCAATGTGGTTACCGTCCCTATGGCTGGGGGAAGCAGCAGCTTCTCCAGTGTTGATGGCCCCTTCACTGGCAGCAGCGGCTGAAAACTGCGCCTCCTCCAGCTCAAACATTATGAAATGTCCCAACTCCTGGATATAACAAAGTCACAGAAATGTTCACACTTTCAGTCACGTTCACAGAGTGATGCGTGGTAGCAGCTTCCGCCAGTGCTCTTTAACGGCAATCTTCAATGCCTCCCCCGTCTCAGGACGCTCATCATGAAGTCTCCACCGCCGCTTCCAGAAGCTCTCACCATCCACTGCAGACTGCTCTGGCAGGCACACCGCACCACTCTTCACCACTACCGTTGCCTATGTGTTTCCACTATGCCACTATCTTACAAAAAAAAACACTCAAAACTATTTAGAGGACCCCACTCCTGGTACCAAATTGTGTGGCCCGGTGACTAAAGGACACTCAGGACAGACAAAACTTTACTTTTGGGATCTTTTATTCCTCGACTGCGCCCGATTGGGAACAGCGTTAATGATAGTTTTGAGGAATTTAAAACAATTCAATGAGTTAACAATAGACAATTATATTCTGGCCTTCCTGCCAAGATCACAGAAAATACAACCCTGGTGGATGGTCCTTCACACCTGGTATTACATATACCTTTGGCATACACTGTAATCACCAGGGTCTGTACATGCTAACCCTGGAACATGCATTTCTTGGCCCCAAACATGAATGTAGTTCTCCAAAACCCGACGCAAAATTTCCCAGCAGTGGCAGCATAAATGTTACAAGCAACATAGGCAACACAAGCTACACAGGCAACGGTAGTGGGCTTACTCTCCCCGACTAGACAATGAATCAAAAATAACAGTTTTACTTCAGTGCAATGGCTTCATACATCCACAGATTTGTTATTTGACAGAATAACGAACAGAGTAAGGTGTTCTGTGTGCTTTAGCTCCAAAGAAAATTCACGGTCTCTAATTAAAGTACATTACATTCATTTGATAGCAACAAATCAACTTAAAATACAATGTACATTCCCGCGTGGGACATGCATTAAAGCCTATCGCGGTCGCAGACGGAAGCAAACCGCTGTTAAACACGAAATAAAACGGCAACTCACTTTCAAGTGCAGGGCATGCTAATTCGTAGCACACGTGGAGCGCAGCACAGCAACAGCAAATCTCTCCCCTCTATATACAGCAAAAGCATAGTGTGATCATTTTCAGCGGACAGTACAACCGAGAAATATACAAGAGTATGGCACTTATGTTGCTGAACAGTATGCTGGTAACTTACGCTTTCGGATACCTTACATTGGCCGATTCAGTTTTTCGCCTGGAATACATGCTCAACGAATCTGAAAACATCCAACCAAATACAAACTCATTCACAATTCATCCAAGTCTGCCTGCTTCAACACTGTGTCAACTATGTAATGTCGCACCCAATCTAGCATTTAATCAATGATTAATTGATATTTATCTAAATTGTTGCGAGACCACGTACCATCTTGCAGGCTACCATTTCGCAAAAGATCGGTTCTTCTTCTTCGGATTCAACTTAAACCCGCCTGTTTCCCATAACGCACTTTGTACACTTAGCGCAATGACATTTAAAGGAACAGTACCATTTCGTAGGAAGCTTTATGGAAGTGTTCATTGTTGTTCTATTAACAGTTAAAATACAAAGAACTCCTCACCCGGTTACATAAATGTATTTTTACATCAAAGGAATCACTGGAACACAATACTTGTGAACCTATTATTTGTAATAAACAAGAAAAATCCAGCACAGGTGATTGAAATGATCAGCTCACTATCAACCCCCTGTAGCAGCTTGACATTGAGTAGATCATTTGAATGACCTGTTCAGGAGCAGAGATCTAACACATGCCGGACAGGTGATTCTCCAGGAGAGGTTTGAGAAGCACTGGATTAGACCATCACTACTGATCTGCTTAAATATTGACAAAATGACTGATCATTCGTTTTGTTATATAAATTGTTTATATATTGGGCAAAATATAAGAACAAAATATAAAAAATTGTAATAATTACAGTAAATATTGGGGGGTGCAAAAACTTTTTACTGGTAGTGTATGGGTGCATCAAATGCAGCTGCTGTATTCAAATCTGTGAACTTAGATCCTTAGGTTCCCTCAGTCCCAAATATGTCCTGCTGTTTTTCAGGGTGACGTATATAAAATGATGTAGGGGAGACTGGGGTCTGATGAGTCACAGGGACAATGAGCCATGTCTTGTATTTTCAACCAATAGATGTCAGAGCTGCGAGAAATAGGAAAAATAGTGTTATGGCTCATGGGGACAAATGGTGAGCAGTGAGCCAAATCACTATTTTGCCTATTTTTAGCAGCTCTGACATCTGTTGATTGCAAATATATGACCTGGCTCAATGGTCCCCATAGCTCATCAGATCCTAGTCTTACCAGCAAGATCTTCGTTTTCTATTTGACTTGCCACGACCATAAAGGTTTGGCGTCCTTGTATATTTCTCTTAATATTAGTGTAATGTAGCTTCAGTGAAGCGCTGGAGCTAGCAGACACAGAATATTTATGTGACAATGTCCCTCTATGAAAAAATGCTTTTTCTGACTTAGGTTTTCCATTGAGTATGGGGTACAAGTGAAAAATGAAGAGTGTAAGGGTTTAACCTTTTAGAGAAGACAGCACCTTTTGTGAAGAGTCCCCCATTTATGGCCATATAAAAAAATATGGCACTTTAAAAAACATAATGTAGAATAAAGTAATCATTTTTAATATTTGGTCGAATAGCCCTTGAATAGAATGTCTGCTTGAAACCTGAAACAAATGGACGTCACCTGAAGCTGGGTATCTTTCCTGAAAAAATGCTGTGAGAGACTGCATCCAATAACAAGTATAGTACAAAACCCAAAACCAGTGAAGTTGGCACGTTATGTAAATCGTAGATAAAAACAGAATACAATGATTTGCAAATCCTTGTCAACTTATCTTCAATTGAATACACTGCAAAGACAAGATGTTTAATGTTCAAACTGAGAAACTTTTTTTTTTTTTGCAAATAATCATTAACTTAGAATTTAAAGGCAGCAACACATTGCAAAAAAGTTGGCACAGGGGCCTTTTTACCACTGTGTTACATCGCCTTTCCTTTTAACGACACTCAGTAAAGGTTTGGAAACTGAGGAGACCAATTTTTGAAGCTTTTCAGGTGGAACTCTTTCCCATTCTTGCTTGATGTACAGCTTAAGTTGTTCAACAGTCCAGGGTCTCCGTTGTCGTATTTTACGCTTCATAATGTGCCACACATTTTCAATGGGAGATAGGTCTGGACTACAGGCAGGCCAGTCTAGTACCCACACTCTTTTACTGCGGAGCCATGCTGTTATAACACGTGCAGAATGTGGCTTGGCATTGTCTTGCTGAAATAAGCAGGGGCGTCCATGAAAAAGACGTTGCTTGGATGGCAACATATATTGCTCCAAAACCTGTTTGTACCTTTCAGCATTAATGGTTGCCCATGCCTTGGGCACTAATACACCCCCATACCACCACAGATGCTGGCTTTTGAACTTTGCACCTATAACAGTCCAGATCTTTGGTCCGGAGGACACGACGTCCACAGTTTCCAAAAACAATTTGAAATGTAGACTCGTCAGACCACAGAACACTTTCCACTTTGCATCAGTCCATCTTAGATGAGTTTGGGCCCAGCGAAGCTGGCAGCGTCTCTGGGTGCTGTTGATAAATGGCTTTCACTTTGCATTGTAGAGTTTTAACTTGCACTTGCAGATGTAGCGACAAACTGTAGTTACTGACAGTGGTTTTCTGAAGTGTTCCTGAGCCCATATAGTGATGTCCTTTACACACTGATGTCGGTTTTTGATGCAGTACCGCCTGAGGGATCGAAGGTCACGGGCATTCAATGTTGGTTTTCGGCCTTGTCGCTTACGTGCAGTGATTTCTCCAGATTCCTTGAACCTTTTGACGATATTACAGACCATAGATGATGAAATCCCTAAATTTCTTGCAATAGCTCATTGAGGAATGTTGTTTTTAAACTGTAAGACAATCAGCTAACGCATTTGTTCACTAATTGGTGACCCTCGCCCCATCCTTGTTTGTGAATGACTGAGCATTTCAGGGAAGCTGCTTTTATACCCAATCATGGCACCCACCTGTTCCCAATTAGCCCGTTCACCTGTGGGATGTTCCAAATAAGTGTTTGATGAGCATTCCTCAACTCTCTCAGTCTTCTTTTGCCACTTGTGCCAGCTTTTTTGAAACATGTTGCAGGCATCAAATTCCAAATGAGCTAATATTTGCAAAAAATTACAAAGTTTACCTATTTGAACATTAAGTAACTTGTCTTTGCAGTGTATTCAATTGAATATAGGTTGAAAAGGATTTGCAAATCATTGTATTCTGTGTTTATTTACGATTTACACAACGTGCCAACTTCACTGGTTTTGGGTTTTGTATAAATGCAAGATCATTGTAAAACACAAATATGGAAATAGAATGTATTAAACAACCAGTATTTCTGAGACAAAGCCAAGTCATTATTAACCCTATAAGTAAGTAATGTATTTTTTGATGACACCCTTGCCTCCAAAGTCATGATCTCACCATACGGAGGGATAATACTATATGTTCTCACACCTTTTGGCTGAGTGTGTGAAATTCTGTGATAAGCTCACCTTGAAGCTGAACACGGTTTCTCATACTTTTACCCTCTATTGCTTACATTATCAAAGCAATGCTTTAAAAAAAGTTTCAGTGACTTTTCATCTATAAAATGGACCCAATGTCTGAAATGCAAAAATGTGCCGATCCTGTTGCAGTGAGTTGCCTGAAGGCAGCATAGTGCAACAATGGAAATAAAGTCAACAGGACCTTATAATAAAACCAGACTTTTTATTAATCAAAAACTGGTAAAAAAAAAAAAACATTTTTTTTTTCAAAATCTTTTTTTTAATATAAAATACCCGAGGTTTTTATTAGAACTTATTTTCGTAAGCTCGGAAGAAGCTCATAACGCATTAGTTTCAGTCCCTATCCTTCCTCCAAGGTCTGATTGATCTGATTGCACTAGCTCAGTGTGGACATAATACTAGTTTGATCAAGGCTATCACAGCAAAAAGGTTGTGGGTCTAAATCTGGCCTTTCTGTGCAGTTTAAATGCTTCCCCTGTAGGTTTCCTCCAGTACTCCAGTTTCCCCTCACAACCCAAGACCATGCATGCTAGGATCATTGGAGACTCTAAATTGTCCAAATGTGTGAGTATGTGAGTGAATAGTAGGTGCGCCCTGTGATGGATTGGTGAGCTGTCTGGGGGGGTGTCCCTGCCTTTTGCCCATTGTCAGCTGGGTTATGTCCCAGCTTGTGTACCTGATGAGGAATAAGTGGTTTAGATAGGAAATTGATGGATGAATGGATGGCACAATCAATCTACAAGAATGCATCAGCCAAGATGATGAAGCCAAAGCATTATGAAAGTCATTTTTTATTTTAACTTGATGCTCCCAACTGCTATGGGTCCACAAATTAACTAAACTTTTGACAAACTACAATCCAGCTACTACACAAACAGCATCTTCCCTGAGGTGGTCCTCTCCACCTCATTGTATATGTATATATCAATACTGGATAAGTACAGATTTTACAAGTGCAAGAATGAAGCACATTCCATAACTGAATTACATCACCATAGTTGCACTCTCAAGTGGCAACAAGTGACTTGCACAATTGGCTAACTATCTGTCATTGTTGTACAATGTTGCTTTCAGGCAACAAACCTTAACCACTTTCTGTGTGACAACCCTCGTTTGAATCCCTTACCTGTATGCTCCCATGAAATCTTTGTAATCTTTAATGATGGTTAAATACGGAAATACTCTTCTGAGTCTTACTAATAGGAACAAGCCCCCAAGCCTTGCTTTCAGTCTTCAGGATAAGGACTGCGTTCCTGCTATTCATTCTACAGCAGTGGTATTCAATATTGTTCCTGGGGATCAACTGTGTAAGCCGCTTTTTGTTCCAACCACAATTGTAATCGCAGGATGTTAACAAGCTGTTAATATGTCTTAAGTGCATTTCATGTTCAAAGCAGTTATTAGTGCTCTTAGCCCACATATTATCAGAAATGCCGTCAAAAATAAAAAATAAAAACCATTCACATATTGTGATGTATTGGAAAGAACAGCATATATTGAGAGAAAACAATGTAACCAATCAAATTAAAGTAGTCGGCTCCTACTTGGTCAAAACTAATTGGCGTATTATGTCAAATTTATTCAACAAGCATATTATAAAGAGTCAAACCAGTTCTGTGCATGTTTAACTAAAGAATTTCAGATAAAGTTTTTTTTTTTTTTAACTCGTGTCCAGCAACCTAATGTGGTTTTTACCAATTTTCTCAGTGTCTAATTTGATCTGTTTAAAATGTTATTTTATTATATTAAAAATTTATTTTTATTATGTAATATTTAAAATGTAAATATTATTTTAAATTGCTTGCAATTTGCAAACACATTATTTTCAAGAGTATTTTATTTTTCATAGCATGTGTGCATGTTTCCATAGAAATATGGCAAAAGAGAGTAATTAACAATTCTAAACATGAAATTCATCTGATTAAGACATATTAACAGCTTGATCCTGCACTTATAATTGTGGTTGGAACAAAAACCAGCATAGACAGTGGGTCCCCAGGAACAACGCTGAATACCACAGCTCTACAGTCTGTTCTTCAGGTCAGTTAATTAGGAACACCTCCTAAGTGTTCTGTGGTCATTGGGATTGGGGCTGCATTCCTGATAAACTCTCCGGTCCTGACACCTGACAGGTCTGCTCTGGCGAGATTGTTCTCCATCTGGCTGTTGCCCTGGAGCGCCAGGAGCGGAAACACCCGCCACTCAAACTCCCTCCATCTGAACTGAACTGTGCCGTGCTGCTCTGGGCTCTGTCCCTCACAGTCATTACCCCATTACTGTCAAGAAACACTACTATTGGATTGTACTGTCTCTGCTTCTGTTTGACTGTCTGGATCATAACATTCTGAAAAATGTAAGAAAAAATAATGGTAGTAATGATTTAAAAATGAAGTTAATCCACCAACAAGTGCAAAAAATATTTTTGGGGACTGTTCTTTTTTTTGCCATTTTTGGAGAGCAAAAGCAGATGTTTCTCATCAACTGTAAAATGGAACTGACCATCGAGGGGTGTTATGCCCCAGGGAAAACATTTTACCAGTTAAATCAAACTCCTCACCCTAGCGCTAGACCATTTTTGGGCAGTAAATGCGCATCACGGAATTGTAAATGGAATAAAAAGGTTTGTCACCTGAAGGCAACACTATTGTGCCACAGAGGATTAAGCTGTAAGAAGCACCACAGAGCATGGGCCAGAGGAGACCCGAGGAACCCATGGGGGTGTAAGCACCACAGAGCATGGGCCAGAGGAGTCCCGAGGAACCCAAAGGGGTGTAAGCACCACAGAGCATGGGCCAGTGGATACTTAAGGAACCCATGTGGGTGTAAGCACCACAGAGCATGGGCCAGAGGAGACCGGAGGAACCCATGGGGGTGTAAGCACCACAGAGCATGAGCCAGAGGAGACCCAGGGAACCCATGGGGGTGTAAGCACCACAGAGCATGGGCCAGAGGAGACCTGAGGAACCCATGGGGGTGTAAGCACCACAGAGCATGAGCCAGAGGATACTTAAGGAACCCATGGGGGTGTAAGCACCACAGAGCATGGTCTAGAGGAGACCTGAGGAACCCAAAGGGGTGTAAGCACCACAGAGCATGGTCCAGAGGAGACCCAAGGAACCCACGGGGGTGTAAGCACCACAGAGCATGGGCCAGAGGAGACCCGAGGAACCCATGGGGGTGTAAGCACCACAGAGCATGGGCCAGAGGAGACCCAAGGAACCCATGGGGGTGTAAGCACCACAAAGTATCGGCCAGAGGAGACCCAAGGAACCCATGGGGGGTGTAACCACCACAGAGCATGGGCCAGAGGAGACCCGAGGAACCCATGGATGTGAAAGCACCACAGAGCATGGGCCAGAGAAGACCCGAGGAACCCATGGGGGTATAAGCACCACAGAGCATGGGCCAGAGGAGACCTGAGGAACCCATGGGGGTGTAAGCACCACAGAGCATGGGCCAGAGGAGACCCAGGGAACCCATGGGGGTGTAAGCACCACAGAGCATGGGCCAGAGGAGACCCGAGGAACCCATGGGGGTGTAAGCACCACAGAGCATGGGCCAGAGGAGACCCAAGGAACCCATGGGGGTGTAAGCACCACAAAGTATCGGCCAGAGGAGACCCAAGGAACCCATGGGGGGTGTAACCACCACAGAGCATGGGCCAGAGGAGACCCGAGGAACCCATGGATGTGTAAGCACCACAGAGCATGGGCCAGAGAAGACCCGAGGAACCCATGGGGGTATAAGCACCACAGAGCATGGGCCAGAGGAGACCTGAGGAACCCATGGGGGTGTAAGCACCACAGAGCATGGGCCAGAGGAGACCGAAGGAACGCATGGGGTGTAAGCACCACAGAGCATGGGCCAGAGGAGACCCGAGGAGCCCATGGGGGTGTAAGCACCACAGAGCATGGGCCAGAGGAGACCCGAGGAACACATGGGGGTGTAAGCACCACAGAGCATGGGCCAGAGGAGACCCAGGGAACCCATGGGGGTGTAAGCACCACAGAGCATGGGCCAGAGGAGACCGAAGGAACGCATGGGGTGTAAGCACCACAGAGCATGGGCCAGAGGAGACCCGAGGAGCCCATGGGGGTGTAAGCACCACAGAGCATGGGCCAGAGGAGACCCGAGGAACACATGGGGGTGTAAGCAAGCTCATTACAACCGTAGGCTCGAGCCAATGAAAACCTTTCCTGCCCCCATGTTTTAACTCATTCCCTATGGAATACTTTTATTTCAAATTGCCGCGTTTGTACAGAATACTTTTCCCAAAAATTAGACAATATAAAGTATTGAAGTACAGGCACCCCATCACCGCGATCGTCAACTGATTTCATGTTTTCACCGGACTACAAATGGTCATCTGCTCAATTACCGTAGGGAATGGTAGAATTCGCCGTGCCATTGGCAGCGGCTTGCCGTAGGAAATGAGTTAAATCTGGTTTAAACTCCAATCTTGACACAAACTTCATCCACTCTTTGGCTGAAAAAATGAGAACACCTGATCACCGAGCCGCTCATTCCATCTCACTGGAATCAATACAGAGCTGATCCCTGCTTTGAAGCTGATATAGCCTCTTCTGGGAAGGCTGTCCACAGGACAGGAGATGTTCCACCATTCCATCCAGAGAAGTATAAATTAAGTCACTCAGTAATGATCGGCGATTAAGCCTGGTTTGACGTCTGGCCTTCCAGTTGATCTTGATAGTATTTCATGGCGCTAAAGTCAGGGATCGGTGTGAGCCAGACAATTTCCCCTTTCCAGACATATCTTGCCCTGTGCATGAGGGTATCATATCGCCGAAACAGTAACGGGTCTCTTCTGTCAGAAGCACAGAATTGTTTGGAAAGTTATTGTTCACTATGTCAGGATTTTCTTCAGTCAAACTAAAATGCTGGGCCCTTAGTCTGAAAACAGCCCCAGAGTAACATCTGTCCACATACTTTTGGCTATGCAGTGCACTGGGTGGTGGTAGCAAGAAGAGTATTTCAGTCCCATTTGTTCGAGGTGACAGACAAAAGACTATATCTGGTTTCTTCTCCAAGTGAGCACAATTAAAGGCTGACCTGTCAGAGTGCCCTTTTAACTCGTAAGTTTATAAGAGTGTTAACAGAAATTTAAATGGATCTCAAACAGTGATTATGCAAATGTAGTTCAAATTTAATGCTTCATTTGAGGTACACACTGAGATGAGTCGTTGCGTGACAGACCCTTAAAGATTGCGGGGATTAGAGAATAATTCTCTGCCGAACTCATGTACAGAATAGTGAATAATTGATTAGCTAGTGAATGCACTGCTGTGGATATCTGATGGACATGTTTGGAAGAGAGGATAATGGAGGAAATTTCATCACGCTACGTTACCAGATTTTGAATGGCAACCCCTTTTTATGGATTAATTATATTCGCAAAACTGAGTTTCCGGGGATGTTAGGGATTCTTCTTGATGCGAGTGCCACAGATCCTTTGTGTTAGTGGGATTACTTTTTTATTAGAATTATATGAAACTTCTGTTCATTCCCCGTGCATAGAGGATGGGCCCAGTCATTTTGTCTGACCCTATGACCTTTCCCAAAGTTCCACCACCAGGTCAAACTTTCCAAACGCGAAAGCACATGCAGTTTTGATAGGAATCTCTTCTTGAGATCGTTTCATGTGCATAGAGCGTTGTTATTGATGTTGTTCTCCCTATGACCTTAGCTCTAGCAACGCAACCAGGAAAAACTTTTAATTTTTAAAAATGAATTCAATCTGCTTTCAGCATTCCTGGCACTTAGAGGAGGAAGTCATCAATTGGAGTAGCTCTGTAATGTATCCTGTAATGCCACCACTCGAACAAATTTCACCCATCCAAATGCAATAACACAGTTTTGAAGCAACTCATCTTGAACCTCATATGATTCTTCATGGCGTACGGAGGTGATGCTGGTTATCCTAGGACCTTCCCTCTAGCACCACCACCAGGCCTAATATTTCATTTTTATTAAGGCTATGGCTTGAACAGTGTTGATGGGAATCCTGTCAGATTTACTGTCAACATCCCTGGTGCGTAGAGGAAGAACCTTCTTGACTTTTATGGCTCTGTTATTTTTACTGCTTTTATTATACTGCCACCATTTGATGTAAATACATTAGAAATGCAGTCAAAATGTTATAATTAGAATCAGATCAACTATACTGTCAACATCTAAGTGCATTTTAGAGCAATCCTATTGTTCTGGTGTCACTGACCATTCCTGTAGCTTCAGCTTTAGGCTAAACTTAAGTTTTTTTGAAAATGTACATGCAGATGGTTCAATAACTTCAGAATAACATTTCTCAGCATAAAATTAAAAAATTAATTGGGGATTCCTTCCTTTACAGGGCTCTCAAAATTTTCAAAAAAGGCGTTGCCCTGTGGACAAGTCACTCTAGAATTTTGGTTGCCCTAAACAGTTGCCCGCCTGCCCACCTCAAATCTAATTTCAGAATGTTTTAGCCCAATAACACATATTTTAAAACAAACAAACAAAAAAGTTTCCCATCAGATTGGGAATTACCTGTCCTACTGAGAAGCTTAAATTTTATCAGCAATACTTGGTGAAATTCATTGTACCATGTCATGTACCATGTACCATGTCAACCAGTGCCCCTGGACCACTAGAATTAAAACAGCCCCATAAGATGACAAACCCACCATCATATTTCACCATGGGTATGAGGTGTTTTTCCTGGAGAGTATCTCTGTTTGGATGCCAAACATGCCAAAGTTGTATCTGACCCAAAACGTACAATTCTTGCACATGGGCTCATCTAACCATAGCAGCTTGTTCTAGTCATAACTGAAATGACATTTCGCAAACTCCAAGTGCCTGCTTTTGTGTCTTGTCAGAGAATGCTTTCTTCGGGCAACCCTTCCAAAGAGCCTGGGGTTGTGGAGGTGGCGCCTGATGGTGCTTTTTGATACCAAGTGACCAAAGATGCCACCAAGGCCTGCATTTCCCTCACAGTGATTCTTGGGGACTTTGTTGCTTCTCTCACCATCCTCCTCAGTATCCACGGGGGCAAAATGCGGTTGCGTTTTTGAGATTTTCAACAGTTCTACATCTTTGGAATTTTTTAATAATTTCCCTGACGATGCGCAGTGGCATATTCAATTGTGACTCCTGTTGCAGCCATTACCAGATTTACAAAGGATTATGACCATGATCTGCCTCTTTTGAACAGACAGTTGTTTTATTTTCTTTGCGGTGTTGGATGACAAAGGGATGTTGCATGAGTGTTGCCTCATTTTTATACCTGGTGAAACAGGAAGAGACATAATGGCTTGAAAAAGTTCCTTAACACTGAGATAAAACTTACGTAAGTGGATTGCTATGCTACCTGGTTTAATTTTGGAAGAGGGTATTTGTGCGGTGCCATTAATTGTGAAACCTTAATTTGGAGGAAAGTGATTTTTCATTAAATCTGTTAGGATTCTGTTTCTGCTTTGTCTGCTTCTTGTTCTGACTGTCTCATATGTGTATTTTGATTCCTTGTGATGTCTGACCATTCTTAGATATGTGTATTGTGTACTGTTATCATTGGTTTGTTCGTGTATTGTCATGTTCATGTTATTTTCACTCTGGTCCATGTTTTCCACTATACATCGCACTTTGTCTCCCCCTGTCTTGTCATTAGTCTTATCTTTGCTCACAGCCCCAGTTATTGTCTCACCACTTCAGGTGATTTAATGGTTCTGGGTTCTAGTCTTCCTTCTTGATCTCGTGTTCTTCCTTCCCCTTGCTTTTTGCTATATTACTAAAACCTACTAACAGTTTATTATTTTCGCTAATTTACTAACCAAACTAACATTGTATATAAGACTAACTTACTAACGAGCATTGGGATTGTATAGCTGCACTTACTAATTGACTAACGACCTCTCAGCACTCGCCCTGTTCTAGTCTCCGCCTCTTGCTTTCATTAAATCCGCTCAGCTGTGTTTCTTGCAGATTTTCTGCACCTGTCTCTTCGCTGTTCTGCCTCTTACTATGTGCACTAAGAAATCCCCAACCGGATCCGTTGTTCCGTATGTAGGAATGTCTTGTGCTCCCGATCCGCATTTTGGCTTTTGCCTATTTTCATGTATTAGGTTCTCCCTCGTGTTCCACCCTCTGTAATTAGTTTCATTTCCAGCACCTGAGTCTGTTTACCATTTGTTCTCCCTCCCGTGTGTATTTATTTTGGGGAAGAAGCGCCAGATGGCAGACAGGACTTCGCGAGGGGCCTTTGTGAGGGGACTCAGCTTTTTGCTGCTGCTTGGTCGCCATGGGGGCGGTGTCCTGCAGCAGCTCTGTGCCAGCTGTGTCTTCTGAGCCATCTGTGCCAGCTGTGTCTTCTGAGCCATCCGTGCCACCTGTGTCTTCTGAGCCATCTGTGCCCGCTGTGCCATCTGAGCCATGTGTGTCCCGAGCCACCTGTGTCCTCTGAGTCATCCGAGCCACCTGCGTCTTCTGAGTCATCCGTGCAACCTGTGTCTTCTGAGCCATCTGTGCCCGCTGTGCCATCTGAGCCATGTGTGTCCCGAGCCACCTGTGTCTTCTGAGTCATCCGTGCCACCTGTGTCTTCTGAGCCATCTGTGCCTGCTGTGCCATCTGAGCCATGTGTGTCCCGTGCCACCTGTGTCTTCTGAGCCATCTGTGCCCACTGTGTAATCTGAGCCATGTGTGTTCCAAGCCACCTGTGTCTTCTGAGTCATCCGTGCCACCTGTGTCTTCTGAGCCATCTGTGCCTGCTGTGCCATCTGAGCCATGTGTGTCCCGAGCCACCTGTGTCTTCTGAGTCATCCGTGCCACCTGTGTCTTCTGAGCCATCTGTGCCCGCTGTGCCATCTGAGCCATGTTTGTCCCGAGCCACCTGCATCTTCTGAGTCATCCGTGCCACCTGTGTCTTCTGAGCCATCTGTGCCCGCTGTGCCATCCGAGCCATCTGTGTCCCAAGCCACTTGTGTCTTCTGAGTCATCCATGCCACCTGTGTCTTCTGAGCCATCTGTGCCCGCTGTCCCATCTGAGCCATGTGTGTCCCGAGCCACCTGTGTCTTCTGAGTCATCCGTGCCACCTGTGTCTTCTGAGCCATCTGTGCCCGCTGTGCCATCTGAGCCATGTGTGTCCCGAGCCACCTGTGTCTCCTGAGTCATCCATGCCACCTGTGTCTTCTGAGCCATCTGTGCCCGCTGTGCCATCTGAGCCATGTGTGTCCCAAGCCACCTGTGTCTTCTGAGTCATCCGTGCCACCTGTGTCTTCTGAGCCATCTGTGCCTGCTGTGCCATCCGAGCCATCTGTGTCCCAAGCCACCTGTGTCTTCCGAGTCATCTGTGCCACCTGTGTCTTTCGAGTCATCCGTGCCACTTGTGTCTTCCAAGCCCGCCGTGTCATCCTTGCCCGCTGTGTGATCAGTGCCATCTGAGTCAGCTGTGCCATCCAGGCCTTCCGAGTCAGCTTTGCCCTCCGTACCCCTTCCTTTGGTTGTTCTGAGTACCCCAGGCTTTTTGTTTTCCCCCGAGTCCTGAGTACCTTAGTTTCCCCGTTCAGTGCTTGGCACGGTGTTTGTTTTGGCCTGCGTGCCACGTTTTTCCCTCAAGTTTTTTGTGTTTATTAAATCTTCTGTCTCGTAAATGGTGTCTCACCCGTCTATCCCCTCAATTCCATAACAAAATCAGTTAATTATTTTGGTTGATCCTGGTAACGAGCCACGAGGATAGAGATTGTGGGTTGGCTTACCCCAAAACACTGGGCAACGCGATTTTGGGATGTTCTAGCCATCCACAGCCCAATGGCTTGATCTCGTTGGGGTCTGGAAAGGCGAGGCATGGCACACGTAGCGTCTTTGAACAAATGCTCTCGGGTTCTGGCCTTAATGACCTCAAGGATTGTTTTAAGGCATTTGACAGCATTGCAATAGTGATCAGTCAAGCCGGACAAGGTTACATCACTAATTCCTCAAATCCTGCTCCACAGACACAAACAAGGTCATGACCTCACGCACTGTTGTGTCTCCTCACTCAAAGAAAACTGCATATTAATTATGTAATTGTCTAATTAAAGTTCCCCTAACCCAACTATACTATTTCTGTCTAGTCAGACATATAAGTTTTTAATGTCCATCAGTAAATGTATGGGCAGAATGTCATAATCCCCCTCCCCTGGGAATGATTCATTACAACTGTATGTTTCTTCCCTGCATTGCACGGCAGAGTGCGTGTGTCCCACACAGGCCTGTTCCTGACCACGTTATCAGCCTGCAGTGATCTCAGGTGCACAGGGAACACGTCAGAGATCGATACACTCAAGGTCTTGCAGGATCCCCGGAGCTCAGAAGGAAACACTGTTCAGTAAACACAGTTCATGACACTTCTACATAGGTGCAAGCTAGATTGCAAGAATTAGCAATTATGCACAGCCTAGATTACTCAAGGATAAGCTATTTATAAGAATTTATGACTAAATTCCCCTCACAGTAGCAGCGGATATAAATGCCAGAGCTTTGCAGTCTCTCTTTGAAAAGTCACGTGAGCCACACCCCAGTTCTAGCTCTGTGTCTTAGCCATATTTGTGTGATTATTATTATAAAACTAAACCATTGATCATAGTGCTGTGTAGTTCCAGCACTTTATTATTTAGGGAGCTTCATTTTCTGTTTTGTTTACTACTTGTAATACTATTTGTGTTGCTATATATTAGCCTATTGTTTGTATTAACATAGTTTGCACTCTTTAAAGAACCTCAATTCCTCTTTCGGTTATATTTTTTGCGTGTACACCTCTTGTTTACGTGGCAGGCATAAATAAACCTACAACCAAATCCATCCTTGCACCTGCGTCCAATCTTCACTTCCCTGTCCTCCGTGCCGGTCATGTGGGCACGCGACCAAACCCTTACACTGAGTGTTCCCAAAAGAAGTTGTGATGCAACACAGTTCCAAATTTTTGAAAACATGCTGTTTGCGTCAAATTCTGATCGAGCCTATGGTAAAAAAATAAATAAATAAATAAAATTTTCATAGTATCAACATCTGACATGTTATTGTATGTTGTATTATTTTTAATTAAATAAAGACTTTAAATGATTTGCAAGCCATTGCATTTTTTAATTCACGTTTTACACAACATGCCCACTTCACTGAAAATGGGGCTGTAGTCTTATTTTTAACAACGCTGCCAATGAATAATTTAGCGCCATATGTTACGCTTTTTTTAATTCCATACCCTCCCCGAGTTTGAAGCCAATCTTTAACAAGTTGTTCAGTGACAAAAAAAGAAAACTATTAAGTCTGACATTTTGAAGGAAGAAAGCATGCAGTACTGTTCAGTGTTCATCCTGCTACTGCTCCCACCGCAACCAGCATGTTTTCCTCCAACTGAGCTACATCTGGTTCATTTGAGAGAAGAGATTAAATAGCCTCTTGCACAGATGAGCTGTAGCTCACTGCATGGATATATCTGATGTTGGTGCCGGCATCATGATAAGGGAGAGCCCTGCCTTCTTCCCTGGCTTAGTCACTCTCTGGAACAGGGGAGAAGGAGGCAGTGAGCAGAGATACGCGAACGGGGAGCTGATATTTGATCTCGAGATCGTGTCTTTGAGGCTCTATGCTGCATTCACTAATAATAATACTTATGTACCACATTGCTGATAAAATTTAAGCCTGCCACCACCTCTATTGATGGCTGAAGATGAGACAGGGACAGGGAGTTTTTTGTAAAAAAAAAAAAAAAAAGAATATAATTCCATAATGGGGATACATTACTGGATATTGCAATGGAGCTCATTCCTCCATCCTTCCTCCTGTCTGTCTGTCCATCTTGATAAGCGGGGACATGTCTTATCAGCAACTACTCGACCTAAATAAACAGAATTTAGTTTGTGTGTGCTGACAGTCATGACCTTCATTGAGTTTGAAAATGGGGTTTCGTGGTGGTGGGAAACTCGAGCGTGGGAAGCGGGGGCCTCCCCTCTCTCTACAGCTGCACCTGCTGAAGGATGCAGGCTGTAGCATCTTGGATGTAGCAGTAACTTAAAACAGTAAAAATTAAAACATAAATTAGGTTCAAAGCATTTTGAACGGTCTATGGCTTAAGCCTGTTTTTTAAAAAAAATTGGGTTGAAATATTTTAAAATTATTAATTATGAATGTAGGAAAATGCTTGGGCAGAAGGTGCCGACGCGAAAGCTTTGGGAAGCAAAAATGGCGAACAACTACAAGCAGAAAGGGATATCTGTTTTTTTTTTCCCCAAACAGAATTTCAAAGAAAACTAAAGTAAATGTTGCAAACACTTACGTTTCTTGTGGACTTGAAGACAATGATGAAAATAACAGTACAGATTATGAAAGCAACAATACTATCACCGTAAGCCGAGCTGACATCACTGCTCTTGGCTCAATTCACAGTGCTGTTCAAGGACGATATTGAGGCTTGCTAAAAGCCTATTTTATATACATAATTACTCTATTCCATTGTCATCACCAGATGGAAAATATTGATAGCTCAAAAGACTACTTTTTTTTAAAGTTTCAAATCACTACATGTCTACTTTAAAGTAACTCAAATCAATCCTATGCTGTCGGAGTTTGCAGCTATGGATTTACATACTGCTAGGACAGTGTTGTAACTTTTAGTCAGACGAGTGAAATTCTTGGCCAGTGAAGAATTTCCACTGAGAGGGCACAGTCATCATGACACATACTGCGGCAGTTTTTGGTTGAGTGAATGCACTCATTTCCGAAAGCTTGAGACTGGCTTTCATGTACCTGTTGTAAAAATATGTCAAAAAACAGCAGGCTCGTGAGCATTTTAAGAATGCTGATGATGATCCCTTAAGAGAATGATTGTTAGGCTCTCATTATTTTATGCCTGAATACACCTTAGGAAAGGTGTGCTTAACTGCAAATGGATTATTCACATCTCTGGAAAACTAGTCATAAGTTAAAATTAGATAAGGTGTTTTTTGTGCCTCTTCAAATTACTGCTAAGCAGCCGCCCCTAATCTACCTATTATAAAGATGACTTTAGGGTTATACTTATACTATTGATTATTTTGCAGCAACAGTAAGTAACAAAGTACAATACTGATGAATTGTTGAATAAATTAATGATTTTGGTTTGGTTCATTTAAAATCGACAAAATAAAGGTATGTAGACAAAAAAAAGAAGTTGTTCAGAAAACCCTCTGAATTCCCAGTTATGAACCAAAAGGATGCAGACTGAAGCAAAGCTTATTAGACACCTAAATTCTGACCTTAGAAAATCATGATCATCACAATAGGAAAACATAGTTTATGGCAACAGTGGTGCAGAAAACTTGATGTTAACATTTTGATCATAACCATTATTGACAAACTTACATTAACTTATTATTTTTTCCCTTGTGTATCACATAATGAAGTCAATCTTATAAAGTTTTTGAGCTTGACCAATGCACTGCATGCTTTAATATTTACAGAACAAGCATCCCACAGACTTATTCCCTTGACAGACAGAAAATGATTTTTTACATTTGTTCGTGCCTTTGGTTTTTTGAACACGAATTGTCCTCGCAGACTGTATTGGCTGACCCTCATTTTAAACAACTTCTGGATACCTGGAGGTAATTATCCATTTTTAGCTTTGTGAATGATTTGTATTACATTGTAATCTACTAAATAGTTAAATTTTAATTCATTAAGCTGAATGAATATTGGGTTAGTTGGCTCCTGAAAGGGTTTTTTACTTAA
Source organism: Gymnothorax reevesii (assembly GCA_029721435.1). NCBI lineage: Eukaryota > Metazoa > Chordata > Actinopteri > Anguilliformes > Muraenidae > Gymnothorax > Gymnothorax reevesii. The sequence continues at coordinate 114,707,450 of CM056577.1, forward strand.
AATTCATATGGTTCTTTTTTGCAGTAAGAAAATAGGGTTAATAAAGGAATAAGTCCCGAGAAGCAGTGGGTTACAGTGATTTTATCACGGCGGAGGGCCGCTGTGTGTCGAGCCTTAGTGCCCCTCTGCCGTTATAAAATCACCGTAACCCACTGCTTCAAGGGGCTTATTGCTTTTATAAAACGGTCACCCTACATATAGTCCATTAAATAAACACATATGAAAAAAAAAAACATCGATTTATCGGTAAAAATGCAACAATAAAAAAAACTATTCGTTCTTCCACCAAGCAAGATAGAGTGGACAGAATGGCTGGCAAGTGACACAGATGCTAAGATTGCTTTTTCATCTTGCGTCATTATGTCACATCAGGCTATTTGGGCTTCTTAATGTCAATATAATAATAAAGCAGGCTATTTGGAATGTCTCCTTCGATCTCCCGAAGGCCCCGTTAAATCATTTTACGTTCTTTTCGGTTTTTGAGTTTCCTTGTTCTCATTTTGCACCAATATCATTACAACCAGCAGCGAGAGTAGGGAACAAGATTGACTTTTGTCCTCCACTCTTGCCAGTGTCCAGGAAAATATGTTGAGTTGTGCATTAGTTTTCTGGCCAGCTTGTCAACTAGCTAGCTTTCACTACAATGGATGTGGTTACCCTACGCATAGCCCATAAAATAAACATACAAAAAAAAAATATGAATATATATATATATCTATCGCTAATACTGAAATAGCGAGCTAGTTAGCAACGTAGCTGGCAAGCTAAAATGATATTGAACTCTGTAATGCAATAGCTAGCTAGGTAGAGCAGGTTAGCGGGATAAAAGGCTAAACTTCGCTAACACTGAAATAGGAGCTACAAGTCTCGAAACAAATGTAACCTAATGAGTAAGTAGTTGGTTGCACGCGGGGATATTTTGTGCTGTGGTCTGCCTTAGAATGTAATGGGTTACAGTGATTTTATACCAGCATGGAATGCAGCTCAGCCAATTACATTTAAGGATGGGAAGTACCCATTTTATAATATTTGTTTTATACGTAGTTCCACATACCTCTACACAATAAGTCATATATGGAGCAATGAGACAATGTGCATAAGGATTTCTGGGTTCGAAAATCTCATCAAACCATTTTTTATTATTTGCAGTTATTCCTCCACAGTATCCAGAAGTTGTTCCAAATGTTCCCCTCTGCAGAATAAAGTAGTATTGTCTGCAAATAGAATACATTTCAATGACCTTGAAAGCAAATATATGACATTGATATACAAAATAAACAGCATTGGTCCAAGAATTGAACCTTGTGGCACCCCACACGTAACCTTCAAAAAGTTTGAATTAGAATTTTTAACATAGACATACTGATACCTTTCTTCCAAATTAGTAGCTAACCAATCACATGCCAGTCCTCTGATGCCATACCTCTGTAATGTGGATCATAATAATATATGGTCAATAGTGTCAAATGTTTTTTGTAAATCAAGAAAAATCCCGACTGTATTTTCATTTCTCTCAATCGCATTTATTATTTGCTCAACAAAGTTCATAAGTGCTTGTGAGGTGGTCCAGTTTTTTCTAAATCCATATTGCTGTTCACAGAGTATTTTACGTTTAGAAATAAAACTGCTTACCCTCTTTACAAATATCTTTTCTAAAATGTTTGAAAAATGAGACAGAACTGCAATTGAAAAACATTAGAAAAATTCTGCTTAATTGTTCTTCCAGGCTGACTTTTGTCAGTATTGCTCACATTACAAAAAATATATATATTTTTCTGATGTTTTTCTAATGTTTTCATATGTGAACCTTGAGAGTGGCCGATGTTTTTCGTGGTGAAAAAATAAGAATGTTTAGTCTATTCACAAAATAGGGAGACACCTGTATTCAAGAGTACCGTGCTTTAAATGTAACGTGAGTAATGCTGGATTTGCTCTTATGCAACATGTATTATTAAACTTATGAAACTTAAACTAGTCCTGGAAGATCTATTAAAAAACTCAAACAAATCCTGACCTCACTAGTCAGTCCTGGTACATCCAGTCAGAAAATCTCAAACAAAACTTGACATCACAAGTCAGACTCCTCACCTGAGTCGCAGTTCTGGCATACGTAGATTGATTTGCCAGGGGTGCATTCTTCATGGGCCCATCCTTTGCATATTATGCACTGCACCAATGAGACATGAGATCTGACGTTAACTAGTCCTTGTCAGCCAGCCAATTTGGGCTATGTTTTCTAGACATCGTGATGTCCCAAAACTGAATAAATACTGCGCATAGCAACACAAAACTGCTTTGCTGGCTCAATCATGTTGTACCTACAATATCCACTGGAAAAAAATAATTTTTTTCATGGACTGATAGTTAAACTTCAGCTGACATCTCGATAATTTTTAAGCAAACAGGTGCCGTGACAACGACTCAGCTGATCTTTATTGAACAAACTTATATTAACGGTTATATTCAAATATTGGCAACGGCTTTCCAGTGTTGGTGCCAGAACAAAAATTTGTCTTTTGATAAACTCACCAGCAGATGTTTCATTTCAGCTGGGGGTGTGTCACTCCAATTTCACGTTAGGTCCGATTAATGTGGCCAAGCAGCAAAAGTAACAAAAGTGACCAGTAACATTAAGGCTGAACAGAGTTACATAATTTCAAACCCACCTATCGGGGGCTTTCGCTAATCACCTTTGCAGGCCATTAGCAATTTACCTCTGAAAAAAAGACGACAGTTTTCACAGATGTGTTGATTTATTAAATGTTCATTTCAATGTACAAATTGACAAATTAATTAAATCAATGGCTCAGGCAGCTAAGAGAGGCGGAGTAATATTTTTAGTGATGAGGTATTTTTCATTTGAGCACAGGCTACCTGTCTTGCTCATTTGAGAACATTCTAAATGTCTAATTTACCAATCAGATTGCTCGGTCAGATCTACATGTTGTATAATGAATATTCACAAACAAGCCAAGCTCGCGGTTTAGAATATGGACGAGTTTACTCCAATCCCTGTTTTTCAGGAGTTACCTAAATAAAATTCCTAAGCCAAGCCTAATGTGCAAACTGCTTAACAGTATCTATCCAGCAGTTCAAACAAAATTCTCTCTTGCTACAGAAATAATTGAAGCACCTATTACTTAAACCCCATAAGTCACACTTGACTTGACTTGTGGGGTTTTAGTAATCAGTGCTTCAATTGTTGTCCTCTGCAGCAACCATTCAGCTACAGTGAGCCAATGATATCCCAATTAGTAGTTAAGACAAATCTGTGTTCTGAAGCAAAAATTTGACATGGTATTGATTCTTTGTAATTCTACTATTAATTATAGTCAATTATAGTGGTTTTTAAACTTCCAGTAAACTATTCAAATGTGTAATATGCTTATCATATGTTTTCCTTACTCAAGACCCCCTTCCCCCCACATCCCACTTTCTCACGCACTCATTCCCCCAATCACACACTCACTCCCTCACTCACACTCTCCCACTCCCACACAGTCCCCACCCACTTTGTAAATAATTTATCAGCTACAGCTCATTACTAAACTTACACTTCATATAATTTTGTGAGCTTTGCCCCATTTTGCACCCTTTTCTTGGGCCCACATTCTCATACAGCACCTGGCGGCCCAGCCATATACTAGGTTGCACCTAGTCTTGTTTTTCTAGAGGGAGGAGTACCTGACTAGCTACTCATATTCTGCCACTGTTAATATATCTAGCAGAGGAAACTCTTCCCTCTTTGCGGTTTGCCTACCCCGAAATGTGAAATTGTCAGTCAGTCAGATTAAAAAAGACTTGGTTGTGCATTCACTTAAAAAGATGTTTATTTCTTCTTGGAAATGCTTTATTCATTTGTGGAGTACCAGGTGGAATCTAATTTGATTTAGAAGCTTAATTTATGATAATGTGGTTGCTGTAATTTGAAAACATGAATAATGGGGTTGAACACGTGCATTATTATTGCGAAATTTGTATATATTTTTTTATTATCTCAAAAATAAATTTAAAAAACCAACAATGCTAAGTGAACCACTGGTCTTTTTCTAAAACATTGCAGAGCTTTTTTTTTAAATGTCATTATTGGCCGGGCAGAGCTTTTTACCTTTCTGTTTGATTATTTTTCTCAATATTTTAGTTCAGTAATTGATATTCACCATCACAGTCCAAGTTCCGTAATGTGTCATCATGTTTGTAACAGTCATCCATTACATTTGGCAATGCTCTCCAACTCCAGTGCACAGAAAGGCAAAACTAAAATTTGGGTTCCCTGAGGGCGGTATTTATTTATTCCACCTGACACAATTAAAACACATTTATTGTGCCTGCTTCAAAATTGCACTCTATGTGGAATGAGCATTTTTAAATGAATTCTTCATTTAAGGACAGTTCATGTACTGTATACAACTCATCAAACATACAGTTAGGAAGGGAGGTACTTGGACAGTGACACAATTTTTGTAATTTTGCCTCTGTACACCAGCATAAGTCCAGACTTTCAGCTTTAATTGAAGGAATTTCACAAAGCCTTGTATTTAATGTTTAGGAATTACAGTCATTTTTATACATACCCAAAACCAGTGAAGTTGGCACGTTGTGTAAATCGTAATAAAAAGCAGAATACAATGATTTGCAAATCCTTTTCAACCTATATTCAATTATATTCATAACAGGTATTCATATAACAGGTGGGTGCCATGATTGGGTATAAAAGCAGCTTCCCTGAAATGCTCAGTCATTCACAAACAAGGATGGGGCGAGGGTCACCACTTAGTGAACAAATGCGTGAGCTGATTGTCGAACAGTTTAAAAACAACATTCCTCAATGAGCTTTTGCAAGAAATTTAGGGATTTCATCATCTACGGTCCGTAATATCGTCAAAAAGTTCAGAGAATCTGGAGAAATCAATGCACGTAAGCGACAAGGCCGAAAACCAACATTGAATGCCCGTGACCTTCGATCCCTCAGGCGGTAATGCATCAAAAACCGACATCAGCGTGTAAAGGACATCACCACATGGGCTCAGGAACACTTCAGAAAACCACTGTCAGTAACTTCAGTTCGTCGCTACATCTGCAAGTGCAAGTTAAAACTCTACAATGCAAAGCGAAAGCCATTTATCAACAGCACCCAGAAACGCCGCCAGCTTCGCTGGGCCCAAGCTCATCTAAGATGGACTGATGCAAAGCGGAAAAGTGTTCTGTGGTCTGACGAGTCTACATTTCAAATTGTTTTTGGAAACTGTGGACGTCGTGTTCTCCGGACCAAAGAGGAAAAGAACCATCCGGACTGTTATAGGCGCAAAATTCAAAATCCAGCATCTGTGATGGTATGGGGGTGTATTAGTGCCCAAGGCATGGGCAACCATTAATGCTGAAAGGTACATACAGGTTTTGGAGCAATATATGTTGCCATCCAAGCAATGTTTTTTTTTCATGGACGCCCCTGCTTATTTCAGCAAGACAATGCCAAGCCACATTCTGCACGTGTTACAACAGCATGGCTCCGTAGTAAAAGAGTGTGGGTACTAGACTGGCCTGCCTGTAATCCAGACCTGTCTCCCATTGAAAATGTGTGGCGCATTATGAAGCGTAAAATACGACAACGGAGACCCCGGACTGTTGAACACCTTAAGCTGTACATCAAGCAAGAATGGGAAAGAGTTCCACCTGAAAAGCTTCAAAAATTGGTCTCCAAACGTTTACTGAGTGTCGTTAAAAGGAAAGGCGATGTAACACAGTGGTAAAAAGGCCCCTGTGCCAACTTTCTTGCAATGTGTTGCTGCCTTTAAATTCTAAGTTAATGATTATTTGCAAAAAAAAATAAAGTTTCTCAGTTTGAACATTAAACATCTGGTCTTTGCAGTGTATTCAATTGAATATAAGTTGAAAAGGATTTGCAAATCATTGTACTCTGTTTTAATCTACGATTTACATAACGTGCCAACTTCACTGGTTTTGGGTTTTGTACATAGAAAGACAGATAAATAGATAACTAGAGTTCATTATCGTTCAACCTGTATAGTGCACATTTGAACATTTGAACTTTTGTTGCATTGGCCCACAGTGAAAGAAAGTGCAGGAGATAAAGTCCGTTGTCAATTACAACAAACATAAATAAACTCCAGCATTGTACAACAAGTAAGCGCTCAAAGCTAAAGTACTCTATGCAAAAATAAGAATTTTAGTTCTTCATAAATATAGGTTTAAACATGAATACTATTTAAAAAAGTGAATTGCAGCTAATAGTTCGGTGCAATTAATGTAATTCAAGAATTTCCTGGGGGAAAGTGTGTACACGTGTAGGTGGGTGGGGTATTGTTGAGAGGTCAGGAGTCTGATGGCTTAGGGGAAGAGGCTGATGCAGAATCTGGCTGTCCTACTTCAGATGCTGCAGAACCTCTTGCCAGGGGCCAGCAGGGAGAACAGTCCATGGTGTGGATGAGTGGGGTCTGTGGTGATGGTGTGAGCCCTGGTCAGGCAGTGTTTATGTATGATGTCCTGGATGGAAGGAAGTGAAATCCCAATGATCCTCTCCGCTGTCCTCACCACTCTCTGCACCTGTGACGTGCTGTCAGAGGTCAGTTAGGGTGGGCAGAATCCTCAGCGTTAAACAAACGATAACTCTATTACTTTGCTTGATCAGGCCTACCAAAGAAAACGTAGCCTCAGCACACAAAAACTTTGAAATGCCTACATTAATCGCGGAAATAGCAGCAGAAAAATAATACCCCGCTACCGAAACTGCAAAAACCGCAACATAAACTGTTGACTCGTAGCATAAGACTATGAAACTGCAACATCTTCATTCGCATCCGTCTTTGCCATTTACTGCGCTTGCGCGTACCGGCCCAGGCTGCTTTCAGAGATAGCGGAATCAGACGTGTCTCCTTCGGTTGGTAAGTAAAACTTCCAAATATGACGTTATTGTTAATGCAGATGTTTAACAATGAATTGTAAGACGTAGCTGTTACATCCACATTCTCGTAAATTCGCTTATTTTGGCATGTCACCCTGCCGAAAATGAACGATGCACTGTCGATTTCGCTAAAAAATTAGAGTAGCCAACTTGACGACTTTCTCGCTTAATCTGGCGACTTTCCAAATCGGGATTGTTTGTCCATTCAAGTCGTCAAGTTGGCAACTCGAAGACTATAGCGAAATCGACAGTGCATCGTTCATTTTCGGCAGGGTGACATGCTGAAATAAGCGAATTTACGAGAATGTGGATGTAACAGCTACGTCTTACAAGTCATTGTTAAACAATCTGCATTAACAATAACGTCATATTTGGAAGTTTTACTTACCAACCGAAGGAGACACGCCTGATTCCGCTATCTCTGAAAGCAGCCTGGGCCGGTACGCGCAAGCGCAGTAAATGGCAAAGACGAATGCGATAGAAGATGTTGCAGTTTCATAGTCTTATGCTACGAGTCAACAGTTTATGTTGCGGTTTTTGCAGTTTTGGTAGCGGGGTATTATTTTTCAGTAGCTATTTCCGCGATTAATGTAGGCATTTCAAAGTTTTTGTGTGCTGAGGCTACGTTTTCTTTGGTAGGCCTGTTGATTAGCAATCTGAGGATTGATTAGCTAATTTACTAGACTAAACGGCAGAATGGCATGCCAGTTCCATCCACAACATTATTACTCACTGCATCGAACTTAAAATGCTCACCAGACAGCAAGTTGGTTGATATTTGCTCACAGGAAGCTTACGTAATGCCATTAAATCCTTTCTTATTCAGCGTTCAATGTGGGGTCAATATGTTCACGAAAATATTTCCCCCCTTAAATACATACTTTTGAATGCCATTTTTAAAAAATAGGAAATTTATTTTCAGTCTTCTTTCATAATCCGACAAACAAAAGATCAAAACAATATACAGAATTACAGAGAGAGTTGAGATTTTTTTCCAAATTAATAATTAAGATTTACTTCCTTACAGTCTCGAATCAAAGCATTAAGATAATTTAATCTTTTTGTCAGTATCACCTCTTAATCATTACAGGCTTAATTGACCAGAAAAAAGGTCAAATTGATTGATTGACAATCAGGCATAGTACATAAAAACAGGTTGACAAAATCTAGTAATAGTCACTGCCTACCCTGAGCGCACGTCCCTGATCTGCACAGACAGGCTTCTCAGTCTCCAAACCAGACAGAGATGCAGCTGGTGCCCCTGTAGAAAGTGCTGGGTAGGAGAGAGGTGTGCTCTTCTCACCCAGCACAGCAAATGTTGATTATGCTGTGCTCTCTTCACACGAGAAGTGGTGTTAAGGGTCCAGGTCAGATTTTATATGATCTGCGCCCCTTGGAATTTAGTACAACTCACTAACTCCATGGCAGTGTCATTGACAAGGAGAGGAATGCGACTGTGCTGATTTTCTTTTAAGTCAGCGATGATCTCTTTGATCAACATTCTGGACCAGGTTGTTGGTATTGCACCAGTCCACCAGTAGTTTCACCTCCTGCCTGTAAGCCAGGTCATTGTTGTCCCATTGTGAACAGCAGTTGACTCAAGACACAGTCCAGAGGGGAACTGGTGCTCATGGAGATGACCCTGGAGATGTCTCCAACCTCCCCAGACCGGGGTCTGTCAGTGAGGAAATCTAGCAGCCTGTTACAGGGGGTTACTAAGGGCCAGGTGGTGCAGTTCTCTTTCCAAATGCTGGGGGTTGATTTTGTTGTGCTCCATCTTCAGGGGCTCAGAGGTAATCGCACAACTGACTGACAGTCACATTCATAAACATGTGGCCTGTTCCCTCGTTATTTTATTACAAATGAAGATTTAAGGTCTGAAGCTTGTTGCAAGCATTGAACTTGCATTTGGTCACTGTTCATGGAAACTCTCAGGGCTCTAAATTCGTTGACCAGGCGCAGGCGTGGCGAATGGGAGCCAATGGGGTGTATCCAGGCGTATTTTGCAATTTCATGCCCGGTGCAGCCTGGCGCAAGTACTCCTCTGTCCCTCCTGCTGGCGCAAGTGGCAAAGAGGGAGGAGAGAAGCCATGAGGAGGTTTAACACAGCTGAGTCAAATCTTCAATCAAATGAGCTCCTCCCCTCTAAAATTGGAATAAAGAAGCCTATATCTGCATGATCTGTTAATGTTGCCTTTTACTATGCTGCTTCAGGCATGTTTTCTGCACCGCTTACGTCAATATTAACCACGAATATGAGTTAGCTGGCTAGCTAGGGCATTCAAGAATTATTACCATTAGCGAAGTTGAATGGAATTTCAAAATGAAACTACGTCAGATCATTCAAACTTATGAAGTAACGGTACAGTATACGACAGTTGCTCATTTGTTCCCTCTGTGTTGTGATGCGATCAGGAACCAGATGCGAGAACCAGGAAATGCAGTAGAGCTTGTTTTATTGGTAAAGGGGGGTGATCCCCGCAGGGCGAAAAACAGTCCAAAGTCCACAATCCAAAAGTCGAAATCCAGTTGGGCAAAAATAGTATCAAAAACCAGGGCAGCAATCACAGTAATCGTAGTCGGACAGAAATGGGTCTGGTACACAGGAATAGTACTATCAGAGAGACAAGCCAGAATCCATAGGACGTAATCCGAATCGTTACCAGGGCAGCAAACAGATCTCGTGGTGGGGCAGAAAAATGGTCAAAACACACAGATGCAACAGTAATCCAAAATCACAGAGGCAAAAATCAAAAAGTCAGGCAATCCAGTCAGAAAGATAAACACTGAGAAATCGAGGCGAGAAACGTAGCACAGGAAAACTAGGGAGAACGATCTGACAAGAGTGTGAACTAAACAGACATCTTATATACACATCCGGGGTGAACACATGACCAGGGAGAACAGGTGCAATCAATGGTGACAATGATCCGGGAGAGACACATGAGGAATAAACTAATTACGTGAATTTGGCTGTAGCCAAAACGCAGACAGGGATCACAAGACAAACCTAAGTACAAAACAACAGCTCCGGTTAAGGAGTACTAAAGTGCCAAGATAAAAGAAAAGGAAAGCACAAAGTATAAGTGGAAATCCACAAAAACTTGCAGCAGAGATAATTAGGGATAGGCAAGGAGGCGGAGACTAGAATTGGGCGACAGCTGAGAGATCATTAGTCAATTAGTAAGTGCAGCTATACAATCCCAAGTGCTTGTTAGTAAGTTAGTCCAAATATACAAGGTTAGTGTGGGTTAGTATCTAGCAAAAACAATAAACTGTAAGTATGTGTTAGTAAGACAGTTAAAGAGAGAGGAAGGAAGAACACGAGATAATGAAAGAAAATTGAAACCCAGAAACTAATAAATCACCCGAATGAGTGGCTCACAAGACAAGGGACCGTGAGCAAAGATACACACATGACAAGACAGGGGAGACAAAGTGCAAAGCATGGAAATGAAAACATGGCATGGAAACCAAATGGTCTTAACATGAAAAATAAACAAGAAATCTAAATTACCAAAACACAAAACACAATCCTAAAAAAAGTCTTAAGGCAGTCACTGGTCACTATACACAAAAAGCATACATGGCTAAGCCAGGCACAGAACTTAAACATGACAGCAGAATCACAGATCACAACAGTCTGCCTGCATCATGGGGAAGAGAAACGATGGATAGCGTGTTCTTACTATTACACCCTGTTGCTGCTTTAAATTTTGGGATTAACATGCATGGACAACAATGCAAGATACATTACACATTTAATTTCAATATGTGATCTTAACTCAGCACGAGATCATAGCAATCAGGCTGTATTCCTTTCCCCCACTAAAAATGATAAAATCGAAGTGACAATAATAGTATCCTGCCACTTGCACACTGGACGCGAAACAAATTTTTGCACGACAAATTACATTCAAAGTCAATGCAAAGAAGCAAATACACGCATGTATTTGCGTCTTTGCATTGACTTTGAATGTAATCAGTCGTGCGAAAAATTTCTTTCGCGCCTGGTGTGAAAGCCGCTGAAGGACACATACCCAAGTAGCCTACACACGCACTCACGCGCCCACATGCGCACACATCTCTCTTTCTCTCTCTCTCTCTTTGATCTGACATCAGGACAATCGATATAGATACTTTAACTTATGTGCTGATTCAGATAGTTACATTAAACAGTGGTTGCTGTAATTATTTTTTGCATTGAAATGTGCCTGACATTCTGGAAACCTGCCTGTGAGGTTTTGGTGACGTGTGCGCACCGTGTGCCGGTCAGCCAAATTACCACTGCACAGAAAGTAAACCAGGTTGGAGCTGGCGAGCTCTCTGCGCACTTTCGGCGGAGCCTTTATTCGCGAAATTGTCACTGCGGCATTGTGGCAACTTCCACAATCAAAATCTGTGTTTTTATGTTTTGTTTTTCTGTATTGTTTTATGGTTTTGTTGTAAAGCACTTTGGGTACCTTTCAGTTATTGTAAAGGGCTATACAAAGAAAATTTGATTGATTGATTGACTGACTGATTCAATGGCCAAGTCAGTCGCTCGACCTCAACCCATTTGAGCTGCTCTTCACTTAGGCTACTGAAGACAAAACTGAAGATAAAAAAAACCCACAAACAAACAGCAACTGAAAGCAGCTGCTGCAAAGGTCTGACAAAGCACCTCAAGGGAGAAAACTCAACAGTTGGTGATGTCCATGGATTCACGGCTTCAGTTTGTCATTGAATACAAAGGATTTTCAATCAAGTAGTATAAATAAACCTTATATTTATAATTGTGTTGGTTTGTCCTATTGGCTCCCCCTGAGCCCCTGAAAATGGAGCACTATGTTTAAAAATGGCTGTGATTCCTAAACAGTTAATGTGAGATTTTTGTGAAATGTCTTGTATTAAAGCTGAAAGTTTGCACTTCGATTATATCTTGATAATTTAATTTTAGATCCATTGTGTTGGTGTACAGAGGAAAAATTACAAAAACTGTGTCGTTGTCCAAATACTTCCGTACCTAACGGTGTGCTTGATGAGATCTATAGAGTGTGCTTCATTAAAAGAAATTCCCATGGAGTGCAATTTTGAAGTAGGCGCACTTAATGTGTTTAAAATGTCAGGTGGAATATTTAAATACAACCCTAAGAGGACCCAAATTTTAGTTAAGGCTTTTTGTGCACTGGAATTGGAGAGCATTGCCAAATGTAATGGATGTTCTTTAGAAACATGTTGGCACATTACAGAACTTGGACTGTGATGGTGAATGTCAATTACTGAACGAAAATATTGAGAAAAGTAATCAAACAGAGAGGTAAAAAGCCAATACTGAGATTTAAACGAAGCACTGCAACATTTTTCAAAAAGACTCTAAGCCCAGCGGTTAACTTAGCATTGTAGGTTTTTTTTTAAATTAAGTTATGAGAAAATAAAAAAATGTACAAATTTTGCAGTAATAATGCATGTGTTCAAGCCTATTATTCACATTTTCAAATTACAGCAACCACATTTCCATAAATTTACCTTTTAAATCCAGTGAGATTCCACCTGGTACTCCACAAATGAATAAAGCATTTCCAAGGAGAAATAAACATCTTATTAAGTGAATGCACTACCGTGTCTTTTTCACCAGATGCAAATCTGACTTTTAGCTCTCACAAAAATCAGCTGTCGTATTCACAATCTGCAGAATGGATAATGCAGTGGAAGATGGATGATCACATTCTGGGTAGCTTATTACACGTTATGACCAAAACACACCGATTAATAAATAATGAAATTGATTATTTAATTTTATTTAATCAAATTATTTAATTAATTATTTACATTTAAATTAATACATTAATTAAATACACCACAAACCTCAGCTCTTTTGGGCCTCAGGATTCAAGTTTCTCTTGGACTCTCTGCCACAAAACTTGCTAGTTATGTTTGACCTCAAGTAGTTTTGTGAAGAGGGCGTTAAACTGGAAACCACGTGGTCATCTGTGATCCCCTGAACTGAAGCAGAAGAGAGGTATGGCATTTAAAACGAGAAGATGCTGACTCCAGTATCCCCCTCCATCATGAAACCTCATTTTCAAACAATGAAGGTCATGACCATTAGCCACACTTACAAAACTTTGTTCATTAAGGTCGTGTAGTTGCTGATGAAACTTTTCCCCACCTATCAGGACAGACAGACAGAGGGGTGGATGGATGGATGGATGGATGAATGAGCTCTGTTGCAATATTTCCAGCTCCATTTTCTGTCCTGGTGGGGGATTAATAGTGTAATAGAGCAATGCATCACCATCATGGAATTATATTCGGATTTCTCTTGACAGAAAAACTGTCATAAAATTGTCTTCCCGTCTCATCCTCAGCCATCGACCGAGGAATCGAACGTAAATTTTATCAACAATGCGGTGCAAAAGAATTATCGTCAGGGATTGAACAAAATCACATTTTCCTTGAAATACTCACACAATAATTTTCTGTTTTAACAGTGCAGGCACAGAGCATAAAAAATAAGGACTGCATCTTTTCAAAAATAGCCGTTATTCTTGCGTTTGGCTTTAGTTGTCTGTGAGTCCAGAATGGAGTGCTTGATATGCAGCTCAACAGCTGTGATCCCAGGTGCTTGCTTGGTCAGTTGGGGAAGCCCATTGGATTCTACTCATCCCTTTTTGACATTAAAGTCAGATGTATTGTTCATTTCGGCTAGTGACCAAACATGGTGCTAACTATGTCTTTGATACTGGACAATGCTCTATGTGCCATAAAGGCATCTATTTTGTCGAGTTATCCACTCAACATAATGAGTCACCCAGCAATCATAAGAAGAAATATTTTTGAAGTAAAAAATCATTTCCAGAAAGAAATTCATTACATTTTTATTTTCTTGAATTTAAAATTTCCATATTTAGTTTAAAGTATTTTGGATAGACCTGTAGGGGAAAATGTAAACAAACCTATAGTTAAGGAATATGCTCTACAGCTTCAGAAATCTAGGATCCTTTACAGTAACTAAATTGAGTTAAACCTGCCAAAAATGTATTTTGAAAAAGTTTCATCTCATCAGGCCTTCATTGTCAAAAGGAATCTAATAAAATCTTGTATCTTCACCCTTGCCTGCTCAATAAGCAAAGCATGTGACTGTCAAACAAGGTGTCATCAAACCTCAGCTCGAGATCATTTCTCTGTTTATTTCACACTTTACCTGCCAAAGGAGGAAAAACTAAACTTGAGAATTTCTGACACAAGCCTACTTGAAAATACAAGCGAAAACAATTTTGTCTCATTAAAAAATAATCCCTCTCAATCATCATGACCCCCTACAAATGTGCGGCGGTGCCTGTATCCGGAGGATCAGCCATCAGTATATAGGTTCTTATTTTTCTTTGCATGAGAAGTTCAGCCATTGTGAAGTGGGAGTGTTTCCCCATCTCTTAACATCACACAGGGTGTGAGGGCAGGACTCTATAAAAAACATTGCAAATTTGTTACTTAGCTCTCCAGTGCGGACAACATAGTGCTTTTGGTGTCTTTTGGCCTGGGAGGAGGGGCCAACTTTGAATGCTGTGTTTACAAATAAATCCTACTCAGTATATCTATAAATGAGTAGGACATTTATTCATTATCTAACATACTTATATTCCTGGTCATAAATATGGTGTGGGGATTTTGGTAGCTGGGGTGGGGGCTGGAGGCTGTATGTTTGTAAAGCCAGCAAGTTTTGGACGAGGGGGAGCAGTACAGCCTGCAGCCAAATCACAGTATTTTTCATTGTATCCTTGTGCTAGAGCAGTGGTTTTCAAATTCTGTCCTGGAGGCTCCGTTTGTATATTGGTTTTTATCCTCAGTTATAATGGCTATCAAATAAGTTTTCACAAGCTCCAAATGGCTCTCAGTTAGGCTCTTTTCAAGTGGCATTGCTGAAATACTTATTCATTATTTCAGAAATATGGCAGAAATAACTATATATGACATACTTAATAACATTTCTGTGATCATGTAGTGCTATTGGGCAATATAGAAGACACATACTTACAAGGAGGGAAACTATCTCTAACTGATCAATTTTAAAAACTGAGCTGAGTAAATGGGTTGCTGTGTGGTAATAATAGAGACATCTGGCCCCTAATCCTGACTATGTGGGAGACAGTGAAGAATTAATTCTTGACAAAGTGGCAACCTGGGAAACTTGAATTCATATTACCTCTTTTTCATAAATCTTAGTCATGTTATGCTAAAAAAATCAACTTGGGAATAATATACCTTATAATGTTACTAAGAATCCCTCATAATAGCACCACCTTAATAATAATTCTTAGCTTCAAAATAATCCAATGATTTCAAGTGTGGTTTGAAGGAAAACCAGAAGAAACAGCCCCCGCCCCCTTCTCCACGAGTTTGGGAACCGCTGTGCAGAAGTAAAACAAAAGTAAAACAATTTGCGCACTATCCAATGAATTATGGTGTTCACTGCTGCAGTGGTGGCTGCATTTTAGTTGCAGCATTTGAGCGGTATTGTTCTTTCACTACATTTGGTCCCCTAGAAAAAAAAATTCGATTTTCCAATCTTGAGAAAATCGAGGTTGAAAATGCTTTGATAGAGCAAATATGCTCGCTCTTCAGGCAACAATGGGTTTTCTATGTCCTTCACATATAAAGCTCAATCGCGAAGACTTCGGATTTAAGGAAAGGAGATTTATTAACAATGCAATGACATGAAGGAAATTCAGTATTTGGCGATGACTCCGTCCTCGAGGACCCTCAAGGGAGGTGGGGCGCTGATCTGACAGGGTAGCAGGCAGGGGCGAAGCCATCCCCCGTTAGACAGGAGGGTCATACAGATGAAGTAGATGCTGAAGAGGCCGGAGTCAGAAGTTGGTGGTGGTGTGCGCAGAGAGCTCGCAACAGCTGACAGGAACACGTCAGAAGCATATATTAAGAAGACTGAAGGCGCTGATTGGTTAAGCATAATTGCTTGAGAATCCTACGTCTCGTGATTGAACTTTCGTTTACACTTCCATTTTATGCAGAGACATTAATTTGATTCCAGCTTTTACAAGCTTACCTTCAGTTAAAGAATTTTTTCTTTTTATTGTTTCTGCTTACTGTTCATACTGTACTGCTCCTTAGTAGAAAGTATGATTATGTTTATCAGGGAAATAATCTGATTTGTTCATTACACAGGACAATAAATGCTTCGACCCTCGTTCCTTTATCATTGACCAAAACTAAAACGTGTTTTTAGTATGTTTTGGTTTTACTCAGGGAAAGGGTATATACATCAAACAGAGTAAAACACACGGGCCCCGGTGATAGACCCACAGACTCTCCACAAAAAGTAGAAGCCAGAAGAGAAACTTCAAATTCATGAAATTTTGGGCGCGTCTCTGGTGCAGACAGAGTCAGACAAGGCCCAACCACTGGCTCATAGTTTGACACGCACAGATTAAGCTATTTCATCTGCGAGTCTTTTAAGTCAGAAGGAACTGCGCTGAAGTAGAGAGGGTATGCTTTGAGAGGGCCAGTCAGACTGGTGCCGAGACGTCTGTCTGACTTAAGAGCTGAAACAATGGAGATGGTAAAGGTCTGGTTTTAGGGGGTTGGTATGAATTCCACTTGCATTTCAGATGGCACAGAGCACTTTGAAAGTTTTTCTTTTGAATTTCTGATCCCTTCCCAGACATGTTTTTCTCTCTGCGCGCAGCACACTTTACCCATCCTTGTTTGACATTACCACCAGATAAACATTGTTCTGTGTGGCTACTGGCCATGGTTGGCACAGATACGGTCTTTGATACTAGACCGTCCTCTATGAGCGACTCAGTCATCCATTTTGTAGGACTGTTCCTCAGCAGGCACAGCTCACTTATTGCTAACCTTGATGTTATAGGCTAGAGGAGCGTTTTAGCACTATTTTGGCCCAAAACTGATACCATTTATCTCTGTTTTCAATCCTCATAGCAAGAACTAGCCTGACCCAATATTACAGTCAGTGGGCTAGCGTGATTAGGTAGATTATGCCGCATAAAATCAATAATTGAAATTAAGTAGCTGACAGCAAAGCTAATATCACTGCTCCCAGTGTTAATAACGAATACATCAATAATAATAATAATAATGAGAAGAAGAAGAATGAATTAATATATTTACATCAATAATAATACGTTGTACATCCTTCAACAGTTTCTGCCTTTAGATTCAGCCTCGAATCTGGGAAGCAAGAATGTAGTCAATCCTCACTGAACAGTTTGAGTTTATGATTTTTATTTTATTTTTTGATGAAGTCATATTCCATATCATTTTTTGTCCTGGGATTACACACACACACACACACACACACACGCTGTACTACCACTGAGTGTGTAGACATCGCCCTGCTGTCCTCACTTGCTCCTGGAGTTTTTTGCAGTTTCCCAAAGAAATTGCCATTCAATCGATGGGAACAAAACATCTTTCCTGAAAAACCAACCTCTAAATCTCATTACTTTTTTGACCCAACAGACTCTAGGATGAATCAACAACTAAAGGAGGAATATGGATGTTGTTCTCAGGACACTTTTAATTACAAAGAGGTGCATAACGCAGTTGGTAGCTTTGTGCCTTTGTAATCAATGGGGCTTCTACATTAGCTCTATTTTTTTGCAGTGAATGTTACCTCAATTTCTCCTCCGGGGGTGTGAATTATACACCTGGACAAATGTTCAGCTTCAAAATGAAATTTCTGAAAATTGGCAAGATCTGAACTTTGTACATTTATATAGAGGTTAAAATGTGTATTCCACATGCATTTAACATTCAAAAACATTTTGTCATGAACCATGCTTAATTGCATGAGCTGAATGATAGCAGTTGGGTGGCACTTCTGAAAACAAAGATTTCATCTTAGTTAGATATTGATTTTTTTTCCCTTCCAATTAATATTCTGACTTTAGGGGAGTTTTCCCCTGGTCTCCTTTCCATTTTCAAAGGACAGTCTTTCCTTACTTTTAACGGTATTAGATGCATTAGAAACATACCTTTGCTTAAAAAGCCAATAAAGTGTGAAATAAAGATTGTATTCTTTTCAAACAGATTTTGTTTGCCTGTAAACGTATGTCCAAAACATATTTCCAAGAATTGGGTAATGTTTGTGGATTTTATTAATTTAATTCTTTGATGAAGTGGAACCTGTTGGAAGAGTTGGGGGGTGCTTACCATTTGCTCAGCTGTGATTTCAGAGACTACAATCACTTAAGTTTTTGCTTAAGTTCCAAAAGTCAGGAAAAGCATTTTTGTCATATTGTAGGACAACTTTGCAGACATATTCTGTACCTGCAGGTTGTAGTGCTTCACTGAAGCTACAGTACACTTATATTGAGAGAAATATTCAAACCCAGGCCCCAATGTTATATGGGCACAGTCAAATGGAAAATATCCAGGTCTTGTACACCATTTGATACACAATTCTGAGTAATTGGGCAGGCTATCTTTAGGAGTTTTGGAAAGCTTAGGATCTCCACAAGACTTTAAAACAGGCCTGAAGGTCCACAGATATACAATGGGTATTTTTATGAACCCATATATTGGTCTCGGGGTTTCAAGGGGTTAATTTGTCCTGAAATGGTATTTAGTTTTCTTCATTTTGGGTCTGTATGATGGATTTTAAATGAATCAATCAAGGTACGCTCGAAGGCAGGACTTTCAGGTTCACTTTAAGGGTTTTTTTAAAGGCAAAGGCTATTCCCTCAATCGTTGAGCGAATTGTACGAGTCAGCTTTGTTATTCAACCAGCCATACTCAGCCAATAAAATGTGCGGAATATTTTGTGAGAGACATTGTTTGGTGTCACTTTCTGGGGGCATTTTAATGTTCTTGTCTGGAGCACGGCATCACGATGACAGTTGGGGTAATAAGAGTAACCTTTCCCCCCTGTTCCACCAACAGTCGGGGAAATAAGAGCAACTTTCCTTCCTGTACCTCCAACAGTTGGAGGAATAGCCACTTTTCAGAAATAATGTATGTAAAATGAGGGAATTACAACCATTTTTAACAGCTAGTTTAGGGGTTCAAAAGTATTTGGACAAACTCACAATCATTATTTAAATTTTGATTTATCTAGTTAATAGTAAATCCTTTGCAGTCAATGACTGCCTGAAGTTGGGAATATATAGAAATCGCCAGATGCTTGATTTCTCCCTGAGTCTGCTCTGCCAGGCCCTCCCAGGAGCCGTCTTCAGTTCCTGCCTGCTCTTGGTAGATTTGCTCTCAAGCTTTCCCTTCACAGGTGAAATTCATGCTAAGTTGTTTTAGGTCATATGTGTTATGTGTTTTGGTTCTGTTTTTTGCCAAGTCTTCTCTGAATTCATTTTGCATTTCCCGGTTTTTCAGTTCCTGCCATTTCAGTATTCAGTGCACGTGTCTCCCCTGTCTTGTGATCAATTTGGTTCAGTCCGTCTCCCCAGTCTGTGTGCTCACCTGCTTCGGGTGATTTCAGGTGTTTCTGGTGTTTCATATTATTACTTCAATTCTCGTTTATTTCCTTCGCCTTGCTTTCCTTGATTACTCATAATTATAACATCTATATTTTGTATCATAGTTTACTAACCTAACTAATCCATGTACGTATACTAACTTACTAATGAACACTTGGATCAATTTGTAAAGCTGCACCGCTACTAATTACCAATAATGCAATCCCAGCTCTCACCCTGTTCTAGTCTCCGCCTCTTGCTTTACTTTCCCCGCCTCTCCCTGCGTTTCTGTGAGATCTCTCACACGTGCTTAATTGCTTTCCTGCACTCATTGTCTGTGCACTTAGAACTCCTTGCCCGGAGCTGTTTATCTGTCATAGGTTGTACCTTCCTCTGTAATTAGTTCTTATCCAATTCACCTGTTCCTGCATAGCATGAGACTTCCCTCTTGTCTATTTAAAGTCTTCCCTGCGGTTTGATTCCCCGTCAGAATGTTGATGAATATTCACTTGTGCAGAGCTCCTTGTCTGCCTTTTGATTATTGCTTCTCCCACGAGTGTTTTTGTAGGACCGTGAGGCCTTGCTCTTGATATTCTTGTTTGTGCCTGTTTGCATTTCGACCCATTTTCTGTACGACCACGATCCCTGTTTTTGATACCCTGTGTGTAACCCACCCTTCTGGATTCTGACTACAATTTTGGTCATTGCTTATGTATCGCTGCACATCTGCATCTCTGGTTCTGACCCCTGCCTGTTATTTTGACTTCACTTTTTGGACACTGTTTTTGGCTTGGCAATACCTGTGTCTTCTGGTCCCGACCTATTTTGCAATAAAGGCTTAAGATTTTTGGAATTTCTGTTCTTGCAAGGGGTTCCTGAACGCACCGTGACATCATGACCAGACACACTGACAATAAATCGCAAGTGCTCATGTCCAGGGGTTTTTATTTAAATTATTAAATTAAACAACGGAATGGAAAAATGGGAGAAAAAAAAGCAAATGAAAACAAGGCACAGGAGCCAACAGCTTTTAAACTTCTCCAGAGCTCTGTAGGGCTTCCCTGCTTTTATAGGAAGCACTGCACCCACTCATTATAGGCCTCACCTATAACAAAGAGGGGCGAAGGACTCAAACACTGCCGAGCAACCAAATAACAAATGGAGAGAAACAGCACCACCATAGGGCACGGAGGGACATTACAATATGATTGACTCGACTATTGTTGAACATTAAACTTCTTTGTCGGGGAAAAAAAAAAAAAAACCTTGGGGATCTTTTGTGATATTCCCCCCAATTTATCATCCATCTGCCCTGTTAAACATTTCCCAATGATTTATGAAACAATTAGCTTAATCTAAGCAAATAATATAACCCTGTACAATTCAAAATTCATCCTCCAACTTCTCATAGCCATCATTTCACCAGTAAATGCAGGTGAATGAGCTCAGTTGGCAGCAATACATACCCACACATGATCACCCCTCACTGACGAGGCGGCAGGCTTCAACTCATGAACAATTCCTCTCGTTCTATGTATTCTCTCCCAATCCATCTGGTACAAATTGCTTTTTGTCTATTTCCTATAAAACTTTCCCATTTTGAGCCTGACTAATGGCTTATTTTGTTAGATATAAATTCTGATATTTACTGTGGTGAAGCCTGTTGATAGCAAATATACCAAATATTTCAGTTGGTCTTACCTAATAGTTTTTTTCTGTGTTGATTTTTAAGCCTAATAATGGCCTCAGGGGCTGTGACATCTCTTTGGATTTCATATTGAGAGTTAAAAGCAACAGACAATCACTGCAATCACTTTCAAATGAAATTATTTGGGAATAAAACACATTTGAACATGGAAAACAGAGCAGCCAAATGTCAATTACTTTTGGGCCAATTTAGAAAAGAGCTGTAATTCCTACAACCCTCCACCCAATGTCAACGTATAAATTCATACCCTCAAACTGAAGCCAAAAGTTTTTACTTTGAACGCACATTCATCATTTATTTTCAACTCCAAAATTCTATGATTGATAGAGTAACAAATGCTCGCTCCTGTGTAATGGAAGGAATAGTGACAGGTTAAGTAAAATATTTGATAAAATAAGTGTTTAGTGAATTACAATTCACGAGTTGACATGGATCATTTATGATACGACTTAGATAGAACATTTTTGTTTCTGTTTCCTAATATATAAATGTGGAGGTGATGCAATGCCAGTTCATGTATGTTTGGATGGGGACACTGTATAAAAAGGGTTAGAATCCCCACAATTCATATTTTATGTGTTCCAATACATGAATAATAAATAATAATTGTTATTTTTTCCAATCCAATATGCAGAAGTATGAGAGCAAAAAGCAAGGACTCCTTGCTGTGCAGTACAACATAAAGTAATATTCCACCGGTTAAAATTCTGGTAAGCTTTCATTTTCCAACACTGTAATGCAACAATTTCTGCATTTTATATACTGTGACCTGGCACATTACAATTTAAATGGAATCACTTTGATCCATAGTTTTAAGTGGCACCATGTAATTAGACTGAAGTGCATATGATTAACAACATCATAATTACAGTCTGAAACAAAGAAAAAGTAAGTCTTCAAAAACCACTCAATTAAACTCACTGCCTCGCTTGCTGTTTGACAGCCCCAGTAGGGAAAAGTGAAAAACATATCATAATCACGTCTGAATCACGATTTGGCAACTGGAGAATAATGCACTTGGAAGATATCTGCAGCCAAACTGTACAAGTGAATAAAATAAAATAATACTGGCAAGGCTTGTCATAAGAGATTAAGGGAAAGAAACACAAGAACATCACAGGAGAGATCAATCCCTTACATGCAAAAATTTGCAATTATTTTTAAATAGGTCTTGTAAAATTACTACTGTAATCTGTCAGGCCTGCCCTGCTACAGTAAGTGTTGTACAATACGCTAAGGATATGCTAACATAAAGATGAAGTGATCGAATGCAAGTTATCCTTCATCCTCAAACAGAAGGAAATGAGCGCACGCACTATGATAGGAAAACTCCATTCCCTTATACCTGGCGGTATGATGCCTAAAATAAGTCGCTGCTCAGCAGCATTGGGATTGCCAGCAATGTCAAAGAATATTCATGTTTTTAAAAGCTTTGTGGTCTTTCCCAAGGTTTTCTGTTACAGTTTTAAAACCTTATCATCTCACATTTACACTGAACAAAAATATCAACGCCCGATGTGAAATATTGATGCCACAGGGAGTCAACAACTCTAAGTGAGCATATGTTGACTTTTGTACTTGTACAATAAGGATATTTCTCTTGATTTAGGTACCATTTTTTAATCCATCTCTCTGTCAGTGAGCATTTGCTCAGTGATGCAGTGATTTCATTTCCAGACGGTGATCAGACAGAATGAGCAGCACCCAGACACTTCTTATAAATAAAATAAGAGGCCACCCCAAAAATGTCAAATTTTGTCAAAAGTCATCATGCCTCAGATGTCTCAGGTCATGTGGGAACGTGCTATTGGCATGCTGGATACAGGGATGTCCACCAGAGCGGTCTGCATGCAGTTCCTTGAAGCAGACCACATTCCAGTTCTGGACTGGCCTGCATATTCGCCGGACATGTCGCCCATAGAGCATCTTTGGGATGTTCTGGATCGCCCTGTCCATGACCGTGTTCCAGTTCAGGATAATGTGCGCCACCTCTGTGTGGTCCTTTGGGAAGAACGGAATAACATTCCACAGGCCGCGATAGACAACCTGATCAACTCCATGCGAAGGAGATGTGTTGCTCTAAGAGATGCAAATGGTGGACACACAAGATATTGAACATTCAATTTCTTCAACCTGACCCCCAACGTGTTCAAAGGATTGTCACTCCTTTGCAGATACCAATATCAAGATGTAATGGACGGTGATCTGGACATTAGTCATTAACAAAAATGAATTTTGATTCACTTCATATATTGCATTACCCTAATGTTAATAAAAACTCAAAAATTTGACATGGGACTTATATATTTTTGTTCAGTGTATATACACTACCTGGCCAAAAAGAAAGTCACTGTTTGCATTTCAATAAGCAAATACTGTAGAGCCTATGATCAAATCACAATTGCAGAGAACAATTTGTTTCAGGTGGCAACATTTCTTCTAACCGTGACCGATGCTGGGTGTACCTTCACATTTCTTAAGTAACCTTATCAGAACAGGTTTCCTGTGGTCGTGGAAAATATGTTTCTATCTTCCAAGAGGGGCAAATTATTGGCCTGTATCAAGAAAAAAAAAACTAAGGAGATTGCTGGTTATGGTCCGATGCATTACTGAAAACTGAAAAAGGGATAGTGGAAAAGCATCAATTTTGCAGAAGCAATGGGTTCGGAAAAACATGAATGATTGTGATTGGAGACCATTGAAATGCTTGGTGAAGTCTCATTGTAAAAATAATAAATAAAGAAATAAAATCTACAATTACACTCATGGTTATGTTTAATTTTTAAATTAAGAGCATTTCCAGTCAGTCAATGCGACAGGAGCTTGTGCAGGATTGGGACAAAACAGCTGTGTAACCACAGAAAAGCCACTGGTTAGTGAGGCTTATTGAGAAAAAAATTGGTACAGAGCATTAACTCTGGACTGTGGAGTAATGGAAGAAGATTGTATGGTCTGACGTGTCCAGATTTACCCTACCAGAATGATGGGCATGTCGGTAACAAAGGACACCCATGAAGCAATGCACCCATCATGCATAGTGCCTGTTGTACAAGCCGCTGGAGGCAGTTCAAATTACGAAAGAGTAGTTCAGCAACACATGAATTGGCCGACCATGAGAGTCCTGACCTTCACCAAATGAAAGTTTCGCTGATGTGCTGGACAAGGTTTTACGGAGTCATTTGACTCTCCCATCGTGAATACAAATTTTTCGGACGAAAATTAATGTCATTCTGGCAAGAAGTAAATGTTATGACATTACAATACCATGAGGAATGTGAACTGTGACCAAAATTAAAGGCAGTCCAACAAAATATTAGAGAGTGAGACTTTTTATGGGCAGGCAGTGAAATTCACTGCGATACTAGCAGATACAGTGATATCTCAGCATAGCTCAGCATCTAGAATTTTACCCTAACATACGGTGTAGAATACTTTGCTTTGGGAGATGCCCATGGGTGGACTCTGGAGCGAAGGTAGGACATGAACAGTAAATTTGAAGTGTGATGCAGCAGTAGGGAGGGGTATGACAGCAGCTGCAGCTGAGGGTGATGCAGCGCAGCAGCAGACAGGAGCATTTTTTGTGGAGAAGAGAGCAGGAGAGCAGCTTAATTTCTCAGTCTAATAGAGGGGTAGTGTTTAAGCGCCTATAAATGTGATTATGTGTGAGAGCATGTCTCCAGTTGTCTCCCTGAACTACCTACGCTAGCTACACTACCATTTCAGTCAGACAACTCAGGTGTCAACAGTTAATTACCGTACAATATTAACAAAAATCCTCTGCAGCAAGGTAAAGGACTCATCACCAGCTATCGCAAACTTTTGATCACAAAGGGTGGCAAGACCAGTTATTAATTGGGGGGCGGGGGGGGCTCAATGAATGACATGAGCGTTCAAAAGCTGCTTCTTGTGTTTGATCATGTTGTCTTTGTCTTTTACCAAAATTAGTTGGATGATTTGAAACAGGGGAAATAAGCAAAAATAGAAGATATGAAGAGGTGGGCGATTACGTTTTCACAGCACTGTAAATAAAAATCTTTACCATATGTTGAACTAAATTAAATTACAGAGCATTGCAATAATAAATTAAAATATAATGAGTAGTGAAATAAACAGCAGTAATGTACTTTTAACAGTCAAAACTGACCATTACAATAACGAATAAAAAAGAAAAAAAAATGGCTAAATAAGCATGAGTACAGTACTTTCAATGACAGGAAAACTGCAGATTTCATTGCTGAATGTCAGTAAAGGGCATGTTGTAAAACAAGAAATATAGCTCCTCTGCATTTGCAGCTGCCAGGCAGCATTTTTAACGCTAGTATTCCTAATAATGCAAAACAAACCCTCTTGTTGAGGATAGAGGAGAGATGGCAGAGTCAAAAAAGAACTTCAAGCAGGCTATTCTCTATGTGCAGAGATTAGCTGGCATTAGTTTATCTTCACGATGTCACTTAATGGAATAAAACTATTGTGCTGTGCCTGACAACCATCTGGCAACTGTAACTCAGTGGATTTACATTTTACGTCTCACTTGGGGCTCTTGAATGACGGCGTCAGCTGAGTGATGAAGGAGAAGTGTCTTATCATGAGGATTTTCTCTCAGAATAACATTCATGGTTGCCCCTTTAAATGCCTTTATTAGTTCTCATTAGTCCACATGCTTTTTGCGTGCTGTTTATTGACTTCGCTCCATTTCCTCATTATCAGTTCCCTATATTTAAGCTCTCCGTAGCTGATCACTAGTGCTGTCTTCAGACTGTATCAAACTGAGGCCATGGAAAGTCAGTTCTTCAATGATTACCATATAATTCGCTCCCAGAATGCTAGCCTGCCTCGCAGTGCTGGATGGGCAGCTTCAGGCCTTGCGACTAGTTAGCATTCACGTGAAAGTAGCAACTGCAGTGAATAATGAGCTGAACAAATAAAATTTCAAGTAATATTCTAATTTTGTTAAGACTGAGCTAAAGGAAATTTTGTGTTTCTAAGGTGAGGTATTTATAAACTTTGGAATTGCTGCATAATTGTGCCTATTCAAATCAGTCACACATCCTCAAAATGGCTGCAAGCATCAGCACATTCTTTCAAATGAAAATTGCTCATCCTGTGCCTATGACTGGTATACTATGGGCACAATAGCCAATCAGAAGCAACTGAAAAGGTACCGTATGCCAAATAATGACTGACACACACATATAGGTCCTATATATCGGCCACATTTTGTCCTTAAGTATTGATACAGATACGGACAAAAAAAGCAGTTACGAAATTATCAGCCAGATACATTTGCCAACTGAAATATCGGTCTTGCGCTACATTTTGAAAATAGAAACCAGAGGAGAAACTGCTTCTTTTACCAGCCTAACCTCGAAGTTGCCTCAATATTTTACTTGAAAAGTGAACGCAAGAACTAGGCAGGAGACAGCAGTCCGTTAAATAGCAGTAACTGCAAGAGAACAAAAGCCATTACTATTTAATGTATTAATATGAACTGTTTATTCACTTGAGCTTACAATTTGCATCCAAAAGGGCAAAAGCATCTAAAATCCTCTGTTGATCAAATCACCTAACGTACTATTTTCAAGCTTAATGGAGGATAAAAAGGGGAAATTTACTTTCTGTCCCCAAATGGCAACAAACATCTTATGTTGGGATTAAAGTTGTATTACCCTCTTAAAATTAGTTTGTCTTTTCAAGTGCTTCAATTACTATCAATAAGTCGTCAAAGCACCAGTGAAATCCTCCTACAACCTCCGAACAACTCCAGTCCCACCTCAGTTTTTCATACTAGCCGTCACACAATGGCAAGTGTAGGCAAGAAGCAGGGTGATACGAAAGAAGATCCCATGTTGACATGTGGCGTCCTTCATGAGGAAAAGGTGCAGCAAGTAATGCAGAGCTCCACAATGAGACACACTCCTGGAAACGACAATATTGGAACAATCACATTGAAAGAATAAGCTTTTGTGGCAAGCCCATAATAGATCACTAGCATGCTTTGGCTAAGGAGAGCTCAGAGGAAAGAGGAAACAAATAAAGTGCAAGTTTTTTTTTTGTTTTATAGCATGTAGCCTACAGCTACTCTTTAGATTAGGTGCCGTAAACATGCTCATGAGCACAGCTGGCTTACAATGGCCACATGCAGGAACTTGCAGGGAGAATCACATTAAGTGTCACCAGGCAAGAGGGATGCAGCAGCAGGCAATGTTACTCGCAGCAACAGAGAGTAATGCAGTTTAGCAGCAGCCAGAAGCATTTTTCTCAGCAGAGTCCGAGCAGAAAAAGAGCTTTAATATCTTTAATATCTCCATCCTATGGAGGAGCAGGGGAGCGGCAGCATGCGTTGAGTTTCTGGGAAATAGGAAATGTGTCGAGTTGTCTGCCGGACTTGCTCTGCCAGCAGTGCCCTAATTAAACTTTTTCAATGTTTCATGATTGTGCATAGATGGAC
Source organism: Gymnothorax reevesii (assembly GCA_029721435.1). Lineage (NCBI taxonomy): Eukaryota > Metazoa > Chordata > Actinopteri > Anguilliformes > Muraenidae > Gymnothorax > Gymnothorax reevesii. The sequence goes on from CM056577.1 coordinate 114,734,959, forward strand.
GCATATCGTTTTTAAAAAAGTTTATTGATAGGTTAAAGAAATGCTTAAAAAATTAGCATGTCATTGATACAGTGCTAGGGAACCAGAAATGGCCAAAATTATGAGAAAAAAATATATATATATACGCTATGAAGTTGACCAGAATCAGGACACTCCAGCCTTCACTGTAAAATTGCAGCATGATAAAAGAGAGACAGCCTCGGCGCTGACAGTCCTGGGGTATTACTGCAAATCTGCATTAGCATTTCTCTGCGACAACGGGCTAAAGCCCGCCGAGCGACTTCAGCTGCGAACAGCTTCAAAACCTGAAACGTGTCGCCACACTGGCCCTTTCATCTCACACGGAACAGCTCTGACAGGGGAGCGGGAAGGAGGGATGGGAATGGAGGAGAGTCATGAGAGAGGGAGTAATGAGAGGGGAAACAGAGGGGGTGAGGAGAAGACAGGAAACAATGGGGGGGGGGGCAGGGACGTACGAAACCAGAGAGAGAAGGAGCGACAGGCAGAGAGAGAGAGGGAGGGAGAGACAGGCTGCGAGAGGGAGGAGGGAGAGAAAACAGAGACATTTAGCCGAGTTGGAATTTGGAGGATGAGTGATGGGTAAGAGCGAAAACGGATTAAAAACAGAAGTGAGAAGGGAAATGACAGGGAGTGGGAGGGAGAAAGTGAAAGGAAGTGAAGTTGGCACTTATAGCTCCTGGAATAATGAAAACTTAATCAAATTAATTAGAAAAGAAGTCTTGATGAGCACTTGGAGGAATACAAAGACCTGCATGAACGCAAACATTAAAGACACCGCTTTCACTATAAGAATGATTTTTTTATTTCTTTCCACTTCAGAACGGGCACTGTTTCCAGCTGCATCGCTCTCTCTCTCTCTCTCTCTCCATCTCTCTCAGCTCTCAGTATCAGATAATACAGACATACCGCCAGAATTACAAGGCATAGCCTGGCACCATTATAACACATATATCTTCAAAGTGATCACAGCAGGTCTTCAAAGGCAGAAAGATGGACTGATTATTTGGGGCGATGGACAGTGCGATGGGCTCATATGGATTCAGCTGCGCTGAAATGCACTGCAGTTGAATGGGACAGAAGCTGCTCTGCCGCAGGTGAGACGCAGGCATGGTCACGGGGCTGGGCCGGGAGTGGCCCGCAGCAGGGGTCGTTGCGTGAGATCTTCGGTGACCGCCAATGAAAAGAAGCGATCGCATCAAGATTAAGTTGATCTGGGGCTTTAGCCTGGGGGGTCAAGTCATACCTACTGAAACAATATGTTGGGGTGAGCCGCTATGCCAAAGGTTCACAAGCCCACAGCAGACCTTCCCCCAATAAAAACGTAACTGTGCCAGTTCCCTGAAATAAGCTGGGTGAGATGGCTGCACTGATGTAGGAAGGAGAACAACTGGCGATGCTAGTTAGTCTGTGAATCAAAATACAGTCGATATTATTAATTCTCTTTGTTGGGAAGTGGCTAGCTACTAGCTAATCACTGCTTGTAGCTCATAGTACCCAGTCATATATGGTGTAATGGCTTGAACAGGCAAGCATGAAATAGGCTGGTCACAGTCACATGATTAGCACCAGTGGGCATGGCAGAAGAGGTAGGCATTCACATGGCTTGCATGGGTGGGCTTTACAGAGGTGAAATGCTGATGGATGCGGTGGCATGAGGAAGGACTAGCAGGCTCTCTACAGTAAATATCTGGTCCTAATTCAACTCTTTGCAGGGCAAACATGTGTCCAAAAGGAAAAATAAGGACGTGAGGAGTTGATTTATTACTGATTATTTTACCAAGCGGATTCATGTTGAGCAAAGGTGGGCATAGCTATGTGGAAATGCATTGCGGGCCATGTAGTGGGGGGGTGGTACAGGAGGCAAGACAACCGGGATCAAAGCATCAAATACCATCTCAAAAGAGTTAAATCCGTTTGAAAGGCATTACAGCATCATCAACTTTTTTTTTTTTCTTTAGAACATTTCATAGGAGCGTACACAACACCCATAAACACAAGGAATACATATAAACGTAAAAAAAAAAGAATTAATCTGTTAATATCTTGACCTCTATTCCATAGTACTGCCTCCTTTCCCGGGGCCGGTCTGCAGCAAAGCTTCAGCGAGCCGCTCAATTCACCTGCACTGTTGCCCTTTTACCACACACACGGGACAAGAACACCAACAAACACCAGCAGAAGTCTTATGTACATAAAGTAAGCAAGCAGGAGGCATCCAAGGCAGGAACCCTGGGGAAGCAAACAGTGGTTGGGTTCTGTATTTACGAGCGCTCGGAACCCGAGGGCTCATAGAGAAAAATGTAACTCTGCCAGGCAGAGTGTTGTCTGCAGAACCCGGGGAGAGGCTGCGAAGCACTCCACCTCTAAAGAACAAATCCACTGCACCCAAGAAGAGTTATCTTTAAAAACTTTTCCAGCCATTTCCAGACGCTGGTTAAGATCCTGGGTGCTTTCGCTGTGTAGCGTCCTCCGAAGATTTTCAGTTTTCTGTCGGCGAGCCGTTTAGAAACGAAGAGGTCTCTTCCTGAAACACAGAGAGAGGCCTGGCTGTTTCGCCAGGTGGTCAGGTAAACACAGAAGCTCCAGGAAGTCCTTACTCCACTTGCGCCCAAGACCGCGGTCGGGGGAGGAGCAGCGAAACAGCAAGCATGAAACAGCCAAGGTCATAAAAACTCACGCACACACAACAGAAAAAAATACAGCCAAGGGTTCACATATAAGTTTGATGGAGTGAACTTGTTCTGTCTTTTTTTTTTTGCAGTCTTAGACAGCAAAGGATGCCACTGATCCAGACAAGGGAGTTGCACCGAAGCGAGAAGCCGAATGATTGCGCACACAGTTCAGGTTTTGGCCGCGGTGAGTCTCAGGGCAGCTGCTATCTTTCCTCCAGGCTCTCGACGTACTCCAGGGCCAGGTCATAGCAGAACCGGTACTGCTCCTGCAGAGGACAAAGGAATCACTGATTAGGTATGTAGGTGGAAAGCCCAGAGGTCACTAAGTGAGGGTCCTGTTACACTGTAAACCCTGACAAGTGCACCGAACTCAAATGTTTTGTGGAAACGGATTAATGAAATAATAGAAACAAGTCGACATGGTCTACAACATCCCCCGCCAATCGTGCACTTCTCATTTTCGAACTCAATCAAGGCCTTTATGGTCTGAAGCTACACACCAAATTTGGTTACTGTATCTGTAGTAGTTTTTGAGTAAAGCTGTCCCCTTTATCTCGGACGGACGGACGGACGCTTACACGGACGGACGGAGGTCAAACCTTTATCCCCCTCCCACTTAGTGTTGGCGGGGGATAAAAATAGAGTTGGCCAACTTAATGATCACAGCACTTAAAAACTTGTCAAATATAACTTTATATAACTTAACCTTATTTTCTTTAAGTTCTTTCCACACAATGCAATTACGTTGGCCTACACAATTTTTTTGCGGGAATCGGTTTCCTCAGAACATTTGAGTTCGTGACACTATTGGGGTTTACAATGTACATGTCTCTGCCATCCATTGAACCTGAATTCATTCACTAGTCCTACCACCCAAACAACAAATTGGGCTGGTTAGCAAATGAAAGGGATCTCAGTTAAATAGAGGGAACTTTTTGGACCTGGATTTCACATCTCTGGCCATAACCAAACTAGATTCAAAGAACTTCAATTATGCTAAAAAACGCCACTAAAGATCAGCTGGGATTTGAAGATGATTTAAGCTGCATTTTTTGATGCTTGTAACTGGCCAAGGTCACCTGTTACTGGGAAAAAGCTGGTTAAGCAGCTGGATGAAGCCGCAAGTCAAATTAGGGAAATAGCGGACGACAAGATGGCCACTGGCTGGCTGGTTTAAGCTGCAATTCTACGCATGTAAATCAACAACCATTTAAAATAGAACCCTGGTAACACATTAACATCATCTGCAAGCAGAGGTGGACAATCCAGCCCCAGAAAGTAAAAGTTTGTCCCAGTATTTTGCTGCAACTGCCTGGATCTAAGAATTGCAGCAACCCTTCAGCCTAGAGGTTGAACTAATTAGGAAAATCAGCCGCCTCAGCTCATGGCTGGAGGTAAAACACGACCGGACTTCTACTTTCTGACCCCCGGAATGTCCACCTCTGTCTGCAAGTGTCTGAAATAGCAAAACAAAATTTGCGTTTCTTGCATGTATACAGTCGATGTTTAAGCACTGCTGCACAGAAAGGGCGAAACCTCTGCGCATACCAGAGTCTCAACCATATTGGGCTTGGAGTTGCGCAGGGTCTTGACGGCGAAAAAGACGTCAACAATCTGCTGGTGCCTCAGCATCTCCAGCAGCATGAAGCAGGCACAGAACGTCCCACTGCGGCCTCCTCCGTTACTGTGGGGAAATGCACACACACAGGAACACGCATGGATATTTGCAGTAGCATGCTACAACAAACACAAGATAAACACACAGAAATACACTCAAGTACACCCACACACATAACTAATGATCTGGGTATCCTGTGTTTCCCACTCCTGCAAAAGGGTCAAACCATGTCATATCTAAATAGTGTTAGAAACCCTATTTGTAAACAGGTATTGGCACAGGAGAGACACAGCTTTGCTTTCGTATTATAAGGAGAGTACAGGTTACTCTACGCAGTTTGTTGACTAACACTTGCTCAACCAAAATGCCAGCTCATTTGCTGCATAAAAGTCCTAAAACCCACAGTAAAGATGGGTAAAGCCATGTATATCTATGAGGGAAACCTTAATCATGAAAAAGAATATGAGTATGAAGCTTCCGGTGATATATCTTAATTTTCACTAGCAAGATTCACACCGAGAATCACATAAAAATAGAAGAGTCACAGCAGTTGTCACAGGTACAATACTGTTGGCAACTGTGAATATTAATGGCACATTACATACACTATCTCACAAAAGTGAGTACACCCCTCACATTTTGACAATTAATTTATTATATCTTTTCAAGGGAAAATGTTACAGAAATGAAACTTGAATACATTCTAGAGTAGTCATTGTACAATATGTGTAGGAGTGTAGATTTACTGCATTGTCTGTTCAACAGGGCCATTTGAGGTTGTGTAACATTTGTTGAAGGTTTAAATTGTGGTGCTTTGGGTGCAATACTCTCATTCTGGTCACTGGATGGTCAACATGGCACCTCATGGGAAAGAACTCTCTGAGGATCTGAAAAGATACTTGTTTCTCTCCACAAAGATGGTTTTAGCTGCTAGAAGATCTGTGAAACCATGAAACTGAGCTACAGCACGGTGGCCAAAGTTATCCAGCGGTTTTCCAAGACGGTTCTACTCGGAACAGGCTTCGTCAGGATCAACCGGAGAGGTTGAGTCCTGGTGAAGTTGGCTTCAGAAAACAGACGCCAATTCCATATCTAGGAGAATCAAGGCAGTGCTGGACAACAATGGTGGTCACACTAAATATTGACACAATTTGGCATGTTGACGGTGAGGTGTACTCACTTTTGTTGCCACCCACTTTGGAAATAGTGAGTTTGTTCAGTTACTTGGACTGTGCAGTAAATCTACACTGCTACACATATTGTACAATGACTACTCCAGAATATATTCAGGTTTCATTTCTGAAACTTTGTCCCTTGAAAAGATATAATAAATTAATCGTCGAAGTGTGAGGGGTGTACTCACTTTATTGAGATACTGTATGTTACTTGGAATGGTTTGTGATATACAGTACGTCTTCCATTAGCAAAATTTGGCTAAAATCATTGGGCTACTGACAGGACTTAGAAAGGCCAGAGCCCATGCCATTGGCTGTTTTGAATAAACCAATGAATGGCTTGGTGACCAATGAACAGATGGCCTAACAGAACAATACACAGAGCCACCGATCACAACTAAAAATGTTCCACTTCACCGAGGTGTTACAATAAACTTCCAGACGTATCGCATATTGTTCTTGACATCTTTCTTTTTTTTTTTTTTTTTTTCAAAAACAGCTATTAGGTTATGTTTCAAGGAATAAGGTGCTTCTTGCTCCAGTGAGAGATCATGTGTTTGTGCACTGGTGTAGAAGTGATCTGGAAGAGGAGCCTCCAGTGATTCACAAGTTGTCTAAAATCTTTTATCTTTAGCTCGCTGACAACCCTGCACTCAGCTTCAGACAAATGGCAGATGTTGAAGTCACCAGCGGCACGTTTCAACTTTTCAACATTCATCATCCTTTTCAAATTATCCGGGAAGGCTGGTGGAGCATTCGTAGATCCGTACACGTTAATTATATCGCATCATTGAATTTACATCATTGCATCAATGACCAATGGTGCACGAGTAACGGAAGGCAGCACTGGGGGCGGGGCTGACTGGCAGCAGAGAAAAAGGAACTCCGCCGAGTCCAACGAGTCAATGGCCACATTCGACTGGTGCTTCTGTGAAGTAATCGTTTTCCTTAAATGTTTATGAGTGATTCCATTGGTATCGGAAGCGGCGAAATGTGATTTCTCAACTCGCCAGCGAGAAACCTGCCTGAAGTAACAGAAAACACAGTGGAAGCACACGAAATGCAAATTGCAATTGGATGGTAACGTGGGTAGTCTGGGGAACAAAATGTACTCAAGCACCTGAATCCTGGTTAGGTGATTGTCTATCATCAAAAGATCCTCCAAATTCGTTGCAATTTCATGATTGGCGATAACGCGCATTAGGAATAACCGCAAATGGTGGCAAGCAGTGAGAAATACACTGACCATTCCCTTTTCTTTGCCACTTGTTCTTTTGTTATGGCATGATGCATATTTTCTCTACTTCCTCTTCCCTGGGAGATTCCTCCGTTGTAAAAGCACCGCTGTCGAAATGTCAAAGACCCGTTTGACTGGTAGACTTGCTAACATTTACAATCTGCCACTGTGCAGGTGGGCGGAGAACATTTGTTACTTTTCGGCAACTATCGGTTGAATACGGCCAATGGTAAACACTTTATGATTTATGAAAGGAGGCGTGGCCAACTAAGGGGGCGGTGCTAACACTCACCGCCAAAAAAGGAACTGCTGCTGAGTCTGATAATCCCTCTCAAAGGCATCCCTGGCTGCATCTGAAAAAGTCTCTTTCGCTCAAGAAGTCCCAAACTCCTTGTAAATGACCCAAAGGTATTAACATGGCAGCCAAGATAAGTGCTGCTCGAATTCACTAAATGATAAGGAAAGGTGCTTCAGTGCTTTCTAACATCTCTTCTTTAGCATAGGGTACACTGAACCATCCTTCATGAAAAGACAGGAGATAATGCCGTCCCACAATTCTGTGCGGCAGTTATTGATGCACCGTTTATACGGCCAATCACAAAACCAAATGAAAATGACGGGCAAGACCCCCATGATGAGGTCCCTCAGTGGAAGTGAAGTCGAATTCTCTTAGTAGCACGGCTGTCTTTTCCTGAGCGCTTATGAATTCACCTTTACATCTTTTCTAATCTCATGATGTGTTCTACCTGGGTTAAGGAAAAGTGGCTTCGAATTACAACCCCAATTCCAAAATAGTTGGTATGAAGTGTAAATTGTGAATAAAATCAAAATTCAATGACTATCGGATCACATGATCCAATTTGCTATTTATCATTGAACATAGATAACATTTCAAATGTTCAAACTGAGACTTTTTACATTTCTATCCACAATATGAGCAGATTTCAAATTTTCTGGCTGCAACAGGTCTCAAAAAAAAGTTGGGACACAGGCAAAAAAGGGCTGAAAAAGCAATTAATATATAAGAGAATCAGCTGAAAGAACATTTAGCAAGTAATTGAATTAACTGGCATCAGGTGTGTAACATGATTGGCTATAAAAGTGATGTCTTAGAGAAGCTGAGTCTCTCAGAAGTGAAGATGGCCAGAGGCTCTCTAACCCGTGAAGGCTTGCGTGAAAAATTGCGGAATACTTTAAAAACAATGTTCCTCAACATCAAATTGCAAAGGCTTTGAAGGTCTCATCATTGACCGTGCATAACGTCATTAAAAGATTCAGAGAAACTGGAAAAATCTCAGTGCATAAGGGACAAGGCCGAAGACCTTTACTGGATGCCTGTGAACTTCGGGCCCTCAGACGCCACTGCATCACTCACCAGCATGATTCTGTCATTGACATTACTAAATGGGCCCAGGATTACTTCAAGAAGCCACTGTCGGTAAACACAGTCCACTGTGCCATCCACAGATGCCACCAAAAACTCTATCATGCAAAAAGGAAGCCATTGTTGAGCATGATCCCAATGCGCCGCCGTGTTCTGTGGGCCAAGGCTCATTTAAAATGGACTGTAGCAAAGTTGCAAAGTGTCATTTGGTCAGATAAGTCCAAATTTGACAATCTCGTTGGAAATCATGGACGTTGTGTCATCTGGGTTAAAGAAAAGAAAGACCACCCCTCTGGTTATCAGCATTCAAAAGCCAGCATCTCTGATGGTATGGGGATGCATTAGTGCATATGGTGTGGGACACTTGCATATTTTAAAAAGCATCATGATTGCTGAAAGGTATATAAAGATTCTATAGCAACATATGCTCCCCTCCCAGATGACATCTCTTCCAAGGGAGGCCTTTTGTATTTCAGCAGGACGATACAAAACCACTTACTGCAGCTATTGCCACAGCATGGGTTCGTAGTAGAAGAGTCCTTGTGCTGAACCGGCCTGCCTGCAGTCCTGATCTTTCACCAATTGAGAATATTTGGCGCATAATTAAATGACAAGTCCGTCAAAGGAGACCCAAAACTCTCCAGGAGCTGGAAGCCTGTATTAAACAAGAGTGGGATCTAATTCCAATGGCTAAACTCAAGAAACTTGTCTCCTCAATGCCCAGATGCCTCTACTCTGTGTTAAAAAGAAGAGGGGATCTTCCACCATGGTAAACAGGCCCCTGTCCGCACTTTTATGAGACCTGTAGCAGCCATCAAATTTGAAATGAGCTCATTTTGTGGATAAAATTGTAAGATTTCTCATTTTCAACATTTGCTATGTTATCCCTGTTCTATTGTGAATAAAATACTGGCTGGTGTGATTTGAGAGTCATTGCGTTTCGATTTTATTCAGTATTTGCACTTTGTCCCAACTATTTTGGAATTGGGGTTGTTTCTCTCTCTGTGTGTGTGTGTGTGTGTGTGTGTGTGTGTGTGTCTTTTGACAAAATGTGGCAATGTTACATGTGCCTGATTGGAAGTTGTGCGCCTTTTTGTTGCAGGCCACCCATACTGCCAGACCCACTATTGGCATGAGCAGTTAATCAGTTGTACAAAATCATGTGCAAGTCAGTGAATCCTTCACACAAACACATGCACACACACACACACTCCTGACCTGCATGCCACATTTCCTCCAAGGGTGAAAAGTGTTGCCGCTAAAAGGGTGGAGAAATGTTTGTGGACCAGCCAACGGACTTGACAGAGTGAGTTATAGAGCAGCTGGTTGCTGCTGAAGATGACACTCTCTCCAGCTCTGATCGCAGTATTCCCTCCCCATGACTGTCATGAAATAATTCAGTTTTTGAATTAAAAATGTAAATACTGAACAACATACATTACTGATTCTTTCTCAGTCAAAAATATGCATCTGAAGCCACACACAAAATCAAACAAGATGATTTGCTTGCAATTATTTTTGGAAGAAAACGCAGACCGTAGGCGGAGAAGTGGTCTGACAGTTAATCCACAGAATTATTGCACTGATGAGAGAATTTATCTGGATTGAGAAAATTTAGCTTTGATAAGGCGGAATTGAACAGTGCATTACCCAGCGGAGGGACAGATTCTGCAGTCAATACTTTTAAAGCTCATTCATGCACAGAGAAAGTTTTTCATTCAGACAGAAATTAAAATATTGCACATTGTATAAATGAGCATTGTATCACTGACTACTCTTTCAATTTTATGCTTAATTTTGTTCCACACATTCTTTGTTCTGTCTCAGAGTGCCTATATGCCAAGAATCCTCTTTTCTTTGGCCAAAATGACTAAACTACTGTTGGGACAGAGAATCATTACCCTCAGAGCATAATTGCCTTTGTTTCGTCTTCCCGACCAGATGGACCCAGATGGTTGCGTTTTCTAAATTCCCCTTGTTTTGTGAAATAAGTGGAGAGAGAAGAGATCTTCAGAAGTTATCTTTTATTCCAGCCTTGAATCGTGCAATAATTCAAACCCGGAGGGTACCCCCTGGCCATGAAGTACCAAATCAGCGTTCTTTACAGAGCAATATTTATTGGGAAAAACCAACCAACTCTGCTCCAATCACAATGCAGGGGCTTAAACCATCTAATCTCTTACTTTTTTTACTCTTCAATTCTGGTTATTAAATCATGGTGGAAAATTAAGTATAGGATTTAAAAAATAAAAGGAATATATACTAAAATGGACTGGAAAATTACAGTGCAAGAGTAGAAAAACACAGTCAGATGAACAGGATACAAGTAGGTACATAAATGATTCGATTGATTAAGTTTTCAGTAACAACTTATGATTTTACTGAGCAAATATTGATTATAACTACAGAAATTAAATGCATCATCTGATTATGTTTTCAGATCAACTAAACAAAAGCCTGCTTGCTTATCAAAACTACAAAAGCCCACTGCTAATGCGTGTAATGTGTATGTGTGTGTCTATGTGCGTGTGCATATGTATGTGTCTGAATGCACTGCTCGTGTGTGTGTGTGTGTGTGTGTGTGTGTGTGTGTGTGTGTGTTGGCATGCATAATATGGATACTGATTATGATCATGATGGCTAAATATAATCTAAATCTAATTGTTAGTTTACTGATTATTAGTATGAGTAATAAAATGAATAATGATAAAGAATATATAATCAGTATTAGTAAATATAACGAACAATGTATAATCAGTATTAGTGAATATAATGAATAATGCTGAAATATAATCCACAACTCCTTAATAGTCATATTTTTGCAAAATCAGCTGATATCGGCTGCCTGTTCTTTCGTGTTGGTGCAAAAATGTGTTTTCCTTTCTAAAGCTTTACCAAAAAAAATAATAAAAACTTTTAAAATGAGATAAGCAATTATGCCATGAGGCTAATGAAATAAAACAGTTACAAAACATTTGTTTCCATAATCCTTATAGTATCTTGCTGCCGGCTGGCAAATCGAAGCTGTAATGCTGGACCAGCCTCCCGTTGCTGGACAGGAGGCATGGCAGTTCTTGGTGGTAAATGAACTCCGGCACTTATAGCGTTAAAATTCTGTGTTGTCGCAGTTTAGTGAAAAACAGCATTGTATATCCATCGGCTTGTGGATAAATTTGCAGCCCCAGGTCTTACCCTTGACCACAAAGAAAGGTGTATGAGAGAGCATGCATAATGAAAGTGTAAATTCGCTCTATACATTACGCATAAACGAGTGAGGCTAGAGGGGACACTTTCAGTACAGCTCCAGTTTGGGGGGGGATAGCGCTGGTATGGGAGGTAGAGACTGGCCGAGGATATGAATGTGGGATTGGGGTTTGGCTGATGGTGCAGTGTTCGTGTGATGTCTTGTTGAATTTGCGTTACAGAATTTGTGTAGGTGTTTCAGACTAGTCTCAAACTCAACATTGGGGAGTGGAGTAATGATGCGTCAGAGCAGAGTTAGACATTTTCGGGGATTGCTGGATTCTATCAGACATTATCTTCAACTGCACCAGTTTATCACTAGGCAGTTAAAGTATGTTTTTATAAGTTTAATGTGCATAATAATGTGTAAGTTCATCATTGGCCAGGTAACTATCAAAGATTAAACATGTGGATAAAATAACTTGATGTTGGACAACTTTTCCATGAGATTTTCTTAACAGTGAAGCCTAACAGTTAAACTTGTGTACATATTTTAACAGAAAGAAAGACTCAGTTGTCATACTCAGTTTTGATGGTGCGAAACTCGACCAGTGGTAGAAAACCTTTTCCCAGACTGTATTTAGACTAAAATTTGTCCATGGGTTTTAAATGCAAACCATGACTAGGCTAAAACATGAGGCTGACAGAATTGTCCACAAGTCACTTTTGTGTTCACATAGTTGCATACTTTTTGGCTTCATACTCGGTCACCATGCAGGCAAAAGCCAGTATCTTTCGTTTCATACCCCAGTAACGATTCGCTAAGAGTACACAGGCAAAGGGTATTTATACCACTTGCCCCACTTTCACCCACGGTCCCTGCTGAGGAGTGAAATTTGCAAGCACAGAACACAGTCACTGGGCACTCTTCCCAGTTCCCACTAGCTCCATGCACGGTGAAGCGTATATGCTGGGCCTTTTTGGAATGAAGAGTACATTGCCGTCAGCAATAAAACAGCGCCAGCCTCAGTCAAGACTACAGTCATTGAAAAGACCCACTTCGTTTATGCCCCTGACTGGTTGCGAATGTTTTTTTGGTTGAAAGCGAGTTCGCGGGCGTGCGTGCTTGTGCGGCGGGGTGGTGGGTCAGAACACTTACAGACAGTGGACGACCATACGTCCTTCACCACTCTCTCTCTGCCACGTCTGCACGTGCGCCAGCAGCCCCAGGAAGGCCTTCCGGGAGTCAGGAACATCACGGTAGGCTGACCAGCGCAGGAACTGGAACTGTCGCACCAAAAGCTGCCCCTCCTGAGGCTGAGAGAGAGAGAGACGCCGAGGACCGTTAATCAGCAGCCCGGTCCTGCAAGTCTCGCTCCTCACGGTCTCCCTGTAAAAACTCTTTTTATTGGTGATTCTTTTCTCCATTGTCACAGGCAAGCGAGCTTTCAACATGTCGTGGATCTCGGTGAATGGCTGTTGAAATGATTCTAAACATATGCCTGGAGATTTTAATTAGAACTACAGAGATATCTTACTGTCTTATTGCTTTATGAATATTCAGAAGCACCTGCTTTCAACAATGGCCTGACAGGGTATTGGAGCTGAGGTAAAGTGTCTGGCGGCTTATTAAAACTCGCATGCCAACATTTTCTTTCTGTAGCCATTACAGACACACAAACACACGCACGCACGCACACACACATGTGCATGCAGACTCACACAGATGACTGCACAGTCATAAATGAGCTCACACAAATGTATAGGCATGTAGGTACGCACACGCGCTAACATGAATGAACATGCAAACATAAACGTGCGTGCTAACGCCCATATGCACAAACACAAGTTCACTTGCTGGGACACGAGTGAAAAATTGCTCATGCATACACACATATGCACACAGCTATATAACTGCACATACATGCGCGCGCACACACTGACACACACAGCTGTGTTATTTCAGAGCTGAGAAAACTTTAAGGACGCACTGTAATAGGTTAGCTATTTCTCTTCCTTTGACACATAATCAGTAGGCGTTCTGCTGCCTTCGCCGCACATTAGCGTTTCCATTTAAATTTCCTGACGTGCTTTCGGAGTACATCACGCGGAAGGACAGAACACCTCCGAAAGGCACGGGAAAAGAAATCATAGAGTGAGAAAGAGAGAGAGAGAGCGAGAGCGAGTGCTTGCGCTGAAATCAATCACCGCCGCAATAACAACACCGACAGGAGAAAAAGGGAGACAATACGCGGATAATATACCACAGCAAAAAGCGGGATGAAATCCTTACAGCACGCGCCCTTTGTGTTTTTCACACCGAAAAGGGAAGCTTCTATGTGTTGCTTCTGCGGGAGGGAGGGGTTTGGGGTTGGGGGGGGGGGGCACCGGAGGGGAACACAGTGCTGAAAAAGGGATGGAAGGCAGCAAACAGCAACATCTCTGTTTGTACCTGCCCAACACTGAGGTACAGCAACACTGATTCCCAAATTACCCGCAGCCGTCATATTCACATTGAGAGAAACCCATCGCTGGAGGGTGTAAACCCACAACCCCCACCCCTCCATGATAACCGAGTAGGGTCCCAACCTTTCTGAACCATCTGAACCCTTTTTCGCCTGAAATTTGAAATAGACTATTGTCCCTCGAGACACCTGTGCAGCCAACATTCACTCTAGGAGCTGAAGTGCATTGCCATCTGCCAGCGATTGGAGATATTCCACACTACATGGTGCCAGGCACTACAGCTGTTACTGACAATAACCGGTTTAATGTGAGCTCGTAGTGGGCGGTCAGGGGAAAATAACGTGGAGCTCATCTTGTTTTGCTAAATCTCAAACGTTAGCCAGCGTAATTGTTTGATTCCCGTTCTGACCCGCTCTCCTTGAAGAGTGAGATTAGAGTATCAACACAGCTAGCTAACTCGGCCGACTCTCTAGCTTGCAGCAATTTCGGAGATATTTTTTATTTAAAGTTCCGCCTATAAATAAGTAAACTGCAATAACTGCAGGTTTCTGTTTTGCCCGGCGGTGCTACAGAACAAGAGGCGTAAAAAGCGTTATTTTTTTGTCGAAGCTGAAACAACTGCACTTGTGTTTTTCAGCCAAGAACTGACTTTAAATTGCGATTAAAGATTCATTTAGACCTGTGAGCAACACCGCAAAACACGTTAGTTGGGTAGCAGTATACTGTTTGTCTGGACTCAGACAAATGGCCTAATTTAAACCAATCGTTGTTGCAATGTTAAAGCAAAATTTACGAGATGCTCGGCATCAGTAAGGTTTTGAATAAAAGAACTCAAACTGCCAGTACACCACAGTCTTTTTTTAATGTAATTACTCTAAGAAGTCCACACAGTATGTCGTTGGGAGAGTCTTTCTTTATGTTTGCAGACACAAAGTGAATCATTTATGTTCTTGGCTTAAGAAAAGATGGACAAAGAGAAGAACCACTCAAAGGCAGCTCTAGTCTGAGATGGCAGGATGATTATTAATTTATACTTCCTTTCATTGACTCGACAGCCACTCTTTAATCAAATCTCTAACAGCTCGCAGGGGCATCAGCAATGCCGATGGAATTTGACCTGATAACCTAATGGTCCAGACACTGACAACAACCCAGCCAACACGCTCCAGTCCTGACGGCACTTTACCCTCGTAATGTTCTTCACCCGGAACAGGCGGGTGATGATGTCATCATCGGCCGACCGGGACAGAAATTCCACCTGCATGGGTCCATGTTGCTGTAGTCCTGGTTCCGGCCAGTACTGCATGCATGGCTAGAGAGGGATGGTGGGGAGGGAAGAGAAATTGGCGAGAAAAGAGACAGAGAGAAGAAGAAGGGGAGGGTGGAGGATAAAAGGGAGACAGGAAGAGGAGAGGCATTAAAATGGACTGTCTTTTCATGTTGAGTGACATGAATGGAATGCTGCAGTTACTCAGACATCAAAGAGCTGGTACAGCGGGGCTGTAATCGAGGCTCATAAGCATTCATAGCCTCACAAATGGGGGCAGAAGCAAATTTTCCCACTGTTCACTGCTCATCCATACTAAATCTCTGTGTCCAGGCCTCATCTCTCCCCAGCAGAGCAAGACAGGCAGCTCAACTACACTGGCCAATCCGAACAGAGCAAATAAGGTGGCAAAACCACACTGGCCAATCAGAACAGAGCAGGTAAGGCGGCAAAACCACAATGGCCAATCAGAACAGAGCAGGTAAGGTGGCAAAACGACCCTGGCCAATCAGAACAGAGCAGGTGAGGTGGCACAATAATGGCAACCAATGGGAATAGAGCTAGTGAGGCCAAACAACCAAGCTAGCTGATGGGAGCAGAGTTGGTCTGGCGATATAATCATGCCACTCAATGGGAACTGAACTGGTTTGATGACATAACCACACCAGCCAATAGGAACAGAGTTGGTGCAGCTGCAGAACCCTGATAGCCAATGGGAACACAGCTGGTGTTGTGGCATTAACATGCCAGCAGTGTGTGGAGGGCGAAAGATGAGACCAGCGAGAGGGGAACGATAAGGTCAGTAAGGACAGGTGAGACCAGGGGGTGGGGGGAACAGAGATAAATACTGCATGTTCAGATGGGCGGGAGAAGAGTTACAGAGATAGAGAGAAAGACAGGCCAAATGTGCCACAGCAAAAAAGAAAAGAAAAAAAAACCCACTGAGATAAATACAAAAGAACACAGAGGGAGGAATCGCAGAGGAAGATAAAGGGAGAACAGGAGACTCATCAGAGAAGCAAAATAAGAGGCTATGTTCACAGATGGGGGTAAGATTTAGGGAAACAATTGTCTTTATGCAACGCTAGGCTCCACTGCACAGTAAAATGCTCAATTTTAATTTAACTCCAGGAGAGTCTGAGTGCGCTACAACACAGTACTCTATTAGGGCTGACTTCCCGCTGAATATTTTACAATGTGGAGAAACTCTTTTTTCAGTCCGACTCGCGCCCGGAGAAGTCAGGGATAAACTGTTCAATAGGGAAAACAAGGATAAAACAGAGAAAAGCAGGGGTTACAGTGAATTAGGACAGAAATCCGTTGATAGTTAGTCATTGTTCAGACACTCAGTAGGGTGGAGGGCAGGCATGCTATCAGAGGATTATCGAGTTAAAGGGGTAGTCCGGGGATAAAACCAAAAATTCCTGTTATACAGTTGAATTAAGTTGTCCTCTGTCCTTCCCTGGGCCAACGTTCAATTAAAATGGACTGAGGTAGAATGGAAGAGTGCTCTGTGGTCAGATGAATCAAAATTTGAAATTCTTTATGGAAACCACGAACACTGCGTTGTGCGGTCTAAAGACGAGAGGGACCATCCAGCTTGTTATCAGCGCAAGGTTCAAAAGCCTACATCTCTGATGGTATCGCGTTGCATTAGTGCCTATGGCGTGGGAAGCTTACACATTTAGAAAGGTATTATAAATGCTGATGGAGGTTTTACAGTATCATGTGCTTTATCCAAGCTCTTTCAGGGAAGGCCCTGCATATTTCAGCAAATAAATACCAAACCACATACTGCATCCATCACAACAGCATGGCTTCGCAGTGGAAGAGTCTGGGTGCTGAACTGGCCATCCAACAGTCCTGACCATTCAATAACAGAAAACATTTAATGCTGCATGAAATGAAAAATCTGGCAAAGAAGACCCAGGGCTGTTGAGCAGCTAGAATCCTACATCTGACGAGAGTGGGACAACATTCCTCTCCCAAAACTTTGGTAATTGGTCTCCTCACTTGCCAGATGTTCACTGACTTGTTACTAAACAGTGGTAAACATGGCCTTATCCCAACTTTTTTGAGATGTGTTGCTGCCATCAAATTCAAAATGAGCTAATATCTTTCATGAAATGGCTAAATGTCTCACTTTTAACATCTGATATGTTGTCTATGTTCTACTGTGAATTTTATGTCAGTATATGAGATTTGCAAATCATTGCATTATGTCTTTACATTTCAAACAACATCCCAACTTTTTTGAAATGGGGGTTGTAGATGCCATTAATTTGCGTTTTCTGAAATACTGCAACATCTTTTCCACCACCAAAGGGTTTATCTCCTAACATAATTTTTCAAGAGATGAGAGGCAATGCCCTTCATCAATTAGGGTTAAAACAATTATTGGCAGCTGGAACATATTAATCGCTGCAATAATAATCCAGGCATAGAATTTGTTAATTCATATCCAGTGGCGCAGTGGGTAGCCCTGTTGAATCACAAAAAAGAAGGTTGTGGGTTCAAATCCAGCCTGGTAACTCTCCGCTCTCCCTGTGTTCGCATGAGTTTTCTCCAGATACTCCTCTGTCCTCCCACAGCCCAAAACCATGTGTGCTAGGTGATTGGAGACCCTGTTTTGCTCGTAGGTATGACTATGTGAGTGAATAGTGTGAGTGGGCCCCACGGTGGATTGGCGAGCTGTCCAGGAAGTGACATCCATACTCAGCTGGGATAGGCTCCAGCTCCCCCGCAACTGTAGTGAGGAAGAAGCCAGTTAAAGGATAGGTGCATGGTTCATTTTGGCTTCACAGTGAAATCAAGCAAGCGCACTTAAAACAGATATACAGGCGTACCATCATCGACATCTTCATCCGCAACACCAGTTACAGCTTACTATACCCACAATTGATTTCGTCTGATGTCAGCATTTGTCAGTTTGGGCATTACAGACAGAATGAATGGAGAAAAGTGAATAAACAGATTGACTCTTTCCGCTACAGTAATATTATCATGGAATTAAAACCAGTGGAACCAACTTCAAGCACAGTATGTGAGAGTAGTTTGAATTCCCCGGAGGAAAGACCTCATCATGCTAAAAACTGAATCGTTTCTGACTGGAGAAGAAGAGAAGTTGGCAAGCAATCCTGTGAGACAGTGCATTTCCTTAGAAACAGTTGAATTACAGCAAGTTTTTTTCCCAGCTGACTTAATTAAGTTGTTGGAGCAAATGTCAATTAGCTAAACATTTGGCCTCTCCCCATAAGCTACCGTGGGTCTTTGTATTCTGTTGCGTAATGTTGCTATGTGTGCTTTCCTCAATTCATTCTTATGTTTATGCCAATACACTTCTGACAATAAAAAAGTTTCACAGACATGGCTTAAGCATAGTCCTGGACTAAGCAGAGTTTTGTATGGAGATTTTCTATTGAAAATTGAATTTAGTCTAGGATTGACCTTAATCTTTGCCTGTGAAACCGGCCCTGAATCATCCAAAAAAACATGTTTACGTTCAAAACAAACCAAACCAGGGTTCAACTGGCTCCAGACCGAGCCCACCTCTTTCAGTCCGAACTGTAGGCTGTTTGGTCCAGATTTTGGGCTGAGGGAGGTTTCACGCCTGCAATTTTTGTTCGGATCAAACTGAAAACTCTGAGAGTCCAAACCAAATGAGGTAGGTGCGAATGCCCCAATAGTTAAAGATGGCAGACCGCTTACTTTATAAGGAGCTCCCATTAATTTAATTTCAAAATTCTCTTAATGACGGCCAGTTCCACAGTGTAATACTCACTGACAGTGGTCTAATCCCAACGACTTCATGGTGAGATGCGATAAACACTAGTGATCTTGGAATATGTCCGGCGCTGCTTTATGGTCCGCTGTTGTTTGAATAATGTAGGATGTGATGTCATTGATTGCCACTTATAGCTAGCAATGTAAACAACAGAGTAGTTGCATTGTGCAGAGATCATGTCATATTAAATGACAAAAAAATGTCTAGCAAGCTCTCATCATCTTCCAGTTGCAGAACCCACAAGATTTTGCGCTTTCACTGCAAAAACAAAATCTTTCCAAGCATTTTAATCTTGCAATTAGATCAATACACTTATTTGTATTACCTTTTTATTTCCTTAAAAAAATCTGCAATAGATTTGAAGCAATTTCAATTACCCATGAAGAGATCTAAAAATGAGTCAGAATTACTTCAAGTCAGCAGCAGATTATTATTATAATTTTTTTCCCCAGATAAAAGGTAATTGAGATAAGTGTTAAAGTCTAAATACAAGATTAAAATGCTTGGTCAGATTTTGCATTTGCAGTGTGCAACACCACACCACCACCCCTGGCCACTTTAGTTAAAATCGATCTCGGCATGGTGCCCTCTGGGTCCCTATGGAGCTCTTTGGAAATTAAGTTGCCTCGTCACCTCTAACTAAACAACAATGCATTTAAAAAAAAGAAACACAAAGATGACTATACAACGAGGGATGCCGTAAATCACACTTATCTTAAGTTTTACTTCTGGACTCTCCCTTTGAAAACACTGAATCATCACAGACACTTGTTTTATAGCGCGGACCGCGATACTCAATTCTGTATATATTGCGCTTGAGGATCCCAGATACACCATTGCACAAAATACACAAGAGTTATACCTGGTGGGCCGAGGTTTAATTGAATTTAATTGAAGACTTCCTAAAGCTTGATTCATTGCTATAATAAGAGCAGGGAAAGCAGCGAATGTGGGCCCAGCAGTCGGCACAGCAGCGCTAAAACCGCAAGCAAATGTGAGGCGTCTGAAGATGAGACTCATCAACTTGATTAAATCGACCTGGGCGACTCACCCAGGCGGAGTTTGATTGGTTGAGCTGGTTAAGCATGACGACGGAGGTGCAGCCGTAGTCGAAGAGCAGCCTCCAGAAGTCGGCGGTGGTGGTGGGGAGGGGGTGCGGCGTGATGACGAAGGCGGACGGCCGCAGGAAGCTGTCGGCCAGAGCGGCGTTGATGTAGTTGTTGCTCTCGCTGTCGGTGGTGACCAAGAAGGCCAGGGCGCGGTCGGGCGGGAGGACGTCCATGCTGCGGTTCCTCTCCCTGTTCCGAGGCTGAAGGGCGATGCTGCACTCTTCCACGTCTGGGTGAGGGGTCACCGAATTCAGGGTCTAAGAGCGGTGAGGGGAGGGAGAGAAAGGCCCCATGATGGAGGGAGGAGAGTGAGGACATTATGCCATTATGGTTGGTGTGTGTGTGTGTGTGCGTGAGGATGTTTGTGTGTGAGCCCACATAGTATGCGTACGCATTTCTTTAAAGATAAGTTTGTAGGAATAAGTACGTATCGTGCTGGTGTGTGTGTGTGAGAGCACGTGTTTGTGTTCTTGTAGGAATATGTGCATGCGCGTGTATGTGTGTGTTTGTAGCTTTGTGAGTGGGTGGGTGTGAGAGTAGTTGAGTGTGTTGTTGTGCAAGTGCAAGCATGCACATATAAGTGTTAGTGAGTGTCAGTGTGAGAAGCTTTGCGAATGTGTGCGTTTGTGCATGTGTATAGCTCTGAGTGTGTGTGCACGCATATATCAGTGCGGTCGTGACCGTGCGCGCGTTAGTAGTCGCGCAAAAGTGCATGTGTGTTTGTGCACGAGTGTATCCGTGTGACTGTGCGCTTGCGCGCGCGCTTGTGTGTATGCGCATCTATGAGCGTGTTTTTGAGCATGTGCTTGTTAGTAGCTGTGCGGGCGCTTGCGTTTGGGCATGTGTGTGGCCGTGAGCGAGAGCACGTGTGTGTGAGCGTGTGCTTCTGTGCCTGCGTGTAATTGCGTGCGTGTGAGCATGTGCACATTTGTGCCAGTGTGTGTAATTGCATGTGTGAGCTTACGTGCGCGTGTCTGTATGTGCACGCGCGTGTGTGTGTGTGCGCGTCTTTGACCTGGAACTCCTCGCGCAGTTGAGAAGTGTTGCTCTGAGGCTCCACCATCAGCAACTCCTTATACATGAGACTGAACTCAGAGAGCGGGACCGACGTCTCCCCGCACAAGCAGGCCTCCAGCAGAGCGTCATGAATAAATACGTACTGCTCCTGCAGGACACGGGCGCAGATGGAGCCCATTCAAACGCATAAAAGCCAGAAAATGTCCCCCATGAAACTTTATTCGCTAGAAATGTGCATTTAACTGTTCAGAACTAAAGGACGGACTCCAACTGAATTGTTGCAAATGCGATAAAATTTTAAGAAGAAGCAGAATTGAAAAGTTTTACAAAATAGAGTCAGGCGAATGTGTAGGAAAGCACCGCGGGTTTCACGGTTATGCTTCTGGATGAAAACTAATCACTCCGGGTGGAAGATGCACCTGGAACATTAGGCCAAATTTAACTGAAATGGAAATTTCATTTAAATCTAATGTGGTTCACTGTAACATGCGAGCCAGACTGAGAAAAACAGTAATAATTTGTCCAATGTTCCCTTTCAGGATAAAAAAACCTTTCAGTTGCAGGTAGAAATACATAGAGGTGTGTCATACGGACGTGTCATATGAAGGTAATGAAAAGAGTTGAGTAAATTTTGAGTTTGTTGCAAGCAAGCAACAAACTCAAAATTTACTCAACGAGCTTCATACCTCTTATTGCACGACTGAGAGTATAAGATTCTGTTTATCACATATCTGAGCTGTGTAATTTAAAAGAAAACAAATGTAATTTCCCTTAGCACCTATTGTATGTAAGCATTGAGCTAACTCCATTGCTCTGCTGACTTAGGCAGTCACGGAGTCATAGATATTTGCGGTTGAACGACCAACGGTTTGTAAATTCAGTCGACTAAGTAGCTAGCTGACTTTAGCTAACTAACTTATGTTACATAATGGTTATGAAAAAGAATTGCGCACACTGGCTAGCCAGCTGAGCAACGTGAACTTATTTATGTGAATGGCATTTAGTTAGGCAGCAATAGCGCTGAGCTGTAACAATTAAACCAACATTACACTTGGTATTCAGTTTGGCTAAATATTAACAGCGTGACATAACGCGGAGCGATTTTTTCCCCACACTATCAGCCAACAAAATTCTCGCGAAAGTGATACTTTCCTAGGGTACTATCACATGTAGAATATAAAAAGTAGAGCACGCACATTCCTTCGAATACAGGTGCAGGAGAATCTGAGAATCAAACAATGATATGATTAAATGAAGTCTGCACACTGAAGGACAATGCTCCCCAAAAAATGTATTCAGCGTGTCGACGTTTTAAACAGAACTGATGAAGATCATTCTGTTCGAAACATCGACGCACTGAATACATTTTTTGGGTAACATTGTCCTTCAGTGTGCAGACTTTATTTAATCATACTTTCAAAAATATGTCAAAAGCTGGGCAATAGGAAAAGTACTACAGTTATGTGATAGTAAACATACTCATTCTAAAAGCTGTTATATATATATATATACGGCATAGTATATTTCCCAGTGTAATAAAAAGTGAATTTCAGACTCAGCCTCACCAGCGTCAGTGTCTCAGACTGGTCCTCTCACCTCAGTTTGAATCATGTTGATGCGTCGCGAGCAGAGGGTTTTGACGCAGTTGTAGATGTCGACCACACCTTCACACTCCGCCATGTCCAGCATCACGTCCAGCACGATGTAGCAGCCAGTACGACCAGCCCCGGCACTGCGGGGAAGGAGAGGGGCAGAGAGCTGCTGGGTCTTTCCACTCACTCACTATTACTGTAACTTGCATTTGTCACTCACATCTAGGAATGTGCATTATTTAAACTATTCCAAGTCCAGTGCCACGTACCATCCTTTGTAATGATTCCAAAAATGATGCAATATCCCAAGAGTATCCCGTATTTTTGAAGGTTTATGAATGGACTGAGACATTGAGAAATACAAATGATCAGGAAACCCAGCAAGAATTTTTAAAAATTGAAAAGTAATTTGGAATAGAATAGCTTTTCCCTTTGATGTTAACGCTTTGTGGATAAACATGCGGAGAGATTTTTATAGAGAGAGGAGTTAATGTTGTTCCATTCAATATCGATGGCTTCCTGGTTAGCTTGTGTTTAATGTGAGACCAAATATTCTCTATCACATTCAAATCTTGACTCTGAAACCTCTTTTTCCAAACCCCACTCTCTGGTACAGATGCCCACTGGGCCTATGTTTACCCAGCAGTGTAGTCAAAAGATCAATAACGCCTGTTGGGAGAAAAAGGTGACTGTTTTATGTTTAGTGTTATTATCACAAGAATATGCTAGTAGCTTAACAAATGACATCACAGCTCATAAATTCTGGGAGAGCAAAGCCATGGAAAATTGCAGTGTCAACATTAGCATGATTCCACCATCCCTTACTCTGAGAAGTTTCTACGCAGGATTACGTAAAGGATCTTCTGTGAAAGTAGCTCGGACTTACACGAAGCTAGTTAAGTTACCTTGCTTTCCTTGCGTGATCTTAGCCGCAGCGTTGACATGACTGTTTGTACAACATGCGACAACCCATATGTATACAGACCAATTAATAGTAACATTGACGTGAGCTCTATGCTTATTTTAGGAATGATAAAATCTGTCGACAATGTCTGGATCAGAGAACAAAAAAGTTTGACTTTGTTGACATCTGCTGATCGGCAGCACAGTTGTGGAATCGAGCACCACTCCAGAGGATCACCCTCCCTCCCGCACGATTCCTACATGGAACTGACAAAAGATGCCAGATCCAATTCACATCATTTCCAAGCACCTCCAGTCACAGGATGCAGAGACATGACCCGCGGGAATGATGCGAGTGTGGAGGAATTAATGAAATATGTTTTAGGCAAGAATGCTTTTTTGCAGTCAATTATTAGATCTAGACATGTTAATTCCAGACACAACAATGAGGGTGGGTGTAATGTCCAAAAAAAGGCAGAACTTGATTAGGGGCCCATT